>OV839570.1:7133661-9533661 GCA_929447395.1 Epistrophe grossulariae
ATTTAATTTAATTAATTTAATTTAATTTAATTTAATTTAATTTAATTTAATTTAATTTAATTTAATTTAATTTAATTTAATTTAATTTAATTTAATTTAATTTAATTTAATTTAATTTAATTTAATTTAATTTAATTTAATTTAATTTAATTTAATTTAATTTAATTTAATTTAATTTAATTTAATTTAATTTAATTTAATTTAATTTAATTTAATTTAATTTAATTTAATTTAATTTAATTTAATTTAATTTAATTTAATTTAATTTAATTTAATTTAATTTAATTTAATTTAATTTAATTTAATTTAATTTAATTTAATTTAATTTAATTTAATTTAATTTAATTTAATTTAATTTAATTTAATTTAATTTAATTTAATTTAATTTAATTTAATTTAATTTAATTTAATTTAATTTAATTTAATTTAATTTAATTTAATTTAATTTAATTTAATTTAATTTAATTTAATTTAATTTAATTTAATTTAATTTAATTTAATTTAATTTAATTTAATTTAATTTAATTTAATTTAATTTAATTTAATTTAATTTAATTTAATTTAATTTAATTTAATTTAATTTAATTTAATTTAATTTAATTTAATTTAATTTAATTTAATTTAATTTAATTTAATTTAATTTAATTTAATTTAATTTAATTTAATTTAATTTAATTTAATTTAATTTAATTTAATTTAATTTAATTTAATTTAATTTAATTTAATTTAATTTAATTTAAATTAATTTAATTTAATTTAATTTAATTTAATTTAATTTAATTTAATTTAATTTAATTTAATTTAATTTAATTTAATTTAATTTAATTTAATTTAATTTAATTTAATTTAATTTAATTTAATTTAATTTAATTTAATTTAATTTAATTTAATTTAATTTAATTTAATTTAATTTAATTTAATTTAATTTAATTTAATTTAATTTAATTTAATTTAATTTAATTTAATTTAATTTAATTTAATTTAATTTAATTTAATTTAATTTAATTTAATTTAATTTAATTTAATTTAATTTAATTTAATTTAATTTAATTTAATTTAATTTAATTTAATTTAATTTAATTTAATTTAATTTAATTTAATTTAATTTAATTTAATTTAATTTAATTTAATTTAATTTAATTTAATTTAATTTAATTTAATTTAATTTAATTTAATTTAATTTAATTTAATTTAATTTAATTTAATTTAATTTAATTTAATTTAATTTAATTTAATTTAATTTAATTTAATTTAATTTAATTTAATTTAATTTAATTTAATTTAATTTAATTTAATTTAATTTAATTTAATTTAATTTAATTTAATTTAATTTAATTTAATTTAATTTAATTTAATTTAATTTAATTTAATTTAATTTAATTTAATTTAATTTAATTTAATTTAATTTAATTTAATTTAATTTAATTTAATTTAATTTAATTTAATTTAATTTAATTTAATTTAATTTAATTTAATTTAATTTAATTTAATTTAATTTAATTTAATTTAATTTAATTTAATTTAATTTAATTTAATTTAATTTAATTTAATTTAATTTAATTTAATTTAATTTAATTTAATTTAATTTAATTTAATTTAATTTAATTTAATTTAATTTAATTTAATTTAATTTAATTTGTAGATTTTGTGGTTTTAAATTCTGGAGTCAGCAGCTAAAAATCCAACTTAAAAAAGGGCTGACTGAAAGCTGTTTATCGATAGCCAATATTTGAAAAACCAACGGAATACAAAATTATGTAATACTTTATTAATATTAAATAAAAAGAACTAAACAGTTTGAAAGAAGAAAATTGAATGAGAAAAATAATTATTAAATTTTTCTTATAGAAAATTAATAGATGATTTGATTGTTATGATTTGAAAATGAAAAGTGGAAAATTGCAAAGTACAATGTTATGAATTTTTTGAAGTTTAAAGTAAATACTATATAGAAGGTATTGAAAAATGATAAGAGTCTCCACATCACTCCCTCACCAGTAATCGGCTCAGCTGATTGCGATACAGAATTAGAACTTCTTGGCAAATTTTACTGTTCTTCCGTATCGGGTTGTGACTGGATTCTTATCAGCTTCATTGGATGGTTCATTTTGGTTGACTAGTTTTTCTTCACTTGGTGTATTTGTCGCATTTGTTGATTGTTGACTATCTTTGTTGGAGCTATCAGGAATATGTGCAACTTTTAGTCGGTCGATGGTAATTTTCTTCCTTTTTCCTTGAATATCAATGTCGAAAGTCTTACGAGCTTTGGACAATACTAAAAATGGACCATCATACGGTGCTTTCAAAGGTGTCCTTACAGTGTCGTCTCGAACAAATACGTGCGTGCAAACATCAAGATCGGGTTGTCGATAGGACTTGCTTTTGGAATGATTTGACGTGGCAATAGGTTTCAAATCATTCATTACTTTCTTCAGATCCTTAACGAAATCAGAAGTGACATTTTCGGTTGGTTTATGGTCGAAGATATCACCGGGTAGCTTAAGAGTAGTACCGTAAAGCATTTCAGCAGGTGATACATTGAGGTCGTGCTTGATTGTAGTTCTAAGTCCTAACATAACAAGTGGCAAGACGTCAGACCAACTACTTGTTTCTTGACATTTGATTGCTGCCTTAAGGGTCCGATGGAATCGCTCGATTATACCGTTTGTTTGTGGGTGGTAAGCTGTAGTTTGCGTGTGCTTGATTCCGAACGCCTTTGATAATTCTTGGAAGAGCTTTGATTGAAATTGTCTTCCCTGATCCGTCGTCAAAGTTTCAGGCACGCCATAGTGGGAAATCCATCCTTGAATCACAGCTTTTGCAACTTCTTCTGCTGTAATGTCATACAGTGGAATCACTACGGGCCATCTGCTGAATCTGTCGATGCAAGTTAAACAATATCGGTATCCGTTTGAAGGTGGCAGTGGACCAATCAAATCGATGTTGATGTGTTTAAATCTTCCGTCTGGTACTTTGAAGTTTTGGAGAATCGTTTTGTTGTGAAGTGAAACTTTGTTCTTTTGGCATTGAATGCAGGATTCTACCCATTTATTGATGTCTTTGTTCATTCCAGGCCAGACGTAGCGGTCGGTTATCAGCGAATTCGTTGCACGTTTACCTGGGTGTGAAAGTTGATGTACTAAGTCAAATATTTGCTTCCTCATTGATTCTACGATAAAAGGTCTTATTCTTCCTGTAGAAATATCACAATAGACAGTTGTTGATGAGTTTGGCATTGTCATCAGTCGCAATTGAAGAGATGATGTTCCATTCAGAGTATCAGAAAGTACTCGTTTCAATTCTTCATCATTGGTTTGAAGTTGAGAACATTTTTCGTAATTGAACTGCAAGTCTTGAATACTTTCAATGCGGGAAAGCATGTCTGCAACAATGTTGTCTTTTCCTGAAACATGTCGGATGTCTGTGCAAAATTGGCCAATGTAATCGAGGTAGCGCATTTGACGTGGAGTAGCTTTATCAGGATTTTGTTGGAATGCATACGTTAATGGTTTATGATCCGTATAGATTGTGCATTTCCGCCCTTCGATCATGAACTTATTATGCTTCACTGACTGATAAACTGCCAAAAGCTCTCTATCGTAAGTGCTATATTTCTTCTGTGAGTTTGTCATGCGTTTTGAATAGAAGCTGAGTGGCTCTAGCTGTCCCTTGTTGAATTGGTTAAGAGCTGCTCCAACAGAAAAGTTACTCGCATCCACATACATCGCTAAACTTGCTTCAGGAAGAGGATGAGCCAATTGCACTGCATTTGATAGATCTTTTTTGCATTCTTCGAAAATATGTTCGGCTTCAGGATTCCAAATAAGTTTTGTTTTGTCGTGCTTCTTGTTTCCGCGAATCAAAACTTGAAGTTTTCCATGTTTAGCAGCTGCATTCGGCAGAAATCGTCTGTAGAAATTAAGAAGTGCTAGAAATCTGCGTAATTCATGAGCTTCAACTGGTTTCTTGAATTCGAGAATCGCGTTGATTCGATCTAATGGAGGTGCAATGCCAGCTTCCGTGACGCGATGTCCGAGAAATATGACTTCTGGCTTTCCAAACACACATTTCGCCAAATTTATTTTGATGTTATGTTGACGAAGTCTCTCTAAAACCACCTTAACATGTCTACGATGCTCGTCTTCATCTTTCGAGGCAATAGCTATGTCGTCGATGTAAGTGACTACAAAATCGAGATCGTTAAAGATACTGTCCATGAAGCGTTGGAAACTTTGGGAAGCATTTCGAAGACCAAACGTCATAACGTTAAATTCGAACAGACCAAAAGGTGTTATAATTGCGGTTTTTTGGCGATCTTCAGGTGCAATTGGGATTTGATTGTAAGCTTTCACAAGGTCTAAAATAGAAAATATTCTCTTACCCGCAAACCGTTGAGCAAAATCTTGAATATGAGGCAATGGATACCGATCTGGAACTGTGATTGCATTCAGGCGTCGGTAATCGCCACACGGCCGCCACTCGCCATTCTTTTTGGGAGCTAAATGCAAAGGTGAAGCCCAACTGCTTTTGCTTGGACAACAAATACCAGCTTGAAGCATATAATCAAACTCCTTCTTCGCTATTTTGAGGCGTTCAGGATTCAATCTTCGTGCTTTCGCAAAAACAGGCTGCCCATTCGTGATGATCTGATGTTGTACTTTCGAAGTTTTCAGTGTGTTTTCATCGAAAACTGGAGGTTTGGTAACATCTTTGAACTGGTTGAGAATGTCAGCGTAAATCATGTCCTGAGCGATGGTACTGATTGGGTTGTAGTATGTTGCCTTGGAAATACAATTGACGTTGAGATGAGTTTTTTCGTCTATCACCTTCTTGTTCTTGACATCGACTAAAAGTCCAAACCGTGAAAGAAAATCTGCACCTATTATTGCCTTGTCCACGTCTGCAATGATGAATTCCCAATCAAATCGTCTTCGCAATCCCAAATTAACTGTGGTAAGATTCGTACCAAAGGTCTTGATAGGCGTTCCGTTTGCAGCGAACAATCTATAAGAATCAGCTTTCTTGAGATTACGATTTGCAGATAGTGGTAAAACAGATAAATCGGCGCCAGTGTCGATGAGATATGGAATGTTTGTAGTCTTGTCGTAAATGAAAAGACGGTTGGATGTGCAGAAGTCCACTTCGTTTACCGTCTTTGTCGAAGTGGAAATTAGTTTTCCTGATTAGAACCGACTTTCATGTTGAACTGGCACGGTTCAACACATTTTTTAGCTAAGGAACCAAATCGATGATGATACTTACAGAACGGATGTTGCTTGCTTGATCTAGAACCTGATTTCGATCGGCTTCTGGCTTGATGATTTCGTCTTGAAAAATTCGTTTTCAGCTCATTGAATTGTTGTGAGAGAGCAGCAACTTCAGCCCTTAAATTATTGATCTCTGATGTTGAAGATGTGCATCTTGAAATTGTTGATGTTGCCGGTGTGGAACATTTCTTATTTACTTCGGAAATATAGTTTCGACCCATAACTTCCAGCATCGTATCCGCAATCAAGGCACGTTTGTCGAGCTCAAATTCAGACACTGAAACTACTGCACGAATGTTTTCAGGTAACCTCTCCAGCCACAAGGTCTTCATCACCTCGTCTGTTAAAGAGTTTCCAGCCAAATCACGCATCTTTCGCAGTAATTGAGAAGGTTTATCGTCTCCCAGTTCAATTTCTTTTACCAGCTTCGAGAGTCTTCGGTGATCCGAAAGCATGAATTCTCGTATCAACCCATCCTTCACTGTTTTGTATTTATCCTCGGAAGGTGGATTGCGAATTATATGAGAAATTACCTGCAAATATTTGGGATCCAGCGTTGCAATGACATAATCAAACATGGTCTGGTCACGTTTGATTCCAGAATTGCGAAACTGGGCTTCCATTTGAAGAAAGTATAGGTCGGGTTCTTCCTTCACGAATTGTACTGGTTTAATCGCAACATGATGAACTTCACTTCGATTATGGCCTTGGTTGTTGTTTCCAGATTGGTTCTGATTCAAATCATCGTCGTTTCCAGATGTAGAACCTTGATTTCCAGTGTCAGTCATTGTTGGCTAAAAAAATTTTGATATGAGAATTGGCTTCGATCGGGGTCACCAATGTAGATTTTGTGGTTTTAAATTCTGGAGTCAGCAGCTAAAAATCCAACTTAAAAAAGGGCTGACTGAAAGCTGTTTATCGATAGCCAATATTTGAAAAACCAACGGAATACAAAATTATGTAATACTTTATTAATATTAAATAAAAAGAACTAAACAGTTTGAAAGAAGAAAATTGAATGAGAAAAATAATTATTAAATTTTTCTTATAGAAAATTAATAGATGATTTGATTGTTATGATTTGAAAATGAAAAGTGGAAAATTGCAAAGTACAATGTTATGAATTTTTTGAAGTTTAAAGTAAATACTATATAGAAGGTATTGAAAAATGATAAGAGTCTCCACAAATTTAATTTAATTTAATTTAATTTAATTTAATTTAATTTAATTTAATTTAATTTAATTTAATTTAATTTAATTTAATTTAATTTAATTTAATTTAATTTAATTTAATTTAATTTAATTTAATTTAATTTAATTTAATTTAATTTAATTTAATTTAATTTAATTTAATTTAATTTAATTTAATTTAATTTAATTTAATTTAATTTAATTTAATTTAATTTAATTTAATTTAATTTAATTTAATTTAATTTAATTTAATTTAATTTAATTTAATTTAATTTAATTTAATTTAATTTAATTTAATTTAATTTAATTTAATTTAATTTAATTTAATTTAATTTAATTTAATTTAATTTAATTTAATTTAATTTAATTTAATTTAATTTAATTTAATTTAATTTAATTTAATTTAATTTAATTTAATTTAATTTAATTTAATTTAATTTAATTTAATTTAATTTAATTTAATTTAATTTAATTTAATTTAATTTAATTTAATTTAATTTAATTTAATTTAATTTAATTTAATTTAATTTAATTTAATTTAATTTAATTTAATTTAATTTAATTTAATTTAATTTAATTTAATTTAATTTAATTTAATTTAATTTAATTTAATTTAATTTAATTTAATTTAATTTAATTTAATTTAATTTAATTTAATTTAATTTAATTTAATTTAATTTAATTTAATTTAATTTAATTTAATTTAATTTAATTTAATTTAATTTAATTTAATTTAATTTAATTTAATTTAATTTAATTTAATTTAATTTAATTTAATTTAATTTAATTTAATTTAATTTAATTTAATTTAATTTAATTTAATTTAATTTAATTTAATTTAATTTAATTTAATTTAATTTAATTTAATTTAATTTAATTTAATTTAATTTAATTTAATTTAATTTAATTTAATTTAATTTAATTTAATTTAATTTAATTTAATTTAATTTAATTTAATTTAATTTAATTTAATTTAATTTAATTTAATTTAATTTAATTTAATTTAATTTAATTTAATTTAATTTAATTTAATTTAATTTAATTTAATTTAATTTAATTTAATTTAATTTAATTTAATTTAATTTAATTTAATTTAATTTAATTTAATTTAATTTAATTTAATTTAATTTAATTTAATTTAATTTAATTTAATTTAATTTAATTTAATTTAATTTAATTTAATTTAATTTAATTTAATTTAATTTAATTTAATTTAATTTAATTTAATTTAATTTAATTTAATTTAATTTAATTTAATTTAATTTAATTTAATTTAATTTAATTTAATTTAATTTAATTTAATTTAATTTAATTTAATTTAATTTAATTTAATTTAATTTAATTTAATTTAATTTAATTTAATTTAATTTAATTTAATTTAATTTAATTTAATTTAATTTAATTTAATTTAATTTAATTTAATTTAATTTAATTTAATTTAATTTAATTTAATTTAATTTAATTTAATTTAATTTAATTTAATTTAATTTAATTTAATTTAATTTAATTTAATTTAATTTAATTTAATTTAATTTAATTTAATTTAATTTAATTTAATTTAATTTAATTTAATTTAGTTTAATTTAATTTAATTTAATTTAATTTAATTTAATTTAATTTAATTTGATTTAATTTAATTTAATTTAATTTAATTTAATTTAATTTAATTTAATTTAATTTAATTTAATTTAATTTAATTTAATTTAATTTAATTTAATTTAATTTAATTTAATTTAATTTAATTTAATTTAATTTAATTTAATTTAATTTAATTTAATTTAATTTAATTTAATTTAATTTAATTTAATTTAATTTAATTTAATTTAATTTAATTTAATTTAATTTAATTTAATTTAATTTAATTTAATTTAATTTAATTTAATTTAATTTAATTTAATTTAATTTAATTTAATTTAATTTAATTTAATTTAATTTAATTTAATTTAATTTAATTTAATTTAATTTAATTTAACAACAACAACACCAACCAATCCGGATTGCTTTTAAATTTTACTCGAACGCGACTTTTGTTATGTAGTATCATGCTAATACCTTGACATTAGGCGGTTTAAAATTTTGCGCCATTGTTTTAAATTGAAATGCTGACGAATTAATATAATCAACACAAAAATCAAACCTTTTTCAAGATGGCCAACAACTGTAAATTTTTCAACCGAAATATGCCAATTTATTTCGTTTTGATTGACTATCTTATGTAGTCATCCTTCTGAAACCCTCAAAATGACATTTCGGCTTCTGAATTTCATTTCAGAATCGAAACCTATGGAAAACCACATAAGTGTAATACTCGTTGCTGATTTTGATAAAATTTTGAACTTTTTTCTAGAAATCTGTTCGTTGTATTGTAAGGATTAGGTTAGGTTATAGGTTGTAAGGGGTAGGTATGTAGGAAGTTTAAGGGACAATAATATTTTCAGTGCAATGAAGATGAAATGAAAAACGTGTTGGAGAAATTTTTTTTTAAATTTTTTAAAATTTTTTGTTTAAAACTTAAGCAGTCTATGTAAAACATTTGGAAATTAATTTAACAACACAATAATCTATATCCCTACAGCAATGACCAGTATAATACTAATCGGATGTCTGGCAACACTTGGCATCATCATTGCGATATCCCTATTTTTGGCTGGCGGTTATTTATGGTGGCGACACAAACGTTCTCAATTGCAATTTATAGAGCCCAATGAAGATGAAGACTCTAGTAACTATAGTATGCGGTAAGGATATTTTAAAATAATATTTGTTTAAGTTCAACTTTTAACAAAAGGGCACTTTGGCTTTTTTTATACATTGGACGATAATCAATCGATTTTTAATGATTACATATATCGTCCCTCATCTCACGAAATGACATAACTGCTTTTTTAGCATATTTTAGCTATAGTTCTTCTTTAAACCATTTAATCTCATATTAAATTAAAAAATAGAAATCGTGCAGTTTACAAAACAACAAACAGAGCAAAATTCAACAATTGAGCAACGTATAACATAAGTGCCAACATAAGTCTTATAAATTCAATACGTTTTTTTTTACTCAGTGGTATTTCTTTCGGTAGAATTAAATTTAAAAAAATACATTAACAAAAGTTTTTATTAAAACGGCAACATATATGTTCATACTACATTGTACAATGTACATACGTAGCAGTAGGTACAAAGGTCTTCAAATTTATAATTTGATATTTCAAAAATTTGTATAGTTGTAGTTACGCGACTGAATGGTTTAATAGTGCTCAAAAGTGGAAATGATAATTGGGAAGATGTCAAAAAGAAAGATCAGATTTTTTTAGGGAATTTATAAAATAGAAATTGCATTTCAGTACCTACAATTCAATTTATTTATTATACAGGGTTTCCGGAAATCACCGCCTCAGAAGAAAACCATGAGTTAATGAGGTAATTTCCAGTCGAAAAACTTATGAGGTAATTTTCTCGTTTTCGCTTCGTTTTCGACTTATAACGGTTTTAATGATTTGTTTTCTTTTTTCCTTTGACTGGCTCTAACTTTGCCGAACTACAACCGATTTTTGAAAAAAAAAAAATTTTTATTTAAACAAAAACAGTTTTTATCTGCCATACAACTTTTTTCTGTGTGGATAACGGTTTTCCCGCAATTTATTATCAAACACTTTTTTTAAGAATTTTAAGGTTGTTTTTTTGACTTCGATATGATTATTTTCTAAAAAACACGTTATTAAGTATAACTTTTTTCTTTTTATTATGAAAGTCCAATATGTGTTCTTAAAAATACTTAACATTTTTGACCTAAAAATACATTTTAAATTATTAAAAAAATAAAGGAAAATCAAGAAAATGTGAATATTTGAATAAAAACGAATTAAAATGAATAAAAAACTTTTAACGGTCTTATTCTTACTTTATCCTTTCTAACATTCAAAACTCAACACTCACTGTAGTTTTTTATTCGTTTTAATTCGTTTTCATAAAATATTCATACCTTCTTGATTTTCCTTTATTTTTCGTCTTCTATTTTTTTATAATTTTAAATGTATTTTTAAGTACAAAAATGTTAAGTATTTTTAAGAACACATATTGGACTTTCATAATAAAAAGAAAAAAGTTATACTTAATAACGTGTTTTTTAGAAAAAAATCATATCGAAGTCAAAAAAACAACCTTAACATTCTTAAAAAAAGTGTTTGATAATACATAAATTGCGGGAAAACCGTTATCCACACAGAAAAAAGTTGTATGGCAGATAAAAATTTCTAACTGTTTTTGTTTAAATAAAAATTTTTTTTCAAAAATCGGTTGTAGTTCGGCAAAGTTAGAGCCAGTCGAAGGAAAAAAGAAAACAAATCATTAAAACCGTTATAAGTCGAAAACGAAGCGAAAACGAGAAAATTACCTCATAAGTTTTTCGACTTGAAATGACCTCAGGAACTCATGGTTTTCTTCTGAGGCGGTGATTTCGGGACACCCGTATAGTTTGTATCTGAAGCTTTCTTTATAGTCCAGTCAATAAAGCATTTGACTCGGAAAAAATCGCCGGAAAGCTGGATTTTGGTATATAGCCTCCTCATGGCGTTATTAAGAAACTGTCAAAAGTCCCCATCGATCTGAGCGCCGCTAACAATTTTACGGGGGGTTGAAGACCCCCAAAATGTTGTTTTAGGAATAACTCCCAAATGGTAAGTTGTACAAAAAAAATGTCAAAAACTAATTTGTAGCTTGGAAAATTTCCTGCAAAAAAGATTAACGTACTTTTTACCGAAATAAACCAATTGGAAGAGTTAAGGGTCTTACTTTTCTATATAGTTAGGCTGCTTAGTTAAAAAATTGTGCATTTTGTGATAAATGCATCAATTTTTTGTTGTCGGTACATTATATTAACATGATTTTAAGCTATCGGCCTACTGTATTTGTCCACCCCTTTAGGTGCGGGCAAATTAAAAAAAAATAATATTGAAAATAGAAAATGAATATAAAAACACAACGGAAACACCTACAACATCATGTTATAACTTTTTTTAATCTAGTAATTTATTCTTTAATTAGTTTTTAAGTTACGTTATTTAGTTTACAACTTTTTTTAAGGCAAATTTAAAAAAAAAAACTAAAAAATATCGGCACTAGATTTTGCTGAGACGAAGCGATTGCCGCAATTTTTATGAAAATGCGGCGAAAATTACAGTGGTGACCGAAGGCCAAAGTTTTTTGATGTGTAAACATCTATACTGGCGGTAGGGTGAAAAGAAAACGTAACGTAACGTTGTAATCGTGATCGTGGTCGTGATCGTGATTCTGAGCTTTACGAAAATTGAGTGCGTTCAACAATATGTACGTTCAGTAACTAAACGTGGAGTATTTATATACGAAATCGAAAGGTCGAGTTCAGTTCGGGTTGAAATTTGGTTGGCTGCTTAGAGGATATATTAAGCCCCTATTACACGATGATTCTTTGCGTCTGACTCTATTCGAACATAATGAGTGCGAAAGAGAAAAAAGATAAGATGGAAGACCAGTTGTCTTGTGAGTCGTGGGCCAAGTTTTACGAGACTCTTTTTAACGCTTCTTTAGCATTAGGTTACGCGCAAAACACCGCGATGGCGGTGGCGATCACGATAAAAATGTGGATGCCTCATATAAAAATCAAAGCACACTTCAATCGTGTAGATGTGTGCCTTTCCTTTGATTTATGTGTATGGTATCCACAATTTTATCGTGATCGCCACCGCTATCGCGTTTGTTTGCAGCTTCTTTTATCCGTTTTTTGTATTCTTTGCATTACTTTTTTCAATTACATGACTGCTTTGAGACCAGGGGCCTATTTCACGGAACATACATCACATACATTGTATGAATGTATGTACCTTAAAGTAGACGCCAAAGATGGCTCAGTGTAAATTTTGAATTTTTTGAAAAACTTTACGTCAACTTAGAAAACGCATAATTTTAAAAAAAAATTAAAATTTACGCCCACTCATCTCGTAGTCGTGATTCTTATCTTGTAGCCGTGGTCGTGATTTTGATTCTGAGCCAGAGATTAGTCTGCTATTACACGATGCATCTAGACGCATGCGACTTTTCGAACTACGTAAGTGCAAATGAGAAAAAAAATCGAAAAGATGAGACGGAAAAAAAGTTACCGGTGTCGCGTGAGTAAAATTTTCGATGCAACTATTTGACGTTTCTCTTTTCTCTTGTCCGTTTTTTACCATTCTGCTTCATATGGTTTTGTTGTTCAAAGAGTAAATTTCGATGCAACGCACTGTTATTGATGGCCTTATTGGCTTTCCAGAAATGAGAAATTCATCTTTAAAAACAACATAAATAAAATAAATTATTGCTTTTCTTGACTGATATTCATTTAAAGGCACACAAACCTTTCTTTCTTCAATATATCTAATAATGAAAACAAAAATAAAAACAGAAAAAGTTTTTTTATTGCTTGAGCACAGCCCAACACGAAAATGAAAAATAAAGAGAACTGTCAAATAAGATTCATGACTTTGGTTTCAACGTGTAATAGCGCTTGAAACAGCGGACGAAATAACAAAGAAGAATTCGAAGAAGGGGCATGCAACTAGATTCATCGTGTAATAGCAGACTAATAAATTATCCATAATCTCTGTTCTGAGCTTCACGAAAATTGAATGCGTTCAACGCTATGTACGCTCAGCACTGATCTCTATAATACACTGGATAGTGAATAGCCTATAGTGTATAACAGTTTTTGTGAGCCAATTTTTGAAAGGGTACCGGCCACGACCTCATATCTCGCTCCATACGAACGAAAAAAAAGAGATGGAAGATATTTGCCGTAATTGAGCATTTATTTGATGTCAGTTGATGCCGACAGGCATTGCGGCTGTAAATATTGAACAAAAATAAAAGAAAATCCAGGTCCAGTAGCGTCCATACCGCTGGCGCCGCTGTTATACTGTTATATGAAGGTACCGGCCACGACTATATTTTTGCCTCAAAAATTTTGTATGAATACACTATCCAGTGTATATAGAGATCAGTGATGCTCAGTAACTAAACACTGAGTGTTTATATACGAAATCAAAAAGTCGAGTTCAGTTTGGGTTGAAATATGGTTGGTTGCTTATACCATATAGTATATGGACTGCGCTTTCATCATGGCTGCAGGGTTTTAACATAGAAGGCTGCCTTTTTTGGCAAAATAGACGAAATAAGGTCATTGACTGGAAAATATTTTTAAATATAATTTTAATGATTGGCTAAGAGCCCACTGCTGTTTGTGGGTGTGAGTGATCGCAAAAATTCACTGGTATGTTTAGATAGATCTTAACTTTTTATAAGCGTGGTTGGGGCCTTTGTCGGTAAACTAAAAAGCGCATTTTCCATGCATCATTACCGATTTTCAAATTTGCTTATGAAAAGTTAAGATCTATATAAAAATACCAGTAAATTTTTGCTATCATCCACACCCTAAATTTGATGTAGGCTCTCTGTCTATGAGGCATTTCGGACGAATGTTGATGTTTACACATCTTAACCGTGAGTCCCGGCACTCACACTTTTTTTAGTTTATTTTTTTGGTGGTTTTTGAATCTTTTGGTTACAACTTTTTTCTAAGGCAAATAATAAAAATAAAAAATATCGGCAATAGATTTTGCCGAGACGAAGCGATTGCCGTAATTTTTATGAAAATGCAGCAAAAATTACAGTGGTGACAGAAGGCCAAAGTATTTTTAGTTATTTTTTGGTGGTTTTTGAATCTTTTGGCCATAACTTTTTTTTTAAGAAAAAAAAATTAATATATCCGCACTATGTCTTGCCAAGACGAAGCGATTGCCGTTTAGTTTTTTAAAATCGAACAAGTATTACGACTTTGGCGGTTGTTCAAACTTCAGCGGACGCATTGTCTGCAAAAGTTCAGGATCATTTTTTTTGGCTTTATTGACAGGACTATTACTTTGTTGTATTTCATACGATATATACACCCCAATTATATGAATCCGATCAATGAGCTACTGAGGGAATCAGACTCAATTTTGACATTTCGCAAATAGTAAAAACATCAAAATTGAGTCTGGGGAGCTCATTCATCAGATTTTGTAATCGGGGTTGATATATTATTTTCAAATAGTTCTTCCCATGAGTTCCGTGTAACGTTACGACAAAACAAAACTAACAAACGCGTGGATAAAATACAGCTCATGTGACATTAATGAAGTTTTATACAAGAGATGCGGAAAAATGTTCTCACCACCGCCATATTAACCAATTCTGACGCTCGCTCGTGTGGCATTACCCCATTTGTGCTTATAAAAAAAAACACCCTCATCGTAATTTTTAATGTAATAAACATTATACCTATATGTTTTTATTTTTATCCTCAGCATGCCACATTCAGCTACACAAGAAATTCAACAAGAACCTGCACAACCATTGAAGCCGCCACCACTACCACAGCAATCAACACCTATACAAAATAATATCAACAGAAAACTTAATGGTTTTCTAAATTTGAAAACTCCTCTGATTGGGTAAGTTGCCTACTATAATAACTCTGCATGTATATTTCAATTATAAAATCGCTGTTCTTTGCAAATGAGATCATTTTTCATTTTAAACGAAAAAAAAAATTATTGATGGGAAAATTCTTATGCGACATTTACAAAAGTGACAAATTGCAATAAATTCAGACAGAAAACTAAAAAACAAATAAATTTATACCAACTCAAATAATGTTCTAATGAAGTTACATTATAATGGCAAAAATGAGCAAGTTCATATTAATTGTGTGTGTATCGTCATTAGGTATCATTATTTACGAAACTGAATCAACAACATTTTTACATGATGCCAGTATATTGGTAAAATTTAAAAAAAAATTTCTGAGTGTGGACTGTGGGGACTCACGATTGAGATGTGTTAACATCAATTACAACGTAGTGTGTGACAAGAAACGTATTCCACCTATAAGGCTCACATTCTAAGTTTACCCTACCGCTGACATAGATGTTTACATCACTTGCAATTGTCACTTTTTTGTGACAAAAAATATTAACAGATTTTCTACCATTTACACGATTAGGTTATTAATTGCAAGAAAATAAATTAAAAAAAACTATGGCAATTTGTCACTTGTCTAAATGTAGTTGCATCTATTGTACCTATATACAATCAAACTAATGTAGGTGGTTATACATAACGTAAAAGTGTAGGTGACTAATCGGGCAGTTTTGCTAGGCTCTGTTTTATTTCGGCAAAAAAATTACAACCCAAATTCAACTTAAATTTGTTTTACAAAGATTTCGAGTTAACGAGTCCCGTGCGAATGGATTCAAAAACCCCATCAAATTTTAACACTATTGCAACCTTTGCAACAATTGCAATTCTTTCGAGTTGAAATGAGTTTCGTCGAACTTGATTCCATAACCTAAAACATCAAACTTAAGCGTGGTACACGCATTATCGATCATAATTGACAGTTTTGCTTACGATTAGATATCGCTTCACATCGGTCAGTTACAAAAAAAGTGCCAAAAAACTAATTACAGAAGTAATAAGTGACACTTAAGTCTCCCCTATTGGCCACGTAAGTCCCACTTACTCAGACAGTAAAACTGCGCCTAAATGCACTGTGAAACTGGCCCTTTAAGTGCAGTATGGTTTAAAATATGAAACATTGCAGAACCGGCACAGTAACTAGCTCAACAAATCACACGTATCATCAGAACTGTTAAGTATCCTCTGTAGGTATATAAAATTAATTCATCAGAGAAATTTTCATAAAAATTTTTGAAGTCCAAGCCGACAGTCTTTTTTTCCCTTACTATCGTAATCCAAGTATGATTAAAATCTCGAGTCAGATTTTTTATGAAATGCATAGCTTGTCATAAATACGAGTAGGTATGCCTATGTACTTCGCAAGTAAAAATAACACATTTGACGGATAAGTCGAGAGATCTGACAAGCCTGGGAATTGGACATGTCATAAAAAGAAATCCTCCCTGGTGAGGGTGATGCGCTGTGCTGATAGTAATGAAATGAAAATTAAAATACTTTCTACTCTCAATCCCGAGCGGCTTGGTGGCTGGCGGGTGGAAGCAGCTATTTCTTCTTTTTTTATGAATTTCCTCTTGTTTTTTTTTGATACCTACTGTGGGCCTTAATGCGCCACTTCAGAGACAGAATTTAGGAGAGTGGTTTTATGTTGGTGGTGGTGATGGTTTTACTGCGCCTGGCCTGGTCCTGCGTCTCTATGGAGGAGGTGGGCGACAATGATTTTATTCTTAAGGCAAGTGGGTGAAACCTTCGTAATTCATCCATCACCCTCAAATCCCATTATTTTTTTTGTAATTATATTGTGTCCGTGAATGGATGTGGAATGCAAAACCATACAATAACAACATAACTGTGAGGCGAACTATAATATTTTGCCAAGGTGTGTGCATTTTTCTTTTGTCGTCACACACAACTTTGCACAAAATCCGTCAGTTGATTTGACATTGCAGCTTATTTTGTGGCCAAAACGAAAAATAAGAATAACGCATAACGCCACAACAGCGACAGCTTTCATGTTGTGATACTCTTCTCTTTGCTCCTTTATATACCATCAAATTCACACATCCCTTGGGCCTTGACGCAAATCTTTATATGTGTTGGTATATATGTAAACTTAATAATATACAGCTAGGATATTTCTCCTTGGTAGGTATAGCTTTGGAAAAACCTTATCCAGGCATCAGCAGCAACAGTTAGTCTCGCGTGTTGTGGCCAGTGTTGTTGACTTTTCATCACATTTTTTGACATGAAATAAAAAAAAAAAGTTTTCGAATTTCATATATATATTTCTATCTTTGAACCGTTTTATTATTATTTGTTTTTTTGAAATTTTATAACGTTTCTATTTGTTTTTTTTTGTGAATTAAGTCAAAAGAGCCTCCTCATTAAAATCGTCTTAAACCTTTAATCTTGAAATCATTTATCATTCTTGACTATGTACCTAGTTTTTTTTTGTATACCTACAACTACAAGGTATACTATTTAGTGACTTGAATGAAACTTACGAACCTTGTTTAAAAAAAAAAAACCAAAGCTTTCTCATTTAGCTAAAACTATTAAGTTTCTAGATTTTATTGAACAAAAGTGTAAAGAACGAACGGGTGTTTTGTTTGTATGTGAATATACAAAAGAGTATACATACTCTGTGCGAGCTGTGAACACTCATCTATACCTACAATCCTACCTACAAAACAGAGTTTGTTAACATCATAAAGATGAACGAAAAAATCCCATAGGCATTCAAATGGCCGTTGACAAGATACAAAAAAAAAAGGATACCCGCTTCAAGCTATGACACTGCTTCCTGTTGAATTCAGTGTCCACACTCACATACACTCATAAAATTAAATTAAAAAATGTTAAGTGAGATGTTTATGCACGTTTTACATTTCCATTGGTTGATGGGTTTCACTCATTCTCGAATTAATCTAATCTATAAACCTGCATAATAATAAATCGCTTTGGTTAATTTTTTGTCCTTTTGTTAATGAAACGTCAAAAATAGCAACTAACAAATCTATACTACAGCGGTGGTTTAAATGAATGTTGTTAAACGTTTACTGTACATCAAATACATACCTTCGTTTAGTGATTGCCCGGCCAGCGGGCAAAAATAACGCACTTTTAATAAAATTTGGCACGTTCACGAAGCTACTTAAACCTATCTAAATATACATATATAGCTTAATGTTGTTGAAATGCCTCACGAAAATACAGCTTGTATCTAAAGCTATCTCGGTATAGCTTGTTGTTAGAATTCCTTGTGAAAACAAAGCTAATGACAGCTGATTTATTTGATGCAAAAACTTGATGGAATACACAAATAGGATAATATAGCTGATGCATTAGCCTAGTATAATAACAAAATATGCTTCTGCTATGGAAATTAATTGGTATAAAAATGTGTTTTGAAGTTCATTATGTATGTACATATATAGCTTTGGATAGTTGTGTTGAAGATTTACACTTTCATTGTTATACCTGGAGGAAAATACATATTGGGCCTTATAATAACAAATCAAACACTAATGCTGGTCTAAAATCATTGTGCCGAGTGCAATAGTGTAACATTTTCTTGCACTCCAACAACGTGTATTTGATTACACGCCAAATGTCATTATTCTTACTAATGTCAGTTGTTATTTTTTTGTGAATTTGTGGCAGTGTTACAATAGAATTGTAAGTGCGTTCAAGATCAACTTAAAGACATAAAACTTCGCAATTTTTCTAGACCTTTTGCACTGGATCGCGGAAATACGCCTAATAATATGTTGATTTAAATAATTCGCTGAGCTTAAAAAATATCCTAACAAAAAAGAATTTAACCTTTTCGCACTAAAAAATCTCCACACTTTTCTTGAATATGTGCCTAAGTACTACAATTTCTGTCAAAGATGCTGTCAACTAAATGTCAAAAAACTTTGTCGGCTTTGGCTTTGTTCTATTTTTTGATGTCGGCTTATCATTTTCATGTGAAATTCAACAACCACTAGTTCTCAGATGGCTTGAGGCCTTTTCGATTGATGTTGGAATGGCAGTTCCGTCTGTAACTTTAACATCGACGAAATTAGTCGTCGAGAAACGATAAAAATGAGTTTTGTTCCATTTTTTCAACGTTTCTAGACTAATTTTATCGCAACGAGAGTTACTTTCAGTATAGGCACAGGATTACTAAACGAAAAACCATTTGCAAATTTTAAGTTTAAAAATTGTGTTATCGATAGTTTATATATGGCAAACGTCAAATATTTTTCATGATGGTGTCTTCACTTCATCCAATTCCCTCCGAGATTGAAATTTTTTTAATTGTGAATCTGAGATGATACATTAGGCCCCGAGCGTGGCACTGAGCTGTCAAAAAGAAAACTTTTTAACTCGGAGCGCTCCGAGCTCTCAACTTGCATTTCTTTTTTAGCTCAGAGCTCGACCGGGGATAGCTCGATGAGCTCGGAAAAAAATGACCGAGCACATCGAGCACAAAGCTGAGCGCAGCTAACTTCATACAATTTTCATGTAATTTGACAGATGAGATATGAGAGTTCAGTGCTCAATTGAGTTTCTTAAATAGATCGGTGCGCTCAGGTCACGCTCTGTTCGGAGTGAGCTCTATTCGCTCAGAGCCCGCTCTGTGCCCCGCTCGGGGCTAAAAAAGAAAAACGCCTATTGAAACAAAATGCATACAAATATAATAAAAAAATCTTCTGATTACACGATTCCTTTTTTCGGTCGTATCGTTTTTTTTTTTTGACTGATCTGGTGAAGGTTTAGGGGGCAATGAAGTACGAATGATAATTTTAAGATTTTTTCTGGTTTGACAACCATTAGTAGAGATGACGGTTGATGGCCATAGATGTTAACAAACATCTTTGCTGAGAGAAAAAAGATGAACAAATCACATAACTGCAACTGCAATAATTGCGCTGATATGTTGACACAAAAGCACTTGAATTGATATATTAATACGGTTTTCTCACCGAACCAAAATCGCGGATTTCGGTAACAAGCTTTCCAAATCTCGTCGAATTATTCACACCACACATAAACTAGATTTTGTTTCATTTCAAACAAATTTCAGTGTTGATAGAAACTTAAAAAAAAATTCCCAAAACAAGTACACACATTTCCTTTTTTTCTCTCGCTTTCTGTTGAAAATATGCGCAAAACAGAATGAAATCCCACTATCTCAGTACACTACTACACTCAATAGGTGTGTTTTATTCATTGCTGCATAGCCAGCGCAGCAAAATTTCCCTTGGCAAACAAAAACAATTGGATTGCTGGCGAAAAAGAAGTCAGTAAAAATAAAGATGGCTTTGCTGGCGATATAGCTTTCATTTATTGAAATGAACGTATAGAGTGAGCTTTCGTTTTATTCAGATTTGTGCTGCGCTGGCTATGCAGCAATGAATAAAACACAACTAATAAATAAAATAAACTCTCTTTTCATCATCTCTGTTTTTATGACTGAACTGTTTGACACCGAATTAAAATCTGGATTTCGAGCAAAAATCACCAAATCTTATCAAAATCAACAAGATTTCCCATAAATTTCCAGATTTCGTAATCTAGTAGATTATTGCCAAATCCTTTCAAAATCTTCTTGGACCGGTATGTTCACATTCATACCGACACAATGAATTACTCTTCAGTATAACCTTCAGTCACATAAAAAGATACGATGAAAACAGAGTGGGGTTTCATTTCGTTTTATTGGATTTTTTTCAACAGACAACGAGAGAAAAAAAGGAAGTGTGTGTAATTGTTTTGGGATTTTTTTTTGTTGAATTGAAACAAAATCCAGTTTATGTGTGGTGTGAACGATTCAACGAGATTTGGTAATCTTGTTGCCGAAATCAGAGATTTTGGTTCGGTGTGAAAACCGTATTAGAGAACGTAGCCACAGATCATTTTTTCTCACGCCTGATCGTGCCAACACTCTGACTGATGGGTTGACAAATTAATTTGCTCAGACATTTTTTGTTAGCATGACTGACATATTGTATACAGTCAAAATTGTCAGTAATGTTTGACAATGTGAACCATGCTTAAGGCTTATGTGTATGGCGTTGATTGGGTGCTGTGTCATAAAAAAGCAACTCCCACAAAATTCTTGTAGACACGTCATGTATCTACTGACAATTTTGCGTTGGATAGAGTATAAATTCGTTATTGGTACCCATATATTTTTTCTGAAGTGTGGAGATTTAAAGTTAAAAGCAAATAACTAAATTTAATAATTATTAAGGCCCACTTACTTATTATTCGATAATCCATTCACATCCAAAAATTAATGAATAGTTGTAGCACTAATAGAATTCATAAATGGATATTTGAACTGTTGACAGAGCACATACAAAAATAAAAACACATGCTTTCTAATATATATTTCAAAATCTTTAATACAAAAATCAAATATCAAATGTAATATATATAGATAATAATAATTTATAAAATTAAATATAGGTATTATACGACTCAATGTAACACATAGTACAAAAAAAGACAACATCAATAATATCTACTTAAATATAAACTAAAGAATTGATCTAAAATTATATTATATATAAAAATAAAGTTTTAAGGAGAACACGCAATGTGGGCTGCTATGGCAAGATCATTCGAAATGATTGTCGCACTATTTGAATATTATTCGGCGGCTAATGAAACCGAAGGCGACACAGAGAACAGGTATTCAAAATTATTCATTATTTTTATCATTGAATAATTTTTATTTAATATAGTGATAGTTTTATTCAAGTAAATAGATGCGTTCCTTTAATTTGAAACTCTGTGATTTTCTGTCCAAAATTGCACATTTTATTTTTTTTCAGGATTTTTCAGAGTTCATTAGAGATCCTTGATTTTAAGTTGGTCAAAGTAATGTTTCTAGAACCGTAAATTTTGTTGCCAAACTCATAAAAGATAAAGCCATTTGATAGTATTTCCATAAAATTATGAATAATTGTGTGCAAAAAATGATTGGCTTAGCAAACACAGCTTCTCATCATATACAGTGGTGGTCATATTTTTAGGGACAGTAGGTATATCGCGTATTTCAACAAATCGTCGCGTTTTCAACAAATAAATTGTGCCAACGCTTATGAGACTAATATTTTTTTTTTGATAATTTATTATGGAGCTTGTTTAACAATAAAAATAAACTTGAATATTATTCACAGATTTTATAATAATTTTAAGTGTTAAGCAGGGTTCGTAAAATATCGCTCGGGAATCATAAAATACGGATCTTTATCGATTTCGTGAGCCATACAAAATATAAATAAAAATTTATAAAAACTAAATCTACTTTTTTTCTGTATCTGTCGTTCGTGACAGATCGGAAAAATAAAATTCAGGTAGAATTAGCGATAAGGATCCGAAAAGATAAAGTAATGTGAAAAATTTTGAAAAAAGTCAAGAATTCTGAAAAAAGTGAAAGATTTGAAAAAAGTGAAAAAATTTGAAAGACGTCAAAAATTTTGAAAAACGTCAAAAATTTTGAAAAAAGTCAAAAACATTTTTTAAAAAAAAGGGTTGAGAAAAGCCAAAAATTTTGGAAAAAGTAAATCACATTGGAAAAGTCAAAAATATTGAAAAAATTCAACAATTTTGAAAAAAGTCAAACATTTTTAGAAAGACTCTCATTTTTTTTTAATTATTTGAACGGTTCGTGAATGGATCTTCAACAGTTCTCACGTGATAAATTCCGGAACGAACCGTATTTTACAGATCCCAACATATTTAATTCGATCGTGAAAACTAAAACCAATAAATAAGATTCGCGATCGAATCAAATATGAATTTTTTGAATTTTTTCACGAGAGAACGAATCATATTTTATTGCTCCGCGAACCTTGGTGTTAAGGTTTCGCCTGATCATATTTATAGGGAAATCATTTAAGATTTTTGAAAAACTATCTTATGTTTATTTGTTATAACTCATGTACTAGCTGTATGTTAGCTAGTTGCGTGGGCACTGGCGCCGAATTACGGCATCAGTGACTGAACGACACGTGAGGGAAATTTCCGTAATTCGGCCCCTGTTTTCCAAAACAGTTTGACATCTGCGAGACAGTGACTCAACAAGTTTGCGACAGTTTTCGATTGGTTTTGCTTCTCATATTTCATGAATTCTTTTCCATAAGCTTTTGATTTTAAAATTTTTCTTTTTTTACGCATGTTTCTATTGGATTTAAATCCGGTGACTGCGCTGGGCAAAACATAAGAACAATACTCTTACTATGGAAAAATACTTTTAGAATCGTTTGCTTGGATCATTATCCTGTTGGAAGATCATACCGAAGAGGCATATTTTTCTCAGCGTATTTAACATGACAATCTGTCATAATTTCATGAATCCGGAAAATAGTCCCCAATCCACGCCAAGAAAAACACCCCCATACATTTAATTTTATTATTAACGGTTTTGATATTGTATTTTGGGTCAAGATGTTTGTTTTTTGGTCTACTGATAATAGCGCAATTATCAGTAATTACAATACAAGACAAACAACATTTTTCGGATTAATTTATTTGTTGAAACTGGGTGATACTAACAAGAACATACTGTCCCTAAAATTATGGCCACTACTATACATATGAGCTTTGGATCTTGAACTACACTCATTTTTAAATATTGAAACCTTTATTTCATTTGAAGGAATACACAAATAAAAAAGAATAACCGAACAATTTAAGATTATAGAAGTGTTTAATACCAAATATAAATATTTAAAAAAAAATTGTTTTTAAACATTAAATACATATGTAGTTAAAAAAAAAAATATTTGCCATCAATTTCCGATAAATTTTAGTATTTACTTGGATGAATTTAGTATCTACTGGAGTACTTACGATCAAGTAGGTATGAACTTAATTTTATGCATACAAAATGAAGTAAATACTATATATTTCTAACCTTTTAGTAGAAGTTAAAGTTTAGCCTTTAAACTTATATTTCTACAAGAAAAGTTCTAAAGTAGGCTCAGGATCAATGTAAACACGGTGTTATATTATGCAGTGCGACGTTTGGAGCGTGAATACACACTTCATAAGGGCTTTTTTAATATACATAAAATATTTAAAGTATATTTATTTATACAAAAACAATCATAAATACAATACATGTATAACAAATTGTATACAATTGTCAATAAACAATATTACAAGAACAAATTATTTCTACTTTTTTATGTGAAAACATCAAAATATCGGAGCTATCGAATCAAACAGCCACGCTTGGTGAATTGAATTAAAATTGCGTTAAATTTTATCCAAAGTTGAATTTTTGACAAACAAAAGAGGTGAATCTATACGTGAAAACGTCAATATTTAATCTCGAATAAATCGATAAAAAAAAAATAAAATAAAAAACCTTATATGTACTTAGGTATTTCGGGGGTTTAATTTTTTTTTTTAATTTTGTGTTATGATCTCTCTAATTAAAATATACTTTCAAAGAAATTCTTCAAAAACAAATTGATATAATAAGTTATTATTTGTCTTTAATAAAGTTTCACTGAACCGTTTAGGACGACGACTCAGACACCACAAACAAAGTCACCAGGCGGTTCAAATTCAGGTGTTGAACGCGATACGGGTGGCAAGGATAATGTTGCGGTAATTAATATTTTCTTGTTCTACTTGTATAAATTTTAACATTTTTTATATTTATTTATAAAAAATAATTCACATAAGATGGGGCAGACAAAAGGCTAAAGCGCGTAGGTTTATAGGTTTATAGATCAGAAATTGGGTATTTTATTATCATTCGATAACTTTTTCCTCTGCCTGAAATCACTTATGAATGTATTACATGTTCTAGCCCCTTTGCCACATCTTATGCGAACTACAGTACATTTGTATTTAAATGAAATGTCGTCTTGTTTTGTTTTAGAATCGCAGCATATCCATGGTTGACATGTACGTGGACAACACAGAACCCAGCGAAAATGTTGGACAAATACATTTTTCATTGGAATATGACTTCCAAAATACCACCCTC
Source organism: Epistrophe grossulariae (assembly GCA_929447395.1). NCBI lineage: Eukaryota > Metazoa > Arthropoda > Insecta > Diptera > Syrphidae > Epistrophe > Epistrophe grossulariae. The sequence goes on from OV839570.1 coordinate 7,158,649, forward strand.
ATACTAAAAGTTCTCCAGGGCAAAGAACTACCAGCGAAAGATTTAAGCGGCACATCGGATCCATACGTCCGGGTGACCCTCCTGCCCGATAAAAAACATCGCCTAGAAACTAAAATCAAAAGGCGAACATTGAATCCGCGATGGAATGAGACTTTCTACTTTGAAGGATTCCCCATACAAAAACTTCAGTCGAGAGTGAGTCCTTTTTTTCTGTTTTTTTTTTGTCGTTTTATTTATGATTTATTGACAACTATTATACACGATGACTCTTCGAAATATAACGCCAAAATAGATCAGACACACACAGCTATACCTACGTGTTGGTGAGTTTTTTTTTTGTTCATAAATGCCCATAACTCTTGTCCATGTTCGGAAGAGTCATAACTCAAATATGTATAGATAGAGGGAGTTATTATATAATTCAAAGAGTCATCTTGTAATTAATAGCAGTTTTCTTGTCATTTTCTGTATTATTATTTTTTTTCGAACTCAATTCCATGCGCAGGTTTTGCATTTACACGTATTTGATTACGATCGATTCTCTCGTGATGATTCGATTGGAGAGGTTTTTTTGCCACTTTGTCAGGTATTATTATTACTATACATATGTTTGAACACTCTTTATACAAACTTAATTAAATTTTTAATTTTACATAATTATAAAATTTCTATCTTCTTTTTGATTAAACATCATTTACACACTTAATACAATACAAAACAGGTCGATTTCGCTGGTAAGCAATCATTTTGGAAAGCCCTAAAGCCACCAGCTAAAGATAAATGCGGCGAACTGTTATCATCTCTTTGTTATCATCCATCAAATTCAGTTCTAACATTGACATTGATAAAAGCTAGAAATTTAAAAGCTAAAGACATAAACGGAAAGTCAGGTAAGATGATTTCTGATAAACGGACAAAAAAAAAGATCGGTGCATCATTATAGCTCAGAAACCGAAGCTTTTTCATATACCTACAGTGCGGTTCATCCAGTTGAGACTTTCTTCACGGAAATTATTATTTTAGTCGTCGAATATTCTTTCTTCTTAACTTAACATACAAATTTTAAGATGGTACTCAACCAACAAGCTTCTTTAGTCAGCTCGGTCGGAAGATAAATACTTCGTTAAGATCCTCCTTCCACTTGGGTGTGCTACCTGAGTTGCGGTTTTTATCTTCAGACTGCAGCATCATTTCCGGACGCCTGAGCATTGGTGCTCATCTGCAATATATGACCCAGCCACCTTAATCGGCAAGGCGGGTAGATCAGATCAGTGTGTAATATCTTGCCCTTCACTCACCGTTTACGCATACGTGACCATAAACACACCCGAAGAACGTTCCTCTCAAAGTAGACTATAAAGCATCCTAACAGCAAGACTGGGATGATTAGTGTCTTATGACTTTTGTTGCTTTGCTGCTAAATTGTCTTATTATATCTCAAAGATTCAGCAATTGGCAAAACGTATCTTCAGTCATGATCTCAGTATCTAGTATCTTTGTGTGAGTTAATAGCGGCGAGCATAGGTAGACAATTGCCTCTTAGTGACTTTGACATTATATACTTGATCATACCATCTGCGCAGCTTCTGCCTCAGAACTTAAAACACGTCGTGTTCTTCTGATAGAAACAATATTGTTGGTGTAGTCGATTAATTGGACATAACTTCGAAAGATCATACTTCTAGAATTGGTCTTAGAGTAGTGCGAGACTTCTAAAATGTTCCCTTTAAGAAAGATGTTAAAGAAGTCGCATGATAGAGCGTTTCCTTATTTAAAATTTTTATTGACATCAACGATATCAGTGACTTCTTTCTCTTCACCGACAGACAGATAAATGGCTCTGTATAGTTGCCGTTGTTTAGAGGATCTCCTTATTAAGTACCGGAATAACTATGATGAGGTTTTTTATTAGTAGTGGCCATGCTTTCCTGGTGTGATATTATGGTAAGCCACTATCAGCTCATTCCAGCTGCTTTATTGTATACATAAATTATATTTTCATATATATATAATTTTCACAGATTTGTTGGCCTAGTTCATACTGGTTATATCTGCCTGGCAGTAGAGCTTTATTCGTTTTCGCCGTTTTCGCCAGGCTGCAGAAATGTTCCTTTCGTACTGTTCCATAGATCATCTTGGAAGACGTTGTTTCAAGCGCTTTAAGATTATGTTTTTTTTACCTTTCGGTAGGACTTCCAATCCTCTTTCCTCTAAAAGCATCCCTTTTTTTATTTATCTATCTGCTCTTCTGCTTATAGAGCTTGGGAGCAGCCGCTTGTAAAATTTGCCTCTCGCCTTAGCCTTTCGGATTCGGCAGAAAATTTTAGGTCCAATTCATTCCTGTCAATAACACGAACATTGTAAGTCACTAGGCCCTGGCTCTATACGAGTTTTTTTCATTTCCTATTTACCAATACTACCCCACCGCATTCCTAGGATATCTCGCTTTCATCTAAAGAATTCTCCTGCTTTATAACATGGATTCAAGAAGAAGTACGTTAGTGGAATCTTAACTCTTCCTATCTCATTTTCTGCCCAACAACCTTGCAAAAAGGTTCGTTAAGTTCTTTATTCCCATCCGCAGATTTAGTTAGTTTTCTTTTTCTTCCAATCAGAATTGATGACGCCCAAGTAAGACTATGAGATTGATCCTCGAGGCTTTTGTTTCCACTTTTTTTTTTCTTGTCCACATTGAGGTAGTGCTGTTTATTTTTTTCGTTTGGTCTTTTAGGACTCGATCATCTTAATCATTTCGCTTAGAAAATAAATTCGACTTCATTTTCAAATTCCATTATCTCTCATAAATTTATTTAATCCTGGAAAAATTTCACCGACGCACGCATACATAATAAAAAAGATAAACGACAGAATCTATCAAAATTTAGCTCGAGAAAAAAAAAACAGGTAATATTATTAATCGGTGCGCTGAATTTTGACAGATACGTAAGTGATGTACAGTTCGAAGCGAAAATTTGATTTGTTAGCTGGAGCTGCGTACAACTCGGGTCAAATGCTTGACTAAATTTTAGCTTGATTTAATTTTCGAGAGAATTTTCTATGAAAGCTAAAATTTATCTCGAGCTGCTGCGTACTAGACTGCTCATATCTACAAAAAAAAACCTGCAGGAGTTACAGCTACACATAACCATTTTTTTTTACTCAATTTTGATTAAATATAAAGAAAACATTATATTATAATATAATACAGATAAATATCTATTTGTGTCTAACCAAGGGAACCGCACTGTAGGAAGTTAATTTAAAAAAAAAAACAAGAAAGTACCTACAAAAAAAAAAAAGAAAAAAACCAAAAACGAGAAATTTATACAATATTTCAGATCCGTACGTAAAGGTCTGGCTACAATTTGGTGATAAGCGCGTCGAAAAGCGAAAGACTCCAATTTTTAATTGCACACTTAATCCTGTTTTTAATGAATCATTTAGTTTCAATGTGCCGTGGGAGAAGATCCGCGAATGCTCCTTAGATGTTATGGTAATGGATTTTGATAATATTGGACGAAATGAGTTAATTGGAAGAATATTGTTAGCCGGTGAGTAGTGTATGCCCAACAACAACAACAACAAAAAAAAAAAAAAATTAAAATATTCTTACATTCTCATATTGTCTAAAATTGTCATAATATCTATGAAAACCATAAAAACTTAATTTAAAAAAAAGAGAAAAAAAACACATTATATTGAATGTATTTAGTTTAACAAAAAACCAATACAAAAAAAATTCAGAGCGTCCACATTGAAACACCCACTTTTGTTGCGACGCTTTTTGTTAGATTGCTTAGGTTTCTTCCAATGAAGACAGTTGGAACAAAAACAGCAAAAAAAAAAACAAAATTAAAATTAAAATAACATTGGAGGTATATGATGGAATTGAAACTAAAGCAGAAGCTGATGCGGCACGACAAAAGCGGGCCTTATTTTTAATAATATTATTACATTTTTTAACAAACAAACAAAAAACTAAGAAGAAATAACCTAAAATTATCTTTAAATGCATAATTATTAATTATGCTTGCAGCTCTCGAAAAATTATTTTTTTTTTTTAAATTGTGATTTTTGGAATATAACAAGCTATACACAGAATGAAAAAGTTATTATTTGTTCTGAATTCCGTCAAATTACAATAAAAAACATTCATTCAGAGAGAGCCCAAATCCAACTGAGGTAATGACGCAAAGATTATTTTGACATTAGACAGCTCAAAAATTCTGTTAGTTTTTAATTTCCCTTTCTTAATTAATAGGCCTTGTGAATAAAAAAAAATAAAGCTAAAACTTGGATTTTTAAGTAAAAGCTAGATTTTTGGTGAATAAAAATAATTTTAAGCTAGCTAGTTAAAGATATTTTCTAGTCATAGCTATTTTAAGATAGCCAACGCCAAATTTATTTAGTTTTAGCTTGTTTTCCCACCCTAAGCTTAAACTAGAAAATTATAGTCAAAGCTTCAAAAATTTCAAGATTTTTAACCCTCTCAGAAAGCTTTGACTAGGTCTTATTTTCAGTATTCTCTTTAGTTATAGTGCGAATAGGGGCGAGTTTATACGCGTAAGAAAACAAAAATTTTTAAAGAAACGTTTGGAAGTTAGTGATGAGGATTTTCATAGTTTTTTTAGATTTTCAAAAGAAAATGTGCAGTGGCTTTCAGAATCAGATTACTTTTTAGAAAACTCAACGGAGCCTAGAGGAGGTGCACTGACCTCTGAGTAGAGAATGCAGATATTTTTGAGATAGGTATCTAAGTGAACCAAGATCTTGGAGTTGAACGCTCTTCTGTATGTAAAATTGGCCGCGTTCAGGTTTGTATCCAAAGCGATCTGGATAGCTTTGTGTTGTTGTAATCCCTTGTAAAATCACAGCTGATGTCAAAGTAGCTGTTGCCAAAAATAAATCTCAAGCTATCCTAACAATTCTGGGATACTCATCTATCCTATGAGAAATGTCAACAACAGCTGATTTGCGTTCAGAAACATACTGGATACTCGAGTATCTTAGATAGGCTATCCTAGTGCAACCTGAACGAGGCCATTGTGAAGCACTTAGTTGTCGATGACAGTTGCAGCATGAATTAAATGTACGATTCAATCCCACGACGCACGAACTTGCTCTTGCTGTAAGGCGGCTAAGGTATATAAGGCATTAAATTATGAACCATAGTTACTAAAAAATTGCTGTTTGTTTATTTTATATACTTTTTTAAATTATCAAAACTGTTTTATTGGAGCTACACTACCTATGTACAAATTTGAAACCATTTGGTCCACCAGTGAACAACGCAGAGACTGACGGGCGATATGATAAAAACATTTTTTACTCGAAACCAATATTTGCCCTATAGAACAGATAGTAGCAAAACAAAACCCAAACCAATCTTCCTTTCGGTCTATATATGAACAGTTCTAGCTAAAGCTACCTAGTCGAAACATGTGAATAAAAAAGGAACAGCTTAAATTACAAGCTGTTTAAGCTATGTACAGATAATTGTCAGATCTTATAATATTGTCAGAACTGTCAATGGTCTAACAATAGCTAACAATTAGCTGACAATTGACATATTTCTTACAATGAAAAATTGTCCATTCACACGGTTGGTAGATTTTTTCTCAATTTGATTGGCAGCTATTTTTGTATCTCTCTTTAACCAACTCAATGGGCCTTACCAATAATCAAATTTAGCGACGACTTAAATATTTCAGTAAAATTAACCTTAATTCTGGTGATCCCAAATAATGTACCATTCATGGAATGTTTAATTTTTTGAAGTCCATTCCATATATGATTCATTATTAAGAGTCCACTTGAATATTAAGGTCTTACTATAATGTTTATTAGCTAGAGCCCATTCTATTATGGTCCATTTTACTGAAATATTTAAGTCGTCACTAAATTTGATTATTGGTAGGGCCCATTGACATTTCGAACAATGAAGAAATTGTCAGCAATTGTAAGATGTTTTCGATGAAAACATCTGACAATAACCAATGAGTCTGACTGTCTGAATGTCCTAATCGACTGACAATGATAAAAATTGTGTGTTCAGACGATTTTAAGATACCTGACAATTTTTTGTCAGATTGTCGTCTGACAATGACGTTTCTGACAATATTGTCAGACAAAATTGTGTGTTCAGACGATTGTAAGACATTTGGAACAGTTATTACACTGACAGATCTGACAATATTGTAAAATCTGACAATCGTCTGTACTTAGCTTTGGCGTTATCATTTTTTTATTCACATAATACAAAGCTTAAGCTAGAACTGTCAAGCTTTATTTGCTAGTAAAAGCGTTGGATCTTCCTCGAATAGGTCAAAAAGAGTACATGTCCGGTTAATTGCGGACAGTTGCCAACGCTAGCCAATATAGTGCACAGGTGGAATTTAGTTTTAAAAGTTTTAATATTTTGTTTTTCGTACGCCAACTGGTACACTAGGTTTAAGACAATAAATATCAATGTCCAGTCAGTTATAAATTTTTATAATCTTACATCGTAGTTAGTATAGTTAATATATTATATACAGTACCTTAGAGTGGTCGTTAAAAAAAAGTTCATCTGCGATGGGTTAGTTCCAAATGAGGAAAAAATAATTCCCCAATTTTTTAAAATTTTTATTTTCATCTCCTAAGTCCTAAGGACTCTGCAAGCCGTTATAAAATTAAGCTATTTTAGAATGAATATCGGGTGATTCCCGTAAAATTGTATAGCAGGAGGGTAGTATATCCCCCCGTTTAGACGGGAGGTGCAGTTTTCTAAAATAATAACTTAAAATGGATGCAAGTTTATTAAAAATCAAGGAAAAACTTACAACTTTAAATTGTAGCTTTTTTAAAAGCCAAACATTTGTTCTAATATTTGCTTTTTAAATTAAGTTATTTTGATGAATAGTTTTTGCAAAAATTATTTTCAAACGCAAAACGTTAAAAAAATTAAAAAAAAAAAAACATTTTTTGTTTTTATTTAATGTAATTCAGTAATAGGTATTTTGAATTTTTGTTTTTGATGCTTTTACCAATTTTTAGTCTAATGCTAAAAACCAGATGGCTTTATGTCTTCTATTTTTTGAGAAAATTGGAAATTATTTCTACTTTTGTCATGAAAAATTAAGATTTTTGATATATGTATTTATTTAATTTAAACCGTCATGATAAAAAACATTTTTACACTTGGATAGGCATAAATCAGCTCTTAATGGAAAAAATATTATTCCCTAATTTTTTCAGATTTTTATTTTCATCCCCTACTGGCGCTGTAAACGGTTAATTTTTTAATAATCTACAAGGTGGGGCGTTGCAGACGCATGGATTTATTGCTTACTTTCTAACGAGTGTAGAGGGTTAAAAGTTGAATGGTTCTAAAGAGGGGAGTAGGGTATTTGTCAGCACGTGCCACGTGGTTTCAGTCACCAAGATGCAGTGGTCAGTGTAACAACGTTTTTTCGCGCAAGGCTTTTATTCAAATAATAAAAATAAATATTAAAATAATTAATAGTAAAAACTATACATCAAAATAACGTAATTTAAAAAACAAATATTAGAATGAAAGTTTGGCCTTTAAAAAGCTTTAATTTAGTGTTGTAAGATTTTTAGTTGATTTTAAATTAATTTGTATCCATTTAAAGTTATTATTTAAGAAAACTGCTCCTCCCGTCTGAGCGTGGGGATATACTACCCTCTCCCATACAATTTTTGTCTTGTATTGTTTCAACCTAGGTTTTTTGAGATATTACGGGAATCACCCGATATTCATTTTAAAATAGGTGAATTTTTTAACGGTTTAAAGCGTCCGTAGGACATGAAAATAAAAATTTGAAAAAAATAGGGAATTATTTTTTCTTCATTTGGAGCTGATTTAGAGCCATCCAAGATGACTACCTACATTAACGACCCCCTAAATTGTACCTATTCAATGATATTTTGAGAAAATGGCCCACGTCCTCCCGAATGCAAAAAAGTCCTTTCAAAGTCAGTCAGCAGTATATTCTTTTTTAAAAACATTAAAAATTACTTTCTAATTCTGTGTAACTTGTCTTCTATTATATCGATTATATTATGTATCTACCTATGTAATGAACGAAAAAATATAATATAAATGCACGTCTATTTTGTATATGAAATTAATTAGCTCTTGTTGGTTTTAAATTAAAATATACATTTACAGGAAAGAATGGATCTGGGGCATCAGAAACAAAACATTGGCAAGATATGATATCCAAACCAAGACAAACAATTGTACAGTGGCATCGACTAAAGCCGGAATAAAACATAAAACAGGCAGCAGTGATAATAGACAATTTACACGCACATTTAATGAAAAACCTCACACACATAAAAAACACATTCCTACATTCCCGAAAAACTAACAAAAACAAAAATCTAAACGCACTTCAAAGTAAAAAAAAATGCAACTATACACATCAAGGAGACGACATTCATTATAACTACTACTACATTTTCATTATTCTGTATGTATTTGTATAGATATGTGCGTGCACTCTCGAGAAAAGCAAAACCAAAAGTTACTTAACTTAAAAAAAAAAAAAAAAAAAAAACAAAACAGATACATATGAAATATTTATATACATAATTATATATAATATTATATTTATTAAATATATGTTATATTTAGATTTATATATCCTCATTTTGTTTATAGTGATATTGAACAAGTAAAAAATATTTATGTAGTAAAATAACAAAGAAGAAATAATGAAGAAGCTAAACTAAAAGTACAGATTATATCTATATGTGTATGTATGTATATATTTATGCATCTATACACATGTTAGTGTATGTATATGTGATCGTATATCTATATAAATATGTATACATACCGTAGATTTACAGTATTTTTGTTAATATTGTTGTTGGTTTTACATAAGTATTAAGGATCGTTAAATAAAAAGTAAAAGAAAAACATGTAGAACACATGTAAAACAAATCTTAAACAGAGCGACAACTATAAGATATACAAATATACATAACAAAATTAAAAACAAAACAAAAATTCTTAAAAGAAAAGAAAAGTATTAAAAAAAATAGTAGAAATTGACTTAAAACAAAAAATTATATGCTAATAATATAAATACACGTTCGAAAGATCTTGTTATCGTTAACTTATGCCTAAAATTCCCTCAGAACAAAAAAATACATATTTTCTTCTGAAGTATGCATTGAAAATACAATTATTCCTTACTCTTGGTAGGTACTTAAAAAAAAAAAAAAAAAAAAAAAAACAACAAACAACAAACAAAAATATGTATATTACCAACTTCAGCAGCAGATGTCAGATTATGGAATTCGAAGCGAATCATTTTCAATTCAATATCGACTTTTTTGATATCGTTATCGAATTTATTTAATTTATCAAATTCGAAGCTAAAAAACTTCCAGTATTTTTAATCAAATGGCTTCGAAGCATATACGAAATGTCAAATCGAAAAAAGCTCTCCATCTGAAACGAAAGCGAAATTTCATAATACCAAAAAAAAGAAATTCGTTATCAGATACTATCTGCCTTCGAATTCCGTAATCAGCGGCCAGAGTTGTAAATCATTTTTTTTTTTTCGGAATGAGATCAATTTTAATTTTGGTATGATTGCATTGATCGACTTCATTTTCGAATTTTGGTCAAAGGAGAAAAATATAGAAAACTTAATGCATCTTACGGTTAATTTTGAAATTGTTTTCTGACAGATTGTCTGTCAGTATTTTGACATATCCTTTTTGCTTAGTTATCCGGTCAAGACATTTGATCAATAGACACAACAACCGAACACACCTTGGCCAACAAATTCGAAGAAATCAACCCTATGATTTTTACATTTTGGATGACAAATTTTACGAATATTAAAATTGAATTTGACGTTTAACGAAGAGCTGATCTGTTATACTACATTTACGCAAAATGTTTTTAGGTGCGTTCATGAAACGTGTGTCGTAAACTTAACGATTTTACGACATCGTAGAGTTTCCGACATTGCATGAATACCCCTAACATTGTAAAGGCTTCTAAATGAACAAACAAAAAGGTCATTTTGTGTAAAAGAACCCAATACGTCATTATAAGAATTTGATTTTATCTACTATTTTGCTAGCTTTTAGTAGAAATAATTGCAATATGTCAGCCATGTAAACGCAAAATTATTCCTTGTTCAAGAATGTTGTTCGTATTTTATCATTTTATTATAACCGTTTTGCGAATAATATGGCTTAATTTATTATACCTGCTTTTTATAAATGTCAACATTAAGGTTACTCCTCTCCATTCCAAGTTGTCATTTTTGAAGTCAATGAATGCGATTAATGTATAACTCACGTAAATTACAGTATTTGCAAATATGCAAATTATTACATTGTTTTACAACCCTGACCCTGAATAGCTTTACCATATACATATATGAATAGTTTATAATTTTGAACGGAAATTATTTTTTAATTTTATTATTTTATTATGGGGAAAGAGTTTTTGAGATATCTTATTAATAAGCCCCACGCACAAGTATGAACTGACCATAATAGCAGTAGTTCTATACTTCTTCGATTTTTGTGGGTAGGTAATAAGTATCCGAACTAGAGCTTCGTAGCACATGAAAATGCGATATTTTGCTTGATAACTGATTTACTTATATCTCATTTTAGCTAGAATGAGCTCAGAAAGAATTAAACTTTGGTCATATAGAAATATTTATGCCTATATAAAATAGAAAAATGCCAGTACAATACTCTGGTCTGTTTTTATTTTAAAAATAAATATATAAAGAGTTGACTAAACCGAACTGTAATTAAAGTTTCATTTTTGCTGAATAATGAGGTATAAGTTAATATATTACTTGATATGTTATATAGTCCTCGATTTGATTATGATGTATAATTATTGTTCTCCAAAATGAATTATCAAATCATTTTTAATCTTGGCTTAACTTTGAGAGAACCGCAAACCGTGCTGGTATTGGCGATGACGACTGGCACTTTAATAGTCTAAATTTGATACCGAATTCATGGGTAAAGGAGGGCGTCCAGTTCATCCGGAGACCTCGGACTATATGCAGTAAGGAAACTTCCTGGAATGTTACATCAAGACATCCAGCTGAAATATCTATCACACAAAAATAGTTGGGATATTTTTCATATAGGAAATTTCATTATCTTTCCTTTTTATTTAAAAGAATAATTTACGTTGAGTAATATAAATCGAAATTTAGTATATTTTATTTATGAAAATCCATCATATCTCAAAAATTCTTTCATCATAACTATGTTAATTTAGGATTAAAAAAAATATATTTAAAAAAGAATATCATTTTACTATTTACAACTATAGCAGCGCAACGTCGCAGACTAAGTTTTTTTTTTTTTATTTCAATTATATTTTTTAAGAACTTTTGTACAATCCACCATTTTTAATAAAATCGAACCTTCCCACCAGCAACACCATATCCCTAATGGATTTAGTAAAACAAAACAAAATCGAAGAAGAAAAACTTCCACAGCTCTAAAGCGCTTGTTTTCTTAAAAAAAAATAAAACAAACAAAAAATACGGTTTGCTGCATGTCTAATTATTGTAGAAAAGAAATTATGATTCTAAATTAAAAAAAAAGTATGTAGGTATATATCAACCAACGATAGCGAAACTAGTAGATTAAAAAATAAAAAAAAAATTACACAAAACTACTGAAATGCAAAAATAATAAAAATTAAATAAAAAAAACTTGCGGCGGCACCGGTATGTTGGCTGAGATTAGAAACAAAAACGAGAAAACATTAAAACATTAAAACAACACAAAAATCAATTGCAATATTAAAAAAATATTAATTTAATTTAAAACAAAAAAAAAACAAATTGAAAAAATAGTAAATATAAATTATTTGTATCTGTGTTAATAAAATAAATATTATCTTGTTAAAGTTAAAAGTTGTTACTAGAAACGTGGTTGCCTTTAATAACAACCTTAATCTACAATTCGGAACAAAGCATTTAAAAAAACAAAAAGAAATTATGAAGAAAAATATTTATATACATAGATATGTATCGGAAAATTATTTAAAAAAAAATAGCGATAGATTAGTGATTTTTATGTAGCCCAAGGATTTAGTTTTGAGTTAGGTACATATTCTTAAACTTAGAACGAAACATAAAAATATCGTTTGTACTAAGTTATACACAAATTATACATTAACATACCTATGTATACCGATTCTATAAAAGGGTAATCCACGAATTCCTTTTTTGTCCGTTTTCGTTGCTATGTTCCCAAAAATATGACCAGAATTTTATTTATTTATGTTTTAATCAAATTTTGGGAATATTTTTGGGACCAACGAAAACCAAAGAATAAATTCGTAGGCGACCCCACATAAAACAAGCTTTAGTTAATTTTCCGGGGCATGTTCAAAACATACGAAAAAAGCTGCTGCTTTAATTTTTGTTTCAAATTCTCAACAAAGTGACAGAGAGATGATTTTTTTAAATTTTTTTTATAAATCAAATGAAACTTATTTCAATTCTAAATCTAAAAAATGTCTATAACTATATTAGAGCAAAAAGTTACTAACGTTCGTCCCGCAGTGTAGTGAATTTATATGATGGAGTCTGGTTTCGATTGAATATTCCTCAGAACTTGCTTTACTATATTGTATGCGAACTTTAAAGACATTTTTTATGATTTAACTTTGGTAACAAATGTTGCAAATGATTTTCTTATTTTACTTCTATACATAGACGGCTTTTAAACGAAGCAACTACCCACTGTGATTTTGAAGCACGTAGGCGGGAGACGTATGTGGAGGCTGGGCTAAACAAAGTTGCTTAGGTTGCAAAGTATTAAGGATGGAGAGATGTTTCTTTTCATTAAAAATTTCAGTCGTCTTGCATCGTAATAAATCACAAATCAGTTCCACCAAACAATCAAATGTGATAGAAGGCGTGTTTTTTTGCAAGCCCGGGGAGAATTGGATGAAAAATTTACATGTAAAATACAACAACAACTAATCCGCTCCGGGCTTAGCTAATCCCAGAGAATTCTCGGGGCTTAGCTTAAGCGCACAGAAAATCTGTGTTACCGGCATGAATTACATACATGTTATCGATAGTTTGTATGAAAACTCCATTTTTTTTCTGTGATGGCGTTGCTAATCCCCGTTGTCGTTTTTTTTCAAGCAATTGCCCCCGGGGTTTCAAAAAAACACACCTAGAATCAAAATATGAAACGAAACGAAACGAAAGGCAGTGCTAATGTGTGATGGTTTTAAGAACCATATTCATAAGTTCTATTTCACATATAAGTTACCAGCGACTTTCAGTTCTTAAAGAAGAGTGAACGAAATTTTTTTTTGACATGACGACGTAGTTTACAACCAAGATACTTTAAAAGGAAATTATACAGAAAATCTCCACCGATTTTTGTTCCTTCATGTAAATGGTACAGAAGATTTTAGAAGAAATTAAAAGAAAACTTCAAAAAATCTCCAGCAACTTATTTCTTCATATGAAAAGGGACATATGAATATACGCCTGTTGGGTAATTTTTTTTGTTTCAATAATATTCTCAAAACTGAGTATTCAACAAGAGTGGGATAGAATAGAATTTGTGTGTTGAAAATGACAAGACGATACGTGGGTGGAGAAGGACTAAGTGATAAGCTAAAAATATAATATTATATATTATATTCGTCATTCCCGTTGCGGGTGTTTTTTGTTTAATGCTTGATGGTACGAAAATTAATTCCAACTTTTTTGTTCTATCATATATAACAAAGCGATGGTATGAAAATACATATAATATGTAATGACTTTTTTATAAATTCAAATTTATTTAATTTTTTTTTAATTCCGTAGTTCCCACAAACCGTTAGATGTGATAAACATACACATAAAAAGCAATTATTCTTAGAAAATAACACCAAGAAATATTAATTTTTTTTGACAAGTTCTAACTTTGTGTGCAAAATATTATTGATTTGAAATATTGATTAATTATTATCTCTCTCACAATATTTGAACAAACAAAACAAAATAACCTTCTAAAACGGGTTACGTACATTATGTAAGTTGTGAACTTCCCCTTTATAACCCTCAAAATCTTGTATTGGTATGCCTCAAATGTGTAAATCTAGTTCTAAAAAAAAAACTTAAACAACAACAAAAACGTAATAATTATCTATATTCTATATCATGAATATCTTTGCATTTATTTCAGTCATGCCGCATAGAATAACATTCCATATATGAGGTCTTCCAATACATTAAAAAAACAGGGGTCCTGTGTTATAAGTTAAGATAATATGATTTTATATTTTTTTAGTTAATAAAAAAAAAAAATAAAAAAAATAAGAAAATTATTATTAATAAATAAAAAAGGGTATTTTTTGAAACACACATCTACTACTATACTATCACATCTGTCTACACTTACAGACAAACAAAAAACAAAACAAATATATATAATTTTATTAATTTATTCTTAAAAAACACAATTTTACAATTTTTTTAAATTCTAAGAATATAAGCAATAGCAGTTTTTTGCCATGCAGCCATTTATTAAGGAAAATCTACCTATATTTTTTAAATGGTTTTTATTTTTTTTTTTAATAAATATTCAATAAAATAAAATGGCTTACATACGAATGCCATTAATTAAGTTGTTGTTTTTTTTTTGTTTTTTAATGTGTAATAAAAATTTATAATATAGTAAGTTTGCAAATTCTAAATAATATAAAATGTATTTAATAAAATGTATACAAACATGTATTCTATAAATGTTTATGTTGCTCAATGAAAAAACTATATTATAAAACAGTATAATGTAAAACTTTATTGCTGAAATTAAAACAAAAAATCTTTGACAAAAATAAAAAAACGCACTGAATTTGAGACATATTAGATAAATATTATATTTAATCTTTTTGGCCTATATATTATAAAATAATTGTATATGTTGTTATATTTCAATGTTTAAATAAATCTATATAATTTGCTGCCCTTTTAATCCAGTTAAATGTTACATTTTCATCTCAAATTCACCCCGAATTCAATTTTTTTAGTTGTGTAGTAAAAAAAACTATCTTCAGATGATTCCGGGATGCCTCGCATTTCCTTTCGGAAATTCACTTCATACGAAGTCGTATTTATTTTTGTGACCTTCCATGAAAACCTCATTCACTAAGGGGTCATTTTGAAAAAATGTATACCCAGGGCTTTTCGCTAATACATATCTTAATACGAAAAATTTATTATTTCGTATGTTTGATCTTTCAAAGTATCTGTCTTCTTTGTAAACCAGCCATATGAGTTAAGCAGATAAAGAATAATAGAAAGAACCAAATAAACTGTTACATACTTGCAGAAGCTAATATAAATGCCAGCCTATTAATTGCACTTGATAAATTATAAAACCTACATACATGTGGCTTTTGAAGTGTAAGCTGGTGAAGAACTTAATCGACATTGGTTTGAATCCCATAGTGATACCATAAACAAACAACTATTATTTCAGTCTTTATAAATCTGTGCTATTGTTTCCTTCAGAGCCTTGCAACATTTGAGTTAAGGTAACTTCTTGGAATCAAAAATGATGTATTTCTTGATGACAGAGTTTTAAATGCGATCATTTGGATATGCATGGTATGCTCCGCTTATATAGGTTATAAGGAAAGTATGATACTCTGTTTAAAATTAAACAATAAAATAAAATCTAGATCATTATAAATTCCACCGTTAACCATTTAAATTGTAACATTTGACTGGAATATATTTATTTATTTAATTTTTTTTTAAGCTTATAGTGTAGAATGTCGGTGAGCACAAAATATAATCCATTTTGCTTTTATCTCCAAATTGTGTGATTTTTTATATATGAATAAAATAACCATAAATTAAAATTTAACAAAAAAAATATGTTTTTGTTTTAAATTTTAAATGTTATTCCTTTTTTTCTTAATTTTAATAATCGCACCCGTCAGTGGAGTATGCACAAAACGCATTCTATATTTAATTTGAATAATAATACATTATTTGTATATTGACAAAAATTTACATTTATATTATTAAAATTTTAATTTTATTATTAAATGATTGCAGACTTGTTCTTTAAAATTTTATTTCATAATTGCTACTTTCCACTATTTGCAAAAACAAAACAAAATAAAAAAATATTTCTAGATTTAAAATAAAATTTAAATAATTTTTTCTTAAATCGAAAAAGTTTATAAAATTCAATTATTTGAAAAATATTTTCCTATTATATCAACTTATTTAAAATTAACACTAAACTCAAGCAGCTTCCTTAAATAAACAACAAAATATAAAATAAAAAAATATCAATAAAATAACTCAATCAAAAGCAATTTTCTTCACATTTCCTAAAAGCCAAAAAAGAACAAAAAAATTAAGCAAAAAACAAAAATATTCTAAAACAACAAAATAAAGAAAAATATTTGTCTATCTTCATAATTCATAATTGAATAAAGTGTAACAAAAAAAAAAAACTAAAAGAAAATAAGGAAACAAAAGTAAAGTAATATTTTTAATCGCCTTAAGTAACGTGCCATTAAAGTTTCAGATTAAAATCTGTTACGTTATTGTATATGCCTTAGGTTTCCCTTCAAAAAAAAGAAAGAAAAAAACAAAAAGCAAACAAATTCCTGGAAATTCCTGGGAATGATAAAACCTTGAATAACTTCTTTATGTAAGTTTGTTTCCTTTATTATTTTATATTTAACATGTGATATAAGAACGTTTAATTCGCATATCTATATATTTATTGATCAAGTATCTACATTTTTGTTGTGTTGTTTTCTCTCCACTTTCTTCCGTCATGCTAAAATATTATCTTTTTTCTGCTTTTCCTATATAAAAAAATTATAAATGTCTATATATCGCAAGTTCTGAGCACACACTTATTTTTTAATTCTAAAATTCCACGAACTTAAAAAAAAAAAAAAAAACAGAACATTTAAAAGTAAAAGTAAAAGAAAAGGTCAAAGAAAAGTTAAAGTTAAAATAAAAGTAAAAGAAAAATTAAAAGTAAAAAATGTTACAAACAAGTGACATGTGACTGTCAGTTAAAAAGTAAAAAAGGCACAGATACACTTTTTAGAAATCGAAAAAATAAAAAACACATCTTTATTCAAGGAGTTGCCATTACGAATCTCAATTTCTACACAAATAACTGTGATAATATGACAAGTGAGCAATTTGTTTAAATATATAAACTGAATATCAATTTCTTAAACTAACAAAAACTTAGTTGCTCACCGCCAATTTATATACAACAATGATTTAGTTTGGTTGAAATAGATAAACAACAACAACAACAAAAAACAGGAAGCTCCATATTATGTTCCCAATAATGAGTAAAACTGGTGTGAAAATGTACTGCGAAAAAATTGAGTCAAACAAAATAAAATGCAGTAAAAAAAGAATTTCAGAATAAACAAAAAAAAAAAAAATTAAATAAAAAAACAAATCTATGAAGAACTAAAAAAAAACTATAACTTTCATTCAGTTTTCGAAATTACTGAGAAGTTAAAGCAAATGAATACTGAAAAGAAAAACAAAGTGAATATAAAACAAAATAATAAGTGCCAAATATTCCATTTATAAGTAGAGATTTCAATCGATTGTAGGATAAACAAAAATCTTAAACAAAACTTTAGTGTGGTAAAATAAATAATCATCCACAAGAAATGAAAAATCAAAATAGTTAGTTATTTAAAGAAGCAGAAGAAAATTAAAATTCGTAATTTTTTTTTTATTTCAAAACAAACACCTCGAGATTTTTTTTATAGAAGGTTCTTGTATGAAAAAATAAATTGGGTACCTATGTTTAATTTCAAGTTTAAGAAAATTATAAATGGACAATGTTGCGAAATTACCAATGACAAAGACGACACGTCAAGGCATTCTTTATCAATCAATATCTTGTGTATCTTTAATGAGTGAATATTTACTTTTACTTTACTTTAGATGGCAGTTGCCAGTTACAATCCAAGGTGAAACTTGGCCCTGACTTACAAGTTCCATCGTCCCTAACTAGAATACTGAAATATTTTGGCTTCAATTCGCAATAAAACTTCTTTTCCCTTTGTCAATCTCTAATACGTACAAATCTTTTAATCACCAAGCCTATTTATGATGATGATCTTCATCAGCTCTACATATACATACGTCTGGGATCTAGTGCTGATCTAATTCAACAAGTCCCCTCCATCTTTCCCAATTTCGAGCCTATGTAATCAAAGGTTTGTGCGACCTGATTTACGACATCCATCCAGGATTTCGTTTGCCTTCTGTCGATCACTAAGTACCCAAGATTCATAGCAGCTTAGTGTAAATTTACAAATGCATCGTTGCAGAGATGATGCACAATCACTTGTATCAAACATTCATAAAGCCATCAAACCAGCATCAGTTTAGTGTAAAGTTTCACTATTGCAAACTTGCATCAAATAATGCGCAAACTTCAACTGCATCAGCATCAGCATCATTTGCAACAACGCAAATGTTTGATTTTTATGAATTTGTACATACTTAGATTTTATGGTTCGTTCAATACACTTCTACTGATAGTTTTGTTCGACTTAAGCGGCATTTTGATCTGGGTTGATCGGGATGAAAGATTCATGTAAACAGCTTGTCTATGGATCTTCCGATGATATCACCTACCGTCTACGTAAGCCCAGTCTTATGACTGCAGGATGGACGTTGATTTGCCAAAGTCAATTCTCAATCTGTTTATGAAGTCTTTTTTGTGTTCTTCCTCGTACATTTCAGTAGCAAGTTTGCATTCATCAGGACCAAAGGTGTGACTGGTATACCAATAATTTCCACTTTTAATAGCGCCAGATGAATCGTGGTCCTCCTGTCCTGAGTCGTCCTTCGCGATTGGGATCTAATATTTTCCTGGTGGGGGCATGATGATGTCTATAATGCTTCTGTTATGTTATATCTCAGAATCTTTTCTATGAAAAATTCAACTACATATATCCCTCTTTTCTTTTTCTTTTTTATTTTTATTTGTTCTTCGATTGTTCATTTTTTCAAATTCAGTTTTGCTGGTTTAAATTGTGATTAGAGTTTTCTCACTTCTCTTCTACTGCTGAGTTTCTATATAGCTGAATGAACTATAGGTTGTCCGGAGATGGATTACCGTATTTTAATCATCTCCCAGGCAAGTTCAATTAAATTTAAATCCGAACTTCTGGGTGGGTGACAATAAATAGCGGCTATATCAACGACCTTTAAAATACCCTATATTACCACTCTTGCACTCTATATGAGAACGAACATTATATCGTGAATCATCAGACTGAAATTTGAACTAATTCGGACAGCCGTGGGCAAGTAACTTTGCTTCAGAGTTTTTTGGTCTTATAAAAGTATCGTATAAATTAAAAAAAAAAAAACTCGGTAAAGAATTAGTGGTACCGGAGTGTATTTATAATACAAACAACAAGAGTCTAAAAGCAAATGAAAAATTTCTGCAAATCACCAAATTATTTCATTCGACTCATTGGACTCTTTTCATGAGTTATGATATAAGAAAAAAATTAATACTAAAAAACAAAAAAACAACCAACCAACTAAAACAACTAAATGTTCTTTCTCTTAAGCGCACTGCTGTTATATGCTGTTTTATTTTCTCTTTATTAAAAAAAAATCATTTCAATAATTATCGTTAAGTAATCAAACTCTAAAACCGTTCACAATAACAAACACAAAAATTACATGCGATACATAATAAAAACATTAATTGAACATAATGCATGTATGGAAAACAATAATGTAAATGGAAACAAAATATTAAATTCATGTCCTTTTACCAAGTGTACATTGAAAAAATTAAAATTAAACAAACAAAAATATTTAAATTAAAATCCAGCCTAGTTCTAAGTACAACATGCGAATTAAACAAAGAAAGCTGACAAAAAAATGTTCGTACAATTTAGAATTAATAAAAAAAATATACATACATAATAATAATAATAATAAAATAATAAAAAAAAATTAAATAATATTTAAAACAAAATTATGATAATAATAATTTCGTTATATTGTATTATGGAAATGGATTTAAATGATAATTAAAAAAAAAATGATAAAAACTAAAAATGTAAATCGAAAATTCAACCCACCTTAGTATTGCATATTTGTTATATACCTGTGTAAAATAGTTATAAAAATGTATTTTAATAAACAATAAAACTAAACTAATTTAATATTAAAATTAAAAATTAACATTTAAAAAAAGAGTGCTTATTACTAAAGAAAAAAAAACATTTGAATAAAATCAGATTTGTATGTATATGTTTGCATGTATTATACAAGTACAACGTGTATACAAGGATATATTTGTACATAATGTATTAATATTATTTTGTTTAATTAAGATTACATCATAAAGTTATGGGTTTAAAACACACACACACACACACGCACACATATATACGCATGTAGGTATATACAACATATGAACACACACAACATACATACACTTACACTACATTACACAGCCACACATGCACACACATACACCAATTCACCAAATGAAAAGGCAGAACCTTAAAAAATATTCTATATAAACTTAAAACTGAATAGAATAATTTTTAAGAGACTTAAAAAATGAAAATAAACAAAGAAAAAAATTATCAGAAACCTATTTTTTTATTATTGAAAAATTAAAAAAAAATACCATAAAACAAAAACCAAACCAACCCAAAAAAAAAAACAACAACTAATACCAACTTCAAAAGGAATATCTTATCCAAAATACAAAAAAAAAAGTAAAAATCACCAGTAAGTGTGGTTTATTTATATATAGTTACAAGACTCTAATCACCTAGCAGCAACAATAATTGTGAATTGAATATCTTTAATAGTAAAAATTAAAAAAAAGGCATTTAGTTTGGTTCTTCTTTATGTTACAAACCAAATTACATAAATAAAACTTGGATATGTAATAAAAAAAATAATACACCAAAATTGTTTAATACAATAAATAAAAATGAATATAAAAATACATCAAATATTTAGGGATTTCATTTCACATGTTCGAGTTTAAGAACAAAAAATACTTCTATCCTTTTTCTGAGGAGATAAAGTTTATATGTTTGATAAAAAAAATTAAAATAAATAAATACAGTAAAATAATATCAAACCAACAGCAAACATTCTTAAAATAATAATATAATTTCACACAAAGCCTTTTCTTTAAATAAAATAAATGGGTTGTAACTTTAGTGTCCGACCGAAGAGAAGGTCAGTTTTTTTTTTTTTTTTTAAGACAAGTTTTAGTTTTTTAACCAAACCAATGCCGAAGTCAAAGTCGATCGTTCAGCACTTTCCTATAACCTTTAACAGAAGCCGAAAGTTAAATTTTAATAATTCGTGTCTGTAATTGATATTTTTTACAAAATGTGGTGCGCGTGCAGTGAGGGGCATTTTATGTTTAAATTTAAATGTCCAACGTAACCAAATATTTTGACACGCATGTATTTGAAAATCTGATAAAAAGGGTGTTTTTTTTAGACGTGTGGTTTTCAATAAGAAATAAAACACATATAATTTAATGTTATGGCCAAGAATTTAGCTTTATTATAAAGATAAGGGTTTGTCATTATGTTTTAAAAATGATTTCGGGCAAGTGGCCGCCGTGGTTGGCTCGAATAAATTCCAGCCGAGAGGCCCCAGCTCCAATTGTTGCGCGCGGTGGCGGATGGACTCATTCGGGTCTTCTTCGATACTCTGCTCCACAGCAGCAATAGCGTCTTCGGTGCGCACTGTCCACTAGAGTAAACGTGGTGCGAAACCGATCCATATGGTTGCTCGAATTACTCTGCTGGGCGATTATGTCGACCGAATATTGGACGCAGCGCGCGATGCGTCGCGCGAACCGAAATTATTTTGGTAACAAATTCGCACGATTTGCAAACGTTGTTCAGGAGTAAGTCTATTTATTATGAAATGGCAAACCAAACTGAGCATAAATCAAGTGACAGCTGTCAAAAAGACCAACTCCAGAAAAAGTATTGCCAGATTAAAAACTACACGTCTAAAAAAAAACACCTTTTATATTTAATATTTCTGTTGTAAAACTAGAGCTATTGGCGCAAAATCTTAGAAGTATATTTTTCCTATACAATGCTAGGTTAAAAACAGGACTTTCCAAATTTTGATGAGTAAGCATCTAAACACTTTATAAAAGTTAAATATCACCAAATGCCCTATTTTATCTTTTTAGTATCATATTCACATTGACAGTTATAAATGTGAAAATGGTAGGTACGTTTGATTACCTTTTTACATGAACTGCTACTGTTTTAGGCGTGTTCAGATGAAATTTATTAAGAAAATAGGTTTAGTATGATATTTGTTAAAAAAATGTTTAAAACGAAAAATATTTAAGTAAAGAGCTTTATTATTAAAAAATTATACAAAACTTGTACCTAAAATTTTGCGCCACTTTCAAGAGGCAAAGTTTTGCCTGCGTATGGACTTGACACGAATATGACAGCTCCAAAGTGGCGCTAGGATAAGGGCGCACAGTTTTAAGTCGCCTAACAAAAATATGAGAATGAAGCCTCAACTACATAAGCCAAAAAAGTGAAAAAGTGCAAAAGTGAAAATTTTTAAATTGATTTTGTGATAGTTTTTCTGACTAGAAAACTTATAAAAATGATGCAGAAAGCTTAAATTTTGGTTTAAAAACAAATTTGTGTATTCTTTTTCACAAAACAACGGCGCTAGCGGTAAAAAAAATATTTTTACTTTTGTACTTCAGTACTTTTTGGCTTATGTAGTTAAGCCTTGAGAGCACATGATTTTCAATACAATCAACTCTATGCTATTAAAATTGTGTGGCACTACTTTGAAGGAATATCAAATGATTGGTCAGCTGTCACTTTGAAGTTTGAATTTTGAGCTTAAATATTCAGTTTATTTTTTTTTTAGTAAATAAATAAGCCATAAGGCCGTATTAACTACACTAGATTTTCTACATCATTTTATTACGCGTATCTACTTGAATGTAATAAAATTTCCAAAAAAAAGGTAGTGTTCTTAATTCGGCCACCCTTTTATATGAGAACAGGTTACTTTTGTTATATCATTAAAAGTGGTAATTATTGAGCGCTTATAAACTAAGGAGGCGAATGAACGTAGCTAATAAATTCTACGAGGATGAGCTTCATAACATTAGGAGTGATCGATAATTACCGCCAAAATGACCTAAATTCGTTCGATTAAACCAAATGACAATAAAGATAATCCTTTCATTTCGTTGCCTTCGGCTAACACTTGCGATTTAAATGACT
The DNA here is from genome assembly GCA_929447395.1 of Epistrophe grossulariae. Taxonomy (NCBI): domain Eukaryota; kingdom Metazoa; phylum Arthropoda; class Insecta; order Diptera; family Syrphidae; genus Epistrophe; species Epistrophe grossulariae. Next base: position 7,181,972 of record OV839570.1, read on the forward strand.
GTAAGAAAAAAAAATAATAATTTTTGTTCAAAAAAAAAAAACGATGCTCAAAAAAAATATATATATGTATGTTGCGACATTTTACTCAAAGGCCGAAAATGGCAAGTGTGTGCCTAGCCTAAGTTTCAAAGAATGCATGTTTGTAAAAGCCCTTCCACACTATCCCACCGAGTATTAACACATGTCAAAAAAGTGTGAAACAAATCATGTATAATAGTGTGGAAGCAAAATATGATAATCCCAGCCTACACGATTTGACATGTGTTAATACATGAGAATTTTTAGAAATGGTTCTAATTCTGTCCATATTTCATCACATTTTTATTGAGGTTAAATTAAACTGTTGTGTGTGGTCAAAAAATGAAAAGAAATTTCTCTCTCACAAATTTGGCAGTAGCATGGAATTCTTTTCCACTTTGTATTAATACTCAGTGGGATAGTGTGGAAGGGCTTTAACAAAATAAAAAGAAAAATCCCAATTTTTATTAAAAAAACAAAAACAAAGAAAACGTAGATTTACTTCAACGCTAATCATAATTTATAATACCTATACCTTGTTTGTGCGTTTTTGACCTTTTCGATGACGGAAACAAAAAAATATGCGGTTTTGACCGGCTTTGCACGAATCTTCGTTCGGACATTAGTTGTGATTTTTTTATATTCATCTCAAAAATTTTAATGTTATTTCATTCTATTATAATTATTATTATTAAATATATACATATTTTAACATTTGTATATAAATTTATATACTTTTATATTTATTTCTACCGCACGCAAATCTTAAAAAGAAAATATCTAAATTTGAAGAAATTAATTTTTTTTTTTTAATATTCGAGATCCCACCTCACATCCAGAAGAAAACAGAAATAATAAAAAATAGGTACAACACAAAAATGAAAACAAAATAAAAAAAAACAACTAAAAACAAAACAGTTACAAATATCCATTTATCGAAAAAAAAATAAAAAAAAAACAAAACAAAAGCTAAACAAAATCAATCACTGTTAAAATTGTTAAGTTATCAATTTGAAAAAAGAGAATATCAATGTGTAGTGCTTTAAAGTTATGTAGTGTTTAGCACTTTGATTTACTGGATGAAATAAAAAAATCTTCTATGAAATTACCGAACTATAATGGTGTTTTTGTTAATATTATAGTTTTTTTTAGAGATATTGGTAATATTTCCACAATCAACAGGTTTCTGGTAGATACATTCAATTTAAACGCCAGGGGGGGGGGGGGGGGGGGCAAAGCCCGCCCTAGTCCCTACGTTGCTACGGCACTGTGTACTTCGCCACACGGCTAATATTTCCTTGCGTTCAAAATAGGCGTATCAGAAAAATTTTAGATACATTGGGTTGCTGTGGCATCAGCTGTTTTGTCACAAGGGATTACAAAAACACAAACCTATATCCGGATAGCTTTGGATAGTTCTCCGAACCCGAGCATTTTTATTACACAAAAATAAGGAAAAACTTTCTACCACAACTTGAATTATAAACAAATAGAATTTTCAAAATTTAAAAACTACTTGAAAGAAAACATATTTATTTTATATATAGGTAATAGGTAATAGGTACAAGTACATAATACATACCATCGAAACTTACTTCCTTCTTTTGGCTGATTTGTTTTTACTTTGGTTTAATATGTGGTTTTTTCAACAATCAAAATTAAAATATAAATGGCCCTACCAATAACAAAACATAGAGACGACTTAAATGTTTAAGTAAAATTGACCATAATGGTACTTAATAGAGCTCCTTATTACACGGATACACGTGTTCTTATAATATCCGGATTTGAATCCGTGTGTTACGTGTATCCGTGCATCCGAAGATCCGTGTATTTTAAATAATCCAATCATCACTAGACAGGGCAAATTAATGGGATTTTTTTGATAAAAATACCACTACGACTTGGTATTCGAATCTGTTATTAGGATTTAAGTTGAGAATCATTTAATTTTTTTTCTGGAATGGAATTAAGTTGGCCTACCTACTCTCTTTCCTGCTGGATTTGCCAACATAAAATGACTCACAAATTTCGAAGGGAAGGGAGCAATAAGTTTTGTTATAGAATATTATTTTTCAAGATTCTTAAATTTTTCACCAACTTTTGCATTTGTAAAGCCTAGTACGCTGCTGATGCGAAACGAAAAATCCCATACAAAAATAACACAACGAAATCATAAACGGAAAATTTCGTTCTGCTTTTCGTTTTGCAGTACGCTGTTCGAAGAGCGAAATTTATAATTGTAGCAGATTGTTTGGAGAAGTCTCCGCTCCTTTTTCGCACTGAATTAGTTATACAGACTATTTATTGTGAGCGGAAAAATGACATTTGAGTTTTATTTGTGTTTTTTTTTTGTTCATCATTTTCTTACACCATGGGTTTCTCAGATTTTTTGCGTTTATGTTTGATTTTGTTTTTGGAATTAGTGAAACTCTCCAAGGATATTTTCCGTTGTGTCGCAAGCGTTTCGTTGTCTGTTTGGAGATCACAGGAAATTTTCGTTTCGCATCAGCAGCGTACTAGGCTTAAAAGTGAAATAAAATTGACGACAGACTCAATCAACCATTAAGTATGTAATTTATTGTTCCCTCCCCAATTAAATTTGACATTCCTACCTTTATTTTAAGATCCCAGAGTTAAAACCGAAAATATATGGTTCCTAAGGCAACCACATCAGTCAATTTTTGAGGTTTTACATAAAATAACGGAATTCTCTCAGTGGTGGATGATGGTTGGCAATCGACCAAGCAGGGAATTTTAATGATTTTTTTCGATTTATCGATTGATTTAAACTTAAGATTGTGATGGTTGTGTAGCTCGTACAATTACGTTTTATATAATCATTACTTTATTTACTTGCTCAAGTAAAACCTAATCAATCCATGCAGATTAGACATGGGTAACTCAGCAAAAACTCGTGCGCTGATACACTGACTCAAGCGCAGTTTACTGTATCAGCGCAACTCACTAACTCACTTGCGCCATGGCGCATTTCGTGTTGCACTTGCGCCATGATTCAATTTGCGTTGTTGGATAACCAATAACCCACTTACTCAACTGCGCACTGCGCAGGTCGGCTTTAAATTTTTTTTTTAGTTACCAGGGAAATTTGTGTTAGTGTTAGTGTGCCATGCTTATTGCTTTCGCTCTGTGTACAGATGTGTATAAGTATATACCTGCTGTTTGGCCGATTGAAGAACTTTTGGTGTGCACAGTGCGAGTCCCTTGTTTAAAGTCACTCTTTTTGCAACCGAATGGTGGAAAAACGATCTTGGTGCGAAACGGTTGTGAAAAGAGTGACTGCGAACAAGTGACACTCAGTGTTTTAGTTTTGTCATCGAAAACGAGAATTCCGGTTTGAGAATTAAGAAATTTGGAAAGGGTTGTTTTTGTATTACGTATGTTAACTTTATGTATCATTTGAATACTGAAGAACAAAAGCCGTACCTACTTATATTATGGAATGCGTTTTTGAACACAATTTATTGTGTTAATGCTTGAAAACTCAAAACAGAAGTACCTAGGTACCTATTTTTTTCTACATTTTTTGTGACCCCATGTTCCTATTTGCTCAGTGTAAGTTTTGTGTCCATGTTATCTGTTTTGTGTATATTATACAAAAATACACATTTTTTTATTCAATTTATTGTAAAAAAACAAAAATATATTTTTAATACACAAAAAATATTACAACACACATATCTTCCCATCTAATTTCAAATAAAAATTTATTCTTTTCCACTGTTTGGCTACAATGTAACAGCTTCCCTACTTTTGAACACAAAATTAAGGAAACACATTTTCTGTAACACCCTAGTGAAGAAATGTTTACACAATTAATCAAAAAAATAAAGCATTCTAATATACATATATATCTATATGTATAAAACATTTCAACTGCAGGTCTCATCGCAACATTAAATAGAGTAAAAAACACACAAAGTACAGCGAATCATACCAACTCATATATAAAATGAGCTACGCACACTGCACAGCGCTTTTTTCCATTTGCTTCTTCGTTTATATGTTTGTGTGGCGCGGCCAGCGCTGCGCTTCCACAGACAAAAAGAGCTATTCAATTATTGAGTTTCTTGAGTTAACAAATTGAGCTATGGCGCTTTTGAGTTATTGAGTTACACATTGATGTGTCAGCGCAGATAACTCAGCTGCTGCTTCAACTCACTGCGCCAACTCAGCGCTGCGTTACACATGTCTAATGCAGATACCCAAGCTTTATTACTTGATAATTGAAAGCACTGTAAAACTGTGTTTTATGCGCCTAACGGTAACTTAGAAAATCAAATTTTTCACCAAAAATAAAAATCTATAATAGCCATTATCCCTCAAACCATGTAAACACACCCCTTGAAAATACAAAAATCAAAAACCAATCCGTGTATTATAGGGTTGCCATGCGTCCTCTTTTTGGAGGGCATGTCCTCTTTTTAACCCCGGCGCGGAACGTCCTACAACATTTTAAGAAATTGTCCTCTTTTTTTCCCTAACAAGTAATTTTGAAAATAAAAAAAATCATTGAACTCCAGATTTAAAAGAAAAACCGAGCCAATGCAAATCTGATAGAAAACATAAAATGAAACAGATCTTATTTTGACTCCCATCTCACTCGGAGCTTATCAATACGCTCAATTCTTATTAATAAACTTACAATGAACAAAGGAGAGAAATAGTATATTACCCGAAACTATTAAGGGTATAATTTTAATTACAATAACCTAGGCTGTGAGTCATTTTATGTCCTTATATTTAATAGCAATGATGAAATCTTGAAAAAAAAGCAATATGAAGATAAATATATAAAAAGACTTAAAAGTGTTCAAAACATGACTATATAAGTTTTTTGTTTTGTATTTTAATTTATGTTTGAGTTCATGTTTTTGTTTTCATTTTATCCCTTTTTTTAAGGTAGATGATGTCCTCTCTTTGTCCTAGGTTAGCTTAAACAGCCATGGCAACCCTAGTGTATTAGGAATCCGTGCATTAAAGATCCGTGTATATGCTTAATATCCGGATACACGGATATTAAGCAAATAAATACACGTGTTTTAAGAGTACGAATTTTTATTTGCGTGTAATAATTACACGAAGTCCATGTATCCGTGTTTTTCAAATACACGGAATCGTAGGCTCTGGTACCTATATAGGTACCTACTCTATATAACAAACCAAACAGACTTAAAATATATTTAAGTAGACCCTAAATAATAAATATTACAGGGTACGGACTCTTAAATATGAAAAATGTGATGTTTGGCTCTTTATATGTTTATAGTCCATACCATTTAGTTCATTTTACTTGAATGTATATATGTTTAAATTTAGTTATTGGTAAGGCCCAAACAAATTAAACTTTTGTTTTTCGAAGCAACCAATTTTGAATTCCAGCACAGCATTCAACACCGTTTAGTTTACTTACTACAACCGAGTCTTGACAGATCCGTTACTTGTTGCAAGAAAGGAAAAAAAACAAAAAAAAAATACCTATAGAACAAAATGGAATTGAAATTTCCCATTAAAGTCAGTTACGCACTTGTTCAATTCAACTAATAATTAACAAAATTTGGATAACAACGCTTTTCACACATAATTATTTTTCAGAAATTTTTTAAATTATAAATAATGTGAATCTGGCTCAAATATTCTGAACGAATCCAGAATTCCATTTATTCCACTTTCAAAAAGTACCGCGGTGCTAGAAGGAGGACCTAAAATTCCTCACAGTGGGGACCTAGAAATTAATTTGCGATCCAAAATGAAACATTTTATTTTTTCTTCAAAAACAAGAAAAAAACACAAAAAATACAAAAAGCACGAGCATTTTTTTATAAATTTTCTTTTTATATCGAGTTATATAATTAGTTACTTTTTTTATTGTAAGGAACTTTAGGAATCCTTTATTGCAAGGATGTTTTTTTTCGTATTTATATGTACATATACATATATGAATGTACTTACAATGCATTAACTTCACATATCATATGTTATATAATTTTATTCAGAATTTTGTTCTTCATTGTTTTATTTTACTAGTTTGTAAGTTTTTTTTTTTTTTTTAGTTTTTTTTGCTTTTTATTTTTAAATGTTAAATAGTTTCTCAGTCTTCAAACTTTTTGTTGATCCATGGATAACCAAGTTGACTTCTTATTTATATTGCAAAAAATGCAAAATCAAATAGTAGATATATTATTTGCAATTTATATTTTTTTGTATGTAAGTTTTAATGATAAAATATATAAATCATTTATTTTTGATAAAATTATCTATCCGTTTTAATAAATTACAAAAATTTTGTTTTTTGTCTTAAGAATTCTCAAATACAAGGTTTTGTTTTTTTTATCTAAAGCATTTAAATGTTTGTTTTATTATTAATATTCTGTTTGTTTTTAAATTAGTACATATTTCACAAAAGGAGCGATATAATTTTAAATGTTGATTCATGTTATCATCTCCTGAAGTTAATACTTTTTAATTAAAAATTTGATCCTTAGTATAAATTAGATTAGAGAGAAAAAAAACAAGGTTTTACTTATATCTTACAAAAAAATTAAGAACATTGTGTTAATAGTTATATTATATAGGCAATCTTTCTTTATAAACTAACAAACTTGTTTTGTAATTTGTTTGTTAATTTAATTATATCATATAAATATTATTAATTGTAATTGTATTGTTATCTTTGGCCATAAATTGCAATACGTATAGTATACATGTATGTATATTGGCTTTTTTGTTTGTTTTTTTTTTTAATTTTAAATTTGATTTAAAAAAAGCACACCTAAAATGCTAATTATTTTAATTAAATCTGACAAGAAAAATACATAGGCAAATAAATAATATTTAAACACGATAATAATAAATAAATCTCTGTTTGTTTTTGTTTTTATATAATTATTATTTTTCAAACGTGTGGCATTTTTATTTTTGTTTAATAATTATTATATCAATAACTAAGTATAATATTTATTCTTAAAACAATATATATATTTAAACTTACTATATTAATAACAAAATATTTACTTTTTAAATGTTATATATTTTCAAATCAACTATTTTGTCATTTGATAGATTCTTTTGTTTAAGTCTTCGTAATCAAGATACTTTTTATCAGTTGAAAAGAAAATCAAGCTAACTTAAGATAAATTCAACAGTCATTACATTAAGTATAATAGGTGTTCAAGTAATATATCTAACATATCTAAATAATTCCAAGTTTTTTTTTATTTTTGGCTTAAATGCAGTGAATGCAGTATAATTAAAATGCCCAGAATCTTTGAAATTGTTAGTTATAGTCAATTAAAAATAAATTGAGAAAATTGAATCCGTTCAAGATAATGCTTATACGACCGCCTACTGGTTTCCTCTTTGCGGATTACCTCAGAATTTTAAGATAGCTTAGTGGTGCTGTGTTTCACAATAGACTACCTTCAATTTACAACAACATAAACCTATACGGATAGCTTTGTTTGAACAAGCCAACACACGTGCGTATTCCAATAAAATACAGGGAATGAGTCAAATATAAATATTTAGTTGTTGTTGATTTTTTTTTATATGTTATTGGTATCGTTTTGAATCAATTATGAATTTTTTAATTTTAAATAAAACGAGTTTTTGATGTTTCAATATCCGAAGCTTGGGCAACACTGAATGCGAATGTGAAAATGGCAACCTCATATTGGTTTGTGTACCTGCTGATGAACGCATTCAGATGCCAAAATCAAACTTCTGAGAAAATAAATAAAACGATATACCCTACATTACAAAAAAAACTGAATTGATGAAAATATTGACAAAATAACTAATTTAATATACAAAACATCTACCACTCTTGAGTCAAATAATACAATTATAATTTCTGAGGTAATAAGGTAAGACCCGTTATGTAAAAATAAATCGATTTTTTTATTATACCTACTTGCACATTCTTCAACTAAAGAATTTAGAACTTTGCAAAATATTGAATAATTCTCGTGTTTTTTCTCTTTTAAATGAATTCTCATGCTTTTTCACTCTTAAGTGAGGTTATCTCATATACAGTAATAAAACATTGAGAGTTTTTGTTTGTTTGAAAAAAAAAAAACATATCGACATATCGGATTTTGCCTTAGTGCCACAGATCTTTACTTTCATCCTATTTACAATTTGTTTTATATAATTTAAAAGCAAATATAATTATTATTATGTTTGTCATTATTTTAAAATATAATGTTTAGGGAAAAGAAAATAATAAAACTTACAAAATAACCAACATTATTTTTAAAATCAGTAAAAACAAAATAAAAAAATATGTACAATCCAAATTAAATGTATATGCCGACATTAAGATTTACACATTTACAAGTAGTTTTTTCAGTTATTTATTTATGTATACCTAATAATTTCATATAAATATATATTTATATAGTTTTTTTTTTATTATTTATTTGGCAACACTAAGATAGAGTGCATTATTTTGTTTTTCTTTTTTTATGATATCACCATTTATTTTGGTATTGTTGTTCATCACCACTTAGTATTTTCGTTTTTTTTGTTTGTTTTATTATATAAAGATATACATACTTCTATAGAAAAAAAAAATTATAAAAAAAGACTACGAACAACTGCATTTCTCAACGGCCATATTAGGTATTGTGCTCATAACCAATGTATTTTCCGTATTGAAATACAGCAATCGTAATGGACTCATTTTAGTTGGTGAACAGCATGGTTGTGGTGCTGTACTCAATTGCATCAAATGAGTATGTGGATATTTTTCTAAAAAACCAAGCTTGCATTCACCATTACAAAAATACGCATTAAATTGCGTAGGTGCGACAACCCATGTCCAATCGAATTCGACAAAATTTACAACTAATGGATAGCGACAGCAACGTTCTTCATTGTCACTTTCGGAGCAATTCATTGATGTATTACGTTTTGTTCGACGTTTTCTATTGTCTTTTGTTAGCATCTCAATGTAAACTGTCTATAAGGGAAGAGAGGAAAAGACAAAACAAAAAAAAGAAAGAGATAGAGATTGAAAGGGTATAGATATATTATTATGATTGTGATAATATCCTATTTTTTATTTGATTTATGTGATCTTGAAAAGAAAATAATTATAATAAATATCTTAAATGTTTCACCAGTAAAAAGTCCATGATTCATTAGAATGCCCTTCACGTGATTAAAATAAAAATATAGATTTAATGTCGAATTCCTTTCAACAAAAGAATCGAATTTTTTCTGAACGAATCTTTTTTTTTTTTCTGAACAATTCGAATTTTTTCTGTCAAAACAAATCTTGCTAATTTTGCAAGATTCAAGAAAGATTTACATCGATTTGCACACACACTTGCAAGATTTGAAATTTCTAAAAATGTCAAATTCAATGCCGCGGTGTTTTAAGAAAACAAGTTTTTTTATGAAAACAAATTGTGTTTTTGGTTGCAACGAATTTTCGGTGAATTTTATACTTAATATTTGTGCGTTGTTTTTCAATTAATAATAATAATAATTTCCAAATTGAATATTTTCTGGACATTTTACTTCAAAATTTGCTGCTCTCAAGTGCCACACACACAATTACAAAAAAAATCGATTCTTTTCGTATTCCTTTCTACGACAGAAAAAATTCGATTCTTTTTAGAAAAAAAAATGTTTCTTTTGTTGAAAGGAATTCGACATAAGTGTTATATAAAGGTTCAGTTTTTCAGTGTGGCCAGTGTCGTAGTTAACTTCTGAAAAATGTATTTTAGTCAAATTAGTCAAAACACTATCTTCCCTATGTTCCCTATGAACATTTAAAATTAATCCTGAACATTGAAAACTCGGTTCCAATTTATTTTTAGAATTATATGAATCTGATTTAACTCAGAGTTTACTCAGCCACTCAGCGGGTTACACGATTTTACTATATTAAATATTATACGGACATTAATCGCCATACCCTACGGTTCACTTGAATAAAGGCAACACTTTTATTATTGAACTTAAATGCGAATTATGTTGCTATAATTCGTAACATGACTTTAAAAAAGGAATGGAAAAATAGTTTCAGAATCTCTCAAGAGAATACACCAAAAAAATCACTTTATTGTACAAAGTAAGGGGCTCTAATAAAATTTGTAAACAGAGTTGGAAATTCAAGCAATAAAATCGGTTCACTTGAATAAAGGCAGTTGTGAAATCAACTGAATTTATCAATATTTGAAATCTGTGTTATGAGATAACATTTGATTTTGTGTACTTATTAACAAAAATGGGCAAAGAAAAAGCTTTAAATACACCCGAGAAAGCTTAAATTAAATAAATGTTTACTCAAGTTCGAGAATGGAGTAAACGCTAGGAAATCCACTGTTTGGCATGTCATTATTTGTCCTAAGCACCTAAAGCAGTTAAAGCTGGTCAAAAAACCTCCTTTATATGACGTACGTAAGCAACTTCGACTGGAATTTGCAAAAATCAAAACATGGCTCCTAAGGGGTCAGAGTCAAATTGAAAACGACTGGCGAATGGTTGTCTTTACGGATGAAAAGAAGTATAATTTGGATGGGCCGGATGGGTACACGCAGAAAAATAGTTGGTTAAAAACTACGTAGTTCTCGTGTAAAATTAAATAAGTGATGTTGCTAATATACAACCTTCAAACTTACTTACTGTTATTAATATTACCCGAGTGAACTAGATTAAAAGAAATAGTTTAATTTAACACCCTGATACGGTTAAAATGTAATAAATTTGGTTAAACAATCTTACAAATTGCAGATCTTAAACAAGTTTCTCGGTCAATATAACAAAGTCCTTGGTTTAATTTAATCTTCTTGTAGTTTATTTTAAACAATTTCATTTAATCGAGGCGCCTATGTTAATTTTAACCTAATGCACTACGTAGTTTTTATCCGAGACTACGTTAATTTTAACACATTATTTTTTAACCCACCGAAAAACGCACTCGGTTAGAAATTATTTTTCTGCGTGTATAACTTATTTTCTCATGATTTATGGGAAAAAACAATGGTTTCTAATACGTTTTCACAGCCGAAAGGGTAGGATATGATCAGCTATTATAGAGCACTTGAGCTAAGTTTTCAAAGCAGTAATAAACGACGATAATCGAATTAATAAGTTCAAGTGACCTCAACTCCAAAGATTACGTTTCGACAGTATAATGACTAATGACGATAATCAACTGTAAAGGAATATTGGAGTCACCATTTCCTAAGTTAAACGAGCTATTTGGACCATTGTCTTGGACCGTTGTCTTGGATTCTTCAACAAAATAACGCACCAATCCATACTGCTCGCAGATTAAAATCGTTTGTTGCAAGACAAAAAGTGGAATTATTGGATTGGCTGCAATACTCACCTGAGTTAAACTTTTTAGAAAATGTTTGAGGATGGCCAACTTGCAAATTATACGATGGAGGAAAGCTGTACGAAAATAAGGAATAACATACCGGGGTATTAAGTCAGCTGGACCTAATTAGATACTTAAAATCATTGTACGACTCACTCCCGCCTCCCCCAGACCGCCTCTTTGAGGACATTTAAAAAAATGGTGGTCATACACATTACTAACTGCTTTATTAAATAATTATTATAATTATTATCAACAAAAATGAATGTATCTCCAAATTTTCCTAATTTATTTTATTTTATTACTTGAATTTCCGACTCTGTTTACAAATTTCGTTAAAGGCCCGTTACTTTGTTCTGATTTTTGTTGGTGTATTCTCTTGAGAGATTCTGAAACTATTTTTCCATTCACTTTTTAAAGTCGTGTAACGAAATATAGCAACATAATTCGCGTTTAAATTCAATAAAAGTGTTGCCTTTATTCAAGTGAACCGAAGTGTATTATTAATCCAGTTCAAAATTTAAATCCGGATATATTGTGGCGTTTGTGTTTTTGAGAATACTTTTAATATTGTGTATTGTGAAGCCAGTATCTGATCCGTCATTTTACACAAGTGATTTCAAAGCCAGCAGTTATTTAGGGTAGTGGTAACGTCAACTGACTACTATCTATCTCTTTAGACTTCGTCTTTAGACTTCTTCCTTTACTGCTGTCATAAATCGCAGGTCTGCAGTGCGAATAAATCGCATACAAGTGATTTCCCAAAACCAACCAAATCAACCAGACATAACCAGCCCAATTCACTTATTTAATCAGATTTATCCGATAAAGTCATCCAAAAATATATATCTTAAACAAGACGCACGTGCCGCCAAACAAAGCTGCGACAGACATTTGAACTACATTATAATGCATACTTAACAATATATTTATTACGGTAATTCGCGTTGCATGATAAAATTTTAAAACAATTAAAAAATCAATTTAGCTGGCAAAACAAGGTAAGTGGCAATAAAAACAAAATGTGGGAAAAGTGTCTCACATACTGATTAAGTACCCGCAGCGAAAAGTACATATTTGAGCTAAAAATTAATTTATTGAGACTCTTAGCAAATTTATAAAGCGATTAAAATAATTTTCATTCAAAAATTCCACTCAACGACATAATTCAGATTAAAAAAAAAAATAATAGTAATAATAAACAATCAAAACAAATACTCACGAATGCTTTATTATTTGGCAAATCTCCTGTTATAATAAATGGCCTCATCCAACTCTCAGCTGATTTTATAACAATTCCTTGATTTGTCGTCGAATTTCGTACCCATCCTTGAACTAATTGTGTTACATCAATCGAAATCCATTGGCCAGGTCCGTTTGGAATTTTATGCTTTGATTCGTTTATATTTATAGTGTGTGTAGCTATTGTGCTATTTATACGACGTAAAACTCTATGAATAGTTATGATAATTTCAAGATGGTCATCATTTATTTTTTTTTGATCGATTAAATCTGGTTGGTTTTCACGTATCCAATCACGACCACGAATATAGACGTGCAAGAGGGCTTGAGATATTGTTGAATGTTCGTTGCCTTTGAATTTAAAATTGAGTATTTCAGCTTTGCGAGTGTGTCGCATACGTGGCACTGAAACAACAGAATAAAACATCATGTACTTAATATGTATACAAAATTGGAACCGTATATCACTCAAGGTCATCCCCAAGTACCAGCATACAAAACTATGTGCAACTCTACAGTGTTGTGTTTGAGGCGCCATTTCAAAAAAAAATCTCTCTGGAACCGCTAATCGTTAAGTTAATAATTAATTAAATGACAACAATTGTAGTCTTGTCAAAATAGACATTCTGTCTGAAAATTGATACAGAATTTCATGTCGCCATCAATCAACCGGAAAAAGTTATTGGAGGTCAAAACCGTAAATTCTATTTTACTCATACAAATTCACAATTCGAAATCGAAGTAATTTCAATCAAATTTGCACGAAATTCGGTAGAAAATCCATTGAAAATGAAATTCAGTGAAAATGTCAAAATTCGATTTATTGAAAAAAACAGAAACTGAAAGAAATATTACTAAAACAAGTGATCATTTGTACAATGAATTTTAAAGCAGTGAGTGCTTGCGTCAGGTTCCCTTTTTTTTTTTAGAGAATTTAATCAAAATGTTATAAACAAATTTAGCATCAATATCACAAGTACAATGTCTACATTCTGTAACTCTCGCATCGATAAAATTGGTCGAGAAACGTTGAAAAATGGAACAGATTCTGTGATTCATTTTTGTTTAACAATAAAATGATTAATATTGATAATTCTATATTCGGCGATGGCGGTGATAAATAAAAAAAAATATCAATACTCTGGTTTACTTACTTGTTGGAAAAACATACACGCTATTGATCACAGAAAAAAATTCATCTTCTAAGTTACTTTTAAGCAGATCTTCATCATCTTTATCTCCTTCATTATCATCAACATCAGGATCAACACTTTGATCATAATCGTTTGCGAAAGTATTTGGATCATCGCCCTGCATATTATTGTCGTTTCTCTTAGTTCCGTCATTGCTATCGGCATTACTGTTACTATTGACAAACATCGTTTTATACATTAAAATATTTTTGCCTTCTGCTGCTACTGTTGCAGCTGCTGCTGAAGAAGATAATTGCGAACTGTCTTGGTGACTATGAATTGATGACGATGATGAAGATAATGAAGAGGAGGCTTTTTTATTTCCATTGAAACTGTGATTTTTATAAAAATTTTCAATTATCGTACGTGGAACCTGAGGTGCAGTGATATTTGGCAATGTCTGCATTTCGAGACGTAACAAAATATGCCTCTTTATTGACTCCAAATTATCAGCTTTGACTTGTTCGCGCATCTGACATGAATGACATCCGCTATTGGTATAGCTTGAACTAGGGTCACGTCGACTATTCGCCTCGTGGCCAATATAACTTGTGATACTACTGCCACCTGTTGGGCGGTGTGATATTTCACCTATTCTTGTTGGTGATGATGATTGTGAAAATTCTGATGATGACCTCTGACTTTGGGCATATCTTTCTTGTTCGGCTATTCTTCTATTTTCAACATTCAAATTATTTAAAGTTGCAGTTGATGATGATGATGATGATGATGATAATTCTTCTGCAGATGCAGATGGAGATGCAGAAATGACTGCAGCTAAAGTCTGATTTATATTTGGAGGGCTAGTACAATGTGTAAATGGTGCTGCCATAAGCAATTGCAAGAGTATAAGTAGAGGAAGAAGGAATTGAGTTTTACGTCTGATGCGATTTAATGTATCACTTAAGTGCCGAATCAGTTCCTTAACTATCATAATCAATATCATCAGCATGTAATTACAAGTGAATTTAGGATGTTTTTGCTGTTGACATTTGAACGATGACGTTGCAGTTACCGTTGGCGTTGGCGTTGCTGCTGATTGCTTTTTGCCGCCAGGAGTGGCTGTTGTCAGTCCGTTGAAGTTAGTATTAGTCGTCGAATTAATATTCGGGTAATCATATAAGTTATCACAAGATGTTGATGTTGAAGTTAATGATGATTTTAATTCAGTTGTTGTTGATTGTGTTGTTCGAAATCGTCGTGATCGCCAATTACAATGGAGATTTTCACGACGAAAGTTTGAATGAGGAAATCTTGTTGTACATTTTGTTGGTGATGATAGTGAATTACTACTACTGATGGAAGGCGGTAAAGATGACTCTAATTTATATGGCACTAATGTTTCAGCTAATGGATTAAAAATATATGAATTTGTTGTTGTTCGAATTGCCCCCAATGGTGAGGCAAATGTCGTCCAATGCCACACGCTTGCCAAAATTGACGTAAATTTTTCCGACGATGAAGTTGACGTTGACGTCAAAAAACTTATCTCACGAAAATGACAGCTACTGGTGCTGTCAGTTTTGTGGGCTTTGTTGCTATTTTCGTCATCATCATCAACATCGTTCTTTTCAGCTGATATTCTTTTAATTTTACAATTACATCGTTTCTTACTGTACTTAACGAAACCGTGATGTCCTCCTGATATCTGATGTTCTTGTTTCTGATGATGCGATGATCCATGATGGATCTTTTCTAGTAAGATTGTTTCTTCTTTTACATGCCGATATCCAAGGATGTGTTGATAGTAGTCTTTTAAGTCTTTTCTTCTTATGGTTTTAAAATGTTTACATTTGTACTTGCTATCGATTAGCTGAAAGCAATCAGCACCATCTGAACTAAGGGCCATGTTATCAGCTTTAATTTTATATGTATTTGTTTTTTTTTTTTGTAAGCAAAGTCAATGCTTTTTTTTTTTTTTTTTTAAGTTTTTTCAAGTTGGAGAAAATAATAGATTCTGATGAAAATTATCAACCTGAATAATATTATGTTGAGCCATCACATATTTTGTTCTGTAAGTAGATACATTTTTGTTTTTGAAGAATTTTTAAAGGTTAGTATAATATTTGTATTTTTTTTTTGTATTTTTGAGAGAAAATTTTAAGAACTAATTTTTCAATCATTCATTATTATCATTCATATTGGTGTGCACTAAGGCTGTGTGTGGATTGGATCAAAATTAAAAATAAATTGAGGGTATTCATGCAACGTTGGAAACTTTCGATTAAATTTTGACGTAAACTTTAGATAAAGTTATACGCGATTTTAATCCAATTCAGACACGGTCTCAAAAAACGCATACCGCCGCACATTTGATTAAATTTTTCGCCAATGTGTCAGGAATCTAAGAGAACTGCGAGTTGAAATGTTTTCTGAAATACTTGGGTTTAAAGATAGGCATGGCTGCATAGTGTTTATACCTATAAAAATAATTTTTGATCGTTTTTTTTTCATGCAAACGAATTTGACGTTTACAATCATGCTCAAATTAACAAAATGGATCCTATTAAATTCTGTTAGTAGTTAGTACCTTTCCAGTTTCCACACGAGGAAACTGAGTTTTCAACAACTTTCAATTTTAAGATGAGAAGGGCACCAAGTAAAAGGAGTAAAGTTCCTATATAAGGCGGTCATCACAAATGACTCTCTGACGTCAAAATGAGGTCAAATCACGTTTTGACAACTTTGGAAGAGAATTTGACGTCATTTTCACATCAGAGAGTCAACACATTCACCATTTGCTTTGACCGTCTAATAGTAGCTTTACATTTTGAATCTCTGAGCATTATTTGGATATAGTTCACACTACATATTCGCCATGAAATCTGAATAAAACAAAAATTATGTATTGAAATGCCATTTTTTAAGTGAAATTTTGCAGTTCAGGCTTCAGCTGATGAAGATATATATAGATATGTATGCAATGGTTAAGGTTAAAAGTAAGTATATGTCTTAGCAAATTTTTGGAAAATAAAAATACATATTAGCTTCAAATAAAATTTTACATCAAATTTTTAAATGATTTTTAAAAATGCCAGTTTCAAATTAAAAGTGTAACATTTTAGTCTTAATACAAACACTTTTGTTATTTTTTAAACCATGAGTCGTTAAATTTAAAATGTTTACTTTGAATTTAAAATGAAAACTTTTCCTTGCAGCTTAAAATTGAGAAACTTTAAATTTAAACGATATCACTTTTAAGTTCAAAGTGATTCGCGTTATAAAGTTAAAAAAAAAATTAAATTATAATTTTTAAATCGAAAACTTTACAATAGGTTGTCTGTCATACATCTTAAATTTTAACTTTAAAGTGGTTTGTTTAGGAATTTAAAGTGTTTTTTCTAGGTGAAGTGCAGTTAATAAAGCCATAAAATTAGTCCCATTTTTTTTATATACTCTCCCATCGATATGAGCGCCACTAACAATTTTACGGGGGTTGAAGGTCCCCCAAAATAGTAATTTTTACATAAAAAATAAATCCCATGAACTTATTTGTAGCTTAGAAAATTTTCTACAAAAAATATTAACTTACGTTTATTCATTAAATTAACCGTTTTGAAATAAATCAATCGGTAGAGTTAAGGGTTTTTATACTTTTCTATATATAGTGGGACGACTTAGTTAAAAAATTGTGCATTTTGTGATAAAAGCATCCATTTTGTTATTGTTGGTAAATTATATGAACATGATTTTAAGATTGGCCCACTCTATTTGTACACGCCTTTAGATGGGAGGGGAAAATTAAAAAAAAAAATATTGAAAACAGAAAATGAATATAAAATACAACGGCAACACTTACAATATATGTTAAAGCTTTTTTTAAAGCCAGTAATTCATTCTTTGATTAATGAAGTTATTTAAGTACAAAAACTAAATTTTGAATAAATGATTTTTAAATTTTCCGAATTTTATTTTCAAGTCAAAAAGGACATCATCTTCGGTGGATCATTTGGTCACGTCATGTCTCGCCACGAAACGACAACAAAATAACGACTTTAACGATTTAATATGATCTTAGGGTAATTTTAGTTTGATAAAAATGCTTTAATATCATACTAAATCGTTTAAAATTTTGCACCAATTGCTTTTTGTTCTCGCTACAGCTCATAAAACACAAAGTGCTAATCAACGACGCACGCATAAGGCATATCTATTATATCCTCCATTTATAGGGGAAAACGTAGAATCTGTCCATTTCATTATTGTTGAAAAATTCTGAGCTCGACTTTCTTACGGCAAAATATTACGAACTGCCCACTGCCTAGAAGAAGAAGTTAGACGTTAGGACACCTGGGGAATGGTCAGAGTTCTATAAGACAGCCTGTGGGCTATAGAAACTCTGCTGTGTAGGTATATTTAACTATACCAACAGTCAACAGTGGTTTCAATATAGTGACATCATCAAAAAAGTAGCCGAAGCCGCCTCCGTGAGCTACCAGCCATTCCAGAAAAAGACCCTGTGGTATACGTGATGTATATAAGGCGGTCATCACAAATGACTCTCTGACGTCAAAATGAGGTCAAATCACGTTTTGACAACTTTGGAAGAGAATTTGACGTCATTTTTACATCAGAGAGTCAACACATTCACCATTTGCTTTGACCGTCTAATAGTAGCTTAAAGGTCTACGATTTGGAGATTGTAAATTAATACACTGAGGGAAAAAGTGTACTTTAAAATCAATACTTCGCATTTTTAAATTTAAATTGTGCAAATCTAAAGTGTTTCATAGAGAAAAAACAAAACAAAATTGCCAAAGTTAAAAGGAAATATTTTCGTTTTAAAACGTAAAGCTTTGAAATTAACAGAATTTGCTTTTAATATGTACATATTTAAAAACTCAACAATTTCGAATATAATATGAAAATATTTAATTTTATAGTTCGAAAATTTAAAATTAAAAGGATATCCTTTGACTTACAAAAAATTACCGTTCATGTTAATTTAGAATTCAAATATAAAAGCCATTAAATTGAAAATTCCAACAGTCAATTTAAAGTGTTTGCTTTTAATTTTATTTATGAGTTTAGTTTAAATTTAAACGTCTTTTGATACAAAAATTTTGATTTACTTGAAAAGAAAAATTAACGGCGTGATTTGAAAGCCAACGCTTTGATTTAGAGAAGAAACATTTTGAATCTCTGAGCATTATTTGGATATAGTTCACACTACATATTCGCCATGAAATCTGAATAAAACAAAAATTATGTATTGAAATGCCATTTTTTAAGTGAAATTTTGCAGTTCAGGCTTCAGCTGATGAAGATATATATAGATATGTATGCAATGGTTAAGGTTAAAAGTAAGTATATGTCTTAGCAAATTTTTGGAAAATAAAAATACATATTAGCTTCAAATAAAATTTAAATTTTACATCAAATTTTTAAATGATTTTTAAAAATGCCAGTTTCAAATTAAAAGTGTAACATTTTAGTCTTAATACAAACACTTTTGTTATTTTTTAAACCATGAGTCGTTAAATTTAAAATGTTTACTTTGAATTTAAAATGAAAACTTTTCCTTGCAGCTTAAAATTGAGAAACTTTAAATTTAAACGATATCACTTTTAAGTTCAAAGTGATTCGCGTTATAAAGTTAAAAAAAAAATTAAATTATAATTTTTAAATCGAAAACTTTACAATAGGTTGTCTGTCATACATCTTAAATTTTAACTTTAAAGTGGTTTGTTTAGGAATTTAAAGTGTTTTTTCTAGGTGAAGTGCAGTTAATAAAGCCATAAAATTAGTCCCATTTTTTTTATATACTCTCCCATCGATATGAGCGCCACTAACAATTTTACGGGGGTTGAAGGTCCCCCAAAATAGTAATTTTTACATAAAAAATAAATCCCATGAACTTATTTGTAGCTTAGAAAATTTTCTACAAAAAATATTAACTTACGTTTATTCATTAAATTAACCGTTTTGAAATAAATCAATCGGTAGAGTTAAGGGTTTTACTTTTCTATATATAGTGGGACGACTTAGTTAAAAAATTGTGCATTTTGTGATAAAAGCATCCATTTTGTTATTGTTGGTAAATTATATGAACATGATTTTAAGATTGGCCCACTCTATTTGTACACGCCTTTAGATGGGAGGGGAAAATTAAAAAAAAAAATATTGAAAACAGAAAATGAATATAAAATACAACGGCAACACTTACAATATATGTTAAAGCTTTTTTTAAAGCCAGTAATTCATTCTTTGATTAATGAAGTTATTTAAGTACAAAAACTAAATTTTGAATAAATGATTTTTAAATTTTCCGAATTTTATTTTCAAGTCAAAAAGGACATCATCTTCGGTGGATCATTTGGTCACGTCATGTCTCGCCACGAAACGACAACAAAATAACGACTTTAACGATTTAATATGATCTTAGGGTAATTTTAGTTTGATAAAAATGCTTTAATATCATACTAAATCGTTTAAAATTTTGCACCAATTGCTTTTTGTTCTCGCTACAGCTCATAAAACACAAAGTGCTAATCAACGACGCACGCATAAGGCATATCTATTATATCCTCCATTTATAGGGGAAAACGTAGAATCTGTCCATTTCATTATTGTTGAAAAATTCTGAGCTCGACTTTCTTACGGCAAAATATTACGAACTGCCCACTGCCTAGAAGAAGAAGTTAGACGTTAGGACACCTGGGGAATGGTCAGAGTTCTATAAGACAGCCTGTGGGCTATAGAAACTCTGCTGTGTAGGTATATTTAACTATACCAACAGTCAACAGTGGTTTCAATATAGTGACATCATCAAAAAAGTAGCCGAAGCCGCCTCCGTGAGCTACCAGCCATTCCAGAAAAAGACCCTGTGGTATACGTGATGTACGCCGCCCAACAAAACCCACGATGCCGAGTTTTGAGCTATATAAGCCGAAAGAGAGTAATTTAAATCATCTCGGTATGTATCTCGTTTTCGTGGAAGAACTATAGAACTTTTTTTGAATAAATATGCTGCATTGAAAAATTCAATTTTAAAAATGAGGAGAAGGCCACATATCGCACCCTTAGAATGAACTTGACCTAACTCAAAATTTCTGTAACTTCTGATTTTTCAATAAACTGACCTTAAAAAGCGAAATGAACTCTAAAACCAGGTTGTAAAAAAAATTACGAATTTTTTAGATGGTCACTTTCATTCAAAGGGTGCGATATAACGACCAAACCTCTCGGCAAATTTTATTCCTAAATACCTACGGCCTTGGTTTCTTGGTGTCGGCGATGTATTGGAGAAACAACTATCGTCTATAGTAACCATGACGAAACCCAGACTTGTTTTCGAATTGTGCCAAATCTGAGTTGTATACAAATTTTTAAAAAATACTAAATATTTTTTCTAAACTCATGTAATAAGATTGTTAAAGGAAATTTAATTTAACTATCAAAACAAAAAAATTGGTGATAGATTGTTGTTTTTTGGTGTACTGCAGGCACCAGGTGGCGATCAAAATATTTTAAGAATCTTTCAAAATTTATTAAAATAATACCTATATAGAATTATGTATATAAAAATAAAAATAATTAAAATTAAAATTCGTCATATCAAGAAAATATCCCAAAAATGTATATATGTAAATGTTTTTATTGTTGTGTTTATATAGATAGCTGCAAAGGTACCTATATCTACTTGAATTTCAAAAAATACTAATAGATATTTTTTTTTTGGAAGATAAATCGTAAAACATAGGTGTTCTTAATTTCAATTATGATATGTAGGTAAGACACCTATCTTACCTACTTAAAAACAGACTTAACTTTACAAAGTCAAACGATTTATTTTAAATTATTAGCATTATTTTGAGTGTAACGAACTTTTTTTGATTTTCCATACACCACCAATTTTCATTCATATACTCTTTCTTAAATTTCTCTCTCAATCTAAAAAAAAAAAAAACAAAAAACAAATATGAAAACAATTAAAAAACACAAAATGAGTTCAAGATAAAAATTATCATTTTTGACCTAATATGTGTATTTGTAGAGTCTTATGCACCCTCCAAATACAACAATAATAAATGTATATATATATATATATATATGTATATATATATATATATATATATATAAAGAAAGAAATAACAGTACAGAAAAAGAAATTCAAAATTGAACAAAAAAGAACAAACAAAACAAAAAATTCTCAGACTCACCACTTGCGATCCTTTCTTTCATTGACCGACCTTGTTCTTTAATATAAGTAGAAGAAGAAGAAGCACAGACGATCTACAAAAATTTCTGCACTCACTATCGAAAATAAATGTATATAATTTATAATTATTGTTTCGTTTTATTTTTTGTTTTTGAATAATTAATTTTAGAACTCAAAATATTATATTATCGTCCGTCCCCTGTTTGTTTCTGAATTGCATTTTTATGTTTCTCTAAAGCATTTTATTGGTACAAGTGTTATATCAAAACATTAAATAAAAAAAAAAAACTCCCAAAAACATCGAAAGTTGCATTAGTAAAATTTTAAAATATATTTTAAACCATTAAAACAAAACAATTCAAAAACAACAAACAAAAAAAACAAAAATCTGCTGCAGTCAGGAAAAAAAAACTAAAGAAAGAAGCACATATTGAAACAAATTTCGAACAATTAAATTTTTGTCCGAGGTTCAGTTCAGTTTTTTTTTTTCGCACAAGATGTGTGTGGTACACTCAAAGGCGCGACAGATTTAAATTTAAAATTGTATCTATATACATAAAACACATTTGTTATTATTTTGTCTTTCTTTTTTGCCTGAATTGTTACTGCGAAACAACAAAAACGAAAAAAAAAACGGAGAAAAAACAAAAATTGAGTGTTATATTTTTAAAACATAAAACATTTCTGCCCTGTTTTCGGTCATTTCGGAAAAAAATTCGCGGAAGGTATTTTTTCTACAAAAAAGTCCTCTTTTTTGAAAACTTTGTTTTTGTTTTGTTTTATGTTAGATACAAATGTAAGATTACAAATATTTGTTTTAATGGTTTTTTTTCATTTGTATCTTGAAAAAAGTTTAAAGGGACTGCAAAAAAAATCAAAAAAAAAAAATAAATAAATAACAATTGAATAAGAAACACAACCGATCGCTTCGAAATGCCGGGGGTAACTGGCAATGTGAATTCGAATTGCGAATAGATTTACATGCTGATGATGATGGGCTGGGTTTTACTGGCTGACTGACTGGCTACTGGGTACATTTTTTGCGGACGCCATTTAGCAGCCAGCACAGTAGCAGTAGCAGTAAATGCGAACGAACGCGCTCCTCTCTTACTTTTGCTGCTTAGCTACAAGAGCGCGTCGTCTAAAAAATCAAAAAAAAAAAACAAAAAAAACAAAAAAAACAGAAAGGCAAAAAACCTGTGCACTGATAGTAAGTGTTTTTTTTGTTTACATTTGCAACAAACTTGCCATATTGTTTTTTTTTTTAATTGATGATAAAAACTTCATCCATGGTGCGCAACAACAACAAATCGGTTTGAAAAAAAAATTAAATACTGATTATGGGTACCTATACAGCTTATAAGTACACTGCGAGCTTCGTTGGGTGTCAAAGTTGATTAAAAAGATGAGTGATAAAAATGGGAACTTTTTAAAAAACATATTTTTTGGTAATATGGCCTGGCAGATTTGGGGGTCTCACTATAGTTAAGTGCATATTGCATATAATACTTAATCTACAAGAATGTTTATATAAACTTTTTGTTGTTGTTTTTAAAACTAATGATAAAAGATATGCAAACTTTTTGACTACTGATGATGTTTCTCGGCCAAAAAGTCACTCAAGAACTAAAGTAGTTAAACAAAAATAGGGCATGAATAGATTTTTACATATTTTGATATTAAACCGACCAAAATCGGGTGATGATTGGTTTCCATGATTAAGAACTCAAATTGTGGATTCCTTGATAACAATTTTGGTTACCATGCACATTTGATTATTTACTTGTTGCAATAATTCCTGATAAAAGATGACCAAATGTGAACAAACTGGCCTTAAGGATTACAACTTTTCTTAAGAAAATTTTATGTTTTTTTTTTTTAAATATATATAAACGTAGAAAATGTGTTTGATTATATTGATGTTTTTGGTAAAGTCGATATTTTAATTTTTGACAGTATTGAATTGTATTGTTTTGTAATGTTAAGGCTCCTAAAAATGGTTTTTCAGGAATAACTCCCAAATGGTAAATTAATTGTACAAAAAAAATGTCAAAAACTGATATGTAGCTCAGAAAACTTTCTACAAAAAACATTAACATTCTTTTTTCATAAAAATAATCATTTTCGAAATAAAATAATCGGAAGAGTTAAGTGTTTTGACCTTTCTATACAGTTAGGCGTATTAGTTCAAAAATTGTGCATTTTGTGATAAAACCATCCATATTTTAATTTTTGGTACATTATATGAACATGATTTCTCTCTATCTCTATTTTTCCACCCCTTTATAGATGGGATGGGCAAATTAAAAAAAAATATTGAAAATAAAAAATAAATATAAAACACACAATAGTGGTAGTAGTATGTAGTTTTGTTTTATATTTTATTTTTTGGTTTAAAAAAAATCAACTGAATTTTTTTTTAAATCATAACAGTAATTAAACATGGCACCGTGCATAGTGTAAAATTAGCCCAGTCAAAATCTATACGAGCGGTAAAATATTTTTGATAATTTTGTTAGTGTTATTTTGCAATTTGTTTTGTTTAAAAAAAGCCGTCAATTGAAATCTTTTATAAATACTCAGTTACAGAGTTTTCTGTAAAATAAAATTAAAACAGAGTCGATAACATTGTTTGTTTTTGGGATATTTGGGTCGAAACACAAAATGGTACGCAATTTTGTAGCCTTCATTTTTGTGGAATTAAAAAATTAATAAAAAAAAAATATCATCTACCCATTTTCGAAATATGGAATTTTCAAAAAATAATTTTGAAAAGTTTTGTAAAAATCAATAATTTATTTTTGTTTGAAAATTTTGGTATGCAATATTATTAGAACTTATTTGAAACTTTTGTGCAAAAAAATTCATTAAAATCAGTTCAACTGATAATGAGATAGTCGAAAATCAAAAAAATGGTTCTATGAGAGATACCATTTTTAAACCGTAGAAAAAAATTTTTTTTTTCATTAATATGGTAGATCGTATAAATATTAGATCACACAAAAATTTTAATCAAAATTGAAGTAGCCGTTTTTGAGAAATATAAGATTTTCAATACCGGTTTTTAAACATTTGTTTGGGAGGTACCGTTATTTTTGGTTATATGAACAATTTCAATTAAAAATCTGCTAGACAATGTTAAAAAACTGCTAGGTACCAAGTTGAATAAAAATTGATTGTTTTAAAATTATTAAGTTCTCAAAAAAAAAATTTGAAACTTTTTTTAAAAATCAAAAAAAAATTTTTTTTTGAAAATTTTGGTATACCTGTAACCTGTATTGTGTTGTATTGCCTCCTCTAAGGGTTACAAGTCTCCCATCCGTCCCTTCTTACTCTTTCTCGCAACCTCTAGTGCCTTTATCCATTCTACCCCTCTCCCTCCTTCGACCATTATATCCCTCATTTTTCCCCTATTGATCTCCCTTCATCTCCACCTGACCTGCATCTTTCTATCACATGTGGCCACGTCTCTGGCTCACCTTTACACACTCTGCACATTCCCTCTTCTTCTTGTTTTCAGTACCATCTTTCTCTCACCTCATTCCCCAGTCTGACTCTCGCTATTCTCTTTGTTCTGTCTGCCTTGGGTTGGCTACGAAATCCCGCGTCACAAAATCCCGCGTAACGAAATCCCGCAGAACAAAATCCCGCAGAACAAAATCCCGTGCAACGAAATCCCGCATCACAAAATCCCGCGTAACGAAATCCCGCAGATTCAATACTTTTTCAATACAAAGCGACAGCGCATGAAGAATTTCCATTCCCATATATTTTGGTGACACCAAATGATGAGAATCACGGAGAACGAAGTTTTCTACTATTTTGGTTTGCAGAAGACCGCACTGAATTAGGCTCTTCCTTCTTTTTAAAAAAGTATATAAGCAGGATTCATTTTAAAATTATTTTCAGTATATTCGTATGAAACACATCAGCAACAAGAGACTCTATGAAGAAGCCAACATTCAACCACTTGACAGATACCTCATCAATTCCAGTCGACGGTGCCTGCATAATCTGATCAACCACCCGAACCCTCTCATAGGAGGAGTTGTAAACCAGCCAAGACATCCTGACCAGCGGTACCTCGAAGCAATGGAACTACTTGATGAGGATCTAATATCAACCAACGACGAAGAGAATATCCTCTTCTACGCCGCCCTAGGCTCAGCTCACTACCGTGGCTCAAAGCCTGAACAAAACACCACCATCCCAGTGACAACTGGACCTGAACAATCCGAGACGTGAAGCCGACATTAGTTAAGAGTTAGAATTAAAATTAAAATACAATGACAATTTAAAAATAATTTAAGCAATGTTAAATGTTAAAAGTTAGGCCCCCTTTTGTGCCAACATATTATAATATCCAATGTACTCTTTAATATAATTACTAGCGTTAAGCAAATTGTAAATAATAATTGTTCAATAAAAATCGTTAAATCGTAAAAAAATCGTAAAATTATTTTCAGTTCTTATTAGAACTCGGTAGAGGCAAGTACTCATTAAGAGATATAAACCTTTTTCATTTGATGGCTACGATGACTGACGACGGCCAAGAGGACTGACAATGGCCACGAAGATGACGATGATGGTGACAACGACGGTAGACAAACTGACGACGATGACGACGACGGTGACAACGACCATGACGACGACGACGTTGGCCAGGACAATGACGATGATGGTGACAACGACGGTGGACGAAATGACGACGAGGGTGACAACGACGACGACCGACCGACGTTGGCCGGGATAATGACGATGATGGTGACAACGACGGTGGACAAAGTGACGACAACGGTGACAACGACCATGACGACGACAACGTTGGCCAGGACAATGACGATGATGGTGACAACGACGGTGGACGAAATGACGACGATGACGACGAGGGTGACGACGACGACGACGACCGACGTTGGCCGGGATAATGACGAAGATGGTGACAACGACGATGGACAAAATGACGACGAGGGTGACAACGACCATGACGACGTTGGCTAGGACAATGACGATGATGGTGACAACGACGGTGGACAAGATGACGGCGATGTTTTTTTTTAAGCTATCCTTTTTTCAGGGACAAAAAAAAAGTTCTTTTAAGGGCTAAACAAAATTCTTAAAGAGATATAATTTTTTTCAAAATAGCTTGAAACGCTTACTAAGCGGTTTCAAATTTGGTGAAATTTCAAAAATACGAAAAGTTCTTTCAAAAACAAAAAGAATTTGTAAAGAAATATTAATTAAAACAAAAAAATAGCTTAAAATGTTTACGAAGCGGTTTTTAATTTGTAAATGATCCTAGTTATGACTAAAAGCAGATTCTTGTCAACAGTTTTCTTGGAAGAAAGTCTTTCTTAAGAAAATGTACCTCGTATGGCCCGCTTCGCGGGATCCAAGGATTTTAACTCCCTTTTCGGGGGACTCTGTGCCGCACACGCAACTCCGTTGCTCAGCTTAGGGTATGTCAAGTCACCAGGCAGGCGCCCATGTCAAAAGTTTTCTTGTAAAAAAGTCTTTTTTAAGCAAACGTACCTACTTCGGGTGGCCCGCTACGCGGGATCCAAGGATTTTAACTCCCTCTTCGGGGGGCCCTGTGCCACTCACGCAACTCCGTTGCTCCGCTTAGGGTAAGTCAAGTTGCCAGGCAGACGCCTATGTCAACAGTTTTCTTGTAAAATAGTCTTTCTTAAGCAAAAGTACCTCGCGTGGTATTCGTGAGGTATGTATGCAACCCTCCTGCTTGGCACACTCTAGGATTTTGGGTAGGTGCGAGGTTGGGTGTATGCAAAGTTTCTTTTTATCATTTGGTAGTTTTTATTTACTGGGACATAATCATTTGCATTGGGAGTTAGTTCGAAGGACCATTTTTAGGCCTTATAAGAACCTATTTATGCTTACAATCGTTTCAGAATCGTTCTAAGCTTTTGGGCAAAGAATTGCAGCACGCATTTTCCACGTATTCATAGCTATCAGCATCGAAATCAGACTTCGGCATCATCGTTAAATCGACTTTCCATAGTTAAATACATTTAGTTCAGATTACACTAAATCATGAGAATCAACGAGAACGAATGTAACAATTCGCCGACCAAAAAATGTATTTAAGCAGTAGTAATTCCGAAATAAAATCAGTTCAGATCTTTAACATATGCTTCATCAATGTCACCACTAGTCGCAATACGGATAGTAGAGGCCCATGTCAACAGACTGTTTAATTTCTACAAGAAATGGGGCATCCGGATCAACACACCGAAATCGGAACTAGTTTGCTTCAGGAGACCGCTCAGCAACAAGTCGCTCGGCAGCCACTTGCAGAAGCTTATGTCTGAAGCTCCCTCGATTGGATTTTAAGCGTTTTCGTGATTATTAGGTCAAAAATATTTTTTTAGAGTAAAATATCACAAAAACGCTTAAAATTCTTTTTAAGCGTAAATAATATATTTATATTTTTCAAAATTACCAAAAAATACTTTCAATACTGTATTAAAAATCCCGCGGGAAAGGAATAGAAAAATCCCGTGGATGTTTACGCGGGATTTCGTTACTCGACCAATTTTCGTGACGTCACAATCTCCAATAAATACAATTTCCATCCGCGGGATTTTGTTACGCGGGATTTTGTTTTGCGGGATTTCGTAACGATCCCATTTTGGTATACAAAACTTTTAAAAATTTTGCAAACATTCTCCAAAAAAAAAATGGTGAATATCAGTTCAACCGTTTTTGAGAAAATCGAAAATTAAAAAAATGGTTCTATGGGAGGAACCATTTCTAACAATTTTTCGAAAATTTTTTTTTTACAAAATGGTTGCCTTTTTGTAAAAAAATTACTGAATTTAAAAATAAAAAAGTTGTGGGCAAGTTTTTGAGAAAAACAATTTTTTTTTAAATTTTGAATGGCAGGTACCGTTGTTTTTGGTCTTAAGAAAAACATTTAAAAAATGGGTGGGAATAATGCCCAAAAACCGCTAGGTACCAACTTTGAAGAAAATCGACCGACCCGTTTAGGCTGCAGCCGAAGAGACAGACAGACAGGCGGACAGAATTGCACGACCCATTTTTTTCGACTTCGCTGTCATCGTAATGTCAACTTGATCAAAATCTAGAGTTCGATTTTTTTTACGAATCCATAACTTGCCATATACATACCTACATAGTTCCTCGCAAATAAAAATGTGTGAGTGCCGGGACTCACGTCTAAGATGTGTAAACATCAAACTACCCACGCTGGCTTTGCAAGCGGTCACCATGAATTGAGGTCGTAGGGAATTCAGAGAGATCGCCACTGCCAACGCGTCAGCTTGCGCAATGCTTAAGGTAAACTCATGTAAAATATATTGACGTCCCTTAAGGCTACCCCAAGCCCAAACGAAACATTCGAAACGACTAAACTTTCGGCAGTCAAAATATTTAATATAAGATTCGCTTAATCGCATCACCGTGGCGTTCCGGTTATTATATGTACCTACCTATAAAATGTATAGTATATACAAATATTTACTATAATATGGCTTAATAATTAACATTTATTTTTAGACTTTAACCATACAAATCTGACCATTAGAACTCAAGTTATAAATCTAGGACCAAACAACTCATTTCTATAAATGTGTGTAGGTAGTGGTATCTACAACCAGAGATCCAAAATAACTATTGACCTTTATTTTCAATCGGTTTCTAGGTAGGTAGGTAGAAATGGCGGTCACGAGCAATCTAGCTCATTGACCCAATTAGCGCTAAAGTGCGCCGTTTTGATACCATAAACTCGTTTAAACCTGCGGTTGGGGATGGTTTGGGGATTCTGAGTCTTGTAGCGATATGCCACGCTCGGCAGGTAGCTTGGCTCAGAGGCGTCAGAGGGGTGACCTCTTGCGTTGGACAACTAGGAGAAAGGTGCAGTAGCTACTGAGGTTTGTCCTAGAGCCAATGGGTTTCGTTAATGTAAGAGATCAAGTCTTTGATCTTCACATCAGAAAGTTCGTTTAGGTCTTCGAAAAAAGCTCGACCAAGTGATTGGGTTCTTGTTCTGGCCAATGCGGGGCATTTACAGAGGAAATGAACGACTGTTTCCTTCTCCTGCTGATCCCCGCAACTACGGCAGTGGTTGTTGTGGTGGATGCCTAGCTTCGCTGCATGCTCTCCAATTGGCCAGTGTCCTGAACATGTCGCAACGACCCTGGCTATGTCTCGCCTGGGTCTGCGGATTAAGTCATTTGTTCGCGATTTACTGTAGGTGGGCCAAATCTTCCTAGAAATGATGCAATTTGATAAATTGCCCCACCTGCGGTTGGATTCGGTAAGAAAGATAGAGAATATATTGCCCTTCATAACTCCAAGTGGAATGTTGACTCTTTCCGCCAGTGAGTCATGAAGGGCTGAACCTTGCCTGGCCTGTTCGTCAGCCCGTTCGTTTCCCTCAATGCCACTGTGACCCGGAACCCAGACAAGTGTGACATTAAGGTTCACGTTAAAGCTGGTGAGCTCGTCACGGCATTGCTGCACTAATTTGGAGGAAGAAACAGCCGAACTAATGGCTTTAACAGCTGCCTGACTGTCTGTCAGGATAGCAGCATTTCGGTATTGGTTACTGTCTTGTTTAAGAATCTTACATGCTTCCTTGATTGCCGGTAATTCAGCTTGAAACACACTAGCAAATTTGGGTAGCCGGAAAGATCTAGAGATGTTTAGAGATTCGGAAAATATTCCTGAACCAACCCCACACTCCATCTTTGAACCATCAGTGAAAATAGTTGTGTCGAAGTCTTTCTTCACGACGTCGTCTTGTCAATCCTGTCTGGATGGGAAAGCTACTTTAAAATCCCCACCGATGCACAAAGCTGGAGCACAGTAGTCAGTAGTTGCCGAAAGGATGTGATTGGGAATGAGATTATGGATATTACCATGACCATACGGTTTGGTAAACCAAAGATTGGATTCTTTCAGTCTTATCGCGCTACAACAGACTAGGTATTTAATATGAAGATCAAGGGGTAAAAGGTGAAGAAAAACGCTTAAGGCATCTGTTGGACAGGATCGTAGTGCTCCTGTAGTGCCAACGCTAGCTGTTCTTTGCACCTTTTTAAGCTTGACTAAGTTATAGGCTTTACCAAGGGCGGGCCACCAAACAATAGAGCCATACGTGAGGATAGGTCGTACCACTGCTGTGTACGTCCACAGTATAATCTTCGATTGGAGACCCCACTTTTTGCCGAATGTTTTACTACAGGCATAGAAGGCTATACAGGCCTTCCTTACCCGTTCTTCAATGTTTAACTTCCAGTTTAGTTTCGGGTCGAGAACTACGCCCAGATACCTCGCACTGGGGGACAGAGAAAGAGTTTGGCCGTTGAGTCGGGGTAGAGTGAAAGGGGGTATTTTTGTTTTAGTAGTAAAGAGCATCAGTTCTGTTTTACTTTGATTAACTCCTAGACCACAACTTGTGGCCCAGTTGCTAACTTTCCTCAAAGCCATCTCTGTAATCTCACTGATCACAGGTAGGAACTTTCCTGACACCAATAATACCAAATCATCCGCATACGCAACCGCATTCACTCCACATCTCTCCAACTTAACGAGAATTTTATTCATGACCAAAAGCCACAGTAGAGGAGACAGGACACCACCCTGGGGTGTACCCCTACTGACGTATTTGGTCGATTTTGTATTACCTAAAGTAGCTTGAATCATTCTGTTGCTGAGCATGGATATTATCCATATACCCTGATGTAGTCTTCTACACCACACTCAATGAGCGCTTCTAGAATGGATTCAGTAAGAACGTTGTTGAAAGCCCCTTCTACATCTAAGAAGGTGGCGAGAGTGTATTCTTTAAAGTGGATTGTTTTTTCAATAGTACGCACTACATCATGAAGAGCAGTTTCTGTAGACTTACCCTTCAGATAAGCGTGTTGAGACTTTGCCAAAGGACATTCTTCAAGGATGTCTCTTATATGGGTGTCAAGGATGCGCTCAAATGTTTTAAGTACGAAGGAGGTAAGACTTATTGGTCGAAAATCCTTCGCGGATTCATGTCCTCGCTTGCCGATTTTCGGAATAAAAACAACTCGTACATGTCTCCATGACTCGGGAACATGATTGAAATGGAGGCACCCTTTAAAAATCATCTCCAGCCAGGGGACAACTACCTCTGCTAGTTTTTGAAGCATGATTGGCAGAATTCCATCCGGACCCGGAGATTTAAATGGTGAGAAGGTATCAATTGCCCAGGCAATACTTTCTTTTGTTATAATAGAATTGATACGCTCCAAATGAGCTGACGGAATGTTTAGAGTACTAAGCAATTCAGGGATGCTGTTCTCACAGCCCGGAAAATGTGTCGCCATCAGGTATTCCAAAGTTTCTGCCGGGGAAACTGTCCACGATCCATCAGGTTTTTCAAGAAAGAAGGACTGCAATGCTCCCTCGATAAAACTTTGCTAAGCCTAGCTGAATCTTTAATATTTTCGATAGAATGACAGAATTCCCTCCAGCCTAGAAGCTTCGCTGATGCGATAGCTCGCTTGTAGACTCTAAGGCTATCTTTATAAGGCTGATAGAACTTATGTTTCTGGCAGATATTGAAAATCGTCCTAGTCACTTTTCTAAGTTCGGACAGGTCTTCATTCCACCAAGGGGGGAGAGTTTTACGGCTATATTTAACTGGGCAAGAGATCTTGAAAGCATTGTTCATAGATGCTTCAAGGATTTTCACCTTTGCCTCAAGATCCGTTACAGAATCTGGACTCAGATTCGGGATCTCACTCAGTTTGGACTTAACAATTTGACTGAACCTCTTCCAGTCAATTCTTTTGGGGTTTCTGTATGGAGGAGGAGCTAAACTCTCAAAATTAATGTTAAAAAGGATCCATCTGTGATCCGAAAAGGAATTCGAAAGTGATACTCTCCAATTTTCTACCGTAAAATCAAAATGTTTACTGACGACAGTAACGTCTAGCACATCCTCCCATCCTTCATAATTATCCGAGCTCGGAAAAACAAAGGTGGGGGTACTGCCTCTGTTACAAACCGTTAGATTGTTTTCAATAATAAAATCAAAAAATGACTCACCTCGTTCGTTGATCTCAGAACTACCCCAGAGAGTATGCCGTGCGTTCGCATCGCATCCAATCAGGAGGTTTGTCTTGTTTGTGGCCGATTCAAGTGTAATACTGCGAACTTCCTCTGGCGGTGACAGTCGGTCATGAGCCGAGTACGCAGAAGCGATAAATAAGCCCCCTGCATTTCTTCCTTCCAACCTGACAACTGTCAGATCGGGGGTACTAAAATTTGGACACAAAAAAGCTTTTAAGTGTTTTTTAGCTAAAATACAAGTTCTTGGCTTACCTTCGTCTCGGTTAACGGATTTATAGAAAAGGTCATACTGGCTATCCTGGAGGCCTCTCACTCGGATGCCATTGACCCACGGTTCTTGGATGATGCCGACGTCAACGTTTTCCTCACTCAGGAAAACCCTCAGATTATCCGAAGCACATTTGGAGTGCTTCAGATTAATCTGCACGACTCTCAGCGCGTTTTAATTTTTTGGAGAAGGTCCTGCACAGGCAGGACCCGGCGCCTCGCCAGGGACAGCGACTTCGTCTTTGACTTTGTCAGTCTCGACCAAATCATCGACGTTGTCGGAGATTGTTTCCTGACTCTGCAGAACCTTAATCTTTACGGATTTTATGCCGAAGCGCAGCCTAAACTCGGCTTTCTCGAGAGCCCCTATACTATGCTCGCTAATCTTCAAAAGATAAGACGCACTGTTCTTCTGCGGTTCCTCAGCCTTAATGACTGCCCAGTCCTGCATCGGAATCAGTGGGTTTAACCTCTGAAGACCGCGAATCAAGTCCTGTCCGCTCGGCTTGATACCCATGAGAGGCAACCAGATACGAGCCTTAGGCTGTCTAGGGACATCCCTAGCAGGGATAAGCTTGAGCCTCAAGCCATCCCAGTCATTGCTAATCTTAGCAATGCACGAGCTAAGGAAATCCCTAGAGAACCCGTCCACGCACCTGATTACCTTGTGCCCCCTGAGCATCTCGCCAGAGTCGAAACTAGGGAAGGGACCCTCGTTTGCCGATATGGTGTACGAAAACACCATCTCCGAGAGCTTGGCCTCGATGGAGTTCCACACAGCCAGCAGACCTCTACTGTTTGTGGAGAGCTCATCAACAACCGATACCTGGAGGTCGTCTCTGACTACCTCACTGACAGTACGCGGTTGCGCTGCCCCCGAAGATGGCGTTTCCTTCGGTTTTTTCTGACCGTCAAGCTTGGTTTTTTTCGAAGGTCGTTTGACCTCATCTCGAGATCTACCTCGCTTAGCGGCCTTCTCCTGCGTAGCCAGCAGGTTGTTATAGTCATTAACAACCTTTTGGTACTTTAATTTATCGGCGATGTCTCTCTCAAGGACGGTTCCAGCTTCCTCATTCCTGGCGATCTTGTCAAGAATGAAGGATGCCTTCCTGAACTGTTTCTTGAGAAGAGCACTCTCCGATATTTTTTTGGTACCTCGTGGAGCGCTGCTATGGCTGGCATTGCTACATGAGGGTTTTGGTTCTTTTTCTGACGGTCGGAGCACAGGGGTACTATGGCTGGTACTGCCTATGCTCCCTTGAGTAGTAGGATTCCCAAGAGCACCGGAGTCTCCAGTACTCGAAGGGTTTCCTACAACGGTCTCCTGGCTGGAGGCCAAAAGTTCATCCTCGGTTCAAAGTCTGTTATGTCTAGTTCGTCCATGTTGTAAAATCTTTTAAAATAAGGTCCCACGAGTAAGGCGGAAAGAGAAGGTCAACCCCGGCAGAGCCGTATACCGGGGTAAGGCAAGAAATAAGACGGACCCTGCCAAGGCGTCCGAATGAGCTCGTTCGCGACTGGTTTACCCCCCAGCCTTCCATTTCTTCGGCACGGATTTTGAAACAAAATCGCTCACACCACCACTGAAAATTAGGGACCCCGTATCTATGGTCAAATCGCATTGTTGAGGGTTAAACTATTGAGGAGTAAAGGAACTCCTCAACAATTCGACCTGACCTTAGCTGATCACCATCTTGACAACGTACAAGATAAAAACTGTAGTGATCATTACCGCCCGGCAACACTAGGAGGGTTTGAAACGGGGATTTTCGCCGAGCAATCGGTTTCTCACTGAGATATATTTAATTTGCCAAATTCATTTTGGTCTGTGCTTTATTTTTAAAAATTATTTTTTTAGGTCTTTGGGTAAGATTTATCATTTAATTTTTAGTAAAAGCTCTTATCTGTTGACTTTTATCATTAATAAGAAATTCTTAAACCTTAAACAGTTTCCCTAGAAAATAAATCAAAAATGGTTAAATTGATTAATTATTATATTATCTGCTTTCAGTTAAAAAGGTTACAAATATACATAATGGTGTATATGAGTGTTTTGCATAAGAAGAGAAAAAAGCCATAGTGCATGTAGATTGGGTTGAGGAAAAAAATAAATCGTTTGGGAGGGGGGTTTATTTCCTCCAGTTTAAGCGGGAAGGGTAATTTTCTAAAAAATCGACTTTAATTAGAAAAATAATTATTACAAATTAACGACAACACTAACAATGTCATATCAATGCCAAAGCCAGAAATCCATTCTTCAATTCTGTTTTTAAATCAAATTATTTTAGTGAATATTTTATGGACAATTAATTTTCAAACTCAAAATTTTGATAAAAAAATTTAAACAACAAAATTTGTAAACTATTTTTTTTTTAAGATTATTAATACTCAATGCTTTTATCTTTTAGTAAATTTTTTTCTAGAACCGAAAATAACAAAATGAACTACAAACTTGACAAAAAATGTGAAATGAGAATAAATTGTTTTCTATTTTTAGCTATAACTTTTTTACTTTCGATTTCTGGGTAAAAATATGTATGCCAAACAAAACTGTTTATTGAACTTATGGTTCTTGAGATATGGTGAAAAACCTTTAATGGGGGGTATATATCCGCAAAATTAGGGGTTTGCGACCCCGATACTTTTTTGTACACTCACACTGATCCCCCTACATATACGACAATACAAGGTTGGCTGATTTTTTTTATCAACTTTGAAGATGTTCTTTTTTTCTCATCCACTCATTTAATTTTTAAATAATTAAGTACTTGCCTGTTATTCTTTGTTTCAAATTACATTAAAAATGTTTTTTTTAACAAACTATTCAAGTCCTTTTGTTTTGTCTATTGGATCAGAAACGATATCTTCCCATACTACATCTATATAAATACATACAGTACGTTCTCGATTAACGCAACTCTCGATTCACGCAACTCCTCGATTTTCGCAACAGTTGAATTTGTATCATTGTTGACGCAGTAATCGCAACTCTTCAAAAAAATTGACTCGATAAGTTCAACTTTTGCAGGCAGATCCAATCAAAAAATGTTGGAATGTTTTGATGGCTTCTCATAATAATTGGGAAGATGAAAATGAGCTACATTTGAGCACATTTAGATCTCAAATTATCAATGAACACGCGGTCGTAGAATCCATATCAACTCTCTTTATTGAAATTTTAGTCAATGAATCCATTTCGAATGAAGACTTGTATGATTGGGTAAGCGAAACCATTTATAACAATGAGGAAATTTATGAAGACAATGAAACAGTTGAAATATCAAAGTAAAGTGGGCCTGAGGTTGAGATTCCTGCTCCCAAAATAAAGGCTGAAACTGCAATGCAAGCTTACAGAAATTCGATTGGCTGAACAGAATTCAGCACCTATTGAACAAATGTCGAGTCTTCAAAAACTGCGAGAAATGGCGGAAATATTTAATATATTAATTAATATTTAAAAATCCAAACAAAAATATCCAATTTTTTCCAAAGAAAATAATTATAGCTATATAGAGAACTAAACATTTGTATTTATGTACTTATATCTTAATGAATTACTTTTTTTGTTTTGTTTCTTATTATTTATGTGTTATTGAAAAATTTAATGCTTTAAATATATTATATAAGTGCTGGTTTTCTGATTTTCGCTTTGCATTTCGAATTGAGCCTAAAAAATTATTTACTCGGTTATTGCAACAACCTCATTGCTACCACACTTGTTTTAATTAGTTCCGATAATCGAGAATGCACTGTATTTCCAAACATGATTATGCTGCTTCTATATATTGAAAGGAACGACCAATTATGTTAATAAGTATGGTATGGTAGTTCGATTTGAAATTCTTATTTGAGCTTAAGAATATTTATATAACTTAAACAGACTTAGTTTTTTCGGAGCTTACCGCTTTAAATTTATAGAAATATTTATAATTTCTTTTACCCGACGTTTCGAATAAGTTTCATTAATCGTGGTCACGGGATGAGACTGACGTTTGATGGATGTTATATTTGTTGTTCGGTTCTCGCTCTTGTTCTCAAGCAGTACCGGTGCGTAGTTGTTGTTGCACTTAGATTGTTTATGGATGGTGTACTTGTACTTGGTTGTTGTTATTGAGTGATCATTTTTGAAAATCTCAACAAGTAAGAGTAATTTAAGAGACCTTTCAAAAGGTTGAGATTTACTTTCGATCTCTGCTACAAACCAACATTGATATTAATTTTGTTGCCCATGCTAGCGAAACCGATTTTTTCCTTAAACCTTTAACATACCTACATATTTGAATTTTTTTATAAATTAACGATGAAGTAATTCACTTTTTTTTCACATACATTCCTTGTGATTTCAATGATTTCATAACTCAATAACTCAACATTTAACTTTTAATCTTACAGATCCGATTATTAATAGAACTGAAGTTATAAGTCACGTCACCCTAGAGTTGTCATGGCTGTTTCAGCGAATCTAGGACAAAAAGTTTTAAAATTACGGACTTTGGAGGACATCATCTACCTTAAAAAATAGGACAAAATGAGAACAAAAACTAGGTCCATGAACTCAAATAGAAATATATTTCATTTTTAAAATACATAACATAAATTAAAATACAAAAAAATAAATAACTTATAGTTAAAAGCAACATTTTATAAAGTACATGTTTTTAATACTTTTAAGTCTTTTTATATTTATCTTTAGATTGAATTTTTTCATTGCTATTTAATGTTAGGTCAAAAAATTACTCACAGCTAAGGTTATTGTAATAAAATTTAGTTAAATAAAATTATACCCTTAATAGTTTCGGGTAATAGTCCATTTCTCTCCTTTGTCCATTGTGAGTTTATTAAGAAGGACACTCTTTCAACGTCCGCGTTGTGACTCGGAATTGCAAAATAGAATTGAGCGACTTTGATAAACTCATAGTTATAATGAAGCTGAAGCTGAAATTTTGCAGTTTGATATTTAAAGGGTTGATACATGGGAATCAAATCAAAATAAGATCTGTTTTATTTTATGTTTTCATCATATTTGTATTGGCTCTGTTTTTCTTTTAAATCCTGAGTTCAATGATTTTTTTTATTTTCAAAATTACTTGTTAGGGGAAATAAAATTACAATTTCTTAATACGCTGTAGGAGTTAGGACATTCCGCGCCTGGGTTCAAAAGAGGTTATGTCCTCCAAAAAGAGGCCGCATGGCAACGCAACGTCACCCAAACCAACCAAATCGACCATTTTCTACTATTTTATTAAATAAAAATTACCTATAAATCTGAGCCTCACATTACGTTAGGTATGTTTACACATCTTAACCGTGAGTTTCAGCATGCTCACGATTTTTTTAACTATTTCCTATAGATGTTATAACAAAAGAGTTTTGAGGTGATGAACAAAATAATAGAAATCATGTCAATCTCGGTTGAAAAAGTTTCGAAAAATATAAAATTTTAACAAACTATGAAGAACAACAAAATTTATCACCTGCATAATTTTAAGATTTTTTAAAGCATCCGTTAAAAAGATAAAAATCAAAAAGTGAGTCACTGACCGACCCAGTGTTGATCGTACCCAATATATGTTACGTAACGTGAAGGTCAGAGCCAATCACGATCACAAGATATACGTCACGTTTTTTTTTCACGCTTTTTTTTAACGCCAGTATAGATGTTTACACATCAATAGTTCGGCTTCGTTATCAGTATTTTTTTCTCAAGATATTCGAGCCAAAAAATGTTTTTCAACAATTTTTTAGTCATTGACATTTTTTTTCTCCAGATATTCCAGACATTTTACAACTTTTTTTTTGAATTGCTATAGTAAGAAAACCGCTAATTGAATTTTTTGAAACACCTTTCTGCACTTCATGACGATATTATCTGTAAAATAAAATTTACTTGAAGTCAATGGCCGCATTCAGGTTTCACTAGGATAGCCTCGATACTCGAGTATCCAGTATGTTTCTGAACGCAAATCAGCTGTTGTTGACATTTCTCATAAGATAGATAAGTATCCCAGAATTTTTAGGATAGCTTGAGATTAATTTTTTGGCAACAGCTGCTTTGACATCAGCTGTGATTTTACCAGGGATTACAACAACACAAAGCTATCCAGATCGCTTTGGATACAAACCTGAACGCGGCCAATGTCTCTATTCTTTCTTGAGATTCGGTGAACGATCGATGAAATGTATCACGAACGTACGCACGTACGTACACACACATATAGAGACATCTCTCTAAAGACGGTGGATTTGGATTCCTGGGACCTCGAAACGTCGAGATATGTCAAAATTTTCGATTCGATCGGATCAGATCAGTTACAATAACTTCCAATATGGGAAGTTCCTTGATTTGTGCTTCAATGTCAATACTGTACCACGGACAAACTTTGCATCTCTTAACCTGCTTAGTGACAATCGGAACATAAGCGTCAAAAAGTCTCTCCAGTAAGCTATTAAATAGTAAAACTTTACTGTCTACATCAATTGTATATAATATATCATTCCAGTAATTAATACCAATATTATTTTGTATATCTGCACAGTTCAGCGAACGAAATGAGCGATAACTAAATATTTTAGGAGCACGTAAATTAAAGGAGCACATCAAACTGAAACGAACAAAAAATTAGATCATGAATAAAGTCAGAAGTCAATCTAATCTGGTCATTATGCTTTGAGGTTGTCAGAAACATGTCAATAAGTGATGGATTTAACACAGATTGAAAACATGTTGGCCATAGTTTATTCACGACTGATATGCTCAGTTTGTCACAAACATATTGGAAGAGACGCGTTGTTGAATTATTAACAAGTTGATTTACATTAAAATCCCCTCCAATTAAGATATCAGCATACTTTGAATTCAGGCGGAGCAGAGTATCTTCAAATACTTTTAAATTATCCTCTTTAAAATTAGAAGGTGGGCAGTAAACCACCACTAAAAGACATTTTTCATTACCATTAGAAAGTTCAATGCATAAGAATTCTAAAAACGAATTATTTGACGAATAAATAATCTTCGATGATATCTTATCTCTTACGTACATGCAAACCCCTCCCCCTCGAGTGCCACGATCATTACGATAAAGTTTAAAACCCGGGAAACCAACCATTCGGGATGAAATAGCCTCATTTAACCATGGATTCCGACACCATTATAACATCCATATTAGAACTACTCAACATTTGAAAGAGGACAGTATATTTAGAGGGAATACTACCAGCATTAATGTGACACTGTAGTAACAGTTATAGATAGATAGATTTTGAATGTTACTTGCTGCAATACTCTTTCTTTCAAAGTCGCACCATAAGATAGATATACATAACAATTCCGATCGCATCAGTGGGAAAACATTTTTTTTTTGTGGCATAAACACATTACCATAATCTAAGACGAATTATTGGATCTCTTTTCTCATCTTAACGAAATGGCCCCAAAACAAACTCCGAAACTTACCTATGCATGTTGCCTGAACGGATCACATATTTAAATTATAAGTTCATATATCATCATAGTTAATTATACTTTATGTAATGAGGAGCAAAAGGTTTAGTTTTTAGATTAGCACGAGTATATACAAAACAAAGCAAAAACAGAAAAAGTTCCTGATGGACTAATGTTTGATGCATCAGGGGGTTCAAATCGTATGGAATAATTTTTTTGGTATATATACCTATACATAGTGAGCACTGAGTATGAGTAATCATCTACAGTACCCATCATAAGAGTATGGCGGGTGGTTCTATCGTTAAGGCGTTAAAAAAGGAATGTGTGATGTGTTCGTTTAAAACAAAGGGTAATCCGAGGCGATGATATTATGCTGTTGCCGTTTCAATTAATTTCATTCAGAGTTATGTTTCTTTGTACGCACTTTAATGGTTTCTTAAGGTGCTAAGTTTATTCTTTTTTTATTTTTGTTTGTTTTTTTTTTTATTTTTAATTCGCATTTCTTCCTCATCAATTGCCACCCTTTAGTTTTGTTCAATATACATATCTACGTGTGTATATAATTGGGTTTTCAGAGCTTTTGAATAATCTATCGAATCTTCACCCTTTTTTTATTTTTAGGAAAACCTATCACTTTTTTTTTTAAGTTTTGTTTTATTTTTATTCAATATCCAATTACCTAACAGATCTCACAATCCAAAAAAGAATGTTTGAATATGTTTAAATTTCAACAAGCAATTAGTATACTTTGATATGATATGATATTTTTTTTTTTAATGAAGCCTCTAAAATTAGGTTTTATGCGATGGGATTGGTAACATAGAAAAATCAACTGAAACGGCAAGTACCGTGACCGAACTGATATCACTCCATAGATATACCAAAAATGTCGAGTTTGATCAAGAGGGTCCTGCTATTTTATGCTCTCATTGTAGCATTCCTATATATATAGAGCAGGGATCCCAGGTTGAGGGGAAAATCACCACTTTTGCTGATTAAGGGGAAAATACCTATAATCTTATCAAAAACAGTAGACACGATTTTTAAGAATCAATTTAAATAAAACTAAACTTCGAAATAAACTATCGAATTCCGCGATAAGTGACATTTTGCATACGAAAGCCTTATTAAAGACTGATAATTGTTACAACTTCGTAGTTAGAAAAGACTTCCTTAAGCTACATAACAACTCTATGTACATTAAATAAGTAGGTATTTATCTTTTAGTTTTTGGCTCAACATGTGATTTATAAAGAACTTTTTTAGTTTAAGAAATGTTTTTAAGTTTCTTTTTATTAATTTTTTGTTTACCAACATTATAAAGTGTTATTTTTTATGAATAAAAATCAAAATGTTTATAAAAATTTAAAATGCTTGCATTTTTTCTTTGGGAAAAAAAGGGGATTTTTTTTTTGAAAAAAGGGGAAAAAACGTTTTGGTGCCAAAACAAAGGGGATTTATTTTTTTGAAAACCTGGGAACCCTGATACAGAGTGCAGTCCCACAGTCACCGCCACGCCCGCCATCGCAGACGAAAACGATGGGTTCCTGAGGTCATTTTAAATCGAAAAACTTAGAGGTAATTATCTCGTCCTCGTTTCCTTTTTAACTTACATATACCGCGGTTATTATGATTTTTGGTCACGTTTCTCTTAACTCTGCCAAATTGCAACCCAGCTTAAACACAATGGGGTATATTCATAGTCACATATTTTTAACCCAAGTCTAACTGAACCGGAGTCTTAATTTAAGACCTAGCTGCTATTCATAAAGAAAAAAAAAAGAAACAGGTTAACGGATATTCTACTACAATCTTACGATTGTTTCCCTTGAATCTGTCAAAAAAAAAACTTCAGACCATGAGATTGCAAACAGCTGTTGTCTTGTTATTGTTGTGCTTGTTGTTAAGAAAAACATAAACAATGTTTTTATAATAATACATATAAACATGTTTTTATATATAAAAAAATAAAACTTTAACAACATGGAATACAAAAAACACTGAAATTAAATCAGTACCGCTGAAAAAATCCGAATTTTATCTATTTGTTTATTTATAGATATTTTTGACGTTGCATAGAGTTAAAAACAGCTTAAACACCGTAAAATATCGTTTTATCTATGAATAACTTAAACCTGAGTTTAGTTTAGCAAAGACAAAATTAAAATTTATCAAAGAACTATGAGTAGGTATGCCCCAATGACCGGGCACGGGATGGGTCTCACGTCTGTTGTATGTAATCAGTTATTATTATTCACTCAATTAATCCAAATTTAAACTTAAGTCCAGATTTAATTCAAATTAAAATTTCTTCAGTTGTCTTAATTCATACAAAATAAATAAATTTGATGACACAAAAGCTCGTGGAAAAGAATCAGAGCCTATAATATGTCTGTTTGGTTACTGCGACTTCTTGCTACAAGTTGCTACTTGTCATTTTTTTTTATGGGATTTGACAACAAAATGTGCTACGTGCGTCGTATGACGTCGCGTCGTACAGCGTTTCGAGTTTCAGACATAGTGACTAACAAATATAGCAGGAATGGAGTAACGGATAGTTTTTTTTTGCCGAATTCGAATGGAAAAAAATGAGACGCACTTTATCAGGATTTACCTACTTTACAAAGAAGCCAGATTGTCGCCTGTGAAAATGACAAATGAAATGCTGAAGTTCCTATTTGTACAAACAAGAGTTTTTATTTTTTAGTTAATTATGTTTAACAAAAGCTTTTTGTTGAGAAAAATCCAAAAAAAATTAAATAAAAATGTCGTTTAAATTTTTTAAAGGATTTTTTTTCTATATAAACTCTAAAAAAATATTGATATAACAACACTGGACTTAGATAATATGTGTATATAGATGACCATTTGTATTTTGTTATTAAATAATTTTGCATATATATGTATATGTAGCTTTATATTATAAAAAGTTGAAAAGCTGGTAAACAATAATATTTCAACAGTTTAAAATACAAAATACATTAATATAATTCAAATTCCAGAGTTATCATTGATATCAAACTAAAAATAGAATGATTGTTATAAAAATATATATTATTATGTGACTACCAAATTAAAAAAAAAAAACATTAAAGAAAAATTAAAATAAAATATTCATTTCCGGTTCGGTATTCGGTCGATGGTATCATTGGAATGCGGTTCCATAAATGTACATAAGTGCAAAAAGCGATAACAGACATCCTTCAAGAGAAAGACGCGACGCCATAAGTGAATTCAAAACATAACAAGAGACCACATGATTATAGATATAATATATGATTGTTTTAATCATTTATGGATATTTTTATTTAGAAACATACATATATAAAGGTATATATTTTTGTTTAAATAGTCCAGCAAATATGTTGGTGGTGACAAAGGACAATGCAGAAAAAATACATGGAATCTAGTTGCCATATGTTCTGTAAGGCTCGCATCGATAAAATTGGTCCAGAAACGTTGAAAAATGGAATAAAACTCATATAATTTGTTTAAATTTTCATCGTTTCTCAACTTATCAATTCTAGAGTTACTAACGAACGTAGAGGCAATGGTTTAGGAACTAATAATAATTGTGCCTATTCGGCATAGATTTTTTATTCTGTTATTCTTTAGACAAGGAAAGTGGTACTGGATCCACCATTTTCCCACCATAATACCTCGATTTTGACAGATGCGCAGAACTGAACAAAAATTAAAACGCTAATGATATTATACCTTTAATATGTGTACTGTGTTATCAACCAAGCAACTTTAAGTCTTGTGAAGTTAGCAAAACAATTGTTTAAAATTTAATAAAAAATGAGAGTTCCCGGTAGAAAACAAAGAGTTCTAGAGTTCCTCATACTTTTTTTCAATAGTTCTGGCGAATTAAGTGCTTACATTCGAAAAATAAGTTTTTTGTGCTAACTTCACGCAGCAAGGACTTTTTTGAGAAAAAGAGTTCTGAGCATGTTTTTCAACTTAAAGTCAAGAGTT
Organism: Epistrophe grossulariae; assembly: GCA_929447395.1. Classification (NCBI taxonomy): domain Eukaryota; kingdom Metazoa; phylum Arthropoda; class Insecta; order Diptera; family Syrphidae; genus Epistrophe; species Epistrophe grossulariae. Next base: position 7,226,722 of record OV839570.1, read on the forward strand.
CTAGAGTTCCTGATGAGTTTTAGAAAGAGTTCTGCAAAATTGGAAAAGTTAGGGCAAATTAAGTTGCCCATCGACTTAGAACAAAAAAATGTGAAAATCCAAAAAAATCAAAAAAGGAGTTCTGATTAGAGTTCCCGATAGCAAACAAAGTGTTCTGAACATTTTGTTATTAACTTTTTTTTTTAAAACTAATTTTTCAAAAGTTATTCGCAAATTTAGGTGACCATTGACTTAGAACCAAAAAATGTGAAAATCCAAAAAAAATCAAAAAAAAGGAGTTCTGATTAGAGTTCCCGATAGCAAACAAAGAGTTCTGAACATTTTGTTAATAACTTTTTTTTCTAAAACTAATTTTTCAAAAGTTATTTGAAAAAAAAAAAAATTTCAAAAGTTATTTGAAAAATTAGTTTTAGAAAAAAAAGTTATTAACAAAATGTTCAGAACTCTTTGTTTGCTATCGGGAACTCTAATCAGAACTCCTTTTTTTTGATTTTTTTGGATTTTGACATTTTTTGGTTCTAAGTCAATGGGCACCTAAATTTGCGAATAACTTTTGAAAAATTAGTTTTAGAAAAAAAAGTTAATAACAAAATGTTCAGAACTCTTTGTTTGCTATCGGGAACTCTAATCAGAACTCCTTTTTTTTGATTTTTTTGGATTTTCACATTTTTTTGTTCTAAGTCGATGGGCAACTTAATTTGCCCTAACTTTTCCAATTTTGCAGAACTCTTTCTAAAACTCATCAGGAACTCTAGAACTCTTGACTTTAAGTTGAAAAACATGCTCAGAACTCTTTTTCTCAAAAAAGTCCTTGCTGCGTGAAGTTAGCACAAAAAACTTATTTTTCGAATTTAAGCACTTAATTCGCCAGAACTATTGAAAAAAAGTATGAGGAACTCTAGAACTCTTTGTTTTCTACCGGGAACTCTCATTTTTTATTAAATTTTAAACAATTGTTTTGCTAACTTCACAAGACTGCAACTTTAAAAGGAAACGTCAACAAAAAAATGTCCCGCAACTTTCCTCATATGTGAAAGGGGATTAACACACTTAAATTGATGATAATTCATTAAAAAGACACGAGTAGGATAACTATTGACATAAATAATTTAATTTAAATTTAGAATTAAAAAACAGATTTTTGGCTTTCAAAATCGATATATATTTTATTGTAAGTTTGCCGTTGTTTTTTAATATTTTTTTCCATTTAAAGTCATTTTTTTTTAAATTGCTCTCACCTCCTAAACGGGGTGAGATAGACCCCCTCCCACAGTAAAAAATAATTGTTTTTGACCCCTATACAAAAAAATGTTATCAATTTTTGGCGCCAAAGTTATCGTACTCTCCCCATACAAAATATTCAATTAAGATTTTTTTTCAGGAAATCGATACAATGTTAAAATTTCATGAAAAGTGGCAACAACAACACATTTTATTTCTAGTTGCACATCATTAATTCAATTGACACTTGCGATGTCAAATCGGAATATTTTGTAATGTTCTAAGAAAATATTAATAATGAAAAAATATAAATTATGGTCACCCTGTTTCTACATATCTGCACCTATGCTCATTCAATTTCCAACACAGCAGCATATCTAGCTTATACCAGAAGATCTTTAACTATTTAATCATCCGGATGGGTGGACAATTTGAGATAAGATTTGATGTTGGTACAGTTCATATCAATAGTAATTTAGGTACCTATGCTCTTTTCTTGCTAAAAGACCAATGACCATTGCAAATTATGTTAAGGCTCATCTAAAATTAATTAAACGTGTTGTATTATATTGTATCAGTTTATTCATTTTTAAGTATTTATATACGCTTATCATTTAACAATGAACAACTTTCTATAAACAAAATTAATTTTCTTTATACAAACAAAAATCAGGAAAACTAACTAAGCGTCTAACGTTTTTTAATATACATACATATTTGCTTAAATTTTTTTTGTGAATTTTTTACGTTCTGACTGAAACTCCTCAAAATGGTTTAGTAATGCCAACTCGTTTTAAAGCCATTCTATATTGCAAACAAAATTACAAATTACTTGGAGGAAGAATTACATATTGCAATGGAACTCATTGGGATTTTGAATCAAATGATTTATGTGATTGGTCACATGACGAGTCGTTTTAAAATTATTAAGTTCTCAAAAAAAAATGTTGAAACTTTTTTTAAAAATCCAAAAAAATTTTTTTGAAAATTTTGGTATATACAAAACTTTTAAAACTTTTTCAAACATTCTCCAAAAAAAATGGTTCAACCGTTTTTGAGAAAATCGAAAATCAAAAAAAGGTTCTATGTTTTAATTGTAACCATTTTTCGGAAATTTTTTTTTACAAAATGGTTTCCTTTTTGTAAAAAAAATTACTGAATTTTTTTTTAAATTTGTGGCCATCGTTTTGAAGAAAAATAAGATTTTCATTTTTTGGTAAACAAATTTGTATGGCAGGTACCGTTATTTTTGGTTTAAAAAAAATGAAAAAAAAATGGGTGGGTATAATGCCCAAAAAACGCTAGGTACCAAGTTTGAAGAAAATCGACCAACCCGTTTAGGCTGCAGCCGAAGGGACAGACAGACAGACGGACAGAATTGTGAGACCCAATTTTTGCGACTTCGCTATCATCGTAATGTCAACTTTGATCAAAATCCCGAGTTCGATTTTTTTTACGAATCCATAACTTGCCATATAGTTCCTATATATCGCAAGTAAAAATACGTGATGTTCCTGTTCAGTGTGTATTTTCCATTTGTATATATTTACAATGCAAATTTTAATTTGTTCATCATCAAATTTAATAAATGAACACAATATAATGATGGAAATTTCAATATTGTCGGTTTGTTTACTTTTTTTGCTTTTGTTAACTTTTTGTTGACGTTTAAAAAGTGGCAAATATTTTGGTTTAAGGTGTTCGTGTACTGTCGGACAGTTTTACTCCTTTCTGAGAGAATTTCATCCCCATGTCCTCCAAATTTGACAGATTATCAGATTCAGTCCGAGAAGTACACGAAGAAACCTAGTATTTAATTGGCCGCGTTTGTTTAACTTGTTTTGAATTTTCTTTAACTTAAAATTGAAAGAAATATAAATATAGTTTCATATGAAAGAAGGACCTCTACATATGACTGACTTAAGGGGCCATTCCCTATATTACAATTTCACGAAGCCATTTGGGAGTATTATGGCAATAATTTATAAAGCATATTAAAGAACTATTTATTGTATATTTTAATATGAACCCTCAGTCTTTGGATAGTTGGCACACAGCCAACAAAAAATGTACCGTTGTTTTGTCAGATTTTTGCTAAAATTGCTTCTATCAATCATTAACAATGTATGTTACATAAAAGAATAATTTTTTAAAACCTTTCTTTAAAGATATATCAAGATTTTACTTCAGACATAAATCATTTGATAGGTTTTACAAATAATTCTTACATTTAGGTGAAGGGCTCTTAAAACGATGTCAAGTCACATCTTCAATTCTGAAAGTAGGTAGTTTGTTTAGATTGTCAAATTTTTAATTTATCAAACTAAATTTATCTAAATCTGACCAAAGCAAGACGAAAGCGAAATCATACAGAAAATGAACAACATTATACAGTTTCCTTTTCCTGCTGAGATGCTTCGCAGAACAACTTAAATTTATTGTAGATCCATATTTGTATATGTCCAATTTTTTACTCAACCCTTTTTAATTGTTTCTGATTCATTCATATGTAATATATATTTATGTAAATACCACATACTTAGTTGTGGTATCGTGGTCTTTTTTTTTTTTATTGATAAAGCATGAACCTATATATACAACATTACAACGTGAATGAAATATGTGAATTTGTTGCATACAGTACGAGTCAAGCAATCAATCAGGACAGTATAGTAAAATTCTTTGAATAAAAAAAAAACAATGTTTTCATTATTTCAATTTGTGATTTTTATTATTTTAACGTATTTTTTAATAACAACTGCCATCGTTAATTCACAACGATCTCAACGAGGGCAACGGTTACGTTTGTGTTCAATTGTTAATATTCAAAACGCTTTAGTGCGTTTTAAGCATAATTCTAAAATTATGCGTATAAATTGTGTGTCAGGATTTACTTTACAAGGAAGCCAGATTGTCGCCTGTGAAAATGGCAAATGGAATGCTGAAATTCCTGTTTGTACAAGTAAGAGTTTTTCTTTTTTAGTTAATTATGTTTAACAAAAGGTTTTTGTTTTTGTTGAGAAAAATCCAAAATAAGAAAAAATTAAGTAAAATTGTCGTTTAAATTTTTTAAAGGATTTTTTTTCTATATAAACTATAAAAAAATATTTATATAACAACACTGGCCTTAGATACTATGTGTATATGATGATCATTTGTATTTTATTATGAAATAATTTTGCATATACATATATGTAGCTTTATATATTATAAAAAGTTGAAAGGTGGTAAACAAAAATATTTCAACAGTTTAAAAAACAAAATACATGACTTTTAAAATTCTAGAATTATCATTATTAAAACTAAAAATAGAATTATTGTTATAAAGTATTAATTTATAATATGTAAACAGCAAATAAAAAAAAAAAAAAACATTCAAGAAAAATTAAATTAAAATGATCGTTTCCGGTTCGGTATTCAGTCGATGGTATCATTGGAATGCGGTTTCGGAAATGAACATAAGTGCAAAAAGCGATAACAGACATTCTTCAAGAGAAAGACGCGACGCCATAAGTGAATTTAAAAGATAACAAGAGACCACATGGTTATGGATACAGTCCGTACCATTTGGATAGCCTCACACATAGTTTATTTTACAATTAACTATTTTTGGTCCTTCTTTGAGGTTTATTAGAAAATTTGTATTGAACATGGTTACTTGTATTAAGAGAAGTTTTGACTAATTTCTAAAAGCTAAAGCAATTTTCTCAACTTTTCTCTTAAACAATACCAAACGATTCCTTAAAAATCTAACGAAATGTTGGCCCTGGCCACTTTGATATATAGCTACGATGAACTTTACTTTTCTTGTGTACATCCTTCCATTTCCATAAACCTTGCGTGTTTGACAACTCCACACATTTTTAATGTGAGTAGGGTGGTAAGGATAATTGCTGTTTATTTAAGGTTTGCAACATTTTAATAAAAGCTGTGTGAATCGGCTCATTGCCTTGCTGCAAAAAAAAAAATCGGTAGCATTATCAGACTTTGATCAATTTTCTGATAGAATAACGAATAAAACGTTACGTCAGGCCTTGATTCCGATAGGCCTCTGTTTTGGCAATCTCTGTAGCAGTTAATGATTTTTGTCTGCCCATTTAAACACTTCCTGATAACTTTTCAAGACCTACGCTGCCAAATTATACCTTACAATGTGGGATAAAAACAATTTGTTAAAAAATTTCTCAATCTCAGAGACCGTTCTCTTACCTTGTCTTTAAATATCAATTTTCTTATGTACAAATCAAAGAAGTATCAAAAACAGTTGAATGTAAGAAAGTTAAAGTGTGACTTGTGAGGCTATTCAAATGTTACGGACTGTATGTATATATGATTGTTTTAATCATTTATGAAGATTATTGTTTAGAAACTTACATATATAAAGGGATATATTTTTTTTTAAAATAGTCCAGCAAATATAGTTGGTTAGGAAAAAGTACAATGCAAAAAAAAAATACATGGAATCTAGTTGTCTAGGTTCTGAAAACTCTCGCATCGATAAAATTAGTCCAGAAACGTTGAAAATGGAACAAAACTCATATGATTTGTTTCAATTTTCATTGTTTCTCGATGAAACCTTTATCTAAAGGTTTGTTCTTGCACTGGATCTCAAGGTTTCGTCAATATAAACACATAAACTATATTTTTATAAATACAAATTCAAAAATTGAATTTCAATTCGCGAACAACCACTTCAATTTGTGTGTTGGAAATTAATTTTTTTTTAGAACAGCTGATTAATGTCGAATTCCTTTCAACAATAGAATCGATTTTTTTTTCTAAAAAAATTGAATTTTTTCTGTCAAGCAAGCTTCAAGAAATATTTTACACCGATTTGCACACACAAGATTTGAAATGTTTTAAATGTCAAATTGAACGTCGCGGTGTTTTAAGAAAACAAATTGGTTTTTTTGACATTCCTCTTGTGTGTTATCAACCAAGCTGCTTTAAAAATAAATTACAGACAATTTTAACGATCATGTTCTGAAAGGCACAAGAGATTTTTAAAATAAAGAAATAGAATGAAAACGTAAAATGTCCAGCAACTTTCCGCGTGTGAAAGGGGATTAACACAACTTAAATTGATGTTACTTCATTAAAAAATATTCAATTTAGTTAGGAAATCGGTACAATAGGTTTGTTCGTTGAGCCCTGAAGTCAACTTGGGTTTGCCCTTAAGCGTTTTTTGAAAAACCTGAACTTACTTTGACAGTCAAATTCTATGTTTTTGAGACCTGGGGTCGCCCTGAACTCGCCCTGAAGTAGAACTAAGTTTTCTGCTGTGGCGAGTTGAGGTAACAAATAAACTGCAAAAGTGACATGAGTTGTGAGGCAGTTATTTTGTTGTGGATTTGCTTGTTGCAGGTAATAGCTTATTTCTGAAATAGAAATGAAAAGAAAAATTGAAAAATAGAAATAGAAAAATAAAACTCCTGATGTTATTTCATATATTATATATAGTATATTATTATTTATTGGAATTGTCAAGAAAACCTGGATCAACCCTGGGTAAAGTTCAACGAACGAAACTAATGTTAAAATTTCATGAAATTTTATATTAGTACCAGTTAAAAAATGATAAAACAAAAAAATATTATTATTCTATGTATATAGTTGCACATCATCAATTTAAATGACACTTGGATGTCAAATCGGACTATTTCGTAATTTTCTAAGAAAATATAAATTATGACAAGGCTGGTCACCCTTATTCTATCTGCACCTATTGATCATTCAGTTTGCAACACAGCAACATATCTAGCTAGCAGAGAATTGTCGAGGCTTAACTTGAGTTCACAGAAAAACTGTGTTACTGGCGTGAGTTACATATCTATACTTGCTATCGATTTAGTTTGTATGATAAAACTCCATTTTGTTTCTGTGATAGCATCGCTAAACTGCGTGTCGTTTTTTTTTCGTCAATCAGTTGTCTCCGGGATAGCAAAAAAACACCTAATATTTGAATGTTCTTACGCGACCGGTCAGTAGCCGCTCGGCCTCATATCAATCATGTCAATTATGGAATCCGCAATACTGGATCCGCAGTGATTCTCAGTACAGTGTTCACTTTCTTTTCATGACAAATGGGTTAAGAGAAAAGAGAGCACTGCACTGAGAATCACTGCGGATCCAGTATTGCGGATTCCATAATCGACATGAATAACTCAAGTTTTAGTCCCCTTTCAAACTTTCAGTTTTTAGACAAGAAGGGCCCGAAGTATAAGAGGAGTGAACGAAATCTCCTCTCTCAGTTCTCAACGATTTGAGGAGATTTTTTTGGCATTCCACTTCACACTTCAAGTAGTGCGCGTTGAAAACCTTAGACGGTGTTCGTATTGGACTGCCTCCCCCGACTTTTTTTTTGACGCCTCTGTACTTTTTCTCACTCCCACTGCATTACAAGAAAGAGATGCCTTTTTTTGGTCACCTCTTTCACGCCATAAAGTGGAAGTGAGATGAGTATATACCGAGTCGTCAAAAAACGTCAGAGGAGAAAGGCCAATGTGAACACCGTCTTAGAAGAAGAAATAGAGGAACTGGCATACCGAGGAAAAATTGAGGTTTTTGCGACAAAATATGCCAGCCGTGTGAACAGACAATTTAGAATAACATATAAGATTTCAGTTTCTTTTGCAAGTTTTGTCGGAACATTGACAGATCTGAAAATATTGTCAATTTGACAATCTTCTATGCTTAGCATTAATATTTTAACATTTTGCAATTATTTTTAAAGTTCAAGAAAAGCTCTATCTCAAAAAAAAATTTGTATTTGTATTGTATTTTTACAGAAGAAGGATGTCCGAGGCCTGAAACTCCTCAAAATGGTTTAGTAATGCCAACTCGTTTCAAAGCCAATCTATACTGCAAAGAAAATTACAAATTAGTTGGAGGAAGAATTACTTATTGCAATGGAACTCATTGGGATCGACCTTTAGGGAAATGTCAGGGTATTAAAAAAAAAAATAATTATGCTTATTAAAAAAACATGTTTATTTTCTCAGAAACAAGCGATAAAATTCAATTGACATGTGATTTTGAATCAGATGATTTATGTGGTTGGTCACACGATGAAACACACAATTTCGATTGGAAACGTATTATGGCGGCAAATTTATTTCCACATTTCCGAACCGGACCGCAGCATGATCATACAACTTTCACAGCTAATTCAGGACATTATATGTTAATGGAAAGTTTTGATCAACTGCCTGATACCGTTGCACGTTTAATCTCACCAATTTATCCAAAATCTTTAACAAAACCATATGGGTGTTTTAGATTTTTCTACTTTATGTATGGAGCGGCAGTTGGAAGCTTAAACGTTTACGTAAAACCTGTATCAGCTGATATTGAACAAGTATTACAGGAACATAGGTGATTTTTATTAAAAAAAAAAAACAAAAACAAAAATATCATTGAATTTCTGAACAAAAAGAACAACAAAAATAACCATGACTATTTTTGCGAAAACCAAAAATAGTCATCTTTTTTTCGGTACAATTCTTATGTACCTATATAAAAGGTGGCGCAAAATGTATGAAAAAGTCGCCCGAGAATTGTTTTGTCGTATACGACAAAAATTGCCATTTGAGCAATTTTGGGAAATCGCATTTTAAGTTTCGCGTTTCAGAAATGGAAAGAGGACATTTGAAAACATAGAATGCATGCCCACTTTAAAAAAAAGTGCATTTTGGCATTTACGACTAAACAATTCTCGGGCCACGAAATGTCAATTCTACTTTGACGTTTGTGAAGTAAACAAATACAAAATATACGTCAACAAGACATTAATCACTTTACTCCTAAAGACAATGTCCACAAAATAGAACGCGGAATAATAACTGTTTGTATTGATATTTGCCGCCTTTTTGCAAAAATTATTGAATTTTTCGATATAGGATGATGACTTTTTCCCCATCTTGTATAAGAAATATTTTTTAATAACATTTGCGAAATAATTTTTTTAAATTTTTTTAACATCTTTCTTTCTTTTTAACAGTTACAAGCACTTTGGTGTAAGTGGAAATCAAAAAAATATTTGGAAAGAAGGTTTTTTCATTATTAAACAATCTACGGAAGATTTCCAAATTATCATTGAAGGTACAGCCGGAATAAATCATTTAAGTGATATTGCCATTGATGATGTACAACTAATGGAATATTCGGAGTGTGTTGCAGCTGCTTCAACTGGAATCACAAAATCTCCTGAGCTTACAGGTTAAATGACACTTACCATCTGATAGCGTTTTCGATTGGTCTATCTATTGGTACTGAATCCCTTAGATTTGATTTTAGAATTGAAGCTCCAAGGCTTTTGAAGGACCAATTTAGAACTCCATGGTTGTTAATTATGTTACCCCTAGAACTATTTTTGACGTTTCACCGTATACATAATATATATTGTATCCATCTTGTGGGGGCATATTTGTGCCCCCATCTTAAACATTTGGATTCGGAAAAATATAGTACATAGAAATGGTTAAGCAGCCTATTAACGATACAATCGTGCGTCGTTCAGATATTAACCCTATTCGTTACTTGCCAAACCCACCCATTTCTACCATTTTTAGCCCAAAAGGCTGTCTATATTCATATAAAAATATAACAACCGTACAGTTTGCGCCGCACGGTTGTCCCGATATCACTTTGTCTAAAGAATTTCACCGTCAACCTGCGATCGCATTCTATGATTTCGAGGTTTGTATGTGTGTGTTTGTGTGTGTTTACAAAATACAACGACGGACTAATGTATTGGATAGGCTAAATACAACGGTTGCACTGATATCGGCTCAACTCACAATTGTACCGATTATGTCACAAGCAGGGTTGGCCCAACTGTCTTGTAAGAATAAATTAAATTTGTTAAATTTCTACGTATGTAGCAGACGTACCTACTTATTTGTAGTAAATAAAGCCTGCATTTTATTCAATTGAATACGCGTAGTTAATGATGTAGAAAATGTAATGTTGTTAATTCGGCCAATACTGCCAATTTATTTATTATAACTGTCAGATATGGACAATTTCATTTCTAGATGTAGAAGCAGAAACGTCAAGAAAATCTAGGGTTGAATATCAAACATATCAAAATTTTTAAGTTAAAACAACGATTAATCCATTATTTTTTTTCCAGATTATGCCATTTTTGATGTACAATCATGTGAAGGTCGTTGCAGTGAAACAAGTTCTTCGAATTATGGTGTAACAAATAAAAATGGTGTATTTTATAAATCTTGCGATTGTCATGAAGAATGTGAAACATCCAATACCTGCTGTCCCAACTTTCGATCAATCTGTGAATTTGGTAAATTTTATGTTAGTATAGCAAAAAAAAGAAGTTTTTCTTTAAAAGTTTTAACTGCGAGTTCTATTGTGATATTCTGAACAGATCTGATCTGATTTTGAACTTTGTTTCAATTTATTTGAATATTTTTTTGAAAAATTTAATATAAATGCGCTTTTTGACTTTCCTGATGGGTTACTTCCAGTGACATATTTTGGTAGGAGTAAGTTGGTGCAAAAACTTTGTGCATTAAATATTATTTTTCAAAATTATGGAATATTTAATTACTTCTTGTATGCTATTAGAATATGTACATATACACAAAATCGAATTTTTTTTAAATATTATTTTTTTATTATTATTTTAATCTTTATTTCATTTTCAAAACCCTTAAATCTTTATATACAAATCTTAAATACAGGTAATTATAAGATTTTTAAAAAATGAAACAGTTAAGTACATTCTGTTGACCGAAGACAAGTGGCGAAAGTACTATATTAGTTAATAGATAATTAATTTAGATTTATCGATGGGGAAGCGATAAACGTAAGAATTTAAATTCAACTCAAAAATTAAGAATTTAAAAACAAAAAATGTCTTAAATTATCAAAAATACAGTAGTAGAGAGAAAAAATCAAACTAATGGTATTATATGTATAAAGTTTTCTATTTCAGCATAATTTAATAAAAAGCCAATTTTTAATATTTTTTAAGAAAAACTGATTTAACTCGTTCACTTCTAAGATTAAAAGGAAGTTTATTGAATATACGGGGTGCAGTAACATTATAAAAGTGTGAAAAATGTGATCTTCAGATAGTAGGAACAATGACAAGATTTCTAGTTCAAAGCTATTAGTTACACAGTTAACCTTGCACATAATACGAACAGCATGTTTCTGTTTTAAGCAATGGCTCTAGTTTATTAAAATGTGTACCACCCCAACAAGATATGCCATATTGCAATTTAGATTTGAAAAAACCATTGTATACTAACCACAGTATTGGCTGAGATGATACATCTGTCTAACAACATTATTCAAAAATTGCTTTAAAGATAGAGTATGATTCTTCCAGCTAAGCATAAAGATTGATTAATTTGTAAACCAAATGTGGAAATGTCAAGGAAAATGTTTTGTCAATTTTACCAAGATTTTTTTTTTTATTTTAATTAAATTAACCAATTATACCTAACTTAGAAAGCAAATCCTATGATAAGCATAACGAGCTTATTGATTTCCTAAATAACAGAAAAATTGTTTTCATATTAAATTAGTTAATTTCGTTTGACAGTTCATTTCATTAATGAATTGGCAGTTACACGCCGCTTGTTTTTGTTGTTTTATCTTTCTGTTTCTCTTTTTTATACATCGAATTTTGACATTTTCAATGGTTTCCTATTTGAATGGATTCCACTTGGGTGTGTTCGTTAAGTTTTTACGTAATTTTCTAATTAATTTTCTGCATATTTGGTTAAAATCACTTCATTTCTAAAAGTAAATCTGTATGTGGAAATAATTTCGTTCGTTGAACTTTACCCAGGGTTGAGCCCGGTTTTTTTGAAAACCCCAAAAATTGTAAAAAAAAACCTGGGTTTTTCGCTTTTCAAAAAACGCCAGAGAGGTTTAAATTGTGATGTTGATGTGAGGTTTTTCAAAAAACGCTTTAGGGCGACAACAGGGTGACTTTTGGAAATTTTCAACGAAATTATCTCATTTGCCTTTAAAAAAAATGTTTATTAAAAAAAGCAGAATATTAAAAATCCATTCAGAAGCGTTCTCGAGAAAATTGAAGTGTACAAACATAATATGAAGCAATTTTGGGTCGCATTGTTCCGCACCATACACCACATATAATATGTATGTATCAGGGCTCATAATTTCACAGGGACAAAAATTATTTGACCAAATCCCAGATCTGTCAAAAAACACAATAGAAGTAATTTTATTAAAAAAAAAAAAAACAGTTTCTATAACCATTTGTATCTATTAATTTACTTTTAAAAAAATTTAAGCTGAACAAACAACAACTGAACTAGTAGAACCGGGAACATTCCTTCCTTCAATAACGGAAACTACTAAATTGCCACAAACAACAATCACCCCCGCTTCACCATCGCCTGTCACTCAAACTAAAACTACTCCTACTACTGCTACTACTCCTACCAAACCTATCACTCCTTCTACTACTACCAGTTCAACCACTACTACAACTACCATTACCACCATGACTACCATTACTTTCACTAATCCAGCTGTAAAGGAGTCTTCAATTAAAAGTGGTAAATATGGTAAACTGACGACATCATCATTGAAAGAAGTTGACACATCTGAAGCAGAAACAACAACGGTTACGACAACTGAAATAATAACTGAATTACCAAACTTTCCAGGCAAAACAGGAATAACATTGGAGCCGACAATGGTCGTTAAAAATTATACAAAGCAGCTTGAAACAACTTCAGCTCAACCTTTGACCTCGTCTCGGGCTAAAGAGATTCATTCAAATGTCACAGAATTGAATTTAACAACAGAAAACATTTCGATTTTACGAAAAGGTAATTTTATTTTATATGAGCTTTTTGGAACTTTTCAAAGCTAGTTCCATTTTCAATCTTCTGATATGCCAAAGTTTTTTTTATCCTACGATTTTTAGTGATTTTCAAAATGCAGTGAGCAATTAAGCCCGGGAAAAAAAAAGCCGGTAAATAATTTGTATGTTTGTTAACTGCAACTACGGTTTACGTCCAAAAATGTCTATTTCTGAAAATTGTGCAACGTCGAGTCGCAACGTTTCAAGTTAACAAACAGACATAATTGATCAGTTTATATATTTTCTTAGGTCTCACAAATAAAAACGGGATTCCTTATGAAACTTTCTGTTTTTCTGTCAAATACTGACGAAAAAATATTTTGGATTCGTCAGCTCAATTTTTGTGAGGACTCTGAATTATAAGCTGACCAGTTATTTCTCAAATTAAATTGAAATAACATCGTGGGCTTTTTTTTTTCTTTTTGAAATTAAAACAAAAGCTGTGAGTTTTAATTAATTTTTCTTTGGTTTTCAATTCCAAGAAATAGGTGTAAAAATATACCATATTCACTATACCTAAACAAGGTGGCTCAAAAGTTGTCACTGGTTGCAAATGACGGCATATGTCAATTCTGCTATGACATTTGTGAAGTATAGGTATACAGAAATAAAATACACATCAACAAGACATCAATCACTTAACTTACTCCTAAAGAGGCTGTTCACATTGGACTGCCTCCTCCCACTTCTTTTGACGTCTCTTTACTTTTTTTCACTTCCACTTCGTGTTGAGAAAGAGATGGCCAAGAGAGGCAGGACTTTTTAATTTTTTTAAAAACATTGGTTTTGTCACAAAGAATACGGAATAATTATTTGGATTTTTTTGCGGAATAATTTGCAATAATTATGATATCTTCCGCAAGGATGACATCCCTTTGCATCACCTTGTATAAAACAAAAAACGATTTTACACTTTTTTACACTGGTTGGTTTAAAAATCAAGAAACATAATTTCAACAGTCAATCCTAGTTTTTTATCATTTTAATTGTTTAAATTTTAAATAATTTTCAAAATAAAATATATTTCAGACACATTCATAACCTGGCAGATTCCGAAAAACAAAAACATCAAACAAAATGACAGTAATTCCAGTTCGACAGTATTACATCTGACTTTAATTGCAATCACTATTTTAATTGTTATTCTGGCAATTAAACATCATAAGCTTATTAAAAAGTTTAAACAACGCCATCTTAATCGATGTCTAATGAAAGACAACGAAGATGCCACTGTTTTAGTTTATAATCAAAACAGCGAGTTATAGTAATTCAAAAAAAATCGAAATGTATGAATTTTATACTAAAAATGTAATTCAAATATGAAATAAATTTTTTTGTTTGTTTTTGATTTGTGTATTTTGAAAATCATTTTTAAAGCTGGTAGAGTCTGTGCATTCCATTTTAAATCCAAATGTCTGAGACACACAATTATTAGGTAATATAAACGTTGACGTGAAATTAAACCACATAAGAAATTAAATTTTCTACAAAAAAATATAAAGCAGATACTTACAGTTAACGCGTCCCGTTCGATAAGGCCGAAACATTTGGATTCGTCATTTTATACTCATTTCACATAATGTGGAGATACCACCCCACACTGTTACAATTTCATACTTTCACAGTACACTGCTCACACTGTTTACACACACTGTCGCTAATACACCCGATAATGAACCACTTTCAAACTTAAATCCCGACACGACACAAAAAATATAAATGAGTCAAAAATAAGTTTCTAAGTTTCTGCAACAAATTTATGAGATAAATTAATTGTAAACTCTGCAGACAAATTTTCCCATACAAATTTTTAAAGTTTGTTTCTGCGGATATAAAACACCGGATTCTCTCGCTTATCAGATTAAGGGCCAGTTTTTTCACAGCTGATCATCTTTAATCAAGGATTATTCCAACTGGTATATCATCGAATGTGCATAATTATCAAATTTTTTTTCAAGGAATAAATAATTTAAGTTGTTAATCATGGAAATCGCTAATCAGCCGATTTTGTTTTATTAGAGCCTTTTAGTTAGAAGCTGTGAAAACCATCGTTCAGATTTAACCCTCTGTGAACAAACTGGCCCTAAGGGCCAGTTATAGCTTTCATTGAAACTCATCATTGAAAATTTATATTTTAAGTTTTGAGACACTTATAAAGCAAAATCAGTGATTATTTTGATGCCAATATAAAGCTACAGACTTAATTATTATTTTTTGTAAAAAAAAATTTTCGTTTTGGAACAAGTTTACACGTGAAATGAATTTCTTTATTTCAATGATTGAACTACTTTAACATTGATTATTGAAATTTCTTGAATTCATTTTATGTGAAAATTTGGCCCAAAATGAAATATTTTTTTGACTAGAAATAATAATTGAGTTATCAGCTTTTTACTGGCATCAAAATATTTACTGATATTGCTTTCAAAGTGTCTCAAAATAAGAAATTAAAATTTTCAATGATGAGTTTCAATGAAAGCTATAACTGGCCCCTAAGACCCACAGTACACATATTAAAGGTAATATCATTAGCGTTTTCATTTTTGTTCAGTTCTGCGCATCTGTCAAAATCGAGGTATTATGGTGGTAAAATGGTGGATTCAGTGCCCCTTTCCTTGTCTAATTTCAATATTTTGTTGTTGTTTCTAATGATGCGCGTTGAGTTCCTGTGGTCACTCGAACAGCCATTTTTAATTTTTTGACATTTCCAACTTTGACAACCTGCGCAATATATTACCTTTAATATGTGTACTGTGCCTAAGACCTGACCTCCACTGTGCATTCAACTACCACAGACGTCAACAATTAGTGGTCCTGCAGTACCGCGACGTCATCAAAGAAAGATGAATGACACAAAATTACAGAAAATGCCAGTAAGAGTAGTAGAAAGAAGTGGACGAATGCAAAATTCTATAAAATAATTCTTCTTTTTTTTTAATTTGTTCGAACTTAAAGCCCTTCCACACTATCCCACTGAGTATTAATACAAAGTGGAAAAGAATTCCATGCTACATGCTAAATTTGTGAGAGAGAAATTTCTTTTCATTTTTTGACCACAAACAACAGTTTAATTTAACCTCAATAAAAATGTGATGAAATGTGTGACAGAATTAGAACCATTTCTAAAAATTCTCATGTATTAACACATGTCAAATCGTGTAGGCTGGGAATATCATATTTTGTTTCCACACTATTATACATGATTTGTTTCACACTTTTTTGACATGTATTAATACTCAGTGGGATAGTGTGGAAGGGCTTTTAACTACATTGGCCAAAAAAGTGAAAAAGTACAAAAGTGGAAATTTTCAAAAAAATTTTGTAATAGTTTTTCGGACTGGAAACTTATAAAAATGATGCAGAAAGCTTAAATTGGTTTAAAAAACAATTTTTATATTCTTTTTATACAAAACAACTGCGCTGGTGGGAACAAAATTATTTTTACTTATGTAATTTTTCAAAAAGTGTCCAATGTATTTAAGACTTTATAAGTAATAACGTGACGACGAGAAATGCTTTATTATGATAAATATTTCACAGCTTTTTAGAGAGAATAACTTTGGAGAGATCTGTCACGTTGAAGTCTTGTTTTCGTGACGCATTGTGAACCGGGCTTCAGGGTTCATTTTCATTTTTGTCACTGGTCATCACTGTACCAGAATAATTTATTTTACATTAATTAGTTTATAAGGAAAGCATATTTTATATATTTTCTTTTAGTTAACTAAAATTTTCAATAAATTTTATAGTACATCTTACTTTTGTTATATTAAACATTTTAACAAAATAATTTAACTACTATGTATGTATATTGTATGTACCTGTAAGACCAAAGGTCTTTTTTTAAGGCAACCTACATTATGTACATACCTTCATTTACATTTATAAAGATTGCACAGCACTAGTTTAGTTAGTTAGTTGATATAAGAAGGAATAAAATAAAAGGAAACATTTTTTGTTGACAAAATTTTGTCTCAAAATAAATTTTCCAAAATGAAAACAAACAAATGAACAATACATCATTATTTTTAATTTTCTCTCCCATTATTGTATAACATATAAAGAATTTATTAGTTTTTCTTTTAACATCGAAATTATATACCTACACATAAAAAAACTTCATTATAGATTATTCATAATAAAAATGGTAATTGAATGTAACAATTTTTTTTGTAAGAAACATTTTATATATCTATATTTATTTATTTATATATATATATATTTATTTTTTTTTTTTTTGTTTGTTTGTTTGTTTATTTTTTTAGGCATGAAGTTAATACTATTCGCTTTCTTTGGAACCACTTTCAGTTTTTTTTAGTTTATCACTTTCTTCCCCGGATGAGACATTTTTTTTTCGCATATGATTCCAGGCCTGAACATCGGCAGTGCCATAGATTTGGAACATGAAATAAGTACAAATAGCTATTATACATGAAACCCAGAACACCTGGCGCCACTCGTCTATTGATTTCTATAAAGATTTTAGAAGAAAATTAATATAAAATATTATCACTTTATTAATTATGAATTATTGTTTAAAAAAAAACCACGTCATAACTCGCAATCAGCTAATTTTAAGAATTCCAAAAAAAATTTTTTTAAAAGCTTTGATTCAAAAAACTCGGAGTCAACAAAAGTTAACTTATTTTGAAAAGCACTATTTTTTTTTTAAGTTTTATACCTACTTCAAAGTCATAAGAATCCATCGCACAGATTGAAAAGAATATTGCAAAAGCTTTTCGATTTTATTTTAAAATACGCGTTTTTGTATCATGGAATGACAAAATTCGAAAGCTATATATATACTATATTAAATCGCTATAATTGGATTAACCATTGAAAAACTCTTTAAAAAGCTTAATTCCATCACTTGGAAGCAACAAAATCGATCCAATTTTAAAAACCACAATTTTACTGCATATATGTGAATAAAATATTGAAAAGCTCTCAAAAATTTTCGTTTCAAAAGTTAGAATGGAAAAACTGCTTCGAATAAAAATTATCAATTGTTAACTTTTTTGAAACATATATAAATCCGGTTTTGTCTTAATGTTAGTATACCACCGAAATAAGTTTTTGGAAAAGCTCATCATTAAAAACTATACTTGAAAATCTTACTTAAGTATCTGGAAAAAATTTCTTTTTATTCGAGTTATGACGTTTTTGTTGTTTTTTTGATTTTTTTTTGTTTTTGTGAAAGAAAACTTTACCTCATCTACAACAATAAGACCACTTATAACAGGCGATAAAAACGAAGCAGACATATGTATGGTTTGTGCAAAAGCCAATACTGGCCCAGCTAAATTAGGTGCTATATCCACAATACTAGCCATTGCACCAGCATAAGATGCTGTCACAAATGTCACAGCTATAAACCACACAACCAGAACAAGTATAATATTATCAATGTAACCAATAAAAAGTAAAAGAACTCCTGGAATGATTTGCGAAGCAGCAGTAAATAGCTTACGAACATTTGTCAAACTCATCACTTGATTACATACGAGTTTATCAGCAGCATAACAAAAGAACACCGACGATACGTACGAGCATAAAAATGGCGTACCAGAGAGCAGTCCGTTCGATTGATAATGCAAACCCAGTATCTGTTTCATGAAAATCGGTCCAGACAATATAAATTGATAATGCACCCATATTCGTCCGAATGTGGTAATACCAATTGCCCAAACTGGCAACGATGTAAATATACTCTTCCATGGAACTCGCATACCTTGAGATTCTTTTACTTCACGACTCACATTCACTTCGATATATTCGAGTTCGCTGGGTGAAATCCGCGGATGTTCTTTTGGACTATTGAATGCTAGCAAATACCACATTATGCACCACAGCATTGCCAGACTGCCAGTTGTATAAAAGACATATGGCCAGCCAAAATGATCAATTATAAAACCGCACAATGGATAAGTTAAACCAATGCCAATGCTGAATCCCTGAAAGCTGGACATGAATCGGCTGCGTTCGGCCAGGGGAATCCAAAATCCAACCAATGCATACATAGCTGGCCAAGTTAAACCTGAGGCAAAGCCTTGTATTGAACGTAAAATGACAACGGCAATGTAATGAAGATCGGCAGCATATGGTATTAAGAAACTGCAGCAGCCTGTAGCAAATTGTGACCAACCAAATACTTTTTTTGTTCCGAAATATTGGGTTGCAATGCCACCTGCCACCTGGAAGAAAATATAAAAAAAACGAAGAACACAAAAAAATGAAATATGTTCCTTTTTTGTGTAAATTATTGACAAAACAAAAAATTACTTGAGATAAAACATAGCACCAGTAGAACGAGCCCAAAATCGCCCCTTTCGTCGCTGAATCCCAGTCATACTGATGATAAGTAACATATTTCTGTCAAAGTTTAAAAAAAAAAAAAAAATTATTAAAATTAAATTTCAATCATTTTTTTAACTTTGTTCTATGGTATTTTCACTTCTGAAATACGAAAGTATTTATAGAAACTAGAAAAATAAGACTAAAAAGCATGAGATTTAACAAAATAATTAATTTTCTCACTATTGAGAAGCTTTCACTTGTATTTCACTTTGATTTCGTTCCATAGTTCCAAATTGTTTCATAGTATATTACGGGAAGAGGGAACATTGGAAACTTATTGAATTGACTTAAACAAGTTTATATCACGTACTAGACTTTTTTCAAAATTACTGAGTTGAAAGATCTCACGAAAACAAGTAAATTTTTTAAAAGCTCAATTTTTGTAAAGAATTATTGCAAAAAAAAATATTGAATTGCTTTAAAATGTGCTACGTATAGAAGAACAAGTTAGAAACAGAAGTTTTTATAATTAAAGAACGGGGTTTTCTCGAATGATAGGAATGAATGAATGGAAACAATAGCTGCATTTTATTATCCACATGATCTGATCTAGATCAATTTTTAACATGTAAATACAAAAACAACACGTAATCCTGCTTTCTATCATGGATCTATTTCATGATCCAAATAGACATTTTTTATTATCTACTATTATGGTAAAGTAGTGTAAACTGCAGCGCAAAGAAAAAAGCCAACAAACACATACAAATATAAAAACGCAATGAAAAAAGAGATGGTTATATATCCACTAGTTGTCACTGTGATCCTGTTTGTTTTAATATGAAGGTCTGATCTAGATCAGATTACGTTGAAAATAAAATGCAGCTAATGATGTTTTGTGCAAAAATAAAATAAAAATATTTGAACAGGTTTTGAAAAATTGTCGAACAGACCCATATCTTGCTGAAGTTTAATAAGTTTAAAATATAACATATTTTTTTTGTTTTGAAAATTTTAAGGGGAATTACATAGATACATAATGTGACTCACCTTATTTTTAAATTTCTCATCGAATCCATCGATTTTAGTTAAATTACTGACGGAACTGCTTTTATTTGTACTTGTTGTATTAAATATATTAGAATTATTTTGAAACATTAAGGAATTGGTATTTGAATCAAAAAGACCGGAATTGGAATATGAATTGTTACTTAAATTATTTTGTAAGTACGATAGATTTGCATTTTGTGTTATGACATTATTAAGTACTAATGTTGTTGCTGTTGTTGTTATTGTTGTTGTTGAAGTATCGTTTGCCTTAACCATTGCAACAAGTGCGAAATTAATATCATTTCGCATCATAAACGAAACTAAAAATCCTGACCATGACAAAAAATAAAGAACCATACGAGATGGAACTTTAGCTGAAAATATAAGACAAAAAAAATTAAATAAGATTCTTTTTAAATTAAATTAAATTAAATTTAATTATTATTTTTTTTTTATTTACCACCAAGTGCATAGCAGAAATTTGTTTTTCGCTGATGAATAAGACCATCTTCGGGGGAATACATTATGGATTGGCGATGATTGTTATATTTGGTTTCTTTATGCATTTGCTCTGTGGACTTGTTGTTGTTTTTTTTTTTCTTTCGAAACTATATGATATATGCGGTATATAAGAAAAAAACAAGCTAATATAATAATCAACAAGAGCAAATATATCTACATATTATATTATATAAACATAAATTTCTCTTACATTAATTTCCCCTTTTATCCTCCTTCAATGAAACCGGTACGGCTAGAAAAAAATGTGTTTGGTTTGGTTTGGTTTTGTTACTTATTTTTGTTTGAAAGTAATAATGCGTCAACTGTCTATATTTTCCAGGATAATAGTGAAGAAGTCTTTGATTCCAAAATATTGGTCTTTTGTTTTTTTGTCATAGTACCTCTTCACATAGACCTCATTTAAAAGCATTGTGGTCCCTCTTGTCCTAAATCTGAAAGAAAAAAATAATATTAAAATTATACTACTACTATATTTTAACCATAAAAAACTCTTTTTAAAGAAAAATAGTTTTGGGAGCGAGTTCAAATAAAGTCATTAAAAGAAATACAAAAAATACTTTTTCAATCCATGTTAAGTTTGTAATGAAAAATCTATAACACAGATTCATTATACAATCAATTTGAATATCACAGCTGATAAAAATTATTTAATCAAAATCGTTAAAGTCGTTTTTAAGGAAAATTAAATCAAAACAAAAAGTTTCTTATAAGCTTACACTCAATGTGCAAAAGCACATAAGAAGCTCTTTTTTTACGAAACCAATATAAGTGTCTTAAGCTCGAACGAGTAAAAAATAAAAACACACAAAACACACTCCAAAAAAATACTTCTGTCGCCTTCAGGAGTATTTCTATTAGAAATAAAAAAACAACTCTTCAATAATTGAATTCAAATAAATTAACTACTTTTTTGTTTCATTATTAAATAGATAAATTCATCACATGGCTAAAAAGTGGTTAACGCGTGTTCTTATTCACACGTGATTAATTTTAATTCAAAGGCCATAATAAAAATTACCATAATAATTATAGATTTTTTTTTATTCCGACCACTTTCTGCCAAAGGCTTATAAACACTTTTTTTGAATAAATGAATACAAAAAGAGAAAAAAGTCGAATAATCAATTTCAAAGGCACGCTAACTACTGAATGTAAAATCGCAATTTTTATAAACATATATGTACAAGGTATATTGTTGTGGTTTTTTTTTTTACTTTTTTACTAAACCATTTAATATTATTATTTCAATGATGATGATTTGACTCACTGTGTTTGTTGATCTTAGCTGCTATATAATAAGAGCACTCTAACTACCGGATATATATTTATTTCTGTTCGATATAATATCTCCACTATTTCACAATGTTATGAATTACGAATGTACAATCATTAAACAGCATTTGATATTTCTTATATATATTGCTCCATACAAAATGTTGACACATATTAACAACTTTTATTTATAATAATGATTTGTATATAGTAATAAGCATGTGTCAGAAAATTAAATTTTAATGAGTTCAATTTTTTTTAATTGAACGTTAAAGATAACCAATTTGAAATGTTCGCAACGGCAAAAAAAAAAAAAAACAAACACATTCAACAAACTCAGATATAGACGGAAGTATGATGGATGTTTGGTTCAAATTGTTTTCTTTATAGCTGATAATTAAACCACACTGTCATGTCCTATTGACTATGTACATATATTAAGAACAAAAAAAAAAAAAACAGGAATTCTATAATTGATTGACTGATTTCATAGAAACTCTATAAATTTTATCAGCAAAATTTGCTTTAAATGTCGTGTGAAGGAGGTTATGCCGCCAATGACAACAATAACACAACAAACGCTACCGAAAAGTTATGACAATTCTTGAATGGTCATCCACCAGTGTCGTTATATAAAACTATGTTATTTTTCGATATAGTTTTGTAGCGCTTAAGTAAAAGACAACAACAATACGATAGCCTTTACCTATCCGTTTACATTTTGGAATAGAAAATGTTATTGCTAATTTTTAAGAAAAAAAACATAAAATTTAAAGGAAATTAATTTAATAAATTCAAAAACGTAAATATACCTAGATAGATTAAAAATTAATCAAATCATATCGCGGTGAACTGAACTGATTCATTTCAAAAATTCTTTTGACAGTAAACATGTTGAATGAAACACTATTTCACTTCATGAAAATTAAACGAAAATCTTTTTGAGTATCACAATCTTTTTGTCACCAAAATTGCGAGGGTAATTTTTTTTTTCATTGTTAAACAATTTATAATTAAAAATCATCAAACTTTTGAAACATTGAATTTTCAAAATCAGTGCCTATACCTACTTTTGTTTTCCAAAACAATCAATTTTTAATCCAGACATAGGACAAAGAAAAAAAAAACGAAAAGAAAAAAAAAATAGAACAAAATGGAAGTGAAATTTCCCATTAAGGGGCCATTTACAGCTTTCATTGAAATCATCATTGAAACACAAATCAGTGGAATGGTGGAATTTTTGCTGACAAGTCGGTCATAGCAATCATTGAATCTTGAGTCATTGAAAATATCTGCCGAAAGAAAAACTAGTAACATACATTTTGAGGTTAGATGAGAACAGAAAGAAAATCGAACACATTTCATTGGAGCGAAATTGTGTTCCACTTTTCTGAAACGAATCTCGGCTGTTCATTGAAAACGATTGCGTTCATTGAAAAAATAAAATTAATTTAATTAGAAAATAGTGAAGTAAATGAAATATTTTTTGGACTCAAAAAATTATACAAGTAATAAGCTACTTTTTGGTACCAAAATGCCATCAATTTTCTTTGTTTAAATGTCTTAAAATCCAAAGAAAAAATTTTCAATTATCGTTTTCAATGAAAGCTATAACTGGCCCCTAAGGCGTTAGTTATAGCGATCAGAAAAAATTGAAACAGATGGAAACAGGAATTTTTTCCTTATGAGCGTTAATAGCGAACACGAAAATTATGTCAGTGGGTAGGCTGCCAATCTGGTTTTCCATTGAAATGCAAACGATTTGTTTTCCTTCCACTGATCTGTCAGTGGAACAAGTACCTAAAAGCTGGAACGCAAATAATTGGAACGATTTGTTTCATTTTGATCGAAATGACTCAGCTGGTACGGAAAATTAAATTCAGCCAGGAAAATAAATAAATACATTTTTCATAAAAAATATTTGTTCAATTGAAAATTTTACTTGACACAAAAAATTCGTTGAGTTATTTGTCATTGATTAGTGCATCAATTGCATTACAAATCGAATGAAAACCTAGTAAATAATCTATTAGAACGTTTTTCCTGTTTCGTTGCTCTGTGCCTACGTTCTGTAAGTCTTGCATCGACAAAATCAATCGAGAAATGATGAAAATTGAAACAAATCGTATGAGTTTTGTTCAATTTTTCGACGTTCCTCGACCAATTTTATAGATGTAGGCACTAATCGCTTTACCTGGCCCCTAAGGTCAGTTACGCACTTGTTCAATTTCACTAACGATTAACAAAATTAAGATAGCTACTTTTTTCACACAACTATTTTGGCAACAAGACGTACGTACGTTCTGCTTTTTTTTTGCGTATAATGTGTATACATACATTTTTGTTCTCTTTTTTTAAATTTGTCATTTGAATTTAAATTAAAAAAAATCATAATAGGTATGTACCTATATGGAATAGTGGAATTTCATTTATTTAACTGTTTTTCATTCTGAAAGTGACACCATAATTGCCGTCCTGTGTGCCAGCCATGCTAGCTACGCCACTGTACCTACCTACGTTCTGTAACTATCACATCAATTAAATTCGCCGAGAAGCCAATTTTCATCTTTTCTGCACTTATTTTGTCAATGCGAGTGTTACATAGTTCAAATAAAAATTAATAGGTTTTTCTTACGAAAACCAAAAAATAAAATCAGAAATACCTACATGTATATGTATGTGTACATAGGTATGTTTATATACCTATGTACACCTAGTGAATATTCACAAATATAATGTCCAATTTTAAAGGAAATTGCAAGCCCTACATTATTCGCCTACAGAAAATAAAATTTATAACAACACTGTCTTGTCAGTTTCACAGATTTTTTGTCGCTGTTTCTATAAACCAATAGAACTTCTTTTTGTTTTGCTTTGTTTTGTAACAAATGATTTACGTACTACCTATGGATACAGAATTGATATAATCTTGAAATATTCAAACGAGTCCAAACGTGTCAAAAAAAAAAAAAAAAAAAAACAAGGAAATCGTTGTGCAAAAATATGCAAAAACTATAGGGTTACTCACATCATTATCATTATCATTATCATCATCATCATCATCATCATCATCATCATCATCATCATCATCATCATCATCACCATCATCAAACATCAAAGAACAGGACCAACAACTAGTAATAAAATCATTTAGATGAACGAATGTTTAAAAATTTTTTGTAATTTAAACAAAAAAAGAAACAACGTTTTTTTACACTTTTTTTTTTCTTCTAATGAATCGGAAATAAATAGTATAGGTAGTGTGAATAAAGTGTAAAGGTCAAGGCATTACTTATGGTATTTTTTGTAAGTAGCAGCAGCTTACCTCTTATTCCCTGGACATGAGGAATTTAGAATTAAAATTAGATGTTTGGTTCCTGCTGTTTTTTATACAAGATTTTGTTTTTTTATTATTTCCTCTAATAGTTCTTTTATATTAAACAATTTTTTTTTTTTTTTTGAAAATCAACCCAATCACAGAGTTTGTAATATTTCACAACAACGGACTATGTTTTTCCTCTATTATGTGCGGTGTGTGCACCCACGAGACTATGCTGAATAAATCGATTTCTGACAAAAAAAAACTATCAAACACTCTAGTCACAGTTGAACGCGATTCCAACCCACCACAAGTTCAATATTACTCCAATGAGGCAGCAATATATACAAACAAAATGTTTTCAAATTCTGTTTTTATTGTTTGAGGTAGATAAAGTAGTATACAATTAAAAAAAAACACTTAACAAGGGAAAATTAATAATTTTAATTTTTTAAAAAAAAAAAAGAATAAAGCCAACAGAACTTAAACAAAAAAAAAAAGTGAGAATTCTGTCTGATTGTTCTTATTCTGATGATAAGGTTTCGCTGCACAAATGGCACACACTCTGTTCACCAGCACCACTCATCCTCCTTTGAAATGCCATACGACGACTAAAAAAATACTCGAAGAGCTTCACGATAGAAACACAAACTGTGCGAAACAGCGAAAGTGAACTTAAATGACAGTTTTTTTGTTTTGTTGTTGTATTTAATATTCGCCCCTTACCGCTAAGACCTAAGACCCTGAATTCAAAGGGTTGCCAAATTGTCTATATTTTTGTTTGTTATACTTAAAGGGATAAGAATGAACAAATGTTAATACTATATTAGAATATGGTTGTTATTTTGAATTTGGAATAAAATGGCGGCATTTAAAAAAAAATTGTTTTAACGATTATAATACTTGAGAAGAGCTTGTAGTAGGTACATAAAATTTATATATTTTCATGAATATAATACATAATAGGTACCTACATATAAGTTTTCTTTTAAATTTTTTGTCACTAAATTTGAATATGTTTTTCATAAAAACTGAGTAATGGAAGATTAATTAATAAAAATTCAATGATTTACATCTGGATCTAAGTATTAATCTGGATGAATCGAGTATTATTCACTCGTTAAATAAAGTTAAAGTTTCATTAAACTAAACGAAAGAATTTAAAATTGAAATAAAATAATAAAAATAAATAATTGCATATTTATGCGTTTCTTTTAAATGGAAGACCCTGATATAATTATTTTTTAAATACTTATAAAGATGGTCAATTAACTAGTTCCAATAATAAAATTAATAGAATTTCATTGGCATATTTTTGTATTATAAATATTCTCTTTGTTCTCTATCGATCAATGGTCTTTTATGATAACATAGTCAAAACTTATAGTTAAAAAATACAGAAGGCCTTGAATTAGATTTGTAGATATTCCTCATCTTTGTTTTCCAATTATAGAATAAAAAAAAATTAATTGTATAATCTAGAAAACCTCTTTTATAGTCTTACAATAAACGTTTTTGTTCTACGGCGAATTTACATACTCTAAGGATTTTGGCTTAAATTTGTATACCAATATCTAATATTCATATAGAAGTAGTGGATTAACAGGTTTTTTGCCAAAAATTTTTTTTAATTGATTATTCTCGTAGTAACTCGATCGATTTTATTATAATTTTCGATCGAGTCTATCGATTTTATTCTAATTTTTAAAACCGAATCTTCTTTAAGTAGTTTAAATTTTTGCGGCTTTAATAATAATGACGCCAAATTTAAATGATTTAGTACGATGTTTAAGCATTTTTATCATCCTAAAAATGCTTTAACATCGTTCTAAATTGTTTTACATTTTGCGCCAACAATAATAATTAAAATTTTCATAGATTTCAACAAATTAAGTAGATTGCTAACAGAAAAGCTGAACATTCATCTAGAGAGGCAGAAAACTTTTTAAGGGAACTAAAACTGCTTGAAGATTTTGATTTAAAAATTAAAAACCTTGAAGACTGGACTTTAACCAACAATCACATATATACAGAAAACAATCTAAGAAGTTAAAAACATAAACTTAGCTCTTTGTGTAGATAATATTCGATATAAGTTGCTTAATTGCAATTAAATTTCGTTTTAAGTTTTTTTGTTGCAAAATTTAATTATTATTTTTAGTTAAAAACTGTTTGGCAAATAGCTACTTTATTAATATTGAGGTCTATAATTAAAAACAAGTAAAATAAATGGGAACAAAAAAGATTCATATTCCTACAATAATGTTCAATTTGATAGCTGCGTTTTAGATTTTGCTAAAAATTTTACATTTACCTACAATTTGAAAAAAGGAAGGAAGGAATTGCCTAATTTTTTTGGTTATCCTTGCAATATCACACATGAAAAGGATTAACCGATTTTGATTAAAAGCACAGAATTTTTTAATCTATACTAATACTGCACCATTTTATTTTAAACTTATGATATTATATACCTACGTTTCATGTCTTGAAAACTAAACTATATTTATTTTAAAATTAAAATTGGCTTTCTTATTTTACTTATTTGTTTTTAATTAACAAAAACCAATTTTCTAATTTTCTTCCTCCTGATTATTAAAAAACTATTTCCGTTATATATTTAATCTATGATGTGTTACAGTTAAACGACAACCCTGATTACCATCCCTATCCCAAGTATACCTATGCACATTGACAACCACCACAAAACACAAAAATTCATTTCAACGTAGGTTATAGTACCGGGTATTCATCCTTATTAATCTTTTTTTTTGTTGTAATTTTTGTTTACAGAACTTTGTGGTTCCTTGGTGATTTGTGTATACAAGAAATTCTCTGGAATAAAAATGATATCGAAAGCGATGAGAGATAAGAGCGAACAGACATTATGTACATAATTAATCATCCTAATAAATTGATTAGATAAACACAAAAATTGGTAGTTTAATATCATTTTAATTTCAAAGGATAAGTGTTCATTGAGTTTGAAGGGGTACAATTTTTAAAACTGATTTTTATTTTAAATTCAACTAGAATGATAATATGGAGAAGCCTATTTTTAGGCAATACGTCAGTATAAAACAAAAAATGTTTCCCAAAGTGCAAGAAATATTTCAATGAAATGTTACGGTTTGAATTGGTTCATTAGAATTTTAAAATAAATATATTCATAAAACTTTATTTGAGTATTTTTTTAAGTCCGCTAATCTCTTTTTCTATAATACTTTCACGTTTTCAAATAATCAGAAGCTAAAAACAACATAAAAAGAACTTTATTTAAAAAATATTATAATGGCTGTTCTTTATGTCTTAATAATATAATGTTCGGAGAGTTTTTATATTTTTGTTTCCGTTTAGCAAGGTAGCATAATTTTCGGTCTGTGCCTAGGTTGTGTAACAAAACTCATACGATTTGTTTCAATTTTCATCGTTTCTTGACTAATTTTGTCGATGCGAGAACGTAGACACACAGATTTCTAAATTTTTCGGGCTAATGATTGGCAGGTGTCATAAAAAGATAGATGACTTTGGGAGTCATCTGACAGCTCGCCAACCAAAATCTCTAAAAATTTAAAAATCTGAATTATTCGAGAAACAATTTGAAAATTGAAACAAATCTATGAGTTTTGTTCCATTTTCAACGTTTCTCGATCAAGTTTTATCAATGCGAGAGTTAATGGATAAGTCTGTTTGTTAATGTAAAATTTCTTGTGAATTTTCACAAATTTTCACAACATAAATAAATAACCGATATTTACTTTGCAGTATTTTGCATCTGTCAATCTCATCAAATTAATATAGCTGTCACTTTACACATTGACAGATTATATGCCAGTTTGGTAACTTTTTTTTCAACAAAATTTCCCAAAACTGAGTTTTTTTTCTTATGGGTTTTGACAGCAAATTGTGAAAAATTTGTGCAAATTTGCAACAACTTTCACGTTACCAAACAAACCTATTGTTTATAAAGTTTTCTATCGGAAATTTCCAGAAATTGTGTTTGACGCTGATTACACGGGTCTTTTTTTCGGTCGTTTCGTCTTTCGTTTTTTTGACAGCTTGTAGAAATGTATGGATTTGTTGTTTCATTCCCCCTACATTTCTACACCCCTCACCCGAGCTGTCAAAAAGACGAGAGGAAAAACAACTGAAAAAACGAGTCGTGTAATCAGCGTCTTTGTCTTTTCTCTTTGTTGTTCTTAGTGTTATGAAAAAAAAGGAGACGTCAAATCAAATCAAAACAAAACAAATACTTTTTTAAGCGCAATTAAAGTCTTTATTAGTGAAAATTAAAGAATTAAAATAAATTTAATATTATGACTTGAGGAAGAAAAGAATCCCCCTACAGTAAGCCAGACAAACAAATTTTAATCTTCTACATATATATGTACATATATATGAAATTCGTATTGAACCGCAGGTATAAGGAACTGAAAATTGGTAAGTCGACAAATCGAGAAAAACCTGTGGACACTTTCAGAAGCATATTGTAAATTTTTTTTACAACTTAGATTTCTCTCCGTGCGAAGCCGGTACGGGCCAACTAGTTTTGCAAATTTATTTTGAGCTTTTTTTTTGTTTAAAAGGAGTAAGATGAGAGACAAGATTTCTACTCGCTGAAAACCCCTAATATCCTTTATACTAATGCCTGGCCCGGTTCGTTAATTCCAACCTAATAAGTTCTTTTGGGTATGGATTTAGGAAAAGAAATTCTAACATCGACCAAATATTCAAACTCCGATAGATCTTCAATTTGACACTCAACCAAATTCTCAATCAATTTCAAGGCTGTGTATGGCAGTAAAGAGATGAGCTAGAAAAATGTTTCTGCCAAACTCATTCGATATTCTGAGCTGGAACAGCTGTGGAAAAAAGTCGTAAGTACGTTCTATTTTTTGCGTGTCCACAATGAGCTGTACAGCTTTTTGTATATTTGAAAGAAAAAGAAAACAACCACGGGCTTATTATTTACTTCAAATATTTTTATTTTCATTTATAATTTTTTTCGCGACACAATTAAGCACTAAAAGCTTCTGATTGCAAGAAAAAAATACCAAAGATTCCAAACCAGCGTTGCCGACAAAAAAAAAAATTTTTCGTGCCACACTCTTTGAAAAAACGTGCCATTTTCGTGCCATATGAAAAAAACTCAAGTTATTCTTTAAAAATAAATTTTAATTTAATACTAGTCTATTACAAACAAAAAATCACTTCCTCTATTCGTGAAGGTATTTTCCAGAAACAGGAGTTTTTGGCAAGTTCATAATAAGTTTTGTTTTTATTTATTTAAATGAAATGTATCTGATGGAAGCCATAACTTGCAAACCGACAGAAATATGTCCACCTCTTGGGTCCCGATTTAGGTCATCGTAAACAACCGCAATGAGTTTCCTCATATTTTCCTTGGAAAATCTACATATATTTCTTCCTGAAATCCACTTCACTTAGCACTTCCATTAGATCATATACATGTATTTTTGTATAATTTTCTTATTTTTTTTTTTTATGGTGGTTGATGGCTGATTGTTCAATAATTAGAATCAATAGTTTAAAAACTCGACAAATCCAGCAGACATTATTAATTTTATTCAAAGTTAAATCAGCAATCTTCACTTAGGTATTTTTTTTATTTTTGAATAAACTTGACATATCTGGTTCTTATTCCTTCGTTTCTCACTTTTTAGAATTTTCTTTTATTCATAACATTTTGTACTAAGTCCACGGAATAAGATCTAACTCTTCGCTTTTCCACGTTTATTAATTTGGCTGTATGAGTTTAAATTTAGGTAAAATAATGAAAAAAAAAAACGTGCCATATTGAAACTTTTCGTGCCACCGTGCCACGAGAAAATTTCCGTGTCAAAATGGCACGATCGTGCCACATCGGCAACGCTGTTCCAAACGTTATAATAATTGTATTTGTTTAAATGCCAAACGATCAAGCCAAAAAATTAAGTGCAAAAGGTGGACTGTATACGATGGTGGTTGCTAGCTAAAGAGATCGATTTTGACAATGTAACATAAGGGGTATTCCCGATCCGATGCAAACTGGTCTTGCATCATTGCAAAAGTGCAAACATTTTTTTTACAATGGGGTTAGGGTATAGCAATTTTACACTTTTGCATTTTTGCAATGATACAAGACCAGTTGCATCGGATCGGGAATACCCCTATAGTTCTATGCTAAATCTTACAATAACAATCATTATATCTATATTGTATTACTATATATTATCTATATACATATTAATATTTAATATATATGCTCAACAACTGCATAGGGATTAGCGGATTAATGGATTAGCAAAAAAAAGCAAAAGTTGAAAATCAAATTATTTAGTCAATAACAAATACTATGTTTGGCAAATTGATAAAAGATAAAAAATAAATTATATAATTTAGTAGCATTTAACAATAAATTCAAAAAACAGTTAAAGATTTTAACAATTAATGATTACAAATAATAAATTAAAGTGCATTCAATATTTTTTTCCGGCTCTTTTTTCTTCATACAAATTGAAACGTCAAAAGTGCTGTGCAAAGATACTGAATTACAAAGATGTAAATCCAAGCACCCATTTCAATTTGCCTACCTACTGTCAGATTGCGGATAAGAACCGAGATAGTATGTGTAAAATCTGTGAAAACATCAAACATGGGGCATTTTTCTTTTTTAGTTCAGAGTAGAGCTCTGAACAGAGTCTAAACCACTTATGGAAAAAGCATTACTATTGTACTGAATTCAGTACAATTTTATTTTCTCAGTACGTAAGTACATCTTTGCCATTTTCAGTACAATTTTGAATTGTTTGTACAAAATTGATAATTTTTCTCTTATCTTCATTAAAAAAGTCTATGTGCGATGGGAACATACTCAAAGCCCAATTACCCAATATCAAAACCATCCCCACTTGGGCTGAAGGCGCTCATTTGCTTTTAAATACTGAACTGAATATGTAAGAGTACATATTTAGCTTCCAATTTTTAAGTTTAAGTGACCTCAACTCCAAAAGTTCCGTTTCGCCCAGGTACGACAGTTGGACTCATCATATATTCAATCGCTCCACTTAAACAGAAGTAGTTTTCTAATTGGGTGCGTTCAATCGATTACGTTTTACATCTGAATTTTCAGATTTCTGAATTTTTGGAGCTTCTGATTGGCCAGCTGTCATAAAAAGTGATGACTTTTAGTGACTTTTAGTTACGTTTAGTTACGTTTCATCTGAATTTTCAGACTAGAAATTCTCACATCTGAATTTTCAGACAAGTAATTCTCATCTGAAAATTCAGATGAGAGTTGTTTGTGGTGGGGGAAGTGCCAAAAGCACACATAAAAGCTGAACTTTTTAATTTTCGTCTTGTTGGTGGTTGATTTTTTTAGTTTTTGTCATGAAAATTTAATACTTATTTAAATGAACGAACTTTTTGTTTATTGTTTAGTGAATTTTTAAATCAACAATTTTTTTAATTGATGTTTGGAAAGTTTTTCTATGTTTTTGTAAGTCATACATATCAATAAAAGGACTTTTAATGAAGGTAATGAAACCTGTTGCTGATTTAGTTACATATATTTTCATCCTCACAACTACTCACTCTCAATGTTTAATTTACAAATGGAATTAAAGTTCTATTTTATTTCGCTTCAATGTAAATCCTTTAGGTAAATGCAGGAATTTGACACAATGACTTTCGACTGAAATTTCAGATTTTTTTTGCGTTCAACTACATAAATTCAGAAATCTGAAAATTCAGATGCTAAGCTATTTTTATTGAACCCGCCCATTATCTTCATAGATATTAGAAGAAGATTGGATTTCGATGACGTTTTCTTAAACGCACTTAAAAATTTCTCACAAAGCGCAGTATTGGATGGTCAAGTTAACTCCATCGTTCAATTTGTTTTAAAGTTTTTTCCTAATGAACACAAAAATATTGAAGTTATAAGCAACGAATATAGAGCTCTAGCTGACTGCGAATATATTAAGAAACTGAGAAATGTATCTGTATCGGAATTTTGGGCAAAAATTTGGTTTTTGAAAAATGAATGCTGATAGAAACCAAAAATCTTTTAAAAAAGGAATGTTGTCACAGTTTTGTAATTAATAAAGATCTTGTGAATAAAAACGTGACAGACAATCCTCTTCAAAAAGAAGAACTTTTAGAGTAAAAAAATGTTAATTACCTAACTTACTATTATTTTCTTATCTAAGGCACCAGTTATACGTAATTATCATTGAAAATTCTATTTTTAATTTTTTAGGAAGCAAAATCAGTGATTATTTTAATGGCAAAATAAACCTGACAGTTTAA
The DNA here is from genome assembly GCA_929447395.1 of Epistrophe grossulariae. Classification (NCBI taxonomy): domain Eukaryota; kingdom Metazoa; phylum Arthropoda; class Insecta; order Diptera; family Syrphidae; genus Epistrophe; species Epistrophe grossulariae. The sequence goes on from OV839570.1 coordinate 7,260,585, forward strand.
TAATGATTTAGGATTTTAAAAACCTCAAAACTAAAAATTTAAATATTCAATGATGAGATTCAATGAAACCTACAACTGGCTCCTTACTGTGATACGGGATCCGTCCGTTATTTATTTAGCTATAATAATGAAGTTCCTTTACTCTGTTACCTTAATATTTATAACAAATTACTTTTTTTTTTGTTTTTTCAATTTTATTTTTGAATTTGTGTGTTTGCTAGTTTTTATCCATTTAAAAAAGCCCAGTACTATTTGTTCTTTTTCAGTACTATTTTGTTTCAGCGTTCAGTACAATTGAAAAAAGTCGATTTCCATCACTGGTCTAAACACTCCGAACATACTCTGAGCGTGCTCTGCTCTGAGAGTTCAGATTTATTTAAAGAAACACGCTTCACCAGCTGTCACTTTTTATTTGTTCACAGTTGTCATTTTCTTTGTGTTAAGCTATTCAACTCCGTCTGCTCTATCAATTAATTCTGAGCTCATAGAGCGCGCTCTGAACATGCTGCACCACCGTTTGCAAACTCCGCCTGCAGCTGCTTCGCGTTGTATTCGCAGCTCTAGTCCGTTTCCATTGGCACAAGATTTTAAAAGATTTAGTACAATGTTAAAGCATTTTTGTTATACCAAAAATTTGTAACATCGTGCTAAATCGTTTAATGTCGAATTCCTTTCAAAAAAAGAATCGAATTTTTTCCAAAAGAATCGAATTTTTTCTGTCAAAACGAATCTTGCTACACTAGAAAAATTCGTTTTGACAGAAAAAATTCGATTCTTTTGGAAAAAAATTCGATTTTTTTTTTGAAAGGAATTCGACATAAAATTTTGCGCTATTGTGTTTAGGCAGTTAGGCCTTCTGCACACTATTCGCCATTCAGGGACGATTCCATTACTGCTAGCCATCTGCACACGTAGCAAAAGTTGCGCAAAAATACTTAGTATAACATAACAGCCGTATGCCAAGCTATTTGAAGCTTGTGTTCTCCGATGAACAAATGCAGCTTATGGACCTATGTCAAGTTAGCACTACACTTTTTGAAATTTAAAAAACTAAGTACACAATTAATTGTAGCTTTTTTGTTGTAAATTAGTTGTGAAAAGAAAAAATTTGTAGCTCTACTATTTTTAACAAAAATGGTATGTAGTGCTAACTGGATATCAAGATAGCATTACACTTTTGAAAATTAAAAAAACTAAGTACGCTATTAATTGAAGCTTTTTTGTAGTAAATTAGTTGCGTAAAGAAAAAATATGAAAAAAAATTCCATTGTTTTTTTTCTAAATAAAAAAAAAATGGTATGTAGCGCTAACTTGATATCAAGTTAGCATTACACTTTTGGAAATTAAAAAAACTAAGTAAGCAATTAATTGTAACTTTTTTTTGTTGTAAATTAGTTGTGGAGAGAAAAAAATTCTAAAAATTTGTTTGTGAAAGTTTTTAAACAAACACTGAGTATGTAGTGCTAACTTGACATTGTGAGTTCAGGCATTAAAAAGGGATATTCAAAAACTAAGTACGCAATTATTTTTAACTTTTTTGTTGTAAATTAGTTGTGAAGAGAAAAAAATTCTAAAAAATTTTTTGACAAATTTAAAAAAACAATCATGGTAGGTAGTGCTAACTTGACATTGTGAGTTCAGGCATTAGGAATGCTACCATGACTGTGTTTTTTTTTTTAATTTTGTCAACAAATTTTTTAGAATTTTTTTCTCTCCACAACTAATTTACAACAACAAAGTTAAAAATAATTGCGTACTTAGTTTTTTGAAAATCATTTTTAATATCTGAACTCACAATGTCAAGTTAGCATTACCTACCATGATTGTTTTTTTTAAATTTGTCAAAAAAATTTTTAGAATTTTTTCCTCTTCACAACTAATTTACAACAAAAAAATTAAAAATAATTGCGTACTTAGTTTTTCGAATATCCCTTTTTAATGCCTGAACTCACAATGTCAAGTTAGCACTACATACTCAGTGTTTGTTTAAAAATGTTCCCAAAAAAAATTTTAGAATTTTTTCTCTCCACAACTAATTTACAACAAAAAAGTTACAATTAATTGCTTACTTAGTTTTTTTAATTTCCAAAAGTGTAATGCTAACTTGATATCAAGTTAGCGCTACATACCATTTTTTTTTTATTTAGAAAAAAAAAAACAATGGAATTTTTTTTTTCATATTTTTTCTTTACGCAACTAATTTACTACAAAAAAGCTTCAATTAATAGCGTACTTAGTTTTTTTAATTTTCAAAAGTGTAATGCTATCTTGATATCAAGTTAGCACTACATACCATTTTTGTTAAAAATAGTAGAGCTACAAATTTTTTCTTTTCACAACTAATTTACAACAAAAAAGCTACTATGTACTTAGTTTTTTAAATTTCAAAAAGTGTAGTGCTAACTTGACATAGGTAGCTTATGGCTCATGTGCGAGCGACTGTCTTTACTGAAACACACGTGAGAGATACACTCAATCAAATTGCAAACAATAGAAGTACACGTCTATGACGCGACGCTTCGTGTAAAGAAGGGCTTATAGAGTCACTCAATTCTTGCTTGATGCCAGATGGCATAGCGTGGCCGGGGCGAGGTTGGCACAGGCCCCGGGTGGCACTTTACTTGGGGGCGGCAATTTTCCAGAATATACGGGCGCAAATTTTAAATATATCTTGGGGGCAATTAGCTTGGGGCGGAAATTTTCGAAATATTAAACACAACAGACGTTAGTTCTGTTCAAAATACATATTAATCAAAACAGACATTGATTCTGTTCTGTTTTTATATTTCCTTATCATTTGGATCCATTTCAGGGGCGGCAAATTTCCAAAATATCCGGAAGGGAATTTGCTAGGGGGCAATATTTTTTTAATTTGTATGAGTTGCTTTAAAATATGTTTAGTTAAAAAAGCTTTGACCAACATTTCTGATTCTTCATTTTAATTCAAGCAAAATGGAAAATCTTGGTTAGCCAGCTGTTTATCTTTGAATTTTTTTAAAACAGCAAATGGTGTTAGAAAAAAAATGCTATAGGGGCGGCAAAAATTGGCTCTGCCCCGGGCGGCAAAAACCCTACGCTACGCCACTGTTTGATGCATCAGTACTTATATGTAGAGTACTTTTTAAGTACTTTTCAAAAATCAAATAAATCATTATGAAGTGGTTATAGTCATGAGTTCCTAGTGCAATAGGGCTTGCAGGTTGCTGGAGGAGAAAATTTTGAATACCTACTTAAAAGAAACATTTTTATTTTAAGAGGTTCTATAATTTTTAACCAAGCTATTATAACATATAGTTTTAAGTTATATCGCTGTATCTCCCTTGATTTATACAGCTGTTGCTTAGTTGCTCAGCTAAATGGTGCAGCTTTATAGCTGCGTAGCACTGTCAAAGTTGAAAGGTATAGGAAAATAGTACACAGTGGCTATAAAATATAAAGCTGTAGTAGAAGTTGGGCAAACTTAACTGAACTTTATTTTGTTACCAGATTTACTTTCAAGCTAACTTCAATATATACAAAAATACACCACCATTATGTATCTCTAAAATAATTGTGAAGCTTGAAGGAAGTTGGTTGTCTGCGGTATATATGCGTTGCGTATGCTGGAGTCAGATGCTGAGATTGGTGTGCACCGCTTCACACGAGGGTTGGAGGTACATTGTTGTTGTTGTAGTTGTTAGTATTATTATTTTACTGTAGGTTTGCATTGCAATTGGCTTTTGGGGGGTTAGAAAAATTTATATATCGCAACAGAACAAAATTCTAGGCCAAAAACTATAAAATATAAGCAAAAGCTTTTTCATCAATTATAATTTTCTTTCGGGTGAGTCAATAATACTCTTATTTTAGGTATATACTTATATGGAATGAAAAAGCATTTTATCTATATATTTAGTTTTTGTTGTTTTTTATGATGGTTGTTTTAGTTTTGCAGAAAAATATGTAGAAAACTAAACAAAGAGAGAGAGAAAATATACCTATATGTAGGTTTGTATAATTTTTTTTTTGTGAAGCAATATATTCGAATTTGTGTTGTACTGTTATATTTTCTTCCTTTTTTTTGCTGTACCTAATATAAAATATCCTACGTACCTAGATCAAAAAAAAAATTTCATCTTGGTGCAAAAAACTAAAACAAGCAAGTTTTTTAAATTTATTCCTGGTGTGAAGAATCTAATTAAAAGTATTTTTTGTTTTTTGTTATACATACCTATATGTATATTTTAATATTTTTTGTTATGGTTATAAGAGCATGAGCTTGAAGTGCGCACACTACATACACCGACAAAAACAATTTTGTTGGTTAGGGGAGTCGAGGGAGTGTGGGGGGGTTGGCTCAGACTAGTGATAGAGTAGGCAAAAGGAGCCGCGCCATACACAATTCCTTCTTATTTTTAATTTTTATATAAAAATGTACGCGTATGCTAAATTTTATCCCGTATTTTGCAGTGTGGAAACTCTCAGAACTACCAACTGTCCTATTAGAGGTGTTTTGTTATCTTTTTTAATCCATCTCAGCTATTTTTGACATCTCACTATACTAAATTCCCAGTATAGTGAAGATTTTGTTTCATTTTTGCTCTTACACATTTGAAGCCCTCAATTTTTGTTTCTTTTTCCACTCAGACTAAGGCTCGGTAAAAGGTCCGAAAAATATCACTGAGTAGCTATTGTATGAAGTAAAAACCACAACCAACTTCATACATATACGATCTTTCTTGTCACTTCTGACAGATTTCTATAATAACAGATTAGTCGTGTGTGTTCTTGGAAAAAAATCTCACTATAGGAATGAATCCAAAACCAAAAATATTTCTTCCCAGAAATCTTCATACCAACTAACAATACCTATACTGTTAGAAAAATGTTTATTATAAAACCGATGACTCTTGAGGCAATGATTCATTTTGAAAAATAACGAGTATAGGGAAATATAGGAAGAAGCTAAAGCTTATAGTGTGGTTATAAGAAACACAACTTGAAAATTGGCTTGACAACAAAAAAAAAATCAGCAAATTTCTGTGGAGGAAATTCTAAATAAAATGTAAGTACTGCACACGCTTGGGATCGCCGCATGAACTTGTTCATAACTTGTTCATGGGGTTGGCTTTCAAGGCTATCGTAACAATAGATTTTGAAGATATAATGTATAAATTCATAAACCAAAATACAATTTTACTACAAAAATACGAAAAAGAACTTCAAGAATGTATTTCTTTTTTTTTTATTCTGTTGGTAATATTGTCAATATTCTTTGTATAATTTTTAGAAATATATACCTGTGTGCAAAATTAAAGCAGCAAAATAGGTTTGGTTATGAAAGAATAACCAAAAATATTAAAATTTTCTCAAAAATCATTAAAACCGTTTTTATGGAATTTTAACAATCACTTTGGGCATTACATGCTATATGAAGATTAAGATCTAAATAGCCTTTTTTAAGAAAAATTAAAACAAAAACAAAAAATTAATTAATTAAAAATTGCAGAATGCAGCTATACCGATTTTAAATGTGGTAAAATTCACTGAGTCCAAATTTGAGCTAAAATTACTTAATTAACACCAATTACTGTATTTTTCAATAACCTATTATTTCATTTCATTTTATTTCATTTCATTTATTTCTTGAAAAGCTTACATAGCAAGATATAAATCTTTTAAATATTACTATAGGAAAACTTATTATGTCCATTCAAAATACCAATCTCAAATTTTAAATTGAATTTTAATACTAACTTATTCTTTTAAACCTCTTGTCAACCGACGATATGATCTGTACAATATTTTAAACAAATCAGTTCATAGTTTTTAGTTTATCGTAATACTATAAATTTGATTCAAACATTTTGTTTAAACATGTGTGGAACAAGATTACTATTTGTCAATACACAAAACAAAGAGATAATAAATTTAATTTTCGCTACTTTTTTAAAAGTTAATACAAAAAAATATTGAATTTTAAATTTCTTGAAGCGAAAAACCTCAAAATTATTACCTCAACTGTACAAATTATTGTGTCAGCTGTTATTTCACGGTAAATATACAACAATTCTTGTAAGGGGTGTTTTTTTTTATAAAATGTTCACCAAAAATTCGGGTTTAATTTTTAAAAGAATTTTTTTTAAGAATTGTTTGATTCCATCATCTTCTAACTTGAGAATTTTATTTGTGGATCTTTGAACTGAATTGAGAACAATTAATGTCATAAGCCGAGTATGGTTTAAAAGAATTTGGTACAACAAAAAATTTATTAAGAGATTGATAATATTACATCACATTACTTTAAATCATAAATTAATGTAAATTGAATTCATTTACATTTAGAATTCAAGTTTTAATCTTGATTTATGAAGTGAATAATACGGCCGTAAGTGTTGTGCTTCAGCCGTAATTTTGAAAAAAAAAATAGGTTTTCTTTTCCAACACATTGAACTTACACAAAAATTTGTAACAATTAGTAATATTTCTATTCTACAGTCAAACTTATGTTCTCATCTGAATTAATCTAGTGAATAATATGACCGAAAGACTTACCGCCATATTATTCAATCGATACATCCTAGATTAAAACTTAAATCCAGATATAAATCATACAAATTCAATGTAAATACATCCAGATTTAAATTTTAATCTGGATGTATCGAGTGAATAATATGGGCGTTAAAGAATTAAATAAAACTTGTTCTTTTTTTTGGCAATGACTTGTAAACTGAAATGAAGCTGAAAAAAAAATATTTTGAGGTATTTAGAACTCACTACTAACCCAAAAAAAACAACAAAAAACGAGAATTAAATTTTTTATAGAAAAAGATTTTGAGATAAATCTTTCTCGAGATTTTTGTGAAAACAAGTTTTTTTTGTTAATGCAACCTTTAAATCGTTTTAAAATCTTCTCTTATTCTTTTTATTTGTATTTCTCGGAGACTCCTTCATCAATTTCAATGAAATTTGAAAGTTTCTTAAAGATTTTTTTTTTGTAAAACTAAAATTCTACACACACAATTTGAGTTTAATTTGAAGTAGTGTGTTGGGGTTGGTCGCGGCAGCGGCATTGAAAACTTTCTCTCTCTCTGCTCCAAACTCAAAACTATATATGAGATAAACGTATCTCTGTCTTCAATGATGGCTGCAAAAATTGTTTTCAACTTCAATTATGTGCGTTTTCCAGAGGAGTCATCATATAGCATTTCGTCGTCGCACATCTCTTAATGTTAAAATTAATGCTATTATAGCTTCTTCTCTTTAAGCTTGGAGCTTAAAAAAAAAAAAAAAAAAAACAACACACACATCCTATATGAATGCGAAATTTTTCTCTTCATCTTCACCAAGTTTGTGGTGAAAGTTGAAAATACTGTGTGTTTGTTCTTGTGTGTATCCTCTTTTTTTTTGCTTACTCCTTCAAAAGAGTAAGTGATAATTTTATTTTATTTTTGTTGAGAATTATTGTCATTTTGTTCTTCATAAAAAAAAACTAGACACAGAGTGTGTAGTATATTCGTTGGTGGTGAACTGCGACGTTAAAAGATTTTATCGGCTTGTGCAGCACAGCACAGCAGTTGATTACAATTGGATACGGTTAAAGCTTTTCAGAAAGTTTCGGTACGGTCGTATATTCAGTTGTTTGTTCCGACAAAAAAAAACGGAAAAAATATACGTTATTTGGAAACTTTGTATTAAAAATAAATAAATAAATTATTGTTAAGTCCTTAATTATATTAAAAAAATTATTTAATTCTTTATTAATTTTTGTATACTACATATATGCATAGACATTTTTTACAGATTTTTTTGTTTTAAATTTTCCACATATCTATGTATATAATACGACGAACGAAAAATAAACCTATTTTTTGCATTTCGTTAAAATTATCTTATTTCAAAAGGAGAAATAATGTGAGTCTTTACTGATGAATCTCTTTATGCCTTCAACTATGCCAACATTTCTCGCTCGGGTGTCCTTACATTTTGTTGTTCTATAACGGTAGAAGAACAAAGCAAGTGTCATTATAATTTAGTGTGTCTCCAATCCAAAAATTAAATCAAGTGTGCAATTTAGATGAAAAAAAACCTCATGATTTTTTTTAAATTTAGATGTATGTATATGATTTTTAAGATTTTTTATAAATAATTTGTTTTGTATTTAAAAGTTATTTAAATTAATTTACATAAAAAAACGAGCTTCGAAGAAAAGAAATTATTGGTCATGATGAGGTGTGAGAGTAGAATTATGAAAACCACGTGCTTACCTTGAATAAGTGTAAAATGTACTTCTTCTTCATGAATATAAAATATTAACTTTTACGCATAGAATGTGTATCTAAAATAGATTAGTTCTATTGATATTTAAATATATATAGTTAAATAATATAAAATTTAAAAAAAAATCACATTATTATATAATACAAAATATTTACATATTTAAAAATATATATTTTTATTTTTATTTTTATTTTTTGTAATACCTATCTTTTAATGCCTTTTATACTTATCATTAAAATAAAGCCATATACTTTAAACATAATTATTTTTCTTTGATTTTATAAAGTGTCACACGTGTATGTTTTGTATATCTGTATAATCTAATAAATCAGAATCATTCGAGAGATCTGAGTGTGTTAGCTACGTCATAGTTTGAATTTTTCTTCTGCTTTTGCAAATAAATTTGGCTAAACTCCATAAAGTATGCTACATAAATAAATAAAAACATTTTTTTAAATATTTAATGCCGCATAAAACTATACTAATTAAAGACAAAATTCTTTAATTCTTTAGTTTGTACTAGGTACCATATAATATTTAAACATTTACAGCATGACAAAATTAAATTGTATTTATTTATTTTTTAAATACCTAATATATCTAGACAGAAAAAAGTAATTTGACATTAAGAAGATACATAATATGCAGATGGAGATAAAAAAGAAAGACGGAATAATTTTTTTAAATCTATGCATATCAAAATATTTTATGCTCCTTTATTGGAATATTTTCTACTCTCAAAAAAAGAAATCTATTGCTTGTCTGTCGTCGTTATCTCAATTAAAGCTGTCTCCGTTTTTATCTATCTGTCTATGTGACTATAGATACAAAAGGATTTTCTTCTTGTGTTGTTCTTTAATAGAACAATAACAACTTTAATTTAGTCCATGCAGCAGGACATTCGGTACAACACCACCACTATCATCACTATTTGAAAGAACCAACAACAACATCAAAAGTAGAAACAAAATAGGAACGAAGAAATCCATATGAGCATACAAAAATGTAAATACTATAGAAGTTGCAATAGTTATATACACATACATATAATATATATATGATTATTGTATCGATAAATATGTAGAATAGATATATACGAATTGAGAATGCAGTGCAGTGTGTGTGCATAGAAAACAAATGCAAAAATAATAAACGCAATGCAGAATTAAATATACACCAACTCAAAATTTATATACACACAATATGTCACTGTCATAATGTGTACAGAAAAGAATTATTTTTTTTACAAAAAAAAAAAAAAAACATAATAATAATGGCTATAAGTTATAAGTTAAGCTTTCCATCCTCCTGCTCCTTCTCCTATTTGTAGCCAAAAATGTCTTTACTTGAAATAAAATAATAAAAATAATTGCATACTTTTATTGTTAGAAATGCTTTTATAAGATAAAAAAGCTTAAATTTTATTCAATTGATCGATCGTGAAATAGGTAATAGAGTAAATTCTCAAATAGGCATCAGGCAATAATTAAATTTTTCGTAAGATATTTGTATCGTATTAAAAAAAAACATTGCATACTTTTTTGTGTTTGAAAAATTAATACCGACAGCGACATATTGAAATTTTTTGAACTTTGATTTTTTCCAATTTTTCTTCTTCGCCCGCATTTCAATAATATTATTATTGAACAAAAAAAATATATAAAATATTTAATTTAATTGAATCGAAATTTTTAACTACTTTATTCTGAGTAAGTAAATTAAAAAAAAAATATTAAAGTAGGGCATTTTCGATGTTGTAGATTTTTTTAAGTTTATGCGGCCACCTCATGACATGCATCTTTGAACTTTTTCCACAACTTCCTCAGCGGGTATCCACTATCCAGTATATTTCAATATTAAAATCACGCTGATTACAGAAGCTGCGGCTCAATTTCGACGTTTTTACTATTGACGACATGTCAGATTTGAATCTGATTCCCTCCGCAGCTCATTCATCGTGAATTCTGTTATTGGGATGAATATATTAGTTGTCTAAGGGTTGATACGTACGAAAGTTTATTTACTTATATGGTGGCGCCTAATTTTAGTATGGACCTGGACTAACAAGCTCAGCCAATAGTTAGTTGAGGAATTCTTCCAGTTTTTTATTTATCTGTTTAACATAAACTGCTCGCGCTGGTATATCGTTATATGAGTTTATAGTGAAGCCTAAATAAACAAAATCCCGGACGTTACTGACTGAATACAATAGAACGCCCGTTATGACGCGCTTCTTTAGATGTGTGATTATTGAAATCTTTATCAAAGTTCGCATATTTTTAGCTTGATACTAAAAGTATTCAAGTAGTAAGTTTTTGTATCGGTGGCGTCAAGTCTTCAGTCTGCTTATCTGATGTGCGTCTATAAATGTACATCAAGCAAGAGTCTATAAACGGTTTGAAGAATTTGCTTTGAATATGGTTCAGATCATTTTTACGTTTTTTCCTATAGATGAGAAGTTTGACAATTTGTTTTTAACGGGTTGCTGCCAAACAACGATTTCAGTTATTCAATTTAAATTAAAAAAAAAATAATTCCCAACTTTGTTGATTTGTCAATTAGAATTAAACATTTTTTATTAATAGGGGTGTAAATATGTCAGTACACTGTTTATTATAACCTTGTTCCCATATATCGCACTGAACGAATTCATTAGAAAATTAAAAAAAAATTTTATGGTTTAACAGAAATTAAACTGTCTATTTCACTTGAGAATTATGACATTATATGAAACCAGGTGTCAAAATTAATTTACTTTTTTTACCCTATACCGAAAACTCATTGATGGCGATTAAATGTTATAAATGTTCGAAATTTAATTTACTTCAATTTTAAAAACATTTAAGTTCTCTGAAAAGGTATAGGTATACTGTTGTCCAAGAAAACTGTTTTTAAAATGCAAAATCATTAATTGGAAATTTCTTTATTTTCTTTTTATATAAATTTGCAATAAAAGGCACTGATTATGAGTTTAAATATAAAAAGTATTTAGTAATTATTTAAACATTATAAGATAATACAATTACTACTATATGCTACCCGAAGTTTTTTACACCTTCATGTGTAAAAAAAAAACACTCATACGCCATACATCATATTTAAAAGAAAACAATGTTGAAATGATTTCTTTGCCAGATTGCCCTTACTGCACTGTCTCAAATTTACTCTTGGGATGAAGAAGAGAGTATGTATTTTATAAAGAAGACAAACTAATTTTTGGCTGGATTTTTGTTGCAAATAGCCGTACCTACTTTTTTTGAGAACAAAATTTGAAAATTTATTTTTTTTTTCAGTCTTTAATTTTTTTTTTATTATTATTTTGGTACCAGCCTGTGGTAACTGGATTGCGTCCAGGTTCTATCTTATACCGATAGAACTTCTGAACATTACCACGGCCTTCTCTTGATTTGATGTTTGTAAGTAAAACCCAGCACATCTGCAGTGGCGGTGCGGCGGTGTTTCTACTGATTTTCTGGATTTGATTCTGGTGAAAGAGATGAGGTTAGGAAAAGTTCTGGCGGTCAACAGCATTCACTCGGCGGCGTCAATCTAAACATGGTCCAATTTGGTTGACTGTTCAATGCCCATATCGCAAGACCCCTCGGGTAGTGCTTGCTTTAAGTTTTTGTTTAAAATCAATGCCATTTTTGTCTCTTTTTTTTATTGCTAAACTTGTTATTTTATTTTTTATTTATTTATATCTTTTCAGATATACAACACAGACTTTATTTTTTACTGATTAAGATAAGAAAACAAGAAAACTAATCAATGAGTGCCTAAGTATTAAAAATATAAATTAAATAATCTATATATATAAAAATTTGTGTGACCTAAAACAAAAAAAAATTAAACAAAACCAAAACAACTTAATCCATAATATAACGAAAATAAATTAAATAATTCGCATCAGCTATAAGAATATATAATATAAAAAAATTTAATAAGCTATACTTAAAAAAAAAGAAAAACAAAAACAAAGTTATTTACATAACATAAATGCCAAAATCAAAGACTCTTTAATAAATAATTAAAATTTAAGCCAACAAAAAAAAAACTAATTATTCAACAATTATCCGTCCAGTCAAAACAAAACCAAAAAAAAATTAAAACAATAATAATTATAGTCAATAATTTTCTTTTATCTTAACTATAAAAACAAAGCAAAAAATATGAATAAATCATAAAAAATATTATATATATATGGGAAATTCAAATACGTCGTGTTTGATATTTATAAAATAAAAAAAAGGAAAAATAAAATATAAATGCATTTTTATTGGATTATTCTCAGAAACGAGACAACAACGAATTAAATGTGTTATGGAAATTCCTCAGCAAAAAATTGTTATATTAGACTTAAAATTAGTAAAATTTTCTATTTCTATCCAAGATTGCCAATGGCTTAGAAATCAAAAGTCAAATTACGAAGACAACGAAATAAATAGCTTAAAAAAGGTTTGTGAGAAAAGTTTTGTTTTTTGTTATTTTCGTGGTCAAATTTTACATTGATTTCATATAAATATTATATTTTTAACTGCTGAGACTGAAAGTGAAAATTAAAAAAAAAAAATTATTATTAAAACCAAAAACAAAAACAAAAAAAAAAAAACAATGTATACAACAGAAACAACGATAGAGTTAAAAATTCCAACAAAATGATTTCCATCAGCTTTAAACTATTTATAAATAAAAATTTTAATCAAAACGAAAAATTCTTAATTCGGTAATGAAAGAAAAATGTACATTAATTCTATTAGTAATTATTCTCCTCTTAATAATTTTAATCAAATTAAGCTTTATCGTTCCAAGCATTTTAGAGATACATAATATTTCAAAACTATCATCTGATGACAAAAACAACAACAACAAAAATTTAAAGGTCCAAAACAATTTTAATACATCAGCTTTAAGCAACAACAACAACAACTGTACGACAACGACAACAACGATAAAGATAACGACGCCAAAAAAAGCAATCAAAAATAATAAAAATAAATATTTGTATAAAAATTCAATACAAATATGTTCTCATTCTCTTAATGATAATAAAATTTATAATAATTTAAATATTAATAAAAATAATAATATATTATATCGTAAAATTAATTTCAAATATAAATCTTATTATCACCTGAATCCGAAGGAAGTATTAGAAGATATTCCTATTTGTTACTTGGTAGTAACTTTTATGATAACAATAACTTTGGTTAAATTTGTTGTTGTTGTACTTGCTTATCAACAACTATTACAAAATGGCTATATAATAATACAAAATCTCTACGATAAACATTTGAAAAATTTAAATTTTGATTTATTAATATGCAGCCAACAACGGCCATATCAGCAATTTTTAAAATCTGGTCATGGACTAGACGTCGAAGAAAACCATCATCATCAAAATACATCATCTGATAAACGTCAATTTCTGAATTTGATAAATAATTTTATAGAAATTTTGAAAATTATCAAATCTCGTACAAGAAAATATCAATGTAAAACATCATCGATAACCGACGCTCAATTATTAAAAGATCAGAAATATACTAGTATAATAGTAGAAAAGGCGGACAACAACAATTATATGCTTAATATGGAAGCATTCAATAACAACAAAAATCAATTATTGTATCATCAAAATCCGTTTTTTGATAACCATCATGGATTCTACTACAGCTGCCAGCAGCCATCTTCTTCTGGTTATCCTAGTTTTCATATTAAATATCATGAATTTTTATTCATAAGGAACTTATTCGACGATGGGAAACTATTTTATCAATTATTAGGGAAAGCAACAAAAACAATAAATCAGAATAATTTGTATTCGAAAGCAGCAAAAAGTATTAATTTATTTGAAAAATCATCATATTTTGATAAACTATTATCGTCACCATCGCATTATAAATTATTTCATCGACAAAATGCCTTAGCACATCCAGCAGCTGCCTCTTCAATTTTAGTCTCAGCAGCAGCAGCTTCATCGTCAGCTTCGTCGTCAAAATCATCAAATTCAAATTCAATCTATAGTTCAATTATAAAACTTAAGAAAAAATCCAAATCGAAAATAATAGGATTTGTTTTTATGCAAAAAATTTTACGATCTTGTGTAAATCGTATTGAAAATCTACCAAATTATTATTATAATTCAGCTATAATTCTACCATCATTAACATCATTATCTTCGACAATATGTTGTTGGAAGACATCGACATCAACGGGTAATCGCAAACGACGCAAAAGAAAATTCAACTTTATTTGGGATAATAAAAATGATTATATCAGAAATTATTGTGGGAGATCGTTTACGTTATTTACTAACAACAATTGCTGCTACTGCTACTGTTACTGTTGTTGTTGTAGTTGTTGTTGCTGCTACTGCTATTGCTGCTGTTGCTGCTATTGCTGCTGCTGCTTGAAAAATCAATTGTGCAATGTATTTTTTGAAAATACCGCTGAGGCTGAAGTTTTTCTTGTAAAATGTTGTAAAATATGTAATTATTGTAGCTGCAATTGTTGTTGCCATTTTTACAATAATTGCATTAACTATCATTATCATTGTCATTGTATTTATCAAATCAACAACAACAATAATTATAATTCTAATGAATGTTCAATTCAAAATAATTCTTCTTGTGTGCAGTTAAATATTTTTAAAACAAACAATCACAATAAAACTACTACTATTCGACTTAGTAAAAATATTTATAATTTAGCTAAAGAAACATCAAATCATCAAGATCGTAGAAAATGGTGTCTGCAAACATCATCACATTCACATCATGAAACCGAAAATGACGTTAATGGTGGCAATTTATTACGTACCCTAAATGCTGTCAAAGATATAACATCATCTGTTGTACATAATCGTACAAATAACAATAAACGAAAATTGAAAAAGAATCTTGTTTGGTTATTTATTGGACTGGTATGGCTTGAAGGACCGAAACTTATTAATTGTAGTATAAATCATAATAATAACGATGTGACTAGTTTAAATGGCAGTGAAACTACAAATAAAATTGACAGCAGCAACGGTGGCGGTGCCAGTGGCCAGAATCAGAATCGAAATGGTGACAATAGCGGCAATGGTAATAGCAGTGGCTCACGAAATAGTAATTCACGAAATAATAACGAAGGAGGTACTAGTAGTAATACTAATGGCCCTGGTACAAATGCTGCTGAGGCTAATGGCAAAGGACAAAAAGGCAAGAGTAGTACTTCATTTAAAATACCTGAATCGGAATCGAGTAATGGTAGCGGTGGTGGACATAATAATGAAAATTTAAATGAATTTCTCCTTAATAAAAAACAACAGTTTTCATCGCCGTCATCGCAAAAGATGATTTCATCAATTGAACGACCAATGAAGCGTATTGAAAAGCAATTTCAATATCAAACATTTGATCATCAGGAGCCGTCATTACCATCATCATCGTCATCATCATCATCATCATCCACATCATCATCATCGTCATCATATATTGATCCGAGAACAAATTTGAGCCCGAAACGATCGAATAGGGACAGTAACCCACCATTGTTATATGTCGTCAGTGAGGAAGGTAAGTTTGATCTAATTGTAAGCATTTTTGCAGGTTAACTTTTTGTACATAGAAAATATATTTTTATAAATATACGATTAGTATTTCATGTGAGCGAAAAGTCACCACTATACGTGGCTGTTCTTGAAAATAAGTCGTTTAAAATATTGTGACTTATTGTCATTAGCTGCATTTTATTATCCACATGATCTGATCAGGATCAAATTTTTACACGATCTATTTCGTGATCTAAAATCTAATACTTTTTTATTATTATTATGGTAAGGTAGTATAACTGTAGTGCAAAGAAAAAAGCCAACAAAAACATGAAAAATATAGAAACACAATGCAAAAAGAGACGGATATATACCATGACTGTCACTGTGATCCAGTTTGTTTTATTATTAATTATGGGGACCTGATCCAGATCAGATCATCTGGATAATAAAATGCAGCTATTGTTTCATTTTTAAATTTGGAAATTTGCTATAAACTTAAAAAAAATTAATCAATTGTTTAAATACATATAATTATGTATGTTTAAATATGTATATTATATATTCTTTATAAATATTATTTTTCCTTTCAAATAACAATAAAGCTAATCGTGTCCAAAGTGACTTTTCTCGTTTGGAATCAATTAAAAGGCAAATTCTAACAAAACTTGGCCTCACCGAAAAACCAAATGTTACACATCCATTGCCAAAACAATTTATCTGGGACACAATCTATCGTGCCGATGGGATTAGCAGTTATAATGATTTTGATTTTGATAATAATCATCGTCTTCAAGAGCATATGCGTTTTAAAACAACTGGTGTCCTCGAGCCTCCACCTCTTTTATCACGTCAAAATTCAATGTCAATGTCAAATTCGAATTCGAATCTTAATCAAAAAAATCAACTCATTAATCGGAATAGTATTGCACATGATATGAAAGAATCACGAACTC
This sequence comes from Epistrophe grossulariae, assembly GCA_929447395.1. Classification (NCBI taxonomy): domain Eukaryota; kingdom Metazoa; phylum Arthropoda; class Insecta; order Diptera; family Syrphidae; genus Epistrophe; species Epistrophe grossulariae. The sequence goes on from OV839570.1 coordinate 7,277,334, forward strand.
CACGATCACATAATAGAAATTATAATGATGAAATTAAAACAGTAAAAGACATAGGTTCTATTGGTTCAAGATGGAAATTATTTAATTTAACTTCCGAGCAGGCGGAGAAAATTCATCAAAAATTACTGCGAAAATATAAACAACAACAACAGCAACAGAGATTACGAAATAATAAAAATGTTATAAGCCGTAACAAACAAAGATTTTTCGATCCGGATTATTTGGAAGGAGATGAATTTTTTGGCAGTACTCAGGAAATTATAACATTTGCGGAAAAGGGTAAGTTTGATTTAAATTTGAAATGCAATCCATCCATCATCCATCAAAATATTAAAAACAAACCAACTTCGATATGTAGATGATTTTTTGACAGAAACTCAATAAATTTTAAAAACTCACGGTAAACAAATCGTAGGAAATGTACGTACCGCGCAGGTTGTTAAAATTGAAAATGTGGGGGAATAAAAATGCCTGTTCGAGTTTTATTAGAAACAACAACAAAAAGTGAAGAGCATTGGATCCTCCACTTTCTTCGATTTTCACAGATTTGGTGAACTGAACAATTTGCAGAAGCGATCTCAGGTCGATAAAAAAATGGTTTTTCGTCGAATGTTAAGCCAAACATTAGTCATTTTCAGTATGTTTCGTTCCACACATCAATTATTGTGCAATTTCAGACAGAAGACAGCGTCTATATGAGAGAATAAAACTGTTAAACAATCTCTTAAGTGGTATATACACACGTCAAAATCTCATCATGCCTGGGAGAGTGATTAGTCGAAATTCGATTTTTGGTCATTCATGTAGCCAAGATATAGGCATCGTCAAAAAAAATTTACAAATACACTCTCCCATGCATGGTGAGATTTTGACGTGTGTATATTCCGCATATAAACGTAAAAAATAACCAACAACTTGACAAACCATTCCATCAAGCCATGTTGGCAAATGGCAAACATGCTGATCCATGTAAACTACTTCATTCCATTTCATGGCCATTTCAATTGGTCATTCGGAAGAACAATTTGATACGTGTGAACGCTTATAACTCTGAAATCGAATTCAGAAATATTTTCTTTTCTTTTCAAAACTAGAACTGTCATTCTGACAGACAGAAAACAGTTCTCAATGCTTTCCAGACATTTTGTAAGTTGTCCTTCTTTCTGAGAGCATTTAATCCCAATTCCTTAATATTCGACAGCCAGACAGACAGATTAAGTGCAAACAAAGCTAGTTAATTCTTATACAAACAAAGCGCGTTCAATATAACGTGCTTCATAAGAACAAAGAAAAAATGAGAAAGTAAATATCGTCACCTGATTGCAAGAACTGGTTCTCAATTGATCAAGTAGCAAAAAACGTTGCTGGTTCTTGCAATCAGGTGACGATATGTCTGTTTGGTGACTTGAAAACGTTGTACGACGCACTGCGTGCAATTTAGCACAATTTGCTGTCAAATTCCATAGAAAAAAAAGTGTGAGTGCCGGGACTCACGGTTAAGATGTGTAAACATACGTAACGTAACGTGAATCACAATCACGATCACAAGATACGTTACGTGTTTTTGTCACCCTACCGCTAGTATAGATGTTTACACATCAAAAATGATATGTAGCAAGAATTTGCTTTTACCAAACAGACATTAAAAAAACAAAAAAAAAAAAGAATTTTCGGTGTGTGCTGTACCCTATACGATGACCTGAAAATCGAACATAGTGTGCGTAAAACGGTGTTTAGATTGGTAAGATTGAGTCCGATATCACAGCAGTTCGTAGGCAAGAGAAGTGTGAGGTGAAGACTCTCGTGAGGCGCGAAGAAAATATTAAAACCAGACTCATGGGTCTAATTTGTTGTTGTTTTAAATGTTCGAAATCTCAACATTGTTGTTGTTTTAGAGCCAGTTGTACAAATATTTAAACCGTGGTTCAGCAATTTTTATCCACCGATTCCGGCGGATTAATTGAGTTTCAACAGTGGTTTACTGTTGAAGTGCGTGATAATAACCAATTACATACTTGAACCAGCGTTGAACATTAGTTAATCCGCCGAAATCGGCGAGTTAAAATCTTGAACCGAGGCTGAACCACTATTGTACAACTGGCCCTTAATGTATTTTAAAGCGCCTCAATGTAAACACGATTAGACCCACCAGTCCGGACTCAATCTTCCCAATCTAAACAGAGTTAGACTCTCTATGGGTCAATAGAAAATTATTCTGCAGTATACCTAGTTCAGTGAGTACCTATATAGGGACACTCTTCAAGTTTTTATCTTAAAAATCATTTTAAAGTGCTTAAAATTCGGTCTCCTAAAAGAATTTACCTAGACATTCCAACCACGCTTATGAACTTCAAAATGTGAAATGTCAAATGTCAAAATAATTTTTTCTCGAAATAAGCAGTTCCTTTCACCATGGCATTTACTTTTATGGCGTTTTGTATTGGTCATGTTGAGAAGGCTTCTGATGGATGACTATTCGAAAGTCATATAGGTTTTTTGACAGATCGATGTGTAAAACCTATCACATTTTAATTTTTGTTTATAAACTATAAGCTTTCCCTTGATTCTTTGAAAACTCTCCTTTTCTTATAATAATTGTTCTAGACTGCTGTCTAGGACTAGTCACCATTGTTATGCCATAACGGTAACGTTTATGAAGATATATTTTGTGTTTCTATTTTTGTATTAGCTTTATTGTGTTATTGTTATTTTTGTTTTCTTCTTTGTTGTTCGTGTTTTGCTTAGAGCCTAGATAGGTATGTATGTACATCGATGGGGTATAAGGTAGGTGTAAAATTATAGCATAGACAAAATTTCACAGACTTCTCACTCAAGCAATCACCTCATATAAACAACATCACCCATCTGTGTTTGAGCAGACGGACGGAGATACGGGTATTAGAGATTATAGTGTGTGTTATTAAGTATATCATGAAATGAAACTGAATATGTATGTAATTTACGTATGCAAGCATAATATGCATGCACCCTCTACTTCTGCTTCTGCTGCGACAACTCGCGTCATCACACACTACCTACACCCTCCAGACCGTAAAAATTCATTCACGTAAGTCTTCTATATGAGCCTAAGTCTCTTCTGCATTGAACATACACAGGATAGCGATACACCACCTATACACCATACGCCATCGTGCCACCAAGAACCGAACCACCCCCTCTTTAAGCACGTCTCGGCACGTTCGGTTCAGTTCGGTTCGGCTGACGATGACGGCTTGGCTATGTGTACAGAGTGTTGTTTCTGTTTGGTGTTTGGTGCAGGGCTCTCAAATGTGAAACATTCTTGCTTTTCTGCTAGTGCCGTGCCGGTACACTCTGTTGTATGACTAACGTGCCAGACAAGTGGTACTTAGGCTGAAGTGTTCAGCACATTTAAAGTACTGGCGGTAGGGTGGTGTGATAAACGTAATACTTGCAGCCACTGAATAAGTATACTTGGTGAAACGGATTTGCTTTGGATCAAAAAGTTTTTTCCTATTTTTTTTTTTTTTTTTTTTGTTCTTTAAGGGTGCGAGGGGGGAGGTGTAGTTGACTAGGATGACATTCGTGTGTTCAGTATTTTCAGTATTGTTGATGTATCAAAGCCAAAGCTTCTATCATATCTCTATGTTCTATGCCTCCTTCTTTTGAGCCTTGAAGTACTGTTAAGATAACTATTTGATATGTCCTGTTTTCTTAAGAAATAATTTTCATACGCACAAAATAGGAATACAGATTTTCTTCTTTTTAAATTGTAAAGGAAATATATTATCAAGTAGGTACCCTATATAATTTCATACAACATGTCTGAAGGTACACAACACGTCATAATGGATGTATTATGTATCAATTTATTACAAAAATTAAATATGTACATGGGTACCTACTACCTAGTACCTACCTATTATACATATGTACGTATATAGTTCGTATATAAATCTTCCCTATCTAGGTACTTTCTTCTTATGATTTGTAGTTAAAGACCGTCATATAGAAATATCATCATCATCGTTTAAAATAGAGGTAGGTTCACACTACAGCTACACAATTTCAAGCATTGCGGTTTCTTTATTGCCTAATCCTTTAGATTCCTCTATTGAAGCAGGTTCTTAGAATTGTGCGATTCTTGAACGAATATTTTGCTCTCACAGAGCTGAATATTATTGGAAGGTTTTGAATCATTTCTCCAAGAATTATGAGTGATAATGTAGATAGCTACTTAGGAGGTGCGTTAACTGCGTTAAAATGTTGTTTATTACATTTGATCACTAGGTTCATTTTTGAAGTTTAAATCAACGTATATGTACTATATACGGTTCGCCAGGGGCTGGTTATTTTATAACACTTTTAGAGACTTGACTTTAAGGACTTGAGCCCAAATTTTCGTGAAAAAAGCTGGCATACCTATTATTTTTAGAACGTGATTTGATGTAGGCACATCTCTAAAACTAAAAATTCTTTTGATAATTGCAATAACTACTACTATACTACTATACTATGTTGCGAGGCAAGAGGAGGTATAGGGTGTTGGTGAAGTGGAAAGGTAGGAAAAGGAAGAGGAAGGAAAGAGAGAAAGGAAGAGTAGGAAAAGGAAGGTTGAATGTCAAGTTCCGGGGACGCGGCCTGCTTGCACAAGCACGGCATCAGCTCGTCGGACGGGGGGGATCTTGCCCCCGAAACCTGACCTCGCCTTCCATTTCCTACTCTTCCTTTCTCTCTTTCCTACCTCTTCCTTTTCCTACCTTTCCACTTCACCAACACCCTATACCTCCTCTTGCCACGCAACAAAATGGCGCCCAACGTGTTTAATCGCGACAAAATGGCGCCCAAAGTGTTTAACGGCAACAACTATAGACCTACATAAGTAGTTCTGTATTTTTTAAGCTAGTCTTTAGCTACCTATGTCAATAAATAAGTAACTTTTTCCACAAAGTGATAATTTTGACGTTTGTAAATAATTGTAAATCATTAAGACTTTGTTCTACACGTTCTGTCACTCCACCAAATTTGTTTAATCGATTTATTTTTTTAATTGAACGAGAAAGTAATATTTTGCCTTTTTGTAAAAATCTCTCTCTATCCGAACAAAGCTTGATGGTAGAACTAGAATAGGCGGAAGCCAACGTACGTGGTCGTACGACACCGGGCGAAAACAAGAAATTAATATGACGCGCCTATAATTGCAAAGTGGAACTTTTCGTTTAGTTTTCGTTAACTTTTGCCGTCGGACGTGAGAGCGCTCACCGACCGCTCTTCCGGAGCGAGAGAGAGATTTTAATCTAATTTACACGTGGCCTAAGTGTTCATCATTTGGCAAATAAAAATATATCGGAAAACTCTATTTTGTTTATTTATCACATTTAAGGTAATACTACGTTTACACCGAAAGTTAATCTCGTTGAGATTTCGTAAATCCTACATAGTGTTTTCACCGCATAAAAAGATTATAAAGTAGATTAACTTTGACCGTTCGTTTCGAAATGCAAATGCTGTTTCATGTTTTCTTCTAAAGTGGAAGTGAGATAGATAGTTAAACGATGAAAAAAAAGATAGTTTCTCGAAAATATTCTCTCAATTCTCGAATAATGTACTCAGCGCAAGAGAGGAATAGGTTTGTTCGATTTGTTCAACTATTGGCCCTATAAAGATTAAACAAGATTAATTTCTAATCTACTAGATTTGAGGATTAAATTTGTATGGTAAATCTTTGAGATTTGAAGAGGATTTATGGTAAATCTACTTAAATCTCGGATTAGCGGTCGGTGGAAACATAGTATAAGACCGCACTTGGCGGAACTGCACTTCAGCGGAACTGAACTTCACGACTTATTTGTAGGAAATTGTATGAGCTATATCGCACTAAGCGACAACTGCACTTAACGGCGCGACACTATACGACAAAGTTGATAATCTGACCAACTGTGTAGCGACATGAAGTTTCGTTTAGTTTCGTGCGAAAGTGCGCACGGTGTCGCTGAAGTGCAGTTCCGCCTAGTGCTGTTCTACCTTTAAACTTCAGTAAGGTTACGTTTATATTATAGTTCTACAAACCAAATCTACAAAATCATATATTGTAATTTTTGTTTCTTCTATCAATTGTCGAAGCAATATTTTTTTATTGAGAATTTTTTAACTCAAAACAAACAATTTTACATTTCAGGAAAGGTATATAAAAAACATCGTCTTGTGGAATTTAGTCCACCTTCAAATAAAATACCAAAACAAAAACTTCAAATTCGTAATGCTGAAATTCATATTCGAATCGAGGAGGTATCGCCAATTCCAGAAAAAACATTAATAAATCAGTTTAAACGTCGTAATCATCATCACAATAAATTGAATTCATCAAGAGAACCTAGTTTAAAAATATGGATTTTCCAGCTGATTGGAAGTGATTTTTCACGAAAGGTAAGCTATACATATACATTTATATATAAAATAGAAATGTGATGCAGTGAGCTTGTGTTTTATGTCAGAATTTTAAAAGAATGTATACATAGATCAGACCTCTTTTAGAGAAGAAGATTTTGTGTCTTTTACTAAAAGTTCAGCAAGAGAAAAAATCTCGTCTGAAAAGGTTCTAGTAAAGAAAAATAATAGGTCTGTTCGCATTACTTGCCCGAAACTGCCAGATTCTACCAGATTTATTTTTTTTATATAAACTTTTACTGTCTTTTGGGCTATAAATGGTAGAAATGGGTATAGGTTTGGGAAGTAAACGAACAAGGTTTATAATGAATCAAAGAATACGACACTGTTTATCCATGTCTATGATAAATAAACATTAACGTCAAATATGACACCCAAGATAAATTCGATGGAGATGTTTTTCAATTTACTAAAAAAATTTCTTGAATTTTTTTGTTCAGAATGAACGTGTCAAATGAAACCTTTCAGAGCAACTTACACATTCTTTTACAAATCTGTGTTTTTTTTTTTCTTTTCTTAATCAAAATCAAATCAAACAAAAAACATAATAATAAACAGGGCTTCGATCAAGTGGCTAGACTTTGTACATCCTTATCTGTCGACCATAAGGTGTTAGGCTGGCAAAAACTCGATATTACCGAAACCGTTCAATTTTGGTATGGCAAACAACAAAACGATAAACTAAGGCTTTTAATTGATTGCACAGGATGCGGAAATCGATATATTTTACATTTGTTTGATAGAAAATATCATAATTCACTGTTAATGCCAACAACACCGCTAACAACAAAACCAACAAAATTCCGGCAATCGCTTAACAATACTGTAGAACAACAAAATTATACAATATATAATAATTATTCATCGGTTAACGCTGAACGTGTCCATGACCATCATTCAGCTGATAATAATAATAATAAAAACAACGAAAGCCTTCGAAATTTATATCACCATAGACAATATAGCCATCATCGTTATAGACGAAAAAATCGCACAATTCAAATTAAAAAATTTAAGCTTAATTCAGATTCTACTGATTCAACAGATGAAGCATCAAACAAATTACAGCTAAATCAGTTGCAGTGGCAAACGAAAGTTGTAAGTCATCCGCAATCTTTATGGCTTAAAAGCAGAACATATCGAAAAAATCGAGAAATTACAAATCCCTATACTATAAACCAAGATCAAAATCAAAGTCAGAATCGGAATCAGAATCAAGATCACGGCAAAGGTGAAGGCCATGGAGGCAAAGAGCATTTGGATGAGGGTATATCATATGAAGTTGCTGCTGGGGAGTTTCATCTCGAAGATCGACTCAATCCGAATCGGCCGTTTTTAGTCCTTCATACCGAACCGTCACGTGCGCGACGTGTTCGGCGACGAGCTGTGGATTGTTCCGGTGCAATACACGGACAATGTTGCAAGGAATCGTTTTATGTCAGTTTCAAGGCACTTGGTTGGGATGATTGGATTATTGCTCCACGTGGATATTTTGCCAATTATTGCCGTGGCGATTGTACCGGGCCATTTCGAACGCCGGATACATTTCAAACATTTCATGCTCATTTCATTGAAGAATATCGCAAGATGGGACTTTTAAATGGCATGCAACCGTGCTGTGCCCCAGTCAAGTTCTCATCGATGTCGCTAATTTACTATGGCGATGATGGAATTATTAAACGGGATCTTCCAAAAATGGTCGTTGATGAATGTGGATGTCCATAAGAAGCAATTTTCCGCGTTATCTAAATTTTTTTTTAATATTTTTTTTGCTGTTGATGTTAATTTGTTCAATATCTCGTTTTATGTTCAAAAGGTATCAGTGATAGAGGGTAATTAAATAAAAAAAAATAACAAAAAAAAACAAAATAAAATAAAACAATAAAAATTAAAATATTTAACTTAAAAAATAATTTGTAAAACTAAAAAATAGTACCAATATTTTTTTATCAAAATATAGAGAAAAATAATAATTTATATAAAAAGAAAACAAAAAAAACAAATGTAAGATATAATAAACGGAGTTTTAAAAAATAAAAAACTTAAAAAAAACAATACAATTATTTTAACATTTATAAATCCTGTTCTAGTTATATATGTCCTTAATTCTTTATTTAATATTTTCTTTCGTTTTAAAATTGTTTGATTTTTTTGTTTCGCCGTTATACTAATAAATGGCACACTAGTTAGGCATATTTTTTTGTTATTTTATATTTGAAAAATATATATATATAAATATATAATAATATATAAATATATTTATGTATATATACAATAAATAAAATTAAAAGTTGAACAATAAAAATCTAAAATCAAAACAAAACAGTTTTAAATACAAATAAAAATACAAGAAACAATTGTAAAAAAAATGAAAAGAAGGAAAAATGTGATCTGTTCTCATTGCATTGTGTAAATTATTTGATAAAAAAAAAACAAACAACAAATTAACTCCGCCATTCTATTCTAAAAAATGGCGATCTAGTTAGGTACCTTTATTTTATTTATACGATAGCCGATAAGAGTTTCATATTTAAAAAACAAAAATATTATTATTATGATTATTATTATATAATGAGACGTCAAGCAGCTGTATATTCTTATCGTTACATTATTTTCCAAACAATTTAAGTAGATATGTTTTGACTAATAAATAATTCGTTTCATAAGAGAAAACATTTTGTATTGATTTTTAATTATTGATGGACAACGTTTATTAGGTGTGTTTTATTGCAATCCCGGGGGCAATTGGTTGAAAAAACGACAGCGACGCCATCACAGAAAAAAAAGAAGAGTTTTCATACAAGCTATCGATAGCAAGTAGGTATGTAATTCATGCCGGTAACACAGTTTTTCTATGCACTCAAGTTAAGCCCTGAAAATTATCTGGGAAGCCCTTTGTCCCTTTTCACACGAAGAAACTGAGTTTCCAACAACTTTCAGTTTATAGGTGAGAAGGGCAAGAAGTAAGAGGGGAAAATGAAATTTCCCCGGTCAACGATTTGAGGTGAATTTTTTTAACATTCCTCTTCACATACACAGTTTTTTGAGTGTTAAACCAAGCTACTTTAAAACGAAACAATAGAAAATTTCCACGATTTTGTTTCTTCGTGTGAAAGGTACAAGAGATTTTTAAGGAAATTAAAAGAAAACGTCAAAAAATCTCCGGCAACTTGTTTCCTCGTGTGAAAGGGGACTTTGGGGATTAGTTTTTGTTGCAATCAACATGCAAATTATTTAGCCCCGAATCGTTTTGTTCGTCCAATTTCCCCCGGACTTGCAAAAAACACGCATATTATCATTTTTTAACGATGTTTTGACTGAAATGAATGCTGTAGGAACGTATGCCCGTTTAATTTATTGGTTATGCACCTTATGTTTTCCATTTTCTCTATTGTTAAGTCAAATTCCTCACAATCAAAAAGAATCGATTCTGTTTAGAATTTGTTTCTGAACAAAATCGATTTTTTTCTAAATCGACAAAATCGATTTTTTTCTAAAAGACAAATCTGGTATTGTATCACACAGAACTGCAAACACACACTATCAAGAGTTTTGACAGTAAATTGTGAAAACAGTAAATTGTGAAAACTTGTGAAAACGCTGAGAAGGAGATAAAATATTTTTCGATTTGACATTCAATGTATTTCCCATAAGAGAAAACCGAAAACATGTCTGAAAAACATTACTTTTTCTAATTAATCATAAAATGTGTGAGTTTATAAATCAATTTAAAAATATATTAAAAATCATAACTAATCGTGTTAAATTTTCAATCCAACAATGTATTTTTTTGAAAAAAAGTAAATTTATACAATTGTATGAACAAATTGCTTTCAATGATTTGTTTACCATAATAAGGCTTACCACATTTACGCAAAATGTTTGTAGGTGCGTTCATGAAACATATGTCGGAAACTTTACGATTTTACGACATCGTAAAGTTTCCGACGTTGCATGAATACCCCTAATATTTACACCCGTTCATATTAAGTTAAATAGAAATATTAATGTTTTCTAGAGTCTATTTAGAATTTCTCTTATGGGAAATACATTGAACGTCAAATCAACATTTTTGGACTGCTAGGTGCCGTGACTCCATGTGCCAATAAAACACAAAATATTTTGCGAGAATCGAGAATTTCGATGACAAATCATTTTGACACAAGAAACACTTCTATATCTATTTTTCAAAGGTACAGTTCATAAACCGTAAGAGATAAAAGTACGAACAAAATATGACAGCATAGATTCGCATATTGCGCATCAGATACTGTAATAAACTCAATTTCGACATAAGTCGACTTATGCTTGTGGCCACAGATTTTATCTAAGAATACATTTTGACATTTACTGTTATAGATTCACCTCATTAGTGTCAAAAATTAAGCGTCGGATCCTTTTTAATGGATATTGTTTCTGTGAAAACCACCACACAAAGAGGTAGACAAGCAGATTAACTTTGACAGAACCTATCAAAATGGAAATGATGTTTAATCTTTTCATATGGAGTGATGGAAAAAATCGATTTTCCAATAAATGCATTGAGCGGGATAATGTTGAGCATGTTGATGATGTCAGTATGATGAGTAAAGGTAGAACTAGAATAGGCGGTAGCTGTCGGAAGCTAGTGTCAAAAGTGAACGAAAAGTTGCTTTCCAAAACGTCAAATTCATAAGTCACCCATAATGCACTTGAGTGGTTGGAAGTGATTTTTTTGATTTTTGAAGCTAGCTGTCAGTCCACGTACGAAAGAGCGGTCGGTGAGCGCTCTCACGTCCGACAGCGAAAGTTAACGAAAACTAAACGAAAAGCTCCAAATCGCAATTATGTGTGCGTCATATGAATTTCTTGTTTTCGCTCGGTTTCGTACGACCACGTACGTTGGCTTCCGCCTATTCTAGTTCTACCTTAAGGGTTCGTTGAATTTCCGAAGAAAAACAAATTCCAAGCTCTGAGCTATGAGTTTCTTTTTTAAGCTCAGAACAATCTTATACTACGTTTTCATTGGAGCCGAAATGAGGTAATTTCGTTAATTACAGAAAAAGTGTTTTCAATGCAAATTTGCTAATTTCGTTTGACAGATAATTTCATTTTCAATTTGATTTGGCAGTTAATTGCTTTTTTTTTGTTGTGTTCTCTTTCTGTTTCTTTGTTCTATACATCAAATTTTGACATTTTGAAAGGTTTCCAATGGGTTTCCACTACGGATGCATTGCACTTGGGTGTGTTCATAAAGTTTTTACGTAATTTCAAACCAAATTTCGTGCAAATTTGGTTGAAATTTCCTCATTTCGAAATGTGAATTTGTATGGGAAATGAGATAATTTGGAATCGAATTTGGAAATTTTCAACGAAATTACCTCATTTGGCCCAATGAAAACGTAGTATTAAGCTCATGGAAGAGGCCATCATCTGAATTAAAAAAGCGAAATGCATATTTGTGGTAAAAGCTTCATCAAATTGACAGTTGTTGTCAACTTGACTTTTGAAAGCCCAAAAAAAATTTGATTTACTTGGTCTGTTTGGTAACGTGAAATTTCTTGCGAATTTGCACAAATTTTCACAAAATTTCACAAATCGCTGTCAAAACCCATAGCAAAGAAACTCAGTTTTTGGGAAATTTGTTGAAAAGAAAAGTTACCAAACAGGCATACTGTAAAAACTGTTATTCTTTTAGTCAATACACAAACCACGTTCAATATATTTTGGACTGCAGCTTTCAAGCTTTAGGTTTCAAGAATAAAACCATCCAAAACTCGTCTAGCTAAATCCAACGAAAAGAAGCTTCCTAAATTGTCAAAGGTAGAAGTTCTCCCAATGCACTTATGTGAAAGGAACCTCGGGAGCCTTCTTCATTTAGTGCCTGTCACAGCCGAATCCAGTGAGACAGGTAGAATTTATGTGTGTAAAAGCGAAATGGGTAGGTTCCACCCATGGACGTATTATATTAGACTGCTAGTTGCCAATCTCAGGTTGGTTCCATTTTAGCCTCGGCGACACTAGCCCTCCTCACTGCAACTAGCGGAAAAAAATGAAACCTCAATTTTTACATCTGTACAGAAGGAAAAAAAATGGCCGCTTTCGAGTGATAGACCGATAGGGTATCTAATGTCGAATTCCTTTCAACAAAAGAATCGAATTTTTATCTAAAAAGAATCAAATTTTTTCTGTCGTTGAAAGGAATAGGAAAGAATCGATTTTTATTTGTGATTGTGTATGTGGCCCTTGACAACAGCAATTTTCAATTTGGAAATTAATTATTATAATTAATTGAAAAACAACGCATAAATATTTAATATAAAATTCACCGAAAATTCGTTGCAACCAAAAACACAATTTGTTTTCTTAAAACACCTCGACATTCAATTTGACATTTTAGAAATTTCAAATCTTGCTAGTGTGTTTGCAGATCGGTGTAAAATATGCTAAATTAGCAAGAATTGTTGAAATTGGATTCTTTTGTTGAAAGGAATTCCACATTAGATACCCTATCGGCCTATCATTCGAACGCTGCCAGTTATATTCTTTTTGGTGAATTGCTTCATTTTGATTATCCAACCTCCAAACCAACACTAAAAAAAAGTAAGAGGCAAAATACCGTAGATGTCGCACATTTCTATGCAGGAAATTTAAAAATGTCAGGTTTGGTTTATCGCTAAATACGACTTTTTGAATTTTTAAAAACAGATGTCACGAGCTTCTATGTTAGAAGTTAATTTTTTTTCCTGAAGTGGCGTGGGAAGTGCTAGCATCGCTCTCTTATTTTGGCGACATTTTTTTGACAATTGTTGTATGAAACTGACATTAGACTAGCTAGTCCACATATATACGTCCATGGTTCCACCCAACATCCAGCTATGCGCCAGACACGCTTTCAGTTAAACGACTGTGTAAAGAGACACTTATGGTAGAACTTTAACGCCCATATTATTCACTCGATACATCCAGATTAAAATTTAAATCTGGTTGTATTAACATTGAATTTGTATGATTTACATCTGGATTTAAGTTTTTATCTGGATATAGCGAGTGAATAATGTGGCAGTAATTGTCGGATGGGATTTTAAGTGGTTCAGGTTCTTGTTAAAGAAATCATATAGTTGCACCCATAATACATAAAAAGAAGTAAGTAAACAAATATGGGTGTGCTGGCGATAGAAATTTGAGTTATTGAAATGAACGTATAGAGTGTGTAATCGTTTTATTCAGACTTGTGCTGCGCTGGCTATGCAGCAATGAATAGAACACACCTACAGTCGTTTTACGGAAAGGCGTATCAAGTGAGACCGGTAGATTTTAGGTCTGTTCGCTTATACTTGCGCAAAACTGCCAGATTCAACCAGCTTTTTTATATATGAATTTTGAGTCTTTAAGGCTAAAAATGGTAGAAATGAGTAATTTCGGGAAGTAAACAAACAAGGTTTTTATGTGAGAAGGAACGACAGAAAAGGTTCCACCCAAAATTCACTGATGCACCACACCATTTAGGACGTGAGATAGGGAACAGTATATTAAACTGAAGAGTTTTTCGTCGTGTAGACACGGCCTCTCTGTCAAAACGACTTTCAGTAAAACGACTATGGTAAAAGCCGTTCCACACTATCCCACTGAGTCTTAATACATGTCAAATTGAAAGTGGTAAATAATTCCACGCTACTGCCAAATTTGTGGGAGAGAAATGACTTTTAATTTTTGACGACACACAACAGTTTAATTTAACCTCCATAAAATGTGATGAAATGTGTGCTAGAATTAGAACCATTTCTAAAAATTCTGATGTATTAACACATGTCAAATCGTGTAGGCTGGTATATCCATGCTATGTAAGATGGGTAGTCATATTTTATTTCCACACTATTATACATGATTTATTTCCCACTTTTTTGGCTTTAACAGGCACTAGGTCGCATTTAATGTAGAACCGCACTTAAACTCTAATATTTAAGTTGAACATTAAGGTAAGACCGCATTCAGCGGAACTGCACTTCAGCGGAACTGAACTTCTTGACTTATTTGTAGGAAATTGTCTCACCAGTCCGGACTCAATCTTCCCAATCCAAGCAGGGAATTGGTTGAAAAAAAAAATTCGAGGATTAGCACCGCCATTACAGAAAAAATATGGAGTTTCCATACAAACTATCGATAACAAGTATGTAATTCCCGCCGGTAGTACAGTTTTTCTCCGTGCTTAAGTTAAGGCTCGAAAATAATATGGGTTTAGCTAAGGGGATTATTTGTTGTTGCATTTAACATGTAAATTATTTAGACCCGAATCGTTTTTTTCATTCAATTTCCTTCGGGCTCGGAAAAAAACAAGCCTGTTATAGGGATCAGTGCACTGAACACATTAGACGCGCGTCATGATAAGCCCCTATTGTGTTCAGCTTTAAATGTCAGCCAGTCAGTGGTACAAACATGGCTTCATACTCAAACCGAACTCTTTTGCATGGAAAAATAGAGTATATTTGCTTCATACTCTTTGTTCCGAATAGCTCATATCTTGTATTCATCTGAACAGCACAACCCTATTTTTCCGTTGCACTGTCTTTATTTCTTTCTTTCATCTGAAAAATACACTAGTTCGTGTTAATGGCTTTCAACTTTCAGTCCGGTTATCAACTGCAAGCGGAGTGTTTCAAAAAGAAATGAAATAGTGATGTGTGGATTGATCTAGCATTTCTCGGTTCTCGTTTGTTCTCCTGTTTTTTCTTCCCCCTCTCGCCAAATTTTGAACTCCGTCGACTTCCGAACCAGCTTTTGAATAATCAAAAATAAAAAAAGGCTAAAAAATTCCAATCGGGTGTGTAAAAACTTGAAAAGTTGAACAAATCATTAACACAAAAAGAAGAAAAAACAATAGTGAGCGAGTGAAATAGAAAAAACAGAAAATCAAATTGAATCACACAATCTAGCTAGGAAAGCCGGAGAAAGAATTTTTTCTTCATATTTTTCATCTCAGAATCAATCAATTTTGTGGGGAATTCCTTGTCATCGGTCGGCTAGCTATATGGAATGGTTGATATGGTGAATTTGAGATGCGAAAATTATTATTTTTTGTGATGTAAACCAAGTAAAAAAAAAAACCAATGTACACTTTAACACGCGCATACATTAAACCTTCAGAGCACAACCCATCATCAATAATAACAACAACTCCCAACAATTAGAAAGTATAACACCACAACACCCCGTGAGTGGTCAAATTATTTTTTTTAGTAACGAAAAAGCAAATTTATAAATTCTTAGTGTGGTGATTTATTATATTGTGTGATGTGGTGAAACTTGGTTTATATAATTCTGTGTTCGCAATAAGTAAAATACTGAAATTATAATTTAATTAATTAGAGAAAATCCTATTTTCCAATAAAATTCATCTCTTGGTAAGTAACGTAAAAAAATCAACACCCAATTTATTTCTTCCTACCTACACACAATATTATTTTTTTTTGCTTTTTTGTATGTGGGTATGTAAATCAAACTTCAATACATGTCTAATCCTGTTGCCACAAGTCCAACTGTTTTGCGGTGTGTGTGCGTGTTGAAATCAAAGAATTTTAAGCATTAGCTGGGATTGGTAAGAGTGAGTGAGACCGTTGGCTGGATAGGCTATTCTGTCTCTTTCAAAAACAGGCGAGGTCAGCAAACATTCAAACAAAAAAATGGAAAAAAAAATCAAAAATTCCTCGATTTTTTTGTTTGTGAGAATAATGCTCGGCCGTTAAACTTATTAAACTCGTGCAAAAAAAGACTAAGAAGTAGGAGTTAAGTGAATTTTGGTTATTTATGGTGTGTAATTTTAATCAAAATTATCTTCTTAAATAATTGTTGGTTGATTTGTTTTATATTGAAGATTTTTGTTTGGTGCCTTTAGGCATCTCACGCATACATTCTTGGCAGAATGTTGAAGTTCGGTGTGGTGGTGTATGCAACAGCAAGTTGAGTTTCTGTTTTTGTTTTTTTTTCACCATAGGGTTACCTACATGAAAATTCATTCAATTCAATTTTTTTTGTTGATATTTACTGTACAACCTAACCAGGAACAAAAGGAAAATTTAGTTAAAAATAGTTGAACAGCTAACTTATTGCGAGTGTATTAAAATGCAATTTTGCCTGATTGTTCCCTTATTACTTCTTTAATACTTTAGGGCGGGGGAGCTCCCGTGTCTGGAGGATCTGATCTATAGTGCTAGCTTAAAGTGTTAACGTTTTTTGTTGTAGTAGCTTAGCTACATATGCTTGTTTCAAATAAAAGTAATATCTACCTAGCTGCTCTCGATAATATTTTTGATGCTGCAAGATGTCCTTAATTTATTCTTTCTATTTATCTCTCTTTCTATATCTATCTATCTCTCTCTACATCTTTATTTATCTCTTTCTATAATATCTACATTTCTGTCTCCACATCTGTCCATCTCTATCTTTATAACTATCCCTTTCTCTCTTCCTTATATATCTATCTCACTATGATCACAAAGAAGTTTAATTTCAGTGGTGATAGGGGCAATCAACAGATAAACCTTGAACAGCCGGACTCCAAATGGGGGTTTATTGCTCGACTTAGAGTTTTTGTTGCAAATATTACTTTAATTTTGTAATGTGTAAACTGGCTTATAGTTAATTTTCATCTATGGAAAATAGAGAACTTTTTATTGAAAACAGAATTTACTTTATTAAAGTTGTGTATTTAAGTTTGTATTGATGACTGTGTGTTATTGTTGTTTATGCCATTTATCTGTTGTTTGCCAAGAGTGAATCATCAGATAATCTGTTTGTTTATATTATCTCTGTTGAGTGTCGGTCCGATGATGCCAACAACTTCTGCCCCTTGTGTTTTTGTTTAAATTAATGATAATTGATAAGAACGATTTTTCCGGACAATCAGTAAAAGTTGTGCTCTATTGATTAAAGAAAAAAAAAAAATACTTTAAGAAGATTATCAACCCAGTAACCGAATCCGGTGGCGGGAGGCATAATCACTTTTGAGTTTTGACCTATTCACAACAGACAACAGAATCTGTGAATTTGAGGAACATCCACTCTGCAGACAACTTTTTTCTTTCATATCTGCAACAGAAGTGCTGCGAATCAAACATAATACATCCATTTGGTACGCAAGTGTCTTAAACAAGTGTGATTCGAAGTGAGTTAAATGTTACAAATTCCATAATAATTAAATTATTGTTCTTTGACGTTTGAGTCTTCACTCATCGATCAGAAATTAAGGTTTTCCACAAAATAAATGAAATTTCAATAATATTTGAAAGATTCAATTGTTTATTTCCTATTTAGGTATTAGTCGTTAGTTTATTTCTATCGAAAGTAGTTGCTTCAATTTACATTTTTGATAAGTACCTACCAATCGAAAATGAAGAATCGACCCCATTTCAAAACTTAGAAATTTTATTGTTCTTAGTTGAACCGTAAATACCTACCCAATGTGTTTGAAATAAAAAAAAGTTACATTGGACAAATTGGCCCGTTTTAAAATTAGATTCAAATATAACACTTCAACCACTAAATAATCGCGATCTGGTTGGAAACGTTTATAGTGTCAAAAATAAAACTTGGCAGACCCCAGTGGCCTGGTCATCTATTTTGTATGATGAGCCAACAGAGCCTTAGCAAACTTTTTGCAGCGTAGTTTATGGATAGCGACAGAAGTGCCTAAGCTGGAATCCAATCGTAAACCAGAACACCTAGGAAAGACTCGCAACTACATGACGCCGTCTTGCGATCGGGATAAGTGCAGGGTTCAATAGAGGTCAATAACCGCCCCGGTTGAAGGACCATTTATGATGAAATAGTGATAGTATGTAATTGATATGGGGATCAACGCCAACTATTCTTAAGAGTCGCTTGCTGATACGAAATTTAATTATTTGAAGTTAACTTATACACTTATGTACTTATTTTTTCTCTGAAAAGAGCGGAGTGAAGCATTTAAATGGTCAACACTCACATAAAAATTGTGGTCAGATGACAAGTTGAAAAACTTAAATAAATATTGATTTAAGTTAATTATGACCAGGCCGATCTTTAAAGTGCTGTATTCTTTTGGGAAGAATAGGGATTTTTGTTTTATTTTTTTTTTCCCATAGGAAGGTACTGTTTCTTTATAATTTTCATCAATAATTTGGTGTAGGAGAACTGAGTTCAATGAGACAATTTTTTTTTTATTTCATTTGAATTCTGTGATGACATTTTTGAATGTTTTGTTACGATTGTGATAGTTAGGCTAAACTGTTAATTCGGTCATGATTATCTTGTTCATCTAAGTATGATTAATTTTGCAGAATTAAAGATTTCAGAATGTCTCCTGTGTCGCAAAAATGCGTGGGGTGGTGATGTTGTCATGTTTTTCCGCAGTGTCATGTAAACCCTGAAGCTGGGTTTATATTGTCGTTCTGTCTGTTCGGTGGGTTAAACTCGTACATAGAAAATTCTAAGCGGCTTTTCACAATACCTCCTTCTTTTAGTAAAATCATCTGCTTAAACTATTTCAATGCGGGTTTCTACATTTAAATACGTGCAATATTTTAAATAAGTACCTAATACCTAACCCAAAAACGTCTGGTTTTGTTTCATCAGTGAAAACATGTCATATAAAAGCAGTTGTATTTGTTTAAAGCAGCAGAATGTAACTGAACTAACTAAAATGTGTAAACAGAAATATTTATACCTACAAATAAAAAAATCGGAATATCGGAATATTTATTATGAAAACCAATTTTATATTATTATTATAATAAAAACGTAAAACATAAAATATGCAATAATAATAAGCAAGATATTTGTTTTAATTCCATTGATTTTACCTACCTACTTCAGATCTGCTTGGATTATTATTTCGTAAAATAGAATCAATACTATAATATTCACTCCAAAGTATTCAAAACCAAATTTTTAAAAAGTTTGTCGTTTGGTAGCTTGTCTTGTACCTTTTGAATACTCTATTTTACATACCACCAAAAGGTATCAGCTTATTGGCATACAGTTTGAAAATAATCGTAATTACTTCTCTGTAATGTTGTGGCTTGTTCATTTCATTTATCGGTATGCACTATTTCGCAAGGGCAGCGTTACCTTTTTCGTGAAGATGGGCGAGAAGAATGCATCCGTTGAGCTAATTCAATAACTCACTGTATCACGATACTATTCGTATTTATGATGTTATTGATTTTAATTTCCATTAAATTTATTAGATTTTGGAATTTTAAAGGATTTTCAGAGTAGGTAATTAAATTGGGATTTTTCTATACAAATTTTGAATTTCTTACATGTAGCCAGCTGAGCGTATACAAATTGAATATTATAGGGAATCTTATGCTAATATTGATCTTGAGTACTTTTTTAGAAATGAGAACCAAAAATTAAGTCTAACGGGTGTGACGGGTGTGATTTTTTCAATTTTTCGAATCCATGGCGTCGCGAGATGGAGAGAATTACTTTATTGTTTATAGAATACTTTCATTGTTTGAAATTGATTTTGGCTGCTACGACGTTTTCTCATTGCATGTTGTGAATCATACTTGATCTCTTTATGAACAAAGATTAGTGAATTCAACTACTTAAGGCTGGGCACGTTTGAACCAAAACGTACTCTGAGTAATAACTGATGAAAAATCGTCGCATAGTGAAGTTTGAAAACAGAAGACATATTTCAGAAAGCGTGACAAATAGTATTGAAAGCGATACCTCTTTGCTTTGGTTATTTGGTTAATAAGCCTTTGAAATGTCTTTATAATTACGGATATATATCTAAAAAAGACATTATTTGTATGTTAACAAAAAGGCTAAAGATTAAAAAAAAAACATTATTTTGCCAAAGGAAAACAAAAAAAATGATCTTGGTTTAATAAACAAATGTTCTAAATTAAAAAAAGGCTGGATGCAGAAACCCCTTATGAAAAACGACATTTTAGATAATGGCTTTTTTGATAAAAAAAAAAATATAAATTCAGAAACATGTTGATTTCTGTTTTTAAGACACAATTTAATGGATGCGAATAGAGATAGTCTCTCATCTTAATCATAATTCATGTGAAGGCCTCCGAAGGCTGTCTGGTTTTGTTTTTTTTTTTTCTTAAAAAAATAAATAAAATAAAACGGCATATTCAACTCTCAACTAATCTAGCGATAGTCAAGACTGTGATTTCCTGTTGCAGTCAACGACGACGTCCCTTTATGTGCTTGGGCAGTAGTGATGCACACAAGCAGAGAGGCATTCAATCAGACAACAAATGAAAAGAATCAAGAATTCCATGTTCCAAGAATGACTCGACAATGTTTGACTTTAAAAAAAAAAAAATTATCGTGTCTACTCCTCCTCCTTGAGCCTACAGCTGATAAAGGCTTTTGTTTTTTCTTCATTTTCTCTTGAGTTTATTGTTAATCTTTTTTCGTTGGAAATTTGATAACAAGGAAATATAATTGTTGCATTTTGCAAAGTGGGTATTTTTTTTTTAAATTAGGAAACGGAAATAAATGTATCTGAATCGAAGAAGTTCAAGTTCCGGATGTTGATTAATTTATTTAAGTTAAAAATACATAGACATGTATGTATAGTTAATTAACAAAATGTTTTGTTTGACTAAACATTGTTCTTACTTAAGAATTTTGAGCTAAGCTACAAATTTGTCATCACTAAATCTTTGAATGAGAATTCTGGACAGACAAATTTTTTGAAATTTTTTTATAACTGTAATAAATTGGAATGTTTATAGTCTCGTCCATAAATAATTGTATGCACTACTGGATCGCTCTGGGTTACTTTAAACCACTTAATCGTTACAAAATCTAGATTTGGCCAATAAAACAAAGGATTTACAAGCAATAATGGCAAAATTCTGCATTGTCCATTTTCTTCACTTTATTGTGGACTATTAGTATTTGTTGCACACTTACTTGCTGTGCCAGAAAATTTTTGTTCCACAACGCTTTATACAAATTTCAAAATATTACTTCTGTTAATAGTTTCGATGTCAGGGGTTTCTGTTACTGGAATTGAATGTAGTAGATTTTCGTTAAGATTTGCTATTTAACATCAATTAGCAGTCAATTTGTTAATGTGAATTCTAATTAATTTTTAATCAACGTTATTGTTGAATTGTGAATTAGTAGGCAATAAGGCATTTTGTATTAATAGGGGTGCTACTTACTAAGTGCATGCATAGTAAAAGTCTGGAATTAGATATGGATATAAATCGTTCATTAATCCTCATACGAACATTTTTGCCGAATTGGTACTAAGGGCTTGCATTGAAATGTGTATAATTGTGTGTAATTGTTTTGGGAGTTTTACCTAATTGCAATGGATATTTTTCCGGAGTTTCTCTCATAACTGAAACTCGTTTGAAATGTTAAACAAAATCTAGTTTATGTGTGTTGTGAATGATTCAGAAAGATTTCGTTATCTTGTTGCCAAAATCCGAGATTTTTTTTTAAAAAAGAGAAACGTTGAAAAATGGAACAAAACTAATATGATTTGTTTTAATTTTCATCGTTTGTTGTATTTTTGCACTTTTTTTTGAGACTATTTTTCACACTCCGATTTTTTCTTTCCTATTATCTGCGAAGTATTTGTGCAGTGTTATTTTAAGGAAGCGGAACGTTTATTCTCTCATGTAAGAAACCTCAACGGCCGAGGTTTGAAGCTACTTTTCGATTTGCAAATTCAGTATTGTGAATTAGTCTTGTGATAAGCGTATCCGACTGGTAAGCGGAATCATTTTCAACATTATACTTCTGTATTGCGAAGCAGTCTTGTGGTTAACGTATCGGACTGGTAAGCGGAAGGTCCACAGAATCAAATCTCAAATAAACAATTTTTAGATTATCTCTTGAGGCAAAATGCACACTTGCCTCGCTCATTCCGATAGCCCCTTTTTTTTATTATCGTTTGTAACGTTCCAGGGCCTCATTGAAAACTATGTAGATTTTTTTTCCCGGCAGGTAAATACCTACGACGTTTTTTCACAATTACTTCGCTTCTCAGATTTCTTGTGTTAAAATTGACTTTCTAGGCCCTTATTTTAATTTTTAAATTAAATCACTCTTATACATCATAGACATTTTATGTAGAATAATGCTATGAACCATCTGCAGAATATTTCCCGTCTAAAAGCTTTCTGCAAGGAAAAACAAAATAATGCAGTTGATTTTCTTGGGGTTGAAATAGTGTCGAAAAGGATTGTGTGAATAATAATGAATATATTCAAAAAAATAGGCTGACAGTTTTCTGCAAACAAACTGTTGCCATTTTTAAGTAAATTTTGTATCTTTAAATATTTTTATTTAGTATGTGTTATTTAATATTTATAAGCATGTGTGTATAACCTAGCAACAACTTTTTGTATATGCAAAGATTTTGTAATATAAAATCTGCATATTTTTTTTTAAACACTCCCTCGCTCGATTATCTCAACACGCATAGAAAAAAATACATTTAATAAAAAATCAAAAAAAAATCAAACAACAACAAATCTTTACAGAAAACATCCTTGCGCCGAATCTTTTTGAATTTTCTCTCTCTCGTGTCTTTTTATAACTTGGAATATGTATATGAACATACATACATACATAGACATAAGACACATAAAGACTTTGAACAACCTTTCGGAGACCCTTTTTAAGTGTCTTTTTACGCCGCATAGTGGCTCGTTTTGATATTTTTCCTTGCAAAAATCGAATTTTAAGATATTAAAACAATTAAGGTTTTATGACAATTTTTTCCTGTTTAAAAGGAATGCAACTGGTGAATTTTAAGAAAAATAAATAAATGGCACCAGGGCCATAATGACTTACAACTCTTAGCCATACAGCTGTATGCGGCTAAGGTGAGAGGTACTTTCTCATGACAAGAACAGATACGCAGAATTTGTCAATCTTCTTCTGCGCACAGTGGCTCACATTGACTTTTTTGGTTGAACAAATTATAACTCTTAAGCTGGTTAAGACAATTATGAACATGCCAATTGTTTTTTCTTCTTTCTTCTGTAGAGAAGAAATTCGAATTTCAATTTTAACTCATCAAGAGAAATTAATTCTTTTCCCATCTGATCTTCGTTTTTCAAAGCTGAGGTGATTTCAAAGATTATTTCTTTCAAATATTGACCTTACTGCGACTTAAAAAGAGTTTAAGATCCACTGATTTCGACTTAATTTTTTTCCCACGATAATGCCCATTTCCGGCTTAATGGTTACGTCAATAAGCTAAATTACCGAATAGGTTTCATTATACATCCAGACAGCATTGTAGAAAATCATCGGTCAATATTTCTTCAAAAATGAGGACGGCCTTATATCGCACCATGATAACGTACTATTTGTTGCCTGAAATTAAAGCCAGTGATTTTTACAACATTTCATAGCTTTATTTGGAGAACAGTTTGGTGAATAGTTAATTTCACCCTTTCGACCAGTAAATTGACCGTCTTGATCATATGGTATCACACTTCTAGAATTTGTCCTTTGGGGTTCGTACAGCTCAGTATCTATATTGAATAATCAGGCTACGATTGATTAATTATAAGTCTCCAGGTTTGGCGCCATATACAACTCGAAATATGTACTTGTCGAATACGTCATAGGAATTCATGGAACTTAAGAATGTGCCAATTTTAGCTGCAGTTATATACGATAAAACATTTAAAAAAACATGTAAAGAATGCTTCTTTTGTGTGATAATAATAATTAACCGACAAAACTTATTTTTGTTTCCTATAATCTCTTTTTATTTTGTCACTTACGATAAAATCGCGGTTAGGAAGGCAAAGTACTTGTTATCTCAACTCTACAGTACTTAAAACCGCAAGTTCTCCAAACAAAGTTCAGAAAACAAGAAATCTACTGTCAGTAGATAGTGCGGTCAGTAGTGCGGTATACACATATGTATGTCACTTCAATTTAATATTAAAAAAAACCCTTGCATTTTAAACAAAGAGAGCTCTTTATTCAGTGGAGCCTTGGTTACCGAAAAATATATGCAATTTGGTTTTTTGAGTTTTTAAAATGTACTTTTCTCATAAATAGTTTATTTTTAAATTCCTTTCCTCCCTATATTTTCTTAAAAAAAAAACACGTACCTAACTTCTAATTATTTTTCTCTTTCTCTTTTCAGTTTATTTCACCTGCCATTTTTATTTGTTCATATATTCTCTTCTTACTCGAAAAAAGTTTTAATATCGCGCACAAAACACAATACAAAAAAACGCTAAAAATTGTTTAAAATATCTTTAAAAATCGTTGTTTTTTATAAATACATTTTATCATTTATGTTGTATAACAATTAGTTAAATTATAGATAGTAACTTTTTTTAAACTAAAAAAAAGAAGACATTTTTAAACAACATTCGTATTAGGTAATTGGATATACATACATATATACACAACCTTTGACGAAAAAAGGAGAAGAAAATACAAAAAAAAAAAAACAAATAACAAAAAACAAAAACAAATAACAAAAAACAAAAACAAAAACAAAACTAACAAATAAAGAGCACGATATAATTGTAAAAGCTTCCTGTATAATTTTTAAGAGGTAAGTTGTATATTATTTTAAATTCTTAAAAATATTTCATTTTAGAATACCTACATAAATTTTATTTGTAAAAAGAAAATTATTATTATTTCTGAAAATATATTTTAAAAAACCTCGAGAAGACAGTTAAAAAATCGAGCTACACATGCATACATATATTTTACATACTTCATCAACAATATTAAAGCATTTGACTTTTCGACATTTGGTCGACACTCATGAGAACCAAGAAAACCACACGAGGGTCCAGGAACATAAGGTGGTTTGGTCCCCGTGTCCCACTTTTTCAATAGTCTTCCTATCACGACGCGTGAACTGTAGAACGTCATGAGAGATATTGTAGTAAATTAGTATGAGCACATGGGTCTCCAAATAGACGCACGTCTTTTGAATTTTCTGGTGACTTTTGTGTTGTTATTACTATAAAATTGACGTAAGTCTATTTACAAGCTCATGTTTCATTAGCCTATTGATGAACCTTTTTGTTTTGTTGATTGATTTATTAAGATCTGGAAAGTAAACACAAAAGCGAAAAAAAAAAATCCTACGAAAAAGTACAAAATCTGGTTTAAGTCTGACAGAGACTTCAAAATTCTCTGACGCGTAAGGCCAAATACTGATGTCTGATGGTGGCCCTACGTGGGAGCTTAGGTAAGCCCCATATCGACGCACGAGTCTTCAAATCCACCCTTTATCTAAGCAATTTGAAAAGAAATCAAGCAACTTGATGGTTGATATAAATATAATTGATAGCAAATGGTTTTGATTGGACTTCAACTTCTTAGTTGTTTTTTTTTTTTTTAATATTCTTCGACGAATTTTCCTTGAACTTGAAAAGAAAAAAAGTGGATTTTATTTTTTTTATTTCATATTTTTATTTGATGCGTCGTTGATTGAGTAGTTGAATAGTAGACGAATTACTGTGGGTTGAGCCAAAAATTGTATATACTCATACAAGTAGTGTTAAGATGATTCATATCAGATGATTGTTATGATGCTGAAAGCAAACAAGCAATAATTTAGAGCAATTGTGACGAGAGGACCACGAGAGTATGATGAAGAGAATCAGTATGAAGATGAGGACGAGGACTAGTCATGCAACAGAAGTGAGAAAAAGGACAACATAAAACTGGAAATCATGAAGTGGGTGACTCAAACTATGCACTCCTCTCTCGTCGTTCGTCAAAGTGGCTGCAAAAGCGTAATCCTGTCCTGGAGTAGCTAGCTGTTGGGTTATTTGTTGTACATTAGGACTGAATCAAATACACATATCATCATGAAGGGACAGCATAAAATTAAATGAAGTATAGCAAATATGATATATTACGGTAAAAATAAGGACTATTCATATTGCCACCGGCGCGAACGGGGACGGCAGCAAAAATTATCCTTTTCAGGAAGGAAGGAAAGCAGAGTAATAAGGGCGGTATTGCTGCTGAAATGATGAAATGATTTTGATGAAATGGTGGTGCCTTGAGCTAGCATAACAACTATCTAGTTGGACATATATATGTATGGACATTGGGCATCTCCTATCTACCCTAGATATAATTGCGGCATTTCATCTAATATTCTATTGTATAGCCAATTTAAAATTGCAGATGTCCTATTTTTCTGGAATATTGATGGAGAGAATTCAACATTATTTACAACTTTATTTAATCCAACCCTGAATTTGCAAACTATAGCAATTGGAAGCGATCAACTTTTTATAGAGAAAGTCACAGCACAAGTCATCTCCAGAAAAAGCATCATCATCATCATCCATGCATTCATATTCATATTCATATCCATTCCCTTTTTGATAGCTTAAGGCTGTTTTTTATAGTGTATATTATGTGAATCAGTAGCATATACCTTACGAAATATTTACTTTTTGGTTCATTGCATTGAATTTCAAATTCTAAATTTTCCAATGTCAATCAAATCTTTAGTGAATTTTCCAAATTTGGACTCATCAAGCTGCTATTCGCTATTCGACCCCGCAGGTTAAAATTTATTGGTTTCGTGCTCAACCATCGAGGTTTTATACAACCAATACGATGATAAAAAAGGAACAAAAAATGTTTTTCCTTACAACCACGAACAGTGGTGCACTTTATCATAAAAACTGCACTAGTTAACCGGTTTTGATGAAATTTCCAGGAGCATAAAAATCAACACAATAGTGTGACTTACAATAGTTTGCCTTCCTTCCAGGTTAAAACTCCTAAAATTCTACATGATATATCGACGCGAAGGATCTCAATTGATAAAGCACATCATTAAATCACCCCCTCCCATACCCATGCGTGGTAGTGGCGAAAAATCGACGTGGCGGTGAAGAGCTTAAATTAGTCCAAAAAGTAATAGTAAAAACTAGATTGGTGTCGACACAGAATTTCACACTCTGAAACATATTTAATAATCTCTTTCAAAGAGGGGGAATAATTGTAGGGGATGGGTAGTGAAAGTTTATTAAACCGTAATATTTTTCTTATACTACTATAAGCATATATGGCACATAACATTTGGGTATTTTTTAATGCCCAATCTTATGAAACCAAAATGAACACGATTTAACCACCTTAGAAGAAAGTTAAAGTTCTTTTTTCTTTTTATAAAATGAGTACATTTTCCTTTCAACAAGTAAAATATTACTAAATCATAAAAGTGTATGGTGATGAAACTTAGAACACATGAATTTGTCATTCGAAACAAAAATGCAGGGTACAGAAATATAAGTTCCCAGGCCTTAATTCCAATTAGCCCCATTTGAGTGGGTCGTTAATCCTCAAAATATTGCTGGACTTTTGTCCCAGTCAAAATGGAATGGAATTCTTCACTATAAAACTCCGAAATGTGGGAATTCCTGTATATCCCGAACTTTTGTCAACTGTTGTTTTTTTTTTTTTGGATAACAGCTAAGTGGGTTACATGGTACTACTAATCCGCTCACGCAACTCGGTTGCTCCGCTTAGGGAATATTCAGTACCCAGGCAGGCGCAAATGTCAACATCCATCTCTGCCGGCTTAAACAATTCCTTTTGTTTAATATGTATTAATTATTTTTCTCAGGCAGAATTTGAATTTTTGACGACATCAATAAAAAAATCAAAATCTTTGTCCCATGCCTCTGATCCTGTGAATACACTAAATCTCTTTCGGACAGAATAAAAAAAAAACGTGTTTATACTTTTATATCTTTGACTAATATATTTACCCGAACAGTTGGCTTCGCTAACTGTTACACGATGTTGCAAACACAATGTATTGTTATAACACGATGTATTTGCAACACAATGTATTTTGCAACACAATGTATTTTGCAACACAATGTATTTTGCAACACAATGTTGCAACACAATGTATGTTGCAACACAAAGTATTTTGCAACACAATGTATTTTGGAACACAATATATTTTGCAACACAATGTATCTCCGTATCCCTTTGTCTCTCTCTCTCTATACCTGTCTGTCTCGCTCAGTATTTCTGTCTTTCTCTCTCTTTATTTCTGTCCCATTTGTTGGTCTTACAAACATAATATATAGCCATTTATTTGTTAAATCTATCTTTCATTTGACACTTTATTTATACAGATCGATTAAGAATTGCCAAAGTTATAAGCCTTTTCGTTCACCTTATTATTAAATAATGAATACTTTCAAATAACGAATTTGAATGCATTGATATCTTCAAAATTTTTTTCCATTAGAACTCAAGTTATAAATCTATATCCGATTTGCCCAGTCCCAGTCCTGCCTTTGACCTACTTTTCTACCTCAAGCCTGATAATTCACCTTAATTTTAGGAAATTAACCTTGAAAATCTGACCATTGTTACCCCATCTAGGCTACCTTTTATTCCAGTAACTCACCTAGTTTCACCTTAGTTGATAAAAATCGATTGCGGGTCCCCTGCCCCGCTCACGCAACTCCGTTGCTCCGCTTAGGGTATGTTCAGTCGCCAGGCAGGCGCCCAAGTCAACAGTTTTCTCGGAGAAAGGTACCTTTGGGTGAACCGTATGAATTGTTTTGCTAACTTAATATAGGTTCACTGTTTAGCCGGATAGGTACATACTTAATTAAAATTTAAAAAACTTGACCTTGAAAATCTGACCATTATAACTGAAGTTATACTTGCCACGTCAATCACTTGACTTCACTTTGCATGATTCTAAATTATTGCTTAGTCGATTTGATGGTTAGGTAGGTAGATAGTAGATACCTAACAAATATAATTATACCTAGGTACCTACTTTAACACACTGTCGTTTAAGAATACCTGTAAGATCAGGGATGTGACCCGGTATTTTATTATATTATTTGGTACAATATTATCAATTTCGGGTCGACCCGAAATAGGTGCGAAATCGGTGCGAAACTATTTCCGTCACAAAACTCGGTCCGAAATTAAACTCTAATTTCGGGTCGACCCGAAACTAAATTAATACGAATTTAGTTTCGGGTCGACCCGAAATTAAATTCTTTATTAGAATTTAGTTTCGGGTCGACCCGAAATTAAATTATTTATTAGAATTTAGTTTCGGGTCAACCCGAAATTAAATTAACTATATGAATTTAGTTTCGGGTCGACCCGAAATTAGACTTTTAATTTCGGACCGAGTTTAGTGACGGAAATAGTTTTGCACCGATTTTGCACCTATTTCGGGTCGACCCGAAATTATTAATATTGCACCAAATAATATAATACAGGGTCACATGTCTGAATTTAGTAGGGTGTAGATAAAGAATGTTATGCTCCATATTTTTAAACAGAATTAGATAGGACTCAGTTTGGTCAATATTTTAACTAAGTTTTTCGAGAAAAAAATATTTGTCTGGCCCAAAAAATTATTTTTGCAGTTTATGGACAAAATAGATTTTAATAATGCAAACAAAATTTCAAATTTGTATTTTGAGAAAAAAAATGTAAAACTCATTATTTTTACAGTAGGGTGTCCCATAAAAAAGGTATATCTTCTATGTTCTTGGGCAGAATGGAATAAAATTTATTGTGGTAAGCATTTAAGCAAAAATATTGAAAAAAATTTGATATTGGAGTGGTCCAAAAAATGTTTGTTTGCAGTTTTAAGTCCAATTGAAAGAGTACCAATGCACGATCTGAAAACAACATTTTCGAAACTGTATCTTATAGTGTCGTTTGGATGCCTTCTTGTCTTTAAAGAAGATTTAGGGTTTTGCACAAAGCTTGCGTATTTTTGCTCTTCGAGGATGAAATATGAAGAAAGTTTACATTAAATTCAATGCGTATGTGTAGCAAATT
Organism: Epistrophe grossulariae; assembly: GCA_929447395.1. NCBI lineage: Eukaryota > Metazoa > Arthropoda > Insecta > Diptera > Syrphidae > Epistrophe > Epistrophe grossulariae. The sequence goes on from OV839570.1 coordinate 7,307,565, forward strand.
TTAAGCAAATTTGTCCACCCGTTAAAGCTCTGTCTTGGTGCAAGGTGGGCATAAGTGGATTTTTTGTATGGAATTTCCATCATTTTTTTATACCAATGACCACAGATAATAGATATCAGTACCTAAACAATTTTTTTAGTACACATAAAAGTTTTCCTTCTTACACTGACACTTGTTTTCATAAACATTTTTAGATCTATATTATTATTATTAAAAACCAACGGTTTTTTTGTGTGTGAATTTGTTTTATTATTGTAAGGTTCACTATATTTTATTTTATTCCATTTAATTTAATTTCATTTTATTTCATTTCATTTTATTTCATTTCATTTCATTTTAATTTATTTTATTTTGATTTTATTTTATTTTATTTTATTATATTTTATTTTATTTTGATTTTATTTTATTTTATTTTATTTTATTTTATTTTATTTTATTTTATTTTATTTTGATTTTATGTTATTTTATTTAATTTATTTTTTCAAAACCGCAGAAACAAATTTTTTTGTCAAATATTTTTTTCTACAATAACTTTGTTAAAATATTGACCAAACTGAATCTTATCTAATTCTATAACTTAAAATGTGGAACACAACATTTTTTATCGACACCCTATTGTCATAATGTAATTTCAGCCCGATCCGAAACTAAATTCATATGGTTTAATTTCGGGTCGACCCGAAACTAAATTCATACCTATTTAATTTAATTTCGGGTCGACCCGAAACTAAATTCATATAATTAATTTAATTTCGGGTCGACCCGAAACTAAATTCATATACTTAGTTGATTTAATTTCGGGTCGACCCGAAATTAAATTAATTTAATTTCGGGTCGACCCGAAACTACATTTTCATATGATTTCAATTATTATTTTAATTGATTATTATGTATAACTCAAAATAAGTTAGCCTACCATTTAACCTTTATTTTAAGATTAATTTAAGACCTTGATCCGATAAGTAGAACAAAAGATATAAGCCAACAGTCAAAATACCTAAAAAATATACTCTACCCACATCATAAATTTCCTTAAAAGGGTCCAGTACACGTGCATGAACATTTTAAGGCATCAACCTTAACGATCCGATCATAAGAACAAAAGTTATCAGCCAACCAAACCAACCATGAGGGGACTTTTAGTATTGTTGTGCATGAAAAATACCTACAACCAACGGAACGTGCTATCTATCATGCCATCTTGCATAATATAATAATATATATACCTACATGTATAGGAAATTATGATTTTTTGTTGCACCCACTCGACCATCTTTAGAATAGCCATCTCCCTCCCACCAGTTTATATTGATATAGGAAAGTTTTTTTTATTTTTTTTATTGTATTCCTCTTTGTTTTTACGTTTGCCTCGATGAATTTTTTTCCCGAAAATATTATTTCATGTTTTTAGTATGAAATTTTGAAAGGTTTTGAAAATTTTTTTTTTGCTCTAACTCGACTGTCATTGTGGCTTTAATTTAAAGTTTGAATTTTAAAAATCGGACAATTGGATGTGAAGATATAAGCATTTGAATGAATGGAAAAGGGGTGTTTTTGAAATTTAACAAAAATTGGACAATTCTCCACTGAGACACGATGGTTGGCAATGAACAACAACCCCATTTTTTTGGTGTTTTGCGAGATTTTTCAAACTATTTCTTTTTAAACTATTGTGAAGGTCGTGTGGGGTGTACAGTTATGTATGATGTATCAAATTAATTGTGTATTTTCGTAGATGCGATTAAAAGAAAAACTAATCGTAAGGGTGCAATAACTAAAGAGTTATGAGGTGATTAATAAAACAACAAAAAACATGTCAATATGTGTGTTAAAAAAATTTAAAAAAATATAAAATTTTTATAATAAATGCAAATCAATTATATGTATGAGGTGTATAATTTTGAGATTTTTTAAAGAAACGGTTATTTTTTAAAAATTAAAAAAGTAGTAGTAGTAATTGTATTGAAAAAATGTAAATTTTTGAAAGATAAAAAATGATGTTAAAAAAAAAAATCAAAATTTTGTAAAACATGGATAATTTTTTTTTGAAAAACCTTTCCAATGGTATTTTATTTATTTAAATCGGACTACCCCCTGATTTATTGGAATTATGTAATTTGTGAAGTTTGAAGTAACGGGTGATTTTTTAGCTGGTTTGGTTTTGGCAACACTGGTTTTGACAGCTGACGTGTGTTTAGTACCTTGTGTCACTGTCAAACAGCTTCAGTTTGGTTTGCAATTTAACCATGGATCGTCTTACAAATGAACAACGCTTGCAAATTATTGAATTTTACTATCAAAATTCGTGCTCGGTTCGAAATGTTCATCGCGCGCTGCTTCCATTTTATGGTCGGCATTCTCGACCTTCTGAGCAGTCTATTCGGAAGATTGTGACCAAATTTCGCACCAAATTTACTTTGTTGGACATTAAACCACCAACACGTTTACGTACTGTGCGTAGTGAAGAAAATATTGCGGCCGTATCAGCTAGTGTGACAGAAGACCGCGAAATGTCGATTCGGCGCCGTTCCCAGCAGTTAGGCCTTTGTTACAGCACCGAAATGGAAGTTCTTGACTTGCATGATATGTGGTTTCAACAAGACGGTGCCACATGCCACACAGCACGCGAAACAATGGCGCAATTGCGAGGCGAGTTTGGTGAACAGTTAATTTCACGTTTCGGGCCGGTCAATTGGCCGCCTAGATCGTGCGATTTGACACCATTAGACTATTTTTTGTGGGGGTATGTCAAGGCTAATGTCTATAGGGACAAGCCCGCTTCGATTGACGCACTGGAAGCCAACATCCATGCATTCATTCGTGAGATACCGGCCGATATGTGTGAAAGAGTATGCCAAAATTGGACTCAGCGGATGGGCTACCTGAGACGCAGCCGCGGTCAACATTTGCATGAAATTATCTTTAAACATTAAATTGCAAGGTTCAAACTATCGATTCAAATAAATATTTCATTCATTTTTTCGAATTTTTTGTGTTTTTTTTTTTAAAAAAGTTCTAAACCTCTTAAAAAATCACCCTTTATAAAAATTTTGTATCTCGCTTTGTAGATTTTATAGAATTTATATTTAAATTAAATTAATTAATTTATATTTAAATTAATAAAGTTGAATAAGGTATTAAAAAAAAAAATAAATGAATATTGTAGGGCTTACCATTTGGAAGTTAGTTTTTGAACCCTTGACCAATTTTACCTTATTTTACCCTATTTATAATGGGAATTTTAAAAAATCCCTTCTTAGTGCTCACTTACATAAAATTTGTAATATAAAAAAAATAATAAAATATTTTAAAAACTTATAGTATAAGCTGTGCGTTGATAGCCATCAGATGAATGAATGAGTGTGTCAGTGACCGACTCTTTCTTTTATATAGTTAATAATAATTATAATTAATATTAAATAGCCATGATGAATTTTCTTGGACTCACTTCTCTCTCTTCAATATGATATGAAGAAAGATACACCTGCCTGTTGTTTTTTTTTAATCTCATACTACATAAATTATTAAGAAAACGAAAACAAGAGCATATAAGAGAAAAAAAGTGAGGAAGGGTGAATGTTTTCATTAAATTTATTATTTTTTTTTGCATATGTATTATGAAATATTTATGTCTTTCCTTTCTACACTTTAAGTACAAAACCTATTGCCAACAAAAGGCCTTTGTCCTCTCTCGCTCTCTTATATAATATATATATGTATATGTATATATAGGAAATGCAGAGCTACTTAAAATGCCCTCAAGGAATACATATACCTGACCTCTTTTAACTCCGTTTTGTATTTTTATTTTTACAAATTTTTTTTTGGTTCTTCATTTTTTACTTAATTTTTGTTTTGCATTGAATAGTTTCCTTTTTTCCAATGTTTTAATGGGCACTATCCCTAATGCGTTCATTTATGATGCTATTCTTCCTGGTTCTAGTAAAACAACAACAACCAACAACAACAAGTATCTGTGGTGTATGTATGTAAAACAAAAAAAACTCTGATTATCCCATAATACTTCTCTCGAGTCTATAGGATAAGGATAAAATCCCACTTCTGATCCGTCGTCGTCCTCATCGTCATCGTAAGAACTAAAACAACCAGCAATCGAAAAGTATCGTCAATGTGGGATATATGTAATATGTATGTATGAATATTTGTTGTGTTTTTGATTCGTTTCACAAGTGGCGGTTTATATTGTTGGGGGTCGGTGGTATATATTCTCTATTCTGCTCCATAAACTTTTTTAGGAAATAACAAAAGAAAAAAAAATGCACACATCGGATACACCGGAATGAGGATATGTTTAACCAGATATGAATAATTCGTTTGTTCTCCTCTGCTTTCTAATCCATTCCTGTAGCCTAAAAAATCATCATGAAATGGTAAAAAATAAATTAAAAACAAAAAAACAAATTCCCATTCTATTTATGATGTGCTGATTAAAATTCTATAATTACTCTCGAAGTTAAATACAAAGGAAGGAAGCATTTTTTTTTTTAACTTTTATCCATGATGTTTTTGTCATTAAAATACAAACAAAACAAATTTAAAGCTGAAAAAAATATTGAAAGGAGTTCAAATAACTTCTTTTCCCATCATTATTGTTTTGAATGAGCACAAAAATGAGTTTGGGATTGTTCGTTCGTTCACTACTTCATGTTTTCAGTTTCTTCAACCTTTTGGTCATTTGATGGATATCCACCATTATCAATCTGCCAAAAAGTCAGCATACCACCAGAGAGGTGCATTCAGTACATCACTTCGTCCTTATCAGAAGCTAGTTCCGTTTGAGCTGTTTTCTGTATAAAACCTGACTTTCAGGATTATTCTGTTACCTAAAGCCTCCCAGGAAATTTGCAGTGAATTTTTTGTAGTCTATCGCAAGACCCAAATTTAATCAGAGAATGTAAGCGGTATACTCGTACCTTGAATAGAAATAGGGTCTGTATGGGGAATTCTCTATTTCCTGGAGAAGAGAGAACAAGTTCTGATTTGTTATATAGGCCGTTTTCGGAAACATCAAATCAACTTGTTGACTTTTGCAATTCGGGCAAATATTTATATATTGCGCCGTATAGAACCAGGGCCTAATGACTTAATAACTCTAAATCATTTCTGTGTGTGTACCCGTGAAAAAACATTTCAGTTTAGCATATGGGCTGGGAATCATCTGGGAACCCAAGTATTTTTAAGGCCTCCAGACATATCTGGATTTGATGTTTTGGAAGTACGCACGATTTTTCACGAATTTGAATTTAGCGGGTAATCCTCCGCTATTAGGATTGGGGGAGTGCTGCAGGTCCTATTCATTATAGGGGTCGTTTGTGTACCAGTATATAGTTCCCTCCAAAGACCTTTAGTAGCTTTGACGTAGAGTCGATGATGGCCGGTGCATTGGCGGGAATGTTAATTTTTTTCAAAAACTTTTTCTGCTGAAGACTTCAAAGACAGTGCTTGTCTCAGATGCTGCTTTTTAGGTAGTAATAGATAGAGCGAGCAAAACATGTCTAATCATATTAATGTAAAAAAAAGGCAAACATGTTTAAAACTGGTTGATGATTTTAAAGACTTAATAATTTTAATCTTTAATTCGTCTAATGAGTTGTACGAGGAGGGAAAATGGATTATATTCGATTTGAAAACAAAAGAGCGTGTTAGTGGTAAAAAAAGAAAATTCATCTTCACAGGACTTTCTCCATTTATATTCAGAGATAGCTCCAAATGAAAAAAAAAAAAACAAAAAAACCCAAAAGAACAAAGAAAATTAAACAAAAGCTATAATAATAAAAAAAATATAAGACTAATAACTGGAAAATTGTCGCACCATTATATTAAAAAAAAAAATTTAATTCCCTTGCTAAACAATAGAGTATAAGCCCATTCCGTGGAAAAGGCCAACAAACTGTTTTTTTTTTTTTTTTTTTTTTTTTTTTTTTTTTTTTTTTTTTTGTGTAAAGAGTTAATGGGGATGCATAGTAAGATTAGTGATAAGAGGCCACAACCCAACACAAGTCGTTTAGGATAGGATTTTCGATTGTATGAAAATCGCTTATTTTTTTTTATTGAACTAAAATTTTAATTGGTATGGATTTTTGTGAGTTTTCATCAAACCCTTGAAGAAAATGTTTTCCAAATTATAGTAAAAATTAAATGAAAAAAACAATATAATAATTAGTGATGTATAAGTAGTAATGAATTAATTAATTGAATGAATATTGCATAAATAATGAATCATGACAATTACATAGTACAATCTGGCAACAACAACATCTACCACTTTGTACAGAGCTTAGCGTCAGGTGATGGAGTATACTGCGAAACTCGTCTTGAAATTTAAAAAAAATTCTTGTATTTTATATACAGAAGAATCTCAGAAAGATGAACGGTTTTAAAAGATGAACAGCTCGGAAAGATGAACGGAAAATTTTCACTTTTGAGTGTTCAAAAAGATGAACGAGTTTTTTACTTCTTATTTGCTTTTTGTTTCTCCTGAACAATACTTTTGAGCTTGTTTTAATTTGTTATGTAAATAATTTTTAATGTTTACTATATCTTCTTCCTCAAACGTACGTTGATGCTCGAAAAGATGAACAATTTGAAAAGATGAACCGGCCCTATTTTATATCTGTTCATCTTTTCGAGATTCTACTGTATTTTTATCAGATTATATTAATTCTTAATAAATAAAATTCTCCTTTGATAAAACGTATGTTTTATCATTTTCTTTATTTAAAAAAAAAGTTAGTTACAATAATGACTAATTTTCAATAACGAATATTGAATGGCGAATAGAGAAAATTGAATAATTAATAATGAATAGGTACGTAGTATTGAATAATTGATAATGAATACATAGTATTGAATAATTAATAATGAATACGTAGTATTAAATAATTAATAATGAATACGTAGTATTGAATAATTAATAATGAATAGGTACTGAATAATGAATACACAATAATGAAAAATAAATATACAATAAATAATGAATAAATAAAAATGAACAAATAATAAATAAATTATAAATATAATAAATAACAAATAATAAATAAATTAATAAATAAACTAATAAATAAATAAATAATAAATTATAATTAACGAAATTTTTAAGTATGAGGACTCAATTAAAGATTGTAAAAAATACGCGGTGCAGCTGTATACAAGTTGTAAAAAATAATATAATATTGAAACTTGAGCCTACCATAGTATGGTGAAATACTTTAAATGCTTCTAGTTTGATATATGAAACCCTTTTTTTCCAAACAAAATGCACCCCAAGGGTGATGCATATGACAAGTAATAAAAACCCTTAGGGGAACATTTTTATTTTACCTTTCCGTTAAACAACAACAACAACAAAAAGAGTTCTCCTATCCTTCTTGTCCCATTAAAAACAAAAAATCATTTGCGGGTCAGTACGACACATTCACCATGTTCCTTTTTTTGTGTGTTCTTTTCTTTAATTTAAAAGATTTATATTACACGCTGTTGAATTCGCTTCAATTATTTTAAGAATATTTTTTTTTTAATTTTATTTAAAATTGTGTTTTTTTTTTCTTTCACTTAAAATGAGGGCGTCAATATTGTGAGTATTGTACAGCTTTGTGTTTCTTTTGGCACTGAATGCAACCTTTAAAAAAAATCGAAAGAAGTCGTCAATTGAAATATGTGTAGTTGTCAGGGTTTTCGCGATACCCCAAGTAGGTACTCTATACGCTGACATATATGTATACGTACATGGTGTGGAGGTTGATGATGAGGATGATGGTAGTGGTATATGGTGGTGGTATACTGACAAAATGGGTTAAGTGATTTCTGAGTGTTTTTTCGAAAGGCTTGAGTCCTAGGTTGTTTTTTATGAAGTTAAGCTACATTCCAAATGTTTTACTTGCTTGATTCCTATTTCCTTCCCCCATTGAGGTTGTCGTAGGGTTTCTTCTTAATTATGCAAATCTGTGTACAAAATTTCATCTACGCGTTATTGTGTAAAGGGTTTGGTTTAGTTTTTTTTAATAAAAAAGAGGGATGTGATAGGTGGTTTTGTTGGTGTGATATGGTATGGTGTATATTTTATGATTTTCTCTTTGAATGAATTTTTTGTTTCTTCATATTGGACTTAGTGTTCCTTCACACCATCTTGATAACAAAATAAAATATATATATTTTTTTTTTTGAAAGATGATTTGGAATTTTAAACTGATTTATTTAGGACCTGTTGAAAAAGTGAAATGTAATTTTGATTTTGTTTTATAGTTTTCCAATTTTAAAAAGCGATTGCATAATAAGTTGAATTAAAGTTGAAATCAAATTTAATTTAATAGGGAGAAAAAATTGAGAATTTTCCCGTCAAAAATTTAAAATTTATAAATACATACAAACTTATTTAACTTTTTTTTTGTTTTAATGTTTAAAATGTCGACATTATTTTTTTTGTTATTAGTATTGTTTTTTTTATTTTGTTTTTTAAATTTTTTTTTTCAAAAATGTTCTTTTTTTTCAAAAATATTCTTTTTTTTTTTTAATATTCTTTTTTTTCAAAAATGTTCTTTTTTTTCAAAAATGTTCTTTTTTTCAAAAATGTTCTTTTTTTTTCAAAAATGTCCTTTTTTTTCAAAAATGTTCTTTTTTTTCAAAAATATTCTTTTTTTCAAAAATATTATTTTTTTTCAAAAATGTTTTTTTTCTCAAAAATGTTCTTTTTTTTCAAAAATGTTCTGCTTTTCAGTGTTTTTTTTCAAAAATGTTCTTTTTTTCAAAAATGTTCTTTTTTTTCAAAAATGTTCTTTTTTTTCAAAAAAAATGTTCTTTTTTTCAAAAATGTTCTTTTTTTTTTTTCAAAAATGTTCTTTTATTTTCAAAAATGTTCTTTTTTTCAAAAATGTTCTTTTTTTCAAAAATGTTCTTTTTTTCAAAAATGTTCTTGTTTCAAAAATGTTCTTTTTTTCAAAAATGTTCTTTTTTTCAAAAATGTTCTTTTTTTCAAAAATGTTCTTTTTTTCAAAAATGTTCTTTTTTCAAAAATGTTCTTTTTTTCAAAAATGTTCTTTTTTTCAAAAATGTTCTTTTTTTCAAAAATGTTCTTTTTTTCAAAAATGTTCTTTTTTTCAAAAATGTTCTTTTTTTCAAAAATGTTCTTTTTTTCAAAAATGTTCTTTTTTTCAAAAATGTTCTTTTTTTCAAAAATGTTCTTTTTTTCAAAAATGTTCTTTTTTTCAAAAATGTTCTTTTTTTCAAAAATGTTCTTTTTTTCAAAAATGTTCTTTTTTTCAAAAATGTTCTTTTTTTCAAAAATGTTCTTTTTTTCAAAAATGTTCTTTTTTTCAGAAATGTTCTTTTTTTATCAAAAGTTTTCTTTGTTTTTTCAAAAATCTTGTTTTTTTTGTTCAAAAAATTGTTTTTGTTTATATTTTTGTTTAATACATTTTGTAATCCTTTTTTAATTTTCTTCGCAAACTCCTTGACTAAGAAATGTCTTAAATTTTAAATGGATTTGAATCTTTAAAGCATGATATAAAATGATTTTGCTGTGTTAATTTTTTCTCATTTATTTTCAGATCCTGAAAAAATAATAAAATATTAATAAAAACGTGACACTACCAACGAGTTCTGCGCTGACGACATTCGGCAGTTAATATTGGTATGGAATTAAATATGAAATATATTTTTTATAATAAATATAATTAAATCGAAATCTTTGAATTTATGTATATTTATGTATATAATGTGACAAAAAGCTGTAGTGTGATGGTTAGGTTAACACAAGAGTTATTTTTGAGTTATTCAAGTACCGTGTACTCTCTGCAAATGTACACCTCTCAAAACCGGCCAGATTTCAAGGAACAGAATTAAATTCCTGATTTTTCATAGCAATAACTCTCCCATAAATGGATAAATGGACGGACACCAAATTTAATAACCTCAATAGTATTTGGCTCTCTCATAAGCGGAAAAAGTGGAGTACTATTTTTCAATTTTTATAAGGTCCATTTCGCTATTTTTGGATAGTTAATAGAAATATGAAGATTACAGGGTTGAAATCCTGGCAAGAAAAAAATTTTTACAATGCGAGAACGCATTCGAGTTGAAAAGGAAAATTCTAGACTATGAATGTGTTTGTATTTTTTAAAAGGTTTTCAATTAATTTTTTTTTTGTTTTCTCGTAAGCGCACACTCTAATAACCGGACAAATTTCTGGGTACCATCAGTGTCCGGTTATGAGAGAGTATGTACTTTTAAATGACTAAACCGATTTTGTTATAATTTGACTGCTTCTAAAAGGATCACACAGTATTGCATTTCAAAAATTTAAAAATATTTTTAGTAAACAACAACAAAAATTAAACAAATAAAAAATTTTTTTTTTCTGTAATATTTTTACTTATTAAAATATGTAGTCACAATTCTAGTCACAAGATGAGGTCCATGCATATTTACTTTTTTTCACACAGTATTTTTTATTTTATTGCAAGTTCAATGCTAAGTCACTTAAATCACAAGCGCAAGTTTCTGCGATTCATGTTTTTTTTTTTTTTAATTAAAAATAAATTTTTGTTCTTCGAAACGCCAAAACTAACTTTGGTAGATATAAAGTCTGTAAATCTCTGGTTTTGACACTTAAAGGCTGGAGCACAAAATTCCAAAAATTTTACTATGAGAAGGTGTGTATTTTATCTATGCAACATCCGCCATTCAGATAGCAATACCAACCAGGACTTCTGATGAAGTAGAGGGGATGATATCCTTATAATTTGTTTTATCCAAATAGGATGGAATATAGTAGACATTATAGACACACCGCACCACACTTCATCTTATAAATTTAACTATATCGTTTAAATCGCTAGAAATAAAAAATAAATAAATAAGGAAATCGAAGGGAATTACAGATAGCTTGAGGAAATAACGAAGATAGTATAGTTAATTTCATATCCGTAAACTTTTTCAGTTCCAGGATGTGTCAAACGACCGACAAAAAGGGGGTTTGGTTAAGAGTTGGGTGCAAGGACTTGTGTCCTACAATATATTATCAGAGAAACGAGTGGAGACGGATATATGTCCCTATATAGAATATTGAGTTACCACACTCTGCTTTAATAGGTAAACTAGTTAGGTAGGGGGGGTGATATATGTATTACATATGTACGTGTAATATGGTGATTGGTTGTTAAGCCCATTCCTTCGTCGCTATCGTCATCCTCTATGATGGGTTATTCAATTAAAATGGACCAGTGATTCCTATTGCTAGTGCAGTTCTCGCTGGAAGAAAATTATAAACTGCAACGGAAAATGTTAGAAAATAGTTTAAAAAAAAATAATAATAAACATGGAAACCCTTTTTATGGAGTCTAACGTAACTTAATTGCTTTACTATAACAAAATGTGTAAGCATTATCTTTGATGCACTCAGCCCTTAAATGGTAATATATAGAGACTGACTAGCCGTATTGGCCACGAGACGTGGTGAATGATTGATTTTGTTTGGTTTTTGGGTGTAGTGAACTTTGTAAGAGTGTGTGGCAAAAATTCCATAAAAAAGGAACCACTTCACGAAATTTTCACTCATGATAAAAGGTGTTTTTCTTTTTCAGCGATGATAAAGTGCGAAACTAGTATAAATGTTAAGAGCTCTCCGATTTAATTATGAAACGCTCTTGAGCACTGGGCTGAAAGTATGTAACTTGATACAATCGAGCTAATAATTAATCCATTTCCTAATTTGGTTCAACCGAATCGAACAAAAAATGGACGTCAATAAATTAGGAACTGCTAGGCTCGATTATAAAGAATGAACTTGATTGTCTAAAGTTTCGTGCTAGACCCCTTGAATTGCCATATTATGGTTAGTAATCTGTCAAAATAACATGACAATTGTATTCTGAGCTCATAAAGAAGAGCTAAACCTGATTGAAAAAAAATATGTGCACGACTCGGTCGCACGAACTTGCTCTTAAGTGCGATCCTACTGTGTTTTTAAAGTTTTAATATTTCAAAAACTATAAAATTTTTCTTATAAAAGAAATAAATTAGTTATGGGAGCCTATATTGTATACCTACCACCTGCTTAAAACATATTTAAGTTTAAGGTAGTATTATGCGAGTAGGCTCATTTATTTATGAACAATATAGCACCGTGTTGCAAATATGCATGGAACTTACAGTTTAGACTGAAAAATTGTTAAAAAAATATGTAATTAAACATAAATTGATTAACTGATTAATTCTATGGGAGATACCATTTTTAAACTACATATATATAATTTCTTTTCAATAATATAGTTGATCGCACAGATATTAGTTCACACAAAAATTTTAATCAAAATCGTAGGAACCGTTTTTGAGAAAAATGAGATTTTCAATACCGGTTTTTAAACATTTGTATGGGAGGTACCGTTATTTTTGTTTGTAAGAATAATTTTCATTTAAAGTCTGCTAGGTAATGTTAAAAAACTGCTGTCACGTTTTTGAGAAAAATAAGATTTTCATTTTTTTGCTAAAAAACGGCATGCACCGTTAAATTTGGTCTTAAAAAATGAAAAAAAATGTGTGGGAGGAATGCCCAAAAAACGCTAGGTACAAACTTTGAAGAAAATCGACCCACCCGTTTAGGCTGCAGCCGAAAGGACAGACAGACGGACAGAATTGCGAGACCCACTTTTTTCGACTTCGCTATCATCGTAATGTCAACTTTGATCAAAATCCCGAGTTCGATTTTTTTACGAATCCATAACTTGCCATATACATATGTAGTACCTAATACCGCAAGTAAAAATAAATGCGTCCTGGTGTGTCAGAGCTAAAAAAAAATGTATTTTTAGTGCTTTGTTCCTTTTTTTGTAATGAGAGACAGTCTTGGTTTGACAAAACCTTCATCCCATCCAAATTCGCAAGAAAATGCTAAATAAATAAATACAATACAAAACAATACAATTCAATGTCAATGTCAATTTTGACCTGTGCTGGTAGCACATAGTCGGTATCCATATCATCCGATTTAGATAAAAAGGAATTTTCTTCTAATTTCAAGCGTCCCTATTACAATACACTTTTATACTATTTTATCAAAATCTGACTGCTTCTTTACAAAGAAACAATCAATTAGGTGTGACAAAAAATTTTTATAAGCAAATTTTTTGAAAAATCACTATACAATCAATAAACAACACGATTTTCTATCAAGTGAGACGATTTTCATTTTTTTTTTTAAGTGGGCGGAAATTTATTGTGATGATTGCTTTTTCCCAGCCTATGCCGACTTAAAATAAATGTTTTTCACGGGCTACTGCCTTTTGCGAGGAATTGAAAAATCCTCCAAGACTATCTCTTGTCATGTCATGTCAACGTTAACGTCAAAACCATATTTCCTTAAAGCGAACTTTTCCGCAAAAACATAATACAGGTACTAATTTTAATCAAAATCGTAAGAGTCATTTTCAATAAAAATTTGAAAATACTGAAATCGTTGTATGACAGCTAGCCCCATTTTGGATAAGCAAACAAAAATTCGAACTTTCCCGGAATCACATAAAAATGCACAAATAGGTCCACACACACTTTTTTCCGAATTCTCGCAATTTTTTCAATGTTATAAGAACGAACGCATTGACAGTGTTCTGCGTTGACGATGACATGCCTTGACAACTTTGGGACAAAACTTGACGTCAGTGGCCATTTGCGTTGACCTTCTAATCCTAGCTTTAGGGAACGCACTTGCACATGCGATGTTCTATCATTATTTAAATTATAGAACTTAAATAATATAGGAAGGGACAATTAGATCGCAAGTGCGTTTTCGTAGTATAAAAACGTGCCGGTCGTGAAAGAGCTCATTCTGGATGACAACTCAACTAATTTCATTTGCGATTTCGATGAAAAATATAATTTTACTTTTACCGCCAACATTATCGCAATTGCGTTTTCGTAGTATAAAAACGTGCCGGTCGTGAAAGAGCTCATTCTGGATTACAACTCAACTAATTTCATTTGCGATTTCGACGAAAAATATAATTTTACTTTTACCGCCAACATTATTCACTCGATACATCCAGATTAAAACTTAAATCCGGATGTATTATAACATTGAATTTATAATAATTAACATCCGGATTTAAGTTTTAACCTAGATGTATATTTTTTTGTCGTTGAGGAGATGCAGAGAGATTTTTACTTCCTACCAGCAATGGAGACTGTGTGATGGAGAATAATAACAATAGTTTGAAACGAATCTAATTCCTGTAGGTCTCATGATACAACGAGAACAAAAAAAAAGAAAGCATGATGACACACGAGTTAACTACCTGACTTAAGCACAAAAAAATATATTTATGAAATTCTTATGTAAAAAAAAAAAAAAAAGAAAGTCGGGTTAACATTAAACATATCCCAAACATGTATCACACAGCATCAGAAACACCAGTTGAATTTCAATTTTTTTCCATTTTAATTGTGTGTGTGTGTGATACAGAAAGACGCACACATAAAGACTGGGTAAGTCCTTAAAAAGCTTAAAACGGAAAAAAAGAAAACGCCTAACTACAGGAACTGCTCGCGCAAACACAGTAACATTTCTTTTGTGTTTGTCGAAATTATCTTCTCTATGTTCGCATCAACCCAGGCTGCATCCTCATTCTCATCATCGTCCTCAACATATGATCCTTCCTGTGGGTTTTTGTTTAAAGCAGAGTGTGCCAGCAAACTGACATACAGCCCAAAAGTATACTATCCCTTCACTTCATTGTACTCCAACGTGTGTTCCTATTGTTTCAGACGTCTATGATGAAACCACTATCAGTATAGGTGGATGATGTGCGGGCTGTATAGGGTGCGATTGGTGGGGGTGGTTTTGTTTTAGTTGGATTTTTTTTTGACAGGCATGTATATCGATCCGAAATGGGATGCAGCGTTGCTGCTGCAACCCATAATGGTGGTAGATGTAGCTGGTAGAGATGATGTGTGAGGATATCATTCCCAAATCATGACGACGACATATATATGTACAAATATGCATACAAACGGAGGAAAAACCTAACCTCTTACACTGTATTAATAACAATAAGATATGTGATAGAGGATTATAATATTACGACAAATAATCCTTCCAAATGACATATTGAACTAGAATTTTTCTTTTTTCTTCTCAAGCTCAATCAGAACCTTCAAATTTGATTTCTTGTGTTCTTGTTATTGTTCCTGTTTTTTTTTTATTGTTCCTTAATTTTTGTTTTAATGTTTAAAAAGTACTAACTGTTTAAAATAGTATTTCACATTCTCTAATATTTCATCTGACAAACGATATGATAAAATTACATTTTTTGTTCTTATTTTTCTTTGCATTTTTTTATTACTTTTATTTATTACTTTTCACTTGCAATACACATTCAAAGGTATACAAGGTACATACCAAGTGTATGGCAAATTATGCATTTTTCAAAACAATCTAATCCTAGATTTTAATCAAACCTGATGCTAAAGATTTGATAGGTTAGACTAAAAAATGGGTCGTAGAAATGTTTCTATTTATATCTTTGTCAGTCTCTTCGGCACAGCTAGACACAAATTGGCACAATTGGCATTTTAGACGTTTACGTACGATGTTAAAGCATTTTTCTGCACCAAATAAACTTCAAAGTTAATTTAAAAAAAATGCACGACTTAGACTTATCGCAAAAGCCAGTCGTGCATCAAATCAAATGTACCTACATACATATGTACATTGTACATTTCAAAAAAAAAATTTTTTTGTTTGATTTGATTTTTTTGTTTAAAAAACAAATTTTTCAAAATTTAAAAATGCAATATTGTTTGATTTATTTAGAAGACTCAGATTGCTAAATTATAAGGAAATTGGTCATAGATGAATAGCTCAAAATAGCGCAATTTTCATTACTCTAAGGTACAAAATTTAATCGAAATCGTCAGAGTGACGTTTTCGAGGAAATTGAAAAAAAACCGAAATCCTTGTATGGCTGGCAGCTACCTGTTTTAGATAAGCTAAAACATAAATTCAAATTTCCCCTCTAGGGAATTAGATAAAAATTACCGTTTACCAAATTTGAAACAAATCGGTTCATCCGTATAGTCTCTAGCTCAAATTACAGTGGACGCACAGTCAAAGTGACTTTTTCGAGGAAATTGAAAAAAAAAAACCGAAATCCTTGTATGGCAGCTACCTGTTTTAGATAAGCTAAAACAAAAATTCAAACTTCCCCTCTAGGGAATTAGATACAAAATACCGTGTAGCAAATTTGAAACAAATCGGTTCATCCGTATAGTCTCTAGCTCAAATTACAGTGGACGCACAGTCAAAGTGACTTTTTCGAGGAAATTGAAAAAAAAAACCGAA
This sequence comes from Epistrophe grossulariae, assembly GCA_929447395.1. Classification (NCBI taxonomy): domain Eukaryota; kingdom Metazoa; phylum Arthropoda; class Insecta; order Diptera; family Syrphidae; genus Epistrophe; species Epistrophe grossulariae. The sequence goes on from OV839570.1 coordinate 7,323,913, forward strand.
ATCCTTGTATGGCAGCTACCTGTTTTAGATAAGCTAAAACAAAAATTCAATCTTCCCCTATAGGGAATTAGATACAAAATACCGTGTAGCAAATTTGAAACAAATCGGTTCATCCGTTTAGTCTCTAGCTCAAATTACAGTGGACGCACAGATGCACGGACACACAGACCGACGCACGGATGATATGACGAACCCAACTTTTTCGAACTTTTCCATCATCGCAGTGTTAATTTTGATTACAATCTCAACATTATTTTTTTTTGCCCAAAGCTTATAGGTACTTACTTGTCCTATAGATCAAGTAACAAGATTACATTGTGTCAGCTGTTTTGATTTTTGACAACGAATATAATCTATTCGGTTTTGTACGTTCAGAAACATGTATTCGTATAATTAACACCTGAACGCGCCCATTCCCATTTATTATTCCAATCTTCCCATTTAAATGTCACCTTCTACCAAAAATAAGTAATTTTTTTGTTCATTAAAAAATGTATTATTGATGATTTTGTTGCTTTCATTAAAAAAGAAATTACTATTCGAAGCCTTGAGAGTGTTTTTATATGCTGAAGGAAGTGAGAGAGGTATTATTAACACAAAACAAATAAATCCATAATAATTTAGTATAGCGTTTTTGGTTGGTCTTCCAGAAGCAGTCCGAATCCGAATACTTCTGAAAGCAATCGTTTGGCATTAAGATGACAGTTCTTTTTCTTAAAAGAAGAAAAAATCGATTCTGGATTCAAAGAAAGAATCAAAACCAAACGCACTCTCACAATGTTCTCACTTTTAATATTAAAATTGTGAAATGTAAGTTTTTGTTATTTATAATTCTGGAATTGCGATTCGATTGTGCATTTGTAAAGTATGTATACATATGTAAATTTAATCCGTCCTACTTTATTTTGTTAACAATATTTTGGAGCGTATTTTATTCGCACATAAAACCTCATCATTTAAAAAATCTTGAATAGGTCCACGCACTGGTGTGTTATCACCTAAGTATTTCTCAAGAAATCTATGGTTTTTTTCACCGGCAATCATAATGGAAATAGGCCTTCTTTATTTTGTTATCACATTATTACAAACTATTAAATACGATTTTTTTCAGGTCATAACCTTAAAAAAATGACAAAAAATATACTAAATTTTTAAATTAAAATTAGTAAACAATGCTTGATAATGGTATTTTGGCTAAGCATTTTCTTTATTTTTTTCTTTAAAGCTCACGATAAGTAACTGAGCCAAGGTTAAAAAACAAGATTTTTTAATCAACTTAGAATATATTAAGTAGAAACTGAACTGATCCAAAACCTTAAAAAAAATTGTTTAAATAGTAGGCATTTAGTCTCAGTCGTTGGGTGTCAGTGTTTGGTTTGTAGAAAAGAATTTAATAATATTTTACATATAGAAATTTTAAGGGTAAGTAGTCGTTAAGTTGGGTCAAACAAATATTAGCATTAAGAGGACCCTCATAGGTTTTCGTTTTCAAATGATGTATATGGAACTTAAATTGATTAAAATTCTGGAAATTTATAAGTTACTAACTGACGGATATATGGTCGTTTTACTGTGAACCTTTTTTCGTCGGTACCACCATGATCACCATGGCAACAGGATGAAAAAAATGTTCTTTCAGTTCGATCTGTCCATCCCTATCTCATACTGATGTCGATAGCATGGTATGAGAATTCTTATACCATGTGTCGCTATTTATTTATATTTACTTTTGGTTGAACTATTTTTGATACATTTTAATAAAAAAATTTACGTTTTTTTTTTCTTTTCAGTACTTATGTTGTGAAACATGAGGCTTTTAATCAGCGCCTTGTTGCTGGCAACACTATATCATCATGTAACATGTAACGGCAGTGCTAGCAGTATAAACACCGGCAGTAGCAGTAGCAGCAGCAGTGGCGTAAACAATAACAGTGGCCCCAGTAGCAGCAGTAGTAGTAGTAGTAGTAGTAGTAGTAGTAGTAGCAGTAGTAATAGTGGTAGTAGTAGTGTTGGTGGAAATATAGCCAACCAATCGTCATCCTCAAAAATCAACAATTACAGCAGTATAATAACCCGACAAGTACAATTCGACACAATACTGAATCATCTTGTTGTGGACTCAATAACAGGACGTGTTTATGTTGGTGGCATAAATCGTCTATTCCAACTATCGCCGGAACTCGAACTACATGAATCTGTAACGACCGGACCACAAAATGATTCGGTCGAGTGCACGGTGCTCGATTGTCCGGCGCATGCGGTTCGTCAGCCAACGGACAATGTGAACAAAGTGCTGCTCATCGATAGAGCAACATCGCGTCTAATATCTTGTGGTTCATTGTTTCAGGGCATTTGTACGGTGCGTAATTTGCAAAATGTCAGCATTATCGAGCACCAGGTATCGGACGCAGTCGTTGCCAACGATGCCAATTCCTCGACGGTGGCATTCATAGCCCCAGGGCCACCGCAGCCGCCAGTTACAAATGTTATGTATGTTGGTGTGACATATACCAACAATTCACCATATCGCAGTGAAATTCCAGCTGTGGCATCACGCAGTCTCGAAAATCAAAAACTATTCCAAATTGCGTCGTCTGCTGTGACGACAGGAACACGCATTTTCATTAATTCATATGCCCGCGAGTCATACCTGGTGAATTATGTTTACGGTTTTAGTTCGGAGAAATTTTCGTATTTCCTCACGACACAACTCAAACACAACCACCACTCCACGCCTAAGGAGTATATAACCAAATTGGTGCGCATCTGTCAAGAGGACTCCAACTACTATTCGTACACAGAAATTCCTGTGGATTGTATTGATGCCCAAGGCGGCACCAAATACAATCTCGTTCAGGCTGGTTTCTTGGGTAAGCCCGGCTCAGATTTGGCATCAAATTTAGCCATAACCGAACAAGATGATGTGTTGTATGCGGTCTTCTCGGAGGGTAAAGGCAACGTGTCAACCGATAACTCAGCACTATGTATATATTCGCTGAAATCGATTCGCAGAAAATTCATGCAAAACATCAAATCTTGCTTCAATGGCAATGGAGCTCGCGGGCTTGATTTTATATCGCCGAATATGGATTGTGTTTCAACTGTAGGTTGTTTGATGATGAAAAACTGAAAAATCTTTTGCAAATCAAATAATTTCTTTCCAGAAACTACAAACTATTGGCGAGGACTTCTGTGGTCTCGATGTCAATTCGCCATTGGGTGGTGAACATCCAATAGCTGCGGTACCAGTTGCAATATTCAATAAGCATTTAACAGCTGTTGCTGCAACTCGTACCAGTGGCTATACGGTTGTGTTCATCGGTACGGCCGATGGCTATTTGAAGAAGATCGTTGTCGAATCAGCCAGTTCGGCCATCGAATATGCCAACATTCCCATAAATATTGGCTCGCCAATAAATAGTGACATGCACTTTGACAATCAAAAACTCCACATTTACGTTATGTCAAAACATGGCGTTTCCAAAGTTAAAGTCTACGATTGTTCTGATTATTTGACATGCGGTCAATGTTTGGGCGCCCGTGATCCGTATTGCGGATGGTGTTCATTGGAAAATAAATGCAGTCCACGTTCAACCTGCGAAGATGACGCCAATGATCCATTGTACTGGGTTAGCTATAAGACTGGCAAATGTACGACAATAACGAGTGTTGTGCCACATCAGTTACAACGAACTACAGCTAGAACGGTAAGTAATGGGAGGAGGGATGGTTTTTTATCCGGTAGCAGCGTTGTTCCGAATGACACATTTTTGGGTGTGTTTCAGTTGGAACTGATAATCGATCATCTACCTCAACTTAAGGAGAATCTTGTGTGTGCCTTTACAACCGAAGAGAAGGCTCTATTTACAAATGCTACCAAAAAACGAAATGGTGTCAATTGTACAACACCAAGAACTGATATGTTGCCACAAATTGAACAAGGACGACGTAAGTTTAAAAATAATACAAGAATTATGCAAGGATTTACAAATGACTAACAAATCCCATGATTGATATCACTATAATAAATTTGTTAATATAAAAAAATGTTAAAAAAAATATGGACATTTGTCAGTCGTATAAATCAAGCTGCATAAGAGCAAACAAAGAACGAAAATCAAATATTTATTTTGTCTTATTTCAACATTTCATAGATCACTTTACGGCAAAATTATCAGTTCGAACGAAAAACGGTCCCGATTTGGTATCAACCGATTTTACTTTCTTCGATTGTAGCACACATTCCTCTTGTACCAGATGTGTATCATCAGAATTTCCTTGCGATTGGTGTGTGGAAGCCCATCGCTGTACCCACGATACAGCCGAGAATTGCCGCAATGATATTCTAGTAACTGGAGTTAGTGTAAGTTTGGTTATCCTTCCCCCTCACCCTATTCCACTTTGAAAACAACAACAACAAGTAAATGTTTTCTTTTGAATTTCTTCTTCTTCTTTTCAGCGCATTGGACCAAGTTATCGATCTGGGCCAGGATTTTGTCCAACAATCAATGCAACAGGCGATGGCAGCGAAGTACTTGTTGCTGCCGGCACAAGCAAATCTATCAAAGTCAAAGTGCATATTATTGGCCAATTTATTGTTCAAACACGTTTTGTTTGTCAATTTAATATCGAAGGGCGTGTGACATCATTGAATGCCCAACTCTTGGGCGATACAATATATTGTGATAATATGGAATTTCAATATTCATCAAGATCACCCAACTTAACGGCTACATTTGCTGTCATTTGGGGTGGATCGAAACCACTTGACAACCCTCATGATATTCATGGTATATTCATTTTGTTTGTTGTTATTTTAAATTTTTAAATGACAACTAATTATTTTTTTGTTTTCATACAGTTGTGATATATCGTTGTCGTGATATGGCCGATAGTTGTGGTATATGTTTGGCTTTAGCTGAAAAGTACAATTGCGGTTGGTGTTCGTCAACAAATTCATGTGAAGTCGAAGAACAATGCAATAAAAATAATGAAGGCAAAACTGATTGGCTAAATCGCATGGAGACATGTCCTAATCCAGAAATTCAATCATTCTCACCTAAAACTGGTCCTTGGGAAGGCGGAACTAACATAACAATACAAGGCATCAATTTGGGAAAGAACTTCACTGATATCTATTCAGGTGTGTAATTTTAATAAACAAAATTAACCGAGAATATAAGGAATGAGGATGAGAAGTAGAAGTAGCAGTAGAATTATAAATAAATGTAGAAGTAGATTTTCTCTGATATGTTCTTAATCAAATTCATGAATGTTATTTACCTTTATCAACTCTTTTTTTAATTTTTGTTCTGTCTTTTGTGGAAACAAACTTACTAACTTATCTTCTATAAAATTAATTTTTTTTTTTGGTTTTTACTTAAAATAAAATATAACACTTGTCGGCAGAGAATAAATTTTTGTGTTTGTATGTATTGTGGTACCAGAGTAATACAAGTGTTGTGCTTCAGTTGCCATTTTTACAATATCTTTTTTAATAATATACCCAGGAGGAATATGACAAATAATGATATTAAAAAATATGTTGCTGATCTTTTTTTTTTGCAATATTTTTCGAGTTTATAGTTGGAAAATAACATCATTCAATTATCAGTTGATAAATATTAAAATTAGGTATTCTATAACTCAATTGATAAAAGTTTTGAGCATTGAATGTATAACTCAATTGATAAAAGTTTTATGTTTTGAGCATTGAATGTATTGAAACAAAATTTAAAATTACCAATTTATTAATAAACGATCAATTATTAATTTTAATCAAACATAAACATTTATCAATTGCCACTTGCTAACAATTGAAAATTGCAATATATGTATTCAATGTAAACCTTTGAATTATCTTTAAAAGGGTTGAAAAAAAGCAAAATATGCACATTTAACATAATTACAATCAAATCATTAACAAACAAATATTTGAGGGCGAGTAACAGCAAAAATCAAGTGTGGCCAAGATTGCGTGCCGCTGAGTGTATATAAAAATTAATACATGGTTGGGTTTAGTTCATTTTAAAATTAAAATAATTATTTAAACAAATATATTATTCATACATATATTTATATGTAAATCTGTGTTGTAAAATTAAATTTTAGAAAAAAATATGTAAAATTACAACTCTGTTTATATGGGAAATTGTTTTTATTTCAAAAATATATATGTTATGTTTTTTTTTTTGTTTTATTTATTCAATAGACCGGGTGCTAAATGTGTTTAAAGTTTGGTTAAGGATCTGCAGTGTAATGTGTTGTTCTTTTCTTAGCTTTATCGAAAAATTTCATGACGAAAATTATTTTTTTAAATACTTCGGATGCTGCTTTTTGAGGATAGTTATGTTTTTATATTTTTTAAAAATCTTTATAACCGAATTCCTGAGCTTCTTCTCATAGCTGTCCAAATGTAACAAGGCACTTGATATTACTTATTTCATATCAATGATAACTCCTGCTACCTACACACTTCAGTGTGGCTTGGGGCAGTGGCTACATATTGCATCTTGCTACTTCTGAGTAACTGGGTCTAAAAGCTTTCAATATCATTTCAGTTGCATTTATGCCAACTCTGCCACCACACATGGATTTCTTTAAGTTTTCATTTTTTGTCGCTTTGTTCTGTGTGCTTTTTCTTTAAAATATTTGGAGATTATATTTATAGTATACAAAGTATGAAAATTGCATCAGCTATTCCGTTGAAAAAAAACTAACTTCCGTTGGAAAAGCCTTTTCCCAAGCCCTTAACTTGAAGTCTATTAAAATTTTAAACATATTTCGAGTTGCCGCTAAAAATAATAATGTTCCTGTTATCGTTGTTAAGCTTCAGAACCGTTTTGAAAGAAATCAAATCATGAAATCATTATATTCCTATAAAAAAGATAATGTACTGAACCTAGCTAAAATTGGGTTTCCAGTTAATGACAGCGTGAATTTTTCATCTTTGAAAGAAATTGTTTAACTACCATCTACGTAATTCAAAGAAAAATAAACATCATGAGTCTTATCATTTCGATTATTTGCAAGGTTTTGGTAAAGAAGCTTGGAAAGATGATCTAATTAAATCGATTCTGGACATGGATAAACTACTTGGCTGAGAATTCAAAGTTGATGCTGAAAAAAAAACGGAGGGGCTTAAACCTAAATGTTTCTTATATTATGTTTATACACATTTTTATGTATAAAATTTATTTTTTTCTTAAAACTACTTTTCCATTCATTTTAGTATATTATTTTTTAATCAATATTCTAATTTCTTTGTATTTTAAAATTTACGTCAACATTGTAATGTAATGAACAAGCTGATTGCTCTTGTTCAATTTCTTTGTATTGCTTCCTCTTTCGTTTGTAATGTTATGCTGAGTTTGTTAATTATAACTTAAATCTATGACATCTTATAAAGATTCTAATGGTGTGAATGATTTTAATAACTGTAACAAATTTAATTTATATATGTATTTTATAATCAGAGTACTTTACTAAAAGTTATCATAATATAATAAAACGGAAAACATGAATTTTGGGGTACAATTTACGCAGTCTACAAAAGCCGAAGGCATATAAATTGTATTTCGTTGGAAAGGTTTTTTTTTTTGCATAGAAGTGCACAATGCAAAAATTTATTAAATAATTGCACCACAAAAACAAAAAAAACAATAAAAGAAAATTGCATAATAAGTGAGGGCGAGAGCCAGAGCGAGACCGAGTATTTGTTCACGACACTTATTATATTTTCGTCGAATGCAGTTGTTCGTGCATTTAATATATTCGTTAAGATGGTTCGTGAATTCGATTGAGGGATTTTTTGGGAAGAATATTTTTTGGGTGGAGTTTTTTTTCTGTTGCGTTGGATTTTCGGCCATTGGTCGATTTAATGCGAGGAAGCATGAATTATGTAATAGTTGTAGGTAAATTGGTTTTGCATGGAAATATTCTGCAATCTATTGCCTCTCGCTCAAGACTGCTTTTAAACGATGGAAATATTCTTGCGATTTTTTACTTAATGTTGGAGTACATCCAAAAATCGTATGCATCGAAAAATAAAGTTTTCTAGAATTTTATGTGAATTGCAATATATTTTCTAGAAGTTTGTCAATTAGACGAATGTTAGAAATATCTGAATTAAAAATTTTCCGTAATGATCGAATCTTGCGTAGAATTTTAGAAAAATCTCCACTGGATTATCTTGTACAGTTTATCTTTATTAAAACATTCAAAGGTGATGATGTTGGTATTCAAGCAGACAATATTAAATACTTCTCTATTATAAGCAGGGTTCCCTGGAATAATCTGTTTGAATCTGGATGTATTAATAAAAAAAACTAAAATTATCAATTGAATATGTACTTATTTTATGCACGCTTGCCCTTTGGTAACACATCAGTCGTGTCACTGAAAAATGTTTCACGAAGAAGCTTATGAGTTCGAACCCGAAGTCGTAGATGCTATAAAAAGTAATAAATACAATTCTGTAGGGGTGGATTATAGATACCAACAAGTAAGTACTGAATCTAGTGATTAGAAATGTTTGCCAATTACGGACCACTTCTTTTGTCATGAGGCATACTTGTCTAATGGAAGATTGTACGAGGCACGTCCAGAAAATTAGAGTAATCGATTTTTCTTCTTTTTTTTCGAACAAATTTACTTACAAAAAATCTACAGCGTTTCATTGGTATATATGGTAGAATTCTGCCACCATCTCCTTCTTCCAGTTAAGAACTTGTTTAACCTCCTTGTCGGTTTTTTATTATCGACATATTTTACATAAACAGACACTACCGTATGAGTTTTCGTACTAAAGATGACGGGCGGCACTCGTTGTGCTCAGGAGAACCACCTAGGTCGCTAACCTTGCAAACAAAATTTCTCACAACCCCAAAGGGCAACAGTCTAGATACTCTTGCTTGTCGTATGTTGCTGGGCGTGTCTTGTATCTTTAATACCAATTAATTAATTGCAATTTAGCTTATCGTAATAACTTAAAATTGAATTCAGATAAATCCAAGGAAATTATAAATGGTGCCGAATTCTTTTGTAAAATTCTCTTTTTAACCTAGCATCTAAAATCTACGAAAAATTATTTAACATCGTACTAAATCGACTAAAATTTTGTGACACTGATAATTTGCCAGAAAATAATTACTAAGTGGCTAGTTCGTTGTCGTTGTACAGACTCATTGTTACATCTTCTCCTTACATGTAGTTTTTTTTATACATTTTCATTTAAATTAGTTATAATTATATTCTATATCTCATCGTAAAATGTAATATTATATGCTTTTTTTTAATATCAAATCAGATATATTGAAATAAAAGGAGAAAATAAGATTTTTTTTTCTTCCATTAACTTTCTATTGAAAAAAAAAAATCAAAATCCTTCCAGGTGTTCGAATTGCCGGAATTAACTGCATGCCATTTCAACAATTCTACGTTGATACTAAACAAATTGTCTGCACTGTTGACAGTCCTGGGGTGCAGCTGTACCGAAATGGCCGCATAGTTGTACAAATTGGTGACTATCGTGGAGAATCGAAAACAGATTTTGAATTTGTAGATCCAAAAATAGATGGTTTTAATCCGAAATTCGGCCCCGTCTCAGGTGGCACACAAATTATGATCTTTGGGAAGTATTTGAATGCCGGGAGTCGGATACAATCATTCATCAATGATCATTTGCCATGTGAGATATTAAGCACCAATGCGACTCAAGCTTTGTGTAGAACAAGCTCATCGCCGGGCATAATTGAGGGTCGCTTGAAAATGCACTTTGATAATGGAATTCGTGAGTTCAACGATTATAATTTCAAATATGTCGAGGATCCGACAATTGATTATGTTAGATCGGGTCAGTCGGGTACAAATTCACCCAAAGGTATTCCAGCGGGTGGTATTAAGATAGCCGTTCGAGGAAGTCAATTTAATTATATCCAGAGCCCGAATATGTATGTGTATTACAATCAGAAAATGTTTTTCAGCGAATGTGAGGTTTTATCATCATCGGATATGCTGTGTAATTCACCAGTTATCAATACCGCATCAGTCTTGCTTGATGCCGATAAACCCGAACAACTAGAATATGGATTTTTGATGGACAATGTTATCGGAGTACAAAATCTCTCAGCCAAGCATAATAATAAATTCGAACTCTACCCTAATCCAGTGTATGACCGTTTCGAAGACCAAGTGAAATATTACAAGAGCGAATATCTTACAATCAATGGCAAGAATCTGGATCGTGCTTGCAAGGAGAGCGATGTGCTTGTAATGATCGGCAATGGAATTTGCAATATAACTTCGCTGTCACGTCAGCAATTGACCTGCCGACCGCCATCGGAGTCCACAGATTCAAATGAGGGGCCTGAGGTTGTTGTAAAAATTGGCCAATCACTGGAATATCGTATCGGAGTTTTGAGCTATGCATCGCCCAATATTATGCATGGCCTAGGAAAGAATGTAATGTTCGGAGTGATTGTCGGAGTGACAGCTTTATTTCTTTTCTTCGTCTGTCTACTTGTGGCCTACAAAAAGAAAACATCCGAATCGAATCGTGTTCTAAGAAATATGCAAGAACAAATGGACATCCTGGAGCTACGTGTTGCTGCTGAATGTAAAGAAGCCTTTGCTGAATTGCAAACTGAAATGACAGATCTGACTGGTGATCTGACGTCAGGCGGTATTCCGTTCCTAGATTATCGTACTTATGCAATGAAAATTCTCTTTCCCAATGACAAAGATCACAATGTGTTGCAATGGGAACGCCCAGAGTTGTTACGCAAAGAAAAGGGTCTTCGTTTGTTTGGTCAATTGATTATGAACAAAACGTTCCTGTTGCTCTTCATACGCACTCTAGAATCGAATCGTTACTTCTCGATGCGTGAACGAGTGAATGTCGCCTCTCTCATCATGGTTACACTGCAATCGAAACTAGAATATTGCACTGATATATTGAAAACCCTTCTGGCCGAATTAATTGAAAAATGCATAGAAGGCAAGAGTCATCCGAAATTGTTGCTACGTCGGACAGAAAGTGTCGCCGAGAAGATGCTATCAGCTTGGTTTACATTTTTGCTATATAAATTTCTGAAAGAATGCGCAGGCGAACCACTTTATATGTTATTTAGGGCTGTTAAAGGTCAAGTTGATAAGGGTCCTGTCGATGCATGTACACATGAAGCTCGTTATTCGTTAAGCGAAGAGAAACTCATTCGCCAATTAATCGAATTCCGACCGATGACAGTTTTTGCCAGCATCACTCAGCAACCAATGTTTTGTACAAACATGGAAATGATGCCAACCAACACTGAGAATGTTCAAGTTAAGGTTCTAGACTGTGATACCATTGGTCAGGTTAAAGAGAAATGTTTAGACACTATTTATAGAAATATTCCATCCAGTCAACGACCAAGAAAAGATGACTTGGATTTGGGTAAATTTTTGAGAACAAAAATATAATTAACTTTATTGAAATTTATTAATTTATTTTCCTATATAAAGAATGGCGAACAGGAGCATCAGGTCGTGTAATACTCTATGATGAAGATACAACATCAAAAATGGAAAATGAATGGAAAAAACTAAATACACTACAACATTATAATGTTCCCGATGGTGCCGGTTTAAGTTTGGTGCCCAAACAAAGCTCCATTTACAATTTCTCAATACTCTCAGATAAGAATGAAAAATCTCATAAGTAAGTTATAAATTATCTTCTCATCCAGAATTTTGTCTGATTTATGGCATTTCTTTTTGTTGATACAGATACGAAACATTAAATTTATCAAAATACACATCATCATCGCCAACATTTAGCCGAGCTGGTAGTCCATTAAATAACGATATCCATGAGAATGGTCTGAAATATTGGCATTTAGTAAAACATCATGACAGTGATTTACAAAAGGAAGGCGAACGTGTAAATAAACTAGTGTCGGAAATCTATTTGACACGATTACTTGCTACTAAGGGTACATTACAAAAATTTGTCGATGATTTATTTGAGACAATATTTAGTACAGCACACAGAGGTTCAGCGTTACCTTTGGCTATAAAATATATGTTTGATTTTTTGGACGATCAAGCATTATTACATGGTATAACTGATCCAGAAGTTGTGCATACATGGAAGAGTAATAGTTTACCATTAAGGTAAATAATAATTTAAACAAAAATTATAGTAAATTTAATACATTTTGTTTTCCTTTTTTCATTTAAGGTTTTGGGTTAATTTAATTAAAAATCCAAACTTTGTTTTCGATATTCATAAGTCAAACATAGTTGATTCCTGCTTATCAGTAGTTGCTCAAACATTTATGGATTCATGTTCCACATCAGATCATAGATTAGGTAAGAATTTCTCCAAATAATAGTAATACAAAGTGGAATACTTTTATAAAGACAATGGTGTTAAAGCTTATCATATTAAAAATGCTTTAACATCGTACTAAATTGTTTAAAATTTTGCGCTTGTTTTATTAAAAGTCAATCATCTGGTGGAAGGCCGCACTATAGATCAAAAACATTTTTTTTAAATTATTATTGAAAATTTACAAAAACTTTTAAACTACACAAATTCTACAAAGTAAATTGCTTAAATAGTATTGAAGAGATTAACCGAAATTAACTGAAATCTCAAGATTTACCACAAACTTTTATTTCGTTAAAAAATATTCCGTTAAAAGAAACTTTCTATTTCCCCTCCACTTCATTAAAACAAAATTAAACACTCTCATTATGACACAATTTACTTTCAAAGTAAATCTTTTATTCTTCTCGCGCGGTTTAAATTATGACAATATTACCACTGAAAACTGTTTCTGTTTAACTTTAGTTAAAAAAACGTTGTCTAACTTAATAAGCCTTTTCTTCTTTTATCTAGGTAAGGATTCTCCAAGCTCAAAGCTACTATATGCAAAAGATATACCTGAATATCGCAAATGGGTGGATCGATATTATCGTGATATTAGAGAAATGCCAGCTATATCGGATCAAGATATGAACGCAATGCTAGCTGAAGAATCGAGAGTGAGTTGAAACAATAATTTTTTTTAATTTTATATTTTTTTTTTAAATAAATATTTTGTAAATTATTATAAAATACACTAAGTTGGATATATTTTCATTACAGTTACACACAACAGAATTTAATACAAATTGTGCCCTCCACGAATTATATGAATATGCTGTGAAATATAATGAACAATTAACTGTAACATTGGAAGAAGATGAATTCTCACAAAAGCAAAGGCTTGCCTTTAAATTAGAACAAGTTCATAATATAATGTCTGCAGAATAAGTTTAAAAAAATACAAAACAACAACAAGAACAAAACTAAAAAAACAAAAACTAAACTAAGCTTAACTAAAAAAAGAAAAGTAAAAAAAAAAAAAAAAAAAACTACAGTAAACAATTTATGTAGAAGAAACGGAAAAAGAAGAAAAGGGAAGATGATATGTACACAACGATGGGAGGGAGGGGAGGGCAGCTATACGAGATCTTAAAACAAACAAAACCTAATGATGAGTATCTAAACAATCTTTCAAGTTTCCGAATAAGAGATAACCTGAGGGTTAGAAAGCAAAAAACAACATGACAAGACTTCTTCTTAAACAAGTGATAAAGCTTCCAGAAAGAGCTGTCTGTTACCTTACAACAAGACTTGTCCAACAAGAATAATAGCAAGAAATTACATGTAAGTTGCTTATATGGTTACATATTAAATAGTTCTTGTTGTGAATTGGAAAAGAAAAGGGAACTGGGACCTGTTATACTTAAACAACAAGGAAAAATATCATAAAATTACATGGTCGTTTTTATTTTTATTTAAATTTCAACTTGTTTTTACTTTAAAGACAACAAAAATCTTTTTTTAAACTGAAGAAATTCCACCTACACTGGCGGTCAATAGAACATGCAAACAAATAACAAAATAGTTTCTTTTTCTCCTGAAAAAAAATGAGGGTTATAATTTTTTTACTGTAAATATTTTCAAAGTGTCTACTTTTATTACGATTGACAACTATTGATTGGTAATTATTGAAATTTTTCAAAACTCAATTTATTAAAAACTGATCAACTATTTATTGAAAATTATCAATTTTTCTATTCAAAAAGTTTGACCAATTGGTTGTTAAATTTTGAATTTTAATATTTATCAGTTGATAATTGACAATTGTAAAAGAGTTAATACTTCCAATGAAAAGACACATTATTGCTTGTAATTTCCTTGTAATTCTTTTGACGATGAGAAACGCTTTGAAAATGTGTATCAACAGAAAACTTCTCAGAAAGGGATTCTTTTCGAAGAAATTAGGTTTTGTTTTGTTTGGACCGTTAGTGGAAGTTCCCTTTTCATGTTTTGTTGAACAATATAATTCATCTGTTGTGGACTTACTTAAAATAGCCTAGTTAAACAAGCTAAATTATAAAAATAGTTTATACTTGTTTAATAAGTCATGTTCTGCTGTGAAGGTTTTGAGATATAACAATGACTTTTGAATATTTTGATTACAATTTTTTTTATTAAATAATAAAATAAAGAAGTTTGTTAGTAAATTAAATTAAGCGCGCTTATGAAACTAAATGAACGTGTGTTAGTATCCTCCCTCTCTTTTCAAAAATCCATCTTTTTAGTTGAAATTGTCAAATTTTTCAATTTTCCTCTTTTTTTTAAGTTTTTTTCTTTGTTTTTGTATAAAAATTTACTCATACACCTTTACACAACCCATACATACACAAACACATACAAAATTGATGACAAGAGTATAACAGAATCTGCGATAAGTTTCTTTTTGTTCAAGAAATGGATTGTGTTTTTGTGACGGGGGCGAAGAAGGTGTGACTGTTTTGTGTATTATTTCAAAGTCTAATTTTATAAATATATATTTTTTTTAGTGTGTAGAAAATAAATATATATATATTTTGATATTTGTATGTGTATATTCGTGAAAGAATAGGCAGTAGTAAAACAGAGAGCTGACATAAAGAGTCTCTTTAGTTTATTTTTTTTGTTTGTTTGTTTTTGTTAAAAGTCTTTTTAATGTTGCTGCTTTATCAAAATAATGTTTTTGTTTGTTTGTATTTCCCTAGGTCCACCTTTTTTTTGTTGTTCATATGTCGTTACTGTCTTGTTCTTTTTAATTTTAGTTTTTGTCAACTTTAACTAGATTTATCCTCTTGTTTGTAGTCGAGCAACTTGAATTAACTCTTGAATGATGCCAGTTCAGATTAGTTGGCTGCAGAAGAAAAATTTTGTTCTCATTCTTCCACGTTTATACGCCAAATTAATTTCAAGTAATTCAAAGAACACATTGGACTCGTTCGAAACCTCAATTAAATCTGAAAAGAACTATTTTATGCAATCTTGTTCCAATGTCTTTAGCTTTCGAAGTTATTGGATCAAAACAAACATTTCATTAATACAGACTTCCTAGCTTATCTATATTTTCACGCTCTTAGTTGATAAAATCATTCAATTCAAAGATATAAACTATTCTTCGCTCTCTTTCTATCTCGCTCGCCCTTCCCCAAAATATTTACTTGTCTCGATGAATCAATAAATTTTTGTTTTCACCGTATTAATAATTTTAAACGCAACGAGTTTCTCTATTTATTTCGTTTTTCTCATGTAAGTAAAAAATAAAAAAAAACAAATGAAATAATATTTTGTCTCCTCGAAGAAAAATATGTTCACATTCCAAAAAACAAAAAAAAAAATACATGGTTGAGGCGATCTACAGTACACACACTTTTCGAGATTCCAAAAATATAAAAAGAAAAGAGGCGGCCTGAGTACTATTCCTACAAATTAAAACAAAAATAAAGAAAAGTGTATTATCTAAAAGAAGGATAAAAAAAAAATCATACTAAATAAACTAACTAAAAAAATACTAAAGAGCTGAATAATTTGACTGATTTTAACTATAACTATAATTATTTTAAATATAAAGTTAAATAAATAAATAAAATTAGTTTTATTATTATTTTTTTATATCGTTTGTTTTTATTTTATTTCTAATTAAAATGATTTTATATAATTTTATTATTATCATTTTTTTTCTATAATGTACAATTTATTTGTTTAAGTGAAAATTGTTTATCATCAAACACACTAAAATGTTGCTCCATTGTAAATTATTGCCTAATTTTACTTCATAGCTTTAAATTAATAAAATAAGAAATTATTTGATAAAAAAAAAATAGAAATACAAATAAGACAAAAAAAAATGTTTACTAATTTTTAACAAAATGAAATATTTTTTTTTACAAATGATGATATTGGTGATGATGATCCACACACACACTTTGCTCGCCATTTTTACACTTTATTTAACTTCCATCTTTTATAACTTATTCTTTTTTGCTTTACCATTATTTTATTTAATTACATATATGGAGGGTAATTGCAATTTAACTAACTAGGCAAACTTCTAAATATGAAAAGTCAGACGTGGACAAGAAAAAAAAACGATAGAACTTGCTTTGTCATGCACTCTAAAATTAGATTCGTTTTGAAGTCTAAAAATCCTAAGGTAACCAGTGCAGAACTCTAGGTTTGTACTATAACGTGCGGATAAAAATAAGGTGATTGAAATAGCAACAATTAATTTACAAAAATTAATACTGAAACGATAAATATGGG
The DNA here is from genome assembly GCA_929447395.1 of Epistrophe grossulariae. Lineage (NCBI taxonomy): Eukaryota > Metazoa > Arthropoda > Insecta > Diptera > Syrphidae > Epistrophe > Epistrophe grossulariae. Next base: position 7,340,558 of record OV839570.1, read on the forward strand.
AATCTTTGAAAATTCGTAGTTTTTATCGTCGATCGTCGCTCTTTCTCGTATCATCAAGGTAGCAAAAGCATATTTTCTGCTTACAATATGCTTTTGCTTCTTTGATAAATAGTTGATGTTGAAATTGCAGTATCTGAGGGGATGAATTTTTCTTTTTTCCCGCCTTGAAATCGATCTATGATTAACTACCGAATTCGGTTTATATAGCTTATACTGCTATTCGTTGCCTCAACATTGATAATTGAAACGTTGCCAAAATCCGGTAAATACTTTCCTAGCTACAAAATAGGTTGGAGATAAACAGGGCCAGCAATGGAGAGGAACATATCAAGGGTTCTTATTTAAAACGGGAGGATCGGCTTACTTTAAGATTAACACATAGTGTTCTTTTTCTATTCTCAAAAAATTTACCTGGTAAAACTAATTTTTCATTTACGATTAAAAAAAAATATATTGTAGATCCACATAAATGCTAAACGAAAATGTTTTCTTAACTAACGCTTTCACTTCACAAAAAGACTTTTTGTTTCGATAAAATACCCTGTACAGATGCTGCTATATTTCCAGATTCAATATGCTGCTATAGATGCTGCTATATTTTTCAGATTCAAATGATATTTTTTGAAGTTTGTTTTTTGAACTCTTATGCTTATTCAGAAAAAATTTTAAACAACAATCAAATTTGTTCAGTTGACTGCTGCATAACGAGATTTATTAAGATCTATTTACCTATGTTTTTATAATCTTAATATTACGCCTTTCACCTCTATAAGTTTGTTAAGTTAAATTGTAATAAACTCTTCTGTATCTACATTATTCATTTATTTCCTTATATTTTATTTTCCTCTGTTGAAAAAACATAATAAATTAAAGAATGGTTTCTAAATACATTATAATAAATTATATATATAATAAATAATTAAATAAAACAAATGAGCTTGTTAATGTATAATACAAATAAAATTACCTATAAAATAAAAAAAATCAAACTGAAAATATATTGTAAAGAGTATTCACAGAGTATAGATTGACAATAATTTAAATATATATATATATATGAATTTTTACAATTTGTTTTTATTTTTATTTGTTTTTTTTTCTTGTATTTTCGTTTTGTTTTATTTCAGTTTAAATTTGTGTTTTAACATTACATTCAGTAGATGAAGTCCGTCTTCGGCGGGTAGCTTTAGTGAGTTTCTGAGACGATACTCTCCAAAATTTAATTTATACAAATTGAATTTCAAATTTAAACACTTCAAAGCAAATTATTTATTTCTATAAAATTTAACTTTGGATTCAAGAAAATTTCTTTAACTCCATCATGAATTGGATGGCCATTGACCACCCACAAAGAAGAATGTATTGGTCAGTTTATATTTCTGAAATCGCGGATATCTCAGCAATCTCATTTGTGTCAAATAATGTGGAAAAAAAAATTTGCATTCGCCTACTCAACTTTTGACGGAGCAAAATTAGTAAGACCAGAGTCAGAAAATATAAACTGACCAAATATTGAACTGATTTCTAAAGAACGTTTGCAGAATGAGTACATTTTGCGAATGTCTGCTTTCATTGTATTTTATTACAGTGCGCGTTCACACTGTACGGCCCGTAATCAAAACACTTCGCAGTTTGACAGTTTTACACAAAAGTTCCCCTATTGGTGAATTTCTGTTCCATAAAAAGTCTGTGGATAGAAATGTTAGTTCTGCTCGAATAACTTTAGTTCGAGAGAAAAGGCAAATAAAATGTAAATGAACCTAATGCAGTTTTTGAGAGAATTTCATTTCATCTATTTAAATTCTACAGTGTGAAGTTTTGTGCAAAAAGTATAGGAATTGGGACTGTAATCTGTAGTTAAAAGTGCTAATGATTTACATAACCTAAGTAATGATCTGAGATGGAGATGTGTTTTTATTTTTAATTGATGTAAGTAAAAATTTAATTATTTTTGTTTAAATTTTAATGTATGTTCTTGTATGTAAATATAATTTAGTATATTATTTGTCTTTTTGTTTATATTTTATTTTCTACAAGTACAATTTTGTTTTTATTTTTTTTATTCCAAGCAGGGCTGTCTAGTCTATGATGACATTTATTTTCCCAATGATTTGTCTATCCTCCTATTACAGAAAGTTGTCAACAAAAATTTTAATACGAACGATTTTGGAAATAATTATAGTGACCAATCGCATAAAAATTTTCGGTCATTTATTATGAATCGTCTATATGGATTTGTGTTCTATAATAATTGAACACATGGTTCAGTTGATAAATTTCTTCGAAATAATAAAAATTACCGCTAATCGAACAAAAACAGCAGTGTTGTCATGTGTTACCTACGTTAGAGGATCTCGGATCTACATTAACTCTTTCGGCAGAAATATTTTTTTTTGAAAATCTTTCCTAAATATGCAAACACACTTCTTAAGAACCAACTTCTTGTGGAGATGATTGATTGCGGTGATCGATTAAAAAAACCATGTAAGAAAAAATGATTTTCTTATGCAATTTTGTATTTATGAAGATATTTTTCTCGACAGCGCTTAAAGTAGTAGTTTATCTTAAACAAAAATCAAACTATAATGTATGTGCTTGACTCTTGTGAATAATCTAAGGCCAAAAATTACGGGAACACGGACCCTCCATGTTACTATAATGAGACCTAGATTATAAAAACAATCTCAATTAGTATTTACGTAAAGTTTTAGTTTTTTTTTTAAAGAACCAAATTGCTATTATAACTAAATTCTCATCATTTGTTGTGTTTATTCATAGCAAAATGTTTATTTATTGACTTAATTTTATTTAAACAGACCCATTTCTCTTCCAAAATAAAGATACAAGTCGTAAAATTGAAAAAAAAAAAATTAAAACATAATACAAAATATATAACCTTATTCTATGTGTATCCAATTCAACAATAAGGTTCCAAGAATAGCAGAATTATATGAATTTTCGAAAAAAAGCAAACAAAAATCTGAAGTTATTAAAAAAAAAAAAAAAAACACCAAAACAGAGAATTATTTATAGTTGAATGAAAGATGATAAAAAAAAAACAAAAAAAATTTATTATGATGATAGCTTTTTATACAAAGAAATAAAATAAATAAAAGAATAAAAAAAAAAAAAGAATCATACTACATAGAAATAATCCCAACGTCTAGTAATTGTGAAATCAGTATAAAAAACAAGAATTATAGTGACTAATTTTAAAAAAATAATTAAATGTTTGTTAATGAAGGAAACACAAATAAAAAGTAAATAGTTTTTTTTTCAATTTTCATTTTAAATGTATATAAATATATAAAGTATAGTATATAGATTAATATATATATATATATATGTATATTATATATTAAAATATGTGTAAATGTGTGCGCATTTTTGTATCACTATAAATGACGAAGATGGATGGAACTAACACTATTCAACAAAAGGAAACAGAATTAATTTAATTGTAATTTAAGATTTATTTCTGTGTTAACAATCATCGTTGCACTATTTGGTTTTAAAATTTTGTTATTCTTTCTTTTCTTAAATTACAAAAAAAAAACAAACTTAAAAAAGAATTTATTTTTCGTAAAAATTAAAATAAAACAAAAAAGAGAATATTTTTTGTATCTTGTAGATAGGAATTAACAATTATTGAAAATATAAAAATAAGAAGTAATAATCACAATAGTAATTATGACAACAATTTAAATCGATTTATGTATTTGTTTTTTTTTTTTTTCTTTAATAGACTAATTATTTTCTTAACTCTCCCTGTTACCGGCGTCATTTTGTTTTTTTATGTTTGTTAAATTTACTTAAAGCAATTAAAACATTTCAGAAAAAAATATTTTAATTATCAATAACTTAACAAGAACTTATAACTTGTCCTATGTGGTATTTTTAACTTAATTTTTTTCACCAAGACAATATTTACAAAAAAAAACGTCTTATTTTTATTTAAAACTTACAAGCGATCAACATTATACATAAAATATCGACACTTAAAGCGAATTAAAACCTACATTTAAGCTGTTTAAATGTACTTATAAGCTGGAACAGCCACGACAAGGATTTTTTCATATATTTTGTATTTGTTTGTGTTTTTTGTTATTTATTTATAAATTTTTGTGTCTGTGTTGTTTTTTTTTGTTTTGCATATGAACTTTATTTGGTTTTTAGTTTGCTTTTGTTTTTTGTACTTTTCTCCTTTTCTTTTGTTGATTTATTCAGTTTTCCATTTATTTTGTCCTAGACATATATAAAATAAGTTTGTCCAAGCCTTTCGATTCCAATCAGACATAGCAATTGGGTGCAGGTCCTTAACATTTCTCTTGAAATGTGTTTTCGAATAATTCAACAATCTAATTATTATCTATATTGTTAGCTTCGTTGAATAGGTTGCGTTTTTGAATAGTATCTGTGTAATCCGTTTTGTGGCCATATCGATTTAAGCTACAGTCCGTAGCATTTGGATAGCCTCACACATAGTTTATTTTACAATTAACTGTTTTTGGAACTTCTTTGAGGTTTAATTAAAAATTTTGTATTGAGTAGCAAGGGACAACCACTTAAACCTAACCTAACGAGTAGCAAGGGAAAACATGCTTACTATTGTTAAGAGAAGTTTTGACTAATTTCTAAAAGCTAAAGGAATTTTCTGAACTAATTTTGTTTGCAGTCACCAAACGAATTCCTTAAAAATCTAACGAAATGTTAGCCTTGGCCACTTTGATAACTACGATTAACTTTATTTTTTATAAGACTGCATAAACCTTGGTGTTTGACAACCCACACATTTTTAATGAGAGTAGGGTTGTCAGAATAATTGCTGTTTATTTTAGGTTTTAATATAATCTGTGTAAATTGGCGTATTGAAACACTGAAACTGAGAAAAGACTGTTTCCAATATAAGGTATTGTATTATTCGCTGTCATTTCACAGTCTAGAAAAACTAAATCAACAGTCCCATAAAATGATACTGCATTCGCATACCATAACTCATCCCTCACGGCTAAGATAGCGATCAAAATACAAATTTTATTTTCTTAAATCATGGAAGTAGTTAAATTATACTAATAGTATTATAATTTCGGTGCGTTTAGTAAAATTTTTTTCAACTAAAAAGATCATTTTTTTTTTTTCATTTTTTTACTGTCGTCAGCATTCCATGGCATTCGGTATCTTGCTAAATTAAGCTGCTATAGTTAACTGCGCATTGTTAAACGGAGGTTTTTTCTTCAGCTTTAAGTGCTTTTGGTGTCCGGCACTTCTGATAACCCGACTAAAGCTCATTCGGCTAACTTCTAACCCAGCTCCGTGTTTTGATTTGTTCAGAGAGTGGTTGTAATTGGAAGCTTATCATATTATTTTCGTCATTGATAGATAAAAAAGAGTTGAAAGAGTAAGTCCTTCGAAGTTTTTTGCGTACTTTAAATGATTTTTTTTTAAAATAGCATATCAATTTGGGACTTCAATCAATTTACTGACCAATAAAACGTTTCGTCAGTCCCTGCTTCCGATAGCCCTCTGTTTCGGCAATTTCTGTAGTCGTTAATTAGTTTTGTCTACCCATTTAAACTTTTGAATTAAAAAAATCACAAAACATAACTGTTTTATCAATTCCTGATAACTGAATAAAATCAAATGATGCTATTCAAATGTTACAAGAAAAATGATCTTTTTAGTGACTGTAAACAAACAAGCTCAGAAAATTAAGTTAACTTTAAGAAATTTATTAAAAAAATTATCTGAATCTCAGAAAGCGTACAAATCAAAGAAGTATCAAAAACAGTTAACTGAAAGAAATTCAAAGTTTGAGGCTATTCAAATATTACGGATTGTATGATCTAAGCAGTTCTTTCTTGTATCACTTATTACCCTATAGAGCCTAGACGAAGAATAATATGAAAAATATTATGTATTTAATAATAAAAATGAAAATAAATTTTTTTTGTGTTTTTATTTTTATTTTTTATAAATTGGATTTGCGACGCGTTTCGGAGTGTTTACCATCCTCGGCCGAAATACTTTTTCGTTGTGAAAGTAAAGTTTTAAATAAAATTAATAAAAATAAAAACAAAAAAAAATGTATTTTCATTTTTATTATTAAATAATATTTTTCATATATAACACAACTTGGAGACAAAAAAGCCAAAAAATGAACAATAATAGTTTAAGGATTAAGATTAATGTATTTCTGAATAAAACTTAAAACTTTCTGCATATTTTTTTTTTTTTTATTTAAAAACTGAAAAACAAACCATTTCATAAATTACAAAAAAAAAAATCTGACAAAAAATTAAATAAATATAAATACATAAATATATAACACATAAATATATAGCACATAATAACAAAGATCCGGGAAAATGTAGATAATCGGCATCCTAAATCTGAAAATGAAACCCATTTTCATCCATCAGCTTTAGTTTTTGAGATATGACATACGGATTCTCCCATATAGAAAAAAAAACCTGCTATGCGGCGAACAAAAATAAATTTTTTTCTTCAGAAGCAACCAAAAATGATCTCTTCCATGAAAGTTGGTCGTTTGGCAGATGGTACATTAGAATAAATCCATTTATTTCGGTTATTACAGTTTCGACAAGCAGTTTTAGGCACCCAGAGCTTATATAAATTACACATTTCCATTTTGAAGTAGGTAGTCAAAATAAGCTGATTTCACAAATTCTGTCACCAATTTAAAAAAAAAAATTAACTTCACTCACCGCAAATGTTACGAAAACAGTGTGGGATATTAAAACAACTTCTCCGTGATGTAGATATTTTTATAATTTCTTCAAAACTGGATATTAACACTTTACCAAACTGCAAAATGTGCGACTACTCTAACTAAAATACAATAAAGCTTTGCAGGCAAAACTAAAGCTGATTAAAACGGATTGTAGATTTAAATTTACCGTTTTTGAATATAAGAGAAAAATAAAAAAAAAATTTCCGGAAAATTTTAAAAAGTTAAATTTTGTAGGTATGTGTAATTTAAAAAGAAACACGACTAAAGCTACCAGAGTGATGCGCATATATTTATGATTTTGATATTAAAACAAATAAATGAAAAAAACCAAACACAATAAAAAGTATGTTAACAAGTTTTATTTGAATTTTTGTAGAAAATAGTAATACACAACAAGACAAAGAAACATGATACAAATAATACTTACAAAAAAAAATACAATGCAATACAAAAAAAACTTAAACCCCTCCTTTTTTGAAATTTGCAAGAACAATTTACTATTTCGCATATAAAGCGGCATTTGGATTATCATTTTTTTTAAATTGTTCCAAATATTTTAAAACACATTGAATTGTATGTATATGCATTTGAAATATCATGTGTATGTAAAATTAGACAAGTTTTTGTTAAAATATTTTGTTTATAGTTTTGTGTCGTAGGTGTAATGGCAAGTGCGTGGGATTATCATGCCGAAGGTTTGAAGATTGAATTCCAGGATCTGTCGCCTAAAAATATAAATGTTTTTTTCACGAGTATTTACTCCTTACGAGGAACTGACAATTCCTCGAAGGGTATCTCTTGTCATATTAAAGTGCCTCTCACTTAAGTCGTTTGGATTGGCCAGGAAATTGTAGGTCTCATCCTGTCAATTATAAAACGCACATAGGAGTGTTTGGTTGTAAGCCACTAGGCCCTGATTCTCTAAGAGCTGATGTGCCACCAAACTTTTTATTTAACATTTTTGTGTACATTTTTTCGTACCTACTTGGACCAAAATAGAACAGTTCTTGAGCCACAAACAAGACCCTTTTCAGGTAGACTATTTTGTATTTTTTAGTGGTTAGTTGGCGCTAGTCCATTTTATTTCGTTTATAGCTGGCTGCCTTCAGTTGCAAACTCGCTTCGCCATTAGGTAAGGTATTTTTCTACACTCCCTCTTCATATTCTGTGTTTTACAATTGTTATTTCTTTTTAATCTTGGTATGAATTTCTGCGATCGTAAGTGAATTATAATAAAATGTACAACAATTTCTTAAAATAGGCCAAAAACTTTATTTAAAGAGCACAAACTGGCAGCATTTAACAACGTTGGGTTTCTATTGATTTTTAAATCTTAATTATTATTATGAAACATATTCTAACATATAATATTACGTTTTTTTTTAAATTTTTATTTTAGTTATAAAAGTAATACATTTTTTTTATTTTTCTTAGTACTAAGGGCATTCATAGTGCCTTCGATAAAATGTCGAATTTCCACAAAAGCAAAAGTGGATACTAAAAAAAAATAACAATAACAATAACATTAACATTAACAAAATACAAAACAAAATAACAAAACATTAACAAAAACAAAACAGCCGATGTCTTATTATTATATATCCTGCTTTGTGGAAACTCGACAAATTCTTGTATATACTCACAAGTTTGTGGGTATCGTATAATCAATCCATAGTCTATAAAAAAAAAATTAAAAAAAAAAACCAAAGAAACACAACAAAAAACATGAAATCATATCATCGTCCTGCTGCTTTCACTGTTTTCATGTTGATGACGTTTAATTTGATTTTTGTCTTAACAAAAAAGTAATAATATAAATATATAAATTAATTAACTAGAAAAAGAAGTATATTGATCTTGTACCCTCTTGACTCTTAATATGATGATTCTCAGTTTGCTATCCATTCATTCTGATGTTCTTGGGAATTTTTTTTTTTAAGCATAACAAATACAACCGATCCGCTCGGATTTTAAGGAAGAGGAGTATTAATCGATGTCGTTTTATTATAATTAGCTGATAGTTTTTTTTTGATTGGATGAGTTTGGAAATAAACCTTGACCGTGTATCACTAGAAAAGTGAAACTTCTACACAACATTTTCATTCATTACAGAAACAACATCCCCAACCCTACATTTCCCCCTCCTCTTACCTAACATACAAATAAGTTCATGACAGTAAAGCTGCCACCGAGCAATGCAAAGCTTATCAGTAACAGTAAGTTGGTTGAATTGAATTAGCGCTAACCGAGTAACATATATTAAATAGCTTAAATCGAATTCACCGCCCTTACACCGAACAAAGTAACACGATTCATAACATGATATTGAGTTTCTTAAATCAATTTTGCGGTCGATATAGAGAAATGCAACGTTACGTAACAGATTATGTTGCTTAAATCGAATCTACAATGTCAAGAATTAGAATATTATCACCGACCTTTTTTTTATTATAAACAAAATGCAAAATCAAAATTTAAAAAAATAGTAATTTTTCCTTATAGTGAATAGTTTATTTTATTTTTTTTTTGCGGGGGGGAGGGTATTTGTAGAGAAGAATCTAATTTTTTGTGTTGAAATTTTGAAGTCGGGATTTTATAAATTTCGAAATTTAAAATTTTGCATTCGGGATTTTCTATCCAACCCGTATGAATAAATGTGCTCACCGCTCCAAGATGTTTTCGCAAATATACAATGATGTTCTAGTAGACTTCAGTTATTAAAATATAAAGAAATCCTCTACATATTTTTTTGAAAAAATAAAAAAAAATCCGAACAGATCAAATAAAATGCATTATTTGTTATAAAACCAAAAACGAACAAAAGAAAATGTTTGATTCTAATAGCCGCGCGAAATGTCATGAAACGAGTAATAATTTTAATAAAAAAAAAACGATTACATGAAAATTTTAATAATTCATTTATTTTACTTTCTGTTTTTGTTTTATGTGTTTTTTTTATTGTTTAAGTTAGTTTTATAATATTTTTTATTTTCACTAACTTATTTCCTTCCATTAAAAATACAACGACTTGTGACAAGTATTTGATAAAAATAGCAAAATAAAAACAAAACAAAAATTGTATACATAATATAAAAAAAGAATAAAAAAAGTGAATTCCTTAAAAAAAAAATTTAAAAAATAAAATACTTATAATATTTTAGGCACTAAGTAAAAAATTATCATTAAGTTTGTAAATACTTTATCAACAATCCGTTCCAAAAAAAAAAAAAAAACAATTGAAAAGAAAATATTGAATTTTAAAGAAAATGAAAAATCATTTTAAAATGAAAAACAAAAAATCTTGGATGTCGTTTTTTTTTCTTTCTAAATACAAAACAAATAATAATTTTTTTTTAATCTTGTCACAAAAATAATGTCAATGCATAATTAATAATATTTTATATATATAAATGTATATATATATAGATATATACTGAAATAAAAAAATATCGTTGTGGAAATAAAAAATATATAACATTTAATAATGAATAAATAAAAACAAGCAACCATACTTCTTATGAATGACCTCTTAATTTTAATTTAAACTTAATACAAAAAAAAAAAAAAACACAAAAATAAACCCTTTGACAATGCAGTAAGTAATAAAATAAAAATAAATATAAAAAATAAAAAATTTAATTAAAAATAACATAAGTATAATAATTATAAAGAAAATTATACAAAGACTGATTTGAAATCTAACAAAATTAAAAAAAATAAAGCAAAAATTAAAAAAAAATATTATCAAAAGTATTAAAACAATAAAAATTAAATACTTTTATTTTTATGGCTAAGCTAAGTTATTAAATTAAATTGATGTATTTATATTTTTTTTTCAAAATTATCTTCCCTCTTTCCAAATAGATTTTAATAATTTTTTGTTTTAAATGTTTTCTTGTATTGAATTTAAATTTAAATAAAACAAAAAAAAAAATAAAATCTTATTCAACTAAGATCAACTGATCGAATAGCTTGTAAAAAAGAAATGTAAAGGTTAGACGAAATAACAGTGTTATCTGCATTTTCTTTTTTTTAATGACACCGCACAAAATGTATAGAAAAAAAAACAAGGTAGTGCGAATAATTTGATAAAATTTTGATATGTGTTACATAATGTCTATGGACATAGCTTAATCCTTCTACTTGATTGGGCACAGTTCTATTCAGAACTCTAGAAAAGAATTTTAAACGCTCTGAGTGTTAACTTAAATAAATCGCTACAAGCGATTGAAATTTGTCGATTATGTCATAACCGGACATTGTCCAATCAGAAAGAGAACACAACGAAATTTCCAGAACAAGCTTTGTACATGTCTTGCTGTTTCCCAAAGCCTTGGACTCCATCTGGGAAGTATCTATATTTCAATGACCCTTTTAAATTGCAAAAACAAGGCAAGTTCACTAGAGTCATGTGCTATCACAATGAACCAACTAAAGGTCTTAAGCCCTTCTGCACACGAATCGTCTTGTCATAGACGCGTACAATATTCGCCATGCAGCGACGATTCTACTACGATTCCAGCCTTTATAGAAAATTTGATAGCACGCCATTCCAAAAAATTTCTTTTTGATTCACTTATCGCTGGCACATTTCATTATTGCAACGAAGAGAATGCTGAGAAACTTCAACTCTAAATTTAAAAAAAATTTAATCATTTAGTCATTTTCGTCTTGATTGTAAAATTTTTTTAAATCAAATTCTAGAAACTGAGCTCGAGTAGTGGGAAAAAAATTATTCAGAATTATATCTTTGAAATTCTACTAAATACTTATTCATGTTGTGTCAAAATCCAGCGTCACCTATATTTAATGCGTACATTTGTGCAGCCGCCGCGCCAACGGCGCGTGCTTTATATTCTGTACAGTGTTTCTGCCTTGTTTTACTTATTTGTATTATTATTTTATTGTCTAAAGACAACCATAAGTCAATTGCAGAAATATTTTCCACACCTAAACAAAAAAAAAACAAGCAGAACTTGTTCAGAATTTATTAACAAAACAAAAAAATATCTAAGGACTCGCTTATACAATTGGGATAAATATTTATATGCATATACAATTTTCATATAAATATTTATCCAAATCAGGAAAATATAATTTTATATGTAAGGTTATTATAATAAATAAATAATAATAATATAAATAAAAACAAAAATAATTTATAATAAAAAGTATTTTTTGTGTAATATTTGTGGTTGTGCGTAAAAATTGTAAAAAAAAATACAAGAAAACATAAACAAAAAAAAACTATAGGATTGAAATTATTATAAAATATATAGTTTGTGTTTTAGAAAAGTTATATGTAAAAAAGAAAAAAAAAAAAAAAAAAAAACGATGACAAAAGTGATTATATTATAATTATTTTTTATTAATTTTCAAAATATGTTTTATTATTTTTCTATAAATGAATTTATCTTATAACTATTTTTATACCAATTTAATGAAACAAAAACAAAAAAAAAAACTAACTAAAGAAAAACTCGTTTCTTTGAGGGAAAAATCTTAATAAAAAATAATTGAAAAAAGAGAGAATTACTTTTTTTTTGTAACACACACAAACAAAACTATTAGTTAATAGGTTTTAATAAATTTTTTAAATTGTTTCAAACCCCCTAATTATATTTATATTTAAATGTAATGTATATCCTCTGTTGAAACAAACATATTATTTGCTTATATGTATATTTATATTATTATAATGTATTGTATGTGTATATAATAGAAGCAGAAGTGAAAGTATGTATGGATGTCATTTAAGGACATTCATTTTTCTACTCATTGTAAAATGGTTTTATTTTATTTATGTTTTAATTTTGTTGTCTTTTATTATCACTGGTCGGCAAAATTTCACAAAAGATAGGGCTGTGCTTCAAATCCCAATTGCTCTAGCATGTCACACTTTCAATACAATTCAATTTTGAAATAGAAACAAGTCAGTGTAGATAATTAAGTCCATGATATTATGAAAGGTTAAATTAAAAATGATTTTATAAATTTTGAAAATTTATCATAGTTTATTGATTATTGTATGCGATTTTGATTTATTTTATTATTCTTTGATATTCAAAATGTATACCAAACAATTCTTACACCAAAATAATTTAATTTTCAAGAATGTGCACTGAAGTGAGCTCCAAACAATAACTTTATATATTTTTTGAAAACTAATTCAAAATGTAATAATATTTTTTTGTTTGTTTGTGAATGTTTCATAAAAGCGCTTTTTTATTGCATTAACCAATATACATTGTGGAGAAGATTGGGGATTGAGATATTCAAAAATCAAATTGGTTTTTTACTTCAACGTGTTCTTTTTTAATTTTGATTGCCTTTTTATTTGTCATTTTTTTCAAATATTTCCATAAAATAACGGGACTTTTTCATTGGAGCGACAGTAGGTTAGTGAACAAGCAATTAATTTTGATTGATTTTTCAATTTAATTGCAATTAATTACAAATAAGTTTGTGCAGCATTTGTAGTAGGTACCTTCATACATATATATCAAAATATTGATCAATCTCTAATAGCCTGGTAGGCGTAAGTAAAAAAAATGGAAAACTTTTTAGTTCTTTAACTAACGGCCTTATCATAAGCCCCGTGGTAATAGATTCGTACTACGAATCCCAAAATAGCATGGACACGAATTTGGGTTGGGATTCCGTTGGGAAATATTTCTGTCATAATACTTTTTTTTCGAAATGCGTAGTACAAATCTATTACGACGGGGCCTGTGATGAGGTCGTATATTAAAAGTATATAAACTCAAAATACAAATTAGTACTTTGAGCAGAAAAGTTAGGTGATTAAATTTCTTTTAAAAATTATTCAAATAATTTTTATCATACGAGGAGTAGTCCTTTTTTTAATTTTCTACTTAAGCACAATTTATGTGCCATTTTTTCTATTATACTTGGGAACGTATCATTCTATTAAACCCTTGAAAGAATAAACTAACACTGTTAAAAAAAATCCTGACTCCAATTATTCTTCAAAAACCCAAGACACAAACCCAATAGTCTAGTAGCAGAAGCAGATACAAATCATTTTTTTGTTTTGTTTTTGTCATTTAAATTTTTTATTCCTAAATTTTTTAAATTGTATACATGACTAGCAGGTTTGTATTCCTGCAATCCTATCATACACAATAACAGAAATTTATTAAATAAAACTTTCAAAACACCTTCACCACACACCCCAGTCGTCGCTTATACATATAGGTCTTTCTACGAAAACAGCATTAGTTACATATAAAAAAAATGTTTATAAATACAAAAATCTCTAAATATTTTTCTATTCTATTATAGATTTATATTACATGTTTATTTAAAAATTAATGTTAAAAATTTAATAAACAAAAACAAATAATAAAAAAAAACAAAAAAAAATTTACTCGACTTAAAAAAAAAAAAACAAAATCATAAAACTGCTTACAAAACTTTTCAAAAAACGAAACATTTTTGTATTTTTTTTATATTTGAACAAAAACTGTGTGTAAGAATAAAACTAAAATTAAAAAAAATTGTGTCTGGATATAGAAGTAATTCATTAGTACTTTTGTTTCTTTTTTATTTCGTACTTAATTTGCCGAAAATGATGAAAAAAAAAAGATGCATAAGATGTTTAAAAAAAAACGAAAAGAACATATCGTGTAATAAATATACAAAAAACAATACAAAAAAAAAAACAAAACATTGGAGATAAAAAATGTGCTGCTATTGTACATTTTATCGCTAAAAATTTAAAAAAAAATCGACGTAATGATGTAAACAATGAACTTATAGAATATTTTACGTACATAAACTAAAATAAAAAAAGTAAAAAAAAAATCTACATCAAGAAATACAATTAAATTATTTTTTGTTTATATATGTAAACTGTTCTTTATATATATATATATATATATATATATATATATATAGATATATATATATATATAAATAAATATACGTATATAAATATATATATATTTAGGGGTTTAGGTTGAGGTGAGCTACGTAAGTGTGAAAATTAAATGTTAAATTAATTAATTAAACATAATAAGAAAAGTAAACTACGAAAAATTCCCCAATAAAAAATAACTCACTGAATGAAATCCATGGGGATAGTAAATAAATAAAAAAAAAACAACAAGAACAACAAATTAAAGATATATAGTTGAAAAAAAAGAATATTATTAATATAATAAATGTAATTGTATTTATATGTATATGTGTGTAAAAAATACTCTTTTGAAAATAATAAAAAAATGAACAAAAATGAATTAATTTTGGTTGTAATATTTTTACTAGAGTTTGCGTTTATTGTAGTTTTTTGCTTACTAACTACTAACACTGCACTAAGTGATGAGCCAGTGTACATAATTTTATGTTGGCAGGTCTTTGGTTGGCAATTGTAACTTGCTTTCCGACAAAGATTTGATAATTCGTTTACTTCCCAAACCTACCCATTTCTACCATTTTTTAGCCCGAAGACTCTCAAAGTTCATATAAAAAAAAATTAATCTGGTAAAATCTGTCACTTTCGGGCAAGTACGCGAACAGACCTAATGTGTATAATAACTGTTTTCTATTTTTTCGTTTTCAATCAAAAACGAGTGGTTTTAATGTCGCAGCGGTCGATGTCGTATGTCATTGTCAAAATTCGTTGAGCGCCGACAAACAGAATGGAGTTTTGTCGCGTGGTCTATTTTGATGTCGTTTAAGGCATCTGTCATATGGAGATGATTTTACCATCTGCATGTTTTTTTTTTTGTTACATCAACTTAGAAATGTATGGGGATTGTTATTTTGACCTTCAATTACAAAAATGTCTTATTCATCCTTATTGTGAGTTTCGCCCGAACAACTCCACCCGGAAAATTTGATATTTCACTTATCGCCTATTGTGAGTTTCACCCGAAATTTTGTGTTAAAAAAAATTCCCCTTATTGTGAATATTCATTTCGGGCGGAATGTAATGTCTAAATGTTATTTAGTAGACGAACGAAATTTCGTTTGGGGCGAAACTCACAATAGCTTCTAAAATTCCGGGGGAACAAAAAATTGTTGAAAAATTTTTCGGGTGATACTCACAATAAGGCTGTTTGTGACGATTCGATTGACAAAAGTTGAAACGAAAAAAGTTGAACTTTGGATTAAAATGAATACGATTAAAAAAAATGTCACAACAAGCTATACGCTTTTCAATCGGACGAGTAGTTGCGATTTTTAAATCGCAACGACAATAAAGACTATGCTCTTTCGAAAGGAGTATTTGATCCTGTTTGCATGGAGGAAGAATAGAGGAGAAAATAAAGCTGTGAACTCTCCAACTGTGAAGTGGAGAGTCAACTACTTCTCTCGACCACATATACAATGCAATTTGTCAAAAAAGTCTGCGGAACTAAGTCCTCGATCACGAATTACGAATGCTAGAATGCACTTAGCTTAGATGTAAGATGACTGTAAGCAGAGTGCTCGGGATCGTTGATGTTGGAAAGCTTACTTTTTTCATACAGAGATACGGGAAGAAAAGTAGGTAAGTAATAACTTTACATAACTTATTGAAATAATTTTAATTATTATATATTATTAAACTAAAAATAATTATAATAGCGAATACAAAAGTATGGGTGATTACATTTTAAATCTATCTTCGAACTCAGAATTATGAAAATGAAAATAGTTTCTGTGGAATGATTTCTAAAAAAAATTAAGAATATTTACAATTTTTTTTTAATTTTATATTTATTTATTGCTTTTTGTATAGTTTTATATATTTTTATAACAATTATTTATCATTCGTAATAATAAATATTTTTAATGGATAATAATAAATTTTATATTTAATACATAACATAGTACATTTATAAAAAAAAATAAACAAAAATAAGATGCAACAGTTTATGACACTTTGAACCGACAAGCTTATTATAAGCAGTATTTTATTTTTTAATCATTTTTTGTTGTTTTTATTTTCAATCGTTAGGTATACCTTTGCTCGATCGTTTCTCTATTTGTTATATAATTTCTTATTTTCGTGGGATTTTCACTTTAAAAGCTAAAAAAAAAATAGTTTGATTGATATGTTTTATATACATTATTAAAATTCGTTGATTCTTTCCAATCAACTTACTTCAGGGCTTAGATTGGCTCATCTTTTGGGAAGGGTTCATTGAGTAGTATTAGAATGCTATTCTTATATTAGCATCAAAATCATTCGAATCGTAAACAGAGTCATTTTCTTTTGTTTAATGAAGTAAATTTGAGCTTCAAGAAAAGCAAAATAGGATTATCGTTAGGGATTTTCTTTTCTATTTCGTTTTACTAAATGTTTTGTTTTTGTTTTTGTTTATAAATTATAAAACTTCAATAACATAATTTTTGAAGAGGAACTACATATACTTGGCGCTGCTTAACCTAGGCATCATCAAAATTTAGTCCTCGAAGATTAAGAGTAATCGTAATAATTTCCTTTTGAGTGGGGTAGCTGCTACGTTTGAAAACTTTACGTTCGAGTATATCAGACTCGATATCAATTGGATTGAGATCATCTAGTTCCGTACTTAAATTTTCGAAGGCTTCTCGTTTGCTTCTAGCATCATCTTCATCGTTAATGGAATCAACATCGTACTCCTCTTCGAAAATATTATTGGCACTGAATGAAAGTCCATTGATTTCGTCGAATAAAGAATTTTCTTTTGCTTTGCGAACGGTTCTATCATGGCCGGGATTATCGAAGGGAGGCAAATAGGTGGCCGGAACTCGACTTGTACCTTTGTAACCGGTTTCAGGGCATCGAGGATCTAAAGAACCAGGGAAGCAGTATGAAGGTGTTGTTGTTTTGAGGGATTCACCACATCTTATGTCGGGTGAGCCAGGGTAGCATTTTGGTGAACCGGTCGTTACTGGCGAGGTTGGTGTTGTTTGAGAACACCGAGGATCACTAGATCCTGGATAACAGCGAGATGTTGTTGTAGGTGGTTTTTGTGTGGAGGATTGCTTGGGACATCTTGGATTTTGAGAACCTGGATAGCACTTTGGAACTGTTGTCGTTTGTGGACATCTGGAGTCAGTGGATCCTGGGAAACAATTAGGAATAGGTGTTGGCGTTGAGAGTCGTGGACAATTAGGATCTGTGGATCCTGGATAACAGCGGGGAGTCGTGGCAGGAATTGGAGACGTTACTTGCGGACAACGAGGATCGCTAGAGCCAGGATAGCAATTGGGAGCACCAGTTGTTGGAGGTAAATAGGTTGAAGGTTGTCTTGAAGGTATTGGTGGTTTGGGACACCTTGGATCGGATGATCCTGGATAGCAACTTGGTGGTGGACTAGTTGGCTGTGAACATCTGGGATCCTTTGATCCCTGATAACAATTAAGCGCCGTAGTTGTTACTGGAACTTGTGTAGTTACTGGAGGGCATCTTGGGTCTTGAGAACCTGGGTAGCACTTTGGAGCTAGTGTCGTTTTTGGACATCTAGAGTCAGTGGATCCTGGGAAACAACGGGGAACTGATGTTGGTTTTGTAGGCTGTGGACATTTTGGATCTGTGGACCCAGGATAACACCGTGGAGTTGTGACAGGAATCGGAGATGTTACTTGTGGACAACGTGGATCGCTGGACCCAGGATAGCAATTGGGAGCACCAGTTGTTGGAGGTAAATAGGTTGAAGGTTGCTTTGAAGGTATTGGTGGTTTGGGACACCTTGGATCGGGTGATCCGGGATAACAACTTGGTGGTGGACTAGTTGGCTGTGGACATCTGGGATCCTTTGATCCCTGATAACAATTAAGGGCCGTAGTTGTGATTGGAACTTGTGTAGTTACTTGAGGACATCTTAGGTCTTGCGAACCTGGATAGCATTTTGGAGCTGATGTCGTTTGTGGACATCTAGAGTCAGTGGATCCTGGGAAACAACGGGGAACTGATGTTGGTTTTGTAGGCTGTGGACATTTTGGATCCGTGGACCCAGGATAACACCGTGAAGTTGTGACAGGAACTGGAGATGTAACTTTTGGACAACGTGGATCGCTAGAACCAGGATAGCAATTTGGAGCAGCAGTTGTTGTTGGCGAGTAGGTACTAGGTTGCTTCGAAGGTATTGGTGGTTCGGGACATCTTGGATCCTTGGATCCCTGATAGCAATTAATCTCCGTAGTTGTAATTGGAAATTGTGTAGTTACTTTGGGACATCTTGGGTCTTGAGAACCCGGATAGCACTTTGGAGCTTGTGTTGTTTGTGGACATCTAGAGTCAGTGGATCCTGGGAAGCAACGGGGAACTGATGATGGTTTTGTAGGTTGTGGACATTTTGGATCTGTGGACCCTGGATAACACCGTGGAATTGTGACAGGAATTGGAGATGTTACTTGTGGACAACGTGGATCTCTGGACCCAGGATAGCAATTTGGAGAACCAGTTGTTGGAGGTAAATAGGTTGAAGGTTGTTTTGAAGGTATTTGTGGTTTGGGACACCTTGGATCGGGTGATCCGGGATAGCAACTTAGTGGTGTACTAGTTGGCTGTGGGCATCTGGGATCCTTTGATCCGCTATAACAATTAAGCTCCGTAGTTGTGATTGGAATTTGTGTAGTTACTTGAGGGCATCTTGGGTCTTGCGAACCTGGGTAGCATTTTGGAGCTGCTGTCGTTTGTGGGCATCTAGGGTCAGTGGATCCTTGGAAACAACGGGGACCTGATGTCGGTTTTGTAGGCTGTGGACATTTTGGATCCGTGGATCCTGGATAACACCGTGGAGTTTTGTCAGGAACTGGAGATGTTACTTGAGGACAACGTGGATCGCTAGACCCAGGATAGCATTTGAGATTAGCGGTAGGTGGTGGCAAATAAGTAGAAGGTTGCTTCGAAGGTATCGGTGGTTTTGGACACCTTGGATCGGGTGATCCGGGATAGCAACTTGGTGGTGGATTATTTGTTTGTGGACACCTGGGATCCTTTGATCCCTGATAACAATTAACCTCCGTAGTTGTGATTGGAACTTGTGTAGTTACTTGAGGGCATCTTGGGTCTTGCGAACCTGGGTAGCATTTTGGAGCTGCTGTCGTTTGTGGGCATTTAGGGTCAGTGGATCCTGGGAAACAACGGGGAACTGATGATGGTTTTGTAGGTTGTGGACATTTTGGATCTGTGGACCCTGGATAACACCGTGGAATTGTGACAGGAATTGGAGATGTTACTTGTGGACAACGTGGATCGCTAGACCCAGTATAGCAATTGGGAGCACCAGTTGTTGGAGGTAAATATGTTGAAGGTTGCTTCGAAGGTATTGGTGGTTTGGGACACCTTGGATCGGGTGATCCGGGATAGCAGCTTGGTGCTTGACTAGTTGGCTGTGGGCACCTGGGATCTTTTGATCCCCGATAACAATTAAGGGCCGTAGTTGTGATTGGAACTGGTGTAGTTACTTTAGGACATCTTGGGTCCTGCGAACCTGGATAGCACTTTGGAGCTGCTGTCGTTTGTGGACATCTAGAGTCAGTGGATCCTGGGAAACAACGGGGACCTGATGTTGGTTTTGTAGGCTGTGGACATTTTGGATCTGTAGACCCTGGATAACACCGTGGAGTTGTGGCAGGAACCGGAGATGTGACCTGTGGACAACGTGGATCGCTAGAACCAGTATAGCAATTGGGAGCACCAGTTGTTGGAGGTAAATAGGTTGAAGGTTGCTTTGAAGGTATTGCCGGTTTGGGACACCTTGGATCAGATGATCCTGGATAGCAGCTTGGTGCTGGACTAGTTGGCTGTGGGCACCTGGGATCTTTTGATCCCCGGTAACAATTAAGGGCCGTAGTTGTGATTGGAACTGGTGTAGTTACTTTGGGACATCTTGGGTCCTGCGAACCTGGATAGCATTTCGGAGCTGATGTTGTTTGTGGACATCTAGAGTCAGTGGATCCTGGGAAACAACGGGGACCTGATGTTGGTTTTGTAGGCTGTGGACATTTTGGATCTGTAGACCCTGGATAACACCGTGGAGTTGTGGCAGGAACCGGAGATGTGACCTGTGGACAACGTGGATCGCTAGAACCAGTATAGCAATTGGGAGCACCAGTTGTTGGAGGTAAATAGGTTGAAGGTTGCTTTGAAGGTATTGCCGGTTTGGGACACCTTGGATCAGATGATCCTGGATAGCAGCTTGGTGCTGGACTAGTTGGCTGTGGGCACCTGGGATCCTTTGATCCCCGATAACAATTAAGGGCCGTAGATGTGATTGGAACTGGTGTAGTTACTTTGGGACATCTTGGGTCCTGCGAACCTGGATAGCATTTTGGAGCTGCTGTCGTTTGTGGACATCTAGAGTCAGTGGATCCTGGAAAACAACGGGGACCTGATGTTGGTTTTGTAGGCTGTGGACATTTTGGATCTGTAGACCCTGGATAACACCGTGGAGTTGTGGCAGGAACCGGAGACGTGACTTGTGGACAACGTGGATCGCTAGATCCAGTATAGCAATTGGGAGCACCAGTTGTTGGAGGTAAATAGGTTGAAGGTTGCTTTGAAGGTATTGCCGGTTTGGGACACCTTGGATCAGATGATCCTGGATCGCAACTTGGAGGTGGACTAGTTGGCTGTGGACACCTGGGATCCTTTGATCCTCGATAACAATTAAGCTCCGTAGTTGTGATTGGAACTTGTGTAGTTACTTGGGGACATCTTGGGTCTTGCGAACCTGGATAACACTTTGGAGCTGCTGTCGTTTGTGGGCATCTAGGGTCAGTGGATCCTGGGAAACAACGGGGACGTGATGTCGGGTTTGTAGGTTGTGGACATTTTGGATCTGTGGACCCTGGATAACATCGTGGAATTGTGACAGGAACTGGAGATGTTACTTTTGGACAACGTGGATCGCTAGACCCAGGATAGCAATTAGGAACACCAGTTGTTGGAGGTAAATAGGTTGAAGGTTGCTTTGAAGGTATTGGTGGTTTGGGACACCTTTGATCGGATGATCCTGGATAGCAACTTGGTGGTGGACTAGTTGGCTGTGGACACTTGGGATCCTTTGATCCCCGATAACAATTTAGCTCCGTAGTTGTGATTGGAATTTCTGTAGTTACTTTGGGACATCTTGGGTCCTGCGAACCTGGATAGCACTTTGGAGCTGCTGTTGTTTGTAAACATCTGGGGTTTTGGGACCCTGGATAGCAATTAGGCCCCTCGGTTGGAATTGGTCTTGGACTCGTAACTTGGGGACACTTTGGATTTGTTGAACCTGGATAGCATTTCAGAGAATCTGTTATAGGTGGAAGATACGTAGCAGGTTGGCAGTTCTTTTCAGTATTTCCAGGAGTGCATCCTGGTTTGAGTGTAGTTGGCACGTTAGGACATCTTGGATCAGGCGATCCTGGGAAACAGTTTACTGGTGACTTGCTTGTAGGTTCAGAACACCTGGGATCTTTAGAACCGGGATAACAGTTTGGCTCTGGAGGTGTTGTAACTTGACGGCATTTGGGATCTTGAGAGCCTGGCAAGCATTTTTGAGCAGGTGTGGTCTGAGGACAGCTTGGATCTTTTGAGCCCGGGTAGCAACTGGGCCTACTTGTCGTTGCTGCGGGTCTTTTGGTTATTGTCGTAGTTATTTGGCGACATCGTGGATCCTGAGACCCGGAATAACATTTTGGAGCAGTTGTTGTTTGTGGGCATCTAGGATCTAAAGAACCTGGAAAGCAACCTGGTAGAGGAGCAACTGTCGTTATTTGCAGACACAGTGGATCCCTTGATCCTGGATAGCAGTCAGGCTCATTAATCGTTCCTGGTCTTTCGGTTGTTATAGGGGTGGTTGGTCTTACCGTAGTAACCTGCCTTGTTGGCTGCTGGCAGCGTGGATCCCTTGATCCTGGGTAGCACTTCGGAATATCCTTTGTTGGTGGTAAGTATGTTGGTGTCGGACCTTGCTTTGGAGTTGTCAGTATACTCGGGCATCTTGGATCGGGTGATCCAGGGTAACAGTTGGCTGGAACACGTGGTGTTGTTTGACGACAATTTGGGTCCCTCGAACCTGGATAACAACGAACTCCTGTTGAAACAGTAGGTGCTACTGTTGTCTGAGGACATCTAGGATCTACTGATCCAGGATAGCAGTCTGGGGCAGGACTTGGTTGTGAAGGAACTCTTGTTGTTTGTGGACATCTAGGATCACTTGAACCTGGATAACAATTTGGTGTTGCTGTTGTTCGCGGTTTTGTTGGTTGGGGACACCTCCGATCCGTGGAGCCAGGGTAACAATCAGGGCCAGCTGATGTCGACGGTATTTCTGTTGTTATCTGAGGACATCTGGGATCTTGAGATCCTGGATAGCAATTTAGGTCTGTAGTTATAAGCGTAGTGGGTTGAGGTGTAGTTTGCTGACAGTTGGGATCCTTAGAGCCCGGGAAACAGCGAGGTCTTAATGTCGTGATTTCAACGTCAGTGACAGGTGGCTGATAAGTTGGTTTAAAAGTAGTTATCTTTGGACGGTATGTTGTCACCTTCGAGCATCTGGGATCATTCGATCCGGGATAACATTGTGGAGACTTAGTGACAGGTCTTGGTGTTTGGGGGCATCTTGGATCTGTTGATCCTGGATAACACTTTGTAGGAGCAAGTGTTGTCTTTTGAATTGTAATTTCATTATCCGTATCCGGTGGTAATGCAGGGCCATCACAACGTGGCTCATCACACTTTCCATTACAAAGCTCAATATCACATTTCAAGAAAACTTGTGCCCTATCCGGAAACTTAAAGGCATTCAAGGTATTATAAATCACCGTCGTTGCTCCGTCCTTATTTGGCTTATCACTCTTTATCCAACCTCCGAACAACTTGGGTTTCTTCGAACAACCATTTTTATCTGACAACTGAAGTCTTGTCGTGGTCTTTGCTTGATAATCTTCACTATCAAATGCATAGCAATCCCTCACGACAATATCATATTCTCTACTTGAATCTCTTAAGTATATCAAAATACTTATGTGTTCACCTATCTTCACGATTCCATTGATTGGCGAGTTGTTTGGATAATCGCCCTTCAGTATGTCCATCCAGCACTCAATTCCGCCAGTTTGAGTGGGAACCTGGATAACTTCAAGCATCTCCACAACAAATGGTTTAAAGATTACTGTCTTCTCTTGCTCACCACTTCTAGTGCAAGTTATCCTTCTGGCTGTGTCCCAAATTTCTTGAACGTTCTCATCTGATTGAATAACTAAAATATTATCCACAGATGCACAAATTGAACACGAAGGCCGACTACCACAGCCATTGACAGGAACCTTGAACGTGTAAACGTTGTTATTACTGCCAGCCTCAACGTATCTATATATACGAATGTATTTCAACAATTATACTATACAGTTATTTACATCAAGGTTAAAATGATCTCACCTGCATTTTGGATCGTTAAAGTAGCTTTGGCTGTAGATAATGCCATTGAATGGCTCTTCGAATTGAATGGTCACAAGCATGTCATCGACTGCATCGCATTTAACATCAATCATTTCCACATGGATATGACCTCGGCCTGCTGCAGAAATTTCATTTGCTCTATTGCCAGAAAATCCACCGGAAACAGTAATCAAGTCATTCGATCGGATACCATCAGCCAGTGTTGCCAGGAACTATTTTAATTTTGTTATTAATATTTATACTTTCTGACGATGAAAAATTATCGATCATCACTACTTACCACTAGCATTAGGCATTTGATTAAGAGTAATAATGGCCCCATTGTGACCATTCTTCTTGAAGGCCCACACACGTCTAGAGTTGCAATTGCAAGCTTTCAACTAAAAAATAAAATATACATGCATTTTGTCGATAAAACATTGTTTGCCAAGCAAGACTTTTCTATACAATATAGCCTATCTTCCATAAAACGTGGATGTCTAAAACTATTGACAACCTGATAATGTCCATCATCAGTGTGACATTAAGAGGCTAGTTCTAGCTTTCATTGAAATTCATTATTAATTAATAATTTTTAAGCAAAACCTGTCTATTATTTTTACAAGACTTCGCGATTGACGAGCCTTCGTGACCAGGCCATCCCTCTGTTTTGCTACCAGCAAAATATCATAATAAAAGCTACAAAAATATGAAAATTCTTCTTCACCCGTAAGTCCGACCTACATACATAGTTCTTACTTCAAGATTTATCTTTAGTTATATAGCGCGAAAATATGACCGAGTTGATACGCGTAAAACAAACTAAAAATTATAAGAAGCGGTCAGAAATTATTGAAGATACATTTTCAAAAGGTAACTTTTAGCTTTATTAAAGGCTGTCCCAAAATTAAGGCAAGATTTAGATTTGCCGTCATTTGTGTAGTAAAGTAAAGTTGGCAGCCCCGACAAAAAAAACAAACAATTTGACAGCTTACAGTTTAGGGTTAGTAAAAATTGAGCAGCACACAAGAGAACAACGTGTTTTCATTGTCGAACAATATTCCAAAAATAACAAAAGTTTGACGACCACAGTTTGAAAAAGAGTACGTATGTGCCCTCAAAACCGTATACTTAACCCTATTCTTTGTACTCTAATATACAATACCAAAAATTGCAATCTAAAAAAAAAAATATTAAATGCAAATCTTGAATTCTGGAACATCCTTTACCTACTTTTTAGAGAAGTCAATAGAGGGTAGAGGAGGAGTTTTTTGGAATATCTGAGTGAACCTGGATCTCAATTCGGTGTAAGATCAAAACTTGGCGAGCCGTTAATGAAATAAATTCATTCACTAAAATCAAGCGAACAAATATATTTTTTAGTACAAAAAATACTAAATATGTACATTATAATTGCTAACCACAATGGCAAACCGCACGAATAGTTGAAAATGGTTGGTTTAAATAGGCAACATATTTTTTTTTTTAAATCGTAAATTCAATTAAGCGGGTTTGACTGTATGAAGTAGCCATAGGAACTATTGGAATGAGAAAAATTACTGAAAGTTCTTAGGGGAAATATTTTTTAAAAGCAAACTTTATTAAACCTACGAGTACCTATATATGTATGTATGTATCACAGCCCTTTAAAAGGTTTATGACAAATACTTTCAACAGGAAAAATGCAAAAAAAAATTTGCTTAAAAATGTTACGCATTTCCGCAACTATACCTTAAACCTTAATGGTTATATATGCTACTTGGATGAGGGCGCATCACACTGTAGCCTCCAGCTTAATAAAATAATTTAGTAGATATAATATTAATATAAAACTTGCAGTCTTTTAAGAAGATTCATTTATTTTGAATTGTTTCAAAATGACTAATGGTTCATAAATCAAAATCTCGCCTCGTTAGTTTAAGAGTCATTGATATTGATTTTATTCTTTTATATGCTTTTTCTTTGCAAAATTTGAATATGAAGCTTAATCATCTCGTAAACGACGCGACGATGAAGAGACGCACGTTGTTTGGTTGGTCTTATCACATAATATTTTGTTGTATTAGCATATTGTGTTAGCATATTTTTTATTCAAAGAAAGAAAAAAAAAACATGGCTAAATAAATTTCATTTTTATTTATCTAACGTTGCGATAATGGGACTTTAAAAAGTCTTTCAAAATAGCTCGTTAAACTTTTGCAGTGAATATACATATTCACATAGTCCAGCCCAGCCGCAACCAGTCGTGGCTCTTCGTCATGCTAATCAACCCACTTAGGTTTACCCCGTCGCGTCAGGCTATAATAGTGATGCGATGAAGATGACGATGATGATGTGAAGCTAAAAATGACACCGCTCCTAAAGCCGTCTTCTCCATCACATCCGTCTCCATAAAATCTTATGAAATACTGCCCATAAAACTATTGAAAAAAATAATAATTATTATCAACGCCTCGAGAGTTCCTCAAGCCGTCTCTCAGAGTTCATTGAAGAAAATACAATTCTGCGATGCACATCGAGAGAAACATCCAATACCCATGGTTCTTTTTTTTTTGTTGTTTTCTTATACAAAAGGTCAACTAATTGATGTTATGTAAGATGATGCTCCATGCTGCTCAAGACCCTCTAGGAGGATCTGAGTATACGTTTGAGATGGAAGTGGAAAAAACAAATAGGTATACAGCTATACAATGAAGATTGACGAGAGGTGCAGAGGAAGAAATGAAGGTTTAACTTTTGGCGCATCTTGTAGGTTTAAGAAATATTTTTATTTCATTTTCAAACTTCAAATAACTGTCTATTGAAAAAAAAAAAAAAAAACAAAATAAAACGAGGAATTCCTATTTTTTTTTTTTTCGTTAAAGTATTATTTAATAGTTTATATTGAGTAGCCACATACAGTACGGTTCACTTGATTAAGTATCTCAACTTTTTGTAGGAGACTTAGTGTCCTATAAATTTTAATAAAACATGAATTACTTATCAGTGCTAAATATTATTAATAAGAAAAAAATTGAGTTAATTTAGGTTAATTAGCTAATTCGCTAAAATAGGTGAATTAACGAGTAGTTAAATAATTAACGAGTAATTTAATAATTAACGACTAGAACTTGGAGGAGTCAAGCAAAAAATCAACCTGCTTTGCATAGGTACAGAGTGTAAGAAAAAGAAAACAAGAACAACTTATAGATAACAAGAACAAAAAGCAAAACAAATCAGATTATATATATGTATACAGTAAAACCCGCTTAAGAGAAAACCCCGCTTATCTAAAAACTTTTTTCATCCCCGAGTGTTTGTCGACCAATTACCAATAAAACACTCCACTAAAGCGCAAGTTGCTTTAATAATAATAAATAATAATTTTAACTGTAAGATCTAAGGTCTTTTAATTGCAATCTGAATTGCACTAGTTAGAAGAATAAGAAAATTTTTTGTTGGCACAGTGGACTGAGAAATTAGGTGTTAATTTATCTTATTAAATCCCACGGGTGGCGTTCAGTTGAAACTGAGGGAAAAAATAAAAGAATCCTGCCTAGAGTGGGACTCAAACCCACACCTCTAAGTTAGTAGTCAAGCACTACATCCACTGCGCCATTCCCACCCGTAAGTGAAAAACCCGGATACCTGAAATACATTTTCAGTTAAATTACCTATTTTTCAAAAACTCTCTTTAGTGAAAAAACGAAATTATTATTCAATAAATTATTTTTGTGTTATTAAATCGTTGTTGGGTATTCAAACTATTTTAATTTTTTCATAGGCAACTCCAAAACATAAATTTAATTTTTAAGTGAAAGAGAGACTGTGATATTGCCATTTCTCTTAAGCGGGTTTTATTGTATTAGGTTGGGTGGGAGGTTATTAATTGAAACTCGGGGGAATTTAAAAGAGCACTTTTGAAGTAAAAGTTAAAAAAAAAACTAGCCCTGTATTGAATGAATTGAGTTTAATTATAGAATATAATAAAATGTTCAATTCAAATTTTGTATATTTGTGGAAAAAAAAAATCAAATAAAAAAACCCTAGAAAATAACTAATTACTTATGTCGTCTTTTTGCAATGAAATTTCGCATTAATAAATATCAAACAAATCTTAAAAAGAATAATAAAATTCTATTTTAACAAAAAATATTTTTTAAACCACTCCAACGATTTTTAAAGATTTTTTCTCATAAATTGAGTTTTATTAAAGATATCGA
Source organism: Epistrophe grossulariae (assembly GCA_929447395.1). Lineage (NCBI taxonomy): Eukaryota > Metazoa > Arthropoda > Insecta > Diptera > Syrphidae > Epistrophe > Epistrophe grossulariae. The sequence continues at coordinate 7,368,879 of OV839570.1, forward strand.
TGGTGCATGTAGTTTTTTTTCCGAATATTCTCGAAAACAACTTTAACGATTTTAACATAATTGAAATAAAGTTATTTGTATTCAGTTCTTCCCGGAATGTTCATTAATTGTTTAAATCGATTTGGTTCTAAATTAGCAAAACATGTATTTTGAAGTAGTTCAAGTAATATTGCATAGTTTTTTTTTAATTTTTTGTTTATATATTTCAGCATGTGTCTAATCTAATGAGCTGCTACGTAGCTTTCTTTTGTTACGAAAGTAAAGATAAATAAATAAAAATATGTTATTGAATGAAGAATTGAGTGGCATCATCATCACTGGATTTCTGGTTTTCGAAGAACAATTTTAAAGATCATTGTACGACGCGACGATCTACGTGCTGTTGTTGACATTTTAAGGTAATTGTTTTTTTTTTTTATTTTGATTGATTTTTAGTTTAAACGTTTAAGTTAGTCGCTCACCGTTTGGTATGTACATATGTATATTTATGGTGTTTTGGGTTTAGGAGAGATAGTTAGTATATGTATGTCTACAGAAGACTTTTTCGGCCTCGAATAAATTATATATTTAATAATGTTAACCATTTATCATCGTAATTATTGTTTTGTTGTAGTTAATATTACTTTTAAATGTTAAGGTTAGATTGAAATAAATCTTACAGGTTCTTGCAATATTAGGCGAGGAACCGTTGTCTTATACAAATGTAGGTGAAAAGGTCAGGAGTTATTTATGTTATTACATCCGATGCGGTTATATAGATCCGGGTAATCATTCATAACTTTCTGGAGAGTGATAAAGAGATGTGCCACCCCACCTGTAACCCGCCCGGTGCGGTGGTAATGGTGGTGATAAGTAATTTTAATAAAACCTGACTTTTTTAAATGTATCAACTGTGGGTGTGAGAAGTGGGTATAAGTTCTTGACTCTAAGCTTAGATACGTTGGTTCTCAATCATTCCATTCCATTTCTTTCATATAATGCCTTTCTGAAGATAATGATGCAATTTATATAAATTGTATTTAAAAATCCTTACTAGGTATTCCAAGCATATATGTAAATTATATATATAAAATCATTATTATTCAATATTTTTATTTAATTTTTCTATACCTACTAAAAATGATGATATAAATGTGTCGAATTTTAAATTAAAAATGCAAACTATAATCAAAATGACAAAAAAAAAAAAAATAAAGACTTGATAATATTTTAGATTTGATTTGATAATGTCATTATAGTTTATGAATAAAATCATCTTTTAAATATAAAAATTGACTCATTTGGGCATGATTGTTTATTTTACAATAGTAATACAGTCAAAACCCGAATGTTTGACTTGTTTGTTTGTCCTTGAACCGTTGAAGGAATTTTTTTTTGTACTTTAAAGAAACACCGGTTGAATATACATATGTATGTATGTATATAAATTAAAATGGGAGGGTAAAATTATGTAGATAAAAGTGATCCGCCTTCCTTTGGTATATGCTCGATAGTAGATATGTGCGTGCGAATTTTATTTATTTATTTTTTTGAAAAACCAAACATTGAATTTAGTTTTTTTTAATCACAGAAATACCTTTTTCGAACAGAACTTTTTTTTAGTTAGTTTTTATAAGACCAAAAAATAACTTTTTTATAACTAAATTTCGTCCAAAAAAATAACGATGATGATGTACAGCTTGTCTTCGTGAATTTAATTTGATGTTTTAATTATTTTAACAAAAATAATTTTTTTTAAAAGAAGTTATTTTTTGGTATTTTAATAACTATTAAAATAAACAATTGTGGTCAAATTGCATTTTTGAATTGAATTAAGTTATTTTTATCACAAAAATTCCTTTTTTTTTTGTTTTTAATTACTTATTAAAATACCAAAAAATTACTTTTTTACAACTAAATAAAATTTTTATTCGTCACAGCTTGCATGCTTGATAACAATTCCATATTTTATTTATTTAGACGAAATTTAAATCTTTTACAAAATAAATTATTTTTTGGTCTTAACTAGGTAACTTAAAATAATTGTTGTCCAAAAGGTATTTTTGAATTGAATTTAAATTGAATTAAGTTTTTTATCACAGAAATTAATTTTTTTAATTTTTTTTAATTAGTTATTAAAAAACGAAAAAATAACTTTTTACAACTAAATTAAATTTCGTGAAAATAATTAAAATGTCGAATTTATTTCAACTAGACAAGCTGTTCATCACCAGCGTTTTTTTTTCGTTGACGAATACAAATTTAATTATGTTGTAAAACAGTTATTTTTTGGTAATTAAATTAAATTGAAATTTAGCTATGTTTTTTCTATTACAGGGATTCCTTTTGTGATTATATTTTTTTTTAATAATTATCAAAAGACCAACGAATAACTTTTTTACGATTTAGTTAAATATTTATTCGTCAAAAAAACTGAAGATGAAATTAGTTCCACATTTTAATTATTTTGACGAAATTTAATCTTTTTGCAAAAAAGTTATTTGTTGGTCTTTTTATAACTAATTACAAAAATTTCGAGAAAAAAAATTATTTTAATTTAACGATTTAACGACACTAAGGGCCAGTTTTTCAATGCTAAATTTAAGTCTAAGTTAAACCATGAATTAGTTAATCCTCCAAATAAATTGAACCTAAGTTAAAAAGGAATCAGTTTTTCAGAGTAGGATTAACATTTACTTTCTTTTTTCAAAAATCTATCGAAATCAAAGTAGGCGACACTATGTAAATTTTGGCTTCTACCTATACCGAAATTTCAACAACATAAAATAAAATCGAAATTCATCATGACAGTCAATATGCAATAATGTTACAAAACGTTCCATGCTATGTTAGTTTTAATTTTATCATTAACCTCTTCATATTTTACAAATTTATACCTAAAGTCATAGAATAATTGAATTCAAAAACTTTTTGATAGTTGATTTTTCTGTATATACGTACACTGACTAAAATAAGATAGATTTTGAAATTCGACTATTGAATAGGGTAAACAAAGGTAAATGTGTAATTAGGTTGAAAATCTTTTTTATAATCTTTAAGACATGATAAAGATTTGTTTTTTTTTTCTGATAGAGTTTTAAAATAACGAAAGTTATGAATGGTAAAAACTATTCTTCAAGTCGAGTAAGAAAAGATTTAAAAAAATGTATATTTCATAAAAAGCAAAAACATTAAATTTACTATAAATCAGTGTGGTATATTGGTAGGAGTAAAATTTAATCTTTTGAAAATGACAAGTTACCCGTGTTTTTGAGTAATTTTTAAGTAAGTTTTACATGGACACTATTTTTACAAAGTGGCAAAATAAAGAGATTTAATGTGAGCGGAAGCTGCAATTTCAGCCCATGTTTGGGGAGGGTTTAAGTGTTTACAAAAAAAAAAATATATTTAAAAAGAAAACGACCCTTTTGAAAGCTATAGAAATGTTTTCCCTTATTTTTTTTACATGAAAATTGAGTTAATGCGCCAAATAGTTTTCGATAACAAACACATTTTATTCTTAAAATTAAAAAAAAAAAAATATAAAGGTATTTTTGGGTTTTTAAGTTTTTTAACATTTTCAGATATTACAAAATGTTTTTTCACTTAAATGTGCTTAATTTTTGTCTTTTATCAAGTAGTGAATTTCCACGATTACAGTAGAAATACCTATGATTCTTAGGTAAAAAGTATACAGCCTCGATAAAAATTTATTAATTTCAACAAAACTGGAACTTTAATTTCATTCAACTATTTATTTTTAATCAATATTTTTATTGCATCTTCACTATGAGAGTCCTTTAAAAGTCCAGTTTATATTTTTTTTTATTTTTTGGACAAATCACATTTTGATTTAATTTTTTTTTTTTCAAAACCACTAACCGTTTTGTATTTATTTTAAATCCCAAAGGAGCAGCAACCGGAACTACTGCAGTATATTTCAAACTAATTCAAGATTATAGTAAATTAAATTTTTTTTTTGTTGAAAAAGGAAGAAGGTACACGGTATTTGACGATGTCACACTTACTAAATGGAAAATTCATTTAATCTTAGCTTAAATACTTGTGTATACCGCATCTATTCAATTCGATCGTTATTTCGTTCGACCGACTGACAAGACGGTTAAAGATTCAAGACAAAAATTATTATTAAAAAAAAAAAAACAAACAACAAAACGAAGCACCAACGATTTGTTTTTTTTTTTTTTTTTTGTTTCTCCCATTTTGGAATCATTGGTGTTGCTGCTGCAATACAGTGGAACATTTTATAAATCATGACACAATCTAAATGGAATCAAATTAAAAAAAAATGTAAAGTCTTTAACTAGGTATAAACATATTTTAATTATAATTAATAAAATTTAATTTTAAAATTTTTGAATTAAATAAACAAAAGTTTCTAAAACCCTTAAGCTCTTGAAAAAAGCCTTCAATTATTTTTTTAAGTTTCTGATTTATGAACAAAATAATGACGCTTAATTGTTTTCTTAAATCAAATCCTATTTCTTTTGTTAAAATTCTATAAGAGCACGTCATCTCTATCGGTTCTCTTGCTGAATTTATCACTGCACAGCCGCACTTATGTCGACCATTTAAGACCAGGGGCCTTATTTCATAAAATGAAAACGATCAAACGATATCATTTTAACAATATCCATCTCTTAGATCAAAAGAGAAAAATAGGAACAGCGATTGTCAAAACAATTTCGTTTTAGGGAAAGAGGCCCCAGGATTGTGGCACAGCTATTGTATTTTTTGGAATTTTTTTTTTGAATTTAATAAAATGTTTTTATTAAAAAAAAATAAACATCAAATTGATTTTGTCACTTATAAAACTATTAACAATTATTTTTTTGGACCAAAACCAAAACGATTAGACCTTAATCACACATTAGGGATCTCAAAAACTCAAGTTATGAGCTTTGAGAAAAGCAATATAACTAGCTTGATTTTTTTTTTAACTTAGAACCTACAATTATATATGAAAGCTTTAAGAAGATTTTTATGTTTCCTTCAATTTTAATGAAATAGATTCGAAAAAAGAATTTCTAACGGCAATATTATTCACTCTGGATTTAAATTCTATTTAAGTGAATTTTAAATCCAACCATTAAATCCAAATATTTAAATATCTATCTCAATATATTTCACAGCTTGAAATGCACGGAAAATCCAATGGATTTAAATCTTCTCAAATCCAAATGTAAAATTTTTTAATCTAACGACCATATTATCCATTCTACATTTGACTGAATCCAATATTAAATCCTGATTTATTTAATACAAAAATTTAAATTTTGAGAAATGTAAAATTTCTGACGCAAATTTCACACTTTGATTTATTTCTTGACTTTCTTTATGTTTTTATTTATTTAATTTTTTTTAATAAATTTATTTGATTTATTTAATTCTGGGAGCGTAAAAAATTCATAAAAACTAGAAAAATAAGTGAATAATTGAGACAGTAACCACCATAATATTCATTTGATTCATCCAGATTAGAACTTAAATCTGGAAGTTAATTATATAAATTCAATGTAAATACTCCCGGACTTAAGTTTTAATCTTTAGGTTTGTATCGAGTGAATAATTAGTTAGTTTTCATCTGGATGTAAGTTCTTAATCCAAATGAATTAGATATTGAATTAAGTGTGGATTTTATCATTGAATAATATGGAATTGGATTTAAATTAATTTACATCAGTGTTAAATGGAATTAAGAATAAAATCAAATTAGAAAATGTAAAAAAAAGGGAACGGATCGTTATTCTGTATTACAAAATTCTGTATGACAAGTTCTGTATGATCATAATTCTATATTTCATTATTCTGTAAATCTTATATTCTGTATTCCAAAATTCTTTAAATCCAGAATTCTGTATATCAAAATTCTGTAAATCTATAATTCTCTATATCAAAATTCTGTAAACATAAAAATCTGGAAAATTAAAAATACTGTATATTCTGAACTCCAAAATGCAGAATTTCAAAAATTCTGTAAATTGATAATGAAAAAAAGTGCGCACTTTTTTTCATTATCGAAACAAGTTTTTTTATTATAATTTACAGTATTTTGAAATACAGAAAAATGGTTTTACAGAATTTTGAAATACAGAATTCTAGTTTTACAGAATTTTAAAATACAGAATTTTGGAAACTGAATTTTGGCACTTACAGAATAATGACCCCAACCCAAAAAAAAAAAATAGATAAAATTCAGTCTACTTTTTTTGGTTTTCGTTCCACTATGCCAACACTGTTCGGCGGCGGTGATGATGATCTTGGGTTAAAATGTTTTTGTTATTCAACTATAGTATAAAGTTGGGGGTTGGGGGCATCGTCAACCTCTTGCCACCTTTGGCCACTCTAAAGAACGCAACAATGTAATGTTAAAAAAATAGTTGTTTTAGATGGGGGTACCCACGAAAAACCATTGGTATATATATTAAGAGAAAAGTATTGTAAGCTGTAAAAAAAATTGGTTAATGTTGATTAAAGTATTAATTTATGTCATCAAAGAAAAATATTCCATTAGGGAAATTTTATAGAATCCTTCAAGAATGTTAAGGTTGTTCGATTTTATACAGTTCAATTTTTGGGAAAGCGGGGGCTTTTACTTATATACATACATTCAGGAAACTTATTATTTCAGGGTGTATTATTTCATATGTGGACGAGGCATATACACTTTACTGAGGTTCCAAAAGCATATGGTATAGGCGTAATTTCATATGAACAAATTTTACAAATATAACTGGTGTATTCTCGTTTAACCAAGTCATCTTCCGCTGCTGTTCAACCCCAATTTGTTTGGTTAGGCACTTGATTTATTTTAGAACAGCAGGCCGTATATTCCGACAGTAGGCCACTATAGGGATGTAGTTGTGTAAAACCATAAAGAGTAGAGTTCATACGCCACTGCTATCTGCGTCCATCATCCACCCTCTTGGATAGCTCTGAAACAATTCCTCGGCTCAAAATATGTTATAATTTTTGTGTTGTATATAATATTTATTTTAAATTTAAATTTAAAATTTATTTTTTTTTAATTTTTCTGAAAATTTGAAATATCGAAACTCCACGAAAAATCAACAATTCTACATCCATCAAGTATGTATGCAGGTACTTAAATAAAATTGAAACAAAAAATGTTCGAGCTTGTAAAATAAGAAACTACTGCGAACCTCGTTTTCTCTGTTGAACTTTTTGTTGCATTTATAGAGTTTTTGGAATTTCTGATTTTATGATGAATTGTTGAGGTGAGTGTAGGTGAAAGTAAGAATTTTCTGATAATCTTTACAAGAAAATTCACAGAGTATTTCACCATCAGAAAAGGTGAATTTTGTGTTATTAAAGAAAAATATATTATTTTAATAAACAAATATAACTGCTGATTGACGTTAAGTAGCAAATCATAACGAAAATCTACTATACATTCAATAAGAATTCTATAACTTTGGCCAAAGACTATTTTATTGCAGAGTATATGCACATATGTACATACAATTTCTCACAAAAAGTGAACTTTTGCACACACACACACATATTAGTGTTTTTCTTTGTTTTATTTTTTTATTTGTATAGTTAATGGAAAAAATATCTTGTATTTTTAACTTATTTACTCGTTAATCCACCTTTTTTGATGAATTAGCAAATAAACATGAATTAAATTTTTATTTGTTTTATTCATAAGATTTCGCATTTAATTCGCATAATTAAGAATAATTTATGTTTCATTTCAGTTTATAATTATAGGAGTTTTTTAGCATAACTACAAATATTCGGGCAAATTTTTAATCAGCCTGATGTTAAGGTAAAGGGTGTTTCAAAAAATTCACACAAGAAGTAATTTTAATAGAAAAAATGTGTTTTTTAGTCTAAATTGTTTTTTTTTTGTTATTGATTCATAAAATATTAATAAAATAAATAAATAAATAAATAAAGGGTGTCCCAAAATTCACGCAAGAATTAATTTTGATAGAAAAAATGGGTTTTGTAATTAAAAATTGTATTTTTTTGTTCTTGATTCATTAAATGTAAATAAAATAAATATCGTTGATACATTATAGCGGGAAATTTTCTCCTTCTGGACAAAACAGTGACGCATTGCATTTGTTAAGCACAAAATGTGACAATTTTGAAGATTAACGAAGTCATCAAGATGGAAAAATGTCATAGCTGAAAATGATCTTGTTCGAAAAATCGAAAAATTACCAGCAAACATTTTTTTTTTTCAATTTTGTTCACTTAACAATCAAAACGCTTTGGTTCTATCGTGAAAAGCAGCACTCCATTTTAAATAACCCTCAACTGTCAGTTTATCAAGCTGCCTTTTATTTTTTCATTGACAGACCGCATATATTATGTATGGTGTAAAATTCAAATCATGCCTAAATTAGTGGGACACCCTTTATCAGCGTGAAAACTACTTTCTAACTTTTAAATTCTTCACTTTTAATGTTCTTAGTTTTAAACATAACTATTTTTCAGGTGCCTATTGTTGCTTTTTTCGTACTTCGAATTTGTGTTGTTCCGCTTTTCTTACAATTATTTCTGCTTATTTCGTAATACCTTATTTTGTTTTTGTTTTATTTTGTTTTTCGATCACTTCGCCCTACAGTCATTTCGCATTTCTTTCTCTCTCTTTTTAATCGTTTTGTATTTTCGTTAAAAGTGCAATGAGTTTATTAGGTCAAGGTTATTTCACATTTGGTTTTAATTAGACTATTGTCTTAGCGTGGGTTTATTTTGAGCCCTATACAAACTTAACTCCCAATGAACTAACTCCCACTAAAATTAAACTAAGTCGCCAAAGAACCCCCTTGCACCTACTCCAAATCCTATAGTATACCCCCCAAGGGGGGTTGCATACCTCACTGTTTATTGGCGAAATAATTGAAATCGAAATAAACAAAGAACGAAAAACTAAATTAAAAGAGAAAAAGTAAGAGTTAAGTAAAAGACTAAATGATTTTTTTCGAAACAAATAATTGAAAAACATATTAATGAAAATCCTACACAAACGAAATGCGAAACGACTAAAGCAAAACAACAAAAAAAAAAAAACGAGATAAAAAGACGAAACAAACCATACCCCTATTTTTCACTTTATAAAATTCATTAAAAAGTGACATTTTATGCAAAAAAAGTAAACAAAGCATTTTCATATTTTTAATTGTCAAGGTGACAATTTGGAATAAGTAGCTAGTGATATTCCCAGAATTCACGCAATTTGTGCTGTAAGGTGTTGCCAACAAAAACACTTTGACAGCTGAAAGTTGAGGATTATAAAAAATTTTGTATAGAGTGTTCTTTCTTGACAGAAATACATATCTATTATACTTTTTCCTAAATTTTTCAACTCAATGGTGTCCCAGCATTCATGCAAGATTTAAAATTCACGACATTTGTGCTGCTAAAGCTAAGTACAGACGATTGTCACTGAAAAAAACTGTTCCAAATGTCTTACAATAGTCTGAACACACAATTTTGTTAGCTTTTGTCAGACCATTGACAGTTCTGACAATATTGTAAGATCTGACAATCGAATGTACTTAGCTTAAGTGTTGCCAACAAAAAAAGACAGTTGACAGTAGGGTTACTAAAAATAATTTCCGAGTCAGTAAAAAAACATCAATTTTCTTTTAATGAAAAACCCATAAATCCTACGAATTGCGTGAATTTTGGGACACCCTTAAAATACCTGTAAGAGGTCTTTTAAATGCAACCTTAATTGCACGACAGCACTTAGAAGGAATTGCAGGATAGGCGCAAGTATTTCTTTTTTTTTGTGAAGTGATGGACTGTGTATCGATGAGGTCTTTAATGATCTTGATGCTCCAGGGTGTGTCCTTCATCATCAATATACATGATCCTTCACAAACAGAAGAATTTTTCCGGAGATGATGCCAAAATATACATAGATTAGATGCTGCCATAATCAGCTTTGAAATTGATAAAATGCACCGAAAAAAATAAATGGTAAATACAACGAAAAATTTTGTAAATGCTGCGAAAACATTCGTTCATTTGCTCCACGAATGTTTCTCGTACATTTTATAAACATGCATTTGTAAATTGCACGAACGATATTTTGAAAGTAAAATACGAATGTTTTCGTATATCTTGCAAAACTTTCGTATCCCTAACAATTAAAAAAATTTTGTACAAGATACGAAATAACATTGTAGAATGAACGATCTAGCTATAGTAACTTGAAAAATATGTTTGTTCTATTTACGAAACATTTGTGATCTATGATCCTTTATTTTTGTAGAATACAGGATTATATTTCTATATACTACAAATTTATTTGTATTTCAATAAAATTGAATCCGTAGTTTATAGGAACATAATCGTGTATTCTACTAAACTAAACGATCTTAAATCACAAATGTTTCGTAAATCGTACAAATGCTTTTGTTTGCATTAAAATTAATATCATTGGTTGTAATAAATTCTTCCTTTATTGGTTGAATATAGCAAATGTTTGAAGTATTCACAAGTTTGTAGCATTGGCACAGAATGTATAAATGTGTTTACCTTTTGTCAGATGGATTAAACCACAAACTTAAAATAAGAAAACTTTGGTTAATTTTTACGTTGGTTCATATTGAAATTAATTAAAAACAAAAACTTTAAACCTAAATCGCTTTTTATCATCGTCACGGGACATCTTCTTTTGCAACTATAAAAAAATGGTAATTTTGCAAAATGTTTAAAAGAATAATGAAAGTTTACTTACATTTTATTTCATTAAGCAGCGCATATAGCTACTGTTCTCCTTGTTTTACCACCAAGAATGTTAAAAATTTGTTATGAATTCCTACATGCAAATCGCATCAGTTAAAAATATAGAAAGAATACAAAATGTAGGAACTTACCGTCTGAAAAATTATCCTTTTTATTTAATAATATTTCGTACAATTTAATTTTATTAAGATTTCTGGCATTTTTGAAATGATTTGTCAAAATTTTGTCTGTGACCAATGTCCAAAAACCGTATTAGTCCACCTAAAAAGGACTTAAAAATTCAAATTCGTCAATTATTTAGCACGGATATAACGATATAACATAAATAGTGAATACACTTACCAAAATACAATTATTAACCTTTTTTTCTTTCGTTTTTTGTTTTTAGTTTTCCTTTTTATTTAGGTACTTTCATAGTTTTATTACTTTTTTTTTTAATAACTTTTGAATTTTTTTTCACTTCATTTTTTTCATTTTTAATACGGCGAGCGCGGCGTTCAAAAAGCAACTGAACACGTTTCGACTAAATGACTAGGTGCAGTTGCAGCTTTACAAGATATTTAGTCATATGCATGAAATAAAATTAAAATCGTTTGTGTTTTACAAATGGTAAAAAGTAGGAATAATAATATACAAAAAAAAAATCGTAAATAATACAAATGTATGCTTGGAAACACAAAACGTTAGTATAATGTACGAAAACACATTCATGGCATTACGACTGTTTTTGTGAATTTACAAAATATTTGTACTTTTACGAAATCCTTGGTCAGAAAGAAATGTTTTGAAGACTTTCGTATATATTACGAATGGTAAAAACCTAGTTTTGTTACAAAACATTTTGTGAGAATTACAACTGTATTTCGTATCTACCGCAAATATATATTTTGTATAATTTACGAAATGTTTTAAATTTTTAACGAATGTATTAGTATACTTACCAAATGTTTGTGGTTTTACAAAATCATTCGTAAAAATATTCGAAAATTGAATATGCATTTTTCTGCTATCATCAAAAGAGATATATTGAGTACAGTTTACAAATTTTTTGTACAAATCACGAAACATTCGTGTGGAAAAGCGTTACAAATGTGCTTTCGAAAATTTTACAAATTTTTCGTATTTCTGAATTTTTTGATCTCCATGTTGGCTACGAAAAATTTGTTTATTTTACAAAATTTCGTATATTAAACGAAAAATCAATCTACGAAAATGTTTCGTAGTGAATTTACGAAATTTTTTTTTGAGTGTGGTGATTTGTGTGAAAAACCTTCCTCCATCAATTAAAATAAAAATCAATTCATATTCTATAATCACAAAAATATATATTAACGTGTTTTCTTGATAAATCAAAATCTCTCATAAAAAGCTTGAATATACTCAAAAAAAAAATCTGTTTAGACAATTAAATTCATTAGCCAACTTCTCTGTAAACATTGTTTGTATATGCGATTTAATCTATTTTGCATAATCTTTTTTGTAGGTAATATATATTTAAAGTGTAAATCTCTGCAGGTTTATAGGTATGAGAAGTTTGTTTATGATAAGCTTATAGGTATATATACGAATAACTTCCTCTTATAAATTTTATAGCCAGTGTCAACTTGAACCCAAAATCAAGCAGAAAAATTAAATGAAAAAGACATGACCCTAGTTCGTCAAAAATTATTCACATAATATCTTTATTATCAATATATATATTTTTTTTTTCAAGGTCTTGATAAATCGTCATAATTTCTTAAGGTATAGTCTGCTTTGGTGTCTGGATTTTAAGCTAACTCATAGTCATGATCAGAAAATATAGAGCCTGCGAAAGATGTGTAAATTCGTTGTTGCCAGTGTTTACTAAATCTGATAATAATTTGAAATTATGTAATTGGGGCCTAAGGCAAACAATTTTGTTTTTTAAGTATATATGGGAATTTTCTTTTTCTTTTTTTTGACCCAAAAACATTTGACCTATTATATTTAATAATTTTAAATCTTGAAGGGTGAATATATCGTTGGAAAGAAGATTTTCGACGGTTTTTGCAGATTTTTGTCATTCCTCAAATTTTTGCCATCGCAGACAGCAATTCAGAGCTGAGATCAAAGAGAAGAGACGATGACGATGGGTCAGAAGGTACATCGCTGCCACAATAAATGACGAAAGTGGCATTGAATGGGTCACACCTAGCTTCAGAGTTTTTTTTTAAGAAGACAAAATTGCCATCCATCCGTTCCGTTGTGAAACTGAAGTGCGCGATTATTATTTTTAATGCTTTTTTTTATTATTTTTATTATAAAGTAGGTTGCCTATAAAGTCTCACGTATGATGCACTAACCGTCATCATACAGCCCATTGAATAGAATAGTCGTGATCTTAGGGATTGCGATTATTTTGTTTAAACTTGATGTGGATAATTTATATGTTTTTCAAAGAATATAAGGGGTTGATCATGGTGTTGTTGATGATGATGGTGATGATGGTTCATGGTGATGTGGCATTGTTGATCTATCAACTTAGCTTTAATAAATATTGCCAAATCATCATCACTATCATGCGATGTCGAAAGAATATATATATATAAAGCCTCACTTATAGTCCTAGACTAAGTTAACCTTTTACAGCATCATCAAGCTCCCGGAACCATCATAATTAAAACTCAAGACCATCAACAAATATTTTAAATTAAATTGAATTGACAACAAAATGCCTTTCTATATATTTTCATTCCATTCAAATGCATCATACGAGTATTTTCTATGTAATTCATCTTCGCATCTTCTTCAGTCCATTTAAACTCTATAGTATAAAACCGGTTAAGAAATCTATGACCAATATAGATCCGAGTTTAAAATGTTTTAACCCCGACTTTAGTTTCGAGGTTACAACAAATTTTTGGGGCGAAGGACGACAAATCAGTGTCATTCTTTATTTATTTACAAACAAAAATCTGACATGTCAAGCTGTGCTGTTTTTATAAATGTCTATAACATACGATGTCGTCCATTCGTCTTCTTATTAAAAGGATTGACTTTTCTAGCTAAAAAAAAAACATGTTTTGTAAATCTCGACAAGTCATGTGAGACTCCAACACTCGGTACATTGGTTTAGTGTGATTAATTAAATGAATTAAATGTATGAAATTTTTGTATAAGCTTGGGTAATATGGGTAATTTGATGATTTCATCTCAAAAGGATGCCACCATGAAGCAAGCCATCATAAAGGTCGTGTGTGTTGTGTATCTTGAGAATAAGATTTCAACGTTATATTATTATGTATTTACCATATAAAGGCATAGGAACTTACATGACATTAAAATATTTCTTTAAAAAAAAATAATTATCAATTTCAAAATTCTTCAAGTGGCATTAATTGGTGATAAAACCTACACGGGAGATATATGAAACCGGGAATAGTGTTACCAGAGGTGCGCCGCATGAAACTTTGTTTTGAGTTAGAATATTTCAATATAGTTTACTATGCGGCTTTGCAGAATCAGCATAATTTCAATGTTAATTTGGGATTGAAGAAATAATTTTCTCTTGGGGATTTTCGTTTTGGGAGTATTGGCTGTTGGACAAATATTACCAATTCTATTTTTTTTAGTTATGAATGAAAATTTTTTAACTTTTTTAAAAATTTCCTCCAAAATTATTCAAATAGTTTTCGCTTGGAAATTTTGACTTTGGGGATTTTCATTTTGGGATTATTGGTTTGGGCAAATATCACCCACTCTTCTTTTCAATATTAATGTTTTTTTTTAGAGTTAGTGATATTTGCCAAAAAGAAAATCCCCAACTAAAATCAGGTAAAAACAAAATCCCCAATATAAAATCTCTTGAAGATAAAATCAAGAGATGTGCAAGAAGTGAATCGAGCAATCGATTCCCTACTTGCATATTCTGTTTTTGGGCAAATATAAATATGGTTTCTTATTTAAAATGCATTGCTGGCCATCAGTGGCGGATCCACGGGGGGGGGGTTTTCGGATCCGGACCCCCCCCCCCCCCCCCATGAGCATTGAAACCAAACATTTTTGTATTAATTTATTTATTTATTAAATATTTACTTCTCTTCGACCTAAATTTTGTGTTAATTACAGAAAGCCCATCTTTTTATAAAATTTCGACTTAAAATTTCTTCAAGTGTAATGAATACCTACCTCAAAAACTTCAAATGCATCTTAGTGGAAAAAGGAGTATACCTACTTACATTAGATTGCGTAGCAGTTTTATACGGTTTTCGCACCGAACCAAAATCTCGGATTTCGGCACAAGATTTCCAAATCTCGTTGAATCGTTCACACCACACAATCAAGATTTTGTTTGAAATTTCAATCAAATTTCAGTGTTGATAGAAACTAAAAAAAAGAAGATTTCGCAGTAATCTACTAGATTAAGACATCTGAAAATGTATGGGAAATCTTGTTGATTTTGATGAGATTTGGTGATTTTTGATCGAAATCTCGATTTTGATTCGGTGTGTAAAGGCTATAAAGCCTATATGATGGAAACTTAGTTCAAGGGCTTACGGTATGTTAAATTTAGAAGACTTAGGCAATTTATCATATCTACCTCTCCAAAGCAACATATTAAAATACTATTCAATAATATAAGGGCAAAAAGAAGTTAGCACTACCATTTTCGATTTTGAAAAAGAAACTGTGCTGCATTGTGCTCAACTTGTGCTGCGATGTGCCGTAAATATTTTTGAAAATTTTGAGGATGAAATTTTTACTAAAAACTTAAGTTGTGCTCAAAAAATGGTATAGGTTATAACGCAAATAATGCAAATGATTTCAAAATCACGGTTTAAAAAAAAATTATACTTGTGCTGTTTTAAGCTGCTGCTGTCTTTGCTTGTTTGTATTCTTTTTTTTTTGAAAATCGAAAATGGCGGTGCTAACTACACGCACATAAATAATGTAGCGCAAAGCCCACGCAAGTTTTATTTTTCTTTAAGTTTTCTATTTGTAATTGGACCCCCCCCCCCCCCCCCATGACCAAATCCTGGATCCGCCACTGCTGGCCATATTCTGAAATAAAAAAAAAAACAATTCTGCAATGTCCTTTTAACTTAATAATAATTTGTATTTGTTTATAGATAAATGAAAACAAGAGAAATCAACATAAGCTCCAACAAAAAGTAAACAATAATAAAAAATACTTCATCAGAAACATAAATAAATATTTTAGTTTAAGAGTTTTACAGCATAGGTATAGCCTCGTTTTATTATCTAGAGTTCTAGACAGGATTGTAGTTATTTCTAAAAAAAATTATTTTGTTATATTTCACTTAATATTTTGGGGACTATTGGAGATTTTTGGCAATTTGGAGATTTTAGCAAAAGAAAATATTTATTGGGGATTTTGTACATAGGGCACCTTTCCCCATGGGGATTTTGGATTGTTGGAATGCATTTTGGTTTTTGGAGATAACGTATACGTAGTCGTACGTATTACGTTACGTTTTTGGGATAAGATCTTGATTAAAGGTTTTTGCTTAGAAATTTTGGCTTTGTGGATTTTGGTTTTGGGTATTTTGGCTTTTTTCTAATTTCTTTCTTCAAATTTTCTCCCAAATTGTGAAGAGCATCTTTACTAAAATTCTTGTATGAAGTATTGAAAGTGAAAAAAAAACTATTTATGAATCTTATATGGTAATAGAACTTTTTTGCCATAGTTTTTGGATTATTCTTGAAGTTCATGAATTTATTTAAAAAATAAAAATAATTTTTAATAGGTAAATAAATTTTGATTTTTTTTTCACATTTAATTCATATCTAAAATAACATAGAGCTTAAGCCAATATAGATTAAGTTTGTTTGATTTAGTCGTGCGTTTTATTTGCTCTGGTCATACTAATTTTTTTGTATTAGGTATTTCAAAGCGAAACCCATAGGTACCTATAGTCGGCTTTTTTGTTTGTTTATTTTTTTTATTTCCATCATTTTGATTGTTTACCTGGTCTTAGTATTGCTGGCCATGATGTACTATGAGATATCAGTCCAATATTCATGGATCATTATTATTAGAAACCGATCGATGCAATGAATAGAATATTGATAGATTGACATGTAACTTGCTTAAGTTAGGCTAACCTTTTTTCTATTGATTCGATGATGCATTTCTATATAGAGTTTCATTTTACGTTTGGGTGGATGATGACTGGCGTTTATTATTTCTTTTTAACTTTATGAATTCCTTATGCTGCGCTTATAAAAGAATAAAGACCGTATATATATATAACTAATAACGAATAAAAAAAAACAAGACATTTCTTGAATCTCTATGGAATATGTTATGTAATAATATTATCTGTGTGTCTGTGATGCAGATGAATGGCTTAGCAATTTATTTACTTTGTATTTTATTTTTGTTGTAATAATTATTGGATGATGATGATGATGATGATGATGATGATGATGATGATGATGATGATGATGATGATGATGATGATGATGATGATATTTTTCCTCGGGTGAAGTCGTTATGTGGGTGAGAGTTGAGAGAGGCGCACAAGAAAAAAAATATATAAAACTGCAACTTCTTTAATTTTACACAAAATAATATATTATGTGTCTTGCCGCCCATTTCTAAGTTTTTTTTTTCATTCAAAATTTTCATTTCGCTAATTCACTCTTATTGTTTTCTTTTTATTAAAACAAAATTAATAGCCAGTTCGCATAGTATTAATTCCAAGGTTAGTATGCTTCTTGTTGTTGTATAAATAGCTGCAGGTTTTTTTTTTTTTGTCAGAAGGGATTATCTCTATAATCCGTCATTTCCCGCAGGCTTAACAACTCAATTTTAATTAAACAAAACAAAACCATTGCAAAACTCAGCGCGAGAGGCAAATTGAGTTTTTATTTTTTTTTTGTTTAATTAAAATTAATTGATATTCTCACGGTGTTTATCATATAATTTGTAATTTGTCAGTTTGAGCGTGGTATATTTGAAATCTGCTCAGAGCAAAATTACGGCGAGGTCTAATGTTTGCCCCGAAAAATCTCTCTCAAATATTTTCTTAAATTTTCTAAATTTTTCTATAGAAATATAAAAAGAACATCGATATTTTTCTTAATTATTTAAGCCATGGGAATATATGAATTTTTATACATAAAGATCTTAATACAGGTTCATGTGATGTTCTCTCAAAATAGATATTAACTTAATCTAAAAAAAAAAGAACTTCACGTGTTAAGAAATAAACAAAAATTATTGAGAATTCTTATTCATACAGATTAGTATAGCAAAAAAAAGAATACTTTGCCTTTACTCTTGTCAAACTGGAATTATTTTGGTTGTACCATACCCAGTTCTTTTTATTATTCAACAAGAAAAACGCACCCAAATGCCAAACACAAAATCCGGCTCACAACATGATAATTAGAATTTATGTTTTTGTTTTTTGTTCTTTAACTTAGTTTATGATTATTTTTGTTTTCTTTGAATACAGTGAATTCGCTAAGTAACGTAAGATCCATCTCAGTTCTTTAATAGTCCAGTCAATGAAGCATTTGACTCGGAAAAAATCGCCAGAAAGCTAGATTTTGTTATATAGCCTCCTCGTGGCGTGCTTAAGAAACTGCCAAAAGTTCCCATCGATATGAGCGCCGCTAACAATTTTACGGGGGGTTGAAAGCCCCCAAAATGGGTTTTCAGGAATAATTTCCAAATGATAAGTTGTACAAAAAAAATGTCAAGGACTAATTTGTAGCTTAGAAAAATTCCTACAAAAAAGATACTTGCTGCAGAGGGCGTGCATTACGGAAAAATTGTGATTCACATTAATTTGACACTAGATATGCAGATTTTATGATTCCCCAAATGCAAAAATATTTTTTTTTTCGATTTTCTGGGGGAGGGGCCCACGAGTACGAAAGGAGAGGGGGTACGAGCTTATGAAAAACTCAGACTAGGTCGAGTGGGGTATCGTTTCCATGTATTTTTTGTTGCTGAATCAAATAAAACCACGCAATTTTTGATAGAACCACTTTTTACGAAATTTTTAATATGACGTCATCATTTAAGGACTTCTGACAAAACCCTGCAACTTGATTAATTAATTCAATCTTTAGTTATAATTTTCAATTAAATTATTTAACTGCTTAGTTTATTGGGCTGTTTTAATTGATTTATTGACTGGACTATAAGTGATATTTCTTCAAATGATCTTCATTACTTATTTACAGATTTTGTGAAAAAATGGGTTGGGTTCGATAGCCCCTTTTTTTAAATCCTGCTTTTTATAAGCATTTTTTTTTAATCCCCGCTTAAAAAAAAAAACGTTTTTTATAATCTCATCTTTTATAATCCTGTTTTTTTATATTTTCGCTTTTGCAAGCAAAACTAGTTAAAAACGGGTTTTTAAGTTTTGGCGAGATCTGAATTAGTGGGATTTCAGAAATAAGGATTAAAAAAAAATAACTACATATATTTCAGTAGACGGAATTTAATAACTTTTTTTGGGTTTAAAAAAACGGGATTTTAAAAACGGGATTCCGATACGCTCTCGCAATGGAAAAAATTTCAAGATTTCCAAAAAAAACGTTCCCGACAAAAATGTTTGAAATTTGCATCTTCTCCAACAATAGAAATATAATTAAACATTTTGTATTTTTATATGCAACTATACATATAATCTAGTCCGTTAAATTTGTTTTTTCATTTAAAAAAAAATTCTTCTAAAAGCTTTAGTGCATACGAAGAAAATAGAGAATTTGCAGGAAATGAATATAAAAGAAGTGCAACAATTTGAATCGGAATTGTTTAATGCCAAAATAAAATTATATGTGTTTTTTTTTGCAATCTCGGGGGCAATTGGTTGAAATAAAATGTCAACGGGGATTAGCGAAGCCATCACAGAAAAAATATGGAGTTTTCATAGAAACTATCGATAACAAGTATGGAATTCATGCCGGTACAGCAAAACCCGCTTAAGAGAAAATGCAAAATATCACAGTTTTTTTTCAGCGGGTGTTTCACTTAAACGAACCCCGCTTAAGTGAAAAAAATTTTACTTAAGCGGAGTCCGGATAAGTGAACGAAATTGCACTTAAGCGGATTTAAAAATACCAAAAAGGGTTCTGACATATCAGAAATTCAAATGTCATTTACGTGATGAAAATTTGGTGGAGGTGAATAATAAAAAAAGAAGTAAAAGCGTTCAGAAAATTTTTTGTTCTGTTGTATTAAATTTTTGTTCACTTAAGAGAGTTTTTTCAATGAAAAATATTAAATTTAACTGAAAATATGTTTCAGGTATCTGGGTTTTTCACTTAAGCGAGTTTCGCTTAAGCGGAGTGTTATAAAGGTAATTGGTCGACAAATACTCGGGGATGAAAAGTGTTTCAGATAAGCGGGTTTTTCTCTTAAGCGGGTTTTACTGTAACACAGTATTTCTGCGCGCTTAATTTAAGACCCGAAAATTATCTGGGTTTAACTAAGCCCGTTGGGTTGGGGATAAGTTGTTGTAGTCCCGAATCGTTTTTTTTTGGTCCATTTTCCCCCGGGCTTGCAAAAAACACGCATATTAAAAAAGAGTCCACTTCTTCCAAAAATCCCACGACCCTAATCTTTTTTATGTCTTAATAAAAATAAAAAATAAAAGTTGTTGTTTTATTTTTGTTTTGAAAAATTTTGAAAAACAAATATATATTATATTACATAAAAAACTATACAAAAAACCATTTGGAATAACAAAAATAATCCCTTAAAATAATGAGAATCAAAATTTCTCTATTTTCGTATGGTAATGGTACGTGTTGAGAGATTCCACTGTCTGTGTGTTTTATTTTATTTGGTTTTTAATTTTAATTTGATGATTATTGACTTACTAAATTATCTCAATGAACTTTGAGCAAACATTATATATTTCTTTATTTATTCAACTATTCATCTATAGATTTTATGTTTATTTTATGCTGAAAAAAAAAAAAGTTCTTATCATTAAAAACTAAATTATTAAAAAAGGCAGCAATAAATTTGTATTTGAGAACTCGAAATGTATGTATGTATATTAGTTAGCATTAAATAATTCCTTTTAAAATTTAAAATTCACAGCAGGACTTGTTTTCGTAAAAATACATATAAATATACGATCAAAATTCACAAGAAAAAAAAGGGAAATCAACGCCTATGGCATAATGAAATTGAAATGAAAACGAAGTTAATGTTATTTAAGGTCATCGCCATCTTAAGCCTGAATATTTAACATCTTATAAATAATACTTATTTATAAGTCTTTATTATAGTATCATATATTTATTTAAATTTATAAGATTATCATCTGTGGAACTAGAATTAAAATATCTAAATTTGTAAATAATTTTTTTTATGTTTTATTGCTTTTAACTGATAAATGATGGACAAGCAAGAAATTCAAACTTAAATTTTATTAACTTAACGTTGCTTCGTTTGTGTTAAAATAAATAAACTGCACAAGTGAAGAAAAAAAAAAGAAGAAGAAGATTTAGATACTTTGATGATCGTATTATGTAAAATTTATGGCGGAATTTCCGGAAAGTGAGTTAAGCTTTAACTTCAGCTTCAACGTGAGGCTATGCAACATGCAATCGTGACATCTTTTCTGTTTCTGCAAAATAAGATGACACAATGTGTTTACATACATATACATGTGCAGTGTATGTATATACTACAATAAGTTAGGTACATATGATGGTAATATCGTATAATTTTACTTTCAGGATATCCTCGAAGAAAATCATTGTTGTGTCTATACGTATGCACATATGTATGTACGTGTGTGTGTTGATTTTCTTGAATTATTCATTTAGTATCTATTTATACAAAAAATCATGTAGACACTGTTTGAATTTTTTGTCCGACATGACATATTGTGGCTTAGAGTTGCATGTATATTTATTTGTACCTATATTTACAACAAACCATTATATGTTTCAGCTGCATTGCATACATATTTTGCTTTACGTTGCTCGCTTATATATTTTTTTGGGTAAAGGTCATCTGGGGGATTTTTCTTTCTCCAAATTCCCTACATCGTTTTTTTTCGACATTTTTTTTGTATGACAAATCTCTTGTCAAAAGGATGAATTTTTGAATGAATTGATGAAATTTATCAAAAAGTAGATTTTGAAAGCACTGTTTTATATTCGCTTAATTCGCTCATTTTCGAAAATTTTTAATTATTGTAAAGCCTTCACTTATAATAAGATTGTAATCTTAATGTGAAACTGTCATTAATAAATACGAAATTCATATACATACATATAAGCGGAGATGTTTGTCGCCGCTAACAAATTCCACTTACATAATTGTTGTTAACACGACAATTTTTTTTATCTTTATTTAAAAATGATTGGATTCGTATTTTAAACAAATTAATTTTTATATATAATTTTTATATTATTTTGGTGGTAAACAAATAATTTCGAAATTATTCAAAAAACGGGTGGATGAATTTACAAAAAAAAAATTTAATATTTTTTTGTTTTTGAAAATTTTAAACTTATTCGAAGAAATATAAAAAAAACTGGCTCACAAAAATATTTTATTCAAAATAAATTTCGAGAAAAATTATTTTTTTTAACGATTTTTAAATTATGAAATTTATTTATAAGAATAATTTTTCTTTAAAATCTACTTTACCAAATGAATAAGTATATAAAAACGATTTATTTATTTTCGAAATATCGAATTTTTAAAAATAAATTTGAAATTTTTTTTTAAATAAAAAAAAAGTTTATTTTAGTATAAACAGTAAAATATCTGTCATATAATGCTTAAATATTTAAATTAAATGACTTAAATTCTTGGTTGTACATAATCGTTTTTTCGCATTGATACTTCAACTAAACAACGATTGTGTCACGTTACCTAACGAATATAAAATTTGCATACTTCTCGACTGTTTTTTGATAGCTTTACAAAAAAATTTACCCGATTTGCCATTCCAGCAGAGTTGAGGTTTATTATAAATGAAAAAAGCATTTATGTGTTTTAAAACTTTGAATAAAGCAAGCGGTATTCTTTTTTTAAATTTGCTCTTCTCCACAAGCAAATCTGGTGGGCCGAATTAACTACACTACATTTTCTACATCATTAACTACGCGTAGTTAATTTAATACACGTCTTATTTACTACAAATTTTTACGTTTTCATATACATTCATACATACATAGTAAATTTAAAGAAATAATAAAATTTCAATAAAAATTTGAAGATTTTAACTCAAAATTCAAATTTCAAAGTTTACAACTGACAGATAATTTGACATTCGAAACTACGTTTGTTTCAATTTGTTTCATTAACTACATTTAACTACGTTCAACTACATAAACTACGTAGCAAATGTAAAAATCTAGTTATTCCAAAAAGTGATAGTTCAGCCATCCCTGCCTACGAACACTTCTCCTTTTTTTGGGTGTCCGTTTTATCATCTTCATTCTATTTCCTCAGGCCAGTACGAACAAAGCATGAACGCAAAAATTTTGTCTATTGCCCCCGACGCACGTTTCGCCCTCTTTCTCTACTCGCCGTGACACTTTTTTGAAATTCTGTTGATTTTTTTAAATTGCCCCTGTTAAACATTTCTAATGTTAATAATGTTAAAAAACAAACAAATAAGAGAGATAAGGCAGTTGCTTCTCCTTATCCCTCTTATTTGTTTGTTTTTTAAAATTAGAAATGTTATGTATATCATAAATAATTCACAAAAGTGAAGAAATCGACCGAAAAAGAATTCACTTATGATTCAATTTGAATCCTTTAACTACGCTCTTAAACACTGATTTGAATCATTTTAATAACTCATTTATGATCTGAAAATCCTTCATTTAAATGAACGTATATAGGGGTTCTATAGAAGATCTTTTTAAAATTTCCTTGTGCGCACTCTGATTTATGAAGGAAAATCAATGAAAACTGAGTGCTATTTTTTTCTTTCCCCCGTAAGAATTTGTAGGGTCTGTGTTGACATTCATAATTCATTCACAAAACTGAAGGTTTAATGAACATTATTCTTCATTTTTTGTGAATAGAATCTGAACCTTCAGATAAATGTTTGCTGGGCAGACACCGTTTTTCTTTAGGTATTCGATGTCTTTTTGGTTTCATAAATTTCTTTGATTTTATATATGTGTTCTTAAGAATTATTTGCAAATTTAATAAGATATTATTAGGATCAGTGTATCGACCTAACGCTAATATCGACACCTCACCGCTGATCGCTATTTTGGATGAGTTATCATATGTATCACCTTTTGTAATCGTGTGTGGTGATTTCAATAGTAATATTCTTTTAGAATCTTCTTTGATTAATAGTATGGGTGCACTAAATCTGTCACCAGTAAACACTTTAGTTCCTACCCATTTTACCAAGAACAATAGTACACTTCTTGATGTATTTTTTGTAAGTTATCCATACAAAGTTCTTTACTTCAATCAACTTTCGTTTCCTTGTTTTTCCCGTCATGATATGATTCAATTAACATATCAGTGTGAACCTATTAGTGCTGAAAATTTGTATACGTTTCGTGATTTTAAGAATATCAACATAGAGCAATTAAAACTAGACATTGTTGCAGTAGAATGGTTTAGAATCTATGGTATGCCCTATGTTGACGATCAAGTAGCTTTCATAGAAGATAACATTAGAAATCTTTTTGATATACATGTTCCGCTCATAACAAAATCTATTAGAAAGGAAGATTTCACGTATTCGTGGTTTACAAATGGAATCAAAAACTTAATGCAACAGCGTGATCAAGCATATAAGTGTTGGAAACGATTTCGACTAGATATGCTCTATAGTAACTATCGTGTACTAAGAAACAAAGTTACTTGTGCAATACGCAAAGCAAAAAGACGACATTATGCAACTAGGCTTGATCCCTCGCAGGCTAAACAAAAATTGTGGAAAAATCTAAGGGAAATTGGAGTGGGCAAACAAATTAACCGACAAAATAATATTTCGGACTGTAATGAGTTGAATAAGCTGTTTACATCTGTCTCTTCTTCAAATGTCTATGGTGACCAGAACACCTACGACTCATTGGCCATCTTAAGAGAACATTTAATTGAGAATGCTTCTGATATTTTGTCTTCTTCACCTTACTTTTCTTTTAAAGCTGTTGATGATACAGATGTCTTAGAAAGCATTTTATCTATTAAATCCAACTCTGCTGGATTAGATGAGATAATCCCACAGTTTGTTAAAGTTATTCTTCCACTTATATTAAAATACATAACACATCTATTTAATACAATTTTTATGACCGGAATTTTTCCCTCCACTTGGAAACGGGCCAAAATAATACCGGTTCCCAAAAATCAAAGTGAGTTTAGACCGATAGCCATTTTACCTTTTCTCTCCAAGGTTCTTGAAAGTGTGATGAGTAAACAAATACGCATATTTCTGAATGATAATAACTTGCTTTGCGATAATCAGTCTGGTTTCCGTCCAAAATATAGTTGTAAAGGGTGATTTTTTAAGAGGTTTAGAACTTTTTTAAAAAAAAAAACACAAAAAATTCGAAAAAATGAATGAAATATTTATTTGAATCGATAGTTTGAACCTTGCAATTTAATGTTTAAAGATAATTTCATGCAAATGTTGACCGCGGCTGCGTCTCAGGTAGCCCATCCGCTGAGTCCAATTTTGGCATACTCTTTCACACATATCGGCCGGTATCTCACGAATGAATGCATGGATGTTGGCTTCCAGTTCGTCAATCGAAGCGGGCTTGTCCCTATAGACATTAGCCTTGACATACCCCCACAAAAAATAGTCTAATGGTGTCAAATCGCACGATCTAGGCGGCCAATTGACCGGCCCGAAACGTGAAATTAACTGTTCACCAAACTCGCCTCGCAATTGCGCCATTGTTTCGCGTGCTGTGTGGCATGTGGCACCGTCTTGTTGAAACCACATATCATGCAAGTCAAGAACTTCCATTTCGGGCAAAAAAAAGTTTGTTATCATCGCTCGGTAGCGTTCACCATTGACAGTAACGCTGCGATTCGCATCATCTTTGAAGAAATATGGCCCAATAATGCCGCCGGCCCA
Source organism: Epistrophe grossulariae (assembly GCA_929447395.1). Classification (NCBI taxonomy): domain Eukaryota; kingdom Metazoa; phylum Arthropoda; class Insecta; order Diptera; family Syrphidae; genus Epistrophe; species Epistrophe grossulariae. The sequence continues at coordinate 7,394,645 of OV839570.1, forward strand.
TAAACCGCACCAAACAGTGGCTTTTTCGGGATGCATTGGTAGCTGTTGCAATGCTTCTGGCTGATCTTCACTCCAAATGCGGCAATTGTGCTTATTTACGTACCCATTCAACCAAAAATGAGCCTCACCATAAAATGGAAGCAGCGCGCGATGAACATTTCGAACCGAGCACGAATTTTGATAGTAAAATTCAATAATTTGCAAGCGTTGTTCATTTGTAAGACGATCCATGGTTAAATTGCAAACCAAACTGAAGCTGTTTGACAGTGACACAAGGTACTAAACACACGTCAGCTGTCAAAACCAGTGTTGCCAAAACCAAACCAGCTAAAAAATCACCCTTTACTACTGAATTAATCAATGTCACAGAAGACATAAGGCAAGTGGTAGATAAGGATAAAATAACTTTACTTATACTGCTTGATTTTTCTAAAGCGTTTGATACGGTAAACCACAATGTACTCTGCCTTAAACTTCAAAATCAATTTAAATTCTCTGCGTCGTCAACAAAATTGGTGGCTTCTTACTTGCTTGGTAGATTTCAAGCAGTTGCCATTAAGGACTCAGTTTCTGATTTTCTTCCACTTAGTTTAGGTGTTCCGCAAGGTTCAATACTTGGGCCATTATTATTTTCTATGTATATAATGTCTACTAGGTTCTTCGATTGATATGTATGCTGATGATGTTCAGCTTCGGAAGAGTTTTCCCTTGGGTCTTGTGGAAAATGCTGTACACGAAGTGAATGAAGACCTGGACAGGATTTTGTGCTGGTCTCGAGTGAATGGGCTCTGTTTAAATCCTTCTAAGTCAAAATGTTTGGTTATTTCCAGGAAAGAGGTTGATACTTCATACTTTCCTAAGGTATATCTTCATAATAAAAGTATAGAAATTGTTGATTCCGCAAAAAATCTGGGTATAACATTTAACAAAACGTTAACTTGGAATAACCACATCAGATTGACACTTGGTAGGATTTATGGAAATCTTCGCATGTTATGGGCAACGCAAAAAGTCACACCCTTAAAAACAAGATTAATTCTGGCTAAAACTCTACTTATTCCAATTATGCTGTTTGGGTGTGAGATTTTTAGCAATTGTGACTATGAACACAAACGGAAACTTAACGTGGCATACAACAGCATCGCAAGATATATTTTCGGACTCAAAAGATATGAACACATATCTTCTTTCTCCAAATCTATTTATGGTATTAGTCTTGATGATCTCTTTAAGCTGAAAACATTGAGCCTACTCCACAATGTGCTTCAAATGCGCCATCCAATTTACCTGTACAATAGGATCTGTTTTATGCGTTCAATTAGAACTCTTGATCTCGTTCCAATTCGCTATAATTTCTTGGTTTCTGAACGACAATTCTTCTACTATGCGATTCGGCTGTGGAATTCCCTACCCCGCTTAGTAAGGTTAATCAGCTGCAAAACTTTGTTTAAGGTGAAGGTCAAGCTATTCCTGATGGAACACTTTTGATGATGATGATGATTGGTTGTCTTAGTACATATTTTTCTTCTCTCTTTTCTTTTTGTATTTAGGTACATATGTATATTTTTAATTTATTATTATTATTTTTAAATGAATATTTGAAATTATTTATTTCTCTTGAATTTTTAAAAATCTATTTGTAACACTTATATCAAATAATGTTAACTAGAATTTCCATTGAAACTTACACTATTTAATGAGATATTGTATCTACGGTGTTTAAGTTATTAAGTAAATAAAGATTTGATTTGAGATAAATTATTCAGCCTTTTGATATAGATGTATACATGAAAAAAAAAACAATGGCACTGAAAAACTGGGCCCAAAATATAGTTCTAAAGTGCGAAATCGGTACTTATAATTAATTTTGACATTTATAAATATAAATATAGTTTGACCAGTGTTGGCCCCCCAATTGCTTTCAAATGTAGTGTCACGTATTTAAAATGTACTACAATGTCGATTACTTGAAAATGACAAATATTTTGTTTAAATACATAAAAACATAAAGAATGATAACGATAATTTAAACTTTGAATTCAAGAATTTCAACAATAAAAATAAATAATTTAAAAATAATTAAAAAGATAACATAAAATACAATTTAATGGTGTATATGTACTATTTCCTAAATTAAAAGAATTAATCTAATTTGTTTTTTTTTTCTTTTTTTTTCATAAATTTATATCTATTAATTGTAAAAATTATAAATAAAAATATCAATTTTAGTAATATCTATATAATTTATAAGCATATATCCCCCAACAATTATATTATTTAGTATCTAGTCTATAAAGATTGTAATCTGATTGATGAAATAAACTAAAACTAAAACTATTTAATAGAAATTCATGTGTACTTCTGCTTTAGAAACGTTTGAAAGAATCTCTTCATTTTTTTATAAACTATAAACAGAATATCTTGCCATGATCAAACATGAGAACAGCAATATAATTCAAAATAGCAAAGAAAACAGTATGTATATAAAAGAATAAAGTAAAAACTGTAATTTTGATTTGATTTTGCAGCGTTTACATAAAAAAATGCTACTGGCGAATTTAAGGGCCATAACACAATGTGAAATATCACTTTTAATACTAGATTTTAATTTCTGAAATTTTGGAACTGTATCGTTTTACGAATATTTTGCGTAGTGCTACAATTGTAGTAGGGGGGGTAACGCTGATTTTGAAATAATGAGAAGAATGATTTTTTTTATTTGAGAAATATGCGCATGTATAGGAAGGTCTCAATTTTTTTTTGAAATATTTGTATTACCCATAAAAATTGTTTGTGAATTTCTTAAATTAATTGACGCAAAATTTTAAACAGCACGTTTAAGGAATAAAACAGACTCTAATCTAGTTAACGCAGTCGGTTAGTGGCAAGCCCTTGTCTAACTTTTTCTGATTTTTAAACACTTTAAAAAAAAAGTTGATGCAACGTTATTTGGAAAGTTGCAGCTGTCAGCAGCGAATTGGCCAAAAAGAAAAGGTTACCGAATTACATGGCCCTTCACATTTCAAAAAAAAAAAAACTTCACATGCGAAGTTAATGAAAAAAAATCTACAAAATGTAAGTTCTTTCAAATTTTCGTTAATTTTCTTGAATTCAGCTCAGAAAACATTTTTCTTTAGTTTTTTGTTATGAGATGACAAACGTCAAATGGATAAAGTATAATTTAAAAAAGATAGAGAAGCATTTTGTTTATTTTAAAATTAAACGAGTTTAGCGTTAAAGTTTAAATTATACATATCGTTCAAAATTATCAAAGAGTCGACTCTCATTCTATAAAACTCAGTTTTAGAGTCGACTTCAAATTTAAAAGTGATTTAGAGTATTTAAATATTTTAATTAAATTTCGTTGATCAATTTCCATGTTTTTCTCCGGCTGTAGGGTTTTACGGAGTTAGTACAACCCTTATTCTTTAGTCAGAGAAGATTAAAACACGAAATTTTCCCTGTATAACAAGCTCTTGTCGTTTTATTCAAAATGTATTGTTTTACAATAATATTATTTTTTTTTTTAAATTTTAACCATCACCAAAAATGTATAACAATTCATTCAAACCTTTTTTTTATTTGCATTTACATTTACACATTCAGAATATTAGTATGTTATACATATACATATATATATTTTTTTTTTTTTGAAAAAGAACATTGATATATTATTTTGTCTTTTTTATATTTTTTGTTTTTTGTATATTTAGAATTTTTTTAGAATATCGTATATCATCAAATTTAATGTATTCATTGTTATCTTTTTGTCACATTAATTATTGGTTTTTTTCTTTAACAATTGTTGTAAAGTTATTTAAATAAATATATATATATTTTTTTTTTTCTTTTAGCTTTTAATTTTTTTTAGTTTTTTTTTGTTCTTTTAATATTTATTGTTATTGTTTTTTTAAGTGTGTATATATGTAATTACATAAATATATATTTTCTTTATTTTCAGTTAAGTTAATAAAAAACAGAAAACAAATAAAACTATATTTTTAAATTTATTATATAGTTATTTCTTTAAAATAATTTATATATTTCCTTCACAACATATTCTTTGGCATTTTGTTTTGTATATTTAAAAAAAAATATTGTTGTATAGATCTTTTATAACGTTATATGTATATAACATTTTAATTTATATTTTTTCTCCGATTCTATATGAACAACAAGTTTTGCTAAATAAAAATCGAATTTTTAAGACAGCTTAACTTAATAATATTAATTAATTTTTTTTTTTTTTAATTATTTATTTTCAAGTCAGTGTGTTATTATGTTTTTATGACACTTCAGCATGATTTCAACTCAATATATCATTGACGCCTAAAGAATCAATATCTTTCTTTTTTTCTAAAAGAAGGTCACAAAAGGTCATTCCCACTTAAGCGAAATTATTCTGAAAAAAAATTCCAAATTTACTGTATGTTTTCTGAGGAAAAAAATTTTTCCGAGGACCAATCAGTTTCTGTACTGCAGATCTGCAGTTAGACAAGAACATTTTTAGTGGAAATTATGCATTTTTACAAAATATTTTATTTTTCGTAATTTATATTTTAAGTTATCCACATAGTAGTCAGCAGAGTCTGCAGTATTTAAGTTTGTATATAGTTGTAAAATGCTTTGTTCCACGAACAAATTGATCGAATTTTGACTGAATTTCGTGTTGATCTGCTGATGGTTTATTTCATATTCAAATAAAACACAGCAGTCCTATTTAGTTCAGGTATCTAAATTATGTCATTGAAAATGCAAAATCTATAACCTGTGTTGTATTACAATCATACAGAAAAAAGAATTCCTTGACTTTGTTCAAAATTTTAAGACATAATCAACCTAATTTATTAGATTTTCTTACGACAGTTGACTATGTTAGATATTAAGATTGTCAGTTATCAACTGATAGTTGATAAATACTGAAATTTGGTCTATTAAAACTCAATTTATCAAAAAATGTATCAGCTAATTGATTAATAAATATCAATTCTCTTGTAATTTACAACAGACTGCACACACATTTTCAATAATCAAAACTTTTATCTAATAAATTGACAATCGTTATAGTGATGGTGCAAGTTGAGTCTTAATAGTTGGAAATGGTTGGAAATATTCATTCAAATAAATAATGTCATTTAAAACTTACTTTACGCAGAACTTTATTATGTATCTCTTACTGCCATATTATTCACTCTATTAGTCCGGATTAAAAATTTAATCCGGATGTAAAATCAAATTATACATCCGGATTTAAGTTTTAATCTGGATTTATCGACCCAGTAATATTGTAGTTAGACAAGGATTAAAATATATTTATTTGCGACTTGGGAACCTGTCTAAAGTTAGACAACCAACGTATATAAATAAGACGCATGTATTTCCTAAATACATAATAATGGCTTGTATGAGCGTGGGTGTGCAGCACACTCTCTATAGTGCGGATAAGACCATTCCATCAGTATCGGTCAAATCTAGATGTTGGACCAATTCCGAGGTTTACAGTAACTAATATTGCATGACTATATCTAATCCCGATTAAATTTTATTTTCTTGCAACACTGACATAGGAAGCCATAGACCAAGCCATATTTTGTCATTAGTTGGCTATAATATTCTTCCAGAGAATATAATTCATAATATATCAAAACACGCGGGTTTTTTCCTGTATTACAGCTCTTGTCATTTTATTAAAAATTGTATTTTTTTGGAATATTTTTTCCAATTTCAACCATCGGCAAAAATGGATGACAATTCATTCGAAACCTTTTTTTTATATTCACGTACGCACCTACATGCAGAATATTTATGTATATGTAATATATTTATCTTAAAGAACATTGATATATATTTTATATTTTTTGTATAATTTAGAATTTTTTTAGAATGTTCGTAACATCAAATGTAAACATTTATTAATTTTTTTTATTACATTTATTTATTAGGAATGTATTATTTGTTTTTCAGTTTACTACTTTTTTTTGTTTTTACTTTAACAATAGTTGCAAAGTTACTTAAATAAATATATATAATCATGCTTTTAGCTTTTAAACATTTATTTATTTTTTTTTTTGTTAATAATATTTATTGTTATTGTTTTTAATCAGTATTTTAAGTGTGTATATGTAGTTACATAAATATATTTTCTTTATTTTCAGTTAAGTAAAATATGATAATAAACAAAAATAAGTGAAAAATTATTATTAATAAATATTTAGTTAAATAATAATTATATTTTCTTCCTAACTTATTTTTTGGTTTTCTTAAACAAAATATTTTTAGAGAATTTTTATAATGTTCTATAATAGTTTTTGTTTTTAATTTTAATTTTTAGTTTATTTAGTTTTTTTTTAAAGAATAATCTATTGATTATAAATTAGTTTTGTATTTAAATTCGTTGCACGTCAGAATAATTCAATATATTTGTTTTGATTTGCTTTGTTTTATAAGCTAAACAATGTATTGTTTCCTGTCTGTTCCGGTAATAACTTAATAATAAAAAAGAAAATATAAATGTTGCAATTCTTTGTATAGAGTTGATAATAAGTTACATTTTTGTGTTTAAATTAGTTTTATACTTTTTGTTTATAAAGTTTAATATTCTTGTATATATAAAATATTTATTTAAAAAAAAAGTTGAGTTATATATAAAATAAATTTATGCCAGGTATATATTTAATTTAATTATTATTTTAATTATATGTCTCCATTTAGATATTATTTTTTTTGTAAATTGTTTCCAATAAAAATTTTAAAACAAAGTAAAATATTTAAAAATTGTACTTGTAATTGATGTTGGACGTTTAACCCCATTTTTGGAAAAGTCCCACTCGTTGGCAGCGACAGTTTGATCCCCACAAATTACAACGGCATGAACTGCTGAAACAGCATTCCTTCGGGCGATGATCGCAGGCACCGCCACGCCTGATGCAACTGCGTTTTTCGAAATTGATTTTCTGGAGCTGTCTGTGTAAAAATATAGATGCGCATGCTTTTTATTAAAATGTTCTTAGTTTTAACTATGGTATCATATTAGGGATGCCAGATTTGAAAAATTTCTTCGCGGGACAAATTTATTTTGAGAACATAACAACCTTTCCGAAAACTTTAAAGGTATGATTTATTTGTTATTCGAAAAAAAAAGTCTTCAATTTTAAACCAGTATTTTATGTAACATTGATAATTTATGAGTGAACATACAACATAACGAACTAAGGGGTAAATGAATAAATAAAGAATTACCTAAAAACAAAATAAATTGAAAAATATAAAAGTTAAAAACATTAATAGTTAATTAATAATAAAAACAAAATTTTCAGTCTTTTAATAAAAGTAAAATTTCATGGATTTTTACAAGGTAAATAGTAAGTAGGTTTTTTATAAGTATTTTTCTGCTGAGATTTTTGAAACAATTTCAGTTTATCACAATTCTTTGAATTCTCAACAACTCATTAATCAACAAATTTCACTCCTAATACCAACATAGAAACTTTATTTCTTTCTTTACGCCATGAGTTTTTCATAAAACTGAAAATTCTTTCAGAGCTGGCATTCGAAATTAGCAAAGAAAAAACAAAACCACATAATTTTTCAAAGTTAGGGGCTGAATTCTTTTAAAAAAAATTTACCCAAATATCGACAGATTTTTCGTTCCTAATCTAGGCTCATTTTTATAAAAAAATATATATATATATATATTTACATTTTTTAATTTAGAAATATCAACAATTTTGAGATATTTCTTAAACTCGGGATTATTTATAAAACTTATTAAAGCTGATGAGCATTTAAATTCATTATTAAAATCTTTTTCTAAATAATTACATAATAGCAATTTCATAACGAGTGTGACAAGTAGATAGAATCATAAAAAAGCATAATAAAGCAATCTTAACAAACTTCCTAAACAAACTTATGCAATCTTATATATACCTTATATGGGTGATTCTCTGCCAACTGTGATTCTTTGTGTCCAGGGCTTTATTTGTAACTTAATATAAAGTTTTCTTATGAATTTCTGGTTTAAATTGTGGAAATAAATTTGTACTACAATTTATATTACAGATTGTTTACAAATTTGCTACCCTTTCCCCTTGGCATGTAAAAGTATACGCAAAATGTCAGTACCGTGGCATGTCCCATCCTTGTTTTTCCAAATAAATCTATTATTTTCTATTAAAATACATCGTTGAATAAAAATGTTGTTCTCAGAAAAGTTTGAGTACAATAGTTGCTTGATTAAATTTTGACAATATCAAGTCAAAGTATTTGCTCTCGAATTAATTAATGATAATTGAATGGTGTCCCCAGATTTCATTTTATTTTTGAATTCGAAAGACTTCCAGATGAACCACCATTTTGTTTTTAGTTTGATGGCATTTGTGTGGTACCGTTTGAAAGAGGAACTATTAATTTATTGTTAACAAAAGTTAATTTATTTTAATAACTTAATTTCGCTGTAAGAGTGAAGTATTTTTATTCTGAAATCGTGTGTCACAAAATTACCTGTCAGTACCGTGGTAGTGTTATCCAAGCGTGTTTTGAAATTTTTTGGGGTGATTTTTAGAAAATTGTATTTCTTTTAAAGGCATATAAGTTAAAATTATAACGGATTTTATTTTTCTCAGAAGCTTTGAGATATGTGGTTATATTAAAGCCTAAATGTCAGTACCGTGGGTGTCAGTATCGTTGCATATTTATTTATAATGAACTCAAATTAAATGATTTCAAGCAATTTTGCTAAAAATCTTGTTATTTTATTATAATACTTCGGACAAAACATATAAAAACAAATCAGTGCAATAAATGTGTTGTAGTAAAAGCCTTGCGGGACTGTCCCGCGCCTGGCGGGACGTCTGGCATCCCTACATATTTGTAACCTATTTTCTTAATAAACTTCTTGTTCATCCAAAAAAGTAATCAAACATACTTTTTTCATATTTTTAATTGCAAAAGTGACATTTGGATTTATAATATGGCATTTGGTGATTTTAACTTAAATAAAATGTCAAAAAGATAGTACGATGGTTAGTCATTTAAAATTTGGAAAAACCTGTTTTTAACCTAGATTCATATTAAAAATGATTTCACATTGAACTCAATCGTCTAAAATTTTGCGCTAGTGTTTCTTCAAATGTAATTTCTATTCTAATATCTTCTGATCGATAACGATATTTGGCTTTAAAAAATATAAATGTCACTTATAAATCACTGGCCATTTTCTAAAAACAACAAATCAACGTCAAATTGATTTTCAAATGATAGTCATTTTTTGACGCAGATGTTGCTGTTGTCAAATATCTAATACAATCCAGCTTTCAGAAAATCTGTTTGATCAACGAAAGTAAATTTTCTTGTAAACGCATTTGACTTTTACGAACACATTCTCTATTCGATATTAATTTTATCGTAAAATCGATTTTTTTAACTGCAGAGTTACGCCGCAAATGATGTTATCGAACATAGACTTTAGTGCAAACTGCGTTATCGAAAATAATGCTTTTGCATACAAAATTTCGTTTTGGCTTTTCGAAAAGTTGACTTTTGTAGTTTATGTGAGTTTTCTAAAACGACCATCGAATATAATGTCAGATTTTTTTTTCAATGTAATATGTATTTTCTTCAGAATTGTTTTTTTTTTAATTTATTTAAAAAAAAATAACTTATTGAAATAAATTTTTGTCCAACAATAATAAGATTCAGATCGTTTTACAATTTATCGTATATGTTTATATTTAAACTTACTTTTCGGACGGATTTTGCGGCATGAAGGTTTTGTCGGCTTCGATAGACATCGACATATCATCATTGGTTTGGCACCGGCAGTTGAAGCCCCATATGTTACACTTGCAGGCACTGCCAGAGCAGCAGCCTCTTGAGCCATGGTCACAGAAATTTTCCGGTTTGAAGCAGCTGTATTTAATTAAATTTAATTTAATTTGATTTAATTAATTTTAATTTATTTATTTTGGATATCGTATTTATGTAAAAATATTAAAAAAAAAAAAATACATTTAAGAACAGAGATTTACTAACCTGTCGATTCTGTTACGCATGGCAGCTCTATCACCTTCGATGGACATAGACATGATTTCTTAAATAAAATGTATGAAATTTTTGTTTTTTAATCATTACTTAAAAATTAATTCTATATTGCAAAATTTTTCAGTTGTAAGATATTATTCAAATATCAAATCTTTGAGCAAGCTGCGTATTTTTTTATATTGATCTATGGCCGATGTAATTAAAAACTAACCACATTGACAATAATTGACAAAAATATCTATTATTTTACTTCTGATAGAAAATTCCCATGATCAGGTGCCGTAGGTATGAAATTGGTTTACATAGTTTAATAATAAATGAATTTAGTTAAAACTTCCTTAGCTTGAATGTAATTAATAAATTTTTTTGAACCTGACAGACGACTTAAACACAAGTTATCGTCATATTTAATTTTGAATACCAGCTAAATCATGTTTTTGTTAAAATTTTTTAATGGAAAATAAAATTATATTATCCATCTATCTAGTAGAAATTATATGTCAACTTTTTGTTAAATGTCAATGTATTTATTTTGAATGAAATTTAATTTCGCAACAAAATTTTATATTTAACATTTTTCTTCAGATAAAAAAGTTCCCACGATCAAGCGCCGTACTTTGTAGGTATTAAATTGGTCAATGTCAACAGTATAAGACCTGTCTCTTATTTCGAATGAAATTCAAATTCTATGGGATCGTGATCCAAAAAAAAAATATTTATACGAGCAGTCAGCTTTTCTAGAGAATTTGCTTAGATTCGATGAGGTTTTCTTTTTTCTAAATTCTGACAAATATCTGATAAATATTGAAGAAATCATATCAATAAAAGTCCTTTAAATATAAACACTCAATTCATGTTTTTATACAAATATACAAATAAATGCAAACAAAAACAACAGTTTATGTACTTACGGTAGGTACCTTAAACATCTTAATTATTTTGAGCTTTTATGCACTTTTTCATTGCGAATTAATCTGTTTCTTAGAATAGGACTTTATAGACTTTTAAAAACACAACCACTCCCCTTAAACTTGAATTTTGAGTCACTTTTTATAAAGCTTACCTTCCTCAAAAAATGGCTGGCATTTCACAATGTAGCTTGCTTCAAATAGCAAAATCAAAGAAATTACAATAAACACATTTGGAGCTCTTGCAGACCGTGTCATGTTGATTTGTTGTCGTTTTTGACTTTGATATTTAAGAAGTTTTGTCAAAAAATAAAACAAAACAAATAAAACCAAATATGATAAAATGTTGGTCGGAATTTTTAGGTTGTTTTTTTTTTATTTGTTTGGTTTTTAAACAAAACGAAGGTCTTAACCCCTTGTTTCTGGATTTATGAAGGAACTTTTTTTTCTTCAATTTATAGAAAACACTAAATAAAATTTTTGCAAAACACTTTCTTAAACTGAGGTCCAAAAAGATGTGCGGGAGAGAACTTCGGATGATATTTGGTATGTTGTTCCCAAACTGAAAGCAGGAATAACAATTTTTCAGGACTGTACCTTTGCATTTATCGGGAGCATTATATATACAAAGGATTTTGTTTTTTCTGGAACATGCGCTGTTTATTCAGGGACATTTGAGGAGCAAGCTTTTTTTGGGTAAATGATGCGGCGAATTGATGAGGATGCATATCATGATGTGAAGCTTATAGAGTGTATCTATACTTCCCCAATGTTATTCGAAGAATTTGTGGGTTGGGTATAGGGATTCCCTGTTCTCTGTCAGTCGTGTGGGTTCTTTCAACTTGATATATTATTCTGGAGGCATTTTTTGTTGAGAGTGCATTGAGATTGCTTCGTTTTCCGTTGATGGTAACCTTAATTATTATGATGGAAATGTCAACCATCCATATAGTACTATTTATTAACGTTTGTGTATGTTGCATTGATTGGCTTCAAAAAGACATTCTTGACGGAACATGATATGATTCAATATCACAATATGAGACGTTGGTATAGAAATAGGCTGTGTGTAATTCTTTGGGGAGACACAAGATATAAGGATTGATGCTATAGTGTGCAAGACATCTTAGATGCGATGCGAGGTTCGGCTTCCAACGCGACGGTCTTTTAAGAACGAAAGCTATACCTACTCATGCCAATTTCTGTCTGTCTGTTTTTTCACTTGGGATTTTTTTTACTATTCAGTACCAATTTTCTATTTTAAAAATAAATCAAGTATTTCGTTACAAACAAACGTTGAGTTTTTTTTTTTTTTTTTTTTTTAATTTTGAACATTTTTATTTATAGCCATAACTTTGATATCGAATTTAATATGCCTATAATACTTGGTCTATTTCCATCAGGACTGTATATATTTTTGCTGTATACGGAGCTGGTTTGTTAGCAAGTAATAGCGTCAGAAATGTTTGAATATTTACTATAGACTATCAATCGAATCGAATTGGGGACCTATATTGTTCCAATATCAGTTTCAACAATCAATCGAGAACCAAAGTAATACGGGTATAGTTAACGGGCAGTGTCAGCCCCACTAAATTTGTTGAGTTATACCTGGATTAACTGAAGAGTGTAACTACTGAAATAAAATAAATGTAGTAGTTTGACAGCTCGATAGAACCGAAATGTTTTTGACTTACAACTCTCAATCAATAAATACTGTGTGCAGCGTGCGTGTTATTGGCAGAAATGCAGGGGACCTACAATTTTCTGCCGAATTCAAACAGCTAAGATAAGAGATAGTCTTGGAGGATTTTTCAGATAATTGCAAGAGGCAGTAACATGAAAAAACATTACTCTCTTCAATTGGCAGCGAGGCTGAAGCATTTGTAGGTAGGTACATATATGGAAGAATAGTATCTCATTCGCAATGGATTCGGTAAACAAAAATTAGGAACCTCCCATTCATGTCGACTTACAAACCGCGCACCCAGTATTGATTGAGAGTTTTAAGTATACTGATGCTCCACGAGCTGTCGTGCCACTAATTTATTTTCCTCACCATTTCCGGTTAAAATCAGAATCAACTCAAATACAAAAAAATACTGATCTTTAATCTTTGAATTGTTGAGAAATAACGTAAGTACCTACCCAAAACCTTCGTTTATACCTGGACATCATTATCCGACAAAAAAAAACAGGGACGCAATTATGTTAAACCAAAACGATCAAAAGATATCGATTTGACAATATGGCTGAATTGGTATATTATTAAGGCGCCAGTTATAGCGATCAGAAAAAAACATCAAAAAAAAATTTTATTGAAGTTTTTATTACTTTTCAATTCCATTTGATAGCGAAATGATATATCAATCGACGAGTAATTCAGCGTAGAATTTTTTTCGCGCAAAAAAAAATTGCCAAAACATTATCGGTCTTATTCAAAAACGTTGTCTAGCTTTAGACAACTGTGCAACTTTGGAAAATTTGTTCAAAAACCTTGTTTATTGTTGCCTTATAGCTGCCTAACTTAGACACAAGAGTAGATTGTCTTAACCGTGAATAATGTGATATTTATTTTTATTAAATAAAGCTTATTTCCACCAATTTGAAAATAGTTAGACAGTGTCTAAGTAGACAAAATTATAATAAATACAACGGTATATTTTTATCTTTTAAATGTACCTATTTACTTGTTTTTCGGATGAAATTTAATTTTTCATATCAGTTGATTGCTTTTTGACAGAAAAGGGAACAAGTCATTCCACTGATTTGTGTTCCAATTTTTTTCTGTTCCACTGAAAGAATTCCATCCGAAAATATTTGTCTGACATTTTAATCAAAAAAAATCTTGGTGGCTGTTTGTTTGTTTTCGATTTGCTTAACTTTTTCTGACACATTTTTTCTGATTGCTATAAACAACCACCAGAAAAAAAAAATCAATTTCATACTGTTTCAAGTTTTTCGGATGGGTTTTTCTGATCGCTATAAAACTGGTGCCTTTTGTAATTATAAGGACGCTGGAATTTGGGTATAGTAGTTACCCGATTATCTTTTTCTATTAACAAATCTGTGCCTAAGTTATGCAACTCTCACTTCGATAAAATTGGTCGTGAAACGTTGAAAAATTGAACAAAACTCATATGATTTGTTTCAATTTTCAGCGTTTCTCGACTAATTTTATCGATGCAAGATTAGCAGAACATAGACAATGGGCTTGTTCTGCTGCTGCAAGATCTTCCTTCTATTATTTGAAAAACTGGATAAACGTTAAATTTAATGACATATTTTTGTTTTCAGTGTGCAGTAAGCCTAAGGTTTTATAGTTTGACATACCTATTATTGTATGGTTTTTTTCTCCTCGATGACGCACGATAAAAAACTGTTGCATGCGCAAACACTCCCTGCAACCCGCCCACAGAACAGAAAACTTCTTTCTTCCCAAACAACTGTTGATTATACCTTCATTTCCCCTACATTACTGCACCCCTCACCCAAGCTGTCAAAAAGACGAAACAATCGAAAAAACCAGTCGTGTAGTCAGCTTCAAAATGACATGATTTTTATTACATAGGAACGAGAGTAAAAATAAAAGTTATGTGCCCTAGCGAGGTATCCGTAGGAGCGGAATCGGAAGATTTTTGCTTCGAGGTATTCTTCCAAACAGCGTTCGGAACGTTTTTCCGACATTATAGAACGCGCATTGTTGTTTTGCGTTGCAGTGCGATCAAATGTGTTTTGAAGTGACATTTTTGACATCTCTAATGAACTTTAAAGCAACATCGTATGCGTTTCGGAGAGTTTTCCGCTCCGACGGATACCTCGCTAGGGCAGATAGAGCTATAGAGCTCTTAATGTCGCTTTCCATTGATGGTCCAATGACCAAAAGCCTTCTGAAACCCTTAAAATTACAGTTCTTCTTCTGGATTTCATTCCAAAACCAGAAGGCTTCCCTGCGCGGCCGATGGAAACGACATTAGTTTAGCCGCAAATATGATAATGTGTATGTACCACCACGCTTAAAAAAAAAACTTCGTTCTTCATCAAACCTACTTCTTTTTGCACGAGGAGACAGAAAAAACTAAATTTTCATAGAAAATTCTTATTGATCTACTTAGCCGCCCATGTTGATGATTAAGGTAGCTATTTTTCATTTTCTCTGTCCACCAAACGTTAGGAATTGCAACACTGATCTAAATATACTTTGAAAAATTGCCGGTGCCAGAAGGAGGATCTAAAATTCCTAACAGTGAAACCTAGACATTTATTTGCAGTACAATATTAAACATTTTTATTTTCTTTGAATGGGATGAGAATGAAATGAAATTTGACACAAAATGCCGGTCGGTATAAAATTTGACACACAAAACGACCGCGACGGCGCGGCCGGGCCGACCCACAACGCGAGGAGGCAGAAAAAATTAAATTTGTATACAAAAATTGTATCGATGTACTAGGCGCCCATGATCATAAGTATCATTTTCTCCATCATACAAGACGTAAGGTATGGATGGCATCATTGATCTTAACATACTTTTAAAAAATACCGGTGCTAGAAAGAAGATCTGAAACTCCTCACAGTGGAACCTAGATATAATTATTTGGAAGCCAAAACTAAAATTTTTATTTTCTTTAAATGGGAATGAAACAAAATTTGACGAACAAAATGGCGGCCGGTATAAAGTAAAACAATTTTGACGTACCCAACACGAGGAGGCACAAAAATTAAATCTATGTACTAGGCGCCCATGTTGATGAGTAGGCAAGCTATTTTTTTATTTTCTCCATCGAACAAAAAGTGAGGTATGGCTACACTGTACCAAATATATTTAGTAAAAGTACCGGTGCTGGTGGTTTCTCACAGTGGTTCGTAGAAATTATTTTGCAGACCAAATTTTTATTTTCCTTAAACAAGAATTAAAAAAAAATTGGTATGACAAAATCACCCTTTTTTTGTACAGGGATGTTGATTAGGAGATCTTTCTCCTTTATACAAAATGTAAAGTAAGGGAGTACTTAACCAAATATACTTTAAAATAGTACCAGTTCTAGGAGGAGGATCTAAAATTCCTCATAGTGGGACCTAAAAATTAATTTGGAAGTCAAAATTTAACATTTTCTTTTTTTTTTGGATTGAACATTACTTTGGATGGAAATGTTTCGAGAACCAAACTTCGTATAAAAGCTTTTAGCAAATGATCATACCTACATTTTTTTGGAGTAAAAAATTCTGTTTAAAAATTCTGTTAATTATTTTGTTTTGACAAAATGATTATTTTTAATCAAAAATATGGGGAGAGTACGATAACTTTAGCGCCAAAAATTGATAACGGTTTTTTCGTAGAGGGGTCAAAAGCAAGCATGTTTTACTGCAGGAAGGGGGTCTATCTCGCGGAAACACTTACAATGAGTACTATACCGGATTTGAAAGCCAGAAATTTATTCTTTACTCCTCAATTTAAATTAAGTTATTTATCTCAATAGTTTTTGAAAAATTCACATACAAACTCAAAATTTTGATTAAAAACAATGACAAAAAAAAGTGTATAGCCATTTTTTTCGAAATTGTGAAATGAAATGCTAAATTGGCTTTTTGTGGTCAATGCTTATATCAATTCTGAATCGAACACAAAAACCGAATGGTTTTATGTCTACTAGTTCTTGAAAAAATTAAAATTACGAAAACTTCTTTATGAGATTTTTGTTAATTTTTTTTTCCATTTTAAGTAATTTTTTCCTAAAATTGCCCACACAAAGTAAAAAATGCTTGTTTTTAACCACTTTGCAAAAAATCGCAATCATTTTTTGGCGCCAAAGTTATCGTACTCGTGCCCGAAATCTGCTAATTTATTCAAGTAGGTGAGTAATAACGAATAATAAATTAGAATATCTAAGATATTTTTGCCAACGACTAGAGATAAAAAAAAACAAAATGTTACTGAAATATTTGATATTTTTAAGATCAAATTATATTATAGTTTGTATCATTAGCGTTGTTTAGGTAAACAAGGTCCGTTACTACCCAAATGTTTTCTTTCTTCTTCTTCCCATTTTTCTTTTCCTTTCTTCTTCTTCTTCTTCTTCTTCGAGAAACAATTAAATAAAAATAACACCAAAATTTCTAAAAAAATATATTGAAAACATAAAAAAAAAAACTGTAAAAATTATAAATAAGTCTAAATCTTTGAAAACATAATACAAAATCAAACAAAAATAAAATGACTATAATAAAGTAGGGTGCTATGTATACATATATTCAGTTCACCTATAAAATTTAGCTTTTTTCATTGTTTTCGAATGACATGTAAACGGCTTCGTGTACAGTTGTTGTAGTTTATATGTTGCTTTGGATTTAAAATATGCATGACAAAATCAGAAAATAAAATACTTTATACCACGAATACAACCAACAACTTAAAATTTAATGTCTTTTTATTTTTATGTTGAAGTTTAATTATTCTTTTATAGCTCGTATAAAGCCTTACAGAAATACAACTTGAGAAGCTTTTTGCAAAGCTTTGAATGGATCAATTATTTTTGAAGCCATAAAGCGAGAAAACAACATTAAACAAACAAAAAATGCAAGTCAAATGAATGTTTCTTTAGAGATTTTGTTCTCAAAACTTAAAGAATCTATTACTTCTGGTTCTTAATTTCAAAATAAAAAAAAATATTTAAGACTTTTCTAAGCAAGTCTACAGAATACAGACTTTGATAATGCAAAAATATTCCAAGCTAATATTTGCCGTACTTTTATAAAACAAATTTGAGGCAGTGCGTTTAAGAAAATTAAACGAAATCATGCACAATAAATCAGAAGTTTACACAAAGCTCCCGCTTTATGTTATTAAGTTCTGAAGCATTATCGAATCTGTAACTTCTCGTCATTGATTTCATGACAAATATAGCATCCATAGGGATTTTATTAAAGACCCTTGTTCAAAGTTTTTGACATACTTTCACAAAAGAAGCTTTTTTACAATTTTAGAAATTTTTATCGAACATTTAACGAAATCACACCCAATATAGAAGTAAAAGAACTTTCTTCAAGTGCACATTATAGAATTCAAGTTTTTAGTTACGGACTTACTAGAATGGTATACTAAACTCATTTTTGATCAAAAGTACACATGAATACATTGAAGTTTAAAAAATACAAACTCTCTTCGAACGATTATTCTCATCTCAGGGATAGTTGTTTTTTTATTATTTGCTTTCGGTAATAAACTGCAGCGCCAGCAATGATGATTACGATTTGGCGATGAAATTGCGATACTACAAATTTTTTCGCTTAGAAGTTGATGTTTGAAGCACCGGAGATAATTCTGATGCACTCGAAACAGCACCATCGGGATCAGCTCGATAATCGTTTAAATTGGGAAGACTCATAAAATTATCATCGTCCATGGAATATAATCGAAGTTGTTGACGAATTGAGGCCTTTTCGTATGCACGTTTTTTCTGAAATTCTTCTTCAACTCTGTAAAATTATTTATATATAATTTTTATCATCATTTTGTTTTTTTTTTTATTTTGTTATCAAAACCAAACGAACCTTCTCATTGCTTCAAGTTCACTCTTCCGAAGGGCTTCTTTTTGGTCGGCTTCTTTTGAGAGTTTTTCTGCCAAGCGTCGGCGTTCAATTTGACGCACGGAACTTTGAAAACTAAAACGCTTATTTCGCGAAGGAATCTGTAACAAAAAAAAATATATTTTTTTAATGAAATATTTTCAAAGAATAAATTCCCATACATTTTTACAAAATAAATCCTCTAGGGTATTGTCATATTTATTCATTAAATATCCACTAGTTGGTCTAATTCCAGCTGTTGGTATTGCTGTTGCTGGTACTACTGATTGTCGCTTAAATTCATTAGCTGTTGTTCGGTTTGGCAAGTACATTACATGTTTTCCAGTGGCAAGACTCCCCAAAGACATCGGTTGCACCGAAACGGACAAATCAAAGTAACTGCTGCCCTCGACGATATGTGATGAATCCATTCTATCCGCACAATTTTTAGGATCGTTCATAACCTGCGTGGTGGCAGCTGTCATTCCGGTCGTTTTGCTTAGAACCCAATTATCGCTGCGAAAATTACTACCCAAAAAAGTATCATTATCACCAAAAAGCACGTTATGTTGTGAGTCTGATGATGACTGATTAGATACGCCATTGATACCATTCAAGTCGCCCGAAGTTGTGCGTTTAAGTTTCTGCAAGCTTCTAAAGTCCAGCTTATTCTATAAGGGAGTATAATACAAATTTTAATTAAATAAGGATTTTAAGACTTAAAACCTAAAATGCTGCTGATGCAAAATTAAATTTTTTTGTGGACGTCAAAACGACATCGATGTGCTTGGGTAATTAAACGAAAAATTGCTATGAGCAGCCTTATTTACAAATTACATTTTTCTTAGACGCTTGACTAATTACACAATGTTTTAATGAGTGAAACAGCTTTACGTAATTAAATAAAGTGTCACACTTTAGTCAAGGTGTATAAACAACAAAAACAAACCGATAAAAGAGTGGAGACTCCGGTCAAATAATCTGCTACAATAGCTCATCGAATAGCGAGCGTATAACTTCAGAACGCAACTTTTCGTTGTGTTATTTTTGTATGCAGTTTTTCGTTTCTCATTAGTATAGTATACCAACACTTTAATAGACCATGTGTTAATTTCGTTAAGAATGCGATTTATTCCTCAAAATAAAAATAAAACATTCAAATAGGGGAATAATTTTTAATGCAATTGGCGAGCTTATTTTTTTGTTTATTAATGCCATCAAAATTATTTTTTAGAAGGTAAGAAAGTTAAGGATTTAACTTACCTTTTCTCCATAGACAGCGAGTTGATTCTCTCTTGGCAATGATAGGCTAAAGACATGCGGTGATGTAGGTGTTTGACAGTCTACCATATTTACTGCCATTTCACCTTCGCCACCATCCGAACTAGAATCCTCTTCGTCCTCCAAATCCTGTTGTGGCGTCCAAGGTGTCAAAAATGGCCCCACAACTTTCACAGGTGACGGTGGCCCTAATTCATCCACTGGATAACTTCTGTTAAAATTAGCCAAATCATTGCAGAAATTATTTTGAACATGTTCCAAGTTTGTTGGCTGAATGGGTTTCTCTACAATGTAACCATCATCGCCGGATATCCCGCTGTCACCGCTTTTATTATCTGGATAAAACGGACACGGGTCACGATACGTACGATGAATTCGATCTTCAATGAGAAATGTATTTGCTGTTTCGATGGCTGCATTTAATGAAGTAGGACTAGGACTAGTGGAAGCTGTAGAATGTGAATTTTGCTCCCTCTGGTGATGGTGTTCATCGGTAACGGACAATGTTTTCCAAGCTGCAACCGGACTAAATCGAGGAATTTCCAATTGACGACGGGGAAGCGTAGGCCGGACATTTAATTGAATACCATTATCATGTGTCATTTCGCTGTCATTTTTATGATTTAACGAATAAACTTCGTCGTGATGATCTTTTGACGACAGACAATTTGTTGTTATGATTGCTTCGTCTAATAATGCTGATGGATGATTGGTAATCTTTCGACTAGAATCGTTCGTGATTATTTTCGTCGTCAATGGTTTTCGTTTGGAGCTCTCCATTCCGAAATAAAAAGTTTTTTTCAATTGTGGAATCTTTGATTGAATTTCAAGTCTATTCGCCTTGCTTGGTGGTGACACAAGTTTTCGTTTTTCTTCACTTGCATCTCTTTGACGGGCCGATGGCTCTGTCGTTTTTGACATTGAACGGAAACGGTATTTCGTAGCAACTTCAAGTTCAACTTTGAAATCAGATTTCTCCATTTTATCAAAAACAACTGGAGTTGGTGAAAGATTTGTTGTTGTAGTCTTTGCTATTTGGAGAGATTTTCTTTTGCTGGCAGCATCAATAACGGATGGTTTGAGCTCTTGCTGAAACTGTTTACTATTTCTTGACATCCCCGATGATAACAATTTCACATCGAATGATTTCTCTCTTCGGTATCCTGGATTTAAATTTGATCTCATCACAACCGTTGGAAGTTCCTCATCACGCTGAACTCGCTTAATAGGTTGTTGTCTAGAATTATGATTGGCAGTCGTTTCGGTTTTAGTCTTGAATAATCTTTGTTTACGCTCCAAGTCGTTACTCTGATGATGTTGATGGTCGATGGTATTTGGAAGAATCTCTGATGATGATGGTGGTGGGACTGGAGGAGCTTTTCTTTTTTTAGTTTTTATTTTTACTTTAGATAGCTTTTGGTAGGTCTCATTCGAATAAGTCTCTATATTCTCATTCGACATAGATTGTCTCCTTAATTCGATATTCGAACTGAAATGCTTGCAATTGAAATTTTCATCTTTCATCTTATTAGGATTTCGTTTTCTTATGTCTATATCTAGTTGAGTATGTGATCGGCGCTGCATCGTCTTCATTTGACCTGTTGGATTTCTATTCATACAATCATCTGATGAATTTTCAGCTATGAAAGTTCTAGATCTTTCCAACAGCAATGGTGGTTGCAGTGGAAGCAATGATTCCCTTCGTCCACTTATAGTTCCACCAGAATGTAATATAGCACCATTTGTTGTGGATCTTAAACGAAGATTTTCGCTTAAACTTGGCAAGACTTTGATGTGATGGAAACTATTAACTCCTGATTCCTTTAATCGATTATTCGATGTTTGAAGCATTAATGAATTTAATTTTGGATCATCTCTAAGGAATGAGAAATCATCAACACCGGCTGCGGCAGCGGCGGCGCGAGCGGCAGCACCATCATCGTCATTAGATTGAACTTGATAGTAGGTGTGGAGTTCTTTCAGGCCCGATTGCATATGGTGGACACTTCCGGAATTTCCCATTTTAATAATTTTTTATTTCCTTCAAAAAAAAAAAAAAAAAAACAAAACAAAAATTAAAGAACAAAGCATTAAATCAATAAAAATACATAAAGTAAAATAAAATTAATCAATTTAGAATTTCCAATTTGTATGCAACTGTATCCCACTGTACGATACATAAAGTACGATCACCTAAAGTCTGCTCTTTGACAAGGCAGGTGAAATTTACTCTTTTCATATTTCGTTATAATAGCTTTAATTAAATGAGAAGGGGAATTTACGTTTCAAAAATTAATTTAAATATTAATTGATGACAGCGTGCGGTGGGGTGGTGTATTGTGATGCAAAATACAGTTTCTGCTGAACTGAAATCCTAACTGGGCCCTGGTTTTCTTGTGCAATCAATAAACCTACCAGCCAACACCAATAGCAGGTTAAACTAATTTTAAGTTTGCAAATCTATAATATTCATTGTGTGTGGTATATGATTAGTGGTTGACTGGAAAAAGAAGATGATGATTAGTGTGGTAAGACTAATTAGCTGTATGCGAGGCCCTGAGGTTGCCAATCATCAGTTGACATTATTAATTATTTTTATTGGTTTCCAATATTTTAAAAATGAGTTCATAAAGGGTGTTTTTTTTAGACATGTGGTTTTTCAAGAAAAAATAAAAGTCCTATATTTTAATGTCATGGCCAAGAATTTAGCTTTATTATAAAGATAAGGGTTTTCCATTATGTTTTAAATATGATTTCGGGCAAGTGGCCGCCGCGGCTGGCTCGAATAAATTCCAGCCGAGAGGCCCAAGAAGCCCCAGCTTGAATTGTTGTGCGCAATGGCGGGTGGACTCATTCGGGTCTTCTTCGATACTCTGCTCGACAGCAGCAGCGTCTTCAGTGCGCACTGTACGGCGCGGCGTCTCTGAGGATGCGCATTATCCTAAAGTGTTGCGAAACCGATCCATGGTAGCTCGAATTACTCTGCTAGGCGATTATGTCGACCGAATATTGGACGCAGTGAGCGATGCGTCGTGCGAACCGAACCATTATCTTGGTAATAAATTTGCATGATTTGCAAACGTTGTTCAGAAGTAGGTCTATTCATTATGAAATGGCAAACCAAACTGAGCATACTGCATAAATCAAGTGACAGCTGTCAAAAAGACCAACTCCAAAAAAAGTATTGCCAGATTGAAAACCACACGTCTAAAAAAACACCCTTTACATAATTTATGTTGCTGCAGACTAACACGATTTTAATAAATTCAGCTTGAATGGGATCAAGTTGATTTGAGCCCGCAACCAACGGACACTTAAATAATACTTAAACATGCAAGCGCATATAACAGAAACTCACTCTAGTTGAGACTTATGTTATGTAGGTATTTATCAAGAATTTCAAAAGGCTTTGACTCTAATTCATTGACTGTTATTTTATACCTATTTTAGTAAAAGGCAGTGGCCAGTGCTATGAAAGAATTCAGTTATATTGTAAATACTGCGTTAAATCTCAGTAATTTAACTAATAACTTCGGAATGAACGCATACTTTTCAAGACAAAATTTAAATTTCAAATTTTTTTTGGAAGTCTTTTAATCCAAAACGAAAGTCTTTTAAAATGCAGTTATAATAAGACTTAAAGTGAAAAGAATATAATACTTTCAGACTTTCATCAATATGAAAGAAGTCAGTTTTGGATTCTTTGTTGTTTTGAAGTATTTTGAATGTTATCATTGAATTTAGTGAGAATGATGTTTTGAAGCCTTTGCTATACTCTCTTTCTTAATAGCTTTTGAAGTCTTTCTTTCAGACTTTCTGAAGTCTGAAATTTTTAATTTTGCAATCTTTGCAGTCTTAAAATATTTTGAATGCAACATTGAATCTAGTGAGACTGATGCTTTGAAGCTTTTGAACTGTTGCTCTTGAAGTGTGTATGTCATCAATTTTTTGGTCTATAGGACAAGTCCAAGTAAAAAAAAAAAACTTAATTTAGTCCTTTTAAAAAGATTTGGTTTTTTTGTGAATTTAATCGAAAATTACTCTAACGATTTTGATAATTTTCATAGCTGTATTCACCAAAGTGATTGTAGAGAAGAGAAACTTCTATACATGCTTTTGACAAAAAAAAGGATTTTGACGAATTTTAAGAGAAAATTACCCTAATTTTGAATTATTCACGTATATAAGGTAGCTTTTAAATGGCTTGACCGATTCCAATCTGATGTTTCTCAAGCACATGCACTCCGTCCAATCACTTTTAATAAGAATAATTGCCGAACAATACTAATGAGATCTTCTATATAATATCCCACTGCTTAGTGTGGTTTGTATGCCGGGATCATAATTGGTTCATTTTTTTTTTAACTATGTACAACTCCGTTGGCAGTTACTTTTAAAACAAAATTTTTTATCATAAGTCTTAACTTGAATGGGAAAAAGACAGAAAATATTTCTTATTATATGAATAGAAACCATTATAAGTTGTTCGAGTTTTAAAAACTTCATTAGGTTTTTTTCTTTTTTTTTGCTATTGAACAAACACAAAATATTACAGTTAACTTAAACAAACCCCCTTATTTACATTTCTAATTTTAAATTATTTAATAATCTTATGCTAATTCCAGCGTCTTAAAAACCATTCCAAAAAGACATCAGCTTTCTCTATCAAGATTATTATTGAATGGAAGGGATATCTATTGTAAATAGGTATAGTAATGCTTTGATTTTTACACAAATTTGTACTGATAGACTGAATATGTAAAGTGTTATAATAGTAGGTACTTACCACGATATTATTTCTATTCGACTAAACAATCTTCAACTCGATTGATTTAAAATAAATTTAAAAAAAAATAACAAAAAAAAAAACATTCAACAAAATTTCTTATATAGAAATGAAAACAAATTGCGAAAGTTAAACAAAAACAATCTCTCTGGCACCAACAGTTAACAAAAAAAAAGAAAACAAATAAATTAACACAAATATGCTGCTTTGGCGGCGAAGATAAAACTGCATTGCAAATGAAACTAAGTTAGATAGTTTTTTTTTTTATTTTTTGTTTTTATAAGAAAAACCACAAAAACATCAAATCATTTCGTCGTTGATCATTGTCAACAAGAAAATAAATATTTTATTTTATTTTTTGATAAAAAACAAATAAATATCAAAATTAAAACTCGTGATTTTAATGCAGTTCATTTTTTTCCTTTTTCTATCACTTTTTTTTATTTTTTTTTGTTAAAATGTTCAAAAAAGAAACCAACAAAAAAACACTGCGCGCTGCGATCTTTCTGAAGAAAAAATGTATCTTTCACTGAAAGTCAGGTTTCAGGTTTGCAGGTATTCCAGTCGCTCTCTTCTCAAATTTAATCTTGGCTTACACTTGAAGATAGAGATACCCCTGCACTGGCGAAGAAAAGTATTTGATTAAGAGTTGCCATTGTGTTTGCTGCAAGTGAAGAGAAGTTTGGTAGAAGGAAATTAAGTTTGGTGGTAAGATTTATTTAGTAGTGAAGAATTTTAAGATATATTCCATTAGAAGTCTGTTGTATCCAAATATCTTGGGGTTAAAAACTTTTAAAAATGAAGTATGTACGTATATGTAAAAGGTTTAATAAAACGAAACTAAAATTAAATGTGTAGGTATAGTTTGGTTTATAAAAAAAACTACTTTTAAAACTTTTATAGAAAATGGGGTAAAATTTTTAGCACCCTAATTTTAAGGTTTAAGCATGGAACTCCTTAACAATTTTCTAATATAAAAACCTTTTACTAAAATATTTTATAGCTTGAATTCGTATCATACGAAACCTTAAAAAAAACTACTAAGATAATAAAAGTTCATGAAAAAAAGCAAACAAATATAACCATTTGTTAATGTCAATGTGACACATAGAGTTGGTATGATACTAAAAAATTAAACTAATAATACATTTAATAATAGTCGAATAGTTTAAAATTTGGAAAATCCCGTTTTTAACCTTACATCATAATACAAAGCCTCAAAGATCGTATATTCTAAGTCGATTAAAATTTTGTTCGCGCGCGTTTCTTTAAACAAATATTAATTCTCTACTTATTTAGAAGAAGGTATCTTCCTAGCCCTGGACTTAGGCGGTACAAATTTTGAGCATTTCCCATGGTTCTCCAAATGGGACATATAGTTGAAGAAACCGTTCAACACCGTCACATTTCGGATGAATCACGAACAGCGTGTGGGGATGCCCTGTTCGATTATCTCGCTCCATGCGTTGATGATTTTGCCAAACAAAACGGACTCTCTGACGATCGCACCTATCCCATGGGATTTACATTTTCTTTACAATGCAACAACATAGCTTGGGCTCTGGTAGCTTGGTGACCTGGACAAAATCGTTCAATTGCCCCTCGGTCGTTGGCATGGATGTCGTTGAGAAACAAAAATTAAAAAAAAAAATGAATACTTACCCTTCTCATTAACTTTAATTTCGACTAGAAATTTGTATGAAAATTTATTGTAAATTTCGCAATCATCGTGTAGCGGTTTTCAAAGACGATCTTTTCAAGTTCTCTCGAAAACTGAACGCTCAAGGTTTGGTTCTTGAAAATTGTTTCCATCAAAAGGGAATTTATTTCGACCCAATTAAAAAAAAAAAACAACTCAAATTCATCGATCCTTGTTTTTTCATTTTTTATGTAATAATACTCTTGTATTTTTAATTTCGAATATAAATCTCAACATCTTTGTTTCACCAAAATATATTTTTGTACATGAATAAGGTAATATATAGGCATACAAACAAAAAAAATATAATAAACATGCTCTTACTTTTTAAAAAATAAACCTAAGAAATTTGACCAATTCTATTTTTTATTCATTTGAACTTCCTCACGAATTGCTATTTTTTTAGCAATAGCAGCAACTAAGGCAGCACCTTTACCACTGCCATCTTCAGCAAGCATAAATTTGCTCTAAAAAAATAATTAAATCAAAATAATGTTGATAACGAAATAAAATAAAATTTCAAATTTATTACCGTTTTGTTGGGAGCCATTTTCTTTGTATATTCAGCAATCCAATGCTTTAAGCGAGGATGATGCTTATAAACAGATCCATCTATGGCGACGGTGATTTCCTGTTCTTCCATGCGATTAAGTAAAACCGATGTGTTTATTGCTAAAAGTTGAGCTGCTCTCTTCGAAATCAATCCACAAACATAGCGGATTATATTAATATCATCGTAATTATAATCTATATCGAATTTCAAATCCAAATTGCTGAGTATTCCAAATAGATTGTCATTTTGTGAATTCAAAGTGTCGCTAGAATAAATTTTAAGAAAAACAAAAAAAATTAAATTAAACTTCTCTTTTGATATTCGTTTTTCATTCATAAGTTCATTCTCACTGTTCAATTTTCGAAACATTATCCGATCCAAATGTCCAAGGTTTTGGGAATTCTTCTTTTGGAACTCTTGGCAAGAATAGTTTCTGATTATGCAATTCTTCAAGTATAACTCGACACAATTCGCCCAGGTACTTTCCACTTATGTACTTTTCAAATCTAGGTATACAAAAAAAAATCGTTTTTAACAAAAGTTAAGTAGGTGTAGGTACGTACGGTTTGTTAATAAAAAAAGGAGAGGAAAAGAAATGTTTGACGTTTAAAATGTCTTTATCGAAGTGTAAACCCGTGACCAAACGTCACATATAAATGTATTTATTGCTCCTGGGCATGAGCAGACTCAGTATTTAATTACAATTGTCAGCCACGAGGCATTCCATTGTAACTATAAAGTAGATAAATCAGGCAATACTTAATAGCCGCAGTAACATAGCATTGCTAAGCAATATTCTTTGAAATGTACTCATTCTGTAACATTAAAGAATTTAAAGTCTCAATAAAAATTCAATTCAAATTCAATTCGAAGTGTAAACCAAATAAAAAAAAAGAAAATTTATTCTCACCACGATTTTTTTCGCACAAAACAAAGTCACTGAGATTATGACATTTGTGCTTGCTTTTTTGTTATCCGTAAACAATTTATTTTTTTTTGTTTTTTCTAATATATAATTGTCTGAAAGAAACAATTCTATTGAAAAGCAAGCCAAATATCAATGATTGGTTTTTCGTGAAAAAAAATGGTGGTAAGTATAGGCAGGTGTACAGACATTTTAAACGTCAAATTTTTGTCTGTATAAAAATCACTCCCATAAGAAATACAAGCAGTTTTTTTTTGTCATTGAGGAACTGTATGTAAACTAAGCTTAAGGGAATATTTTTTCTTTTTTCAAATTACGTGAATGAATTTTTGAGCAGTGATCTCTCATCAACAGCTCGATCGAAATTGGTTTTGATAAAATCCAGTACACCATTGTCGCCAAAAGCTCCCCATTCAACATCAATTATCACATGATCACCATGACATCGAGTTTCCCAATGTTTGACATTTTTGGCTAATTCCATATAGCAGGCATTCGAACCGGTACCCAAGACAATACCTATTCGAGTGTTGGCATCAATACGAGCACCTTGCACCAGGGTTCCAGTTGTGTCATTTAAAATAGCCAATATTTCGATATTTAGTCGATTGCACTTTAATAAGGATTTTCGAAGTTTCTCAACTACATCCATGCCAACGACCGAGGGGCAATTAAACGATTTTGTCCAGGTCACCAAGCTACCCGAGTCCAAGCTATGTTGTTGCATTGGAAAGGAAAATGTAAAGCCCATGGGATAGGTGCGATCGTCAGAGAGTCCGTTTTGTTTGGCAAAATCATCAACGCATTGAGCGAGATAATCGAACAGGGCATCCCCACACGCTGTTCGTGATTCATCCGAAATGTGATAGTGTTGAACGGTTTCTTCGACTATAAGTCCCATTTCGAGAACCATGAGAATTACTCGAAAATTTGTACCGCCTAAGTCCAGGGCTAGGAAGACGCCTTGTTCTGAATAAAAAGAAAATAATATTGTTGTATTTTTTTCTTCTTCTTTTCAAATCATAGAAATTGAAGGGCATCAGATAAAACTCAAACTTCATTATAATTGCTTACCTGTTCCATCCGGCAATTCAGGAATGTATGTGTTTTCCATTTGAAGTGATGATGGCTGTTCATTGAGGGCCAAATTCATTTCATTAATAAAAACATTTTTAATTTGTTCAATGATTTCATCACTAAGAACAAGCTGCTGTAGTAAATCAACGACCTATATTTCGAGAATTTAGAAAAAAAAAAACTAATTTTGTTTTAAATTTCAGAATGCGATGAATTTAAGTTAATAATAATGTTTGTGTTTTTGAAAGTTTCCTTAGACATGACAAACGCTGTTGTTATATGAATAGCCCCGCAGGTCTAGGTCCCCAGTCATATTTGGGATATTCGTAAAAAAAAGTATGGCAACTAATAGGGGGGTAATTGGTCAAAAAAGTTTACCTACTATATTGGTCAGCTATAGAAAATTTCTAAACTTCATTCTTTAGTATTTCATTTACGGGATATTACAAAAATTCTTTCCTAATCCGTACTTCAAGAATGTTAAATACTGAAGCTGTATTTTTCCCTAAAAGCCCATTATACTAAAACTTGAGACCCATAACTTGCTATAGAAGTACTATAGCTATACTTTTTTAATTCTGTTTAGTTTTTTGTTTTGTACGTATAGGTAGAGCCGATCTTTAAATAAATTCTTTCATCAGGAAAACCTGTGCCGCCCGCCGCGCCGCGACGTCTAAGTGCTCGTTTATTAGCAGTTTGCATATTTCATCTTTTTTATTAGAAAATTGTTGTCGGTCAATTTATTTCAGTCTGAACTCTGATGATTGCTTAAGTCGTCTTGTCTTGTTAAGTTCACTGTTGAAGTTTATGAATAAACACATTTGTTTTATTCATAAGATTAAAATAGCGTGGCTGATGAATTCTCGTAATAAATCTTCCTGTTTAAGTGCAATCAAATTTTCTTTCAAATCTTAACATTATAGAAATGTTTAAACGGATACATAAAAATACTTACGTTACGTACTAAGACTATAACAATATTTACACAGAATTTTCAAAAATCTGAAACCCCGTTGTTTGGAAGACAAAATTCCCTTTATGCTTGATTGCATGTGTTTTTTATTACCTGAATTGTAGGTAGGTATATGCTACGCTAAAAATGATTGAGTGAATACTATAAACAGTCTTATTTATAAACCCATTTCAAAGTATGTTTAACAGCTGGACAGATTTCCAACTCTTAGCTATACAACAAAAAAAAAAAAAAATTTCATATGGTAATTAATAATAACATTAATTCAACTGTTACTAAAATGCTATCATTTTACAGAGAAACTGATGCTGCTTTTCGATTAACAATTGCTTTTGCATGCTATTTTTTCCTATTTTGTTTTTAAATTTTAAGGTTTTCGCGGTTGTTTACATAATTTAAAAATGTCTTATTTTGTTTTTGTTGGCGCAACCTTTCACATAAAATGAATTCTAAGATTTCACTGATCAATGGTAAGGTAGTTCAATCATTGAAATAAAGAAATTCATTTCGCGTGTTAACTTGGGCCAAAACGAAAATTAAGTTTGTAGCTTTATATTGGCATCAAAATAATCACTGATTTTGCTTTATAAGTGTCTCAAAATTTAAAATTTAAATTTTCAATTATGAGTTTCAATGAAAGCTATAACTGGCCCCTTAAGCAGATACCCCATCACTTGACTTCCAACGATGCTCATATCGTCGATAAAAGTTAGTTATTGGGTTATGTTACTATAAACATAACAAAATAACTGTTTTATTTCATTATTAACATCAATTTTATATCTGAAAGAAGTTCCGATACGACTTGCAACCGCACTTGCCGTCGTACTCGGTGAAAATGGACCCCAGCGCGTGCGGTATCTTGGGGGAAAAGAGGCGTGGGATTATATTTGGTCTGTTTGGTAACGTAAAATTTCTTGCGAATTTGCACAAATGTTTACAAAATTTCACAATTTGCTGTCAAAACCCATAGAAAAAAAACTCAGTTTTTGGGAAATTTGTTGAAAAAAAAAGTTACCAAACAGGCATATTATTAAGCCATTAGCTAGAAGAACCGGGCTAACATGGGGTATAGGGCTAAGAACTATAAAAAGGTAGTTGCAGGCGCGTTACCATTGTGAAGCTTTAGTTGAAGCAAGAAATGTATTATATTAGTACATGTTGAAACAGCTACAAATTCCAGCTATATTTCATTTCATATTGTGTTCAGCCAATAATTTACAAAAAAAGAAGTTCATGTGCCAGAACTAAAATATGTAGGTATAAAAGAACTTAATAATCGTAAAAAAACATCTAATCTGCATTGGAATTATGATAACTGATGTCAAAATACGATACACCTCTTAACAAATTCTTCCTTATATTAGCTGTTAACATAGAAATGACGTTTATCTATACATTTTGGCATTTTGAGATTACACGTATACATAAAGTAGGTAATGGCAAGTAATGTATTCGTAAACAAAAAAAAAACATCGAATTAGAGAATTTGACCAAACTTGAAATTGCGATGTATAGCGAAGACGAGAAAAGTGGGTGTCGCAATTTTATCTGTCACGTCGGTGCATTCAACTGTAGCCTAAAGGGATATGGGTAGATGCGTACCTAGCGGTTTTTTGTCATTCCGAAAACAAATGTTGTTATTTATTTTCTAGAAATAAAAATAAAGGAACGTACCTGCTGTACAAATTTTTTTAGCAATTAATGAAAATCTTATTTTTATTGAAAACGTGCCGACAACTCCTCCTCGTATAGAACCATTCTTTGAGTTTTCTATTTCCTCAGACACAATTTTTTTTGTTTAAATTAAATTATAACTTGGCATCAAGGGTTTTTTTTAACATTTGGCGTCTTTCTTTTTAGGCTCTGAGCAGAGGCTGAGCGATCAGAGCAAAGCTCTGAGATTTTGATCAGAGCCCTCAGATTTAAATATGAAACACACTTGAGCAATGAACTGTCATATGCTTAGTAATCTGTCAAATTACATAAAAACTGTATGAAGTTGGCATCGCTCAGCGTTTTGCTCCATTTGCTCGGTCATTTTATTCTGAGCATACAATACAGAGCATTGTCCGAGCTAGCTCCGATGGAAAAAAGAAACAAGACTTATGTATGTGCTCTGATTTGTCTGAGGTAAAAAAGAAAAACATGATTAGGAATTCTAGTCTTGTTGGATATAGTTCACACTAGATATTCGTCACGAAATCTATGTATGATGAACTGAACTTAACAAAAAATTGCGTATTGACAAAGGCCCTCACTAGTCAATCGATGAGTCCAAGTGAGATCACCGAGACGAAACGCCAAATTTTTGTAGGACTAAAGGCCGTTAAAAGCTATTTCTAGTCGATTTTAAACAAAAAATAATCTTATAACTAAAAAGTTTAA
The DNA here is from genome assembly GCA_929447395.1 of Epistrophe grossulariae. Taxonomy (NCBI): domain Eukaryota; kingdom Metazoa; phylum Arthropoda; class Insecta; order Diptera; family Syrphidae; genus Epistrophe; species Epistrophe grossulariae. The sequence continues at coordinate 7,426,843 of OV839570.1, forward strand.
GTTAAAGTTTAAGTTTAGTTTATTTCATCAATCAAAGTATAACATACTCTTACAGACTAAGACATTTTTTGTAGGTGGGTAAATTAAAGAAAGAAAAAAAAAATTATTAACAAAATTATTAATCGTAAATAACTAGGATAAGATATTGACTTTATATCGTTTATATATTTTAAAGAATTATGGATTTAAAAGTTTCTCTGGTGCAAACCATATACAAATCTACTCCAGAGCATAATAAATTACTTTCTCTGATGCAACGGGAGATGGGCTCATTACGACCGTAATTACTGCGATGAAACTGCTCATAAATTACAAACCGTTCTCGTGTTACTCTTACAGGCGCATTTCTCTCATTGATTAAAGCTGCTAGCGTAGGACATTTAATGTGATTAGTAATAATATCTCTGATAAACATAACCGAAAAGTATTTACGGCGAGTTTCCAACGATTTCATTCCAAATAGAAGACATCTGGTTTCATAAGAAGGTGAAATTTCTCTGAACCCATTCAATTCTTTCAGATGAGTTAGCATAGTAAGGATTCCAGACTGTACAGCAATACTCAAGTGTGGATCTAATCAGAGAATTAAAAAGTGATAGTAAAGTGTAGGAATCAGTAAACTCTTTGGTATTTCTTTTTATAAAACCTAGCATTTGATAGGCTTTATTGATCATGAAATCATAGTGGGGAAGGAAAGAAAGACTAACGTCTAAGATAACTCCTAGGTCTTTTTTTTTATTTACTCTCTCAAGATTCATGTTATTAATATCGTAGTCAAAAATAATTGGATTAAGAATCCTGAAACATGAAAGGATTTGGCATTTTGTGACATTTAAGTACAGATAGTTTTCCTTGCACCAATTAACCAATCTCCCTAAGTCTTCCAACAGAAGATTACAGTCCGATAAACAGGTAATCCTACGGTAAATCTTGAGATCGTCTGCGAAAAGGAGACAGTGAGAATGTTTAAAAATAGCGGGAATATCATTCACAAATATGAGAAAAAGTAATGGTCCTAAATGGCTCCCTTGTGGAACACCCGATGGGACATCAATATCATCGGAATAATGGTTTTTAATTTTAATAATTTGTACTCTTCCAGTTAAGTAAGACTTCAGCCATTCTAGAAGATACGAATTTATACCAAATGCAAATAATTTGTGAAGCAAAATTTTGTGATTGACTCTGTCAAAAGCCTTTGCAAAGTCCGTAAAAATAATATCAGTTTGTGAGCTTTTTTCCATATTATTAATTATAGCATTTACCATTATGGTTAAGTTTGTTGCAGTAGATCTACCTACTACAAAACCATGCCGGAAAACTGATATTTTTTCTTGGATTAAAGAAGAAATTCTGTTATAAACAATTTTTTCAAATAATTTCGGTATAGTGGATAGTTTACAGATCGGTCTATAGTTTGTGACTTCCTGCTTTGATCCAGATTTAAAAATCGGAGACAAAAACGAGATTTTCCACGTTTTCAAAAATAGACCTTTAGCTAACGACAAGTTAAAAATTTGTGTAAGCGATTGAGCCAATGAAATTGCGCATTTCCTTAGAAGAATAGGCGGAATATTGTCTGGACCTTCACTATTATTTATATCTAGTTTAAGTAATGCCTCTTCTATCTCCGCTTGGCATAAAACAATTGAACCGATGTCAACGCAATTATTTAAATGTGATGTAGGTTCAAAATTTGAAATAGTTTCGGTAGAATAAACTGACTGAAAATATTTGGCAAATAATTTGCAAATTACAGGAACTTCACTAGTAATTGTGTCTAGATATTTCATACAGGTAGGAAGCCCGAACGATTTACGTTTGGTATTTAAAAAAGTCCAAAAACGTTTGCTGTTGCTTTTGAGATCAATTTCTATTGAAAGAATATAGTTGCGGTACAAAAATTTATTTAAAAACTCAAATTTACGCTGACAATCAAAATATTTTTTGCGTAGTACAAGATTTTCTTCTGAATTATTGAATAGTTTGTAAGCTTTGTTCTTCTGATTTTTGAGATTAGTAAGTCTTCTATTATACCAGGCAGGATTGGAATTAGATTTTAAAATTTTTGTCGGTACATATTTCTCGACTGCACGTTACCTACCATACAAGTGTTTAAAAACCGTTAAAATAAATCTTATTTTTCACGAAAATGGCTACTACGAAAAAATTGTTTGAGCGTTATTAATCAGATCTACCATGTTATTGGAATACATTTTGCATTAAATCCATTTCATATATATAGAATCATTTTCTTTTTTAATTTTAACAATCTCATTATCTCTTCAACCGATTTTAATTATATTTATTTATACAATAGCTTCTTGTAAGTTTATATAATATTTCATACTAAAATTTTCAAAAAAAATAAAAAATCCAGACAAGACAAATTTCAAAATAATTTTTTGAAAAACGCGTAGATGGCTTTTCAAAATTCAATTTTTTGCTCCACATTAAATAAATATGTACTAACAATATTGGCGTTCCAATTTTATTCCTTAAAAAATTGTTTAGAAGGCGATATTTCTGTAATCGAGACTCGAAAGTGGTTGCAAATTTAAAAATTTCTTATTAGTTTTTTAAGAACTTTCTAAAACTGAAAAAAAAATTCTCGAAATATTTTCATCCAAAGTGATATTACCTTATATTTTTTTTTTTCTTAAAACCGCTTCAAAGATTTTCAATTTTTTTTACCTATTAATAATTTTTTTAAAGAAAGCAGATAGTGTACATACACGGTTGTCATGTTTGAAAAAGCGGAATCGCCAAATGTACAGTCTAAATCGCCAAAAAATCGCCAAATTTCAATATCGTCCACCCAATAAAACACCAAATTTAAAAATGAAATAAAATTTCACAATTTTTAGTTTCTACATAAAAAAACAATTCAAAAATTTAAAAATTACAGAAACAATACGCTTTTGTTTACCTAGTCTTCCTCAATAAATTCAATGTATGTATCAATTGTTGTCCATTGGATCTCTTTCATATAAAAAATTAAATCGCCAAAGACTGAAAATATCGCCTTTTTGGTGGTACATCGCCAAATCGTTTTCGTGTCGCCAATCTGACAACCCTGTGTACAAAGCGTTTGTGTCAAAAACAATTTTAGAAATTGTTTAATCAATTTATTTTCTGGTAAGTAAGTTAAATGCAGACAATAATTTCCAATTGTTATATAAAGGGTATTCACGCAATGATGTAAAACACTGGATAAGTTTACCATTTGGTTAAGTTTACCATTTGGTTAAGTTTACCATTTGGTTAATGAACTGTCAAATTTTGTATGAGAAATGATTTGCACAATTTGGTTAAAATTCTCCAAGGATTTTGCTGGATAAAATTATCCAATTTTTTTTGGTAAACTTAACCAAACGTCATTGTGACTTTTAGAATAAGGCGTGTTCAGAAATATGATAATTAGGTATCTCAGAGAACTAAAAAAAACTCTGCCCGTGTTCTGTAACTATCGCATTGAGATTAGTTGGCGATGAAAGTTATGAATAAAAACGTTGTTTATACAAAAAAAAAATAATTAGGACATGCACATTTTCTGACTATTGATCAGCATTGTTTATTTACACAAATCCATATAATGGGCCATATGGATATACAAAAGTAAATGCTTTTACTTGTATTTGTTTTGGTTTCCGAATTGCCATCGAAGTGAAAAGAACCATTTATTCTTTTTATTCTTCTTTCATCAAATTTCAGTCGTGTTGAGCTCAGGACAACTTTTACTGCCGAAAACGAAAGTGAACTAAACTGAAGGAAAAGTAGATATCCTGCACCATTATGGGCGTGCCATATGATTTTTCTTATTTTCGTTCGATCAGTGCCATGAGTTTGCGACTATTACAGTTCTACATTTAACCCCGATATCGTTTTTTCATATTATAATTCCCTACAGTCTTAAAAAAAACCTGTATTTTCGTGTACCTTACATTTTTTTTCCGTTCCAAGACATTCTGCTCCGATTTCAAGTTAGGGAGTTTGGGAGAGGTTCTACATTTAAAAATAATTTTGAAATCTGAACACGCTTATTTGTATACATATTTTGGAGCTTCATATTTGTCGTTTAGCGAACAGCTGATTCAATTGAATCGCATTTAACCAAATGAATTAAAAGGGCGTTCACGCAAACTTTTGTGTAAACTTATCATTTTGCACAATTGGTAAACTTACGACGTTGCGTGAATACCCTTATTGTCAATTTTTGTATACATATTTAGGTACTTTTATAATAAACTAAACTTCGTTTTTGACAGTAAACACAACATATAGACTCACATAATTAATTTATTTCTTTAAAATCACAATTTGATCGCGTAAAGGTACATATGAGAGCAAGTTCGTGCGACCCAATTGTGCATTTAATTTTGAATATGTTTAACTAATTCTCCCTTGTTATAGTTGTTAACTAGATATGACGTATCTATATTTTTGGCATTTTGAGATAAACACGTTTTTCTGTTTTTATCATAGTTATAACTGTTTTTGTTTTTGCATGAATTTCTTTCGAAATGATAATTAATAAGAAATTAAAATTATTTGAAAATTATTTACTTAGTTTTAGTTCCTATTGTTACGTCATTTTGTTTTAAACTTTTGTAATTACAACATATTTTCAAATTATTTCCGTGTTTATAGTTTATATTTACTGTATTCTATTTATATAATACTTTTATAGTGAAATCTTCCTTTAAGGACATATTCATTTGAAGAACAAGTTTTACTAAAATTAGCTTTTATGCTTCTGACTTCAAATATTTTAGGTTCCCTAATTCTCACACTCGGAGATGAATATCTGGTTAAAATTATAATTAATTTAATTCTCTAAGACTAACGAACAAAAACAAAAATCTTATAATGCTTCAAACCGATTTTTTTATAAAATTTCCCTTTTTCTTTTGAAAAATAGATACATATACCGACTGTTGAAGTGCAAGTCCTCGTAAGTCGAAAAATTAAAAAAAATGTTATTAATTCAACAAATCTGCAGAATCATCAGAGCCACCTTTTGGCAATTTTAGGTTTACAATTTTGTTCTGATCATCTTACCATAGAATGCCATACAAAATTTCGCTGGTTTTTTTATTTCTGCAGAAAAACATTCAAAAATGATTTACGAAGTTCTGAACTTTCGATACCTACGTAAATTAACCAATATGGAAACAGTAATAGCGCATTTGAAACAAAAATTTTATTAACTTAAAAAAATTCCAAAAAAGAAAGAAAATTTAAGAAAGTATTTAAATTTTGGGTTCATGCGATTTTTTTTTTTCAAATTCAAATTATACATATATCTACATAGTTGTAACTTTCTTTTGAAACATTAAAAAAAATTCAAAGTTTTTGATTAAAATTAATTTTGAAAAATCGGACAATTTGTGCATATAAGTATATTTATAAAGCTTCCAAGAAATTAAATTATCTGCTATTTTAAATTTTTATAAAATAAATAAGACTTGCGTAAATTTGTACTTTTTGAACATTTTAAATAATTGGACGAAACGCAATTTTGGGGGTTGAGGTCACTTGAACTTAAAAATTGAATACATTTTAAATACCTATCGGTAAAATAATTTCTTAAAATTTTCGGGGATTTTGTTTATTTTTCAAATTACAACATGAAATTTAGGGTGAAAAATTTAAATAAACTAATTTTTAAAAAATTCTCCCGCGCAATCATTTTTATTAAATTTTCAAAGGAAATATTTTGAAAAATTCATTTCGCGCAAATTCTTGAAATTAACTAAAAAAAATCAAATCAATATAACTTATTGCAATTTTGTTTAAACATTTTTAACTGAATTTTCAAGTTCAAAAATCCATCTCAAGTTAACTTACGTTCTTGCAGTTTTCCTCATTACTTAATACCAAGTCTACAACCTCAAACATGCTTGATATTTCGATGATGTTCTGCTAAATCACACAGTGCATAAAATACAAAACAAAAAAAACTTAACAAACTGACCACAAGTAATCTGAAATATCTTTTTATCTGTTTCAATTATTTGTCGCTTTTAAATATCAATTATTTTATGGGTATACAGTTTATGAAGGACTGACTACGACGCGACGTGTTGTTCGAACCACCACAGACCGGCACTTGAAACGAGAGATTTTTGTTTATCAATTATTATTTTTTCGCTTTAGACTAATTTCGATTATAGCACGGAGAAGCTTTTTGTTAAATTATAGAACAGTTAAACAATGTGTTACGCCTTAGAAGCTAAGCTAAGCTAGGCTAGCTATGTGGTATAGCCACAAGTTGTATAGAATAGAAATATATTGTTTTTTTTGTTTGATTTGATGAATGAAACTTATAGTTTTTCAATCGCTTGCTGTTGCAGGAGGAGGAGACAGCAGCGAAATGTTACACCTTTGAGTTCTGTTTTAAGTATTTTGTATCCAGGGGACTTAACTTATTTCATTTTTGGAAGACAGCGACGGTCGGAGTAATTTACTGTGCTAATTTCGATAACCGTATCAGGGGCTCGTTTGGAGAATATGCTATACGATTACGCCGTATCTAAACTCAGATGAACTTGTATATAGAGATACATTGTCGTCGTGATGGAATGGAAATTCAGAAGAGTCAAGAATTATAGTGACCAGAGGTCTTTTTCTATGCTACTACTGCACAATCGCCTAAAACTATATCAGTTAATTTTGTCTGTTTCAACTGAAAAAAAGCGAAATAAAAAAACACCGTATGTTAATTGCGTAATGATTGAAAAACGTTATGAATAAAAAACCAAACGTAAATTGCGAATTGTGGATTGCGAATTAAACGAAATATTTATCGACTAAAGCGAAACAACAAAATCCCAAATAAAAAAAGCGAAATAATAAATTGCTAAATAAAAAAAAGCAAAATAACAAAATGCCAAATATAAAATTGTGGAAATCCAATCGAACTAAAAACTAAATGAAAATTGCGAAATGAAAAATGCGAAATGATAATTTGTCAAATCATTTAAAAAATGAAACGAGATTTGCAAAACGTAAAATGCGAAACAACAAAATGCTAAACAAACAAAATTCGGAACGAAAAACGGCTAATGAACCCCCGCGAAACGTTGGTTTGCCAGACAATTCTTGCGAAACATATACCTTACCCATTTCTTTCATATTGAATTTGAGGTTAGTTTCCATTTCATTCTTAAATCAGTGTTTTGAATATTTGGTTGGGTGAATTAATTATGCATTCAATAAATAGCTTCGTGGGCTTAAATTTAAAACTTTAAAGGTTGGTTGGTTTCAGGTATTTTCAAAGGGAGCTGCTTATGAATCATACGCTATAGATATTTAAATTTTATCCAAGTCTAACTCTAGGTGCCATGATGATTTTACAGAATTTTTCTGAATATAAAATTGTTTCGGAGAAAAAAAATAATTTTTTTGATTTATGGACTGGATTTAGTTTTCATTTTTCTGACGGATGTCTCTGTTTGACGTTTAAAAATAAGGAAGGGACTTTTAGATACCTATGCCAATTTATAATATTACTGGCCGCGTTCGATTAATAGGCCGATAGGGTATCTAAGATTGTTTTGCATCGGTAATTTTTTCGAACGACCAAAACCGGATTGGATAGGTTTCATATCATATTATACATATTTATTTTGTCTGGTATTTTATATCTTATATTTTATATAAGATTATATTTTATTTTGTTTGGTAAAAATCAAAATCAATGTAAAAAAAACCACAAACTAGAGATCCCGCGTGTTCTTTAATCACAGAAAGTGGTGAGAGACTAGACAGCTGAACATCAACTGACACGTATTTCAGATTTCAGTTGTTTTTTTTTCACAAAAATCCCAAAAATTTTATGATAACTTTAAGATTTATTTTAGAAAACAGCTTGTTTGTTCATCAGCTGTTTTTTCCTATAGAATTACAACACCAAGCAATCCGGATTGCTTTTAAATTTTACTCGAACTTGACCATTGTTCACAAAATGTGGCCGCTCTACGTGCGTGGGCATACTACGGGCACCTAGTTTTTTTTTAGTTCAAGTAGCGAGAAGTTAAAATGGCGAAAAACATTTATAAATAATTGGCATTTCTCTAGTCTCGACCTAAAAAAAAATTGCTGATTGATTCAAACAGCATGTTGGTTGGTTTTATTCATTATGCGTTAATTTATGATTATTTTATGATCTTATTATTGTTAACGTTTATATTTGACATTTTGACTTGCCACATTAAGACATTAACATAGACAGACACAGACCCCTGGTCACCATAGACAAGATTGACTTAAAGTGCTTCCGTTTAGCAGTAGTCTGGCGGTAGAATACTATAAAAGTTCGTGCGACAAGAAGTATACCACAAACGAAAATTATAGAAATCTTTTTTACTGTGAGAAACAGTGGTACAAATAGCTTCACAACCAAACCAAAAATTATAATAATAATTATCTCAACCAAGCGCACTTAAATATCGACTTTACTTTTGCTTCCCCGCACAAAAATTAATAAATATATAAATGGAATATAGTGAGTCTCTATAGACACGATTATTTAGTCGCGAAAGAAAGAATTCAAATGTGAACTCAACACACATGTTTATAATAGACTGGATTTTAAGTCGTTAACTTCCCAAAACTGACACTTTCTATCAATTTTAGTCCAATTAAATTTTTTTCATAAGAACTTTGACAGAACTTTGGACTAAAATTGGTATAAATTGTTATTTTTGGGAAGAAAACGAACACCTTCCATCGGAAGGTGACAATTCGGTGGTGATGAAAGAAGACATTTTGCTTAGATTTGAATTTTATTTTTATTTTCATTTATTTTAATTTTGTCCAACTGTAACATTTAAACTGCTTCGTTGTTTGACAACGGAGGCGACAACGATGATGATGGCTAATTGGATAGTGCAAGGGGTTGAATAGTTTTTTTTTATCGTTTTCTATTAGTTTGTGTATTCTGTTAATTTTTTTTTTTATAAAAAAGAATGTACTTTCTTTTCTGGTCTCTAGAATTTGTATGGTTATTTTTGTTTTTGTCAGAGCAGTTGGAGGGAATATGTTCTCTTTTTTTTTTGAATATTTCTCTTTCCCTCGTGCCTTGATCACTTTCCTGAGAAAACTGTTGTTTTTTTTTTTAATTATCTACTTATTGGTGGGTAAGTAAACTGTGGTACGATATTATTTTTGAGCTAAAAAACCAATAAATCTGAAACCATGAAAATTTATTGAAATGTATAAAAACGGTGTTTATCTCACATACTCACAATGGCGTATTTATCCTAGGGGAAGTCTTTCGCTTTGGAACAAAATAATAAAGGCTCTTGAAGGCTGAAGCTATTAAAAACATTGTTAAGAAATGAATCTATACAGTACTATTGGCTCAACTACCAACCATCCATACCTATTACAGGAATTTTTGAGATCTGTACTTAAGCTTAAATTCCTAAACTTTTCGAAGCAATTATTTGTGAATGCTTTTATGTCAAATAATTTATAGTTCCCAAGCAAAATGGTTCTACAAAAGGCCACTCTACTGTTACTTTTTTAATGGAACTAGGTGAAAATTATATTGACTCGTTTAAAAATAAAAAAAATAAGTAGATTGTGTTTTTACAGATATTAGTAAGGCGTTCGACAGACTCTCGCATCGCATTTTGCTATTTAAATTAAGGAAACTGGAATTAAGTGAACAGTTTGTAGTGTTGCTTCAATATTATTTATTCTATAAATCTTATTGGTACTTTTCAACGGTTGGTGAATCAAATAATTTTAAGGTAAACTCTGGAATACAGTAAGGTAGCCATTTAGGTCCTATCCTTTTTATCTTATTAATTAATGACTTACCGTCTATATTAAAATACTCAAACTGCTTTATTTATGCGGATAATGTAACAATCTTGAAAACAATTTCAAATACCCGCGACTGTAAAGATTTGAAATATAATCTTAACTGTTTGATTCTTAACATTGATAAATGTTAAACTATTAGTTTTACAAGAAAATTGTCTGTAACTTTTTTCAACTACTTTTTTTATGGTTTAATATATCACGAGTAAGCGATAAGTGTCTTGTTTGATCAAAAACTAAAATTCATATCACACATAAACTGCATTACTAATAAAGCTAATTCAATTCTTGGTTGGATCAAAAGAGAATCAAAACCATTTTTATTACATTTGTTCGACCCATTCTAGAATACGCATGCCAAATCTGGTCACTCCATTATGACTTTCATAAAACCAGATTAGAACAAGTTTGCACTCAGAGGCTAAGACTGGAAAAATTCCTTTGAACTCCCTCAATTCAATTCAATTCAATTCAATTCAAATACCTGATTCTATTCTTATTCCAAACTATCGAACTAATTATGAAGGATATTCTCCAATAAATAAAATGTTTAAATCGTTTATTTTTTTTAATAATGGATCCAATAATTTTTTTAAACCAACTTAATTTTTCTAGCAAATTTAAATTGTTTTTTTTCCATTATGTAATATATCAGAACAAAAACATAAATGTTAAATGTTTTCACCGACCGCTAATCCGAGATTTAAGTAGATTTGGCCTAAAGCCTCTTCAAATCTCAAAGATTTACTATACAAATTTAATCTTCAAATCTAGTAGATTAGAAATTAATCTTGTTAAATCTTCATAGGGCCAATAATTAAACAAATCGAACAAAACTATTCCTCTCTTGCACTGAGTACATTATTCGAGAATCAAGAGAATATTTTCGAAAATCTATTTCTTATTTTTCATCGTTTAACTATCTGTCTCATTTCCACTTTAGAAGAAAACATGAAACATCATTTGCATTTTGAAAGGAACTGTCAAAATTAATCTACTTTATAATCTTTTTATGCGGTGAAAACACTTTTATAGGATTAACGGAATCTCATAAGCCGAGTTCTGCTATGTAAAAACCTGTATGTAACACATAAGTCGTGAAAAGTAGTGAAATCTAAAAGTACGCCAAGTTATTATTTTATGAAGGTTTAATATCAAGTATTTAAAGTAGAGTACCTAATACATACGTTTCCACCGAAAGTTAATCTCGTTGAGATGAGACAAATTTATTATTCAATGACTAAAATTTGGCGGTTTCAAATCAAATTAAAAAATATATATTAAGTGTACTTTTTTATAAAAAGGTTAAATCTTGTTAATCCATATTTTTAAATATTTGCTAAAAACCGAAAAATAAAAAAGGTATAATCCTCTAATTTAATAATTGACCCAAGCAGATAAAACTTCGGAAAACAAAAAAAAAAAGCGTTTTTCTTTGGAAAAAGTACTTTTCATTTTTTTAATTTTCTCAAAAACTAGGATACATTTAAGCATTCCGGTTTTCTGTTTTTTATTGAAAATTAATAAGAGCATTGAATTTTGAAAATAAAAATTATATTTAATGAAATAAAATTTTGAAAAAAATTAGTTTGAAATTTTGTTTAAATTTTTTTTTTTTAATTTCGAGTTTGAAAATTAATTTTTCAAAAACTATTCATTAACACAAATTTAAAAAAGAGATTTCTGGCTTTCCAAAAAGTTATAGCATGGCATTGTTAATTTAACCGTTGTTTTTAAATAATTTTTTTTCCGTTTTAAGTCAATTTTTTAGAAAATTGCCCCTCCCGCCTTTCTTTTCTGGTCTCTAGAATTTGTATGGTTATTTTTGTTTTTGTCAGAGCAGTTGGAGGGAATATGTTCTCTTTTTTTTTTGAATATTTCTCTTTCCCTCGTGCCTTGATCACTTTCCTGAGAAAACTGTTGTTTTTTTTTTTAATTATCTACTTATTGGTGGGTAAGTAAACTGTGGTACGATATTATTTTTGAGCTAAAAAACCAATAAATCTGAAACCATGAAAATTTATTGAAATGTATAAAAACGGTGTTTATCTCACATACTCACAATGGCGTATTTATCCTAGGGGAAGTCTTTCGCTTTGGAACAAAATAATAAAGGCTCTTGAAGGCTGAAGCTATTAAAAACATTGTTAAGAAATGAATCTATACAGTACTATTGGCTCAACTACCAACCATCCATACCTATTACAGGAATTTTTGAGATCTGTACTTAAGCTTAAATTCCTAAACTTTTCGAAGCAATTATTTGTGAATGCTTTTATGTCAAATAATTTATAGTTCCCAAGCAAAATGGTTCTACAAAAGGCCACTCTACTGTTACTTTTTTAATGGAACTAGGTGAAAATTATATTGACTCGTTTAAAAATAAAAAAAATAAGTAGATTGTGTTTTTACAGATATTAGTAAGGCGTTCGACAGACTCTCGCATCGCATTTTGCTATTTAAATTAAGGAAACTGGAATTAAGTGAACAGTTTGTAGTGTTGCTTCAATATTATTTATTCTATAAATCTTATTGGTACTTTTCAACGGTTGGTGAATCAAATAATTTTAAGGTAAACTCTGGAATACAGTAAGGTAGCCATTTAGGTCCTATCCTTTTTATCTTATTAATTAATGACTTACCGTCTATATTAAAATACTCAAACTGCTTTATTTATGCGGATAATGTAACAATCTTGAAAACAATTTCAAATACCCGCGACTGTAAAGATTTGAAATATAATCTTAACTGTTTGATTCTTAACATTGATAAATGTTAAACTATTAGTTTTACAAGAAAATTGTCTGTAACTTTTTTCAACTACTTTTTTTATGGTTTAATATATCACGAGTAAGCGATAAGTGTCTTGTTTGATCAAAAACTAAAATTCATATCACACATAAACTGCATTACTAATAAAGCTAATTCAATTCTTGGTTGGATCAAAAGAGAATCAAAACCATTTTTATTACATTTGTTCGACCCATTCTAGAATACGCATGCCAAATCTGGTCACTCCATTATGACTTTCATAAAACCAGATTAGAACAAGTTTGCACTCAGAGGCTAAGACTGGAAAAATTCCTTTGAACTCCCTCAATTCAATTCAATTCAATTCAATTCAAATACCTGATTCTATTCTTATTCCAAACTATCGAACTAATTATGAAGGATATTCTCCAATAAATAAAATGTTTAAATCGTTTATTTTTTTTAATAATGGATCCAATAATTTTTTTAAACCAACTTAATTTTTCTAGCAAATTTAAATTGTTTTTTTTCCATTATGTAATATATCAGAACAAAAACATAAATGTTAAATGTTTTCACCGACCGCTAATCCGAGATTTAAGTAGATTTGGCCTAAAGCCTCTTCAAATCTCAAAGATTTACTATACAAATTTAATCTTCAAATCTAGTAGATTAGAAATTAATCTTGTTAAATCTTCATAGGGCCAATAATTAAACAAATCGAACAAAACTATTCCTCTCTTGCACTGAGTACATTATTCGAGAATCAAGAGAATATTTTCGAAAATCTATTTCTTATTTTTCATCGTTTAACTATCTGTCTCATTTCCACTTTAGAAGAAAACATGAAACATCATTTGCATTTTGAAAGGAACTGTCAAAATTAATCTACTTTATAATCTTTTTATGCGGTGAAAACACTTTTATAGGATTAACGGAATCTCATAAGCCGAGTTCTGCTATGTAAAAACCTGTATGTAACACATAAGTCGTGAAAAGTAGTGAAATCTAAAAGTACGCCAAGTTATTATTTTATGAAGGTTTAATATCAAGTATTTAAAGTAGAGTACCTAATACATACGTTTCCACCGAAAGTTAATCTCGTTGAGATGAGACAAATTTATTATTCAATGACTAAAATTTGGCGGTTTCAAATCAAATTAAAAAATATATATTAAGTGTACTTTTTTATAAAAAGGTTAAATCTTGTTAATCCATATTTTTAAATATTTGCTAAAAACCGAAAAATAAAAAAGGTATAATCCTCTAATTTAATAATTGACCCAAGCAGATAAAACTTCGGAAAACCAAAAAAAAAAGCGTTTTTCTTTGGAAAAAGTACTTTTCATTTTTTTAATTTTCTCAAAAACTAGGATACATTTAAGCATTCCGGTTTTCTGTTTTTTATTGAAAATTAATAAGAGCATTGAATTTTGAAAATAAAAATTATATTTAATGAAATAAAATTTTGAAAAAAATTAGTTTGAAATTTTGTTTAAATTTTTTTTTTTTAATTTCGAGTTTGAAAATTAATTTTTCAAAAACTATTCATTAACACAAATTTAAAAAAGAGATTTCTGGCTTTCCAAAAAGTTATAGCATGGCATTGTTAATTTAACCGTTGTTTTTAAATAATTTTTTTTCCGTTTTAAGTCAATTTTTTAGAAAATTGCCCCTCCCGCCTTTCTTTTCTGGTCTCTAGAATTTGTATGGTTATTTTTGTTTTTGTCAGAGCAGTTGGAGGGAATATGTTCTCTTTTTTTTTTGAATATTTCTCTTTCCCTCGTGCCTTGATCACTTTCCTGAGAAAACTGTTGTTTTTTTTTTTAATTATCTACTTATTGGTGGGTAAGTAAACTGTGGTACGATATTATTTTTGAGCTAAAAAACCAATAAATCTGAAACCATGAAAATTTATTGAAATGTATAAAAACGGTGTTTATCTCACATACTCACAATGGCGTATTTATCCTAGGGGAAGTCTTTCGCTTTGGAACAAAATAATAAAGGCTCTTGAAGGCTGAAGCTATTAAAAACATTGTTAAGAAATGAATCTATACAGTACTATTGGCTCAACTACCAACCATCCATACCTATTACAGGAATTTTTGAGATCTGTACTTAAGCTTAAATTCCTAAACTTTTCGAAGCAATTATTTGTGAATGCTTTTATGTCAAATAATTTATAGTTCCCAAGCAAAATGGTTCTACAAAAGGCCACTCTACTGTTACTTTTTTAATGGAACTAGGTGAAAATTATATTGACTCGTTTAAAAATAAAAAAAATAAGTAGATTGTGTTTTTACAGATATTAGTAAGGCGTTCGACAGACTCTCGCATCGCATTTTGCTATTTAAATTAAGGAAACTGGAATTAAGTGAACAGTTTGTAGTGTTGCTTCAATATTATTTATTCTATAAATCTTATTGGTACTTTTCAACGGTTGGTGAATCAAATAATTTTAAGGTAAACTCTGGAATACAGTAAGGTAGCCATTTAGGTCCTATCCTTTTTATCTTATTAATTAATGACTTACCGTCTATATTAAAATACTCAAACTGCTTTATTTATGCGGATAATGTAACAATCTTGAAAACAATTTCAAATACCCGCGACTGTAAAGATTTGAAATATAATCTTAACTGTTTGATTCTTAACATTGATAAATGTTAAACTATTAGTTTTACAAGAAAATTGTCTGTAACTTTTTTCAACTACTTTTTTTATGGTTTAATATATCACGAGTAAGCGATAAGTGTCTTGTTTGATCAAAAACTAAAATTCATATCACACATAAACTGCATTACTAATAAAGCTAATTCAATTCTTGGTTGGATCAAAAGAGAATCAAAACCATTTTTATTACATTTGTTCGACCCATTCTAGAATACGCATGCCAAATCTGGTCACTCCATTATGACTTTCATAAAACCAGATTAGAACAAGTTTGCACTCAGAGGCTAAGACTGGAAAAATTCCTTTGAACTCCCTCAATTCAATTCAATTCAATTCAATTCAAATACCTGATTCTATTCTTATTCCAAACTATCGAACTAATTATGAAGGATATTCTCCAATAAATAAAATGTTTAAATCGTTTATTTTTTTAAATAATGGATCCAATAATTTTTTTAAACCAACTTAATTTTTCTAACAAATTTAAATTGTTTTTTTTCCATTATGTAATATATCAGAACAAAAACATAAATGTTAAATGTTTTCACCGACCGCTAATCCGAGATTTAAGTAGATTTGGCCTAAAGCCTCTTCAAATCTCAAAGATTTACTATACAAATTTAATCTTCAAATCTAGTAGATTAGAAATTAATCTTGTTAAATCTTCATAGGGCCAATAATTAAACAAATCGAACAAAACTATTCCTCTCTTGCACTGAGTACATTATTCGAGAATCAAGAGAATATTTTCGAAAATCTATTTCTTTTTTTTCATCGTTTAACTATCTGTCTCTATCCACTTACTATCCACTTTAGAAGAAAACATGAAACATCATTTGCATTTTGAAAGGAACTGTCAAAATTAATCTACTTTATAATCTTTTTATGCGGTGAAAACACTTTTATAGGATTAACGGAATCTCATAAGCCGAGTTCTGCTATGTAAAAACCTGTATGTAACACATAAAAGTACGCCAAGTTATTATTTTATGAAGGTTTAATATCAAGTATTTAAAGTAGAGTACCTAATACATACGTTTCCACCGAAAGTTAATCTCGAGATGAGACAAATTTATTATTCAATGACTAAAATTTGGCGGTTTCAAATCAAATTAAAAAATATATATAAAGTGTACTTTTTTATAAAAAGGTTAAATCTTGTTAATCCATATTTTTAAATATTTGCTAAAAACCGAAAAATAAAAAAGGTATAATCCTCTAATTTAATAATTGACCCAAGCAGATAAAACTTCGGAAAACCAAAAAAAAAAGCGTTTTTCTTTGGAAAAAGTACTTTTCATTTTTTTAATTTTCTCAAAAACTAGGATACATTTAAGCATTCCGGTTTTCTGTTTTTTATTGAAAATTAATAAGAGCATTGAATTTTGAAAACAAAAATTATATTTAATGAAATAAAATTTTGAAAAAAATTAGTTTGAAATTTTATTTAAATTTTTTTTTTTTAATTTCGAGTTTGAAAATTAATTTTTCAAAAACTATTCATTAACACAAATTTAAAAAAGAGATTTCTGGCTTTCCAAAAAGTTGTAGCATGGCATTGTTAATTTAACCGTTGTTTTTAAATAATTTTTTTTCCGTTTTAAGTCAATTTTTTAGAAAATTGCCCCTCCCGCCTAAACAGGGGGAAATAGACCCCCTCCCGTATGATTTTTTACTTGTCTTAACCAGTGTTGTCACTTTACCACAATTGTGGTAGATCTACCTCTTTTCTCCAACATTTTCATAATCTACCACTTCTACCCAGGAAGTAAAAAATTCTACCCCTTTTTGCCCGTCCAGGAAAGAAAATGAAAACAATAAATAAAATACCTGCTTCGATTTTTGATAAAAAAAATGTTTCTCTGCACTTTGTATGCTGTTTTACCTGAATACATTTATTGGCTTTATCTCACAATGCTTTTTTTACTCAATGTGAATGCTTTCATCTGTCATTTTGCATACGCGTATCTACCTATCGTTTTCTCTTTTTTCCGCATTAGGTACATACCTACGTTTATTTTGTAAAAAAACAAAGTTCTATAGTCTGCTTAAGAAAAATAAGTAAATCCTACTTCCTACTCACTTTGTAGTGTGTAGTGTGCCTTATTTTAAAATAGTTGTTTACTTGGATTTCGTATTGACGGTAAACATTTAAACGTTTATTGTTTTCGAAATTTTCTAGAAGAGTGGTCAGTGAAGTCAATTGTATTTAAAGTGAAAAAAAAATTTTAATGCGAAAATTTTTAATTAAACCGTCTGAAAAGTAAGTAAAAAAAGATTTGATTTTTAAAGCGATCGATTGATATTAAAAACATTGATGTATTATTTTTGCGAAAGAAATGACAGATAAAGTTGAAATATTTATTCCATCTCCAGAAAAGATTCGCTTTTATTTACAATTTAAATTTGTTGATGGTAAATTTGAGAAACTATGAAATTTATTTTAAAACTGTATCTACCAAAAATTGGTACATATGAATGTACATATTTTATATTTTCGGCTGTGCTTAAATAAACTGATTCCAAACAATTGTGATTTAATTTTTCTTCAAAAGAAAATGATAAGAGTTTAAGTTAACTTAATTTACTTAAGGTACCTACATTTTTTCTTTTGTATCTATATTTAATAAAAATAAAAACTAACAGGGCTATTCTGGCGTTGTGAGGGCTCACAACTCACAAGTCACAAGCCTTTGTGAGGTTGATTTCTTGTGAGGTTGTTGTGAGGTTCTCAAAAGGAGATCACAATTTCGATAGTTTTTGTGAGGCTCACAGTTGTGAGGGTACGAAAACCTCACAAAATCTATTTTACCTTTCCTTGTGAGGTTATTGTGACTTGTGAGGTATCAGTGAGGTTTGCCAGAATAGGGCTGTAAATTTGTTTCTTTCTTTATTTAAATTAATTCTACCACGGAAAATCTGAAACTACCAATTTTTTTTAGCTTTATGTACCACTTTTTTTAAATAGGTAGTGACAACACTGGTCTTAACCCAACCTACTCACTCTGACTTTTTGGTGCACCTTATACCAATCACTCTATATATCTAAGGCCCGGTGCACACATGCGTTTTTTGACGCCGCGGCACCGCTGCGTCACCGCGGCGTCAAAAAAACACATGTGTGCACCGGGCCTAAGGCTAAACTCATACTGGAGCTGCGAGCAGAGCGGAGATGCGAGAGGTGAACAGAGCGTCGATGAAAGAAGGAGTTGATCAAAGAATAGGTATCACATACTGAAGCGTTGATAGTCGATTATGAGATTTAAAACTGAAATAATGTATTCCTATTTTTTTTAAAGTTCTTTGCTCAAAAATTGGTACTTATTGAAAAAAAACAGAAGATGAAGTGTCTACTGTCCATGCCTTGAATAAATGTAGTAACGAACACGGGGAATTTCACCAGAACTTCGACTGGGTCCGGGAAGATTTTATGCATAATATTATATCGAATGAACGTTTAAAATGGAAGATGTAGTACATCTACAGTACACAAATCTAAGGTAATATATTGCGCAGGTTGTCAAAGCTGAATATGTCAAAAAATTATAAATGGCTGTTCGAGTGCCCACAGGAACTCAACGCGCATCATTAGAAACAACAAAATATTGAAATTAGTCAAGGAAATGACCGCTGGGTCCACCATTTCACCACCATAATAACTTGATTTTGACAGATGCGCAGAACTGAACAAAAATGAAGACGCTAATGATATTACCTTTAATATGTGTACTGTGTAGGTAGCAGAGATGTAAAAGACTGCAGTACTTTGGTAATGCAGTAAATTAACTTAACAATTGAATACAAGTTAATACTGTACATGGGTACTTTAACTGCAAAATAAACAGTCAGCAGTCAGTACTAATATTAGTACTGTGCAGTTAATGAAAGCAGTTAATTAACTGCTTTTAGTTTTTAGTCACTCGAAAGTCTTCAGTACTGGCCTTGTTTTGGTTTTAGTCAGTAAGTCTTTTAACTGCAGTTAATTAACTGTAAGTCTTTTAACATATTTTTAGTGTTTTTTGACTAAAATACTTCAGATTTGTAATAAAAGAATTACAAAAAGTAAATAAAATACTCACAATGCATTTTGGTTGATATTTGTAGCATTAAGGAACCCCCACATTAACGCGAATCTTTTGTGGAGACGACGAAAACAATAATAACAACACGTGGTTGTCAATCAACAAAATATGTTGGTGTGGGAGATCCTTAATGCTACTAATATCAACCAAAATGCATTATGAGCATTTTATTTACTTTTTGTAATTCTTTTATTACAAATCTGAAGTATTTTAGTCAAAAACACTAAAAATAAGTTAAAAGACTTACAGTTAATTAACTGCAGTTAAAAGACTTACTGACTAAAACCAAAACAAGGCCAGTACTGAAGACTTTCGACTGACTAAAAACTAAAACCAGTTAAAAAGTACTGCAGTTAATTAACTTTTAGTCAATTAACTGCTTTCATTAACTGCACAATACTAATATGAGTACTGACTACGACGGCCCGAATTACAGTTACAGTCTTTTTGTAAGTTAAAAGACTTAAGGAAATTAGTCTTTTTAGTCAATTAACTGCAGTACCGAAAAGACTGCATTTTTTACAACTCTGGTAGGTAGTACATCTATTTTTTTGAATAATTTGGGACGACCAAACTACACATTTCAATCATGGAACTTCATCGGGACAGAATCTTTGCCATAAGGTCTAATATAAGAGAAATTAAAATATAAGCTCTAGAAAACTATGCATATTTTAATCAAACCTATGAAATTTGCTTGCATGTAGTTGGCCCCCCGACTTTCGAGTTGAGCAAAGCTGGTAATTGCAATCGTTTGTACATCGTTTGTACACGTTTGTACAAGTTTTAAAATAATTTGTACACGTACCGTTTTTTTTTTATAAGCAATTTAAATAAAATGGCATGTAGTTAGCCCCACGAAAATTTGAACGTATTGATTTAAAAAATCTATAAATGCAATTCGATGGATAATCGTTTGTACACGTTTGTCTTTTTTTTTTTTAGTTTTTACATGTCCCAAAATTTCTTGACACAAAACTTTTTTCTAAAAAAATTTGTAAAATTTTTTAATACTGTGGAATCGTGTGTACATTTTTTATAATGATTTTTCATGACGTTGATTTTTTTTTAATTTTGGTTTCTTTCTATTTTTAATTAATTATCTATACCTATTCAAAATTATCGAAAAAAACCGAAGTTGGCCCCCCGACTTTCGAGTTGGGAAAAGCTGTTAAATGCAATCTTTTGCAATTCGTTTGTACCTACACGTTTGTACAAGTTTTATAATAATTTGTACACTCACCGTTTTTTTTTTTTTATAAGCAATTTAAATAAAATAGGTAGGTATAGGTAGTATGTATTTAGCCCCACGAAAATTTGAACGTAATTAATTTAAAAAATCTGGAAAAGCGATTCAATGGATAATCCTTTGTACACGTTTGTCTTTTTTTTTAGTTTTTACATGTCCCAATATTTTTTTACACATACATACATACACTACATATTTCAAAAAAAAATTAAAAAAATAATTTCAAAAAACATTTTGGACAAAATGGAATTGGATATTATTTTGTGTTGTGGTTAAAATAAATTTATCAAATAGGTATTGCTGAATTAGAAGAAGTAACATTTTTGAATAATGTTGGCATTAATATTGTTTTTAAGTGCTTTTCCTTTCTTAGAAAAAACATCTTTCCCTGTTTCTCTTGGCTGACACTTTAATATGTATGCTTTAATGAGCTTAAAATGAAGCAAAAATTGAAGTGTCATACCTACGGGCTTAAAGAAAACAAAATTACCTATTGAAAATTTAAACTGCCTTATTATTTTATATTTTGTTAAGTAGATATTTTTGTTGCATATAATAATTAGGTATTAATTATTTTTTACTTTCCAATAGTTAGGTACCTAGGTAGGTACAAATATCTATATAGAAACACATGAAAATCGTTTTGCCGATGACAAAATTCAAATCAATGATTATGGATTTATTAGGTAGGTACCTACCATTTTCCGTTAAAAGTCCCTATTAAGTGACCTTAACCTACTTATAGTTTTAATGCATATCTACATAGGTAATTAAAGAAATTAAAAGAACAAACACCATGCAAAATCGTTACCAGCAAATGTAAAAACGATAGGTAGGTGTATTTAAAAAAAAAATTATATACCTACAGAGTTTAAAAAAAATTGTGTAAAAAAATATTGGGACATGTAAAAACTAAAAAAAAAGACGAACGTGTACAAAGGATTATCCATTGAATCGCTTTTCCAGATTTTTTAAATTAATTACGTTCAAATTTTCGTGGGGCTAAATACATACTACCTACCTACCTATTTTTTTTAAATTGCTTATAAAAAAAAACAAAACGGTGAGTGTACAAATTATTATAAAACTTGTACAAACGTGTAGGTACAAACGAATTGCAAAAGATTGCATTTAACAGCTTTTCCCAACTCGAAAGTCGGGGGGCCAACTTCGGTTTTTTTCGATAATTTTGAATAGGTATAGATAATTAATTAAAAATAGAAAGAAACCAAAATTTAAAAAAAATCAACGTCATGAAAAATCATTATAAAAAATGTACACACGATTCCACAGTATTAAAAAATTTTACAAATTTTTTTAGAAAAAAGTTTTGTGTCAAGAAATTTTGGGACATGTAAAAACTAAAAAAAAAAAAGACAAACGTGTACAAACGATTATCCATCGAATTGCATTTATAGATTTTTTAAATCAATACGTTCAGTTTTTCGTGGGGCTAACTTCGGGTCCCAAAAATTTGAATAGTTAATTAAAAATAGAAAGAAACCAAAATTTAAAAAATTTATGCCATGGAAAATCATTATAAAAAATGTACAAACGATTCCAATGTATTAAAAAATTTTACGTCAAAAAATTTTGGGACATGTAAAAACTAAAAAAAAAAAAGTCAAACGTGTACAAACGATTATCCATCGAATTGCATTTCCAGTTTTTTTAAATCAATACGTTCAAATTTTCGTGGGGCTAACTTCGTGTCCCAAAATTTTGAATAATTAATTAAAAATAGAAAGAAACTAAAATTCAAAAAATTAACGGCATGAAAAATCATTATAAAAAATGTACAAACGATTACATTGTGTCAAAAAAATTTACAAAATTTTTTTGAAAAAAAATTTTGTGTCAAAAATTTTTGGGACATGTAAAAACTAAAAAACAAAAGACAAACGTGTACAAACGATTATCCATCGAATTGCATTTCCAGATTTTTTAAATTAATACGTTCAAATTTTCGTGGGGCTAACTACATGCCATTTTATTTAAATTGCTTATAAAAAAAACGGTACGTGTACAAATTATTTTAAAACTTGTACAAACGTGTACAAACGATGTACAAACGATTGCAATTACCAGCTTTGCTCAGCTCGAAAGTCGGGGGGCCAACTACATGCAAGCATGAAATTTAATTATTTTAAATAATTTTTTATCATAATTTAAATTAATTTCCGTTAAAATATTGCTTTGATTCTTCTGTATATTCAATTTCTTCATAGAACTTTACTTCGATAAGAGCGAAGAAAACAAATTTGTTTGAACGCGCCGCTCTGCTCGTTTATAGCAGCGCTGCTACCTCGTTGCTAGACTCCTCAGTATGAGAGCTTTCATAAGAAAACATTTGTTTGTTTTCGACGCTCTGCTCACTTCTCATATCTCCGCTCTGCTCGCAGCTCCAGTATGTGTTCAGCCTAACGAAACAAAATGAAAGTAAAACAATTCGAATCGGGCGAAATTCAATTTGTTGAAGAATATTTTAATAATTTATATTTTATACTACGTTTTTAAAAGCCAAATGAGGTACCTACTCAAAATTTCAAATTCTTTTTGAGGGCATCTCAATCTCACAAAAAATTATATTTCCATTTAAATGACACACCCGATTTAAATCCATTTTTAAAGCTTTGAAAAGCATTTGTGTTGAAATTTAAAACCTTATAAAACTCCATGACACCTTAGTGTTGTGGAAATTATAGAAAAGACTAGAATGCCGAATGATGCCAACGTTCTATTTGACTTCAGATATCTAGGCTGTCAGGTTGACGTCTTAAAACTAAGGTAAGATGTCGGAACGAACATGGTATAGAATTAAAAGTCAGTGACTCACACGGACAACTGGATTGATTTATAGCCTTAAGTTCTAATAGTCAGATCTTCAAGGGTGAGATCTTAAATGCATATAATATTTTAAGCATGAATAAAACTATTGAATGTTCGCTTGACGTACGTACGTAGTACAATAGTGATTGTAAATTTTTAGATAATGCACAAATAAGAGACAAAATCTAATATAAAGATTTATTCATGTTTCTGTGTATGGGCGTTTTTATTTTTTAGTTCAGAGTAGAGCTCTGAACAGAGTCTGAACACTTCGACCATACTCTGAGCGATCTCTGAACTGAGCGTGCTCTGCTCTGCGAGTTTAGATTTATTTAAAGAAACACGCTTCACCAACTGTCACTTTTTTATTTGTCATTTTCTTTGTGTTCAGCTATTCAACTCCGACTGCTCTATCAATTTTTTCTGAGCTCATAGAGCGCGCTCTGAACATGCTCAGAGCGAAAAAAAAACACAAAATGCTCTGAATGCTCTGAGCTAAAAATGAAACACGATTTTTTTTGACAGTTTAGGCTCTGCTCTGAAGTAAAAAAGAAAAATGCCCTATCGCCCATGTTCTGCATTCTACTTATTGTGAATTCACATGGCGAAATTTAATTTAGGTGTTCCACAATTCGTTCGAAATGCTAATAGTGAATTCTAATTTCGAATATGAAAATTGATGTTCTGCATTTCGGTTCATTCCGTTTTCTAAACGTTTCCACAATTTTATGCGTTGTGAAATCGGTGCATTTGCAGATAGTTTTGTATTTCTCGGTACAAAATGTAAGCAAACCTTATGTTTTTGTTTATATATTTATTATTATTTTCGTAGGAAACATAAGAACATACGAATAAAAAATACAAAAATCATCAGAACCATTCATATTCAGGTAGTTAGGTATATTCACGGCCGTCGCGTTGTGTCGGGCAGGTTTTTTCTTACAAAATTGTTCGGCTTATTTTTTCTTTCAAGTTCCGCTTTCTTTTTTCCCTTATAAATGCCAATAATATAGAATTATATATATCTAGCAAATAGAAGTGATTTTCAATGCCCCTATAGTTACTCCATTGGTGAAATCTTTAATTTTTTTTGTAAATTGAACCCGATTCAACTGAAAAGCAGTTTTTCAGTGTAGGATTGATCAGTGGCGGACTAAGCTTGTTAGAGGCCCGGAGCGGCAGAGCTAAATGGGGCCCCTTATGTGATCAGATATTTTTGTAGTTTCTATAACGTCAGCTTTTACGACAAAACAAAACACATCAATCATATTAATTATAATAGAAAGAATGCACATCAGCATTAGGCAAAGCAACCAACAGGTAGAGTGCAAAAAAATAATGAATAGAAGACAAAATAAGAACTTTTATTTTATATAAGCGACCCACCCCGGCGGGGTTGTATTGGAAGCATTTACTTTAACCAAAACCCGTTGATCCGATCGCTACATCACAGGATTTTAAGTTGGGCTAATCTGAAGTTTGCCTGAAAATTTCATCAAAATCGGTCACGTCGTTTTGCAGTCTATAAGGAACATATGAACAAACATCGATTTTAGATAGATGTCTAAAAACCAAACTTACCTATAGATACAGTTAGTAGTTTTTCCAATTATTTTATAAATGTTTTCGTGCCCTCATTCTGCTGAACTCCTCAATGAAATCGTTGAAATCAATTCTCTTACAACTTTTCTCTCGATTGATAAAACGGAGAGATTTACTAGGCATTCTTGGGTCATAGTAGATCGAAGGTAATTTTTATTTATTATATTTTTTTAAGTTTCAATTTTGAAAAGCTCCTTTCGCATGATGCCACGAAGACACAAATGGTCAAAAAATATTGGATTATGAGTGATGTGTAAGGCAATGGGCCTTGTGAATAAAAAAAAAGCTAAAGCTAAAACTTGGATTTTTAAGTAAAAGATAGATTTTTGGTGAATAAAAATAAGCTTAAGCTAGCTAGTTAAAGATGTTTTCTAGTCAAAGCTATTTTAAAATAGCCAACGCTACATTCATTTAGTTTTAGCTTGTTTTCCCAGCCTAAGCTTCAATTTGTGTGAATAAAAATAGCTTTAACTAGAATATTAAAGTTAAAGCTACAAAAATTTCAAGATTTTTTCTCCCTGTCTAGAAAGCTTTGACTAGGTCTTATTTTCAGTATTCTCTTTAGTTATAATCCGATTATGGTAAGAAAACTAAAATTTTAGAAGAAACTGAAGTAAGTGAAGAGGATTTTTATAGTTTATTTAGATTTTCAAAAGAAGTGTGTAGTGGTGATTACCTTATAGAAGACTCAACGGAGCGTAGAGGTGCGCTGACCTCTGAGCAGAGAATACAGATATTTTTAAGATATCTAAGTGAATCTGGATTTCAGTACGGTGAAGTAGGACAAGATCTTGGAGTTGAACGTACGTAGTTGTCGTTGACAGTTGCAGCATGAATTAAATGCTAAGCATTGTTGGTACATATATAAGCCAATAAAAGGTACAATTATTACAAAGTTAATGAATAATTATAAAATAGGAACTTAAAAATTGTGCGAGCTGTTAATTAAATTAATGGGCCTTGTGAATAAAAAAAAAGCTAAAGCTAAAACTTGGATTTTTAAGTAAAAGCTAGATTTTTGGTGAATAAAAATAAGCTTAAGCTAGCTAGTTAAAGATGTTTTCTAGTCAAAGCTATTTTAAAATAGCCAACGCTACATTCATTTAGTTTTAGCTTGTTTTCCCAGCCTAAGCTTCAATTTGTGTGAATAAAAATAGCTTCAACTAGAATATTAAAGTTAAAGCTACAAAAATTTCAAGATTTTTTCTCCCTGTCTAGAAAGCTTTAACTAGGTCTTATTTTCAGTATTCTCTTTAGTTATAGTGCGATTATGGTAAGAAAACTAAAATTTTTAAAGAAACGGAAGTAAGTGATGAGGATTTTTATAGTTTATTTAGATTTTCAAATTAAATGTGCATAGTGGTGATTACCTTACATAGACGACTCAACGGAGCGTAGAGGTGCTCAGACCTCTGAGCAGAGAATACAGATATTTTTAAGATATCTAAGTGAACCAGGCCTGGATTTTAGTATGGTGCAGTAGGACAAGATCTTGGACTTGAACGCTCTTCTGTATGTAAGACTATTAAGCACGTAGTTTTCGTTGACAGTTGAATTAAATGCTAGGCATTGTAGGTACATATATAAGCCATTAAAAGGTAGAATTACAAAGTTAATGGAGAATTATGAAGCAGGTACTTAAAAATTTTGCGAGCTGTTAAATAAATTAATGTTAGAGAGTAACTCAAAAATAAGACAATTTTTTTTATATTTTTTAAAATATCAAAACTGTTTTATTGGAACTACCTGACCTATATACAAATTTGAAACCAATTGAACCACAGTGAACGTATATACGCAGAGACTGACGGACGATATGATAAAAACATTTTTAACCCAAAATCAAAACTTGCCCTATAATACAGATATAGTGGCAAAACAAAATCCAAAACAACCTTCCTTTTGGTCTATATATGAACAGTTCTAGCTAAAGCTACCTAGTCGAAACATGTGAATAAAAAACAAACTGCTTAAATTGCGAAGCTTAAACTAGAATTTTCTAGCACAAGCTATTTAGCGTTATCATTTTTTTATTCACATAAAACAAAGCTTAAGCTAGAACTGTCTAGCTTTAGCTGCTAGTAAAAGCTATGACTAGTTGGCTTTAGCTTCCTCCAAAAAAAGCTTTAACTTTTTTTTTATTCACAAGACCCAATGATTCGCTAAAGTCCCAACCAATTATGAACTGTAGATTTTCTTGGGCTATCCATTTCACAGCAACGTCCACTGTCCACACTCGTATCGGTTGCACGCAAATGTCTACGATATCTTTTTTTCTTCCAGCACTTTTTCTTTTTTAAACTCGTCGTCGAAAATATGCACCAGATTATCTAATGCAATAGCCAAATCATCATCAGAAGCTTCAAGCATAAACTTTGTTTGAACGATTTGGAAAATGTTATTTATTTCCTTCATAGCTGTACATCGATGGGACAATTCTTGCTTTAATCGGTCAAGGCATTCAAACATTGGGCCTTGTGAATAAAAAAAAAGCTAAAGCTAAAACTTGGATTTTTAAGTAAAAACTAGATTTTTGGTGAATAAAAATAAGCTTAAGCTAGCTAGTTAAAGATTTTTTCTAGTCATAGCTATTTTAAAATAGCCAACGCTAAATTCATTTAGTTTTAGCTTGTTTTCCCAGCCTAAGCTTCAATTTGTGTGAATAAAAATAGCTTTAACTAGAATATTAAAGTTAAAGCTACAAAAATTTCAAGATTTTTTCTCCCTGTCTAGAAAGCTTTGACTAGGTCTTATTTTCAGTATTGTCTTTAGTTATAGTGCGATTATGGCAAGAAAACTAACATTTTAGAAGAAACGGTTGAAGTAAGTGATGAAGATTTTCATAGTTTGTTTAGATTTTCAAAAGAAATGTGCAGTGGCTTTCTGATTACTTTTTAGAAGACCCAAAGGAGCGTAGAGGAGGTGCACTTACCTCTGAGCATAGAATGCAGATATTTTTAAGATATCTAAGTGAACCTGGATTTTAGTACGGTGTAGGACATGATCTTGGAGTTGAACGTTCTTCTGTATGTAAGACTGTTAAAAGCACTTAGTTGTCGTTGACAGTTGCAGCATGAATTAAGTGTACGATTCAATAGCACGAACTTGCTATTGCTGTAAGGTAGCTAGGCATTGTAGGTACCTACATATTTAATCCAATAAAAAGTACAATTACAAAGATAATGGAGAATTATGAAGCAGGTACTTAAAAATTGTGCGAGCTGTTAATTAAATTAATGTTAGAGTTGTAACTCAAAAATAAGACAATTTTCTTTGTACTTTTTAAAATATCAAAACTGTTTTATTGGAGGGTCTCTCCATGTACAAATTTGAAACTAATTGGTCTAGGTACAGTAAACGTATAGACGCAGAGACTGCCGGACGATATGATTAAAACATTTTTTACCCAAAATCAAAACTTGCCCTATAGAACAGATAGTGGCAAAACAAAATCCAAAAAAACCTTCCTTTCGGCCCATATATGAACAGTTCTAGCTAAAGCTACCTAGTCGAAACATGTGAATAAAAAACAAACTACTTAAATTGCGAAGCTTAAACTAGATTTTTCTAGCACAAGCTATTTAGTGTTATCATTTTTTTATTCACATAAAACAAAGATTAAGCTAGAACTGTCTAGCTTTAGCTGTTAGTAAAAGCTATGACTAGTTGGATTTAGCTTCCTCCAAAAAATACCTATTAGGAGTTAATTCACCAAATTTGTTGATTTCGCTATCCAAAAATGGTCATATATATGGGTAATTTTGAGGTGCTGTTCCATCAGCTGTTTAGCTCTGGATATGTAGGTATCTGAATTTTGAAATACAGAATTTTTGGAAACCAAATTTTGGTACATGCAACCCTAACCCGATTGTAAACTTCGATTGCAGCATTGGAAACCACGATTGGCAATTTCATTACAACAATTTTTAAATTTAAAATCGCAATTGTAGAATTGAAAATGACATTTTCTTTTAGAAACAATGAAATAAGAAACAAGAAATAAGAAAAGAATGAATGGAAGAATAAAAAGAAAATAAGGTCAATGACTAAGAAAATAAATAAATTAAATGAAACATTGATATATCGATGGCACCATGCAAAACTATACTAAGTGCAAATATGCTATTTTTCAGGAGAGAGGTTCAAAGTTTTTTGAGTATAACTTTTTTCTTACTTGATAGATTTCTGAGTTGAATACATCAATCATTATATTATTTGTATGCTTTTTTTTTAATTAAACGTCGAATCAGTGTTAATGCGTCTTCTAGGTTAAATTGGAGTTGGTATGTTTATTGGTGTTCAGCTCTTACTTCAAATGATTCTATGTCATTATTATTATTTATTGTATTATTCATACATGAATGTCAGTTTATTAGACTTGACCATTCTTTATTCCGTCAATTTCATTGAATTTCTGAACAACAACAACAACTTAAAGGTGCTACCACCAATGGTATACGAATTTTCTATGTCATGTTAGTATTAAACTGCACGGAACGAATATACATATTTGAAATCTATTATAAGTTCACTTAGTATGAAAGTGGACGCAACATATTAAGAACACGGGTTCTAAGTGTTACTTAGAATTGTTTACTATGAAATTTTTGCACTTTCAATGTATAATTATAGAATATACAAATAATAAAAAGAACGATTAAAGATCAACTTTTTTATTTATAACAAAAAAAAAAGAGTTTCACATTGTTTGTAAAATGTAATTATGTTTAGTCATCATTTTCGGTATCTGATGGAGCTGGAACAGAAGATGCGGTTTTTAATGTCCTGTAGAATTCCTGGTAAATTGAAGGAATGAGATTTTGTTTGCAAAGCGAAATAAGGTCCAAATATTTTTCAGTGGAAACGGCAATAGGTTCCTTGTAAACTCTATCAAACACTTCCTGCGGAAACTTTTTTAATCGGTTCTTGTTTCTATTTTTTGGTTTTGCAGCGTTTAATTCTATTATTTTGAATTCATCTTCAAACAAATATTTGTAGTTCATTACATAATGTTTGTCAGCATTGAAATATACTTCACTAATTTTACTTATTGTCAGTTTTTCGTTATCGGTATTTTTTATCCAATTCAGAGAATTTGAAAAAGTTTTAAAATCTTTGAAATCATCTTGTATCATTTCTGTTACTTTATAAACCGGTTCTTTAGTTTTTGCATTCCTAATAATTGAATACCATTGGATTGGTGTGTAGACTATTTTATTTTTCTGACTTTTTTCAATTAATGCATGTACACTATCGCCCTCGTTTTGGGTGTGGCCTTTCTCTAAAAATATATGAGTGATGTTTATCTTAAATTTTTTGGATGGCCATCCAAAAAAACCGAACAAAACCTTGTTTTTATATTTTTATGTTGTTTATGTTTTTATATACCAAAAATGGAAATTTAGTACACCTTTTGTCACGTATTCTTCAATAAATTTAAGAAGGCAGTTTGAAACCTCTACACAGCCCTTTTTGGCGATGGTTTTATCCCAAACATAGCAATTGGCTTCATGAGAGGCAAGTTCATAAACCGTGAAATTATAAACTTGTAGTTTTCTTTTATAATAAAAGCAGCTTGCATTGGCAGTAGGAGTGGAAAGTATTTTTTCGAAGTCAAAACAAGAAGTAACAGTGGCTGATGAAGCTTGTGCAGCTGTTTTGTCTGCTTCTGTTAACTCTCGAGCTTTTTGTTTGTTGAACAAATGTTGATCATTTTCAAATTTTGAAGCTATTTTTTCTTCAGGAGTCATGTTTTCGTATTTCAAGCAGAAATCGCATTGATCTTTCTTTGGAACATAAAAACTTAAATTAAAGTTAAAGTTAAAGATGTCACGATACTGCCTTAATGTTACCTTATTTATTAAATCATTATCTCTAGATTCAAACCATTCTTCGTAAAGACGAAACATTTGTCCAACTGACTTAATTTCATTACTTAGGTATCACACTCAATGTGTTCCTTTACAAACATTTTTGAGTTTTCTCTTAACTCATTTACTGGCCTAAAATGCTGCCCTCTTTTATCTGGACTTAGGACTATTCCATTACTCATCGCAATCTTTTCAAAAACTGTCCGGATCGTTTGAGCAGAGATTGAAAACGTATTCAAAAACATTTTTTGACAAACTTGGACTTTGTGTTCACTATTATCTTGAATGAAAACTAAATTATACTTTCAAGTGCATGTCCTTTTTGAAGTTACACCAACAAGAGTTCGTTTTTTATCATTATTTTCAAGAAGCCTTGACAAGAAGTCCCACTGCCTTGTTCTGCATCCAAGTTTATAAAAGCTTTTAAAAAGATTATACCTGGCCTCCTCTGAAATTTTACTTTCACATTTCATCCTGCAAGTGTCTCCACATCCTTTCAGTATACGTTTTTCTTCTCTTGAAACACCTTTTGAAGAAGTGAAAGGTTTTCCTGAATTTTTTAAACGTTTGGCTTGATTCCGTTTCCAAAGTTTTTGATTGATGGGGCGCTTTCTTCCAGATTTGATTTTCAGATTTTCGGGAGTGTCGTACTGATGGTTATGATCAACAATATTCTTTTGAGGTGGTGTCAAAATAATATGTGCTGGCGTGGAAATGCTGGAGTCAGACGAATATTCATTGTCTGGGGCATTTTCGCTTCCACTATCTTGAAAGGGCTCTATAAAAAGAAGCAATTAGTTGAGAACAAAAAGTTTTTTTTACCACTTTACCTAACAAATCCAACTCGTCACAAAATTCAAGTGTATATTTGGAGCTGCAGAGCAAGTCGGAACACCTATTCAAATATAATATTGTTTACTTTTTTTTATATATCATTTCCTTTTGAAAGATAATTTACTTGTATCCATGTCGTCAATTAACTTGAAATCACTGGATTCGTTCTCAGGACAGCTAATATTTTCATCTGCGTTAAATTTTATTCTTAACATTGTTTTCCAACATTAGAATGATGTTATTACTTACTCATTTGATTGGATTTTCTTGCTAGATTAAGCATTTTTCTCGCTCTAGATGCCATAATTTATTATTTTTTTGGAAAAACTTTATCACTTACTTAGGTCACGAACAAGAATGTGCAAAATTCCTCCAGACATAAACATTGTAACGGTACTAACAATATGATATGAGACAAAAAAAGACAGTATGAATCATACTAACAGCTACTTAGGTGCGATCTTCGATCTCTTTTGCACACACAAAAGAATACCACGTGCCACTTGAGTGCATTTGACTTTTGAAAATTCCAGGCCAAAAAATAATATGTCAACATAGTATACAAGTTGCAAATGGAAATTTGCATAATAAAAATACTAAGAGCAGTTAAAATGATAATGCTTGGAAAAAGTACTAAAAAAGGGTTGTATACTAAGTGTTATTTAAGCTATAATTTCAAGGTTTTTTGTCGGATTTCCATGAAAAAAAAATGAAAAATAGAAGTCGATACGGCGGTTTACATGACATAAATAACTCAAAACTATACTAAGTTAACTTAGTACAGTTTTACATGGGGCCATCGATATATGCTCGAATCGGAAAAAAATGAAGGAAAAAAATTACAAAAAATAAAAGATTTAAACTTGGAAATGTTCCCATTGGTTTTTTTTTTCTTAAAATATTAATTTTGAATTGACAAAATTCATCAATTTTCATTTAGAGGCTAGCATTTCCTTGGGGCCTCTACATGTCTTAATCCGGACCTGCATCGATTCAATGTTTAACGTCACGCCCGTCGTTTTGTCTGACAAATTATTTTTTAATTGTCATTTAAAGAAAATAAAAATGTTTGATTTTGGCTCGCAAATAATGATCTAGGTTCCACTGTTAGGAACTTTAGATCCTCCATCTGGCACCGGTACTTTTTCAAAGTATAGTTATATCAGTGTTGCCATACCCCACGTTGCTGGATGGAGAAAATGAAAAAAATAGATACCCTTCTCATTAACATGGGCGCCTAGTACATGGATTCAATTTTTGTATGAAAAATTTTTGTCTGCCTCCTCGCGTTGTCGGGGTCGTTCCTGTAAGTCAAAAAATGTTTAACGTCATATCGTCAGTCATTTTGTGAGTAAAATTTTTTTATTGTCATCTCATTTACAGAAAATAAAAAGATTTTTCCCTATTTGCAAATAGTAAACTTGGTTTCACTATTAAGTAAGAATTTTAGATCCTCTTTCTGACTTTTTCAAGGTATATTTAGTTCAGTGTTGCCATACCTAACGTTTTGTGTGATGAAGAAAATGAAAAAATGGCTATTCTACTCATTAAAATGGGCGCCTAAATTTTTCTTTTAATTTTGTGTTAAAAATTTACTGCATGTTTTACTGTTTTTGGCTGTAGCTACTGGAGGAACCTCACATCGATATATATACGTTACCTACCTACTTGATGCTTAATCTATGTTATCCGTAAAAATCATAAAACCAATTTTCAATCTATTACTTTATTAATTTATTTTCTTTTTGAGTCTGTTTTATTTTATTTGTTTCGCTATTACTTTATTGTATATTCTTCATCATGTTTCCATTAGATTTGTAAATTCATGTTATATTATTATTTACATTTCATTTATTCAAACAATATTCTTTGTCATGGGAATGAATTGATTACTCTTATTAATTATTATAGTTTGTTTTTTTTTTGTTTTTGTTTTATGAAATTATATTTATTTATTTTTTTTAATTTGGGATACTGTATGGCTAACTACATTTCTTATATTTATTTTTTATTATATATTTGTATATATATTTTTTATCATATTTACGAACGTTTAAAATGTGCATAGAATCATTTTGTTTACCTCCTTTTTTTATATATACGTATAATCTACAATACGTGTAAATTTTTTTTCATTAATTGTATTGATAATGCTTGATCATTTGTCTGTTATTTTTTTTTTGTTTTTATTTTTAATACTTTGTATTGGTTTTTACAATATGTATAATATATGTTTGTTTTTGATAATTTGTTTAACATTTTTTAAATTAATTAATTATTGCACCACATTTTTATAATAGATAAGAAGTTAATATTTGTATGAACTATATATATATTAAAATTAGAAAGCTTTGTTTGTTATTTTTTCTTTAAGTTTTGTGTATTTTTAGTTTAGTTTTTTTTTTATAAAGTGATTGTTTTTTAACACATTTATGTATGTATACTTTTTTGTTTAATACAAATTTTATTTTATATTTATAAATATGTATTAGCTATTGAATTTTTCCAACAAATATATTTTTTTTATTCAGCTTTTTATATGGGTAAGTCTTGCAATTTATATGTTAACATATTTTTATATACATATATATATATTTATTTATTCAAATATGTATATATATAGATATATATATTTTTTTATTAATAATAATAATATTGGGAACTTTTAGCCATTATAAATTTATTATTGTGCAAAGAACTAATACATTAAATTTATTTCATTTTTTCATAAGAAAAGCCTCCTTTGAATTGAGGTTATCCCGCTTGCTTAAAATTTAAGAGCCACAGCTTTTGATCTTTTATTTTATGTTTTATATAGTGAATTAAATGCATGTAATTTTTTTTATTTAATTTGTTCTCAGTACTAATTTAACGATATTATTAATAATATTAACATTAATAAAGCCTATTTGTTTTTAAAATATATATATATTCGCTATATACAAAGGAAACAAATGGAAAGAGTTTTAGCTAATTAATTTTTATTTAACAAAGTTTTTAATAATAATTTAATTTTATATATATATAAAGAGAAATAGATATAGTTTTTTTTTTTAATATTTATATTCACAAATTTATAACTGTTTTCATTTTCAACAAAAAAATTTAATTAATTGCTGTGTTTAAAAATTATACTATTTTTAGTTTTATCGTAATTTCTTGTTTTATGAAAAAATCAAATATTTAAACATTTTTATTTTTTTTTGTTTTTTTATGTAAGAAAAAAATTATATCATAACTTATAATTACGTTTATTTTTTGCTATTTGGACCGCGCATTATTATGTTGTAGTAATTATTGTTGTTTTATTTTGTTTTTGTTAAGTTTATTCCTTTAATATAATATGTATATATTTATATTTATTTTTTTTTTTAATTTGTGTTTATTTTATTTTAAAACCAATGCAAACACATAAATTATTATGTATAGTATCTATATCAATTTTGAAATAAATTTAAACAAGAGATTCAATTTGCCAAATATTTTTTTTTTATTTATAAATATATCATGGCGAAATTTTCTGATTACGGGTATCGGAGGGTAAAGTTATGAACTTCGAGTTAAATAAATGAGATTTTAGTTTTTAAGTCTATTTATATATGTAAGTCGAGTCAATAGCTGCTTGTTTTTTTCTATTATAAAAGAAGATTTCACTTTTTTTAGAATAAATAAATAAATAATAAAAATCGGAACTTCTTGAAACAGTTACGTATAATGTTGATTGATGCATAGGATATAATATGTATGTATGTAACTGTTTCAAAAAGAATATTTTTTTGCTATATACGTATAATAAAAATTAATTTTAGCTTTAAAAAAAAAGAAGAAAGTGAAACAATCAGTTGGGCCGCTTAAGCTGTCTCATTGCCTCATTATGCGGTTCGCCTTCATTAGGTGTGTTTTTTTCCAAGTCCGGAGGGAACTGGTTAAAAAAAACGATTTCGGAGATTAGCGACGCCATTACAGAAAAAAAATGGAGTTTCCATACAAAATATCGATAATAAGTACATATCTAATTCCCGCCGGTAATACAGTTTTTCTCCGTGCTTAATTTAACCCCCGAAAATTAACTGGGTTAAGCTAAGCCCATTGGGGATTAGTTGTTGTTGCATTTAACATGGAAATTATTTAGCCCCGAATCGTTTTTTTCATACAATTTCCTTCGGAATTTGAAAAAAACACGCCTAATAACTCTTAATGAGATTATGGTTCTTCTAATGGACAAAATTTTCATAATTCAAAAATTTGATTCCCAAACTGACAGCCAGAGAAATAAAATGGTTAAACTATTTTACCTTTTCTTTGTTTTTTTTTTTCTAAGTCCTGTGTCATCATATTCTAAAAATTAATGAATACAAAATGAATTAAAATCGATAGGAAATCAGTCGAATATTCCCATTGGGTTAATTTTCGAAAAAAATCGATTTTAATACTGTGTACTTTTCAGCTGGAGTAAAACTTGAATTTTGATTATATCGATTTTTCTAGGTTAATGTACTTAATAAATTGAACAAAAAATAATATAGAATACATTTTTGTATAAATATTGTTGTAATATGAGAGCAACGTAATATGAAAATAAGTTTTCACACAAATTTAACAGCCGCACATAGAATTTCGTCACTTTACATTTTGATATGATTAGTAGTTGTACTGCACTTTTGATTAGAGGATAATAGTACAGTACCGTACATATTAAGTGGAACAAGAAATTTTTTTTCAATTTTTCCATTTTATGCTATTTAATATCAAAAATGCACTTAAATTTTGACTCGGCTTGATTTTTGAACTGTGTTTGGAATCGATCTCATGAAATGTTGGCAACTTTTTTCAATTAAAACCTGATGAAACTGTACTTGTATAACACCACTTTTCATTTGTATTTTTGTGATACAAACGATCTTTAAACGTGCCTTTTGTGAATTTTATATAATTTTTCGATGGGGTTTTAAATCAGGATAGTTCGCAGGCCATTTCAAGACTGTTAATTTTGTCTTATTCATAAACTGCTTCTTTTTTTTATTAATGCGACAAAAAGTGAAAACACGCTAAAAAGCGAAAAAAAAACAAAAGAAAACAATTAAAAAACTTAAAAATTAAAGAAAACAATACGCTTTTATTTACCTAGTCTTCCTCAATTAATTCAGTGTATGTATCAACTGTTATCCATTGGATCTTTTTCATATAAAAAATTAAATCGCCAAAAACTAAAAATATCGCTTTTTGGTGGTACCTCGCCAAATTAATTTTCGTGTCGCCAAATGAAATTTCAAATCGCCTGTTTGGCGATAAATTGCACAATCTGACAAGCCTGGACTCATGTTCTGTAACTCGGCGATAACTTTTCGAGGCGATAAACGGCGAAAAATGGAACAAAACCCATAGGATTCCTATGAGTTTTGTTCCATTTTTCGCCGTTTCTCGCCACGAAAAGTTATCGCCGAGTTACAGAACATGGGTCCTGATCCCTTCAACTGTTATAAGAGTTTCAGAACCGTACAAATTAAATTTGAATATACAAAGGATTGTTTCTATTTTCATAAGTTATCGAAAATTTTAAGTTTGTTCCAATTAATATGCACGGTACGTATTACTTCGTTTCCATTCCAAATTGAAGCTTTCATAAGGGGCGCTCAACACACTTTCAGTGAACAAGATTTTTGACAGTCGGCATGTAACTTTCGTCACTAATATCTTTAAAAACAATAAATAAAATAATAATAAATTTCAAGAGAAAATTTAAGAAAATTATGGCTGACAGTTGAACTTTAAGTATTCACTGAAAGTGATAACAGCTCCCCCTATTACGGCTACAATGTCAAAAGTCTTAGAGCATATATTAGGTGTGTTTTATTCATTGCTGCATAGCCATCGCAGTAAAATTTCCCATGGCAAACAAAAACAATTTGATTGCTGGCGAAAAAGAAGTCAGTAAAAAAAAAGATGGCTGTGCTGGCGATAGAGCTTTCAATTATTGAAATGAACGTTTAGAGTGAGTGATCGTTTTATTCAGACTTGTGCTGCGCTGGCTATGCAGCAATGAATAAAACACACCTAATATATGCTCTAAGACTTTTGAGTGTAGTATACAATGTTGGGAAATTTTGACAGAAAATGTCCCTTTACAGACTCCCAGACAATTATTTAAGATGGTGTCTCAATTACAGAAAGTCCAAAAAAGCTCAATTGCAGAAGCTATACTACAAAATGTTAATGACGGTTTCTAAAGTATGTACCTACTTTAGAGTTTAAGGTGAATCAGAACCAATGAGATCTAATTTTATTACTGCAAAACAGTTGACATATTATACATTAGAAATATGTAAAAAACGGCTTCTTTGAAAGTCGATTTTGATCATTTCAGTTCAAATTATTTAATGTGAAAAGCGTACTGTACATATTTTCACGATGGGAACAATGATGTGTACAAAGAGTACAAATACGATATAATTCAATGCTAAGCAGCTTTAGGGAAGATGAAATTTTCTTCTGTAATGCATACAAAATGACGAAATTGGCCTAAAGTGGCACACTTGCCGATAAATTTAAAAGCAAACAGAATTAAACTTGAAATAAATACGGACTTATTATAAGTTTCAAATTGAACACTTACCAAGTGTTAAGGTGCACTTAAGATTACCAGTGAAATCAGTCTGATTAAGTCGCACTTAAATATCACTTACTCAGGTAAGTTTAAACTGCGAAATTGGACACATTTGGGCCATTAAAGTACCACTTACTCCAACTGGGACTAAAATTCACAGATCAAATAGTGTCGAATCTTTATTTCTGTGTGTCCAAACATATATTCTATCTGATGGTCTATAATATATCTGTATGAAACCATCATTAAAATTGCCTATTTTCTGGTCATGGTTAAAGGTCAAAGGTTATAGAAAAAGATAACTTTATTGAATTAGATATTTAAGAATTGAAAGACTTGTGCTCTTGCTGAAGGTTGTATCAACAACTCATCATTTGCAAGACTGACTTTAATTGAAAGGATATATTTTATTTTTAATTTAAAAAATCAAACATTTTATTAATAATAATAATAATAATTAGTAGGTATCTAGTTAGTTTTAGCAGAGTTGTTTTTTTATTATATATGCAGTCAGAAAGTAACTCATTCGTTTAGCCGTTATTTTCGATAATACGGACTGGGCTATACCTATATAGTATCCCGGTTTCTACGAGAGTCGACAGTATAGGTATTTTTTTTAGTTGAATTTAATATTTACGGCTTGTTTTTAAGCAAATTGGCCGAGTAATAATTTGAATACAATTATGTCCCAATTTATAAACTTTAATAAAATCCATATCACACACACTAGTTGTTAATTTGCAGTTTTTCACAGATTTACACAAAAGTTCTTTAGAACCTTTACTCTTTTGTTTGTTTGTTTTTAATAGTTTTTAATGTGTATGTATGTTTGTGTTTAAAGCATTTTTTGGTTTGATTCAATATAAAATAAAAAAATAAAAATTAATTATATTAATGATAATTAATTTTTATTCGAATAAAATGCATTTTCCGTTTTTGATTGTATATGATAAACATTTTGATCCAGTCCGTGGAAAATTCTCGCATAGTGCTGAAGATATTGGTACAGAGGTTTTTATTCATTTTTTCTTTTTAAAGTGAACAAAATTCAATAATTAAATCAGAAATCACTTCTTCTGAAATACTTGTACCTCCTTCTCTTCTGAACATTTGTCGTTTAAAATCATATCAACGAAAAACCGTCAAGCTGTTTTTTTTTTGTACACAAAGGACTTTGACTAGTTTACCGACTACTATTTGAAATATGAAGTTCTCTGTATCAATTTAAAGAGTTCTAAGCGAATTTTTCTCACGGTTTTCACGTTTTAATTGTGTGTGTTTATGTATTTTGAATGGACTATTCTGGAAAATTAAATTATTTAGCTTTGAATTTTTTGAATATCTTACGAAATGTTGAATGGTTTTTACTTTTTTGTCTTGTTTTATTCTGATGATAGTAATATATATTTGAGGTTTAAAATTCATTTTTTTAGAAGAGGAAACTTTTGTTATATTTTTGCTTTTTTTTATAATTACATTTTTTCATATAATGTATATGTACATTCCCACGCTAAGGATTTTTGTCTATTTTACACTTTAAAGCCTATTTTTGTTTTTTAAATTAAAATAAACGATTTTTTTTGTTTTTAATTTCATATAGGTACATAATATACAACTTGTTTTTAGATTTTGGTTTATCTTTTGTTTAAGACGAATTTTTTTTTAGTTTTGCCGTAATCAATAGATGTTTTTTTTATAATATATTCTTTTAGGCAAAGTTTTTGAAAAAACCGAGATTATAACAAAGTATTTGTATATTTCAGTAAACGAAATTTAGACTAAATACAATGGTTTATATCGCGTTTAAAAAATAAAAAAAAATACAAAAAAAGCATTTTTTGTTATAATTATAGTCATTTTTTGTTTAGTTTTTATAAAAAGTAGTTTAGGTTCCCATCATGGGTTCCTGTCGAATTTCAGATTTCAGCTTAACAAACTCTTTGGCAACTTCGTCATTATTTCTTTGTGACAGGATGCGTAATATGGTCCAACCCGTTTCATCCATTTGAATTCGTTTGGCTAATGGAAGCCAACAGGCACATGATCCCTTTTTTGTTCGAAGTAAAATTATGTTACTTATAAAGTATGAAGTAAAAGGTAGTAATAATAATCACCTTTTCTACAATATCTTTTAATTGAAGTATTGCAACACCAACAAGACGATCTTCACGTGCAAAGCAATAATCCTTAACACATATATGCAGTTCGAAAAAATCCAATTGCTCTTCGTTTCCAATCATGCTAAGAAAAAATTATTTTTTTAGTTTTAAAAGGATCAACTTTAAATTACTATTACACCACCGTGTGCTGGGGAAGCGAGATTTGTCAAGAAGTAATGAGTGTGATGGGTAGATAAATAGGGGAAGGGTTTAATGGAAAGAAACAGTGGGGAACTCCGGGCGCTTAACATCTACATTTTAGAGTTTTGCTTTGAGATGGAGAAGAAGGAAAATCCATTGATCTACCCGCGGACTGTTAAACAAAAATCTGTCTGAGTCATAACATTATACCTAGCTCGACCATTGTTTTTTATTATGCGTTTGTTTGACTTTTTAATATGTTTTGTGTGTTTTTCTTTGTTACTTACAAATGAAAAGCCTCATTATATTTAGGTGACCAATTGTTTGACTTGGATTTGGTTGCATGTTTTCTCTTTTTATCCTGTAGATGTGGTCCAATTAGATTGATTTCCACAAATGGACGGAACATTCCCGATTGTATTTGCCATTTCAAATCATTTGCAGCAACCACTAAAAAAAATATGATTATTAGTATTTTTTTTTTTATTAAATTAAAACAATTATTGTATTAAACAAAATATAATTTTAAATCTTAATACCTTTTACAGTAACTTTATGTTCGCCGGTTCCAGGATGTGTGAATAAATCAATTTGTACAGAAATTTCCCCAACCGTTTCATCAGAATTTTGCGAGTCTTCGAATATAAAAAAATGCATTTAAATTAAAACATAAATTCATAAAAATTTATCTAGGTATAGAAGATTTTTTTTGGGTTTGACTCAACACTCCACTTAAACCACAAAAAGCCATTATTGATGAACAGAACTTAAGAGATTAACCATTGTTTAATTCCTCAAAAACAGTTCCAAATATAATGATTTTATTTTTTTAAATATGGTTTTTAGTCAAAAACCTTGTAGTAAAGGTGAAAAAAGGGTAAACGTATGGAAAAAGACAAAAAATGAGTGGTTTTAAATTGATTTGAATAAACATTTTTATGTAAAAATAAATTAATAAAAAAATGCTGATTGATCTCCTAATTCACATATCAACTAAAACGTCAATAAAAAAAAGTGTGAGTTCCGGGACTCACGGTTAAGATGTGTAAACATACGTAACGTAACGTGAATCACAATCACAGAATCACGATCACAAGATACGTTACATTTTTTTTCACCCTACCGCCAGTATAGATGTTTACACATCAAAAATTAATTCACGAATTCGAATATTTGTTCATAAATATTAATTTTCATGTTTAATTTCTGTTTATTAATAAGGATGCTATTTTTTTTGGAGAAAAAGCTGGGTGGAAGAAATTGTAGCAATAATTATTATAATTGAAAATAAGTAAAATTTTATATTAATATTCCGTTCTGGTAATATTAAAGAAAAAAAAAATATCTTATTCGGAGCTATTCCTGAGGATTAAGTTAAAGTATAAACTTCATTTACTCGACTTTTTGTGGTTTGTATAAAAGAGTTTACCCATAAACATAGAATAGTTTTTTTTTGTTTAATATTTTATATACATGCAAAAAGCTATTGTAGTAATTATGAACAAAACACTACATCTATATTAAAATTGTGGAGTTGCCATAATGAAAGAAAGTTAAACTGGTAAGTAGTAATGTGTTATGTATTGATTGATGTATATTTATTTATTTTTTTTAATGTAAATGGAGCTCTAAAATATTTATTTTACTATGTTTTTTATGTTTCACTGTTATTTTTTGTTCTCAACAAATGTAGTTAAAATAGTAATAAAAAACAAATAACTTATATGACCTAAACATGTTTTAAAATAACCTACATAGAATAGGGTTTCTATTTTTGATCTAATTGCATAGTTGTTCAAGAAAGTTTTGTTTTGTTTCATTCTTCAATGAATTAAAAATGCCAGCCAGAAATGAAACCAATACCAGTGAATAAAGAAAAAAAGATCATCAACTTCTTATTAGAGAAGGTCGAAATTTTTCCTTAAAATTGTGAACATATCCTACAAATGGACAAAAGGCTTTTCGAGTTTATCGCGGGAATATCGTATTCCCATACAGTCAGTTTTGAACACTTTCGTAGACTGTTAAAACAGCTATTCTAGGTCCTACTGTGAGGAATTTTAGATCCTCCTTCTGGCACCGGTACTTTTTCAAAGTATATTTGGTTTAGTGTGACATATCCATGTATTGTATGACGGAGAAAATGAAAAAAAAAAAAATGTAGGTTACCTACCCTCCTCATCAACATGAGCGCCTAGTAGATCGATTCAAATTTTGCAGGAAAATTTTGTGTTGCCCTCGTCCGTGGTGCAGGTCTGTCGTTGTGTCAATTCATTTTTTTCCATCCTCATTCTAATAAAATGTTTATTTTTAGCTTTCAAATTAATTGTTATATAATGTGTCCCACTGTGAGGGATCCTCCTACTAGGACCGGTACATTTGCAATGTATATTTGGTTCAGTGTGGCCATACCCCACGTTTTTTTGGATGGAAAAAATGAAAATATAGCTACCCTACTTTTGATCATGGGCGCCTAGTACATCGATTCAAATTTTGTATGAAATTAAATTCTTTCTGCCTTGCAGGTATGTAGATTAAATTTTTAATTGCTCATATCTCCGGGAACATTTTTTTTTTTGCATTTTAGAAATTTTAAAGGAGAGGTGAAAAGGAATGGTGGTAAATATTAAATTTGCGGCTGAAAGTTCTAGTCCAGTATTGCTAAGGGAGCTAGAATATAAAGGTTGTGGGTAAAATGGATGGCAATTTTATTGGAAAGATTGTTATTATACTCGTATACAGGCGCGTTTTATTTTTAAATTTATAGCTAGCACAGTAAAATGTCCATCGGTAAACAAAAACTAAAAAGTACCTACCGATAAGCCAGCAAAATAATGAAAAAAAAGTGGATAAATAAAGTTGAAACTTTGAAGATGAAGATGGCACAGTTTAAAAGTATTCATTATTTTTCACTCAAATTTGCAGTTTAGTGGAGAAACGGAAACGGAAACAAAAATAATTTGCGAACACAGCCACAGACATAAATAGTGCACGTAAGAGTGGCTAAAGCGTTTTACTGGTACTTGATTCCTGCACTAGCTATAAATTACCAATAAAACGCAGCTAATGTAGTTTAGGGAGTTGTAGATTCAAAGACGAGTTATACAGAAATTGGTTCAAATGTTAAAAATACAACAACTTAGATTAACAAGGCCGATGATTATTCGATCGACTCCTATTATAATGATTAAAGATTAGAGAAAGAGTCCAGAGCCGACATCTTTCAAGTTGGTCTAATATGAGAGGAAGCTAGCTAAGTAACGAATAGACGTTGTCGAAAATTTTCAAGGCGGCAGTAAGTTGTTAAACAGAATTGAAAGAACATGCCTCAAGTGCTTTCTACTCCTGTGTACAATCTATAATATGTTAGTACTCCTATGTATATTTCTATATTCTCTTAAAAAATATTTTGCTCTTTCGCAATCTAACTGAAACTAAACCCAAGCTTAAGCCTTTTTTTTTGAAACGAAATGTAAATATTAAATTAAGAAAAAACTCAAACTATACAATTTTTTTGGCCGGGATTAATTGTAGAAGTATGTATAATATTTTCAGGCAGCTGAATATATTACTGTCCCAACTCTTGAGTGGTTGAAAAAGATTCGTAAAAAAAAATTTTAATCACATTGAAAGCCAGGCGAACTTTCAGTTTTTAGAAAAAAAAATACATTTGTTATGACTGCTACTTAGTTTATGTATTTAAACGTAGTAAAATGTAATAAATGAAACAAATTGTAGACTTATTTATTAATGTCAATAATGATCTGTCACATGTCATATTGAAGTTTAAATTTTGAGCTGAAACGTTCAGTTTTTTTATTTAATATTACAATTCCATCGGATGTACACTTTTTAATTTTCAAAACAACATCCTTTTTCCGATTTTGTTCTGAAATTTGATCATAATAAAAATAGAGTGCTCGTTTTGTTTGCCCAATGGAAAACCACATACGTATGAATAGTCCATTAAACCCGGCCATTAACAAAAAACTAACTTTAAAACAAATAAGAATATTAAGGCTTGGAAGTTATAAAAAAAAAATGAAATTTCTATTAAAGCAAACCGCATTTATATTTATATAATATATTTTATAACAAAAATTAATGAACTGTAACATTAATGAAAGTTTCTTATAATAAGAAAGTTTAAAATTAAAATACTGCAATAACAAACTTTTATTGTTAGGATAAATTATAAATATTAATAGAGAGAAT
This sequence comes from Epistrophe grossulariae, assembly GCA_929447395.1. NCBI lineage: Eukaryota > Metazoa > Arthropoda > Insecta > Diptera > Syrphidae > Epistrophe > Epistrophe grossulariae. The sequence goes on from OV839570.1 coordinate 7,471,689, forward strand.
TATTGTTCTCTCTCTTAATAATTTTGTTTAAAAGAACTCTAAAGATAAGACTGCACTGATCTGAATGGAACTGTTACGGAACTGCACGACGACGACGCGCGGAGCAACTATAATAGGTCTGTTCACGTACTTGCCCGAAACTACCAGATTAATTTTTTTTATATGATTTTTGATAGTCTTTCGGGCTAAAAATGGTAGAAATGGATAGGTTTGGCAAGTAAACGAGAAGTTAATATTATTAAATGAAATTGTAAAATGCTAAATTTACACGGCTGACGTTTGCCGCTATAATTTATGACATTTATTACCGTAATAGTGTTTTTAGTTTTTGACAAACAATAGATCTGTTCGTTTACTTCTCAAAACTGACAATTTCTACTAATTTTTTTTTTATATGAACTTTGATCTTCGGACTAAAATTGGTAAAAATTTTCAGTTTTGAGTAATGAGAGCACAATAATAGAGAGATAGTATGGCTTAAAGTCCAGTCAATAAAGCCAAAAAACAGCCCAATTAGGAAATAATCACCGGAAAGCTGGTTTTTGGTATATAACCTCCTCATGGTGTTCTTAAGAAACTGTCAAAAGTCTGCACGATATGAGCGCCGCTAACAATTTTACTCCCAAATGGTAAGTTGTACAAAAGAAATGTCAGACACTAATTTGTAGCTTGTAGCATAAAAATAACGGTTTCCGAAATAAACCAATTGGAAGAGTTAAGGATCTTACTTGTTCATATAGTTGGGCGGCTTAGTTAAAAAATTGTGAATTTTTTGATAAATGCATCATTTTCGAATTTTATTCGCATGGCAAAAGTACGTAAATAAGTAATCCGGAGAAAAACTTCAATTTTTAGTTACGCTTTTTATTTTAATTCTAAAATGAAATCCATGAACATAAAACATTAATATGGTGAAAAGCTTTGATCTTTCACTCCAACATGAAAAAGGTGAAGAGAGAGAGACATCACAAATTCCATCGTAATCGAAAATGTGCTACAAATCACGAAAAATGTATTGCAGAATCCATTCGTAGTGGAAAATCTATTAAGAATTTCGAAATTCGAATGAAACGAAAATATGACGTCCTTTCCTACGACAACAGATTCTTGTCGTAGCCAAGTGGAAAACGATTGTGTTTCAGTAAAAAAATTGCTTTTTACAAATTCTAAAATTTATTTTGTAAAAAATTCTTAAACTCTTAAAATAATTGATTACCACGCCAGTAAGAAACAATTTATAATGAAATCGAAACAAAACTATGCTCCTCAAAAAAAAAAAACGAGGAATTAAAAGGACACATCACCTTTTAAAACAAGCTGGACTGAAATTCTCGACTGAAAAGATAAAGTATCTTAAGTCGATTTAAGATGATTTTTTTTTTTTTATGAACCCTATTACCAACACAGAGGGGCACAGTTCTGTCTTATCCGAATTCTTCTTTATCACTCCTTTTCCTTTTTATAAAAGAAAACAATCATCTTATGTTGGAAAATAGCATGGTGACACAAGTTAAAATATCTTAAGTCCACATTTTAAGTAGTAATAATTGTGAAAAGGTAAAACTTCTTAAGTGGACTTAAGATACCCTACCGCGTGCAAACCCAAAAAAATCACCCTTGAGTCCACTTAAGTTTTTGAAATCAATAATTTAAAACAAGTTAAGAAAAGGTCAACTATCTTAAGTCATAATTTGCCCTATAACTCAATAAATATTAACAATACCTTTTTACAATACATTAAAAAAAAAGATCATAAAATTTGACCTCTAAAAAGTTTATTCTAAGAAGTCTATGTTTAAAAGGTTTTTTGGGAAGCTTCTTTCGATAGTTTTTTTGCTCTCCTGAAAAATGTTAAAAATTGACTTAAGATACTTTACCTTTTCTACCGAGAAAAAATTAGTTCCTCAGTACATTTGAAACCACTTTATTTTTAAAACTTTAATTTATTTTTATGTTTAATCTATTTTCTTGGGAAAAAATGCAAAAACAATGAATAAATAAACAAATATCAGCAAAACAGTTTTTTTCACGATCTCAATCATTTGATAGCTGTAATAGTGCTCAAGGATTATGGGATTTTTTTTGCGATATTTATTAAAACAAAGAGTCTATAGTCATACTTAATATAAAAGTTCAGCATTTTTTGTAGAAAATTAAAAGGGACAAAATGGGACTTTTTTAAAAGGTAAAAGGATTTTTGTTTTTAAAAGCTCCAAGTATTGGTGTGACATAGGACAGCAGATTTTGAAATTCAGAAATAATTCTTATAACGGAGACATTGTTTTATTCGATTCTATTCGAATTTTGTGAATCCTTTTTTCGGGGTTCGTATAGTGGAATAATCCATGGAGGGATTTTCTACGATGGATTCTGTGATAGGCCTGGATTAGCACCTTTTTATTATCGCTAGTTAAGTAACCCATATAGGTTTTCCTATATAAAACTATACAGAGTACGCCAACGGACAGAGATTATGAATTATATAGATTCGAAATCTCGGGACTCTAAACAAAATGGCGCATGGTGGGGAATTTTAACGCACACTAGTGCAAAAATATGAATTCTCCACCGCATAAATTGTTGTTGCAATTCCCATGTAAACAAATGGGTTTTAGAGGGTGGAAAGTACGATAGATTCCCATCTTTATATAAATAATCTCTGGTAACGGATCTTATATTGTGCAGGATATAGTTTTTAATTTTGACTGTCACGCCGTCGCCGGAAAAACAACAAATATTCCGGACCGAACGAAATTTTTTTTTTTTAATAGCGAGATAGTAAGTATCCTCACTTTGGTGGTTTTTTATTTTTAACTATAAAATTTTGCTGAGCTGGTTATATTATACTCTCCAAAAAAAAGTGCAACTTTAACTATCGCACAGTTGCCGTTCAAGTGCATAATATGGAGTGCTGTATTGTGCAGTTCCGTCTGGATTCAGTGCGGTTTTATCCCAAACACTAACTAAAATAATGTTGGAGGTATATTAATAATATTGATAAAAATTTGATGGAACCAAATAAAAAACAAAAACGAAAACAAAAAACAAAATTAAAACAATAAACGAAAATATAGTTTAAGTTAATAATAAAAATAATGTTTTTCTTTGGCAAAATTTTGTAAGAACCTTGACGATTTTCACGTTTTAATGGTTTTCTGTTTTTGACAGGCTCCTCCACGTTGGGCTCAGTTGCGAGCCGTTTAGCTTCTTCAGCGGTTAGTTCACGAGATTTAACTTTTTGAGATATTTTTTGTTTTTTAGTTTTAGTTTTATAAAGATTTTTTAAAATAAAATTTAAAATAAAAGAAAATAGTATTAAAAATACACACACACACACAAAAAGAGTTATCAGTGATTTGTTTTATTCATTGTTTTTTTTATATTTTTTTTTTTTATTTTTAGAAATAAGTGAAAAGAAGAAATAAAAATTAGAAAAGAAATTTAAAAAGAGACATAGAATTGAAAGACAAGAAAAATAAAATTTAATTATAATATTGTATATTTGTGTAGAAGAAGAAAGTGGTATTACATTAAAGATAAAAACAGTGGTATTTTAAAGTGCAGTGCTTTAGGTCCAGCGGAAATAAAAACCGTGGATGTTATTTTCCAAAAATAACAGGAAATAACACCCACGCGATTTATTTCTTTGATATGATGTGGCTTTTGTACTTTTTTTTGTGCCCACCGTATCTGAAGGTCTTGGGCCAACAACATTCTAAACGCCCAAACTGCCTAGCAGGCGCGGCTTTTAATGTTTAATATTTTATTGTGATGTGCTTAAGTCATCGGTATTATTTAACCCTTGACTTAGGAAAAGAAAAATCTCCGTTCCACAGGACTTATTGCAATGCACTGGTTTTCTTTTTTTTTGTTTTCTTTTAATTTAAAATTTTTAATTTAAAGATAGAGAGAGCAAGACCAATAAATTATAATTATATATTACTGAAAATGCATCCTGATGCCGAATATTTATATACGACACAGAAATACGACATCGTCAGACACAGACACAGACAGACTACGAAGCATAATAATATAGATACGTATCACAAAAATTTTATTGATATTCAAATGGAATCGACTAATAACATACCTTCATGAACTTGACTTGTGATAAAAGTCTTTATCAACGTATCAGTCATTTGCGTATAAAGGCTGAGGGCGTAGCGGAGACTCTGTAATTCAGCGGACTTTTCGAGGAATGTTTTCTTGAGGCCATTGCCTCCAGCATGGAAATATTGTTTGATGGTATCCAAAGCAACATCCAAGACGGCACATTGCTTAGGTGAGAGATTCTTTTCGACTTCTTTCGAAATGTCCATGACTCCGCTGAGAGCATTCTTTACATCCTGTTTGCCCGCCATGTGGTTTTTGAACAAACGACCCATGTCCTCAATTTTTGCATTGGCAGCTAGATTCTTAGCATTGTCCGTAATATTCTTGAACATCATCTAAAATTGGAGAAGAAAGAATTTATGATATTTGTTAAAAACAACTGGCTTAAAAGCTGTATACATACCGTTCGATCAGTCATTGGTGGGAGGACAATAGTTTTCTCAAGTATGCGCATAACAATCTTCCAGAGTTCTTTTAGCAATCGTTTAAGCACAGTTTTCTCGCAGGATTGAGCATACAATGTTAATGAACCATCCAACAAGTCCATCAACGGTCGAAGGACTTCGTCTGCTTCAACGGCAACAGCATTACGTTGGGCAGCCTGATTGGCATTCAGATTACCGCCACCTTTGACAGAGAGAAGCAGATCACCGAGTTCCCGCACGGATTGGGTAATTCTTGGCTCAAGGCTTAAGAAAAAGTTTATTTTGATAAGAATTTTACACAATTTAAAAAAAATAAACAAAAACAAAAATTAAGAGTCTGCGGTTATGTATCTAAAAGGAGGAAAGGTCAAAGTCAAGGTTTTTTTTTGACCAGAGATTTCGCTCTCCAGACTTTCTGTCCTCTGGAAAAGATATGTTAAAATCACTAATCTACAGTTGGAGCATACCTGATGGCAAATAAACACGCCAAATCATCCAGTGCAGAATTGAGATTCTGTTGCAGTTCTTTGAGAATATTAGCTGCATCTTCTTCGAGCTTATCACCACCCATTGATTCGAACATTTTCTCTAGCTGAACTCGTAGTTGTTGAATGTTGTTCATCAAGATGCACGCCTATAGAAAAAAATATTCTTGGAATAATGGAAAGTCATTTAGATTACTTCTGAACTCACAATTCGTTCATCTCTCATATGCTCGGGAAATTCCTTTTTGACAATATCGGCATAAGCTATTAGCACTTTTACAATGGTCTTAGCAAAGCGCCTCATGTAACGCTTCCATATTTCTGGATCCGGACACTCGAGCTTGCTAACAACATCGAAACATTGCGTCAGTTGAGTGAACACATCAACCACTGAATTTGAAAACAGGGCGTGTTCACTGCTCTTTTGAAACTGCAATAGAAAGTTTTGGTTGTTGAGTCACAGTTATCTCTGAATGCTTTCTAATTCACACTTCTCTTCACTCTCATATGTACTACCTATATGAAATACTTACACCATCTTTCTTATCACGATTAAATGCACCATGAAGATATTCAAGGGAAACATCATCATTCTCATTTAGCCATTGCATAACAAACGGTTCGAACCAAGCCGGATACTCAGGAACTGCACCCTTGTACGGTGGGACTTCTCTAACGTAATTACTATACAACCATTTGACACGAAAATGAAGATTCATATAGGCTGAAGACTTGCACAGCCGATGCTGTTCGTGTTCTTCGAGTGCATACTTCATATCAACAGCAAAAAGCCCCCACATAGTGGCCGCAGAGAGCTTTTGGACGAAACGTAAGAAATGAACGAATCGATCCATATAGACGATATTTTTGTTTTATTTGCATCGCTTTCAAAACTTACTTGGCCAATATTCAGTTCCTGTGGGAATTGATTCAAAACCGTGCCATAGCTATTTTTATCCTCTTCTATGATTGACACTATTAGTGCTATTAGCTTATGCCAGAAGTCAACGCTGTCCAATTTGGGACCGTGATCGTCGGGGTCACGTTTAGCCTCGTTTGGATCCACCTACAGAGAGTAAGTTTCTCAATCATTATATGAAATATTCAATTTAAATAAACTTTCAAACGATTTGTTTCTGAATTTTTCCATAATATGTTTAAGATGGTAAATGAATTAAGTTTCAAAGTAGAAAAGACATTTAATAAGGTAAGTAACGATTGGAGAAGTAGATATAAAAAGGAAAGAGTGAAATTCGACTCCAAGGACGGCACAAAAGAGGAAGATCATGCAACTGTAAGGTACCTCAACCAAACGCATGTGATGAATGAAAAAACTTGGTGACTGAGGCCAGGCCCATCCCAGATTGTAACGGGTGAAACAAAAGTTGTCACTGGTTGCAAATGGCGACAAAAAATCAATCGAAACAATTGTTCTGCGTTTTTTTTTTCTACTCCGACTTTTTTGACGTCTCTGTACTTTATATCACTCCTACTTTATAGCGAGAGACGTCAAAAAAAGGAGGAGGCAGTCCAAATCAAATGTGAACACCGACTTAGTATACATACATGATTCATGTCTTGTTGACATGTATATTTTGTATCGGTTTACTTCATAAATGGCTAAGTAGAGTTGACATTTGCCGCCATTTGCAACCGGTGACAATACTGTTGTGCCGCCTTGTGGAAACTCTATAGTGTTCCTATAGCAAAATTTAAGAAGAATGGTATAAGTCTTCGTTTTTTTTCAATGAAACTTGGCAAAGTGAGAGACTTTAGAAAGCTCTCTACTAATGTTTAATGAAGACTAGTTCTAGATGCTAGAATGTGGAAAGATAGCCAAAGAAATTTGGAAGTTGCAAACATATGTACTTTTGCTGATATTATTAGATTTGATTTAATTTTTTTTAACTCCACCCCTCCAAAAACAAATATAGCCCTCTGAAAATTTTCGGATTTTTAAAAAATAGGAAAATACTAATTGAACACGATATCAGGTAATTTTTTTTAATACCAACAAAGCTGCCACTTTTGATATTTAAATTTTGTTTTTTTTCGGACATACTTTAATGTGTTGTTTTTATTTCAAACTTTCATATTATACCTGCAAAAAATATAATAAATATATTTTCAAAAATATTTTTTTTTTTTTATTTTTATAATATTTTTGACATACCTGAAATTCCCGATTGTATAATTCATAGCAGTTCTCAAAAAGGAATTGATAGGTGGATCTAAGACAGGCTTTCACGCAATCTTTAACGACAGTACTAGCTCTTGGTGGACTTGACAGTTCTTGGACCTGTAAATGAGATGGAAAATTAAAAAAATAAAATGTAGTTTTTGAAAAATAACATAACAAAGAAATCATAAATTGTTATAAAGCACACAATTTTTGAATCCACTTGCAGGTGGTGTACAGAATACAGTAATAGTAATACAAAATGTACACCTCTTTTAATAAAAAATGCTTACTTGTCTTCTTATTCACATAACAACTTATCCGTTAATTCATCTACTTAGGTGAATTAGCTTATTTAATTAACTTTTTGTTTATTTTATTGATACCTAAGGTTTCGCACTTATTTCACTGATTAAATATAATTCATGTTTATTTTGAGTTTATTAATAAGGATGGTACAGTAAAATCAGCAGATACTTCTTTCTAACGCGTCAAATTAATGTGTTTATAATTCTACACATGTTAAAATGGCGAATTTGTGAGAATGATTTTTCAAAAAAAATCTTGAGCGTAATTAATCGAACAGAAAATCTTTTTTAAAAGAAAATTTGATAATTTTTTTTTCACGAACTTTAAGCGTTTAGTTTTTAAGTGTGATATCATCCGAGTATCGGAATTAAACTCAAGTTAATTGCGAAAATTAAGATTCCGACTTAACTTATCAAATTTATTAAGTTAATCAACTCTTGATTAACATTTAGATGCTTTTGAAAGATTGTACAAATTGAGAGGGCGACACTTTCGAAATCGCGTCTTTTTTCATACTGCCACTATAGTTGTGTCCTTTTTGTTTTCATAGTGAAAGCTCATATTTTCGCACTTTGATTTCGATTGATTTTTGCAAAACTGCCTCTGAATTAACTCGGGTTCAATTTATTTCCCAGGATTAACTATAACTCTGGTGTAACTCAGAGATAACTCAGGCACTGTCTCTCAGTCGTATATTAAGATATTGTTACGCATCGCGCGCTTGTGGTTTTTAATCACACGGTTTTTTCTCAACCCACGCTAAAAATTATGTATATGAAATTTAGTTCTAGTTATTTAAATCGGAAATATGTGAATAAACGATAGAAAATCGCATTGGCATTTTTTTTTCTTTTTACTTAAACTTTAACTTACCTTCATTCTAAAGAAAGTTATGCTGGTCAGCAGATCTACAGTTGATTTGAGATCCATTAGCTTCTCCTGTTGCGGTGCTGGGAAATTATTGCGATACATAGACAAATCGATTCGCAATGAATTGTGCAATTGATCCAAGAGCTTAACGAACTTTTCCTTCTGTAAAAATTAATTTAATAACATACAAGCGCATAAGTATTATTACGAGAGTGATGTTATGTTATGTTTTTTGTTTTTCTAAAAAAATGGTTCTAGTCTTAGCGCTATAATGATAAGGGTATTATTTTATTTATATATGTGCAGCACACCAAAATAAACACTCTAATTTTTCAAAGACAAAATGTTTGTATAATATATGCGAGCATCATCAAAAGTCTGATTTGAAATGCATGTATGTTTAGTATGCTGTTGTATTATAGTTAAGGAGCTAGTTGTTTTTTTTTTTTTCAAAATTCGAAAACTCCAGCTCCTTAATTTTCATAAGCAATTATTTTATTTTGTTAAAGTGTTTTGCTATAAATTATATTGTAGATCCTACATTTAACCTGGGTAAGAAAAATGTGTACTGTTGCTATCATAGCTTGGCGAAGAGCAGAAACTATATAGTTACATGATAATATAGGCTAGATACAATGACATCACTGATATATAAACGAACTTTTAAAGTAAGTAAGTATATACTCGGTAAGACTAAAATATTAAATGAATTTCAAACAACTCAACTAGCAATTTTTTATTTTTTATTTATTAGATACAGTCACAGGACTTAACAATTATAAATTTTCCAAACATAATCTCAAGATAGTAGTTTTTTTTTACTTTTTCAGAGTTCTTGGATCTATAAGGGTTTCTATGAACGAGAGAAAATATAAAAAAAACACAAAAACTTAGAAGTAGGTGGAGTGATTAAGCTATTTAATACAAAGTGATGCTAGAAGAAATCGAATAGATATTAATATCTAAATGAAAAAGCTTGAAGCTTAAAATTGAAAATACGGAATAAAATAGACACAAGAATGTTTTTTGGTACGAGATCAACCCAGTTTCGGAGTTAAACCCAAGTTAACTCGTGAAGAATGTTTTTTAGTCAATTAAAATACCGAGTTAATTCTTCGAATTTGATTAGTCAACTCTGGATTAACTGGATAGATTTGTAAAAAACACCATCAAAATAGAGAGGGCGGCACTATCGCTTCTTCCATTTTGCCGTATATATGTGTCGCCCTCTCGATAGTGAAAGCGCATTTCCCTAGTATCGCACTTTGATTTCGATAGATTTTTGAAAGTTTATAGAATTCATTCCACACTAAAACATTGCTTCTATAGGTTAACGCGGGTTTAACTTATATTTACAAAATTAACTAACTCGGGTTTAACTCAGAATTAACCAAAGCACTGAAAAACAGGTCCTGAGAAGATAGAAGCGACACAAAAATCTGTTTTAAGATTTTGAAATAAGTTGTTTTAATCTGGGTTAATCTAATCCAGTGAGTAGGTACTATAGCGGTTAAAAAAACTGCTTTAGATTTAATTCAACACTGGTCTTTATACGCAAAAATAAACAAGTCAATCCTGGAACTTTCAATTTTGACCGTCATCCTAACGAGTTATACAACTTAATTCAGAAGACCAAACAAAATATAATATAAATCAGCACTAAAGGAAATCCCAAAAATTTATTCAGGATTTGATTTACACCCCTATTAATAAGTTGTCTTCTACTTCACAAAATTTAACTTAAAAGTTAACCAAAAATTAATTCTCGAATTAAAAAAAAATGTATTATATGTATAAACAATTCGAACTGTGTCGTAGCAGCAGCCACTGTAAATCGTGTGCATGCATCGGAGTGCGGTGGTGTCCGAGGCTCTACTTAAAATACTTAGTAATTTTCCTGTTCTAATATTAATGTCAATCAATTATTATTATTATTATTCGTTTAATGAAGCTGATAAGTTCATAAAATTATAATGAACTCATTAAGAACAAAAGGTAAATGGTTAAAGACGCTTTTACTGTCCATATTTTCTCTCTACTAGCTGAGCTATCGACACGAACTTTTAATTGACGTTAAGTAGAAAAATTTAAACGAAAATCTACTTCATTCAACAAGAAATCTACTGTCCCCAAAGAGTATTCGAAAATTCCAGGTGAAACAAGCAACAAATAAAAAAAAAAAACAATAGTGTGACAGCTCTTGTTGGGGGGAAAAACAAACTTTTTTTTCAAGAATAAGGTGATTTGTCTTGCTTGTTTGTTAACGTTAAATTTCTTAGGAATTTGAAAAAAATTTGCTGTAAAAACCCGTAGGAAAAAAAATATTGTTATGCGTTGAAAAAAAAAGTTACCAAAAAGGCATTGTTTTGAAATGTTTTCTCTCCAGATAAAAATGTTAATTTAGAAAGAGAAAAGAGAAAGACAAAGAAAAGCTCAATTTTTAAGTTTGCAAAAATAAACTTTCTCACAGAGTGTGAACTTTTGCCCACATAGTTGATGTCATTAGTGTTTGTTTTCGTTAGCAAATAATTGATTCGATTTCGCACTTAACTCACTGATTAAAGATAATTCATGTTTCATTTTGATTTATTAATAGGGGTGTTTGTTCTTATTTCTTTCCCTTACCTCTCTTCATTTATATACCTTGAATTACTTCGTTTTCAGATTAAGATATCCAAAATTAAAAATAAGTTACATTTTGGTATTCGTTATTCTAAATGAAAAAGTTCTTATAAAATTTCAGGATTTTCAAAAACAATATTTGAAACAAAGTTAATGCACCAAAAATATTTTTTTAGCAGTGGTACTGGGAAAAATATAAATGTGGACAGATAATAGTTTTGACAGAAAAAAAAATCGAGTTTTTGTTTCCAATTTTAGTACTTGAATTGGAAGGGAATGGAATATTATCAAGGTTCCAAGTTTTTAAATTCAGGAGCTAAACAAGTAAATATTATCGGAATTCTTCAAGTAGGTATTCATAATTTATACTTAATGGGCTTTAGAGTAGGTATAGGCAAAATCAATTCGATTTCATCTCTGTTATACAGTACTACCTCGCTTATTCAAACACTCTTGGTGTGCTTCGAATGCGCTATTAATTCGAACAGCTTGTTTTTATTCTTGGGTATCTTTTGTAATTTGAACACTAATTGACAAAATTGGTAGGTAATTCGAATTTTCAAAGTTGTTTGTCTTATAGCTAAGTACTTTTACGGTTACAGAGTAAAAAGTATTTTCAATGAAATATTTAGAGACAAATATCTGACAAAAGCTGAGTTAATTTTTGTTATGTACATTGAAGGTTTATGTGCAATATTCACTAGATTTTTGAATAGTAAATTAAATTTCAAACATTTTTATCAGACGAAATAATTATCCAATAATTCGAAAATCTCCATGGGCCTGTACCTAATAGTTCGAATTAGCGAGGTCCTACTGTAAGTATGTATTAATTTTCTCAAGCGCATTATGAGCGTACAAAAAACACACCTTATATAATATAACACAATTTTTAGCGCAAATGAAATAAATAAAATTTTTAATCATCAAACTATGGAAGGAAAACCAACTTCTAGAGGTTCGATATTAATGAAGGCAGGTATAGGTATATTTTATTATACAATTTTTACATCTACAACTTTTCTGAGGCCGGATTTGTTTTAGTATTTTTTTTTTGTGGATTCTTTGCGTAGTTGGAGTTGTTAGAGTATATTTACAAAATATATATGCGCCTCAGTTATGACTACTGGAATCTCGATGTCATCTAGACAAGGCTCATTATCAGCTTCCTCATCATTGCTATCGATAGACTGTAAAAAAAATTGTGTTTTTTTCAAATTCTAATTTTAAGGCAGGCTTTCTACTATAGTTCAACTAGTTTTGTTGGTGTTGGTGTGTATTATTTTTTGTCTCTCTAATTTTAAGTGTATTCCTATATATAAAATCCTTCACTTATTTTATTTTTTAAGTTTATGTGAATAATTATTTATCAAAATATTTTAAATTAACAATATAATACATTCTTATAAGAAAGTTAGATAAGTTCATAGGTACTTACTCCAAAATTGCTAGCTGCAAATCGGTCACTGGCTGATACAGCCGATGATGCTGTTGTATGGGCATAGTATGCATTAATGTTGGCCAATAGAGTGCTCATCACGGCCGGTACACCAGGACACAGGTATTTCGTTGACAAACAATGAAAATGTGTCATGGCCTGGTAGATGTTTTCAATGCCATAGCGCATGGCAAACTCGTCGACAATTTCTTCGGGAATCTCATCGAAATAGAGCTTCCATGCATCGTCGCCTTTTTGTTGAGGAAGTTTTACCTAGAGTTTTTTTGTGGAATTTATGTGGCATTTTTGATTTGATTTTTTTTTTTTTTTTTGCAAATTTTTTTAGGTACTGGTTTTCAAAATTTTTTAATTTTTAGAGAGAAATATACGAAAGATTTTATTACGATTTCTTAAGGATCATGCGATTTGGAGCGAGAAAAAATTGTAAGTTCAACTTTATTCAGCCTTATTGTGAGTTTCACCCGAACAACATTCCATCCGGAAAATTTGATATTTCAATATTTATCCTATTGTGAGTTTCACCCGAAATTTTATGTTCGAAAAATTCCCCTTATTGTGAACATTCATTTCGGGCGGAATGTAATGCCACTGCCCACCTAAATTTTCATTTGCTTTTAGTAGACGAACGAAATTTCGTTCGGGCGAAATTCACAATAGCTTTTAAAATTCCAAGCGAACAAAAAATTTAAAAGTGAAATATTTTTCGGGTGAAACTCACAATAAGGCTGATTAAGTATATGGGATGTAAGTATGTATCTTGTTTAGCATTGTTGCTTTAAATTCTATAAATTTTAGATTTGAGAAATAACCGTGTTTCAGAATTTCATATATTTGGCCTGTCGGACAATCCAGGTTAAAAATAAGTAAATTAAAGTTTATTTATATCAGTTTAAATTTATCTTTTTTGCCACAGGTGACGGGAAAAGTCTGGGCATTTGGGGGAAATGATAATTATCAAACATTTATTGCCTTGGTGCATGAAATTTATTATGTAAATGTCAAAACAAGCAAATAACAGCCAGCTCAAATTGAAAAATGAAATGAACTGTGAAAATAAATTTATTAAAATCGGATATTACCTTCTTTTTTCGTTTGATTTCAAAAACTGACAATTTCTATACCAATTTAAGTTCAAAATTCTATCAAATTTGATATAAAAAATAAAATTGGTAGATGTAGTTATATGTTATATGTAGTTATAATGACACTAGAGCATTTTTCTTCACTCATCCATTTGTTCGCGTGTTATGATCAGTAACGAGGAAAAAACAGGACTTAAAAAAAAAAAAAAACAATATAATCCAACCATTTCTTGTTTATTTTTGTGGCATCAAAATTATTTTTAAACTACTTTCAATCTGTCAATGTTAACAAACATATAAAGCTGTCACTTTTGCTTTTGACAGATTTCTAAAATATCTTCTCTGGCTTTTCCAAAGAATATGGTTATAGTTTCATAAACTGATTTCTTAGATTCTGATTTTCGAAAATGACATTTGCGTCAAAAATGTATAATGTTTATAAAAACAAACTGGAAAATTCAACTGTTCGAAAAGTTAAAAAAAAAAATTTTTATGCAAAAGCATTATTTTCGATAATGCTGTTTGCTAAAGTCATTTCATTTTCATTTCATTTCATATGTTAAAGTCACATCATTTCAGGCGCAGCCCTGCAGAAAAGAAATTGATTTGACGACACAAATATTGAAACGCCAGAGAGCGTGTTTGTATAAACGTCAAATGCGTTTGCAAAAAAATTCACTGACGATGGTCAAACAGATTTTGTTCAAGTAGAACGATTGCATATTTTGACCACAACAACATATCTGCGTCAAAAAATTACGATCACTTTTTGATCAAATTGAAGTTGATTTGACGTTTTCGAAAACGGCAAGTTTGCATAACCTTACAAGCTGTGATGAACAAATTGTAATCAATTTTTTCTGAGCATGTACCTAGTAGTATTCCAGTGGATTAAAAATGGGTAACCAAACCATCACCATCGAATGAATGCAATCAAATTTGTTGCCCTCCCTTTTCATCTGCTACTTCGTATTCTTGCATACTTGTCACTTTTTAGAAAAAAAAAAAAATGCATTTGTTACATCTGCTATGTAAAGTTTATGAAGTAAAACGTGTTAAATGTACTTGGTGAAACAAATTGTAGCAAACTGTAGTTTCAAATGTCAAATGATATGTATGACGTTAGCTGACACAATGAAGTTTGAATTTTGATCTGAAATGTTCAGTTTGTTATTGAAAATGGATGTCATGCCGTTAGTTAAATCAGCAGATACATTACAAAGAGTATTTCTCACTTCCCGGCAAGAGGCATGAGTGATTTATACTGTTTTTAGATGGAATTGCAATAGTTTGCGATAATAGAACACTACAGTTGAAGATATAAGGATTTTTGAAGTGGAAGATTAGTTCTTGCCGTTTCATCCAGTTTCTTGGAAAAAAATTATTTTGTGGTGGAATTTCTGGTGCTTTTACCGTTTTCTCTGATCGCCCAATAAATGAATTCTTTGATATTTGCAATCTAAATTCCCCTCAATTAGCCTTATTTTCTAAGTTTACACAAAACAAATTTGGCTTTCAATTATAAAAAGTAAATAGTTCTTACAATTCAAAGTTTCTCGCTCCTTTAAATACAACTATATAGGTTTTCAAAAAAAAGGAAATTAAAGTTAAGAAACAAAAAACCGCAAACACGCAGGCTGTGTGTGTAAACTAGAAGAAGAAAAAAATAGAGGTGCGCTTTTTTTTCGTGTCTTTTTGTAGAGAGAGAGAGAGAGTGTGTGGAGAGAAAGAGAGAGAGAGAGAGAGAGTGGAAAAGTGACGTTTCGAAAACTTACCATTCCGCAATTCTCCTCGCACAGATAATGAAATAAATTTTCGTGAAGACAAGTATACTGGACGTGGTAAGGTGCTACTTTCTCTTCACCTTTGATTTCGACCGATATGTGTAAGCGTATTGCACCGGATACAGCTGATTTATCAGTACGTTTCTCTAGATTATACCACACATCCATTTCGCCAGAGAGTGTTCGCACTTCGATTATTGTCTGGCCAAGGAAGTCATCGGATTCACGCGTCAACTTCTGACGAAGTTTCGACTTGAGATCGTTATCTTCGTCCCAGACGCGTACTTTGATACGGTCCGATGAATTGTGGCATTCGCTGCGGAGATTAGATTTATTTTTCTTTGTTTTTCTTTGCGATGTAGGTACGTATATATTTTATATATTTTTTTTTTTATAATTTTGATGTTGGTGTTTTTGTATTGAATATATGGAATTTGTATTTTTTTTTTTAAATATATTAGAAAAGGTTAATATTTTTTTTGGCAGTTATTTTTAATTTTTTTGAGCCAAAAGGACTATAGGCATTATTTTGTAAGGACGTTGTACCCAGAGTGTAGGATCATAGGTATTTATGTTCGATAAAAGAAATGAGGTGAAGAAATATATTACAACCCTTGAAAGACCCCCAACGCATATTTATTAATTTTATGAATAAAATATCAATAGCTGCTTTGGCCACTTTATTCGACTACAAGGAATGTCTTATAAGAATTTCGAAAAATGGAGCTGGCACATAATCACTTTTGAATTTATGAATTTTGATTAATCTTTTATACGATTTTTATCATAAAAGGTGCAATTGCCGTTGAACTTAATGCTGGATTAACGCAACAACATTTTATTTTATTTACTTAGCGTTGCCATCTGTTTGAATGAATTGTCCTCAATTCATTCTCAAAAAGTATAATGATTGTTTAATATTCTATATTTATTGCCTATTAAAATTAAATAGGTACCTGTCAAATTAAAGAAACAAACAGAACCAGTAATTGATAAAAGGAAATTCAAAACGAACAGAATTTTTCATCTGTCAAACGTCAAAATAATATTTACTTCACTACTTCACTTTTTAGTGAATATTTTTTTCATTATGATTTGCAGTATTTTAGATAAATTTAATTTGATTTGTACAAGCATATCATACAAGGTAAAATGCATACCTCAGAGATGTATGTAAGTAATTATTATAAACTATTTTATTTTTGTAATATTTTAAACAACTAAAATACCTTAATAATTAAATATTTTCTTTATATAAATAGTTTTTTTTATAATTTTTAGTTTGTTCTGGAAAGTTCGCGGGATTCTAAATCCCGATAGTTACTTTCGTCAATACATTTCTTGCAACCATAAATACATATTATATTGACTGAGCATCAAAAATCGATTAATTGGTTTTGTGTTAACGTAGATTTTGTATTGTTAAATTTAATATATCCATAATCCATTATTGTGCTAGTTTTGTTTTGAAAGAAATCATGGCAATCGGTCAGAATTAAAAGTCTCTTATATTCCTATAAGAGTAGAAACAAAAATAATTTGAATAAAGTTTAATGATTGTTTGAAATTCGTATAAGTGGGTCCCTAAGGGCCAGTTTCACAGTGCACACTTAACAAAATAAGTGGCACTTAATTTTCCCATTCATGGACTTTAGACGTAGTTTTACCGTCTGAGTAAGTGGAATTTAAGTGGCCAATATGGGAGACTTAAGTGTCACTTATTCCGATAAGTTTACACTGTGAAATTGGGCATAAGTTTTCCATACCTGGCACTTAAGTGACACTTAATATGAAACTGGCCTTAAGACAAAAGAAAAAAGACTGAAGATGTGTATACATACGCATTAATAAACGGTTAACTTCATAGTGTTTACTTCTCTTAACTTACAAACTGAATTAAATTCAAATTTCAACCGAAATACACTCCGGATTGTGGCAACAGGCAACATCCCTTTCACCTAACAAAGTATGATCAAATTATAGCCATTTCCGTTGCCGTTGCCATTGTATTTTCAATTACAATATACGGAGAGCTAAAATGATTACACATCAAAAAACGTGTTGAGAACGACTAATAGTACAAACAACATTTTGTTCAAAAGAAATTCATTTGTTTTTACATAAAAACTATTTTTTTAAGTTTATAGTTTAAGACTGAGTTTTTTTTTTCAGTTTTAGCGACACCCTAACGGTTTCAAAAATTTCAAGATAATATTATATTGTGTATAATTGATTAATTGATGACCTCCCCCATATTATTAATCCATGATCATACACTCCGGTGTTATACGTTCTACCATATTGTCCTTTGAGTTTTTTTTTTGAAAACAACTAAAGATTAATTATTTTGTTTATGATAAAATAAGCTATAACGATACAAATAAAAAAAAATTCCTGGTAGAAAAAAATGAACTAAATTAAAAATGATGATAGAAAATAAAAATAAAAAGAAAACAGATAGAGAGAGAGAGAGAGAGAGTTCAAAATAAGTGGGGTGTGTTTTTGTATTTTTTTTTGTTAATTTTTTCTGTTTTTGGCGAACTAATCCCACAACAACAGACAATACTCACAAGTGAAACTTCTCATTCCACACAGGATTCAATTCCTGTGGCATTGTGCGTGTACGTTTTTTCACCTTGCTAACCTGCACCGTCACATATGGATCACTGGTACCGCTTTTATCCTTCGCTATCAGGCCTTGAGCACATATCACTGTAGCAGCACACAATATATTTTTATACAATGGCGTCGTTTTTTTATTTATTTTTTTTTTTTTTTAATTTTCATTAAATCCGTTATTTTATTTTAGTTTTTGTGATCGGATCGCCCCCAAAGCACAAGCACAAGGTTAGTGTGGTTGTTGATGTGGAAGCGAGATGAAGCGGCGGCGCGACAATTTTGTTTTGTTTTATCATCGTAACGAATGTGAGTGCAACGATAACAAACAAATACCACCATTTTTTTTCGTGATTGTGTTTAATTTTGTAAACAGGGATTCAAGGAAGAAAGGAGAAGAGAAAAAACGGAAGTGCATTTTTAAATTATTCTTATCTTAATAAATGCATTTTTTTTGTTTCAAATATTTTTTTAATCTAAAAATAACTCTGAACATTAACATTTAAAAAAATATGTTTTTCTATTATTAAAAAAAAAATATTTAAAAGAAATTGATTTCTATTGTGTGTGCATTTTTTTTTATGCAATGATCAGAGTTATATATTTTAATATATTATAATAAAGTTTTCCAATTTTTCAACTATAGTTAAATTGTGTTTTTTTTTTTTAATTTGATTTTTGTTATTAAATTTTGCTTTTTTTAATGATCAGTATGTGAGTGGCTCATGGTTATTTTTAATTTTTTTCTAAAAAAAAAAAAAAAAAAAAAAAAAATTATCTCTGCGTTGCGTTAGGTGTAAAATAGAGAATAATAGTTTAAGTTAAAGTATGTGTGTGTAGAAAGTGTGTTATAGAAGTTTTAACTAGTTTTTTTTACATAATCATTATTTAACGAAGAGCCCATGTTGTTTTGATATTTCAACATAATCAATATTTGTAGTACAAAAATAGAAATTGTGATCTAGAGTAAAAAAAAAACCGTTTGTCATCTTTATTATACCAAGAACAAATGAGTAAGTTTGAGGAAAAGTCAAAAACTTCAAGAGTGAAGAATGAACATTAAATTTGACCACTATAACGTTTTAGCATTAACCAAATGCTCTAAAAAGTTACTTTTCAAATTAATTGGCAACATGATTGATTTTTTTTTTAAGGGTAAACATCTATAGCATGGCATTCTGTTTTTGATTGGTACTGCATTGTTTTAAAGAAAGTGTAAACATTGGTCAAGATGAAAAAATAATATTTTTTCATGTTTGACATAAGGCCGTTGTGAATGATGATATGTCACAGAAAACAGCTGTTCTCTGAGAAAAAATTATATTCACCCAATTTATTTAGTTTTTAAAATGATTTACACGTTGACTATTTTTTGAGTCGCACGTATCTTTGAATTTAGCAGAAATTGTTTGATACAAGAGTAGCTAATCTTAAAAATTGGATGCTCTATAAAATTATTAATCAATGGTCTATCGATAAACTTGAATTTGTAAGTTATTTTCTGTCATTCGAAAATTTTTAACTCGTGTTTTTTTCTACTTTATATTATTTTTTTAATAAAAAAGTGATATTTTTATTATTTTTTGTCACAAAAATTATTAATTATGAATTAAGTTTAAATAAAAAGTACAAATTGCTAACAGAGCTCTTCGTTAAAATCGTTTAAGATGCTTTGCATACATATGTTTGTGTGTTCTTTTGAAGACAAAAACAGATAGTTGAACAAAAAAAAAAAAAAAAACTAAACAAAAAAATCAATTTAAAGAAGAAAACGAAAAAATAGAAATTAGTTTAGAGAAAAAATTGCAACTATATGTGTCATGAATTTTTTTCACAAACAAATTTTAGAGTTATAGAAATAGTGTTGGAGAAAGTATATATAGAAACAGTAGAAAATAAGTGTTTTATATAGCGGAGTTAGCCAGTGTTGTGGTGTTGTTGCCATTTTAATCAATAAAAATAACACAGGCCAACATAACTATTTTCATATGCATCGCAGAAACAAATCTTTATACTTATCCGATGGCGGCGACCGCGACGGACGGTTTGTTTTGATGAGCCGTGAATCCGAATCCAGTCTCAGAATTAGTCAATCACATTGAGTTTACGAGATATTCTAACCTAGAATAGCAACAAAGCCGTTCTTTCACGTAATTATAAAAGTTGAGTTTTCTTGCAAGCTATAGTATAAAACTCGGAAATTTTTGAAGTATTTGTTTCTATATTTATAGTGTTGTTGATAAAATACAAGATGGCGCAAAAGTTATCACTGGTTGCAAATGTCGGAAAATGTCAATTCTTCTTTGACATTTTGTGAAGTAAAAATTTAATTTTTCCACTTCGGGAAATTGTTAGTACCTATATAGGTATTTTTCTTTTCCGAATATCTATCCCGATTTCTAATAATAAAAAAACTCAGAAATTTCAACTGAGGATTTCTCTGAGAGAATTAGAAAAAATATTGGAAACATTTTAAATGGATTTTCAACGCAATTAATGTTTAATATTATGATTAAGTGGCAACACCAATCATACAAATGTTGAAGAAAGTAGCGATACCATATACAGGTAATCTTTTCGAACAGTTTGTTCTTTGTTAAAATTTATAATTGTTAAGTTGGCGTTGATGTTTTCATAATTCGTGTCGATCGGGGTTGTTTCAAAATTGTCGTGGCATTGGCGGCGCATTATTATTTCTTTTTTTTCATTTGAAAACAATATTGACCTTTTGCATAATTCATATTCAGTACTTTTTATTCCGGAGATTTTTCAGCTGTTGTCGTTGGGCGAATTTAGTACATGTTTGAGATTCTCTTTCTTGTTAACAAAAAAAAAATGAGTAAACGAGAGAGAGGATTGTACCGTTTTCCAATGGAAAGGTCACCTGCAGTGTATCGATAACATAGTTTTTCTAATGGATTCAATAATTTGATTTTATGGTCAACGCATATTATGCAAATGCTGTGGATCGAGTGCTGCAGACTCCCCATGAGTTTAATTTTGCGGATTCTCTTATTTGCATGATTAGTTCTTATGTCGTTTTCCATTTGTCGTCCAGAATCCTTCTGGTTTCGATTTTGAAATGAAATTCAGAAGAAAAACTGTCATTTTGAGGGTTTCAGAAGTCTTCTGGACGACCAATGGAAAACGACATTAATTTAACATAAATTCATATACTTATACGGCGGAGAAAAAAACGGTTTTTGTTTTAACACTTTTAGATTAGAATATCTCGGAAATGTGATGTGATGGAGCAAATCTGCAGTTGGATTGGAGTTTAGGGCATCATCAACCATCGAAAAAGTATAAAGTAAGCATTCCAATAAGTATCTAAAACGAAAACGAGGGATTAGAATCGTTTTGGCGATAGTGCTCTCCCATATTTAATAGAGATAACACGATAGTCAGGACGATGTCTCTATCGATCGTTTTTCATTCAAATTTCTAACTGGAAAATTTTGATTTAATTATTTTGTTGACCTCTGTAATTTTGTTAGGGTGGTCCTACATAAAAAGTTTATGTTACACTGTGTGTATGTATATATGAAATGTCAAACTGTGGTTATAGTGGATCAAAGCAAAAATACAAAAAATAAATAAAAATGAATGCCATCATTTTATGTTGTTGTTATAAAAACAATAAAACAGAAACATAGTGAAGTTTTCAAACAAAATTGTGAACATACGTATTTCAAAACAAAAAATCAAAAAACAAAACAGAGAAAGAGAGAGAGAGAGAGAAAAAGGATGACATTGCCCAAGTTACATAATATAAATGTATATACATCCGCCTAATAACATCCACGCACACATACCAAGAACAATGGGCAAACCGATCGATAAGTATAGTATATTCATCACACATGCAACAAAACATTACACCTTTATAATATCGAAACAACATATACAAATAGATAAAGAGATGTTATATTTTATATATATATAGGTACATACGGGTGTTGCATTAGTACAATTACAGTGCTTTATACAATTATTATAATAATGAAGATATTTTTATTTGCTGAATAATCATGACAATGAAAAGAAAATCTACACAATAACACAAAAAAAATCTATGCCAATTGGGACGTAAATCCATTATTTATATAATTTTAGCGACATTTTATCCCGATTTCGTGCGGCGACAATTAATCAATAAACGCCCGAATCGAGCCAAATTTCCATGATATGAGTTTGAAAAATTTGATATGAGTTATGCTTTGGTTCCATAGTTGCTCATGATGCTTATTTTTCTGTATCTATATTCATTTGTGGAGAAGCACAAAACTAAACAGTCTCTTAATAAACCGAAGTAACAAATTGTCACAGACAACCTCTTTTGTATTAATTCATATTTATTTTTTTTAAATTGTATCCACGTAAAATTCAAATTTACATTTTTAATATTATATATTTTAACGATATTCAAGTAGCTCTTCTAAAATATTGTAAATATGTAAAAAAAAAAACAGAAATCTAAACAAAAAATAGATAATAATTTGATTATAGAAAATGAACTTACGAAACAGCTTGACGCATGTTTATACAAAATAGAAAAATCTAAAGATTTTAATTTGAAAAATAAAAATGCAAGAAAACTTGCTAAAGACTTTGATATAAGAAAGCTTCATAGGGAATAATAGGTGTTTTTATTTTCGTAGCACCGAGCACAGAGCAGAGCCTGAGCGAATAGAGCTCACTCCGAACCGAGCGTGACCTGAGCGCACCGATCTATTTAAGAAATACAGAACTGTCATATGCTAAGTAATCTGTCAAATTACATGAAAATTTTATGAAGTTAGCCGCGCTCAGCTTTTTGTCCGAACTGAGCTAAAAACAGAGCTCAGAGCACTTCAAACAAAAAAGTAACATAGTTCTGTATTTGACAGCTCAGTGCCCCGCAAATTAATGAACTTCATAATTACTATCTGCTAAAAATTCACAGACCTAAAGAAATCCCTTGACGACGTATTAGTTATTATACGAGTCGAAAGGGCTAATGTCTTTGTGCATTCCTATAGATAAAAAAATTACCATTCCTGTGGTATTGGAATGTCGGAAGCATTACATTGAGGCATCACGCAAATATCTAAAATTTTTCATGACAATGGGCACTGAAAAATTTGATATTTGCAAGACACCAGGTTCCCGCGTAGAGATATTCATAAAGCAACCTGGGTATCCAAATAATAAAAAAAAAAAACACTGACAAACAAATTTAGTCTGTGAATTAGACAGAATGACGATGATGCAATACCTACCACATATTAGATTATTAACGGAGAGCGAAATCTGACATTTCAGCGATCTTAAGACATTCTGGAGCATTACGGTTCGCGTACACTGAAACCGAATTATCAGCCGATTTTGGGCTATTGGGACCACTGTATCTGACGTTCGTCTGCATATACGGCAGCCGTTCTCGTACGGTGACAGTCTTGATTGTGTAGTTAATTTTTCAGTATCCATTTTTGTTTGTATGTTTGACTGCAAAAGTCACCGGAAAACGGACGACAAATCTAAAAAATTTTTGATTCGTCGGTTGATCGGTAATACCCGGGCTGTATTGGACGATGTCGGTTGGAGTGGTGTACGCACTCTCTTTCTTTACCATAAGTTTGGATCGATCGGCGACTTCCACCGACGACCTCCGAGCATACTTCGCCCGTTGACGGAATAGGTGTACGCGAGAAGTGCACTTCGGTATAAGCTCACCGAAAATAATTACAAGTTTCACTAGTTCAAGCGGAGAATTTAATGATGATTAAACCGAAATTGGAGGAAGAGAAATTTCGAAGCCACCACAACTAAGAGATTGAAGATGAATCGGCTTAATGATAGATGACAATCTAATAGAACTTGCTTAAACCAGGCAACATCGACTCAAGACCCGGTATGGCTGAAGAGAGAGGCAGAGTTCCAAAATGTCAAACAAAAAGTTTTGATGGGATAACATTACACTATTTATGTGCGCAATTGGAACGCATCCCCGATGATTTGCATATAAATTTTACTTTGCATCACTTTAACATTTCGGGATGCATTCTATGCTTCTAAAAATGAAATAGCGGTTAGATGTCGCTTCAGCAAAACAACTACAACCGTAATAATAGTGAATAATTAAACAAAAAAACAATAACAATAGAAAAATAAACTTATTTCGCTCGAGACTCCATATTTTAGTTTGACGTGCAGTACAAACGTCAAATTGTCAAATGCATCCAAACAAAATTACTTAGTTAATGTGCACCATTTACTTTTGGGATGTTGGACTTTGTCACCGTTTTCTGTTTTGACTTACGGAAGTCATGACTGTATTAAATATAAGTACTGATGCATTGACTTGAATGAACGCAATTATCCCATTTAATAGTAATTTTCGTAGATTTCAATACTTTATGAAACACGAGGTACTTTTCGAAGCAAATTAATTTTCATTGAATTTTGAAATAAACAATAAGAAATGACTAAGAAAATGCATTTTCCAGCCAACTAACTCTACATTACATGCTTTGTATAGTAGGTAAGTATATATATAGGCAAGATTATAGTTTCAAAATAGAAAATTGAAAACTTTGCGTTTTGTTTTAAATTTTTTGTTTAATCGCAAATAAAATATATTTGTATATATTTATATGTAAAGAAGTTAAATAAATAGTTTAAATAATTCATTTAGTTATTTTCGAAAGTATTTTGAGGTACCTACTTATTTTTTTATCAAGCATCTAAGAATTAAAATATGTAAACAAAAAAAGTAATAATAATAATTTGGAGAGGATTTTATATATACA
Organism: Epistrophe grossulariae; assembly: GCA_929447395.1. NCBI lineage: Eukaryota > Metazoa > Arthropoda > Insecta > Diptera > Syrphidae > Epistrophe > Epistrophe grossulariae. The sequence goes on from OV839570.1 coordinate 7,496,427, forward strand.
AACGTTATTCAACATAATATATGTTGAATTTGTTTTTTTTTTTTTTAAGTATTCTTTTAAAAATAATGTGCTAAAAAATTTTTGTATAAAATTTCCCCATACAATAATTTAAAAAAATATTCCATTATTGTTATAATAATAAAAAAAAATCGGAAGAAAAAATGTCATCTAATATATAGATACAATTTGTTTGCTATTTAATTTTTTTTATATATAAATTATTAAATTTGTTTTACAATTTTTGTACAAAATTATTATAAAATGTTTATCCAATTTTTGTTTTTTTCGTTAACTGAAGGATTTGTACAATTTTTGAAAACGTGTAGGAAAATATAGAGGAGATAGAAAGTATTTAAGAAATATTTATATTTTTTTTTGTTGAAGAGGAAAAATCTAAATATTACCATAAGCTATTTGTTTCAAATATATATAATATATATATATTTAATTTGTATATATTAAAAAAATTATAAGGTATAAAAAAATATTTTTGTAGAAAAAAAGTAAAAATATAAAAAAAGAAAATAAATTAGACAAGAAAGTAGTATATAGTAGTAGAAAGAAAGAATTTGTGTGTTTTTATTATGGACCAAATTTAGACATGAGTAAATATAGAGTTAAAAGGGCCGTTGGTGAAAAGGTGGTGGTGGGCGGGGGAGGGTTGTGAGAAAGCTTTAATGCTGACAAGACAAACACGTTTTTGCCCTAAAAAAAATTTTTTAACGTGTCGAAGAAGCGAAAGAGAAGGGGAGAGACAGAAATAGTGAAAGAGAGAGAGAGAGAGAGAGAGAGTGAAATATTGTTTTGTTTGTTATATCTAAGTTGGAGGTCTTTGCATTTAAGTTCAGAGAACTTTAAACTCTCAGTTCTTTATAAAAATAGTTATTTTTTGTATCCATAACACTCACTTCCTGCCACTCAAATTATGACTTAGGCCATACACCCTGCACCTATCTCTAGAGCAACTTTCGATGGGTGCATTTGGATATGTGGTATATCAGTATATGGGACGAAGCAACTTTATATCTAAGGAGGGGTCAAATAAAAGGAGGGGTCGAGAAAAGACTCAGTATGAGTGCAAAAGTAAATTTAATAAAAAAATGTGATTATATTTATGTACACATAATTCAAAGAATGGGGGTCAAACTACGTGCGAAAAAGGACTACATTCACTAAATCAACCCAATTATCAATTTTATGGAAACTTCTTTCCGAAAGAAAAAAAAAAATACCAATGAAAAAATGTTTCCCATCGCGAATCTCCTAACAAATAATTTTTCCTCGACAACTTACTTGTGGAAATGTTCGTATTGAAATCAAATTCGCTGATGGAAAAAATAATTCGTTTCGGCTATTCTGTATTTTGAATATTTGTCCTAATAATTTCAAGGCTGATTCTTGATAACAAGTTTCCCAAAAGGGAAAAAAAACTCCAAAAAAAAAAATTACCAACGAGGAATTGTTTCCCATAGCGAATATTTCACGAAATAAAATTTCACTTACAACTTACTTGCGGAAATGTTCGCATTGAAATAATTTGGTGAAAGGAATATTTTTTCTAATAATTTCGAAGATGATCCCAAAATGGGAACAAATAAACCGGGTAAATTTTTTACGCGATAAGGCTCAATATGAGTACATGTATGTAATGTATGTCCAAAATGGTAGCATCTTAGTGAGTGATGGAGGGAAAAAAGTAGACAAATTTAATAAACAGTCCCCTCTATAAGACCTCTAACTTTATTTTTTGTTTGTTTTTCATTTATTTTATTTTTCGTTTTAAATTTGTAATAAAGAGAAATAGTGATGTGAAAAATAGTTTCTTCATTATTTTTTGTTTAAATTGGTAGCGTTACTTGTATGAAAGTACAGAGTAGCATCAAATATATAAATTTTAAAAATGATGATTCTACCTTTTTTTTAAGAAATAAAAAAACAGTGATTGTTGATTGCATTTTTATAAAAAAAAAATCCTTGTTAAAATAATTTTTTTTGAGATAAGTTCTGTGTAAACTATATATAAATGAATGTGTGATTTTTAAATTATATGAATATATAATGCGCTTTTATTTGTTTCAGAATGTTATCGTACACTTTATATTTTAATTGATTAATTAATTTTTTAAACTATACCTATACGAATTTTGTTTCGCGTTCGATTTTTTTTTTAGCGATAAAACTTTACTGCTGAAGTTTGGTATAAATGGCTTTCTTGTATCTACTTAAGATGGAAGTTTAAAACTTTCACCTTTATTTTAAGCCGAAAAATCTATCAATCAAGAAGATTGCGAGGAATTTTAACCAGTTTCATAAGTTAAAGTCAACACTTGTAATTAATTTAAAAAAGGGAAAAACTTCAAGAGCTGAACCAAGCCTCCGACCAAGTAGTTATCTAGAGACTGTCACCTTACCATCGAGGCATCACAAGACCAAAACAAAAAACCTTAAAAAAATCCGATTTTGGTCCGTAGAGAAAGTATGTTAAACATTTGACGTTGTCCATGTACAAAAAAAATAAATGGGTTTAACGCATACCTGGGGGGTAATTTTTTTTTCATTCTCATTTAAAGAAAATAAAATGTTTAAATTTGATTTGCAAATTAATTTATATGGTCTACTGTAAGGAATTTTGGATCCTCCTCCTAGCACCGGTACTTTTTAAACATATATTCAGATCTGTCTTGCCATACCCCACATTTTGTTGGATGGAGAAAATGAAAACATAGCTACCCTTAACCCTACTCATGATCATGGGTGCCTAGTACCTCGATTCAAATTTTGTATGAACAATTTTTTCTGCCTCCTCGCGTTGTGGAGTCGTTCAGGTTCATTCCTGTACGTCAAAAATTTTGTAATGTCAAATGCGTCAAACTTTGTTTCATTCTCATTCTCATTTACAGAAAATAAAAATGTTTGATTTTGGCTTCTAAGTAATCATTTAGGTTCTACTGTGAGGGACCTGTAATTTTTCAAAGTATATTTAGATCAGTGTTGCCATACCTCACGTTTAGTTAGATGGAGAAAATGAAAAAAATAGATACCCTACTTATGAACATGGGCGCCTAGTAGATCGATTAGAATTTTGTATGAACATTTTATTTTATTTGAAAGAGAGTAAGAAGAGAGTCGCAATGACGTTCTTTTTACAACAATTATTTAAGTTATAATGGGGTAATAAAATGAGTTATTAAATTACATATCCTAAAACATGTGAAACAAGCGCACTGGTATTACAATTCCAAATCTGTCTGCCCAAATAATAAAAAAAAATTAAAAACTCATCAATAGGCAACGTAAAAACAAACACAGACCTCATCTCTGGTGGTCCAAAAATCTTTCGCCCAGAATGTTTGCAAAAAATATCAATATTGATAATGTACGAATGTATGTATGTAATGTACGAAAAACAATCTGGGGAGGAATTTTGCGGGATATTTCTTTGTGTGATACACAGACATGAAAAAGTGTGGTAAACAAAACGAGGTAATTCTGGTTCAAGCTGAGACTCAAATTTATTTTATCGAAAATTTAAACTTTGTTACGGAAAAAAAATAAATATATAAATTAGTTTTGACAAATACAATTTTATTTTTTTCATCTCATGAAAGTGTACTATAACAAACTGTGATATAAAAATATTAATATATATTAATTTTTGTGTATATTTTTATTTGTTTTTTTAATTTTTAAAAAATAAAAATAATTAAGTAAAATAAAAAAAGAAAAATAAAAAAATAAATAAAATAAAACTGTAAGTTGTGTACCTGTAATTGTTAATTTGCATGACCATTTAGATGTTCCCTCAACGGTTGCTTGCTCAGCCTGTTCTAATGAATCTATGTGTGTATCTGGGTCCACACCGAATGTCATCCTTTAAATAATTACATTTTTTATATTTCTTTTGTTTGTTTCGAAGTTTGTTAAAAAAAATTATTGGTTTTGAAATTTTTTTTCAGATTTTTACACGTGAAGAACAAAAAAACTAAGATTTTTTTAAAAATGTTTTTAAAACAACTTTTAGGCTATTTTTTTGTTTTATTTATTTATTTATTTATATTTTTTTTTTTTTTAAGTATATTTTTATATCATGTGTTGAAGCAGGAAACAAATATTAAGCTGAAGAGAGTTTTTATTGTTAGGATGCATATATTTTTGATGAAGAATTTTAAGGGTGAAATTTGAAGTATTTTTGTAGCTGGTTAGGAACTGATAAATATATAAAATAGATTTTATTATAGTTGTCTTAAACTTGACCTCACCAATTACACTAATAAAATTTCGAAGATGATTAACGGCACAGTAGGGATCATGTTGGCAGCATAATATTGTTGTTTGGTTGTAATTTTTGTTACTAAACTTAAATCTCTCAACCATTCTTGTGTGCTTGTTATTGGCAATTTTCTGCCGAATCCAAACGGCTAAGGTGAGAGGCAGTTTTTCAAGACAATAGATATTCTTGGAGGATTTGTAAATTTCCTCGCAAAAATATTTCCCGTGAAAAAATATTTCTTTTTTTTTTAGGTGCCATTGGCTGGGGATAAAAGAGCGTCACGTCATCGACTACTACACCTGAACAAACAAGTACAAATAATACGACTATTTTGATGAATTTATCAGAATTTTGAAAATCAAAATCCAGCCCTGCACTTTATTTCCAGTTTTTAAAAGTAAGAATTTTTGGGACCCCGCAGCCGGAGTCGTAGCCGGAACACATGTTAAAATATTAAATACACACAAAATCAATATTATACGAGCAGAATGGAACGCAACTGCAGTCGGAGCCGCATTGGTTCGCGAACTTTTAACTTTTCACGTGGAGCACTTTTGAGTTTTGACGGTTCAATTTATATGAAGAAAAAAATAGTCGAAAAAAAAAATATTGAAGTTTTTAGTGCTTATTTGTGTCGCGAAAAAATTATTAATTAAAAGAAAAATATTGGTAATAAAAAAAGTGAATGATAAACTCGTGGCTGTTTTTTTTTCTTTAAAATATACAAAAAGCTACACAGCTCATTGTGGGCAGATAAAAAAACGACGTATTCCAGTTGCAGCAGGGCATTTTGTGGAGAATATTTTTTATAAAAATATGTAGGTATCTACTATGTGATGAAAAGAACAAAAAAAACAATTGGTTAAGAGGAAGGTCAGATGATGATTTCAGTAAGAAATGTAAACACAACTCTCCTCATTCAAAATATCGTCAGAATATACGATAAAATTTATTTCGATTTTTAGAAAAAAATACATATCTGGGTAGAAAAGTTTTTATGGAAGACATTTAAATCGAGAAAATGGGTAAACTCATACACCCCTATTAATGCAAAATTATTAATTATTTTCTTCTATTTATCGCAAATCAACTAACAAACTTTGAAAAGAAAATTAATTCATGAATTATTTTTTAAATAAAGAATTTTTGCTGTTTCACGTTAAGTAGCAAATCTTAACGAAAATCAACAAGAACTCTTTTGTCGCCAAAGAGTATAATTGCAGTTTATACTCTGCACTGCACAAACACTTTCGCACAAATTGAGAACTTTTGGAAAAATATTTTCTCATTTGAGCTTGTAAATAACATTTATGTATCATTAGCGTTTGTTTTCTTTTTGCCTCTTGTGGTTGGCATATTAATATCTTAGGTATTTTTTTACTTAATTACTCGTTATTGCACCTACTTGGGTGAATTATAGTTAATTTATCATTATTAAATTAACTTCAATTTAGTTTTTATATAAGATTTCGCACTTAACTCACCGATTAAAGAGAATTCATGTTTATCATTGCAGTTCATCAATAGGGGTTATATATTTTAAATATTTGGGCCTCAATGCCTTGGTGCGATGATAATGTACAAATTCATCAAGCATTTTCTTGATTTTAATTTGCTATTGAAGTTTGGGTAAGTTTGCAATACACGTTTGCATACAAATTGATACTGGGTTGATGGATTTATATTAATGTTTTTGTCAAAATGATTGTTAGTTATTTCTGCAACATTGCGGTTTTTGGAATTTTTACGAAGCTTCAAAAAATAATTTTTGTAACACAAATTATTACAACTTGTCATATAAAAACATTAAAGATGAAGAGTTTATTTTTTTTAATTAAATTTCCTTCGAAAGTGTTTTTTTTTATAAATAATTTCCATGTTATCTATCAAACACATACATAAATTCGCTTTAGACAGTTTGATTATTTTCATTTATAAATTAATTAAAATGCAAAATTAATGAAAATTTCATACATATTTTTTTTGTTTGTTTTTAAATTAAATTTCAATTGAATACTTTCTCTTTGTTTGATTTAAAATTTTTTTTTTTTTAATATAAAATCAGCCGAGGGCTTTTTTAATTTAATAGTACATCAATTGTATCTATTTTTAGTGATTGATTTTGTTTTGTGTTATAATTTGCTAAAGTAAATATTCTAAGGCAGATTATAATGAATTAAATATATTTTATTTAATTTTCGTTATGAATAAAGCATAGCTGTTGTTGGTTTTTTAATAAAATAAAATATATATATTAATCTAAAATAACTAAAAGTGTAGGAAACAAAGTATTTCGCATGTTTGGTGGTGGATTTTCTTTCCAAAGTGGCGCTTACGTTTTTTATTTTTTTTAATGATTTGATTATATTTCTTGCCCATTTTTCTATTTTTTTTAAGCCATAAACTCATATTTTCATCAAACAGCATTCGCATTCTAGCAAGTAATATTAAGCAACCTTTTTTCTATATAGGCACCAGCGTTAAAAAAAAAAACAAACAAAAAAAAACTTAACGTAAATAAATTGTTTTTGTAGTTTCTTTTTTTTATTAATTTTAATTTTTCTTCAATTTAATTTTATTTAAATATTATACCCATGAAATTATATCCTCAACAAAAAAATAAGTAAATATAAGTGAATAGAATTTTTGAAAATGAAACATCAAAGAATAGAATAATATCATATATTCAAATTTTTAAAGGCATTATACATCGAAAACGACAGTTTTACACGGCATCTGTATAAAATGCCGTGTAAAACTGTCGTTGTTTGATTTAAAATTTTTTTTTTTTTAATATAAAATCAGCCGAGGGCTTTTTTAATTTAATAGTACATCAATTGTATCTATTTTTAGTGATTGATTTTGTTTTGTGTTATAATTTGCTAAAGTAAATATTCTAAGGCAGATTATAATGAATTAAATATATTTTATTTAATTTTCGTTATGAATAAAGCATAGCTGTTGTTGGTTTTTTAATAAAATAAAATATATATATTAATCTAAAATAACTAAAAGTGTAGGAAACAAAGTATTTCGCATGTTTGGTGGTGGATTTTCTTTCCAAAGTGGCGCTTACGTTTTTTATTTTTTTTAATGATTTGATTATATTTCTTGCCCATTTTTCTATTTTTTTTAAGCCATAAACTCATATTTTCATCAAACAGCATTCGCATTCTAGCAAGTAATATTAAGCAACCTTTTTTCTATATAGGCACCAGCGTTAAAAAAAAAAACAAACAAAAAAAAACTTAACGTAAATAAATTGTTTTTGTAGTTTCTTTTTTTTATTAATTTTAATTTTTCTTCAATTTAATTTTATTTAAATATTATACCCATGAAATTATATCCTCAACAAAAAAATAAGTAAATATAAGTGAATAGAATTTTTGAAAATGAAACATCAAAGAATAGAATAATATCATATATTCAAATTTTTAAAGGCATTATACATCGAAAACGACAGTTTTACACGGCATTTTATACAGGGTGGTTCTAATTTTACCCAACGTTTATTTCGTAGAGGGATGAGTGACACCAAGACTAAAATATTTGTAGATATATATTTATTATAAGGCTTTTCTGAAAGGCGAAATAAGTCTCCAAAAACTTATTTTTTTTTTTGGATATTTCTATAAGACGAAATTAATATCTGAAAGACGAAATAAATACCCAAAATTACAATTTTAAGGATATTTCTGAAAGAACAAATAAATCTTCACAAAATATTTTTTTCAGTCTCTTTTTGTCTCGTCATTTTTTTTTTCATTAACCACAACTCAAAAAAGACGAAATGAAACCCAAAAAAAGTAAAACTAACAAAAAACTGAACAAAAACAATTTTTGGGTTTTTTCAAAAAAACGAGATCAATATGTCTAAGAAATCAACTTTAAGCATTTTCAAACGTTATAATACTTTATTTGTACTTTCTGAACTTTTTAAAGTTTTCCTGCACAGTGGAATAATTTCCTTTAACAAAGAAAATCGAATAATCACACATCACCATAAAGGATTTAATTTCTTTGTTTTGATTTTTATAATAAATTTAAGAAATTTAAATAATAAAATTAATTTAAGTCAAAAAAATTAATATAAATATATTTTGGTGCAACTGGAAATTAAGCAGATAAAAAAAACTCTGCAAAACTCTTATTATTAATAAAGTTGAGATTATTTTTAACAACTTTTTGCTCTATGTCTAAATTATCACCTCTGGAAATGTCGTTGATAAAAATTGGAAAAACTCTTTAAAAACATAATGCAAGCGCGAACAATAATCTTGGCACATTTATTATAATATATAAATCATACAAATGACCTGAATTTATTTTATTAATTATAAAAATATTCGAACTGAGATAAAATAAACACCATACATCTATTTATATACATAAAAGATAACAAAATTCAATCGAGTTATATATTTATTCATTAAAAAATAATTTAATTCGCTGATTACTATAAAATTATTTCAATAAAATTAGATTTAATGAAAAAATCCCAATTACATGCTATTTTGTAAGCGAAAAATTGAATTTTTGAAATTTTAAATTTTTTGTCATCTTCCAAAATAAATAATAAAATAATCGAGTCGAATCAGTGGATTTAATAATTTTTTTAAAAAAATTTGTAAACCAAATAAAAGCTTTTTTAAAGAGATTTATTTTTTTACCCTTTGAACATAAATATGTTTTAAAACATAAAAAAATCACTGGTAGATAAATGTCTTGAAAAAGTCCGTCGCCTGTCAAAATATAATGGCGCTAAATTTTAGACGATTAATTTGGAAGTTCAACCACTTTTAGTATGATGCAGGTTAAAAATACGATTTTCCAAATTTTAAACGAGTTAGCATCGTGCTCTCTCTTTAACATTTTATTAAAGTTAAAATCACCAAATGTCTATTTTAACTTTTTAGTAACATACTAACTCAAAATGTCACTTTGACAATTAAAATGGTATGTTCGCTTACTTGTTTGTACGAAATGTCACTTTTTTGAAGTTTATTAAGATAATAGATACTAGTAAAACAATGGTTAGAACTAAAAACATTTTAGTAAAGAGCTTTTAAGTTAGTAGATTGTTAAGTAGTATCATGCTAATACCTTAACATCAGGCTGTTGAAAATCTTGCGTCAATATTTTTAGCTTTGAGGTTAATATACCCATTTCCGGTATTTTATTTATCGTGTATAAAATAATATATATGGCAAGTGGGGCTTTAGATGACTAGAAAATTGGCTCTGGGATTTAAAAACCTCATATGTGGGATATTCGCCAAAAATATGTCATCTTAAAGGTTTACAGTTGGTGAAAAAAGATTAACTCTTTACAGAAATTGGTCAGCCATTGATAATTTTTAATCAATGGTAAAAATTTTTTTTAGGTCATTAGAGATCTCTAGCACCTCATTTTTGGGATATTCAAAAGGATTAGATAAGATTTTAGCGTTTGAAATAATTTGAATTCCCTTTCATATAAGTTTTCTTGTGATTGTAAAAAAGAAGAGTATTGGGAAGGGAAATGAGGCTGAGATGAGTAAAAATTGGCTCTGGGATCTTAGAACCTCAAATGTGGGATATTCGCAAAAAAAAGGAAATTGTCTAAAAGCTCAACTATACTTTTAGAAAAGCTATTGAAAATTTTGTAATAAATGTTCAAAAGTTTTTCAGGGTCATTAGACATTTTCATAGCACCTCCTTTGTGGAATATTCAAACAAATTTACCTTTTACTTAATACCCATAAAATATCCCAAGTAGTTTGAGTAATGGTAATTTTTTTAAGGCCGGAGAGATATTTAGAATTTGTCTTTTTTGTTTGTGTTAATTCGTACATTTATATGAAATGATTTAACAAGTTTTAACCGCGATTTCCGCGATGCTCAGATCTTTTTGAACAATCTTTGATTTTTTTGTTGCGCTCACAATTCGAAGGAAGCAGATGAGACTGACGATGCTCCTCCATAAATCCTACGAGCAATGTCCCAAGTATGATTGTTCTATATGCCATTGCATTTTTATAATCGCTATTACATGATGATAATTCTATGACACCAGTACCTTTAGGAATCAAGCGAAGCCAAACCCTTGCTTATCACTGTTTCTTCCTAAAAACTTGATTATACCAGTTCTACTTTACAAACGTAGTGCTTCCATCACGGAATATCTAAAATCTACAAGAGGTGTCCAAATGGTTCGGGGCAAGAAAGTCTAGCATTGCAGTATAGAAGTTGCCCAAATGGAAGGAGTCGTCAACCAACATTGTGAACGCAACTAGAAGCAGATAATTCTGGATCGGGATGAAAAAATATAGGCTTGTTGGTCGAGCCTGAATTCACCACAAACTGCAGTAAGTTAGAAAGTACATCCAACTTTTTTGTAATTTTGTTCATATTAAACGGTTTTTCTGGAGTTTTCCATTATTATTTTGAAGGTGAGGACCTCTTTCTAGATTTAAATACCAATTTATTTTTTAAATTATTTCTTTTTAAATTTAATCTTAAGGCTGCTCTCACGAAACAGAGCTAGAAGTTGAACATTAACTTGAAGATAACGGCTAAGTCAACACATTTAAAAAAAAAATAATTTTTATTAAATTTAAAAAAAAATCTAAGATTCATAAATACATTTTTTTTATCGAAGACCGACCGAAACCGATTTTCTTAAGTCAAGATAAAACCACTCTGCGCAATAACTTAAAAATACCTACAGATGATTTTTATTCGAAACATCTAATGTTGTATGAAATAAAAATCAAAATCCTCAGCTCTTAATATAATTTTATTTAAAAAAAAAATCCATATAAAATATACTGCCACATATAAACAATCAAACTATTTACACATCTATACAGTTAAAAAAAAAACATCAAAACAAAAACGTTTCAAAACACGCCCCATTAAGACACGCCCCATTGTCGCAGTACAAGTAAAATATTGAATATTAATTTAAGAAATACATGAAACCGTAGCCAAATAGTTGCACTAAAAGTGAACAAGAGGCAAGTAAATATTAATTAATTTATTGACACAATTATTTAAGTTAAAGAAACCAAAAAAAACAAAATTAAAAATCAATCCAAACAAAAACGAAATAAAAATTAAATACGCACGGCAGTTTTAAGCAATTTTGTAGGGAAAATAGTTTGTCGTTTTTTTTTTATTTATTATATTATTATTATTTTTAAAATTTTAAAACATAATAGATAAATTAGATTTAATGTCGTATTTCTGTTTTGGATTTTTGTTTAAACGTTTATCTTACAATTGGAACTTTTTTTCATGTTTTATTTTTGATTTTTATGTGAATATTCATTCAAACCTGTTATTGCTATCTTAGCTGACCACTTGCTTGTTCCATCCAAAACGCTTTGTTTCACTGCTTTCATATGACCTGTATGAGATTTTTCCTCAACGCTGAATACCGCTCTACATTATATATATGTAAGTATTTTTTTTATGTATATATATATATGTTTTTTTTTATTTTTGTAATTTAATTTAATTTATTTCTTATATATCAAAAACTATGCAGGTGTACAATTAGTTTTTGTTAAATTTATACATAGAAAGAGTTAGCTGTATTTTATTTTTTTTTTCAATTAAAAATTGTAAATAAAAAACGAAAATCGCAAAAAGAAAAGCAAATTTAAATTTTCAAATGACTCACCGGATAAGTTCAAATATTTCAGGCTTCTCACGTTCACGCTGTTTCATTCGTTCTTTCATTGCGGTTATTATGGAATTGGCTTTGTCTTCAGCACCATGTTTTGAGCTCTTCTCGGCAGCTCCTAGTTTTGAAAAAAAAATTTTCATTGTAAAAGTTTAGAATTCAGTAATTTTGCAAGTTTTTTTTAAAGGAAAATTAATAAATATTTTGTTGGTACCAAAAACTTCAAGTACATTCAAGAAAAAGTTAAATTTTCTATAAGAGTACTCTATGAAGAATGAGTTTAACGTTAATTTTTATATTATTGTGTATTTTTGTTACAACATCGTGGTGTAGGTACTGGAACTCTTATAAAAGTTTTATTTCCAGTACAAAAAAGTATAGAAAGAGTACTTTTGTACAAAAAGTTTAAAGCAACAATAGCGTAGAGTAGGTACTGGCATTTTTATAAAAGTATTTTCTAATTTATTTTATCAGTACAAAGAAGAAAAAAAAGGGTTTCTGTACAAAACATTTTAAATGATTTAATTGCATTGTACTATTAAGTAGTATTTTCGGTACCAAATATCTTAAGTACATTCAAGAAAAAGATATATTTTTGTAAGAGAATTTTGTGTAAATGGAATTAACGTTTATTTTTCGATTAAGGTGTATTTTCCTACAACATTGTGGTGCAGGTACTGGAATTCTAATAAAAGTTTTCTAGTACAAAGAAGAAAAGAAAGAGTACCTACTTCTGTACAAAAAACTTTAATAATTTGATTATATAGTGCTATTAAGTAGTATTTTTGGTACAAAAAAGTTTATGTACATTCAGGAAAAAGTAGTATTTTCTGACCAAATAAGATACGTGTGTTGTATAACTTCGGGATGGTCTCTATATTAAATTAACCTTAAATATAAACAAAAGAAATCAAAAAATAACTTACTCTGAAGACAATCAGCATTTAGGAGATCCTTGCACTTTTCATGACACTTCACACCGCATTCAGTGCAACGAACACCTTGCCGGGCAATACCCCAAAGTAGACCTTCACATTCGTAACAATAAGTTGGTGATGTCGCAGTCCATAGGACAAAATTATGTGGCGTTGTTGATGAAATGGGATAGATGAGAGCCTGCAGGGCTTTTTTGTAAACGTGCATTTTCTATAACACGCGACCAAGTGAACACAGACAAAAAAAATATATCACATTAAGACGTAGTTTTTCTGTTAGTGATTTAAGTTTCTCTAAATAATAAATTTTTAGTACCATTTTTTAATAACATATATAATAATAATAATTATACTGCCTTATGTTACATACTTTTATGTCATGACATAAAGAAGCTTCTCTTAATGTATGTGTATACTAACGTATTACGTAACGTTTTAAAAATTCTCTTGAATATAAAAGTGCTGGAGAATATTATCTTTACCAAAATGGAGCATCTATTACCACTGACATAGAGCGGAATATAAAGAAGGTGCTCAGAGCATGTGCTGAAGAAAAATGAATCTAAGCACGCACTCCTGAAATTGCATGTGCTTAATATATTTATCCATGCCATATAAAGCATCTGCTCCAAAAAAAAGAGTGGACTTTTAAGTAAATGCTCCATTTATTCATAACACCCAATTTTATTTATATAATGTATAAACCTTAAATAAAAATATGGAACTTACCAACTCTTCATCATTTAGGGTTGCCCTGGGTACAGCTGATGTCAATCCAGCATTCCTTTTAGTTGCGGCCATAGTCTATTTTTTGTTGGTTTTATTTTAAAGATTTTATCGTTTTTGAATAAGACAAAATACAAACATTAAAAAAAAAAAACAAAATTAAAAAGTATTTAAATATAATAAATTAAACAAACAAAATCATCTAAGCTTACTCAATAATTGTGAAACAAAATAGTAAAACAATTTATCATTTTTTTTTTCAAATTTTATAATACATTTTTTGTTATAATGCGTTTTCTACATTTTAAAAACAAACATGTTTAATTAAAAAAATAAATATATATATATAAATATATCAAATCATTAATTAACTAATATTTAAGAAAATTACAAAATCTATCATGCGTTGCAATGCATTTTGTTTTTTCTGTTAAACTTTGAATTTTTTTTATGATTTTTTTATGTAAGTATTCAAAATTTCTATTTTTTTTTTTCATTTTATGTTTTATTTATTTGTTTAAGTGCTTAGTTTTGTAAATTGTAACTTTTAACTACGTCATAAGTCTCCAAAACTTATTTATCTTTTAAAAGAGTTGTGCATAACTATTAAACCCCTTCTGTCTTTGTTTAAATAATGAATTTGAGAAAGAGAGAGAGAATGTGATTAGTAAAGCCTCAACTACATAAGCCAAAAAAGTGAAAAAGTGCAAAAGTGAAAATTTTTAAATTGATTTTGTGATAGTTTTTCTGACTAGAAAACTTATAAAAATGATGCAGAAAGCTTAAATTTTGGTTTAAAAACAAATTTGTGTATTCTTTTTCACAAAACAACGGCGCTAGCGGTAAAAAAAATATTTTTACTTTTGTACTTCAGTACTTTTTGGCTTATGTAGTTAAGCCTTAATAATGGATTTGGAGAGAAGTTAGTGTAATTTAATTATTAACATGCAAATATTTTTTTATATTTGTTTTTTTTTAATATTAATTAATTTAAAATGTAATTTTGTTTATGTTTATGTTAAAAGTTACTTTTTTATACAAATACCTCATATTTTGTTTTTGTTTTTAAGACAGAATAACCCTCTACCTCCCGAAAAAAAACTTTTGTCTATAAAGCCCTCGAAAAGTGTCAAGCAATTTTCAAGCAAAATTTTTCGATAGCAAAAATGTTTGTATTAAAAAATTTAAATTATAAAAAAAAACTTAGCAAAATAATAATCAAATTAATAGAAAAAAAAAATATGAAAAAAAATAATAATTGATATTTTTTTTTAATTTTCCAAGGAGCAATAGGTAATATTAATATTTCATAGCTTTTTCATGTTATTTTTTATTTCGAAATTGCGACCATTTTTATTAAATACGGATTAACTTTTTCACTTTTGTTCATTTGAAAGTTTAAAATTAAAATATTAAACTTTCAAAAATTGAATAAAATTGTAATTACCACGAAACTGTACATCGTCATCGGTGGCTGATAACAAAGTGATCGTCTGTTCAAGAGCTTGGGCGCCAGTTTTGTGTTTCTCTAAAGTTCGTGTGAGGCTCTTAGAGACCTAAATACTTTTGGTACAAGCAAATAACGGTCCAAACCCAAAACGCTAGAAAACTGGGTATTCCACATAATATTTACTGCCAAAAATGTAGGGACTAACTGCTGTCTTGCCAAAGAGCAAAAAAGGTATCTTTCAATTTATAAGAATTTATCAAAATCGAATATCAAGAACTTGAAATTGAATGCTTTGAGGCAAACTTCTGTATCTTTTGTATCATTTTTATCTCTTTGTCAAATTTTTAGGGTGTTGAAGTCAGAGCATGGTAAATTGAGGGTAAACGTAATTAATTTTAAAAAAGGTCGCTGCAAAAGATCAACATTAAAAATAGGAAGTAAATGAGAAATGGCGCCCAACATTATGTGGTTTCAGCCCATGGTCCTATACCTGTGGGTTTGAGTAGACCTTGGACTGCGGGTGTGGTTACCACGTGCTCTTTATCGACTCCGACAGTTTGAATCGTGGAGTTACTTTTACTTCTCTTTGGAGCAGAAGAGGAAGAAAGTGAATTTGGACAAGCTTGTTTACTATCATTTACTATTAATATTTTTGAGTGGCGATATTTTTTCATAATACCCGAGATACTTTTACCCATATGATGGCACAAGAGCTTGAGCCTAGATGAAAAACCTAAAAAAAACTTGTTGCAGAGCAGATTCATGAAAGAATCTGAGAATTTTGGCCAAATGTTGGAAAGAGCTCGAACATTCATATAAAATAGAATAATTTTAAGTGTTGAAGTTGCAGCCGTTTAACTAAGAAGGTCAATATTTCTTAAACTTAGTTTTACAAAAATAAAATCCTAAAAAAAAAATTATTTGTATTTTCAATTTTTTAAAATCAACATAATCATGATAAAGCAATAAGAAAGTATAGTGTCATAAAAACTTCTCTATAAGTACTTAGCGATTTTCAAAAATAAATAACAAAAAATTATTTAAATGAGAATGAAAAATGCATGCTCAACTGTAAACGGTGCAAGTTTTTGCCAACATTTTTTTTTTAATTTACCAGCATAAAAGAAAACATTATTGTGAAATGTATTATTTTATTATTTAAACAAACAATAAAAAAACTTGCTGTTATAGTTTTTTTTTTTGCAAAAAACACTATGGGCCTTTCTAATAACCAAATTTAGTTAATAGAGTTAAAGGAAAATCTCCAGACTTCAATTTAAGAAAAATCACGTACTAATAACGAATTTAGTCTCCAGGTTAGTCACTTTAACACGACGAAAATTTAATAAACGAAAATACATGTTTAAAGCCTTACACTACTCATATTAAACAAATGAAATGGTGCCGTAGTTTGTTCTATTTTATAGTACGTAAATATGTATTTATTTAGTACACTTAAATTTACTTTTACGTTATTTGTCGATTTCGATTGGTATTACGTGGTTGGGTTTCAATCTTCAGATATTTAGTTTTGAAGGTGTTTTTTTTTTCTTTTATGTATCTAATATTTGACTTTCGGAAACTTTAAACTTTCTATTAGAACCTATTATAATAAAGGGTTTTTTTCTTTAGACGTGTGGTTTTCAATCTGGTAATACTTTTTTCGGAGTTGGTTTTTTGATAGCTGTTACTTGATTTATGCTCATTTTGGTTTGCCATTTCATAATGAATAGACTTACTCCTGAACAACATTTGCAAATCGTGCAAATTTATTACCAAAATAATGGTTCGGTTCACGCGACGCACTGCGCGCTGCGTCCAATATTCGGTCTACATAATTGTCCAGCAGAGTAATTCGAGCAACAATGGATCGGTTTCGCACCACGTTTACTCTAGTGAATGCGCATTCTCAGAGACGCCGTACAATGCGCACTGAAGACGCTTTTGCTGCTGTGGAGCAGAGTATCGAAGAAGACCCGAATGTGTCCATCCGCCACTTTATGGAAGATTTTCCCAGCCGCGGCGGCCACTTGCCAGAAATCATTTTTTGCCAAACCCTTATCTTTATAATAAAGCTAAATTCTTAGTCATAACATTAAATTTTATGCGTCTTGTTTCTTCTTGAAAACCACACGTCTTAAAAAAATTACCTTTTAGTAAGTGTTAAAAAAGGACACGATGCAATACTTAGAATTTTTTGTTTTTTTTTATTTATCTGTTAAAAATTTTGAAAATTGTATTAGAATCAAAAAAAGGATTTTTTAACGTGAAGGTTAAATTGTTTATTAGTAGGATATTATTTAAGCTCCGCACTTTATTTTAATTTTACTAATATTGTCGACATTAGTACTTGGTTATTAGTAAGGCCTTATGTAAGTAGGTATATAAGAGAAAGCTTCGAAAAAATACTAAAATTTGGCATTTTTAGCAGCGAAGACTAAATATAATTATCAAAGAATTGAACAGAAAAAATATTTAATAACAAATACAAATCCTTAAAGTGAAGTGAACAAAGTAACAAAAAAAAAACAAACAAAAAAAAACAAAAGAAACAGTAAAATTTTGGAAAATTAAAATGTTGGACATATACCTTGAGCACCTTTTGGGTCCAATATTTATATTTTTATTTAAAAATATATTATTTTTTCGGTTTTTATTTTTTAAAAAAGAGACGCGCGCAGGGTAAAAAATATACAAGCATAGTTAATAAATATGTTTTTATTTTTTTTTTTTTTATTAATTAATTTTTTTGGTAAAATAAATATTCGCTTAACAATATTAATAATATAGAGATTAAGTAAAAATTTTGAATTTTTTGTTTTGTTTTCCTTATATTTTTAGTTCTTAATTTATATGAAAAAAAAAATAAAAAAAAATAAAATGGCCATGTAAAAATATCAATGAATGGTTTTTGAATTTTTCTTTTTCTCGTTTTATGTGTTTATTTCTGTATGTTTTATGATTTTGTTGTTGTTTAAATAAAAAAAAAGAAATCTATATAGAAAAAAAAACACTGAATTGTACTTACAAGTTCTGATACGAGTGGTATCGATTTTCTGCGGGGCCGTATGTCTGGCATGCTGTCGATATTACTGTAAAAGGGGTTATCACCTGGGTGTCCATTGCCTCGGCCACCGACATCACCTGGTCCTGATCCATTCTGTTACGGGGAAATTATTAAATATAGCTTAGCGAAAATTAAAAAAAATATATCATCAATTTATAAGATCGGATTGGAGCAATCAAAAAGTTTGCACTTTTACCTATTTGAATGTATGACAGATACTGTGATATTCACCACTAAAAATATAGGCTTCACTATACCTATATGGTAACATTCTTTTCCCTTTTTAATGGCAACAAAAACTGAAAAAATTATAACTTTTAAGCATCCTGGAACTCTTAAAGTATTAACGCAACTAAAATAGAAAAAAAAACTGAGTATATCAAACGAACTTGATCTTGTGGTTAAAGGGTTTATCGTGGCTATAAAAAAAAGATATTAGTTTATTATTTGAAGCAAATAAAAAGAAAATTATTTTATATAAACTGCGTCGTATTTAAAGTAATTGTTAAACATTCTAAATACATTCTAAATACATTGCCTAGTTCTAAAATCAAACAGGGAGAACTAGTAATTGAGAAACGGAAATTCAAAACGAACAGAATTTTTCAACTGTCAAACGTCTTTTTAGTAAATATTTTTGATTTTGATTTTTATAATTCTGGACAAATTAATTTTATTTTTAGCTTCCTATAAAATGTTATTGTCTTCCAATTTATAACAAAAATCAGTAGAAAAGGTCCTAAAAAAGGACGTTATATGAACGTTTAGAAAATTCACCTTCAGACCGGCATATATGTAGTACCTGGCTGGACCCCTATGCATTTTGTATTAAAACGCATTTTGAACATTATAAGCTGGGTTTTTTTGTTGATATAACTTCAAAATGCTATATCATATCAAATAACTTAAAATAGCTGTATGTTAAGTTCATTCACTCAGTTCTTACCTTTTCCTTGTCCTTAGACTGTTCTTCTTCTTTAATTTTATCCTGATTATTTCGCTCTTCGAGCTTCTTTTCTTTGAGTGTCTTAAGCAATTTCCACTTACTACTGCCTAATGCGCAACCATTACCAACACCTGAACCTTCCATACTAGCACTGGACTCCTGACTATTGGCTTTCATAATGGTTTTCTTGGCAACCCCATTTATGGTTTTGCCTTGGCCCACAACATCTGCTTCTTCATCATCAGTTGTTGGTGTTTTAGGTATAGTTTCCTCCATATGTCCGTTTATAGTTGTAACAGAAGTGGGCTTAGTTGTAGTTTCCAGCTGATCTTGCTGCTGATCATTTTCCTCCAAAGATTCCTTACGATCATCCTCAATTTGGTCATCATGCTTTTGCGCCAACACAATTTCATCTGATATTCGAGAAGAGTTATCCGTTTGCAAGTTTTTTGCTGTCAGTTGTTGACTCTCCTTGAAATCATTGCAGTTTTGAAAGGTTTTGAAAGCCTCTCCATAGTCCTGTTTCTCATCGGCATCATCTTGATTGTCACTCATGTCAGTTGGCGTATCGGGTCCCGATGTTGCCCCAGATGACCGACTTGAATTTTCATCTTTCGAGGCCACATTTATATCTTTGTCCTCGAATACAGTAGATTCAGGAAAGTTTACTGGAGCTGATTCATATTTGGAGTGTCTAAGCCCAGGTACTACATGTCTGGGCTCAGCAGCACGACGATCGTCACGATCCTCGGCACATGAAGAATACGGCGATGAAGAGGAAGAAAATGGAATATCGTCAGCACTATCTTCAGCATCTGTCGGTAGCTTCCTGACATTCCGTTGACGTTTTTTCACTTTCTTGACTTTCTTCAATTGACGCTGCTGCTTTTGCTGCTGATCGTGCATCATATTCGCTTCAACCATGTTCAGTTCTTTCAGCATTCGCTGTTCCTCAGCATCATCGTTGTCCTGCCAAGCGCTATGAACATCTGTTACTTTGGCAAACTTTTCATAAACATTTAGCTTGGAATTATAAATCACTGCTGAAGGCATTCGCTGATGGTGGAAGTGCATTGCAACTGGCGGAGTTTGTGGCAGGATATGGTGATGGTACTGTGCCGGAATGGATGGCAATTGATAATGTGAATGAATGCCATTTGGCATACTAAGTGGTTCTTCTTCTTCAGATATAAGATCATTTTCTTTGTGTTTCTTCTGTTCGTCACCGGAACCAGCATCTTCAGTGCCATCTTCTGTTTCTGCTTCAAAACTTTCTCCCAAAACTTTGACATTAGACTTGAGTTCGTCGAGCACATTTGTCATTTGTTGCTTGACTTGAGGATCTGGTTGATATAGTAGATTGGACTGTGATGGAATGGTGAACGTTGTTCCATCCAGCTGTTCAGCACCGAGTTGATCGATCTGCGAAAGCAGGCCCTCTTGATTCATCTGAGCATCAAGTTGGGCTTGCGTTTCAAGCTCTTCCAGTTGACGTAGCTCGTAGCAGAAATACTCGTCATCAGTATCGATGCTATCTTCAGTGCTCTGTCGCCGCGAAGAAGAAACAGTGCGATAGGAATGTTGGCTGCGGTTGTCATCGTCATCTCGAATACCCGAGGGAATATCCAAGGAGGCCTGCGAGCGTTGGCCGTACTTCATTGCTCGAGACATCGGCATTGATGATGTCGACACTAGGGAACCGTTGAGAAACGGGGTAGTGGTGGGTTGTGTTATAACTGGGGTCATAATTTGAGGCTGACTGAAGCCCATTGAAGTGCAAACCTCATCCACATCATCATCTTCTACGTACATGGAGTGAGTCTTCTGTAGCTGAGGGCCTGACGATGATAATCGCCTCTCGGATGTTCGGATTTCGTTGTCTTTCATGGGTTCTGCATCGGGCTGGATCTTGATATCTGGAAGGGCCATGTGATCCTGCCCGTGGAGCTGTTGTGTTGATTGTTGAACTTGATCATCAAACTCACATTCCTTCTCTGGTGGATGGCTTTTGATGGCATCGCCAACGGTGGGGAACATTGATTTAAAAAACACATCGCCATTTTCATTTGTCGAAGATTCTGTTGGAGTTCGATGGATTTTATTAACAACAGCATATGAGGCCTCCTCCTTTTCTTCCCGAGTCGGTGGTGACAGTGCAGAAGGTTGTATCTGATATGAGTCTATAGAAGCCGAACGAACTCTTTGTACAACGATGTCAAGCCTCATACTATCTTCTCCTCGTGAGCGTCGGGCCATCTGCTGCTGCTGTTGTTGGCAGGCATCATTCGACGATATCTGTCGATCTTGTTGGCCAAACTCTGAGCACTCGTTTTCATCTCTGACACCATAGAAGTCCGAGGAGTGCAAGGAGTTTCGTGACTCACTAACAGTATTATCGTCGTTGTCGGACGATGTGAAATTAGGCATTTCTTCTCCAGGGTCCGACATACTCGACCCAGGACGTGCCGCTCCAAAGCTATAACGACGATAAGTCTTAGCTTTTTGCATCAGATTGCTGACAGTAGATGAGAGGGAGCGTTTTTTCTTCCTCGAAGAACTTGCCATATTCGCTGATGATGGCTTTTGAGCACCAGTATGAGTTGCACGCCGAGTCATGGGAGGAGCTTTTGAGAACCGTTTCATCAGGTTCAGTCCATGGACCTTTTGATTATGTTTTTCTGGGTAGTGCTGCTGCTGATAGCCTGCCATAGAAACTGGACCATAACCAGCGTCATGCTCGACATCCATGTCCAAAGACTGAGACCGATTGTGCTTGCCCATACGTTTCAATCGCAAATCTGGAAAAAGATGACTGATTTTTCCCCACACATGGAACTTTCCAACGTGTTTTTCACCTTGCAGTTGGCTCTTTTGCTTCTGCTTGCCGATATGTTGTTGCTGCTGCTGGTGATGGTTCGATCGATTTATATGTTGCTGATGATGCTGATGATGATATGAATAGAATGATGATGGTTGCTGTTGGAAGTCTTCTCCAACATTCGTTGGAAGACTCACGTAGGCGGAGGACCGATTAAGCAGGTAAGATTGTTGTGAACCGTTTCGTTGTTGTGGCAGCTGCTGCTGATGCAAGTCATTTAGATGTTTCTTCTGTTGTTGCTGCTGGTGCAGCATTTCAAGCTGCTCCAGATGTCGACTGAGTTGCGATGATGATGGCTGGGAAGAGTAGCACCGGTAGCGTGGTCTTGCCCCATTCCCGTAGTCTCCCTGGCCACCAATGTAGTCCAAGTTGTTGCTGCTATTGTAGTCCGTCAAGCTATTCGATGATGGATAGTAAACCAGACGATCGGTCAAATTTCGGTGCTTTTGCGCTGCAGATTCGATTTCATCGATATCTGTTTCTTCGTAGAATGGCGACGTTTGCGAGCTGCTTCGACAGTGTCCGCTCGTTCGATCAGCTCTTGTATGGCGCACTTGCATTGAGTCTTTGGGAACATTTGGAGATTTCCGATCACTTACTGGTGACTCCCGAGCTGGTTGAGCATAGAAACTCTGTTCGGTCTGATTGCGGATCAAATCAGGGAAGTTTTGCATGGAATCCGAAGTTGGTGATGTGCCATTGCCAACCAAGTCCGCTGCCGATGCCGATGCCGAGGCCTCGATTGCAGCAGCAACACGTAACGAATGTTTGGCATGTTGCTGTTCATCCCAGGCCAACATTTCATCGACAGTTCCACTATTCTTACCCAATATACGCTCACGCTGTGCGTCAAACATCGATTTATTCTCGTACGCCGAGCAGATTGGCATGTTCTTCGAAAGCTCCTTAATATAATTGAGGTTCTCTTCGGAGAACATGAAGTCATTCCTCTCGGAACAGGAGAGCGATGTTGTTGTGCTTAGAATTGTTGGTATCTGTGAGCATGCTGTAGCTATTGTAACAGATCTGGTGTGCGTGAATTTTGACAGCATCGCTGAATTAAATGGATTACTTTCATCTAAAGTTATGGAACTGTTCGACTTGCCCGTTGCAATGGGTCTGGTACCTGGTAAAATTGGTGATCTATCCCAACTGCCACCCGAAATGCCGCTTAACGAGCTTAGACCCGAATCGGACTTCGCTTTCTTTGCCAAGTTTTGTTGTTGTTGTGTTTGTTGTTGTTGATGGAGTTGAAGTTGATGTCTTTGGTAACGTGAACTACTCCCACCACTCACATGGGTTAGAGGAACTTGGCTTAGAAGTTCTTTTCGTCCAATAACCTCCTCCTCCTCTTCTAAATCCTTGTCCACCATACCAATTTCATCTTTTCCGATTACTCCCTCAATAGATTGTTTTCGTCGATGCATCTGCAGAATATCATAATGAAATGGATTCATCGTTGAGATTTCTTGGCTCTCGTCGATTATAATATTGTTAGTGTCTTCGTCGATGTCAAAGAAAACCTCTTCGACTTTAAGCTCTTCATCTGTCGGTGCTGGGGGTGGCGGACTTTGCGACGTATTGCAAAGCATATCTTCATCACAAAGCGTTGAAAAATCGTCAATCTTCCTCTCATAGCAGGGATTTTGTAAATGCAACAAGAACAGCATTGAATTGTGCCGTTCAAGAGACTTTTTCAAAGACTTAATATATTCGTCGTTGTTGTAAATATTGCTGCTGCTGGACCTATGATCGATAGTATCTCCATGTCGAAAAATTTCCTGTTCGTTTTCGATATCAACCTCAACATAGTTGTCGGTGCCGAAGTACCCGTACCGCTCCGATTCACTGGTACTCCTTTGCCTTCGATGCATTTCAGTCTCTTTGGTTTCAAGCAGTTTCAGCTGTTCATTCAAGTTTGAATTGTGGCGGATGAGTTGAGCGCTATAGCTGTATTCTCCATCTTCATCATCGGCATTACCGGGCAAAATCACACTTGAATCATCGTACAGCTGCTGTTCTTCCAATGGTGGCGCCACCGGTGTGCAAACTGATCGATCTGATGGACCGATGAGTTTTTTCAAAGTTTCGATGTTTCGATTAAGCTTATCCATTATAACATTGAATTTTCTGCCAGTGCTGACGTCATACTGGTCTTTCTCGGTCTTGCTGGTAGGATTCAACAAAAGGCCAATTAGGTTCTTATCCACTTTTTTAATTTGCTCGAAGAAAGCACTCTCTCGTTTGATGAGTCTACGTAGCTTTGACATTTCCATGGGAGTCAACATGCTCAAGTCTTCGATTTTGTTAATGCCACCGATTATAACATGAACGAGGTCGTTTTGCTGCTCTAGGCTTAAATTTGTCGCGCTGCCACTGCTCGAGCTAGTGCCATCGCCAAAGATTTCGTGTCGAAGAAATGATCCCATGTCATTGTAAGTACTCGGAATTGATGTGTACTGGGGGAATGAGCATTTAGCAGTGGTGGTTATGGTTGCAGCTGTGCTAACAGTTGTAATGACAGCATTTGTTTTAGAAGCAGCCAAGACTGATTTGAAATTATTCAACATGTCCATTTCGGTGTGAAGTTGCTTCTTGTTTCTCGAAGACTTCTTGGTTAGATCATGGGATCGGTGTGCGTGACCTGTGTTCGGTAAAATACTGACTGAGTGAGTGGTAACAATTATCGATTCTACTGCCGCCGATCGACTGATGATGGTCGAAGCAGATACGGAAGTTGTTGAAACAGACGGTTCTTGAACCAAGTCTTCGTTGTCTTCATAAATCATGCCAAGGGAAGACATTGGACGTGAGTGAACACCCCCTGCGTGTATGGAAGATGTATCGTTTTGCAGTGTCCCTAAAAAGTCATCACGATATGCTTGATTTAGTGTTTTATAAAACTCTTCGCTCATTTCCTCACTAATCTCCTCTCCTCCCCCTCCCGAATCATCAATAGGCACCGCCATCAATCTGCCCTCTGCGATCTTAGAGGCTGGTTGGCGAAAAAACTCATCGGTATCATTGCAATCCTCATCACTTAGTCTTCCGAGTCTAGATTTATATTTCTCCCGATTTACTTCAGCCGAGTTACGAAAAAAATTATACTCCTGTCGCACTTGATTGTAGGGTGTTGATTCTTCGGCATTTTCATCAACTGCGACAACACCTAATTGCAGCATTTCCACCATATCGTTCATGCTGTATAGGCCTTCATTTTCATTACCAACAGCAGCAGCAGCAGCTGCAGCTCTAAATTCACGTTCCCCTAGCATTTGCACTTTGATCTTTGCCAGCTCCTGCTCTTGGTGGGTGTCATAGTGCTCGATATCTGAATCAGAGTATAATTTTTGTCGCAAGCGATTCTGAATGTCTTGGAAGCTCTGGGTAATCCTGCTACTTTTGACACCGAGTTCGTCCAATGATCTAGTAGTTGTTGATGAGTGCAACGGCTTGGATCGGCTTTCAACATGCGGAGAGATTCTCGGTGGCAGAGGTATCTTATTGAATGCAACAATGCTGCCAGCTGATAACGTTGGCTCTAAAGCCTCATTTTTAAGTTCTTCCAAAAGATTATTGAAGTCATTTGTTGATGAAGGATTACGAAGGATTTCGTGCTGAGAAGGAATTCCAGAATCATATTCATCACCTTGAACTATTGGTTGTTGCGGTGCAAATAAGCTCTCGGGACCTTTTGAACGAGCATGTCCATGCAATTGCATTAAATTAGTCACCACCACCTGCTGTTCCATAGATATTCCCTCCAACTTTTCAAGTCGCACATACATTTTCCCATATTCGCTGGAGAGCAGGTCTAAAGCTCGCCAAGCAAATTTCAACTCAGTTTCTAGAAGACTTATTCTAGTGGAGATCTTTTCCATGTAATCCGAGATTATGTAGTCCGAATGTTGCTGACTATTGTATAGTTGACTAAGTTGCTGGTCGCTTGTCATTGAGGTCATACCGCCCCCTCCGACAGCGCCATCTGTCGTTGTCGTATTGATACTCATGTTCGATTGATGATGCTGATGCAAATTTAAATGGGCTTGATGTTGATGTTGCAGCTGCTGCTGAATATTCAATTGTTGCTGCGTTATCGAGTTGGCCATCATTAAGCTGCTTGCTGATGCACCCAACGGATGGGCCTTGCCGCTGCTATGACTGGACTGAACTTGTTGCTGCTGCCGATGATTTTGATGGAGCCGAGCCGACACTATGGGACTGCAAGGACTCGAATGAATTTGTGTTGGCACATTTTGTTGTTGAGGATTCGTATTCAAATCATTGGAATTATCTGAAGGCAGCGGTTGTGAATGCTGTCTTCCCATTGCAGTGATCAACTGCTTGTGATGGGGTTTTGGCGATGAAATCATTTGATATTATTTATGGATGTTGTTGTTGCGAAATTGCGAAGTTGACAGTTTGATATTGTTTTATTTAAGGGGCTGATGTTTAATTAATTGATGCTCTTGGTTGTTTTTGAAAGAATTCCAATGAGCTCATTAAAAATTTAAAAAAAAAAACTTAGTCTTTTCGGATTTTTTTTTTCTTTTTTGTACTTTTGTAAAAAAAAAAAGTATGAAAACTTGATTTTAAAAATTCGTAAACTTGATTTTTTTAATTTTTAGAGTTTAAGTTTTTTTTTATTTTATGTATAAAGGATAAACTTATTGTTTGAGACACATATTTAAAAAAATGTAAACAAAAATATAGTTAGTTTAGTTTTTATATAGTGAAAAGTTTATTGAGTCTTTGGTTGTTTTTTTGTTTTTTTTTATATACTTGTTTTTGTTTTTATATATGTAAATTGTTTTCTTAAAAAAAAAAGTAAATTGTGCGTCGCAATATATAAAATCAGTTCCTGGAAAATTTAAAAAAAAATGTACGTATGGGTATCAGTATACATTTATCTTCGGAAAACTTATTTTATAGAATTTCATGACAGTTTTAAGATTCTGAATCATAAAACTTGACGGATTTTATACCTAGGTGTGTAATAGCTGCTGTATAAATGGCGGTAGTTGCCAGTATGTTCGGTGTATATAGGAGGTCATGGCTTAAGTCTGCAGGACATGAATAATGGTAAAAATATTGCCAAAACCTCAACAACAACAAAAATTATATTTATAAAAATTTAAGACTGGTATCGACCCAAAATTTTCCCTCCTTCAGCATAGCCCTTGCACGAAATCCCACGCATAGGCTTTTTGTATATTTGCTTTTTAAAGACATCATGAATAAAATATTTGATTTATCATGTCATGACAAACAAGAATCAAAAGAGTCCATAAAAATATCTAGGTGTATAATGAAAGGGTGTTTTCGAATCGGATTGGTTTTGGTTTCATTTGATATATACACCTATATATAAGCTTTAAAAAAACACCCTAAAGTCATGTGAATATATTAAATGGTTAGATTATACTAAAATAAATATTTTAGTTTGATAAACTTCCATACCTCCACCATCTCGCGTTCGCATCTTTGAATAGACTATAAAAGTCAATGCGGACGGATTTCGGGGAACTTTGGATATACTCCCGACTCTATAGAGGATGAACTCTTGCGTCGATAAGAATCTCAAGAATTAGTTTGACCTTAACCCTAGAATCTACATTTCATGGTCAAGAACACTATACAAATGTCTAACGGATTTTCTTGGTGTTTTGAAAAAACGATTTCGTTTCCTCGTGTAAAAGGTACCAGAAATTAAAATAATTAAAAGAAATTAAAAGAAAACGTCAAAAAATCTCCAGGAACTTGTTTCGCTTACTTAGCAAAACTTCCCATTTCTACCATTTTTAGTCCAAAGACTGTCAAAATTACAATACAAAAAATAAATCTGCTAGAATGTAGCTATTTAAGGCAAGTAAGCGAACACACCTCGCTTGAAAGGGAACGTTGAATTTAATATAGACATAATAGGTTTGTTCGAAGTTTTATCCATCATGGGGCTCACTGGGTCGCTCTGAACTCGCTCTCGCTCTTTTGTTATCTGAGGTGTTTTATTAAGCTATACAAAGGTTATTTGTACGATATGTTCGATGTGTCTTCGGGGAGAGCTTTGAATAACTCTCACCGCGAAGCCTAGCTATTTTATTGGGGTAAGAATTCAGAGCTGTTAAAATTCAAATCAGCTGTTGAAATGTTGACAAGAAGTATAGCTTCAACAAGTATAGGTTATGAGTTATTTTGTTGTTATTTTTGTTATTTAATTGATTCATATACAGTAAAACCCGCTTAAGAGAAACGAAAAAATGTCAAAGTCTCTTTCCCTTCAGCGGGTTTTTCACTCAAAAGAACTCCAGTTAATGGAATTTTTAAATCCGCTTAAGTGAAATTTTTGAACTCCGCTTAGGTGATTTTTTAAGCGGATTTAAAAATTTCACTAAGCGGAAATTTAAAGCTTGACAAAATTGGAATTCATCTTTTGGAGTTGCATAGAAAAAATATAGATAAAATATTTTTTTTCACTTAAGAGAGTTTTTTTCAATAAAAAATATAAATTTTAGCTGGAAATATGTTTCAGGTATCCGGGTTTTTTACGGAAGTTTTGCTTAAGCGGAGTGTTTCATAGGTACCTACATAATTGCTCGACAAATACTCGGGTATGAAAAAAGTATGTATTTCAAATAAGCTGGTTTTACTGTATAATTTTAGGTACCTATAGACGAAATGGAAAAATATACACTAGTCCTATGAAAAAGTGAAAAAAATGCCTAAATTCTGCTGGATAAACTTGTATTATTCGAAGCGTTCGGTGTAAAATAAAAACACGAGCAACCTTGACAGTTGATTGGCATTGACGAGTTTGCCCTGTGGCATAAAGCACATCGAACAAACCTAATTATGTAGATATATTGATGTTTTTTAAGAAAAAACAAAAATTGAAAAGCATTTGAAACGTCATGTCATGGATATTGTGATTTTTTTAATTTGCTGTTTTAACAGGTCTAAGCAGCATAAAATCAGAAATTGTAAATAACAGTAATTTTAAACCAAAACTGAATACCTTTAAAAACTCGAGAAAAGTTTGAAGAATGCATCTTTTAACATTTCAGAACAAATCCGTTTTTGAAAAACCTCTAGTAGCGACCTCTTAAGGTGTTTTTTTGTTATTGTTGATGTTTTTGTCACGATCTTCAACCTAAGGCCGTAACATAACGGTTTGATTTTAGAAAAAAATTGTATTTTAAATTTTCAATACTAGATTTGTATATTAAAGAACCCTAATAAGTAACAACAAAATAACGTTTCGTGTGGAAAAGTTGGCTTTTGTTAGCCGGATCTCAATCATAAAATTTCAGAAATTGAACAAAAATATTTACTTCTAGCCTTAGCCTGAAACTTTATGGGTTGAAAAAAAAAACAAAAAATCACCAAAAGCATCTTTTAGGAAATATATTCAAAACGTTGACCTAAAAAAATGGACAGCACTATACACAGCAGGTGAGAAAGGAACGGAGCAAGACAGGAGAGGAGAGAAAAATAAAAATAATCCTTATTGCCTTAAACGCATTTCCTAAAAAAAAAATATTTCACTGAAAAAGGCAGGAAGAAGGTTGCTGGATTGATGCCTGTCTCCACAACACCGCTACCGCCACAGCCGCCCGACCGCCGCCCGCCGACGAAGCTGTCGCAGTTCATTTGAAATGGACCTGCTAATGAATGAGTGATAACACACAAGCGCACTAACAATTCCCAATACACACATAGATATACAACATTTCACAGTTCAAAAAATGTATACCCTCCCCATACACATTATATTTATAATATGCAACGAAAATAAAAAAAAAAAAACAAAAAAAGGACACATGTTAAAAAACATTCCTCATATTATGATGAATTTTTAAGAGTAGGTAGTTGCTTGATTTGTTTTTGTTGTGTTCTAAATGTTGTTGATGTCAGAAAAAAAAACATCATAAGAAATATATTGGTCATAGGCTACGACACGGCTGAGTATATTGTGTTCCTAGTTTCTTAATCTTCTCTTCCTTCCCTGCGTGAATCCTGTGGGCTGTGACATACATTTTCTTACAAACTCAGTCTTTTTTTTTTGTTGCTCCTTCTTAAGAAAGTTTTAGGGATTTTTTTTTCGAGTTCACTGCACTGATGTTTAATTGATTTTGGGATTTTTTTTCTCAGTTTTCCACTTAAAAAAAATTGTTTACTAAAAAGGATAACGATGACAACGAAAATACGACAACAAGAAAATAGAAAAGTTGTCGGTGGTTGAGAGAGCCTGGATCCTGTTTCCTGTTGTCCGGTTGGTGTTTAAATATTTAACTCTTATTATATTTAGTTATTCCCGTCTGTATAGAGTTTTCAGGATTTTGGAGAATTTAATAAAAAAACAGCCAAAATCAACCACACAAGCACACGCATTTTCTTTTTATATATTCTGCCTCACAAAAGGAAAATCCAGAGAAAGGAATTGCTTGTATGCACAGGAATTTAATTTATCAGTTTTTTTTTTCTTTTTTGGAAACAGATATGTACACACAGTTGATACACGGATCCATGATAGTTTTTCATTTTCTATGAATTGTTGAGGTTTACCGAGGAGATGTTTTTTACTTATTTTTTTTTTTGATTAAATGAAATATCTCCTGTTTGATTTTTTTTTCTCCAAAATTCAGAAGGATGAAGATATGTTTTTTTTTTGTTTTCTGTGCAGAGTTCTCTTTCTAGTATACCGACAAACGTCAATCCTTTGAATCCTGTGAAGTGTGTACCCTTTCAAAAATTAACACTATCCCTATAATGTAGGTATATATCCCTATTTTAGGGTTTAAATTTATAGTTACAGTTACATTTTAAGTAAAAATAAAATTAATGAAAAAAAAAAAACAATAAGGAATTCATTAGGCGGGGAAATTATTTTTTCTAATTATTTAATATTATGTTTAGTTTTTTTTTGTTTTTTATTTATAACTTTTAGCATGGAGTTTCAATTAGTTTTTTTTTTTTGAGTCATCCACATATACACATTGTATTGGATTGTGGTATAATATATGCTTTTTCTCTTTAAATTTGAAAATTAAAGAAGTTTAACATTAACACACACATTTTTGTTCACATCTTCTATATATTAATGAATTTTGTAACGCTTTTCCATCCGACACACGGAGGTTTGATAAATTAAAATTAACCTAAGACCTTAAGCTCTGTTGTAATGATTTTTTTCGTTTTTAATTTATAAACATTTTTATTTAATTTTTTCTTTTTTTTTAATTATATTTTTTTTGTTTTGATGTGTGTAGATAGATGTGCGGATAAAATATCCACGCGAATGAATTTAGAGGGAGCCGCGGCGATGTAAACAAGCAAAAGTCTTCATGCGACTGGTTGTTAGGTTCACTCTTTGTATATAAAGGTTAAAAGTTTTTTGGTTAAGAAAAAAATTTCACATCCAAAACGTCGTCGCCGTCGCCGTCTTCATCGTTTTCATTTTCGGAGTTTTCCTTCCTGCTGTTGGCTGGTGGTAGTGATTTCGCAGCCCCAAAGACTGACTGCTACGACATTGACGATATTTTGTACAAATACGCATACTCGCTCTTTTTTTTGTTTTTTTTTTTGGGAAATCGGCATGCTCAGACTCGACTCGGGCTGGCCATCTACAGGAAACAGGAGGCACAGGCAGATTTTTATAGAAAAAGGAACACCAGAGTGTGATGAAATTTTCTCTTGATCAAGGAATTAACATGTTGAGAGAAATTTAAAAAAAAAAAGGAAAGAAAAGGGAAACTGAGGGCAGAAAAAAATATTTATAAGAATTTTCCCACTAACATAATTTCATGTTTTTTTTTTTTTTTTGCACAATTATGTGTTGGGTATGGTATAGGATTTATTTCATTTGAATTGTGGTTTTTTTCAGGTAAATTATTCATATTTATTTATTTGCTTAAATATACAAACGAAACTCGAAACGCTTTAATTACAACACTGCAATGTGCGATTTTTTGTTTCTATTTAGATCCTTGATAAATATTAAGAAATACAAATTATATATACAATTTTGATTAAAAGCAAACACACCGCGTCACTTGATTGAGGTTTAACTTTTTACCTGTTGAGAGATATTTTTTTTTTTATTGTTATCCAGCTTGGGATTTTTATTTATTAGTCAATGAATTTTCAAATCTAGTTGGATAGGGGAGAGTGAGGTAAGAAGTATAGAGTAGGTAACACTATTGACTAGATTTTCTAAATTGGTTTACGAATTCTTTTTTTTTTATTTTTTTATTAAAGAGCAATACAGAACTTTCGTCTGTCAACGAAATTGATATGTGCAAATAGAACGTTTATATTTCTTTGACATTCACAAAAAGATCTTTGCGAATAGTTTTCAAAAATGAGATTTAAGTGAAGACAAAATAAATCGAAATTAAGTTGATTTCAGAATTTTCAAAAACATTTTATTCATTGAAATAGTT
The DNA here is from genome assembly GCA_929447395.1 of Epistrophe grossulariae. Classification (NCBI taxonomy): domain Eukaryota; kingdom Metazoa; phylum Arthropoda; class Insecta; order Diptera; family Syrphidae; genus Epistrophe; species Epistrophe grossulariae. The sequence goes on from OV839570.1 coordinate 7,528,806, forward strand.
GATTTTTAAATTTAAAAAAAATTCATTTGCGGAAGTTTCATATCTATAATTAAAAGCAATTTCTATTTAAAACTAATTTTAAAATCTTCATAAGAGGTCGAGAGGTTAGGTGAGTTCCAAAATACACCAGGAATGCAAGGTTATGAGTTCCGAAAGTCAAAAGAATAAATGATGATAAAAAGTTGTGAGTTTCTAAACGCATCCCAAATGTCAGTGATGCGCATTAACTGGAGCAGAAAACGCATCAAATTTTGTTAATATGTAGTTCTTAAGTTAAAATTGAATTAAATTTGACGTTTGAACTAAAAGTAAACCAAAATTATAGACTCTCGAGCAAAGTAAATTTATTTTTTTATTGTTATTAATTTGTTGGTCGTTAATTATGGTTTGTTATTCAACCTTAGTAATACAACGACATCTTACCCCTTTTTCAGTTTATAAGCTGCATAAGATTAAGTAAAATGTATGCAATGAAAAATATGAACAATAATGGTTATAGAATCCTCTGTATATCTTAAAATATGCAATGGATTTTTTACCATTTCGTTCGAAGGAAATATTTTAAATATTTCGGTTGAAATTTGAATTAAATTAAATCGTTGGATTAAAATAAACATGTATCGTTAAATGGAACAGGTGAGGCAAAATAAAATTTACCAATATTTTATTTAAAAGAAAGCAACCCTTCACATGGTTCCACTCAAAAGATCTTAAAGTTTAAGCTCTTTACATACATATGACCTTGTCGTTAAAACCGGCAATTAATTTTTTTGCATCTTCCTGATTACGAAAAGATTTTAAAATTTTATTTAAAAACATATACCCTGGTATAAAAGATGGTAGTTACTAGGTACTTATTGCTTTTATCATCCTTTAAGAAACTTGTAACCCTGTTTTAAGACAGCAGTTTTATTACAAATAGTTTTTGAATGAGAGATTTTCTTATACTTATGCATTTTCTAACTTATTTGCCCTAATTGGACTTTCATCCATTTTCTATTTGATTACATGCAGAAGCCATTTAAACATGAGACATTTTATAAGAGGGAGAGACTTTCTTTAACGTTTTTTTTATTTTATTTTTTAATCATCATATAAATTCTTGGACAAAAAACTTAAAGTGCGTGGGGATGAGAATGGATGATGCTTTAAGTGAAGTCATCATATGGCCTAGAAATCCTCAAGCTTATGATATTCTTCATAAGACGAGGGCTCAGTGTCATCATTAGTTGCACATATTCGAAGGTTTTTTTTTTCTCTTCTAATGAGTCGCTCATAATGCTATTTCTAATATGTACTTTTATTTGAAGAAAAAAATTATATACAACTCGGTTTCATAGATTTGGTCTCATTTTATTATATTATATAATTATAGAATATTTTTTTCAATTGAAAATATTCGATTGGTAATTTTGTTTAGACCTCTAGTAGGAACTGATAATTTATAGACATTTGAATTTCGAATACGTTAAAAAGGCATGTATAAATCTTTTGCTGAACTTGCTTTAGTTTAGGTTCGTTTACTTTCCAACACTATACCCATTTCTATACCATTTTTGTGCCCAAAAGACTGTCAAAATTCATATAAAAAAAATTAAAACTAGTAGAATCTTGTAGTTTTGGGGCAAGTAAACGAACAGACTTTATGTTATGTAGATAATTAAAGCACACCTAAGTGACAATCACCCGCATCACCACAAATAATGTGGCAATTCAACGCAAAGCCAAAGTTAATGTATTTCAATGTGACGTATCAACGATCATGATAAAGCTGCAAAAATACATCAAACTGACGAATGCCAAATCACAAATTAATGTCAAATTCTAAATTGCGGAAACTAATGTTATTTTTAAGAAAGATATTTGTAGTATTTTTATTTTATTTTATTTTATTTATTTTTAAACAAATTTTATTTTAATATTTAAAAAGGCTAACATAAGGTATACGTATTTTGGTCTTATTTATAAACGTTATCTAACTTTAGACAACTGTCCAACTTTGGAAAATGTGTTCAAAAACCTTGTTTATTGTTGTTTTATAGCTGCCTAACTTAGACACAAGAGTAGATTGTCTTAACCAATTTGAAAATAGTTAGACAGTGTCTAAGTAGACAAAAATCTAATAAATACGACTGATTATGTATATTATGTAGAGAGATGATCGGAACACTTTATGTTCGTCCTCGACAATAACGCAAAGATAGGCCAAATATACTAAGAGTGCATGTGGCGGAAAAAATCCATCCTAAAAATACTATTTGTACTTGCTCTCTGATGAATATAAAACTTTATCATAATCTGATTAAAAAAGTGGTTCTATGGGAGTTATCGGCGGCCATTACATTTGGTAATGGGGATATGCTTAAAAAACGTTATGCACCTATATAAACCTACATATATTTTAAGTAAAATCGAAATCACAAGACTCACTTTTTTGTCTTCCCTATAAATTTGTACATCATCTTAATGACGTAATGTCAAGTTTGACGGGCCTTTTATTCGCTAAGGGCGTATAAGTGTATATAGGTATACGAGAATATGAAGACAAACAAGTATTTAATTTTATTTTCAATTTGACTCATAATGATTGTATTGTATTTTTATTTCAAGCTTATTTGTAATCATTTGAATCGAATGCAAAACAACTTCAATGGCGGATTATAGCAGATATAAGATATACCTCTCATTTGCATCCACCTTAAATAGACAATTGAAGAGAAGCATTTCGAGGAAAATCAAGAAAACGAAATAAAGAAATCTGTTGAATATACAAATTTCAAAATAAAAACGTCTAAGGTAAAGAATTAATTTATAGTACAAAACAAAAACAACAGATTTTACCGAATTAAAGTTTCAGGAGATAAACGGCTTACGTCCACTATTTATCTGGAAATATAAATTTGTTTACGATAATAACACTCGCTATTCAAAGGAAAATTAATAAAAGAAAACAAAATGTGTTTATTGTCTAGTCTAGTTATAAAACATAAAAATGGTCTTCAAGGCCTTCGTTTCAACAACAATTCCGAACGTATTTTTTAATAATTTTATTGCAAAGTACCTACCTACATTTGACGCACGACAAATTGGAAGCGCTTTCTTGCCTTTTATTTATCCATTCTTTTATTTATTTATTAGTTTTATTTTTAATTAAAAACAATTCATAACTGCGACCTATGGACATCCATACTTTGATTCACAACTGCAACCTTGGACAGTAGGTACTTCAAAGCGTCGCGTCGTCGTTTTTTTACATGCGTCATAGGGTACTTTAGAGCAAGTTTTGTTTATGTAAAAAAAAAATCTAACATGAGATTTGAATAAATCATAATATGTATTACGATGATGAGAACATGAAAAAAGTGGGGCCCCCAATTGAGTATTTATGACTTTTTGTCTGTATAACTTTATGTCTGTACCTCGACCTGCAGGCTAAACTGAACTGAAGCAGTTTCGCCATACCATCTGTATTCTGAGTTTCGTGTCGGTGTGTGCGTCTACTGTAATTTAAGCTAGAGCCTAAACGGGTGGACCGATTTGCTTCAAATTTAGTACAGAGCATTTTTTTGTGATTTCAAATGTTTCCATAAGCTCATCTAAAAAGGTTTTTTTTTTAATTTTCTCGAAAGCAACTCGATTTTGATTAAAGTAATAAAGTAATTTAATTTTGCCAACAAAAAACGAATAACAAGAAAAAGAAAAGGGTTTTGACGTTTTTTTTAAATGAAATTTACCTATGTTTGAATTTTTAATGACCGAACTGATTTTTTTAGCAATTCTCAATATTGCATTTAAAATTGTTTGTTAACAAAAAAAATCAAAATAAAAAAAAAATGTTTTAAATATTTTTTCTCATTTAACATTTTTTTTACATAATTTGAATCACTATAACATTTTTTTATATATATACCTACACTCTTTTTTTATTTTTAAAATTTTATCTATAATACAAATTTAAAATTTAATATTATGTATACCTACATACTTCAAAACAATTTTTCTTTTATAATTAACAGAATTTTGAAATTCAGAATTTTGGTTTACAGAATTTTGAAAACAGAATTTTGAATTTCCAAATTTTGGAATTGGAATACAAAATTTGTTTATACCTACTACAAGCTTTCATTACATTCCAAATTAAATTATTTCAACATTTTCAGAAAAAGTGTGTTCATCTCAATTTTGTAATTCTTCCATAATTCAATTTGATATTTTTTGTTTGGATTTGTTGTTTTTTACAATTTCCGTGCTGAAAAACGACCCTTTCGCACTTGAACCACAAGAGTAAGTTCGTAGGATCCAGTAATACATTTAATTTTATTTATTTTTTGGCAATACTGCGACCGGAAGTTTTTAGAATACCGCGTAATTTTTTTATTGAAAATAATGGAAATTTTTTCAAAAAAAAATGAATTTAAATAAATTTCAATTTTTTTTTTTCAAAAATTACTAGAAAAAAATATTTTTTGAAATTTCGACTTAAAAAGATTTTGTTTTCAAAAATATGGTTATTTAATTTTTTAGCAAAAAAATGGGAATGGGTCGTTATTCTGTATTCCAAAATTGTGTAAATGGATTGAAAATTCTGTATTCCATTATTCTGTAAATCTATTATTCTGTATTTAAAAATTCTGTAAATTTAGAATTCTGTAGATATATCGAAATTATTAAAATCTAAAATTCTGGAATTTTGGTTTTACAGAATTTTCAACTCTATTGAATATATATACTGGTATATATAGTTTTGAGTTACCGTTACTATTAAAAGCCCTTTATTTTAATACTTTTCTTGCGAATATAACAAGAATGCCTTGAAAACAGAGGTCAAATAGGTCTTAGTAAAATTCCTTATTTCGACATTTATCCCAAATAAAAACAAACTTTAAACGTTTCTCCTGACAAATAAAAAAAAATACACTTAGTATTGTTTTGCACGGGGCCATAATGTGACTCTTAAGTATTTAATTTACAAAACATACATTAAAAAAAAAAATTGGTTGAAAATTACGTTAAAAAACTTGAACCCGCATCTTCATTGAGTTATCGAACGGAAATAGAAAAAACAACAAATTCGTATATGAAATCAATATAAAAGTGAATTCTGAAATTTTATCGGCTGTGAAAAAGAATAACAAGTTTGAGATGAACACACTTTTTCTGAAAATGTTGAAATAATTATCCTTATAGTAGGTATAAACAATTTTTTGTATTTTAAACTCCAAAATGCTGAATTTCAAAATGGTAAATTATAAAAGAAAAATTGTTTTGATAATGAAAAAAGCGAGCACTTTTTTTCATTATCAAAACAATTTTTCTTTTAAAAGTGAGCACTTTTTTTCATTATCAAAACAATTTTTTTTTCTTTTATAATTTACGAATTTTGGAATACCAGAATTTAAGAAATACAGAATTATGGTTTTACAGAGTTTTGAAAAACAGAGTTTTGGAATACAGAATTTAAGATTTACAGAATTTTGAAATACAGAATTTTGGAATACAGAATTTTGGAAACCGAATTTTGGCACTTACAGAATAATGACCCCAACCCCAAAAAAAAACAAAAGTTTTATAAAAAGTCTGCTTTTGAGGAGATAACATCACATAGTACTCAGAAAAACCTATACAAGGTGTTTTAATTATTAGAAAAGTAAAATTGACTTGAGGAATTTTTCCCTGGACAAGAATAAAATATTTATGTTTTAAATTAGCACGGCCATCTGATTGCTTTTTATTGATCAGCTGTCAAATGACATTAAAAGTCATCGGCGCAAAATTTTAAACGATTTAGTAAAATGTTAAAGCCATTTTAGTAATTTACTAAGTTAAAAAGAAGATTTTGGTAATTTTAAATGACTTTAGCAATTTACTAACTCTTAACATTTTACTAAAGTTAAAATGGCTACTTTGAATTTTAGTAATTTGCTAAATCCATATGAAATCTGTCATTGTCCTCGAAAATAATTTCTTGGCAATTTTATTTGAAAGATTTAAATTGTATTTTTTTTCGTGTGGTAATTCTTTTCAAAGTAAATAAAAACAAATGTTTTCGGAAGATGAAGATTTCGATATGTTCGAAGAATCAGCTTTGTGCAGAAAAGTGCGATGTCTTAAGTCCCGAGCAAATCCCTTTGAAGAGTTGGACGATGGAGAATTTTACTCCAGGTATAGATTCTAATCTTTAATAAGTTGTACAATTGAATCTGCAACAAAAACTCAATTTTCACGTAAGGCTGGGAAAAGCACATAAACTGCTAAAGACCTGTGGTCTATTTCACCACTTTACAATTTACAACTACAAATTTGTAATAATCCTGTGTTAAATAAAAGAAATTTCATTTTTATTTTTTATTCTGACGCTCAAAAACGCTTCAGACAAATTAAAAAGCATACAAAATTGCAGAAAAATCATCTTTAACCTGTAAAATTTTTTTTACAAAATTCAACAAATTTGTAAAATAACTAATTTATAATGTATGCAATTACTTATATTTTAATGCAAGATCAGTACTTGTTTGCAATTGTAAATTGTAAAATGGTGAAATAGACCACTGACTGCGGCTGCTCGTACTGTGTTTTCTTCATTGCAACCTTTAATAAGGAACAGCAACAACACAAAATAAAATAACAATTTTTTAATTTTACTTTATTGAAACTTTTCTTTTACAATAAAATAACAAACCAGTTGTATTGTTGTCACAAATAAAACAAAACAAAGTAACAAAATAAATTGTAGGTTGTCACTTTAACTTCTGACATTGCAAATTATTAGGTACGTTTCCTAAGTTTAGGTTTGTTTGCTTTGTTTTTCTTTCCGAGCTGTCATTGTTTGGACGTGTTCAGCTGCACCGTTTTTAATAAAAGGGAATTAGTATTTTACTAGTAAGTAAAACGAAAAAAAAGGATTAAATTACTAAATGTTTTAGCAAATTGCTAACTAGTAATATGCTAAGCCCTTAACAATAGGTTGTTTAAAATTTTGCGCCTAACTTTTGATAACATTTGATAACTTTTGATGACATTAAAAATCACAAACTTTTGATGACATCTGCAGCTGGCCAATCAAAATAAAATTTTACCTCCGAAAATTCAGATGGTTTCTAATTGGTCAGGTATCATAAAAAGTTCGATAACTTTTAGAGCCATCTGAAGCAAATTAAAAAAAAAATGGAACCCGGCCACTTGCATCTCTACTTCACCATTGAGCCTGAGATTTTCATAGAGGAAATTTGTTGCTACAATTTTGTCACACATTAACAACTTTTGTATTCTTTTTGTTGCAGTTCTACCGTATATGATAAGCTACACAGATGATAAAAATTAATAAATTAACCCAGCAAATCAAAATTGACACGAAAAAGAGATTTCACTTCAAACAAAATTTTCATGAATTTCTTAATTTTTTTTAATTCAATTATGTATTTCTAATGTTCACAAAATCTCACTTAACATTTTTAATGAATCTTTTAAGAGATTTCAAATGCCCTTTTGAGAGTTAATTAATAATATTTCGCTATTAAAAGCCGGGCATATACTCACATCCATTTTTACGCAATATTTTAAATTTTAGTAGGTTTTAGTAGGAGTATCACATTCACAGCAACCGACTACAAAGGGATAGCGCGGCGGCAGCGAAACAGATCCACATTTTTATCAATGCTCTTTCAAAATAATACAAAAAAAAATAAACTGCAAAACCTAGTATAGGTACGCTAATGCTGAAGATTTTACTGCACCAACCGACTAGCAACACGGGAGGTTTTTGAATTCTTTCAGATCTAACGAAAAAATGGGGAAACAAACAAAAATATTTATCGAACCACTACTTACTGCAAAATTAAAAGTACTTTGATGAAGTCTCAGCAGAGTACTTAACTTTCGGGTGCGTTCTACAGATGACATCTTGTTGTGAATATGTGGAGTAGTTATAGGCGCCAAAGGAGGACATCGAAGCGGCGGCGATGACAGCGACAGCGTTCCTTCCGAATCGTACGTGACTTTATGCATTATCGTAACAATATTTTTTACTATAAACAGCTCAAACAAATTTTAATACCGAAAACATACGAGTAAAATCGCGAGCAAATAATAAAAGGACAGCTCTCGTTGAGCACGATTTCTGGAAAGATTACTCGACAACTGGCCACGCTTATAGACAACTGTATGCAACAATAGTGGTGGTATATAGTTCAATGACAATTTTGTCGATGGGCAGAAGGTCGTCAGTCGTCACACACCAGTCAGATAACAGTCCTGTGCACAGCAGGTATAAAAAGGAAAACTCGATTTATCTTTGGAAATTACTTTAAGACAAGAGCAGAGTTCTGAGAATTTCAGGGATATTTGATATAAGTGTATCCCACCTTGATGGGAGATGGAAATGGAAATGAAACGCACAGGACACACACTTTAATGGACAGTATTTGTTTTGTTCTTCATATCGAATCGAATACTTTGCCGAAATAACAAGTAGTTAAGTTGGTTGGTGATGATAATGAATGTGGTGTCACCGAGTGGGTTATGCGAACATTTGTGTGACTTTTTTTTTTATTTATGAAGTTACTGCTCTACACAATGGAATTTGATTGGCGCATTTGGATAAATAAAGCTTCGCACCCAAAGTCGCCCTTCACAATTCCAAAACAATACTTAAGTTATTTTTTTTTTATCTCGGTTCTTGTTTCGGGTTGCTGCTTCTGACCTTACATGTTCTTGATCCGATACATTTTAATTGACATGGAAATTTAAAACGCCGCCGCGCCGCGCCGTCGATAACCTATTGATAAAAAAAAAAAAAACACCTTGACTCGAGTCAAGAACTGAGGACGAGTTGAAGCCGAAGCCGATACCCTCAGCTATTTTTTTTTTTTTATTATAATCATTGTTTTGTTGTGTATTCTAATTCAATTGTTTTTTATTCATGGTTTAGTTTTTAAATGAATTAGTGTTTAAAATTAACATACAGTTATACCAGCTTAAATGAAACCTTTGATATTAAAATGAATATAACTTTCGCACCATAATTTCGCAAAGCGTGAGACCGCTTTATAGCTATAGAATATTAATTTGTAGTTTTGTTTAAATTTCATGTATATTTTTTTTATTTAACTAAAGTTTTTGGTATATGAAAATGTCATAAAGTTTAAAAGAATTTTTTTTTTTCAAAAATAGTATAGAGATATTTATATATTTTTTATTCGAATAGTGTGGATTTTTCTTAGGAATACAAAAAGAAAAAAAAAAAGTTCAAATATTTCGTAAGTTTTTAAACTAAACGTGTTTCAAAGAAGCTGGTTTGACTGTATGTATTTGAAAAACAAGGAATTTTTTCGGAAATGCAAACTTTTTTTAACGGGATTTTAACCCCTTAAAATGACACCTCTTTCTGGACTGAGCGTAAATGTCATACGTTAGGCTATTTTGATTCCAACGCAACGCGGAAATGTCAAAAACCTTCATTCTTCATATAGAATCATTTTTAGGTGCGCTGCAGATGTGTAGTTTTCATTGAAATTTATAATTGTTAATTTTGAGATATTTTGAAACTATGTAATCAATATTTTGATTTTGGTGCCAGAATAAAGGTTATGATTAGACCTTAGACTATCAGCGAGATCATCTCAGTTTCAGAGTAAAGTCCGAGTTAATTCCTGATTAATGGGTTTCCGTGAATTTAGATCCAGAATGAAAATTAACGAATTTTGTAAATAAACTCCGGATTAACTAAAAAGATATTTCTGACAGATGTTTGTAAAAATACTATCGAAATAGAGAGGGCGCGGATTTTCGTTTTTCTCTTCAACTACTCATCAATTTCGAGAAACATTTTTATAGAGGTCTTTTTGAATAATAGGCGTGTTTTTTGGCAAGCCCTGGGGTAATTGGTTGAAAAAAACGACAAAGGGGATAAGCGACGCCATCACAAAAAAAAACATAGAGTTTTCATACAAACTATCGATAACATGTATGTAATTCATGCCGGTAACACAGTTTTTCTGTGTGCTTAGGTTAAGCTCCGAGAATTCTCTGGGATTAGCTAAGCCCGCAGGGGATTAGTTGTTGTTGCATTTTACATGTAGATTTTTTTAGCACCGACCGACGTCGTTTTTTTCATCCAATTCCCCCCAATATATCGACGGTTAGTGATAGGAACTCTTAATTCGAAAAAGATCTGCAGAATCAGAGCCAACTTTTAGCGATTTCAACGTAACAATGTTCTTCTGAACATTTTACAGAAAAAGATAATTCAAAACACATGCAATCGTGTCACGTGTACTTACACGTGTAGTAAAAAAAATTCAGCACGTGTAGACGTGTATGTTCTAAATACGAGTGTAAATAAAAATACATGTGTAATTATAAAAGCGTAAATTGTAGGTACAACTTGTCACACCAAAAAATATTTTCCACAAAAATAGTTTCGGCATTGTATCTATTTTTTAACGTGTTTTGAACCAAAAAACAATACAGGTACAATATAGAAGTAATTACACGTGTGCATACACGAATAATTTAGATACACGTAAAACACCTGTGCTCGTGCATTAGGGGGCTCTATACTCTGTTCAATATTCTGAACATTTTTCGTTTGCAGTTAGTACCAACAAATATGGCAAAATTCCTTAAAATTAGTTTTGGTTTTTGTAACGTTTTGACTTTAAAAAATGAGTCAAAATTGCTCTACGACCTATGACCACGGCAGAGAGAAAATCCAGAATCGGGGGTAAGTGCAGAACCTCGAAAGTCGTTTTTGCATGTTTTCGAAATCAAAAAAAAAACTTGCCAAATTTTGTATGGCCATCTATGGTAAGAGGTTTTGAATTCAGTATTTTTCTGCATAATGTTCAGAACAACACTGTTACGCTGAAATAGCTGACTCTATGGATTTTTTGACTTACGAAACCCTGCTCTTTAACCGTCGATATACATGAATACAAAATTAACACTGCACACATCATGACAATTGAATGGAATTGAAAGAGAGTTATGACTCTTCTTCAAAATGGAATGGATCGTAAATATGCATAGTTTATTCCAATGAATCAAAGTTTAGATTTATTTGAATGTTATGGGAAAAAATCACAATTTCTTGTGCATCAATTTTATGTTAACAGCTTTACCTAATACCATTAGTGTGAAAAATTTTGTATCATAAAATAATTACAATTAAACACAGTGTTACGATTTTTTTTTTTTTTAAGACAAATTATTTCGGTATAATAATATGTAACATGCTCAAACGTAACACAAAATGATTTTTTGCATTTTCAACTTAAAATATGTACAGTTAATGAAAATCAATGAAGTTGAAGATCGCTGCATCCGAAATTTTTTTTTCTTTAGACTTGCAGCTCTCGATAAGTATCAATGGTATTGAAAAATTTACGTCCCTTATTTTGGCGGACACTTTTTGGCGGAATCAAAAAATTTTGATATCTGAATTTGTAGCTAATTAAATGCTAATTTGTTGCACAAACCAAAAATTTGTAGCTCGCATAGTTTCGTAGTTATTCAAGTTTCCGCTAAAATAAGTCTGAAGTTAGCGGACAAATTCTAAAATAATACAAATTTTTAAATTTGATTGACACCCAAATTTGTAGCTTTTTAAATGCTCTTGAGTTGCGAAAACCGCGATTTTGTAGCTCAAGTGGTTTATTTTATATTCAAGTTTCCGCTAAAATAAGTCTGAAGTTAGCGGACGAAAATACGAAAACCATAATTCTGTTGGTGTCAAAAATTGTAGCTTTTTAAATGCTAATTTGTTGCGCAAAAATTAATTTTTTAGCTTTTATGTATCATTTTATATTTGCATTTTAAGTTTAAAAAGTGCATTTCCGGTAATTTGAAATAAAACGGAAGTTGGCGGCCAAAATCTAAAAAAATGAGATTCTCGAAAATTTTTTTTTTCCAGAAATTGTAGCTTTTTAAATGCTATTATTTGGCGCCAAGAAGAAATTTGTAGCTCTAACGGTTTTTTTTACATTTAAGTTTCAAGTTACCTCAAAATGGAGCTTCCAAAATCTAAAAAAATGAGAAAATCAAAAATTTGTTCTTGCCATAATTTGTAATCTCCCTAAACTTAATTAAGCACGTAAACCCCGATTTTGTAGCTCGCATAGTTTTTTTGTTATAAATTTCTTCTTGGCGCCAAAAAATAGCATTTAAAAAGCTACAATTTCTGGCAAAAAAAATTTTTCGAAAATCTCATTTTTTTAGATTTTGTCCGCTAACTTCAGTCTTATTTTAGCGGACCGGAAATGCGTTTTTTAAACTTAAAATGCAAATAAAAACCGATCCATAAAAGCTACAAAATTGATTCTTGCGCAACAAATTATAATTTCAAAAGCTACAATTTCTGAGAAAAAAAAAATTCAAAAATTCAAATTTTTTAAAAAATTTTGACCGTTACATATGGGAATGACGTCTTATTTTAGCGGAATCTTTTATAACAAAAAAACTATGCGAGCTAAACTTAAAATGCAAATAAAAACCGATCCATAAAAGCTACAAAATTGATTCTTGCGCAACAAATTATAATTTCAAAAGCTACAATTTCTGAGAAAAAAAAAATTCAAAAATTCAAATTTTTTAAAAACTTTTGACCGTTACATATGGGAATGACGTCTTATTTTAGCGGAATCTTTTATAACAAAAAAACTATGCGAGCTACAAAATCGGGGTTTACGTGCTTAATTAAGTTTAGGGAGATTACAAATTATGGCAAAAAAAAAATTTTGATTTTCCCATTTTTTTAGATTTTGGAAGCTCCATTTTGAGGTAACTTGAAACTTGAATATAAAAAAAACCGTTAGAGCTACAAATTTCTTCTTGGCGCCAAAAAATAGCATTTAAAAAGCTACAATTTCTGGCAAAAAAAATTTTTCGAAAATCTCATTTTTTTAGATTTTGTCCGCTAACTTCAGTCTTATTTTAGCGGACCGGAAATGCGTTTTTTAAACTTAAAATGCAAATAAAAACCGATCCATAAAAGCTACAAAATTGATTCTTGCGCAACAAATTATAATTTCAAAAGCTACAATTTCTGAGAAAAAAAAATTCAAAAATTCAAATTTTTTAAAAAATTTTGACCGTTACATATGGGAATGACGTCTTATTTTAGCGGAATCTTTTATAACAAAAAAACTATGCGAGCTACAAAATCGGGGTTTACGTGCTTAATTAAGTTTAGGGAGATTACAAATTATGGCAAAAAAAAATTTTTGATTTTCTCATTTTTTTAGATTTTGGAAGCTCCATTTTGAGGTAACTTGAAACTTGAATGTAAAAAAAACCGTTAGAGCTACAAATTTCTTCTTGGCGCCAAATAATAGCATTTAAAAAGCTACAATTTCTGGAAAAAAAAAATTTTCGAGAATCTCATTTTTTTAGATTTTGGCCGCCAACTTCCGTTTTATTTCAAATTACCGGAAATGCACTTTTTAAACTTAAAATGCAAATATAAAATGATACATAAAAGCTAAAAAATTAATTTTTGCGCAACAAATTAGCATTTAAAAAGCTACAATTTTTGACACCAACAGAATTATGGTTTTCGTATTTTCGTCCGCTAACTTCAGACTTATTTTAGCGGAAACTTGAATAACTACGAAACTATGCGAGCTACAAATTTTTGGTTTGTGCAACAAATTAGCATTTAATTAGCTACAAATTCAGATATCAAAATTTTTTGATTCCGCCAAAAAGTGTCCGCCAAAATAAGGGACGTGAAAAATTTTAAATACCAAAATGTTGAGGTCAAGTTTTTTCAGGGGCGATGCCCGTTACTTTTTTTGAATTGAACCTCTTTATATTTTTTTTTAACTGAGTTTCTAAACTTTTTAAGTTATATTGTTTTAGTGCAGCTAGACCATAATAAATGTATTATAAAAAATAAAAAAAATTGCACTATGTAGAGCATACGTTTCTCTAGGGCGATGTTCCTTATTTTTATCGAGAGCTGCAAGTCATAAAGAAAAAAAAAACTTCGGATGCAGCGATCTTCAACTTCATGAAAATCTACTAAATTCAACAAGAAATTTACTGTCGTCTGTCGCCATAGAGTCTGTCGCGAGAATGCCGAAAGTTTCGTCGTTGGTTTGGGAGAGCCTATATAGTCCAGTGTTGTCATTTTACCACAGCTGTGGTAGATGTACCACTTTTTTGGAGAATTTTTCAAATCTGTCAATTTCTATCCCCATGATTAAAATTTCTATCACTATTTAGACATATGGAGTTCTTCGAACTTTATGGACTCCTCAAAAGTTTACACCACCAAAAACGAGAATAATTCTTGCTAAAGCCTTGGTTGTTCCAATACTGGTATATGGTTGTGAAATATTTTATAACTGTGATACTGTATGCAAAAGAAAGCTGCAAATAGCATTTAATTGTACTCTTCGCTATATTTGTAATCTAAGAAGATTTGATCACATTTCACATTTGGAAAATAGTTTATTGGATATGTCTTTTTTTAATTATATAAAGTTTCGTACCCTGTTTTTATTATTTACAATTATTAAAACAAAGCAGCCGACATATCTTTATGATAAAATCCGGTTTTCGACATCCAACAGATCTGCTTGTTTGATTTTACCACAGTTCACTTGCCTAACATCCGAAAGACAATTTTTTTATCTCTGCTATTCGCCACCACCATTGGTGGTAGCACCTTTAAGTTGTTGTTGTTGTTCAGAAATTCAAAGAGAAGGCTGTTTTTATCTAACCACGGCAACTAATGTTGATTTAAACCCCCCCCCCCCCCCCCCCCCCCATTTACCTTTCGTCAAGCAAAATCAAATAACATAATTTTTCTTTTTTTGAACAATTTAAAACTACAAATTCTATACTTGCAAAGATTAATGTAGATTTTTATGTAATTAATTATCTCAACTTTTAACTTTTATAATTATGTTTTTACTATAATATTACTTTTAGTTCATTCTCTTTTTAAAATGAAAATTATTTACGATATAATATTTCATTTATGTAAATACAATTTTGTAATCTATGATTGTTAACTTTTCACAGACTTAAAAGTGTACTCTTATTGTGAATTGAAATATTATTCTTAATAAATACTAAATACTATTTCAAACCTTATATAAATAAAATTAATTTGCTTAAATTTTTATAATCAAGGTCTAAGCTTTAAGGTTTTAGCTTTATCATAATTCGTTTGTGAAAGCAGCAGGATATTAATTGTCCGATTATTTCAAAGAAATTTTCAAAAATCTGGGCAGCAGCTAAGGGGTTTTGGGCTAAGTATCACAATTATATTTATTGAATAACCTTTTTCGTATACTTTTGTTAGCTATCAATCCAATCTACCACGGAAAATCGTGAAATTGTGAACACATAATTCATAATGTAATATCTCATTTGAGCTTACTCTTTATTATGTGTCACTAATATTTTAAGTACTTTTGAACTAGTCAGTGCACCTCATTGGATGAATTAGCTAATTAACATGAATTAACTTTAATATTTAAATGTTAAAAGATAAAAAATTATGACTATATGCTAACCGAAGTTTTTAAGGCGAATAAGCTTGTCATCTTCATGCGAAGAAAAACACTCATACGCCATATATCATATTTAATAGAAAACTATCTTGAAATGAAATTTCTCTGTTAGATTGCCACTCCACTGTTTTAAAATTGTTCTTGGGATGAGGAGGAGGTAATGTATTTAATAAACAAGATGCACGTGGAGGTAGAATAATTTTTGGCTAGATTTTTGTTACAAAATTACTTCAATGTGCGCGGCCGTATCTACTTTTTTGAAAATTAATTTTTGTATACATTTTTTTTGTTCATAAGAACAAAATTTTGATATACAGTTACATTGTTACTATATTGGAATAGCTGTGTTTAAAATTGCAACAAAATTTTATAACGGAAATAACTCAATTAATATTTGTAAATTTTCTTAACAAAATTCAAACCTGAAACACTAGGCGTGTTTTTTAGCAAGCCCGGGGGTAATTGGTTGAAAAAAACGACAACGGGGATAAGCGACGCCATCATAGAAAAAAATATGGAGTTTTCATTCAAACTATCGATAACATGTACGTAATTCATGCCGGTAACACAGTTTTTCTGTGAGCTTAAGTTAAGTCCCGAGAATTCTCTGGGATTAGCTAAGCCCGCAGGGGATTAGTTGTTGCTGCATTTTACATGTACATTTTTTAGCACCGACGTCTTTTTTTTTATCTAATTCCCCCCGGGCTTGCGAAAAACACGCCTACTATCTTAACAATAACTTTGATAATTGATATTATACATAGTACCGAAGTTTATAATTGAAGTCAGTAGAACACTTTTTGATGAAATTTGAAAAAAAAAAACCAAATCGTTGTATGGCAGACAGCCACACGCTCTATATGAGCTTAATATATAAAAAATACAAAATTTTTCTCTACAATACAAAAATAAAATGCACGGCTGGGTCCCACGAACTTGCTCTTATGTGCGCTCACATTGTGATATTAAAATCTAAATATAGTTTAAACCTATTCATCTGATTTTAAAAGAAATAAAGTAGCTATGGGAGTATATATATTAATTTACCTGCTTATTACGTAGTTAAATTTAAGGTGAGTACATATTTATATGAACATATACCTACATTTACATAAAAATTAGAGTTTAGACTGAAAAATTAAAAAAATCAATATAATTAGAAATAAACTGATCAAACAACCTCTGAAATTGTTTTGACACCAACGCCATCTGATTTCTTGAATAAATCTCAATTTATGAGAAAAAAAAATTTGAAAATCATTGGAGCGGTTTTTTAAAAAAAAATATTTTTAGGAACAAAAATTGGTTAACCATTTTTTAGTGTTTATTAATGCGGGGTTGAAAGATTTCGAAAAAATTATATACCCATTTTCGAAATATCGAATTTTCGAAAAAATAATTCTGAAAATTTTTTAATGAAATATTATTCAAACTTATTTGAAGCTTTTATGTAAAGAAAAGCATTGAAATCGGATCAAAAGATAATGAGATAGTCCAAAACGAAATTAATGGTTGTATGAGAGATACAATTTTTAATCAATAGATAAAATTTTAAAATATGGTATGATATAAGCTGACACAATTTTAACATTAGCATACCTACTAACAATGTGAAAAAATCAACAGAATTTCAAAAAAGTGTAACGCCGAGTAGAGAAAGAGGGCGAAACGTCAGGGGAATACACAAAATTATTGCGTTCATGCTATGTTCTTACTGGTCTGAGGAAACAGAATACGAAGAAGATGATAAAACGGACACCAAAAAATAGAGAAGTGTTCGTAGGCAGGGATGGCCACAACATTTTTCACATTTGCTACGTAGTTTATGTAGTTAAATGTAGTTAATGAAAAAAATTGTAGCAAACTTAGTTTCAAATATCAAATGATCTGTCAGTTGTATTTTTGAAGCTTGAATTTTGAGTTAAAATGTTCAAATTTTTATTGAAATTTTATTATTTCTCTAAATTTACTTTGTGTGTATATGAAAACGTAACAATTTGTAGAAAATAAGACATATAGTTTATTAAATTAACTACGCGTAGTTAATGATGTAGAAAATGTAGTGTAGTTAATTCGGCCAACCCTGTTCGTAGGCTTTCCAGATTTGTATGTGAAGAAGAACAAATTTAAAAAAGAATTTATTCAAAGTTTTTAAATACATATATGCTTTTTTCATTTCTAATGTACCTCAACTATGCTGGAATGGCAAATCGGGTAAATTTTTTTAATCAAAATCGTAGGAGTTACCGTTATTTTTAGTTTAAATGTGCTAGATAATGTTAAAAATTTGATGGGTGCCAAGATTGATAAAAATCGATCAAGTCATTTTCGAATTATTAAATTCTCAAAACAAAAATTTGAAACTTTTTTTAAAAATCCCAAAAAAAAATTGAAAATTTTGGTATACATAACTTTTTAAAACATTCATCATAAAAAAAAATTTATCTAAATCGCAAGTGAACCGTTTTTGAGAAAATCAAAAAAATGGTTCTATGGGAGGTGCATTTATAACCATTTTTCGGAAATTTTTTTAACAGAATTTTGTTTTATATAGTTGTGATCACGTTTTTAAGCTACATAAGATTTTCATTTTTTGCTAAAAAAATATTTCTTACTGTTTTCTTTGGTCCTAAAAAAATGAAAAAAAAAGTGCCCAAAAAGGCTAGGCTGCAGTCGAAAGGACTGGACAGACAGACAGGCAGACACACAGAATTGCGAGACCCACTTACTTTTTTCTACGAATGCATAACCTCTATAGTTAATCTGTTGATCCACCCGTTTAGGCTGTAGCTCGAATTGCTGGACCCATTTTAAATGCGAACATACCGTCCTTTTTTATCCTTATCCAAAAGATTTACACTTACATCCCTATTAATAAGTTCAAATGAAACATGAAATATCAGTGAGTTAAGTGTTTTTTTTTTTTGCACTTCAGATTCTTTGTTGTAGTGAGACACGGCCTAGTTTGTACTGCGAAATAGAATATTCAAAGGCTCTCGCGACACGTTTTCTTGACAACATAATTGTTTGGCATTTGGAAGGGTTAAGAGAAAACCCGTTTTTCCTACACGAAACAGTAGACTTTCAATATCAGCCTGAAGAAGAAAATGTTCATGGTAAGCCTTTTAAATATCTTCATATCATCAGCAAATATGAGAATTTCACTAGAACTTATACATGATATTACATCATTTATAGCGAGAATGAATAAAAATGGTCCCAGATGACTTCCTTGGGGAACACCTGACTGAGCAGTAAAGGGGTTTGAGAGGGAATTTCGGAATTTAACCTGGTAGAATCTGTTTTTCAGGTAAGATTTTAGCCATGCTATAAAAAAAGGGGGAAAACAAAAAGAAAATTTAGTTTTTCATTTCACAGTTTCACAGAAAAATTGATCCAAAAATTTTTTTTGTTGGGTTTTTTTTTGTCAAAATTTTGAGTTTGAATGCAAATTTTTTGAAAACTATTGACACAAATAATATAATTTAAATGTAGGATTAAAGAACAGACGGCTTTTAAAACTGTTATTATTTTGCATTTTAAGTGTTGCCAAGTGTTGCCGTTGTTTTTTAATATTTGTTTTCCATTTAAGTCATTTTTTTCGAAAATCGCCCCTACCTCCTAAACGGGGAGAGATAGACATCCCCCCCCCCCCCTTCCGTAGTAAAAAAAATTTTGTATTTGACCCCTCTACAAAAATCTGTTATCAATTTTCGGTGCCCAAGTTATCGTACTCGTGCAGTTATGCTCTGTTCAGGTTTAGTAAAGCATCTGTTATTATATTTCAGTTATTGAATCCATTTTTTTTTACAAAGTTTACTGTTTTTAAAATACATATGAAGTTTTGAAACACCCTGTTTTTATTAAAATTTGTTTAACTACTCCGCTGATTAAAAATAATTCATGTTTGATTTGAATTTATTAATAGTGGTGTAAATATTAAGGGAGTTCACTTCAGAGTATTATCAATTGCTTCTACTATGTGTCCTGCGGTTGAGGAGGGTTTTATTGTTAGAAAATATCCAAAGGTAGACAAATAAACCTTACACAAGTTCTGGCTGAGCTCGAAGAGGGTTTTCATTGAAGTAGGATAAATTCAGCCTTATTGTAAGTTTCACTCTAAGATTTTTTGTTCGCCCCAAGGAAATTTCTTTCGCCTACTAAAAAAAGAACATTTAGGCTTTCGTCAATGGCATTACATTCCTCCGGAAATGAATGGTCCCAATAAGGGGAGTTTTTGGAACATGAAATTTGTAGTGAAACTCACAATGGGCGAAAAGTGAAATGTGAAATTTTCCGCGTGAAATGCTGTTCGGGTGAAAATCACAATGAGGCTTATAATAGCTGCATTTTATTATCCACATGATCTGATCTGGATCACATCTTTGTAATAAAACAAACAGGATCACAGTGACAGCTAGTGATATATAACTATCTCTTTTTTCATTGTGGTTGAATATTTTTAATGTGTTTGTTGGTTTTTTTTTGCACTACAGTTTACACTACCTTACCATAGTAATAATGGAATAGATCCAGATAAAAACAGGATTACATGTTGTTTTTGTATTTACGTGTTAAAATTTGATCCGGATCAGATCATGTGGATAATAAAAGGCACATAATATATTAATTTCTATTTAAATCAAAATTTGATATTGTTGGAACAAAATTTTCATAATTTTACCACAAAGTCATATACTGCCGTAACCTTCCTCTTAGGAAGGCTAAATATTTTAAACAGTTTTTCTTCAAGCCTATAATTTCTAAAAATAATGGCGCAAAATTTTAAACATTTTAACGCGGCTCTAAATCTACTTTAAAATGGGAGTCGGCTCTTAATAATAACTTTAGAATGAGAGGCGGCTCTTTGTAAATTTTAAACGACATAAAGTATACTTTAGCGTTAAATAGGTCTTCTAACTTTAAAACCAGCAAAACGCTTCTCTATCTTTTTAAAGTATGCTTTATCTGTGGGAAATTATCACTTTGAGTGTGAGTTACACAAACACAAATGCATCCACACAGGGAAGGCGTGCAGTTAGACAGCTAAATGCACCCAAAGGCATTTTGATCTGTTTTGTTTTAGGATTGTTTTAAAATTTTAAATCGTTAAAATAGTAAAAAAGCTTAGTAAGTTAAAGAAACAAGTAATATAAAAGTAATTAAAGTGATTACATGCAATACAAAAATGTACAAAAATAGAAAACTACACGCGGTGCTGCGTTAAATACTGCACCTATATTTAAAAACACCTATAACAAGCAATGTAATTTTTGTTCATTTCACAGGTAAGCTGTATCTCATATTCCACATAAAGTAAGTAAAATTACTCTGCACTACGGGCGCTCAGTGGATTTGAGCGCCTTGCCATCACCAACAAAAACTAATGCTACCCTGGACGAGAATTTCAGTTTTCACAGATGGGGTTCAGCTAATTCCCGTGATTGAAGTGTATTTTTGTTTTCAAGTAATTTGCTTTTTTAAAGCAAAATGCTACGAAATATCAATTGAAAAGTATTCTCAGATAATGTATTAGCCTAAAAAACATCACTTCACATTACTTTATGTGGAATATGAGACACAATCAGCCCGTGAGAAGAAAAATTTGAAAACTCCATATTATAGGTGTTTTTACACGATTTAACGCAGCACCTCATGTTGTTTTGTTTTTTTTTTATAAAATATTGCAATTATTCACTATGTTTACTTTTAATTAACTTTTTTATTTAGTATTTTCACTATTTTAACTCGAAATTTAAATCTCGAAACACTTTCCTATAGCTCGGCAAAATTACAGATTGGGTTCTTTTTGTTTTTTTTTAATTTTTCGCTCTGTTTGATTTATTCAGCTGTCAAAATTAGGCGTGTTTCACAAAAGTTTGCTGACGTTTTGTTAAACACGTTCTTTAGTTAGAAGAGTTGTTTAAAGTGTTTAGAATTAAGAAAAATTTAAACAAGAATTTTTAAATAAAGGACTATTTTAACTAGAGTCGGGTTTATTGCTTAAACGAGAACTGTTTAAAATTTTGCGCCAATATCATCAAAACATTTCCACGTAGAAGAAACTTATCACAGTCAGCATAATATAATTTTACGAGAATTTCCTTTACATTGTTTATTCGAATTGACAGCTATTGAAACATTCCAAATTCATATATAATATACAATTTTACTCAGACATTGACAAAATTTTCAAATTGCCATCAATTTTCGTTTAAAAATATATTTCCTGGCAACTCTAGTTGATTCTTATTTTTTGACGTTTTAAAAGTGTCATTCAGGGAATTCTGTCCGCATATCTTAAAAATTTGACAGACTGTAATTTTTTAAATTTTTTAAATCTTAAAAAAAACGTTACATTTTGAAAAAACGAGAAAAAATAATTTGACACATTCTTTTTCACATATAACAAAATTCTAAAAGGACACAACTTTTTGATTGCTTAACATGCATGTAAAGAGATACTTAAAAAAAAAAGAAAAAAAAACAAATTATAAAACTAGCACTTACATTAAGCTGCATGATGATCTTGTTGTAGGCCCAATTCCATCTTTGACGGGCTGTTATTTCGGGCTTTCGCTTAAGTTGTCCACTTGTGACCTCCTCTGTTTCGCCTCGCGTCAGAGTCTTTTTGCGGGCTAGCGGAGGATCCTCCTGAATTTGAGTTAATTGGTCGTCAGTTTTGAGACTGTCATCAGGCGTTAGGACAATATCGTCTTCGTCAATGATGCTGTCTTGTTTCTTGATCGGATAATGTTGTTGTTGCTGCGTGCCATTTGTTGTTGGCGGCGTCATGGACGTAGTTGTTGTTGAATGGGACTGCTGCTGTTGTGGCGTAAGAGCAGCGGATGTTGTCGTTGTCGTCGTTACCACAGGGACCTGAAGCGGTGAATCTTTGATTATAATGTCGCGATCGTCTATATAGTTCGCACTATCCTCACTGGGATAGTTATCGTCTATGTAGTCGTCGCGACTCTCTTCGATATATTCCAAAGGTGGTTGCTTCTGATGCTGCATGAGCTGTTGGTGGCGTAGTTCTTTAAGTTCCTGTTCCTTTTCGAGATACTTATACTCATCCTCCTCGTTAAAGTAATCCTCGCGATAATCATAGCCACCGTCCGGCGGGACATAGTAACCGTTCACTGCCATCATCGATGCTATCGTCGACGGTGCTGTCTGATCCATGTAGTAATCATCCTGCTCACTATCCATCCGATAATTCGGGTCCAACTCATCGATATATTCTTCCTCTTCTTCATCATAGATCTCAGTTGGTTGTTGCTTCATTAGCAAACCCGATTTACCATTGATCGCAGGCAGTTTTTTGCCGCTGGACAGTGGCACCGTCGGTAGCATTTTTTGTGCCAAATTGCTATTTGCATTTGTTGGGGTGTTTGTAGTTGTAGTGCTTGTGGCGTAGTAGTCCTCCTCATACAGGTTGCTATTTTCATAGTCGTCCATTGATGAAGTCAACGTGGATACAACTGCTGCACCACTCGCTCCACTAACCACAGCATTACTCATCTCAGTGTCATGCCGGTTCTGAGCTGTCGATGCGGCAACATTCTTTTGATCACCACCGAATGGACTTGGCACAACGTTGACGGCTGCTGTTGTCATCGCTGTGGCCGTTGACACTACTTGCGAGGCCGATTGTACTGCGGCTGCAGCTTTCCCAAGGAACGAACCAAACAGCCCGCCCCCACCACTGCCGCTAGTTGTCTTTGCTGCAGCGGGCTGTTGTTGCTGTCCCTGTAGTTGCTGTCCGCCTATTGCTACAGCAGATGTCAGCGACGACAACAGTGAAGTGGGACCCGATTTTGGCTGTGTAGCCGTTGTTTGTTTGGCGGGTACTTGTTGTTGCTGTTGTTGCTGCTGCAGTTGAGCAGTGGTCATGGCTGCAGTTACCTGCACTGGCGGCTTCATGGTGACATCTGACAATGTGGTCATTGCATCAATACTACTTGTCACCGATGACGAAGCTGTTGTCACTTGATGCATTGTTGTCAAAACGACTGCCTCTTCCGCCATTTTCTCGGCCGCATTGTCAAGAAGTTGCGAGACTATTGTTGCATCGTCATCCATGTAGTCGTAATTGTTGTTGTAGTTTTGGTTATCGGTGATGTCACCAGTGGCAATATAATCGTTTTCGCTGTAACTGTACTCATCATAACCGTACTTGTAATCATCGCTATAATCGACTATTTTGCCACCAGTTACTCCATTTGTGGTAGCTGCTTTTGTTACAGTTGGCTGCGGTCCATCTAGGGATGAGGGTTGTGTCAAAATCGAATCGTAACTGTCATCCAGTATCATGCATTCACCGCCTGTCGTGGTGGGATTCTCATAGGGCCCTTGATTGTAATCGGTGTCGTAAACCAAAGAACCAGTGACATATACGGACTGGCTGTTGTCAACGGCACCGGTCCAATCACCCCACGTTGTCACCTCACTGCTGGTCGTCATTAAGTGATCCATTTCACTGTATTCGTAGTTGTAGCTCGTAGTTGTGACCAGGTACTGTTGTTGCTGATTGTTGCTATCACCCATGTATGAGGATTCGGTTTTGCTTATGGCAGATGTCACTGCTGTTGTTGAAGGTAGCATGGTTTTGTTCTGCGTTAGATTGGAAGCTGCCGACTTTGTGGTGGCAGTTGTTGTTGGTTTGGCTGGCTGTGATGCTCCACCGGTACCAAGGTTCGGTATGAGTTTTGACGCAAACCCAAATCCAAAACTCTTCGCCGATGACTTTATCCCCGATGCTGCTGATTGTTGCTGCGATTGCGGTTGTTGCTGTTGTTTGGTACTATCGGCAACAGCTGCCACCCCACTCAGCACTCCATCAAGTCCTCCTTTGAGACCGTGCGACAGACTTCCAAACATACTGCTCGCTTTATTTGCGGCTGCCGTCGCCGCTTTTTGCGGCGTTGACGTTGTGCTGCTGCTTGTCGTTATTGCAGATTTACTAGAAACTGGTTGGTAGTAGCCACCTGTGACTGTTGTATTGCGCGTCGTCACCACAGTCGAACCACTCGCTAATGACGCTGACGATGAGGTTGTCAAGTCATATTTGGCCAAAAGGTGGTCACTACTTACATTACTACTACTGCCACTACCACTACCACTATTGCTGTTCGTTTCGTAAAGGTTTGACTTATAATCTGTAGCTATTGGTGTTGTTGTGGAGCTTCTGTAATCGTCGTAGTATTCATTATTTGACGTTTCTAGACGAGTCTTTGACGTCGTCGTCGAATAGTTTGGTTCTGTGTATGTATCCAGTGTGTACGACTCCGAACCGCTTCCCAGATCCATCGAGTACACAGGTAAGTCTACTTTGTATGCGTCAAGATAGGAATAGGGATCATCATTGCTGGCAACTGTAGTCACTGTCGGTGTTGGTGAATAGTTACTGTACAAATCATCAGTAGAGGTTGTTATAACACCAGTCATATAACTGCTACTCATATCAAGACCCACTGATGTTGTTGCTGTTGTTGTTTGAACCAAGCTGTCAAGGTAATTGAAACATGACAGATCCTCCCCATTTACCACTGAGGTATTTACCTTTGTGGGCTTTCCTATTGACAGATATTCTGAATAATCGGTCGTTGTTGGTGCAATGCTAAAATAATCAATGGCATCTTTTGGCTTTGTGCTGGTGTACTCTCCACAACCATTGTGATCACATATTGCTGTTGAAGTCTTTACTGTTGTTTTTTCGTCAATTTTTGACGTAAAATCACTGCTTAGATAGGATGTGATGTAACTACTTATTGTTGTTGCTGTTGTGAACGTTGTTGTGGTGGCTGTTGTGTCTGCGGTTATTGACAAACGGCTTCCCAAATTGGTCCCAACAATAGTGGAATCACTGTCATAATTGTAACTGCTAGACGAATAGAGACTCAAGTAATCTGAGATGTATGATGAATAATTAGTTGTTGCAGTTGATATTGTGGTTTTTGTCAATGACAGATCTGAAAACAGTGGTTGAGAATCATTTGAGACTTTCACATCGGAGTTCAATAGAAAACTAGTGCTGTCATTATTTGACGTTTTTAAATGACAGCTACAACTGTCTGTGAAAGAACTGCATAATGTGCAATACTTGCTGCTATTGGTGGTCGTCGTAGTTGTTGTTGTATTTGTTGTTGTTGTTGTTCCTGTTGTTGCTGAATTTGCCATGGGCGTTTTAATGTCAAATTTCTTTAGATAATCGGTTACAGAAAATAACGATGATGGGGTATTAGTGGTGGTGGTGGTGACACTAGTTGATGCTACGGCTGCTGTGACGGTTGCTGTAGAGGTGGTTGTGATTTCGGGAGGATAACTTTTAAATGAGTGGTATTGGCTATTCAAAGAGGTTTTGCTTGTGGCATTACCATCGTCGTCATAATATTTTGATGTCATTGTTGTCACAGCCGTTGAATTTATTGCGGAGGGCTTGTTAAGCAGTGTAGATGACGATTGCGATGCTGATACTGATGTCTGCATATATGAATTGTGAAAACCACTGGTGGTTGTGGTTGTGGTCGAGACCGGTGATATTGATGAAATCGACGGTGGATACAAATAACTAGAGTGATTAGATCTATTGATATCAAAACTACCATTAACGCTAATGTTTTTGGCTGAGGTCATTGATGGTGATTGTGATGTGTATGAATATGGCAAATACGATTTGGAATAATCCATGGATGATTGAGTGACAGAATAATCAGCAGTAGTTGCTGCCGTTGATGTTGCTGACACTGTAAACAGAGATTTATTCTGACTTTTCTGTGGTAACTTTGGTAGTTGCTTGCCAGCGCTGCCATTACTCTTATTGAGATTGGGCGTTGGCAAGCGTTTTGGCAACTTACGACCTACACCACCATTAGCACTCGATGAGAAAAGTGTCGATGTTGATATTGGTGATGCTGATGCTAATGACGCTTCTGACACATATTGAAAGCCATCAGTCGTCGTGGTTAGCGTCGTCGTCGAATTGTACAGGTCCCGTGTGGTAACTTTGCTGCTGTCAGCATTTTTTAGTGACGCATCGTTGCTATATAAGGACGAAGGACTATTGTAGCCATAGTCATTGTAGTCTTGATAGCTAAGAGAGGTTGTGGAACTGTGGGGAGGAACATTATTGTGATGTGTGTTGTTGGTTATCGCGTTATCATACGACCTGGTACCGATACCATAGCTATCACTAGCTTGGGATTTTTGGTTTGGAGTTGGCAGCAATTTACGTCCCGTTCCGCTTTTTGCCGAAGGCTCAAGTTTGTTATTGCTATTCACCTTGGGCAGGGAACGAGGTATAGCTGGAAGACATTTGCCAGTGTTACCGCCAATACCACCATTTGCCGTTGGCTGAGGAAGCATGCGGCTTTTCTTATGGGTAACAGGTGGTGTTGTTGGTAAACTGGCACCGCGTGCATACGAAATGCCGTCCACCATACTGCTGCTGTGTTTCATTGGTATCTGAGGGAGTTGCTTAGCTGTTGTTGACATCGAGCTATGTCTGCCACTCATGCGATTATTATCTGCATACCCGTAGTCGGTCATATTATCACAGCTCCCATTGTAATATGTTCCTCCTCCACGGCCCCCTCCATACGACATATCCTGACCGTATTGCGGATTTTGTTGTTGCTGCTGCTGGAAGATGTCGTTATCGTTTTTGGACGTATTGGCATAATATTGCCCACCGCTCCTTCTAAGCCCATCATTATAATCACCTCCACGTGTAGTGATGGGACTAGCAACAATGCTTCCATAATTATCGTACATACTGTTTACACTGTCTGAATTAGGACGATGAAGGTTGTTGTCGCGTTTAAGTATCATGGGATCCGTGGTATGTCCAAAACTGCTAGTTTTATTATAATTAGTGCTACTAATTGGTCGGCTGTTATATGATAAGGCATCGTTTTCATTATTGTAATAGTAATCATTTTGGGAGTAAGACTGTAAAGGAAGAACAAAAAAAATATTGAATAGACATTTTACCGATTTTTTTTTACTAAAGTATCAATAATAATAAACAACTTACCGTCATATTTCTTCAGTGGCCAATTTTTGTGTGTTCCTTGTTGTTTTTGTTTTTGTTGATCCTTGTGTTGTTTCGATTGTTTATTTCTACTAATTTTGTTTCGATTACTATAGGTCTTAATCTTTTGCTGAATTATTGCTCTTTTATCGAAATCGTCGAGTATTTGTTTTTTGAGTTTCTGCGGTTGATATTTTGTTTTGTGGATTTTTTTTTGTTGTTTTGAGTTTGATTTCCGGTTCTTTTGATATTTGATATGGCGAATGTTTTGCCATTTAAACACAATCGATTGTATTTGGTTATGCTTCTGTGTGCTCTGTTCGTTTAGGTTGTAATGAAGGCTTGTTGTTTTGAATAGCAGTTCGGCTTGTTTGTATTGTTGTTGTTTCTGTTGTTGTATTCGAGTTAAACTCGCAATACATAAACTCACGTTTATTATCATGAGAACTTGCGTTGATTATCCTTGAGCATATTGAAATTCAATAAGAAAAGTATTGTTATTTCTTTTTCGCTTATACACACTTTAACGCACGTATCTATAAAGACCTAAGATTAGTTATATTTTCTACTAAAAATATTGCAAATTGCAGCCTTTGTTATTGTTGCTGACGCTGATATATTTAGATATTTTTTATTTTTATTAAGTTTTCAAACATTTCAGTTTTTATTTTGTTTTGTTTTGTTTTTGATTTGAGATTGTTAACCAAAGTTCAGGTTGATAATTAAAATTATTTTTTTATTTTTATGTTAGTTAGTATTAAGTAAGTAGATATTTATTTGATTATTGCTAAAATTAAAGAAACACAATATGGATACTATGTATTTTTGCAAGGCTACCTATTTGTTTTTGTTTTGCTTCTAGGATCATTGCATTCGATTTGTTGCTTCTTGTTTTTTGATTGGAGAATATTGTTTGAAGTAAAATTTATAAGTGAACTGCGGTTAAATTTAATTAATTTATTGATTTTCTATATAGAGTGTATTTTTATAGCTTTATTATTATTATTAACAAACAACAATGATGTCCTGGGTTAATATTTTGATTGCGATCACTTTAAGGGATTCACTGAAATATAAAGAAAAAAATTGAGGTTATTAAATAAGTAAAATTAAAAAAAAATATTTCAATACGAATTTCAGTCAGAAAATATACAGATTCATTTTCTTGCAGAATGATTAGACTAACTAGAAGAATAGAAGTGTTAATTTTTGACATTTCTACATTAAGGTATAAGTATGTATGTAAATCGACCTCACCCGTTACCCGTTTATTGTAATCTTGTTCACAAATCAACTAAAACGTTGATCAAAACTTAATTTACGAATTAAAGTATTTATTAATAAACTATTAAATGCTAATTCACGTTAGGTAGAAAATTTTAACGAAAATCTTCTACATTCAACAAACACTCTGCTGTCGCCAAAGAGTAGGTATTATTTATTCTGCACACATATACTTCCTCACAAAGTGAGAAAACCAACGATTGGTAGCAACGGGCTGTACAGCGACATGGATTTTGACATAAGGGTAAAGTCAAACGAAATGAAATGGGGTCATATAAAGCGGTTAGAGTTCAATGTACAATTTTCCTGAAAATCTTTGATTTCGCCCCCAAGGAGCAGTAGGGTACATCGACTCAGATGGCACACTCACATGAAAGGGGTCTCAACCAACCTAAAGTGTGCATAAGACTGGCTAGGCTACGAAAGCTTGTTGATTGAGGCCCAAAGGTCCATTCAAACTATTAATAGTATCCACCTTGAGTTATTACCCGATTACTCCGATGCCCCTATTCCGGTATAGGGGAGATGAATTAATTAAGACCCCAAACAATTGAAGCAATTCTTCAGACATAATAGAAAACAACACAACGCGAAGGGGGTTTAAAACGTATGGGCAATTAAAGATTGACCCTGATACAATTTCTATGCCAAAAGCGGATGTTTTAGGTAATTATTCATATTGCCGAAGTGCTTATAAACCGCAACACAATATAAGTAATTGTCAAAAACATAAGCTTCGAGATGATTGAAATGACATTGTAGTTATTGCAAATAATTAGCACCCATAAACGGAAATCGCTCCCCCACTCCGCGCGCCACTCGATAACCTTTAAAAACAATGAACGAGTTACAAATATAGGACTTATCTTTTTAATGCCAAACAAAAATAATTTAGTAACCTAGAAATCAATCTCTCTGTTCTCTGTTCCTACGATATTCTTACATTTTGTTGTTTGGTCATATAAAGCGCTCGATTAAAAATTGATCTCGGGTCCTATCTATCTATTCTAACTATACCCCTTTGTGTTAATATTATTTATTATTTTTTTTTTGTTCTTTATTTTTCTTTTCAAATTATTTCCCTTGTTCGTGGTTGAGTAGGAAGGTACGACGACGACGTTTGAGTACCTATGTTAAAAGTTTTTTTCTTCTTTGAATAACTTTTTTTCAAGAACAATATTTTTAAACTTAACCCATTTTTTTATTTAACATAAAACAAACATTTTTTTTCTCCAACATAGGCACACTCACACACACACACACACAGATATTCACACACGTAGCCTTTCTATACAAAAAAATATAAATACACAACTTTTTACATTTTTTGTTTCTGGAAAAAACAAAAAATATCAGTTAAATTTTAATAAATAAATCAATTATTAAATTGCAATTCCAATTATGCCAGTTTCATCACTGTGTTATTGTAGGGTTAACAATGCAAATACACAGATAACACAAATTCCAAAAATATAAGTAGGTACTCCTTCCGTAATATTTTTATTTTACTAAAAGCAAGGACATGGAAGCTGGAAGCACTTTGTCCAAAAATATTACTAACTCCCCATAAAAAGGGAACTCGTGTAGGTAAACTTATTTTGAGAATTTGCAACAAACCAAAAACTGAACGAAGAAAATTAAATGTTATTTAAATACCTAGGTTAAGGTTTTATTTATCTGTTAAGAGAAGATTGAAGGCGTGATGAAAAAGGACATCTTTGGAGATTTCAGATTTTGCGAATTGAGGACTCAAGCGATTTCTTTTAGAGGGGCAAGAGCACAGGGTCAAGAATTTCACACTTTAATTGTGCCCAGAATACGAATTGGAGATTTTCAAGTTGCACTTACTTTTGAACGGAAAAAAAAGAAAAAAGTTCTCTTCCGTCGTCGATTTTTCTTTAAGTTATAATTTTAATTTTTTTTTGTATTTATATATATATGCGCAGATTATAACAGTTAAAACACGAGAAAAAACACATTTTTAAGGAACTTAATTCACCGAAAATAATAAGAGCTGGTTGATGTATGCTTTGCGTTTATGTTGTTATTATTTATTTTTTTTTTTCGATTACCCCGTTGTGTGTTGTCCTCGTTGGGCGAATATGTAGTTTTTTTTTTTTTTGTTAGTTATCGGTATTTTTTTTTACACTTGTCCAGCGAGGACTATGAATAATTTTTAAACCCACACACCTGCACACACAAAATAGTGATTCGATTCAATGTGCGAAAAAAAAAACAAAAATAGATAAATCTATATTCCACACACATACACACATACACTTTATTTGTTGGTGTTTTGGCACACACGGGTTGTTGTTGGTTTATTATTGTTGCCCTCCTTGTCTGACTGACTGACACTGACGTAAGTGAAGAGATTGGCATTTGTAGTACTCAATTTTTCATTCGTGGAAAAGCTTTATTTGGATGATTTTTGTGTGTGTCGAATGTAGAGGGGGAGCGAAAGCTTAAATTAAACTTTGGGGTGGTGGTAAGAAAAACTAGCTTTTCTAACCAGATATTTTTGATTCTAAGGCTCTGTAGTCTGCTCTGTGAGTAAACTTATGGATAGAGACACTTGAGGCTGGTTAACATAATAGGTTTGTTCATCTGCCAATTTCGTGCTATTTTATTTATTTATATAAATTTAGACAGAAATTTGTATTTAAATTGGTAACGGACGGCAGATGTAGAATTATAACTGTCACAAGCTTAGATCATAAACGAACACGAACGAAAATTCCTAAAAATTAGATACCCTATACCTACTTGTCAATAGCTTAAAATTTTCTTACTGGCCCAAAAAGAATAGCTTTCCGATTTGTCAAAAATGGTAAGGTGCCCTCATAATTGAATTGATTGTCTACCTAATCTTCCTTTTTTTAAAGGAAATTACTCTAGACATTTATAACAGTTTAGCTTATAACTGTCTCCTTTATGCTCTCCCACAGAGTCACGACACTCTGCCGGATGCCCTATGTATGCCCAATGCATGCCCGATGCATGCCCATATATGTACATCGGGCATCCTGTGATTTTTTTTTATTAAATAATACAAATTAATACAATCTACTTTTAATGACTATAAACTGTTCTATAAATTGAAATTTTTCTATTCTCCCTTAAATAATATTATCAAAATAAAGGAAGAAACTAGGAAAATCCCAATTTATAGAAGCTATAACAGTTTATCGATATTTAAAGTGGGTGTGAATTAAAGTGCTTCGCGCGACTTGAAAATAAAAAAATCTTGGTGCCCAAAGTACGTTATGTAGTATATGCCCACCAGGGGCGTAGAGCCCATCCCCATACAAAAAATACAACCTTAATTAATATAATTTATAATCAGTGAAGTATGTAAGTGCGAAATTTTATCAATAAAATAAGAAAGTGACTTTAGAAATGTCAATTTATAAGAGTTTTGTTTATAAAACTATACTGCTTCTGCAGGCCTTCCGCCGACCATACGAATTCAAGTTCAAAGGGAAGCAATAAATTTTTTTATCAACGACCATTTGTTTCGATTTTGATTGATTTTTTAGCTGATATGCGGTTGGTACGATGAATTAACTTTCATTTAATAATAGTAAACTATTATTTTTGTTCCTTATTATAAATAAGAAGCATTCATTAAGAAACATTTGTTCAAAAATTTTCTCTCGGCATTTTAACAACAAAATAGAAGAGAATTCCTGTACGCGTTATAACATATAAAATGTACCTTCGTCAATTCGCAGTTATCTGAACAGATCCGATATTAACGGCGCATGTCAATTTTTGTTTAAGTCGAAATCTATGTTGATAACGAACTTCTAAGTACTTTAAAAAAGCTTTATCGATTAGGGATGTAATGGTAGAATACTATTCGTTCGATAATGACATTAACTTCAGTTATGTGTAATTACACAATTGAAAAACCCATAGCATTGTGTTTAACATTTTATGCCCATTTGATTATGGCAAATAATGACATTTTGTCATTCGCTTAAATCCAGCTTAAACACAAACTTAGCATAAAATGTTCTTAGGCAATTTTATTTTTTTGTTCAAAAAGTTAACAATTTTATCAACTGATTCAGAACTTTAGTAGCACAAAACCCCAAAGCTCTTAAATACAAACGCGTCAATCGAATTTAAGCTCGCCTATAAGAGGGAGCCGTGTTTCAACCATCAAGGTCTAAACACTAACTAAAATTCAAAATGCCAATCTTAAGGCAGTTATGTATGAATAATTAAGCTATATAGATTAAAAACAGTATTTTTCAAATGTTAGCATCGTATTACCTATATTGTTTTAACATTAACAGACCAAAATATCTATTTTATCTTTTTGGTATCATTATACTAACTCCAAATGTCATTTACAATTAAAAATGTGAAAATGGTATGTTTGTTTACTTTTTTGCATGAACTTTAACTTTTTTAGACGTGTTCAACTTTAGTTGCCGAACCACACGAATGTGAGTTTGAGTTCTCACAAGGTCAGGAATAATAAGGGTATTCATGCAACGTCGGAAAAGCATCATAAACGTGGTAAACATCTTAAAGTTTACGACGTCGGTCGTAAAAGAACTGTCAAAAGTTGATTGGGAAATATTTTCAAACAAATCTTAAACTTTAAGACATAAATTTGTGTGTTAAACGAAGATGGTAAACATCGTAAACATGGTAAACGGGCATATCGAGAAAAAATGAGGTTTTTTTTTTTAAATAGTGTGAGTTACACAAACAAAAATGCGTTCACAATTAATTATCATTGAAAACATTTTGTTCATAAAATTGTATAAACTTACTTTTTTGGCTTATTTTGGGCATTTTTAAACTGCGGATGACAAATTTTACGAATGTTAAAATTAAATTAAATATTTTGAGCTGTTTGATGTTTAACGAAAAGCTGATTTGTTTACCATATCCTTTACCACATTTACGCAAAATATTTTTTGGTGCGTTCATGAAATGTGTGTCGGAAACTTTACGATTTTACGCCATCGTAAAGTTTAAGACGTTGCATGAATACCCTTAATATATTTACTTGGAAAATATAACTATAAAGCTGCTATCACATCACTTAGAAACCATAATCTATAAAAGAGAGCGTTAATCTCAAAATAATACAATAACTTTAAAAAAAATTCACGAGGAAATAAAAACTCATAAAAGTTTTTATTGTAAGATAAGATAATCTGCAACTATTATAATGAACAATATCAATTTAATTATTGCTATATCATTAGATTTATTTTGTATGTCTAATCATAGCAACCAAAAGTGGTTGGTGAATACGTTCTTTAAATAGATATGGTGATTGTAGACGAAAAAATCGCGATAGTTAAGAATTTTTTTTATCATTTGATGGCAAAATTATTTAAAAAAAACTTCACTTTTGCTTTCCGTTTTTGATTCATTCTTTTTGTATTATAAAATATAATACAAAATGTATCACATTTTAACACCAATTAAGATTTATTTGAGTTTAAAAAGGTTATAAATTATAATATAATATAAAATATATTACATTTCAATATTGTATAACTGAATACAAAAATGGTTTTTTCGAAGTCAAGTCTCGAAGAGAAGTGGATGAAAATATACGAAGCAATAAAAGGAATGATGAAATATCTTGATTCCAATCTAAAAAAATTTGTAAAGGTACATTTAGTTAAAGTGGCCGAATAAAAAATAAAATTGAGACAAACCTTTGATCTTATATAACTTTTTCTGCTTACAATTCTAATAAATGTATCTCATGACCTTAGCATAGTTTGTCCATTGTAGGCGTTGCTTTGTTCCAGGGTAACGAATCTAAAAATATTTCATAAGCGCACTGAAGACACACAAAATGCTAAATAAATACCAAATTATTGTTGAAAATAACCTCTAATTGTGCAGTCCCGATCTTTTAAAATAAATCCACCTTCAATTTCTTCGCCTTCCAGAACTTAAAGAAAAAATAAGTAGCATTGGCAAATAAAAGTTATTAGAATTAGAACTGAACTTTAAATATGAATAGGTACTTACTAGTTAGAAAAATATTCTTATTGTTGCATTTTGTCCACATTTTTTTTTTTATTTTTAACAAGACTCCAGTCAAGTTATCCACAATAAACTCCATATAATACAAGACGCACTCAAACTAACTGGCAAAGGAAAACCAAGCGTTTACAAAATTATTACAAAAATAGTTAAATAAATTGAAAATATTAAAAACTAATTTTACTTGAAGTTTCTAAAAGCTGGGTTTTTTTCCTATGAGTTTTGACAGCAAATTGTTACCAAACAAACCTTATTCACAACTTTTCCCCTTGATCATATGACTTCAAGAATTTTTTTTTAATTATATCAATTTTATATTTGTGCATTAAGCATAAAAAATTAAGCTTTAAAAAAATTATACCAATAACGGGCTTCGACATATTTTCCTTATATCGGTTTTGATATAGGTATGTATATCCATTTAAAAGGGCTGTGTAAGTAGTATATACCTACCTACGCCCGCCTTTAAAGAAATTGAAGAGACTATTTTTTAATGATTCTTAAAATTGTTAAAATTTTAGACCACCATTAAACCTAACATAAAGAAATTAAAATAATTTTCTAAAAAAAAAAATTCAAACACTACGAATGGTGTCTGGAATTTAAAGAATTTAAAAAAAATCTGCGAGTACCTCTTTATCGCTCCTCCATAGTTCGTGACGTGAGGCTTTGGCAGCCCTGCTTTTGCTTTGCTGAAACTGATAAAAACGTATGTGACAAGTTGCAAGTTGGTTCCATACAATGGAACTACCGTTGCAACGTTAAAGGTACACTGGGACAGGTTATATGGCATATTTGGAATAAAATAAAACAAATTTAAATTGAAAAAAAAAAAAAACTGACAAAATAACTAAGAAGGATTCAAGTGAAATATGAATATATGCATTAGGGTAAATAAGGAGAAATATGTGGTAAGGTTACAAATCTATATTCTTAACAGACAGTGTCAGAGAGGTGTTTTCTTAAGTTTGAATCGAACATTTTTTCAACCTTAAAAGTCAATCACCATTGTTAACAAAAAAAAAATCAGAAATCTATAATTCATCGATTTAAAAATCTTGCTGATTTTTTGACAGGGGTGGTTTTGCACTATTGGAGAGGTAAAAACAAAATATTACTCATAACACGTAAGAGTAATTCACTTTTTAATGCAAAAAAAAATCACTTTCAAAGTATCAAAACTATCGACGTTGATGTACAAGTTTTGTGAAAACCCAATATATGTTAAAATGCAAGCTTATATTTTTTGTTGAGTAAATAATAAAAAAATAAATTTATAAACACAATTTAATATATAATAATATAAAAATAAAAGAAAATAAAAAAAATATATACATTTGACCCACTGTATAATCTCCCAATTCAGGTTTGCTTTGTTTCTGTTTGTCCTCTATATAAAAAACTTAATACTCTCGCGAAAGAAACCATTCTACGTTCGAATGTCGATCGCTTCCATCGTCGTTGTCTATCCGTCGTCGTCGTCGTTGTTGTCATTATTGTTGGCGTTTGGAAAGATTTGGCTATAACGTGACGAAAAGCCAGCGCCTCTTTATATTATTACTTTGTCGTCGTGATTTGTTTGTTTTTTTTTTTTTGTTTCTTTGCCTTAAATGAAACCTGTTCCTCAATTTGGAATTCGTACGAGTTTCTCTGAACTGTCTCCTAGATTAAGGCACAGGCTAGGTAAAACAATAAAAAGAATTCAACCCTCATAGAGGAGGATTGTTTAAAACTTTGGTCTTATCGCATGTATTGTGTTTTTTTGATGTTTTGAAGTGCAGTCAGTCTGTTACTGTTAATGAAACAAAATTAAAAAAGACTGGAAATCGAAGTGAAGAACGTGCCTAAAGCCTACCGACCTCTGAATTCGTTGGTGCTGTTATTGTTTTTTTTTCACTAGCCAAGGGTATTTTTTAAACGGTATTTTTTTTTTTTATATAAAAATGAACCAATCGGACATTAACGGCTTTTTGTTGTGCTTGTCTCGAATGACAATGACGGACAATGACCGAGATCATTTGTTATATCGGCATTTGAACAATTCATACAGCGGCGGTGGCGGTGATTCGCTATTATTTGCTAGGAGCGATAACGAACAGGATCATGACGATCATGATCATGATCATGACCACGATCATGATCATTCAGATAACAATGATCCCCATGAAGTTGTCATGGCTAAGGCAACAGCCATGTTGGTTCTGTTTTGTGCCACAACGATTTGTGGAGCGACGCCGTTCTTGATAAATCGTCACTTTAAAGGGAAGGCAAACAATGCAAATCCACGATCGGCAACAGTAGTCAAGTGTTTGTTGTATTTTGGTGGCGGAGTGTTGCTGTGCACCACTTTTCTGCATCTGCTGCCTGAAGTCAGGGAAACTGTTGAAAGTCTACAAAAATGTGGGACATTTCCGACTATGACATTTCCATTTGTTGAGCTTCTTATGTGCGCGGGATTCTTTTTGATGTTCCTGATTGAAGAACTTATACACACATACATCCATAGAAATAGGGATATATTAAATGAGGAGACAGCTGCCTTCGAGAGAGGCCATAGTATTCGACATAGTCATATGATGCGGAATATTGACAAATGTCAAGAAGACACCGTAACTCAGATGTCGGGTTCAGATCATCCAAGAAGTAATGGCAATAGTGGTGCGACTGCAGTAAAGACCTTATCGCCGCGAGATTTATATTCTAGTGATATGGAAAATCAAAAACATCAACACAACGATCATCAGAGGACGACACATCAATCTATATGTCCGACAGCCCCGCCAGAGACATCAGCTACGCAAGAAAATACTCTGCACACTCATCCCTATCATTCCCATTCCCATCACCACCACCATGGCCATCAACATAACCACAGCCACCTACCACTTAAATCATCCAATGGGAGTGATGATGATGATATCATAGCATCTTCCTTGCGTGGCCTTCTAATTGTCTTGGCCCTCTCAGTTCACGAACTCTTCGAAGGTCTCGCTATCGGTCTTGAAGGCTCTGCCAGCAATGTATGGTTTATGTTTGCTGCTGTTTCAGCGCACAAATTAGTACTGGCATTTTGTGTGGGTGTCGAATTGATTGTGGCGGGCACCAGAACTTATCTATCTGTACTCTTTGTCTTCACATTTGCTGTAGTAAGTCCAATTGGAATTGGCATTGGGATGCTAGTAAGCAATCACAATTCAACTGCCTCCAGTATTCCTTCGGCTATTTTGCAAGGTTTAGCATGCGGCACACTGCTTTATGTAGTGTTTTTTGAAATTTTGTCTAAAGATCGATCTGGGTTGTTGGCTTATTTAGCACTTATTGTTGGATTTGGTTTGATGTTCGGAGTACAACAACTTTGTGAGTATCTATTCTAACCTATAATTCGATTAAATTAAAAAAAAAAAGTACATTGTGCGATGCATTTTAAATTGATATACCTACCTATGTATCTACCTAAGAAAAAATTCTTAGATAGGCTTTATTTCAATTGTATTAAAATTGCGTTAAATTTGATATCTATAGTTAAATTTTAAACACTATATACCCAGTGAGGTTTAGATGTATTATGCCTGTTTGGTAACTTTTTATTTCTACAAATTTCCCAAAAACTGAGTTTTTTTGGGTTTGGACAGCAAATTGTGAAATTTAGTGAAAATTTGCAAGAAATTTCACGTTACCAAACAGACCAATTTACCAACGGTAAATTTTCAAATATCAAAGTTTTAATACGGATTTAAATTTTTTTAATTATCAAAGCAAATGCATTTGGGAAATTCTTGTCTTCTGATCTTTTGACATATTGAGATATTGGCCTTACATAGCTCAAGTCCATAATGGCTTTAAGAATTATGTCAATTCATAACTTTTTAAAAATTTTCAAAATAAGGTTTAGCTTGAAGTTTTGTATTTGAATGGCGTTCTTATTTAAAGCATTGTTAATGCACAATGCGCACCTTATACTCATAGACTCTGGCACTTGTAGTTAACCAAGCACCCACAAATATGCTGTTGTTTATTCTATTAATTTTTTTTGCTCCATATTCCATAGGGGAATTTAAGGAAATGGGTAGCTCGATTGATGTGAATGGAATGTGATACATGTAGGTATGTTAAAAAAATTTGCATTTATAATGTATACCTAAATGAAGTTACCCGTGATGACGTAATGGTGAGTTCGTAGGGCTGTTAGTCAGGGGCGAAAGTTGTGGGATCGAATACCAGCCTCTGACCCCTAAAACTGCCTCTTAAAAGGAATTGAAAAATTCTTCAAGGGTTTCTATCTCATGTCTTGAAAAAGTGCCTCCCACTCACGGAATATGCAATAGGCTGTAGAAGTAGATTCGATTCTTGCAGACAGTAACGCAGTCAGTAAGCGACTAAGCCCTAGCTATAGCGCCATCAAATTTATTCATATAATTAATTAATATACCTATATACATATCGACTGTTAATGTGCAGAACCTTGAGAGTCGATTTTGCATGTTTTTTTTGTCAGATCATGTATGGCGATATTAAAAGGTTTTGAATTCTGCCTTTTTCTTTTTTAATGTTCAGAACAACATTGTTACGCTGAAATTGTTAAATTAATGAAAGTGGGTCTGATTCTGCAGACTTTTTTGGCATTAACGATTTTGATTAAATTTTGTAAACAAATGTATGTATACAAATATCGAAAAAAAATTCCAAGAAATATATATTTCATGGTTTCTCGTTACTGATTCTATTTCGCCTGCCACCTCTCTAATTGACCAGGAATTTTTATCAATGGCGGTGTCAATGTCGGTCGCGAAAACATTTAATTTTACTCCCTCTTAGAGAAATTTAGCGTTGAGAATAGGTACAAAAAATGAAATTTATCTCTTTTAGATTTTGTGTGGTCTTTAATAATTTTAATAGTTTAATAATTAATTGTTTAACGATTTAAGCACGTTCGCCACGGATGCATCTTGCCAATTGGATCCAGTTAACTGGGATAAGTGGGCTGCGTTGCCACCAAAAATATGATGTAGGTACATATTAATTTTTTTAAGTTCTCCACCCGAATAACAATAACTTTAAACTTATAGTTAGTTTTTTGTTAATGTGGTGGTGTTGGTGGATGACGCCGTGTATAATCCATCCAAATTTCTTCTAAAGTTGGTAAGTTTTGCAGAATGTTCTCCTGAAATTAAAAAAAAAATTATTTTTTTAATTTTTTCTTACCTACCACATTGGAACGCCTTTTAAATCTTCTTGCCATATTAGGATATCTTCTTTCAATGTGCTGCGCAACAATTGAGTCCAAAATATTTTCTATAATTAATCAATTCAAAAAAATTGTAGATAGGTAGATAGAAAAATATTTTAAATTATTTTCTATAATTTTTCAAATGAGTAAAAAATATTTCAAAATTATTTTCTATAGATTTTCAGTATCTGATGAATACAAAAAATATCAAAGTGTTTTTTAGACTGAGTTATTTTCAAACATTCCGCCGCCCCTGGAACATAGTTTCAGCTTAAAGGTATCAGTGCCAACTTGTGAATTGGCCGAGTGAAGTTTCCATTTGCAGTACGAAGAGTTACGACTCTTACTTGTCCATCGTCGCCTGGATGGGTTTTGACTACACGTCCCATTTTTTCAATATTCCCTACAACTATTCGGGAATTCCCATCTAACGTCATACCATGGATAAAACGGTTGGATGAATAGATGAAATGGATTTTGAGGGAAGAAAAAATTTGGATATAATGGATTTTGAAGTATTAACTCAAGTGGATAAAATGGGTTTTGAAATTAACTACAGATTTTGTGGTCTGATTTCTATGGCATAAAATGAGATTTGGGATTCAAACTTAGGCCCATCGTATAAACTGTACCAACAAAACCCCATACCTTAGTCATTTTTGTTTAAAAGTGGATATAATGGGTTTTAATTTTGATCAACACAATTCTCTGAATGAATAAAAATTTCTTCCATATATTAGTCTTAAACTCAAATTACACAGCAGATTTTGGGTATCCCCCAAGCTCAAGACCGCAGAATAAAACTCATATCATTAAGATTTAAATATAAAGAGTTTAAAAATTCAAAAAAGTTACTCATCGATAAAATTTATTAGATAGCTAATTTTTTCTTACCTACCACATTGGAACGCCTTTTAAATCTTCTTGCCATAATTTAATTTTTTCTTACCTACCACATTGGAACGCCTTTTAAATCTTCTTGCCATATTAGGATATCTTCTTTCAATGTGCTGCGCAACAATTGAGTCCAAAATATTTTCTATAATTAATCAATTCAAAAAAATTGTAGATAGGTAGATAGAAAAATATTTTAAATTATTTTCTATAATTTTTCAAATGAGTAAAAAATATTTCAAAATTATTTTCTATAGATTTTCAGTATCTGATGAATACAAAAAATATCAAAGTGTTTTTTAGACTGAGTTATTTTCAAACATTCCGCCGCCCCTGGAACATAGTTTCAGCTTAAAGGTATCAGTGCCAACTTGTGAATTGGCCGAGTGAAGTTTCCATTTGCAGTACGAAGAGTTACGACTCTTACTTGTCCATCGTCGCCTGGATGGGTTTTGACTACACGTCCCATTTTTTCAATATTCCCTACAACTATTCGGGAATTCCCATCTAACGTCATACCATGGATAAAACGGTTGGATGAATAGATGAAATGGATTTTGAGGGAAGAAAAAATTTGGATATAATGGATTTTGAAGTATTAACTCAAGTGGATAAAATGGGTTTTGAAATTAACTACAGATTTTGTGGTCTGATTTCTATGGCATAAAATGAGATTTGGGATTCAAACTTAGGCCCATCGTATAAACTGTACCAACAAAACCCCATACCTTAGTCATTTTTGTTTAAAAGTGGATATAATGGGTTTTAATTTTGATCAACACAATTCTCTGAATGAATAAAAATTTCTTCCATATATTAGTCTTAAACTCAAATTACACAGCAGATTTTGGGTATCCCCCAAGCTCAAGACCGCAGAATAAAACTCATATCATTAAGATTTAAATATAAAGAGTTTAAAAATTCAAAAAAGTTACTCATCGATAAAATTTATTAGATAGCTAACACGAGTATAGCTCATAAATTAAGTTCTTCAAACAAAATCCCCTCGGTATAAGAGCTATTTATATTCTTTGTTGCAATAATAATGAACATGATGGCTTTTGTGATAACCATTATTTACCTATCAATCAGTAGCGTACGCAGGATTTCTTTTGGGGGGCTCAATCTCAATTTTGGTAGAAGTTTTTTTTAATGTATCACTAAAACAAAATTAGCACAAAAATAAAAATCAAGAAAACTAAAAATGGAAAAACACTCCCTAAGTTATGAAATGAATTTAATTAATTTTTTAATATATTTTTAGTTTGAAGTAGTAACGTACATAGGCAATAGAATTTGGTTAAGATTAATTCCATTCTAATTTTTTTGTTTCACTATATCTTTAGAGATTACATCGATTTCTTTGTGAATATTCAACAAAGTTAACCCGTAAAGGTAGTTGTTGTGGTCCTCAGCCACGTTTTTAACCGTCTCAAAGTGGAAAATGAACGTCCTGCGGCTCTGCAGACGTCACTGGTTGCACACAAGGAACTTCAATTACGTTTCTCAAATTAGGATTCAAATGCGAATTGCAAAACGGAAGTGCAGTTTCCGGTATAGTTATTTCGGTTACATCCTTCCACATTTCTTTCCATATCTAAATTTTAAAATATTGCTACCTCAGTCAGTTTAATTTCATTTTATTTATTAAGCCTAGTACTCAGTTCGAGTGCAAATTAAAATTCAAAAAAGTAACTCATAGATAAAATTTATTAGATAGGTTACACGAGTATAGCTCATAAATTAAGTTCTTCAAACAAAATCCCCTCGGTATAAGAGCTATTTATATTCTTTGTTGCAATAATAATGAACATGATGGCTTTTGTGATAACCATTATTTACCTAGTAGCGTACGCAGAATTTCTTTTGGGGGGTTCAATCAGTACTTAGTTCGAGTGCAAATTAAATTTTCATACAAAATAAATTCACAACTAGAGGTGAGGAACAAAATATGAAAGTGATATATGAAAACTGGGCCCGAATTACGCCATCAGTGACTGAACGACATGTGAGGTAAATTTCATACGAAATATCGAATATCATCGATATTTTGTATAAAATTTCCCTCACGTGTCGTTCAGTCGGCCCCTGGCTCATCAATTATTTTCACCCCAAAATTTTCATTTCCCAATGTACAACAACATTGGAAAAAATTTAAGTTGTTGTGGAAAATTGTGACATTTGTCATAAGAATTATTGTCATAATTTCTTTCAATTATTTGTTTAATGGTGTATCATTATCTCGTGTAAACTATATGTCTGTCCTTGGTGTGTCATTTGATGGCAAACTTAAGTTCATACAACACATAAACTCTATAACTAATAAGGCCAATTCAATTCTTGGTTGGATTAAGAGAGAGTCAAAACAATTTTCTGATCCTTTTGTTATAAAACTTTTCTAACATTTGTTCGACTAATTCTAGAATACGCAAGTCAGGTCTGGGCACCCAATTATGCCTGCCATAAAGCCAGGCTAGAGCTGGTCCAAAAAAGGTTCCTAAGATTTGCACTTAGGGGGTTAGGATGGGATAATCCCTACGATCTTCCACCTTACCACCATAGACTTAAACTTATTGATATGCCGAGTCTTGAGAGCAGACGTTCTTATTTATGTTTTGTCTTCATTTTTAAATTAATAAATGGAAATATAGACTCTTTGCACCTTCTGTCTCGTATAAACTTTAATGTTCCCCAAAGAAACCTGAGGAATTTGACCGATTGCATACATATCTCAAACTATCAGACCAACTATGAACAATTTTCTTCTTTAAATAGAATGCTTAAATTATTTAATTATTTCAATGATAAATATATCAATTAGTTTGATCAAAGAATAAATTTATCGAGTAAATTCAAAATAACTTTTTTTGCCAACTATTCATAATCTGTATATAAACTCTTTGTAAATTCTTTGTAAAGCTAGTACTTAGCTGAGTTAAATAAATAAATAAAGAAACAATTATTTCGGATTAAACGATTGTCTTTTCTAGCGTTTGTATTGTCATCAAGCCTAATACGCTGCTGATGTGAAATGAAAAATCCCATACAAAAATGACAAAACAAAATCATAAACGGAAAATTTCGTTCTGCTTTTCGTTTTGCAGTACGCTGTTCGAAAAGCGAGATTTATAATTGAAGCAGATTATTTTGAGAAACCTCCGCTTCTTTTTCCAACTGAATCATTTATACAGACTATTTATTGTGTGCGGAAAAATGACATTTGAGTTTTATTTGGGTTTTTTTTTTTTATTATTTTCTAACATCATGGGTTTCTCTGATTTTTTTTCCGTTTATGTTTTATTTTTTGTTTTTTTTTGGAATTAGTGAAACTCTCCAAGTATTTTCCATTGTGTTTTCGCAAGCGTTTCGTTTTCTGGTTTGGAGATCACGGAAAAATTTCGTTTCACATCAACAGCGTACTATTCTTCAAGGAGGAAAAAGGAACAAAAAATTTAAACAAAAAAAATCCAACAATGAAATTTGAACGAAAAAATAAATAAAAATATGCTTCATTATTATAAATAAATCTTAGCATAGAATGTCATTTTGCAGGGGGGGGGGGCTAAGAGGACTTGAGCCCCCCTCTGCGTACGCCACTGCTATCAATTTATGGGCCCTCTTGAACACTAGATAGATACACTGCGCGTCATTTCTTTAAGGTCACCCTATTTACAATTTTTTTCGCGATGTAGCTGTTGGAATTT
This sequence comes from Epistrophe grossulariae, assembly GCA_929447395.1. Lineage (NCBI taxonomy): Eukaryota > Metazoa > Arthropoda > Insecta > Diptera > Syrphidae > Epistrophe > Epistrophe grossulariae. The sequence goes on from OV839570.1 coordinate 7,573,497, forward strand.
TTTTTTTAAAGTTTATTATTCATTTATATTTTTTTTAGAAAAGTTTATTATTTATTTTTTTTTATGTGAACTGAAATAAGTGCCTCACTTAATTGAGGCCAATCAAAACCCCAAATGTACAAATAATACACTTAACTCAGATGTCGCCAAAGAGTAGGTATAATCTGCAAACCTACTCACAAAGTGTGAACTTTTGCACACAAACACACTGACAGTAAGTCTTTTCGTTAATTTCTCGAAACTGATAGTTTCTTCCAATTTTAATACAATTTTATTTTATTTATATGAACTTTGGACTAAAATGAGTAGAAATTGGCAGTTTTGGAAGGTAAACAGACAGAGGTAACTTCTTGTAACATATTAAGTGGCACTGGCGTTTGTTTTGTTTTTATCTATAGTCGTTGGAAAAAATATCTTGGTATTTTTAACTTAATTACTCGTTAATCCTACTACTTGGATGATTTAGCTAATTAAAACTTTAATTTGGATTTAATGATAAGATTTCACTCTTAACTCACTGATTAAAGATAATTATTTTATTTCATTAATAAGGTGTAAGTAACTATAGAGCCAATAGTCTCCGCAGCTGGGTTAAAAAATTAAAATTATACTAAAACTTAAAAAAAAATTCTTCACCTTCTTTTGCAACCCAATATTCGCAATGGCCTCAATAAAGTGACGCAACTTATTTAAACCCATTTTTATTGTGGCAGTTCATTTATTGAGTTCGTCAAATTGTTATGTCTTTATTTTTAAATTACCTACTTAGTCACAGGTAGGTAATAAACTTTTCGGGGATAAACATTTCTTACATAAATACATATAGAAAAAAAAATTGTGAAAAAAGTGACCTCGAACAAGTGACGCCCAGTGTAAATAAATTAATTAGCTTTCTTGGAAATAATAATTATTGCAACAAAAGAATGTGTATACATTTGTCTAGAAATTACAATGAAAAATGTGAAGCATTTGTAAATATTTGTGACAACTTTACGCACGGGGGGTTTTTGTAAATAAAAAGATTACCTTTATAATGCAAAAAAAAAATATATTAGCAAATGTTGTTGATTATTCAATTTCCAAGAAAATACTTGTTTGGATGCAAATCAATGTCTACATTGAAAATGTACATAAATATTTTCTTATAGGTATTCATTTTTTTTTTTTTGATTTTGATGACTTTATTATAATTATTATTATTAAAAATCACTTGACTATATTCTTTGTTGGATGGTGTGTTGTTATTTATTTTAATAATATTTATCTTATTTATCAGGAATAAAAAACGGATGCGGCGACCGCGACTTGCAAAACTCCCACATTTAAATAGGTACTATATGACAAGTTCTGGGTTCGTAAAAAAATCAAATCCAAGATTTTGAACAAAACTTGACATTACGATGATAGAAAAGTCGAAAAAAATGGAAACTGTCTGTCTGTTTGTTCGTCTTCAGCCTAAACTCATATATTTTGTTCCTTTTTCACTAATTGTCGGTTTACTCTTAGTTTTAATTTGCGGTGTTAAAAAATATAGAAAATGTAACAAATATTTAAATAAAATGTTAGGAACAAAACAATAGCCTTACGTATTCTTAAATAACTATAAAACCAACCCAAATAATAAATTTATTAGAAAGAATCAAGAAGAGTGAATTAATGTTTTTACTTTAGTTTTAAACGAATATTTAAAATAAATAAATATGTATGTGGGAGGTACCTACATAGGTAGGTAGGTACTAAGACAAAGATTGATATGTCGAAAAAAATTAAGAAAAATTAAAAATCTTATAAAATTATTTTCTTGGAAGGATTCCAAACATTCTATAATTATTTCCTCTTAAAAATAAATCATCCATATGAAATTGGATGATTTTAAGTGAAATCATAAACCTGAAAAATTGACATAATTAAGTAGATATCGGGTTTTTGGCTAAGTACCATAGAAATATGTATTTTATCTGTTAGATTTGACAACATTTTTTGTTTTTACAAGTAAGTATTAATACAAAAAAACTGCTGAAAAATTGATTTTCCAATCTACCTCCGAAAATCTGAATCCATTACTATTTTTTTACTCAATCTAGCACGATTTTAAATTTGAAAGTGACAACACTGGTCAAAATACTATTTAATAAAATTGATTGATAGTTGATCTTCGCAATAAGGGCCATTATTTTATGAATATTTATGGATAAAAAATGCTTTGATTTTTTTAAGCTGAGAGTCAATAAAAAGATTAAAACAACAAATAAATGATACGAAATAATTAAAGCTGTTCATTTTTGAAGGAACATAAGAAAGTCTAGAAAGATAATAAACCACTTTTTCAACAATATCGATCTGAATTCGTCATAATAATCAATTTATTTGATATACAAAAAATAACATGTTTGTCAGTTATTTAAGTGATTCTTAATCACAAAATTGATTAAAAATGCTGCAAACGCTCGTTTATACTATTCACTTTATGAACATTTTTGTGGATAAAATTACAGAAAATCGGTGGTAGTTACCGGCTTTTTTTATATTCAAGATTGAGATATCAACTGACAAAGAATTTTTCCAAAAGCATTTTTATCTATGACTGTGTGACACAGTTCCTAAATATTGTTCATAATCTAATTTTGATAATAAAATTTGCTTAAAATTAAATATCTCCTATTAAATATTTAGATCGACACTTTTTATATACATATATTTACTGACCAAATGAGGTTTTTTTTTTGTTTTCAATTCATTGATTGATACTGGATTATAATTGAACGATAAGAAATGTCAGCGTCTAAGTTGAAATTATTATCATTTAGTTTAAATGATAAATTGATTGATTATGAATTACTCTGGTCAACGGTTAAAAAAGAAAAATGAGATTTTTTTTTTAAATAAATTATCATTGGCGTAGTTAGGAAATTTGTTTCCAAAGGACGCAGCTTTGCAACACTGATAATCGTTACAAGTTTTAATTTTCGGTAATCCGATTTAAGATCAATTAATGTATTCAAGAATTGATAAATTTTAAAAGTAACGAAATATTTTAATGAGAAATAAATTACGCTGTGGCTCAAATTACAATATTGAAATGGCGAACACTGTCAAATGTATTTTAGCTCTTTCTATTAGCTCTTCACTATATAGGCGAAAAGTGAAATATCAAATTTTCCGGGTGGAATGTTGTTCGGGCGAAACTCAAAATAAGGCTGAATAACTTTCAATCATTTTCGTTTTACCTAATATGACCTTGGACTTAGCAAGTTTTCGGTAATTAAGATTTTATAACAGCTTTGTACCATTGAACTAAAGTGATTTAGCGTATTTATGAATATATTTTGCCTTAAGAAAATTGCATCAATATATTTTCTAAATTCAAGTGACAAAAAGTGGGTCGAAAAACCAACCCTTATTCAACTCTATCCTTCGATACCTACTGCTTAATATAAACGTCGTAAAAGTTGGGCCTTTAGTTAATGAACGCCTTCAATATAATGAAACGAATTAGAATTCAACCAACCTGCAGATTAATTCCCTTTCCCTTCTCTGTCTTTATAGCTAATCTGTCCAAAACACAAATGACTCATCCTTAATTGCAATATCTTCCTCCCTATTTCAATTAAAATAACATTACGTTATCTGTTGTTACATTCTATGAACAATTGACCAAAAAATAGAGTTGTTTAAGGCCTAAGATGTAATCCCAATTCCCAACTTCTCTCTCTTTACAACTTTATTTATACAATCTTTTTTTTTTTCCCGACGAACTAGATCTGTTTATTTTTAAATGACAATTTATACCAGTTATAACAATTTTCCAAACTTGCTTTTCGCCTAGGCCTTGCCGCAAAAACAGTAATTTTATAAACAAAACAGTTATAAATTGGCATTTCCAGACACTCCCTTATAAATATATACTTTTCATGCGGCCCGTAGAGCCAGGGTCTTCCGCCGGTTGTCATATGTACTTCGAGCATCCAGATTTTTTTTTTTCAAGTCGCCCGAAATGAGTTATTGCACCACTATAACTGTTATAAACTGTCATATTACTCTAGTCTCGTCCTTTTTTTATATATATCTCTACAACTTACTACTAATAAGCTCCGCAATGACCTGTTTATTAATGTATTACAGTTTAAAATCACCTTAAACGTATAAACGCTTGCTTACAAAAAAAAAACACACACCTTATGTATACCTACTTAACGAACGTTTTTTTTAAATTTCCTTTTTAAGTTTCTGGACATCAACACAGCCATGGCGGATGTTCGCATTCAGAGGAGTCTCATTCGCATTTATCTGGAAATGATCAAGATAATCACAAACATTTGACATCAGCAGAAAACTACGACACTCAAAACTACAGTTTAGAGAAACAAGTGCAAATCCTAAGAGAAGCTTCATCTAGTCTCAACCATTTTTTGAACAAAAACTAAATATAAATACATAAATAATAAAAAACAAAAACCAAGCTGTATATTTAAACAATATAACAATATATAATGTTTTTTATCAGTTTTTCTTTTTTAAACAATTTGTACAATTAATTATTATATAAATTTATGTAAATATGATTAATTTATTAAGTTTAATCCCTTTTTATATATATATTAAAGGTATTTTCTATTTAAACTAGCTTAACTCTTATTTATCCCGATGAATTTTTTTTATTATTCACAAAAATTTTTTTTTTTTTAAGATCTTAAACAACTCAAACAACAGAGTATGCAGCATAATTGGCAATGCCGCAGACATTTTTGCCCTTCCGTATTCGCATATAGCCATCTTCACCCCATTGTTCACCCCACCAGTTTTTAAGAATCCAATGATCTCGTCCATAGCCTACTACAAGCATTGCATGGTTCACTGAACTAGATGAACACTCATCGTCATCATATATGCCGTCACTGTAGAATAATAGTTGGAAGAAAAAAAAGTGTATCTTATAATAAATAATTGCTCATAAATAAGATTGGATGAAAAAAAACATCAACAGAGCTTAACAACAAAATCACAAAAAAAAATGCATTACTATACAGGGTGTCCCGAAATCACCGCCTCATAAGAAAACCATGAGTTCCTGAGGTCATTTCAAGTCGAAAAAATTAAGAGGTAATTTTCTCGTTTTCGCTTCGTTTTCGACTTATAACGGGTTTTCTGATTTCTATTCTTTTTTCCTTTGACTGACTCTAACTTTGCCAAACTATAACCGATTTTTGAAATTTTTTTATTTAAACAAGAACAGTTAGAAGTTTGTATCTACCATACAACTTTTTTCTGTGTGGTAACGGTTTTCCCGCAATTTATTTTCAAACACATTTTTTAAGCATTTTTAGGTTGTTTTTTGACTTCGATATGATTTTTTTCACAAAAATATGTTATATATTAAGTATAATTTTTTTTATTATAAAAGCCCAATATTTGTTCTAAAAAATATTTAACATTTTTTACCTAAAAATACATTTAAATTATTAAAAAAAAAATAGTATTTAATACTTTTCCCATTTATGGATTAGTTTTTTCGAGTCTCGAACTATTTCTTTTGAAATCTGTCAAATCAAGAAACCAAAACGGGAAGACCGTTATCCACACAGAAAAAATAAAAAAAAATCGGTTGTAATTTGGCAAAGTTAGAGCCAGTCAAAGGAAAAAGAATAAAAATCATAAAAACCGTTATAAGTCAAAAGCGAAAACGAGACAATTACCTCTTAAGTTTTTCGACTTGAAATAACCTCAGGAACTCATGGTTTTCTTCTGGGGCGGTGATTTCGGGACACCCTATATACCGTGTTTTCATGCAAGCCCGATTAGGATAGGATGAAAAAATGAAATCCGACCTGATGCCAAACATGTAAACCAAAAAATAATAAATACAAAATATTTATGTGTGTTTTTTTCTGCAAGTCCGAATACGATTGGATGAAATAATCAGAACCACGCAATTTGTGGTTTAATGCAACAACAACTTAGTCTATATGGTCTAAGACAAGCCCAGATAATATTCGGGTCTAAACTCTTAGCCCCGCTTTATTATCGACATCGATAGTTTGTAGGGAAACTTCAAAATATATGAGGTATCGCATCAAACAATTTTATTAAAAAAGTAATAATATTAATAATAATAATATACTTTTAATTTATTTTGACAGCAAATTTGTGAACTCTTTTAAGAATTTTCAAATGCACCAAACAGACTTATAAAATTTTTTTTAATGAAGTGTGACATGGCTGATTAGTTTTCGTGTTTTTTTTTTGCCCGTCTGTACAGAATTGGACGAACAAAATAGAACAAAATCGGGGCTTAGCAAAAAAAATTAACATCATTAATACAAAATACCATCACTAACACTTCAGCTGTGGCAAGGAAAAATTAATCAATACATGGCACATTAAAATTTAAAACATCAAGTACAGACGAATATTACGCATAGTAATTGCAACAAAATCACGAAATTCATAATATTCAAAGCAAGATGCGCTCGAGAGCGCTTTTCACTTACGAAATCCAAACTGAGTAACACTATACGAAAAGTAAGAACCAGCAATTAACTGGGGCATCATAAAGGTATGATTTCCCTTTATTTGCTTGTTCCGTCCCGACAATTATATGTTATATTTTTTTCATTTTCTCACCATTTCAAAAATAATTAGTTTCCTCATATCCCGATTATAAGCAAGATCGAAAGCTAAAGTTGGATTAGGGTCGGATTTTCGACCCGGGTTTTTCGTCATTTGAGTTGAGTACATATGTACTTCGTTTGGCGATGAAGTAAAACGGTATTGAGTTGACAGAAAAATTTAAAAATTGAATAAACATGAGTACCTATTACGCACATCTACCATATTTTCACACACATGCAGATAACAGACCATAATTTTTCTTTACAAATTTTGACTCGACTCAGATCTCCGACAAATTTTTTTTATTTTTTTTCTAGCCTGAACAAACGATGGACAAACGAGTGCAAAAGGTTCGATTCGGCTAAGTGAAATTTTCAATTTTGGGGTTGGGTGCCATAAAATAGAAAAGTTGAATAATTTTTGACCTAAGGGTGGACAAACGAAAATTTTTCGTGGACAATCAGTATGAGCCGCTGGACAAACGAAGGCTTTTTGTTTTAACGTCCTAAGTTGAAAATTGTGGGTGGTAGACGACTTTTAAGGTTTTTAGGGTTGTGATAGTTGCTATAAAAAAGAAATGTAAATAACTTTTCAACTAAGGGTGGACAAACGAAAATTTTTGGTGGACAATCATAATCAGCCGGTGGACAAACGAATGCAATTGGTCCCATACTCCTAAGTTATGAATTGTGGGTGGTAGACGACTTTTAAATTTGTGGGGGTGTTCCTATAAAAAAGAAATGTTGAATAACTTTTGAACTAAGGGTGGGAAAGTAAAAATTTTTGGTGGACAATCAGTATCGGCTGCTGGACAAACGAATGCACCATGTCCCATCCATATAAGTTATTATTTGCGGACATGAGGTCAATTTTGAATTTGTGGGGGTGTTCCTATAAAAAAGAAAAGCTTAATAACTTTTTTCCTGGGGGTGGACAAACGAAAATTTTGCCTGGACAAACGTGGACAAACGATGGACAAACGATGGACAAACGATTCTGATATATTTGGACCCAAAATTTTGAGCTCGGGGTTCTGGCTTCACACAGCTCATATCTCGAGACCCAATTCAGAAACTTACTGCAAAAAAAAACTCGTTTAACATCTTTTTGTATAGACATTTGACGTCATTTGCAAAAATTATCGCACTTTCATATTACGACATTACTTTTAATCCATCTTGTACAACAACTGAAATTATTTCTGTGTCTTTATTTCATTGAGCAACACTTTTTAAAACCCTATGTAGCCAAACTTTATACAAGCCCATAAATTCAGCTTTATGCCTTACAACTCACATGAAAAATGTTTGCATTTAAAGAAAAATCATGGAAGTATGTTAAAGTTTTATCGGTCAAAGCTATTTAAAATGATTCGGGGGTTTACATTAACGTTATTATATAAAACCAAAAAAAAAAGATGAATATAATTCAACCCTGCTATTTTGTTCTTTGTCCGCTCCACGTTAAATGCTATAGGGGCATTCAAATATATTTTTTAACAAGACGGTTTTAATATATTTACAAACATTTTCAAGTAAGGTGCCAGATATAAGTTATCATCGAACCTCATCGTTAAAAATTTTAATTTTGAGACGATTAGAAAGCAAAGTCAATGATTATATTTCGATGACCAAAAAAATGTATTTCAAAATTAAATTTATTAATTAAATAATAAAATTAATTTTATTATCTAAATAATCGAATTACCTTACCAATGATTATTGAAATATTAAAACGTTTTTTTATATGGAAAAAATGATTTTTTTTTTGGCTAGAAGTAATTACTATTTTGGCTTCTAAACGTTTCAAAATTAACAAAATTTCGAAGAAAACTTTAACTGTTATCTAAGTGGGAAAAGAAGAATGTGAAAAATTAAGTAATACAATTCTAATTACAAACAGGTTTATTTTATGTAAAAATCGTTTGGAAAACGGAAAACTGCGATGAGATAGATACTTCTCTTTTGAAAAACTAATGTATATATGTAGCAATATTTTTAAAAGCAAAACAAATTTACCTGTACAGTTGAAATGTTTTTGGCGCTGCATTGATGGACACCGCAACTGGTCCAATATGAGCAACGGCTGCTTGAATTGCTTTCTCATCTTTTGTGGGCATAATTGCCCATGACGTAACATTAACAACAGCTAATTCAGGTACAAACTGACATTTACCTTTCTAGGAAAATTTTAATGTTAGAACATTTTTGAAGAAATTTAATCTTCTCAAAGATAATAAAATGGAGAAATGGCATTTTATAACAGTTAAAACTTTATGAACATTAAATTTCGGGTGTGGGGGCTTTGCGCGTATTGAAAAAAAAAACTCTGGGTACCCCAAGTATGCCCATCGGTGGGAGGTGAGGTTTTGCGGGTCCGCATAAACAGTATTTTTAAAAACAAAATTGTTATAAATTGGCATTTCTTTAGTCACTTCCAAAACAACAAAAAAGACAACAAAAAATTTACCTTTCCAGTGTATTTATAATCATTTGATCTCATTATGCCACCAGTACTTTCAAGATATCTTAGAGTGTTGCGCAAAGATCCTCCGGTGCAACCTTGATTGCCAAATTTAACGCTACAATCAACAATTTGCTGGGGACTAAAATAAAATGAAATATATACATATTTAAATTTAAGCATGAAGTTAAAAAATGTTTGGGAAACGTTAAACAATGAAAAATTATATGAACTCGAATGTCTGTAAGAAGTATTATACCTTAAACTTAGTATTTTGCCAGTTCGTTTAAAAACCTGGCCTTCAATACTCTGAGCAATGCTGTAGGCATAACAAGATCCACACGTCCCTTGATTATTGGATTTTGTGACGAAGCCTTTTTCTCGCCAATCCAAACTTTCTGGTGTACTATCCATTAGAGGCGATCCAACAATGTCTGATATGAAGTCGAGGGCTTCATAACGCTTGCTCTTAACCAGTCTCAGAAATTGTCTCAAATACGAACCACTATTCTGGAAATAATAAAATATGTAATGGAAGACATTTTTTAACTCACCTCGACAAGAACTTACCAAGTCGGCTAGATTGTTTGCCCTCAGACGGTATGATTTCTTTCCACTTTTATACAAATCATTGTGCTCTCGAATGGTTTTTAAGTTTTTTTGGTAAGCAATTCGTCCGCGGAACTCCTCAAAGGAATGAGCATATGATTTATTTCCATGACCCTAGAGATTAATGCAAAAAAAAGTTTAAGTTGCGATCAGGCCTGAAATCATAGTTTAATAATATGACCAAGTAGCTGAAGTGGATATGTTCTTAAAAACCTGAGGGCGGTACCACCTCCAGCTGCTCGATCATCTTATTCTTACATTACAGAGCATGCTCTGAGAAGACAAAGAAACACAAATTTGAGCTGAAATGAAAATACCTACATAGTACATATTATTTATAATTTTATTTGAAACCTCATTGGCGTTATAAAAAAAAAGAAAGCCATCTTTAGTACGAAATATCTACGAGAAAATAAGATTTTTTCACATCTGATAAGTTTCGCATTATTCAACAAGTGCGTTTCATAAAGAAGTCCAATAACTCGGTAAACAGTATCGTACAGCGACCAGCGTAGTCCACTTGCTTGAGCCTTGAGGTCTGCTCCTTGATTCTTGAATCCGTCGCATGCGTGGCTCCTAGAATCCTGTCGCATGCGTTGCGTCGACGTATAGACAACGCATACGTCGTACGCAACGCAGGTCCGTTGTCCATTTGTCAATAATAAGCATGTTCGAGTACGGTAGTGCATTGTTGTGTTCTGAACTCCCTCTGATGTATTTATGTGCCATTTTTTTTGCAACCATTGAAGTTTCAAAAAAGATGTATATAACTTAAAAATGAAATACCCATACAAAATACCAAAATTAGCACCAAATAACTTTGAGGAGTTAAATGCTTTCTTGTTTTGTTTTTGTTCAAAACATTGTACATTTTGTTTTCTGTTTGGTAACATAAAATCTCTTGCGAATTTGCACAAAATTTCACAAATTTTCTCAATTTGCTGTCAAAACTTATAGAAAAAAAAAATTAATTTTGGGAAATTTGTTGAAAAAAAAAGTTTACCAACAGGGTTCTTACAACACTCATATTTAAAAAAAAATTAGCTATGCCAATTGGTTATGGAATACGCAATACTGGATCCGCAGTGATTCTCAGTGCAACGTTTTCTTTTCACGATAATTGGGCGCGTTCAATAAATGGGTGCGTTCAATCGATTACGTTTTACATCTGAATTTTCAGATTTCTGAATTTTTGGAGCTTTTGATTGGCCAGCTGTCATAAAAAGTAAGATGACTTTTAGTGACTTTTAGTTACGTTTAGTTACGTTTCATCTGAATTTTCAGACAATAAATTCTAATCTGAAAATTCAGATGAAAGTTATTTGTGGTGGGGGAAGTGCCAAAAGCACACATAAAAGCTGAACTTTATAATTTTCGTCTTGTTGGTGGTTGATTTTTTTAGTTTTTGTCATGAAAATTTAATACTTATTTAAATGAACGAACTTTTTGTTTATTGTTTAGTGAATTTTTAAATCAACAATTTTTTTAATTGATGTTTGGAAAGTTTTTTCTATGTTTTTGTAAGTCATACATATCAATAAAAGGACTTTTAATGAAGGTAATGAAACCTGTTGCTGATTTAGTTACATATATTTTCATCCTCACAACTACTCACTCCCAATGTTTAATTTACAAATGTAATTAAAGTTCTATTTTATTTCGCTTCAATGTAAATCCTTTAGGTAAATGCAGGATTTTGACACAATCCTTGCATTCGGTAAATTATCAGATAGGCTATCCACGCACACAGTACACACATTAAAGGTAATATATTGCGCAGGTTGTCAAAGTTGGAAATGTCAAAAAATTAAAAATGGCTGTTCGAGTGACCACAGGAACTCAACGCGCATCATTAGAAACAACAACAAAATATTGAAATTAGACAAGGAAAGGGGCACTGAATCCACCATTTTACCACCATAATACCTCGATTTTGACAGATGCGCAGAACTGAACAAAAATGAAAACGCTAATGATATTACCTTTAATATTTGTGTACGGTGATCCACGCATCCAAAAAATTTCAGATACGTTGGGTTGTTGTTGCATAAGTTGTTTTGTCACCAGGGATTACAACAACACAAACCTATCCGGATAGCTTTGGATTGAATCACGAACGTGGCCAATGACTTTCGACTGAAATTTCAGATTTTTTTTGCGTTCAACGACATAAATTCAGAAATCTGAAAATTCAGATGTTAAGCTATTTTTATTGAACCCGCCCAATCCTATAGGTAAATGCAGGAATTTGGCACAAGACTTTAGGCTTAACTACATAAGCCAAAAAAGTGAAAAAGTAAAAAAGTGAAAATTTTCAAACTCATTTTAGGATAGTGTTTCTGACTGGAAAACTTATAAAAATGATGCAGAAAGCTTAAATTTTGGTTTAAAAACAAATTTGTGTATTCTTTTTCACAAAAAAACGGCGCTAGCGGTAAAAAAAATATTTTTACTTTTGTACTTCAGTACTTTTTGGCTTATGTAGTTAAGCCTTTTCGACTGAAATTTCAGATTTTTTTTTGCGTTCAACGACATAAATTCAGAATTCTGAAAATTAAGATGTAAAACGTAATGCATTGAATGTACCCATTGGAAAAAGAGAGCACTGCACTGTGAATCACTGCGGATCCAGGATTGCGGATTCCATAATCGACATAATAGTTTTAGCTGCTGTTTGGAAGGGAAAGTGTGAGCTAGAATTTGAAACAATCTGCGAATTAAAATGGACAATTAGTTTTTGTGCTAAATTTTGACACGTAAATGATGTAAATAAAGTAACGAAAATTTAAAATATTCTAGGTACCTACCTAGAGTAAAAAAAAGAAACAACGTCTAACAAACAATCCCTTTTTTAAATTTCGTCTAATGTCGTTTTCGTTTTTTTTAGTCGTCCAGAAGCCTTTTAAAACCCTCAAAACGACAGTTCTTCTGGATTTCATTTCAGAATCGAAACCAGAAGGCTACTCGACGACGACCAACCGAAAACCACATATGTACATACCTACATAAGTAACCCAAAAAAAGAATAATGCATTATACTCACTTTGAATTCATCAAAACTATCGTATTCTATCACTCGACCATCCTCTTCAACGAATCCTATCGCTAAATGAACCACAACAAATAACAACGGAAAACTATGATATAGTTTAAAAATCATTATTCACAGAACCAACACTAACGGTGTCAGTTGTTGTTAATTGGGAAACAAAACTTACGATACTAAGTACGACGCCAAAAGTAAATTCTGCATCTATGCATAGGTATGAATGACAAGGTGATGATAACCTTGCTAAAGTGAGTTAAGAAAGACAGTCAGCATTTTGGCCAGATATTATAGTTCAGAGAAATTTGTATACTTGTAACTTCGCTTGCATGACATATACAAAACTAAGTTTATTTTTAAGTCAGCATTGTTCTTGAACTTGAACTAACCCGATGTGTCTTGAAAAAAAGTCATCACTTTAGTTTTTTCTAGTCTCATTTGTTGGAAACACAGCAAATGTTTGTTTATTTTAAGCTTTTGAAGAAAATTTTTAAAATGTACTTAAATGTTTTCAATGACGGTAATAAGTTGTTGGCTGAAAAATTCTGAAATAAAATCATTGGAAAATATTTTACTGATTTTCAACATAAGTATCTAAAAAGGTCATTGGATGCAGATATTCATGCTACACAAAATATGACATTCATACAAAAATAACACAACGGAAAATTCACTGTGAATTTTGATAATTATTGTGTAACTTTGTTTGGAGAATACCGCTCTTTTTTTCACAGAAATAATTACACAGACTAAGTGTGGACTAAGTGGAGTGTGTGCAACAAAAAAGCATAACCTTGGCAAATTGGGTTCGCATCGGGAACAAAATTGCTATACATATGTAGGTTGTGGTAGGTATTTTTAATTCATAATTTGTTAAGGTGCCTTCATATGGTTAGTTTGGTTGGCTGATAACTTTTATTCTAATACCTAGTCAGATCGTTAAGGTTAAGGCCTTAAAATTCAAGTTGTTGACTATAGTTAATAATACAAACAAACCCGCTTAAGAGAAACTGCAAAATGTCACAGTCTTTCTTTCACTTAAGCGGGTTTTTCACTTAAACGAACCCCGCTTAAGTGAAAAAAATTTCACTTAAGCGGAGTCCGGATAAGTGAAAAAAAAATTGCACTTAAGCGGATTTAAAAATTCCAAAAAGGGTTCTGACATATCAGAAATTCCAATGTCATTTTCGTGATGAAAATTTGGTGGAGGTGAAAAATAAAAAAGAAGTAAAAGCGTTCAGCAAATTTTTTTTTCTATTTTATTAAATTTTTTTTTCACTGAAAAATATTAAATTTAACTGAAAATATGTTTCAGGTATCCGGGTTTTTCACTTAAGCGAGTTTCGCTTAAGCGGAGTGTTATAAAGGTAATTGGTCGACAAATACTAGGGGATGAAAAAAGTGTTTCAGATAAGCGGATTTTTCTCTTAAGCGGGTTTCTCTTGTATCGTATGTATATTGTATCGTACACATAGGTATTGTTTTGTAAACATACTTTTATGTTACTCTGCAATGATTTTGTTAAAAAAAATGAAGCCTGATATTCAACGAATTTTAAGGCCTCAGCCTTAACGATCCGACTATTAGAATAAAAGTTATCAGCCAACCAAACTAACCAGGCACCTTAACAAATTATAAATGAAAAATACCTACCACAAACGTGCATACCTATAATATGTATAGCAAATTTTTTCCCGATGCGAACCCAATTTGCCAAGGTTATGCTGTTTTGTTGCACACACTCCGCAGTCTTTAGAATTACTACCTCACTCCCACCATTACCTACCTACATATACTTAGAAGCAAAAATAATTTTTTATTTTTTTTGTGTATTCCTCTTCCTCGTTACGTTTGCCTCGATGAAAATTATTCTCTATTATTTAAATTTGTTTAGTATAATATGTACCTCCGTCAAAAAAATTATCGAATATAAATGAAAAAAAAAGCATTCTGGGGCCTATTTCACAGAACATACATCACATACATTACAGAAATGTATGTGACGTAATAGACCCCACATGAGTGGGCGTAAATTTCAATTTTTTTTTTAAATTATGCGTTTTCTAAGTTGTCGAATAGTTTTTTTAAAAATTCAAAATTTGGAATGAGCCAAATTTGGCGACTACTTTAAGGTACATACATTCATACAATGTAAGTGATGTATGTTCCGTGAAATAGGCCTCTGAAGCTTCAAATTTTCTTTTTTTTTTAACTTTTCACCAAATACTGTCAAACGCAATCAGACCAAATAGCTAAAAAAAATAATTACCTATTAATTTTCTCACATGATATATTTCTGGCGTGATTGTTCCCGCATTATATTCTTTTTCTCCCATGATAACAGATGATAATATTTTTCTTCCATAATTACTTTTTCGAATATTAAAATAATTAATCAATATATTTAAAAAAAATTAAATACTAACATACATAACGTAAATATGCAACGCAATACCTTCAATTTATATACCTACATAGATAGATTATTTTGTAAGCAATTTTCCCTCCCTATTTTTGTTTTAAAAATATTAAAAATTTGTATTGAATATTTGGTCAAAGAAATTTATTTTGTAAAATATTATAAATAAAGAATAATATAATTAATCTTTAAAAAAAAATATACACATATGTATATTGAACGAAACCGACCGTGACCATAAGAAAGTGGCATTTTACAAAGATTATGCACCTACCTTAAAAGAAATTTTTTTCAATATACTTTATATTCAAAAATAAATGTTTTTATAAAAAAAAAACAGAATTAGATGCCAAAAAATGAATTTTGTACTATGTTTTCGAAACTCATCAAGATATACACCAAAAGGTTTATTCAAGATCTATTTTGTAAAGTTTACTTCTCGAAATATTTCCATCCATTGAATTGAATTGACCCAACTCAACTCAACTAGCTTACAAAGTCTTTAGATGGAGATATTCTCATATTTAGCCAATAAATTTCATAGTGAATAGAGAATAAACAGACCTTCTTTGCATCGCTGCAAGAATCTTGACCATTTTTTTCTACATTAGTTTTCTTTTATATTTTTAGAGCCACCTCTTGTGAAAAATTCCTTTTTTTCAACAATTAAAAAAAATTAAAACCAACAATACATTTTGTTCTAGTATGTAACGTAATATTTATTGTTTTTCTTAATTAATTTCATTTATTTGTTTTTATTTTTTTTTTTTTTCTTTCATTATATGTAATAATTCCTTATATGTAATATTTTTTTTATATTTTAGTAACATTCACGGCTGTTTACATATACACTTATTCATATTTTCTTTATATCTTTATTTTTAATTTATATATATTGTTATTATTTTTAAAATAATTTATTCTAAAAAGAATATTACATAAAGTATTTAATATTATTGTATTCACAATAACAACATTTTATTTATGAAATCCACTTTTAATGAAGTTTTGTTTCTTTTAGTTAATAACTACACTAATAATTATTGAATATTTATATACAGGGTGATTTACACTGCCCCCTTTCACACACAAGGAAATAAATTGCTGGGGATTGTTGACTGTTAGTTTTTTGAGAAAATTACGAAAATTATTTCTTTGTAACAAAATTTGTTTTCTATTTCTATTTTTGTTTTGAAATAACTTCTATGACAGTAGTGAAAACAACTTTATCATCGTGAAATATAAATAGGATATTTTTTATTAGATTGGTGATTTTCAAGTGTTTTAGGCAAAAAACACATTAATTTATTGAAATAATAAATAGTGGGTTCTTGTGAATATTATGCTTGGAGGAGCAATTACCTTCAATTACTTTCTACAAGAATAAAATAAAAATCCAATTCAAAATCATATGAAAATTACTTAAATTTCAATTTTTGTGAGAAAAATTGATAAACGACTTCGTCGCATTTTATGCGAATCACCCTGTATATTTATATTTTATAAAACAAAGATGGCATAAAAGAAAAAAAATTGTATCTTTTAAAATAAATTATTGATGACATAAATTAGTTTAAGAAAGACAATTTTGGAAAATTGAAGAAAAATAAAGGGTGTTTTTTTAGACGTTTGGTTTTCAAGAAGAAATAAAACGCATATAATTTAATGTTATGGCCTATTATGTTTTAAAAATGATTTTGGGCAAGTGGCCGCCGCGGCTGGCTCGAATAAATTCCAGCCGAGTGGTCCAATTTTCGATGACTTTTTTCAGCTATTGGGGCCGTATGTCAGCAATAACATCTTTTTGAAAGCTGTCAAAAAGACCAACTCCGAAAAAGATTGAAAACCAGTTTGAAAACCACACGTCTAAAATAACACCCGTTTTTAAAAATGAATGTCAAATAAAATCTGTTGTTCATTGTTTTCTTTTTTGATTATAGGATAGGGCAACTGCGGATAAAATGTTGTTTTGAATTGTTGGAATTTCGAAAAAAAGTAGAAGATACGTTAAAACAAAAAAAAAAGATAAATTCATAAGGTTTTTGTTTTTATAAAACGGTAGATAAAGGAAAAATAACAGACATGGATAGCAATTACAAAATATAATCTGTTGTTGTTTGTTTAGTGTTTTTTGTTTTTATTTAAGACTAGGGGAGCTGCATAAATTGGTGTTTCGCATTATTTTGTTGTTTTTGTTGCTAAAAATTGGTGTTTTTTTGCACTTTTTTTAAACTTATATTTAGTTTTGTATTTGTATGTTAATTAAGATTTGTTTTAAGACTTGCACATGAATTAATTTTGTTTTGTTTGCTTTAAATTTATTTCTGTATTTACTTAGTATTTTTTTTATGTAACATAATTTAGGCAGCTGTATTTATTTAAAAATTGCATTTTTTGACTGGTTGTTTATTAATTAAGCAACAACAAAAAAAAAATAATACAAAATTGGGATTGATGGGATCAAATAATTTTAGTCAGTTACTAGTTTTTTTTGTAATTGAAAAATATATGAGGCCGTTACAATCAAACCCTGGTATTTTTTTTTTAATAAAACCTTTTAGGAGATCGAGTGCCAATATGCTTCAGGGGTAGACAATGTTCTCAACTAACAAGCCTCTTTAAGTTATTCAGTTATATCAGTCTCTAGGTAGCTGCCAACACTTGCGCACATTAAATTGCTTGAGGAGAAAAAAGACCGTTTAAAATCAACAAAATTTATCGCGATTCGTTTGGGTTGGCTATAGTTTTACATTTTGTTTTAAAATTTTTGAATAAAGTTAACAATTTAAAAAAGTGTATCTCTTCATTTTGGTGAAAAATTTAATTTAAAACATATTTCATTTATATATGTATATATGTAGTTTGATTCAATATCACCGCGTATGTTAAAATTCAAAATTTAGTTGTGTGTTAAGCGGATTGTGTATTCTAATGGCCTCAAATATTTTAAAGCACGAAAGAGTCGTTCTTTTTGTTTACTTTTTCGCTTTGTTGTAAGATAAATTACCTTGTATAATATATTTATATATGTATAGGTTTATATATGCAAAATCTGACTTAAATGTTTACACTTTTTTTTTTATTAAGTATGTTGTTTTTATATTTTATTTATTAATTTTTTAAAAATTTATTTACTGTTATTAGCTGCCAAGGAACCAATTCGAGATATTGATGGCTCCCGTTTTGGGGGGACAACAGGTTTATTTGGCGGAATAGGTGGAGGAACACCTCTTGTTCCCACTATTGCACTAGTAGATAATGGTAATGGTGCTACTGTCACGCTGGCTATTATATTATTAATGGGAACGGCAACTATATTTTGTGATGCCGATGGTGGTCCGGTTAGTGTAGCTGCTACTGCTGATCCTCCTTGAGGGAGTGCAGTTGTTTGAATCGAACAAGTTGCATTAGCCATAGCTGCTGCAAGAATAGGTGATGTGATGGTGTGTAGCTGTTGTTGCGGCGACTGCTGCTGTTGCTGGATTGACTGTGGCAACTGAACTGGAGAGGATGTGGCAGATGCTAGTGGAGTGCGATGACTGACAGCTGGTGAAACTCCTAGGACACTGGTCGCTGTTCCTTGCTGTATAAAATGATTCATTTAGGTTTTAATTGCTTTTGTTATTGTTTTTTCTAAGGTATTAATGACATTTAAGGTGTTTACCAAAATCATGTCAAAACGAAAAATTTCAGCATTTGGTATACAGAATATAGACAAATACTGGATAGTTCTTAATAGCCTCTCACCAAGTTTAAGTTTAAGACTATGACTTTAAGTAAACCCTACGAAGATGAAAGTTAATGAACATAAAAGCGTTTTCCGATATGAAGAACTTTAAGAAGAACTACTTCAAGAGTTAAAGAACTGACAAATTATTTTATTTTAGTTTTGTACCTAACGGTTAAAATGAAAAAAAAAATCAGATAAAGAAAAATGTACCCTTAACATCGGCATAACCCCTTAATTACGTAATTATTTTTCACTTCTTATATTCAATTGCATTGTATTCACAGTGACCGATG
Organism: Epistrophe grossulariae; assembly: GCA_929447395.1. Classification (NCBI taxonomy): domain Eukaryota; kingdom Metazoa; phylum Arthropoda; class Insecta; order Diptera; family Syrphidae; genus Epistrophe; species Epistrophe grossulariae. The sequence goes on from OV839570.1 coordinate 7,592,666, forward strand.
ATGCCAACGTTTTAAAAGTCTGTGCTGGATTCGAACCTAGGATGTTCATTGTTGATTTTGTTCTCGTTGATACTCTTAAGAAAATCAAGAACATCAGGTTTAAGAAAAAATAAAGCATATATAAAAACATACATTTTTACAACCATACGTTTCACTTCTTTGTGCCCACTTGAATATGCCCACTATCGTTTCTCACATACTCCAAATTTTTCTGGCTTTCGACTAATTTTCACTTCTTATTTTTTAATTGAAGTTTTAAAATTTTATATAATAATTAAATTTATACATTCTGTACAGTGTTGCTATAGGACTCCGAAATGTGGAAATTCTAGACTTTTCCGGTAAAACTTAAAATTTTTCAGCAACATTAGTCTAAGTTTGAAATATCTTTATATGGTTGTATAAGAGTACCATGGGTGGCAAGCTACCGGGTTTTAAGAATTCAATTCAAAGAATTTTTGGATCCTTTATCCCGATCACCCAAGCGTTAATCAACCTAGAATTTGTTCAGTAACTTGGCAGGCGCCAATATCAACAATATAGTTTCTTTGGACAACATTACTATGGGTTCCCCCTAACAAATGCATGATGTTTCAAATCTTATGAAAACAATTCATTTCTTTCTATCACCAACAGTGTTAAGAAGTTTTATGTTTTACCAGGAGATTGTAATATTTCCGTATTTCCAGTTTTTGCACTGGCATTTGTTTGAAGTTATCTCATTTCGAAATTAGATATTTGTATGGGAAATGAAAAAAATTGGGAAACGAAGTTAAATATTTTTTATGAAATCATCTCTAATGAAAAAGTAGTATTAGTACAAACTACTACAGCCAGTTCATTAGGGAAAATAAATTTTGCCTTTGTCGAATCTCAAAAATTCATTACCACAATAACATCGAACTGTGTAATATTTAACTTCATATTTTATATGTGAATACAATAAGTGTTATGTAGAACAAAAAATAACAGATAAAATTTAAATAGAAAAATTAAAAGCAGAATATATTAAAATCATATCTAAATGAAATTAAATAAAATAAAGTACAATAAATACTTGTAATAAAATATTTTACCTTAACTGGTGGCTGCTGCGTAGGACCAGAATTGGAATCTTCAATTATTATAATATTGGCCGCCCGTAGAGTCTGACTAGACGATATAGATCTTGCAATTCCAGTTGCTATTAATTTTAATGAAAAAGTAAAAATTTATGTTTAAGAAACCGCAAAGTAAATAGAAAAACCAAATTTACTTGGACCAGATACTGGAACACTGGATACTGTTGCCGTTGGTTGAACTATCTTTGCTATGTTTACAAGAGATGATGGAGTTCCACAGGAGTCATCTGTGAATACGAACAAAAAAAAAAAACATACAACATATTTCTTCTTTTTTCTACAATTTACAATAATTTTTTATAGGGTGAAAGTAAGAATAAAAAAGTAAGAATAATTTTCGAAAAAAAATTACCTCCTAATGGCCTTGATTTAGCTGGAATAATTGGGACAGGAACACTTTGTACAGCTTGAATGCGTTGCGGCAAAATGTTTGTCTTCTTAAGCGTATCATTTTCACTCTTCAACAGAGCAACTTCCGTTTCGAGTTCTTTTATCCTTAAAAAATCAATTGAAATAAATTTATTAAAAATTGGTAAAACGCACTCAGAGAAAAATAAAATTTACGACTGTGTCGCACGTACTTGTTCTTATGTTCAAGTGGTTTAAATATTTTTTTAATATTGTAATGGATGATTAATTAAAAAATATAAATAATTCCAATTATCATTCGTACAACAACATAATAGCTACATAAGATTTTTGTATTTATGAAAAAAAGCACCGCTTAATAAACCACCCAATTTAATAATATACATAATATCTTTACATAAAAGCAAGGAATACATCTTTTTTAAATTGGTAAAACAACTTCTAAAATACAAAGTTTTAAATGGAAAAAAATAATTTTATATTTTTTTTGAACAAATAAGATATTATGAAAAAAAAATCTCGGGAAAAAGAATGTATGTATCTAGTTCCAAAGCGTTACTCAGACAAACATATACATATTGCCAATAAGACCTAGGGTATTATAAATTGGGCAATGTTAGAAGGATAGGATAGATTTTTTGTTGGCACAGTGGATAGAGAAATTAGGTTTTGATTATCTCATTAAATCCCCGGGGTTGCTTTCAGTTGAGGGAATATAGAAAAGAATGCTGCCTAGACTGGGGATCGAACCCACACATCGAAGTTAGCAGTCAAGCACTACTTCCACTGCGCCAGGGCCACTAAAGTGACAATAATTCAAATTTTCATTTGCCCAACCAATCAAGTTAAAATACGTGGTAATGCAACAATAATAAATTAATGATAATTGATTTGACATTTTTTCTCCAGTCAAATGTGAATTTTGATAAATGCTTTGAAATAATTCGGAACTATAACCCAGATTGTTGCACATTCCTATGATAAAAAGCTTTTACCATTTTATATAAGATGGCTAATATGAAATTTCAACTCAAGTTTGAAAATATGAGTGATCTACCATTCGTACATTTTATTCGGTGATAATCAAGTTATGGAATGAGTTGCTGACTTGTCAATATGCTTAATATTTGAGTGCTAAGTCCACTTTCACTAATTTTACCCCAGAGGAAAAAAACATGAACATTGAGTTGGGTGAAAATAAAAACTGAATTTTTTCTTTGAGATTTCACAACAACTACGTTACGAGAAAATGACATCAAAATTTCCATTTCGAAACATTCTTTCCTCTCCCAATAATAAATGAGCTATTTTCAATATTTTTTTCAATAAACATGATCGAAACTTAAAAAATAAACAAACCTCTTTTCCTCTTTAGCGAGTGCCAGCCTCAAAGTCTTGCGTTCGTTTTCGAATGTTTTTGATTGCTTTTCCAATTCGGCTTCCATACGCAGTGACTTCTTACTCTCCTCTTCCAAGCCCTCCGCCAAAGAATCTGAACGTTGTTTCTCCTCACTTAGTATCTGAGCCAAATCTTCCGATCGCTTACCTTCCTCTGTGTATTTCATTAATATCTTTTTTCGTTCGGCAATCAATAGCAAAACAATTTGCTTTTGTCGACCTCGTTCAAAATCCAGCGTCTCTTGCAGTTTTTTAATATCTTTCTCCAGCTTCTTAGTCTGTGTCCGCTCTGCTTCCAGTTCCTGTTTCAGTTTGGTTCGCTCCATTTCCAAGCCATACGTAATATCATCGCCCTGAGCTGTGTCGTGTTCGTGTTTGCGTTTCTCCTCTTCCAATTCTTGTAACATTCGCTGATTATTATCCAACGAATCAGTCAATATGCTCACCATTCGAACGTGCGTAGCCCTTTGCTTATGGACCATCTGGTACAACGATTCCATTTGCTGTTCGATTATTACACGAACTTCCATGTCGGCTTGCACCGCTGCCGTCGACGATTGACGGCTAATTAAATTGCCTCCCAAAGCGATCTTATCTCGAAAAAGTGCCGCATGCGGATCACTGTGTTGAATAGGATTAGAGCGGAGATGGGTAATGAAATGTTTTACCCGCTCGTTTCGCAAAGCCGCTATCACTACTTCTCGAGCTTGCAGCTCTCCTTCGAGGTATACGAGCATTTTTATCAATTCACTCCGAGGCATGTCTGTCCGAGAGGATTTCTAAAAGAAAAAAAAAATGTTTTGTTCTAAAAAAGATGTATAAGCCAAATTTGGAGATGAAAAACCTGATTATTGGCGGCTTTCATAGTTTGGAAATCAAACTTGCTACTTAAGGTGCCTGCGACGCCCAAAGCAGCTCCAACCCCACCCAAATCACCAGAGCTGCTCCCGACGCCGCCAACATATCGAGCCGTGCCGTGAGTGCTGTCACTTCCAAATGGATCATTTCTATCAGAATCTATAGGACAAAGGATAAAGGTGATAGTCTCATGTGGTGCTATAAATCAGGAGCAAAAAGTTCTAGAAACTCACCATAAACATGTAAACTAGTGTCACACGTCGAATTATTACTCAATTCCCTTTCAGCCTTCATGCAATCACTACTATTCTGTGCTCCTGCCATGATTTTATGATTTCCCCTTTCCAGAAGGAATTTTCTTCAAGAATTTTTCCTGTTCCTGATGGTGCTTCTTCACTTTACCTGTTCACCGCCCACAAATCGCGCAGCCTGAACGATCCTTTCCCAAAGACCTCCGTCGCACAGACGACCAATCCTTTAGTATCTATTTGTCTGCCGCATAACGAAGCTGATTTCCAAATTTTAAATTTAGCAAATCCGCAATCTCAATCTCAATCCCAGTTCCAAGAGATGTGCTGCTGCAGCTTGTTCTAGGAAAATAAGTAACAACACCAACTACACATTCCATATGCCAGAAAAATAATAACAAAAAATAAAACCAAATAAATGATTCCTTTTTTCGTTTATTTTTTTTTTTCTTACTTTTCTTTTTTTGTGATGTAAGTTTCTTGATATACAACACACAAAAAACTTTTTCCTTCCTTCCTAGTTTTCCTCTTGAATCTTTTTTTCAGGGAGAGCGCAGGGAAAATATATATTTTACGCATAAATTTATTAATTAAAACAGATTTTTTTTTGTTGTTCTTTTTTTTTGTTAGTTAGGTATAGGGACACACTGCGACTGAAGGGGGAAACGAATATCCTTTATAGAAAAGTCGCTCGAGAAAAGATGCGGAATAAAATATCAATATGCCGATGTTTTTTTTGATTCCAGTTTTCGGATAATTAATCGTGAAAACAATTTAAATAAATAAAAAAAAGCACTCCGTTTTGTGTTCCACCAAGTTTTTCTTTGATTCTTTTTCTTGTACTCCTGCTGCCTCTGAGTTGCTTTAGTTTTCGGCTTTGATCATTAATAGAAGTTTTTGAGTTTATATTTAGTTATGATTTATTTGTTTTTAACACAGAACTTTGATTTTGAAATTTTATTTAGAAAAAAAAACAACAAAATATTCGCACACGGCTTTTTTGCGTAAAATATAATTAATGAACAAAAAAAGGAAATTCATTTTTTTGCCCCGGAACATCAACCACACACACAAACAGACGTGAAGACTGAAGAGACAAACCCTAGAATTTAATGACTGACGAGTGACGAGTGACGTTCCTTCCAATTTGTATGAGAGACAGCAAAAAACCAAGAAGGAATGAAAGAGAGAAAAATAGAAAAAAAAAACAAAAAACACACATCACACTAACAAGGTAGTGTTGCCCACAGTACACATGTGTACTGTGGTGTTGCCGATTACTGTGTGTACGAGAAACAATCAGTGCTGTCACTTCATACTACGTTTTTACTACGACTAAAACGAAATTATACTACTTTTTCATTGGAGTCGAAATTTGCTAATTTCGTAAATTACAGAAAAGGTGTTTTCATTGCAAATTTGCTAATTTCGTTTGACAGATAACTTCATTTTGAATTTGATTTGGCAGTTAATAGCTTCTTTTTCTTGTGTTCTCTTTCTGTTTCTGTTTCTTATACATCAATTTTTGACATTTTCAATGTTTCTACTGGGTTTCCACTGCGGATGCATTCCACTTGGGTGTGTTCCATAGGTTTTTACGTAATTTCCAACCTAATTTCGTGCAAATTTGGTTGAAATTACCTCATTTCGAAATGTGAATTTGTATGGGAAATGAGATAATTTGGAATCGAATTTGGAAATTTTCAACGAAATTACCTCATTTGGCCCAATAAAAACGTAGTATTAAGTAGCTTAAGGTAGAACTAGAATGGTCGGAAGATTACTTGCCGCCATATTATTATTCACTCAATACATCCAGATGAAAACTTAAATCCGGATGTATTTACATTAAATTTATATTTCATCGGGATTTAAGTTTTCATTCGGATCATTGAAACTCATTATTAAAAAATGTATTGTTTTGTTTTGAGGAGAAATATTATTTTGATGTCAGTGAGTTTTTGATTGATGTTTTTTTTGTGAGGCTACCTGTGAGGATTGTCAGAAAACACCAAAAATATTATCGAACCAAACCAAACTTCACAATGTTTTACAAAAATAAAATAAGAATTTGTTTAACAAATTATTATTATTATTGGCTGTAATATTTATTCTTCTCAATTGACGTCAGAAAAATTAGACAAAAAATGAAATGGCGTAATCTTGTATTCTTTCATTCATGACTTCAACGGTGAACCTTAATGTTGTTTTTCAATTATAAAATGAATGTGTTCTATGATATTTTTAGTTAAGTGGAGGACACTTTGCGAAACACAGCCAAAATTACATAAACGTGGCTTAAGCGTTTTACTAGTAATTGATTCTTGCACTAGCTATAACTGACCAATAAAACGCAGCTTATGTTACTTTTTTAACTCAGAGCGCTCTGAGCTCTCAACTTGTATTTCTTTTTTAGCTTGGAGTTTGAATCGAATGGAGCTTGGAGCTAATTTTGTAATTTGACAGATTACTAAGCATATTATGACAGATCAGTGCTCAATCCCTTCAAGCAAATTTACTGATCCATAACTTTTTCGTTCTATCTTGGATCCTGTCTCGAACGTTCATTTTTTGGACCCGCTCTGGATCCGATTTGGTTCCGGTTCTCGCTGAGTTTGGTGAAATGGTATAAGATCTCTCTCTCACAATACATGCACATTGGTGATTCTAATTTCCATTATAATTTAAGCCGACAAAACGCAGTTTTGATCTCGGGTCAAGCTCTGTGCCCTACTTGGGGCTAGAAATGAAAAACGGCAATATGTGGAATTTTTTTTTTTAAATCATGTCGATTATGAAATCCGCAACACTCGCCCATGTTCTGCATTCCACTTATTATGAATTCACATGGCGAAATTGAATTTAGATGTTCCATAATTCGTTCGAAATGCTAAGGGCCAGTTTCACAGTGTAAACTTAGGGCCAGTTTCACAGTGAAGTAAGTGTCACTTAAGTGCCAAATATGGAAAACTAATTCCCAATTTCACAGTGTAAACTTATCGGAATAAGTGACACTTAAGGCCAGGCGCGCACTTGCAACCAAACTATTTGGTTTCGATTTTGAGTACTATAGGATTATATGAGACCCCGAGGAAGTTTATGTGCGCGCACTTCCATATAAGCCCGTTGTGCTCAAATTGGAACCAAACTATTTAGTTGCAGGTGCGCACCTGGCCTAAGTCTCCCATGTTGGCCACTTAAGTCCCCTTACTCAGGTAGTAAAACTGCGGCTAAAGTGCCAAAATGGGAAAATTAATTGCCACTTATTTTGTTAAGTGCGCAATGTGAAACTGGCCCTTAACAAAATAAGTGGCACTTAATTTTCCCATTTTGGAACTTAAGCCGCAGTTTTACTACCAGAGTAAGTGGAATTTAAGTGGCCAACATGGGAGACTTAAGTGTCACTTATTCTGATAAGTTTACATTATGAAATTGGGAATTAGTTTTTCATATTTGGCACTTAAGTGACACTTACTTCACCAAGGGCGGACTGGGTCACCGGGCAACCGGGCAACCGGGATTTTGCCCGAGTAAAATATGAACAAAAGCTCCTTCAGTACTTTCTGTGCTTTTAAAAGAAATTTTGTTCATAAAATTGGATTTCATAGGGCCTTACAGTAAATATACAGCTTTTGTAGCCCCAAAGGAGGTTCAGGAGGCCCACACGGCCTTATTAAGGGCCTCCACAATATTGGCTATTGGTTCCTCACAACTGTATTGATGACACTTGGAATTAATATTGACGCCCCACCGTACTCTTAGACATTTCAAACGAAACTTAAGTTAGGGTGGTTGGTACTAAATATTGAGCTTTTGTGGCCCCATTTGTAACCTAAGGAGGCCCCCAAATTGCTCTATAAGTTAACTATATTCTATAGGTTTTGGAAATACTTTAAGTTAATTTAAAGGAAATCTTTCTCACAAAATTGAATAAGAGAGCTTCCAAAAGACGAGTAAAGAATAAAAATTAATTGGATGTTGCAGCGAAAAACTACAAATCTTTCGTGGAAATGTTTAATATCAACGAAAGTACAAAAAATCTCAAACGGCAGTTGATGATACATATTTCAGAGCCGCAGAAAAAAAATAAAAAGTACAACAACGATATTTCGATTGTTATGAGTATTTTCGAAGTTTTTGTTAATGAAAGAAACATTAATTATAAAATTTGCATTATTGCAGCAATGTTTTCAGAAATCAAGTAACATTTTTCTTTACTGCATAGCTTAACATGACTTTTTTATGTTTAAGTCCTTTTTTCCTAACACAGACACAGAAGTTGGCAAAGTTTGTAGCCCAATTCCCAAAATGTAAGCCAAATTAAGAATGATTTTTAGTAGGTAGTAGCGCGTGGTGTAATGGTTAGTGCGTATAGGACTGTTACGCCGAAGATCTTGGGTTCGTTTCCTTGCCTATTCCACTTTAAAAAACAGAATTTTTTGTCACGAGCTACTGCATCTTGCGAAGAATCGACAAATCGTCTATGAAAAAGTGATTCTCGTCTTAGCCGTTCGGATTCGGCAGAAAATTGTAGGTCCCCTCCATTCCTGCCAATAACACGCACACATGAATAGTTGAGTGTTGTAATGTAAGTCACTAGGCCCTGGTTCTACAGGAGCTGTCACCACCCATTTTTTAATTTTTTTATTTATTATAATAGAGAGAAAAAAGAACCGGCCAGAACCAGTAGTTCGTGCACCGAGAATCGAAAAAACCCACCCATTTTTCGAAATTTATTTTTTTTTTTTTTCAAATATTCGTAATTTAATTTGATATAGTAGCCAAAATTCTTATCATTGGATTGCATTTTAGTAATTGTAAGTACATATTTATATTAATGAAGATACTAAACAAAAAAGTCATTAAACTATTTTTCATATTATTAGAATAAAAGCGAAAGCAAGGCGAGCACAGGACCCATGTTCTGTAACTCGGCGATAACTTAAGAGATCTCTATTACACGGATATTTAAAAACACGGATACACGTGTTCTTATAATATCCGGATTTGAATCCGTGTATTTCGTGTATCCGTGCATCCGTGTGTCCGTGTATCCGAAGATCCGTGTATTTTAAATAATCCAATCATCACTGGAGAGGGCCAAATTTATTTTTTTGATAAAAATACGACAACGACTTGGTAGTCGAATCTTTCAGTGGATTTATATTTAGAATTATTTAATTTTTTTTTTGGAAAATCACCAAAAATAAAAATCTAAATATTATCCCTCAAAATTTTGAACCACCCCTTGAAAAGATGAAAATCAAAAACCATTCCGTGTATTAAGAATCCGTGTAATAAAGATCTGTGTATGCTAAATATCCGGATACACGGATATTAAACAAATAAATACACGTTTTTTAAGAGAGCGGATTTTTATTTGCGTGTAATAATTACACGGAGTCTGTGTACCCGTGTTTTTCAAATACACGGACTGAATCGTAGGCTCTAGTTATAATTTATGTTAGGAACTTGTACTACTACTTCTGTATAGATACAAAGTTTTTATCGTCGTTTTCTTAGATAATCTTTTTTCATTACTTCTACTTATTTTATTATTTTGTAGCCCTTTTTCTTAAAATCTCGGGAGGCCCTTTGGTTCCCAGTCCGCCCCTGTACTTCACTGTGAAACTGGCCCTAATATTAATTATATAAAAAGAAACGTCAAAGAGAGTCTCGTAAAACTGGGCCCACGACTCACAAGTCACAAGGCTACTGGTCTTCCTTCTCATCTTTTTTCTCTTTCGCACTCATTTTGTTCGAAAAGAGTCAGATGCAAAGAATCATCGTGTAATAGGGGACTATCGATTATGTGTATTTCGTTCAAGCCATCAAAATATTCGTAAGGAATAAAACACTCTCAAAAACCTAAAACGGCAATGGAAACCAAAACAAAATAAAAAAAAAAAACCATAATGTGCCTTCCCATGCCTTACCGGGATTTTCACACAGAAAAACCAGTTCGTAACTGCTGTTCATTCCAAAAGAAAAGACTGTAAATGCTATCTTCTATGAAGAAATTTCCCAAGAGGAACAAAAATATTGTTATGAAAATACGCTCAGCCTCAGCATATGCAAAGGTACGGAACTTTAATAATAGTCAGAAGCTCAACAAAGCTGGTGGTTTTGGTATATTCTCGTAGCTTCTACTTACAGAAGATAGATGGATGGCAAAGTTCTATCTTTCAGATAAAGATGATGCTAGTGTGTATTTAGTATGTAGAGGGGGAAAATGTTCAAAAATAAATTCATAATTTGAATAACGATTTTTTCAGTCGAGCAATTAATTAGTTGAACCTACACTCGTAAAATCGTTACAATATTTTCTCAATAGACCTTTAATGACATTACATACTTTCTGGTACACAATGCAAATGTAAATTAGGAAATAGATGAAAAGGAAAACTAAACAAGTGGTGAAAACTTATGTCACTCATCACTGTAAATCAATTCTAGAATTTACAAGTAAAACTTCGAATTTTTCAGCAACATTATACTAAGAGGCTGAAAAGTTTTGTTTTTAAAATTTATTCAAACATGCTATTGGTAAACGAGCTGTCCGAGATTCATGATCGGCCTTTTCACAGGCCCCGTCGTAATAGATTCGTACTATACGAATCCCGAAAAAAAGTATTAAACCTGCCGTTGTAACAGAAATATTTCCAAACCAATTCAGAGGTCGTGAAAAGTTATATCTATAGCCCACAAAATCGTTGCAGTATTTTTCCTACGACGCCGCACAGTGGGTCAAAACAGGCCATTTTATGATATTAATTATAGTGTTTTTGTAACAGAAACCAGACTATACTTTGCTTTTGTTTTTTTGAATGCTTAGCTCGAATCCGAACTCGGAATTGCTCTATCACGTCTGGTTTATTAGATATTTGAGTTTAAAAGTGAGAGGAATTTTGTTTGCAATACAAATTGGAACGATTTTCAAATGCACTAATCTTTTTCTTTAAAATTAAGTTTAAATCCTTCTAGAATTTTTTTCCGAGAAATCTTTTGTTGAAATTCATATTATTTTAAAACTATATAAATTATTTGCTAACTAAGGTTTAAAAAGAGAAAAAAAAAGATATTGGAAAGATTCAAACCAAATTTTGAAAAAGAAGATTAGTACCGTTAAAGGTTAAAAAAAAAGAAATACCTTCCATTTTTACGTAACCTGAAAAATAGAGAAAAAAACGTTTATTATATTTATAACCTTAAATATTTCAAAAACCAGAACTGCAATTCCATTACTAAATTCTCATATCTTCATTTACGGCTTAACCTGTAATAGTCCAGTAACTTTGTCGTCTCACAGAAGGGAGACCTTGCATCAGATCCGGTAGTTCTGATTGTTGGCTGAGTTGTTTATGATATTGGCCCAGTGAATATGCCAAGTTTTCGACCTCGAGCGACAAACGCAACATTGGTAAAATTTAAAAAAAACCGTAAAATTTTCACGCTTTTTGACGATTTAAACCCTAGGAGACTAGTTTTCGATTATAAGTTTGCTCTACGATTTCAAGATAACTTTATTTTCTTTAAGCCTTAAATCGCCAATGTACAACCAATAGTTTTCAAAATACAGATTTCCAAAATTTTGCTATAATAACTCTAAAACAAAAAGTAAACAGCAAATGTGCATCAAATTAATACAGTGTGTAGGTTGGGTCAAAAGAAGAAAAAAAAAAAATATGGGAGGGGGTATCTATATCCTCCTTTTAAGTGGGAGGGGCAATTTAAAAAAAAAGTTAAATATAAAAGGAACCATATAAAAATAACCCATATAAAAATAACGGAACCATCTGCATAAAAATCCTTTAGTTTTTTCTTAAAGCCAAAAACCTATTCTTGGATCTTCATTTTATATAAAGTTAATTTAATCAACAGGTTTTGAAAAATTTACTTTCTAACCCAAAATTTTAAAACCAAAATATTGCGCTTACAATGTTCGAGTTCAGAAAAAATTGTTAGATTTTGAAAAGCTGTATTTTTTTTATTCAAAAATATTGTTAACTGACAATCTTGAAAACTACTCTCTAATTGAATCCATCAACAAATGTAAAAAATAAAGTCACAAAAACTCAAAAATGCACTGTAAGTTTTCTTTTTAAAAATGGGCTATTGCTAATAAATTTGAGAAAGTTGTTTGACAAAAAAATATATGAGAATAATTGAAAAACTATTTTTTTGTACAAAAATTTGAAAAATATTGATCAATTTTAATTTTTTACAAATATGAAAAGAAGTCAGTCAATTTTGTCACCTTAATTTTGTTGACAGCTTTTAAATAAAAATTGAAAAAAAAAAAAAATATTTGTGGAAAAAGTTAATCGCATATTTTTGTAATTCTGCTAAGGAAATATTCCTTAAACTTTTCGTATTTTTAGACCCGTTTAACTTTAAATCGTAGCGTGAAGCTTTAAAAAAAATATCTTTTTTTCATGCCGAATTTTCGAACACAAAGAAATACATTTTTTTAATTTTAATAATTAAAACATAGTCTACATACTTTCACCTACATATGACATCTTAAATCTTCTTTCTATCAATCTTAATACCAAATATACGATCAAAATAAAACATAACTTTTTTTTACACTTTTGAAATATTATATTCGCGCACCTTTAATGCCAACTTTGCTAGCCCGAAAACCTTCAATAAATGGCTTAAACAACAAAAATCACACTCATCAGATCGAATTTACCGTTTAGCTTATGGGACCATCACCATACTTTATTTTCCCGTTGCTTTAAGGTAGAACTATAATAGTCGGAAGATGTCGGAAGAAAATTCTCTCAGTTCACTTACGCATGGAGCGGTCGGTGAGCGCTCTTCACTTCCGAAAGCAAAAGTTAACGAAAATTGGTCGAAACGAAGCAAACCTAAATTATGGGTACGTCATATAAATTCTTTGTATTAGTTTCGTTTCGCACGACCACTTACGTCGGCATCCGACTATTATAGTTCTACCTTAGCTTTTAAAGTGCCCTTTTTATCATCGCACTATATGGAGCTGCCCCACAGCGCGACACGGTGCTATGATACTTTTTTTTCGTGGTACTAATCTATTACGACGCACAGTGTGGTAGCTCCATAGAGAGCCGTGATATAAAGTCCATCTCAAAATTTTTAAGCAACGGGAATAAAATGTTGTTTTCCTCAATTAATACATTATTTTTGATAAGACATAGAAGAACTTTTTTTGGTAAGTCACTTGTACTAACTTAACCACGCTGTCAAAGTTGATCAAGTTGGTGCGAGAAAGCAAATAAAAAAAACATATTTTTGGGAGATTTTGTTGTTTAATTTTGTTTTATTATAAAGATTTGTGATAAAAATGTCAAGTAATGTTTCTGATATTGATGAATGTGTGCAGTTTTTATTTTAAGAAGAAAAATTTTAAAAAACTTGTTTAAGTACCTATATAATGGCAAGGTTACAAAAATTAGCTTTTTTTCCAAGGTCTCGTTTTTAGAGCAATATCTTCTGTTTCGGCATTTTTCAACCAGGTCTGTTCATATTTGGTGAATATAATAAATCAAAAAAGAAAAGTGCTTGAAAAATGCCGAAAATATTTTTTATGAATTTTTTAAGTTAAAAATAAAATTTTTTTATGGTTATTTAATTACTTATCAATAACGGTTTTTTTTTTTGTTTTGCTTTTTTTTTTAATTCGTGTCTGCATAGTAAAAAAAAAGTTTTTCTCTATATTTTTTCATTGTTTTTATTAAAATATAGCAATTTATAGGTGGTCAAAACCAAGTATTTCAATGTTCCAGACGAAAACTGGTTGATTTATATTTTAACAGCAAGAAAATAAATTCGAAAACAAATTTATCGCCATTGCGACCTTTCTTAAAAATAAAACTTTCAAGTTTAAGTCGACAATTAAATATAAACAAACAAAATTTTCATCTTGAAGCTTTTCAAATGTTTTAAATAGAAAATGTCGTACGTTATGATTCCGATTAAAAATACAAAAATAAGTTAAAATAAAAGTTTGTTATATTATTATTTCTTTAATTTTTCATCAATACTGTGTTTTATTTATTAATCAATTAGGTGAAGTAATGTTGTTTGAACCAAATAAGATTAATATGTACATATAACTTATTTTTATTTTATCAAAAACATTAAAACTTGAGTTTTATGGATTTTTGTTGGTAAAAAGTTTTTCTCTAATAACTCAAAAACTAATGAAGATTTTTGCACTTTGTTTTCAAAATCTGCTAAAAATTGGTAAGAACATTTAATAATAAGTAAAAACATATTACTCATAAAAGCAAAATTTTGAAAAAATCAACTTCAAAATAAAAAACTAAGATTTTTTTTTTTTCAAAATTTTAACTTTAAAATTTTATTTTCCAAAAACTATACACTTTAACAACTTCAATGAAAAAAAAAATTAAAAAATAGAGTATTAGCTTTCTAATAAGCTATAGGAAATCACTGTACGACCTTTTGTTAATATAAATTTTTTTTTAACTCTAAGTAAACTTTTCACAAAATTGCCCCTCCCACCTTAACGAGGGGAGCTAGACCTCCCCTTCCATACAATTTTTTTCTTAGGCTATATCCAAAAATAATTTTGCAAAATATCATCTGCGCTTTATTAATTTAAAAAAAAACTCAACATTTTCGTGCCTGTTTCGCGTTTAAAAATAATATTTTTTTTATAACTACAAAACTCACTTAAATTCAAGATAACACTTCGCTTTCGTCATAAACTCACAAAAAGTTGCAAAACAACACTCAATTCCTAGTGAAAATAATTAATATCACAAAACGACCTATCTTGCCCCACTGTGCGACGGGCCTATGATAAGGCCGGTTGTATTGGTATTGGCATCCACCCGACGACAATTGAACATAACCTTAGCGGGGCAACGTAGTTGAAAAAGAGGGACTAGAGAACCCAAAGAGGTATCTAAAGTCCATGGAATTCACAAAGCCTATTTTTATTATTTATTCGTGTACTTCTTAGTTCGTTTCATATCTGCAAGTATTCACTTGTTGTAAACTAGCATTCGACTATTTTTTTGAGGATGATGTGAGTCCCTGAACATCTCTTTTTCTCATTTTTGACATCGACATCTTCTTAATCTTTTGAAAAAGTTTTATTATTTCTATTTCAGAGTCTCTTTTTAATTCTTTTTATTTGGGTACCTTCATAGAAAATCAAAGTTAATTAATTGTTTTTTTATTTATTTATTTTGCTTGCATGTAGTTGGCCCCCCAACTTTCGAGTTGGGCAAAGCTGGTAATTGCAATCGTTTGTACATCGTTTGTACACGTTTGTACAAGTTTTAAAATAATTTGTACACGTACCGTTTTTTTTTTATAAGCAATTTAAATAAAATGGCATGTAGTTAGCCCCTCGAAAATTTGAACGTATTAATTTAAAAAATCTGGAAATGCAATTCGATGGGTAATCGTTTGTACACGTTTGTCTTTTTTTTTTAGTTTTTACATGTCCCAAAATTTTTTTTTTGTTTTTTTCATGTAAATTTTTTTGTTTTTGTTTTTTTTTTTAGGTTTTACATGTCCCAAAATTTTTTGACACAAAATATTAAAAAAAAAAAATTTGTTAAATTTTTTAACACAGTGAAATCGTTTGTATATTTTTTATAATGATTTTTCATGGCGTTAATTTTTTTTAAATTTTGGTTTCTTTCTATTTTTAATTAATTATCTATTGAAAATTATCGACAAAAAAAACCGAAGTTGGCCCCCGATTTTCGAGTTGGGAAAAGCTGTTAAATGCAATCGTTTGCAATTCGTTTGTACACTCACCGTTTTTTTTTATAAGCATTTTAAATAAAATAGTATGTATTTAGCCCCACGAAAATTTGAACGTAATTAATTTAAAAAATCTGGAAATGCGATTCGATGGATAATCCTTTGTACACGTTTTTATTTTTTCTGGTTTTTACATGTCCCAACATTTTTTTTTTATTTCATTATTTTTGTTTTAGTTTTTACATGTCCCAAAATTTGTTTACACAATTTTTTTTTTAAACTGTGTACATTTTTTTTTTAAATATGCCTATTATCGTTTTTACATTTGCTGGTAACGATTTTTCAAGTTGTTTGTTCTTTTAATTTCTTAAATTATGCATTCAAACTAAGAAGGTACCAACCTAAGGTCACTGAATACTGAATAAGGACTCTGAACGGAATCCATAATCAATGATTTGAATTTTGCCATCGGCAAAACGATTTTCATGTGTTTCTATATATTTCTACCTACCTACATAACTTTTGCAAAGTAAATAATAATTACAACGATGGAAATAATCTGCAATCTATTGTCTCTCGCTCATTGGGTGTTTTTTTTTGTAAATTGAAATGAAATGTGAGGGAAAAAAGGAAAAATTCTTCCTATTTGTAGATGTAGCGTGGGGGATGTTTTGGGTGAGGCGTGGAACCATAACTTTTTGTTGTTGTGATTTTGTTTCTTGTAGGTACATCGTTGCAAACGTATTATACTACATTTTCTCTCATTTTCAATTAGTTAAAAATGAAACTAGAGTACCTAATACGAAGAGTTCATTATTGAAAAGTCCTATGACGGAGCCATTTCAGAATTGAAAATTAATATGTACATACATTATGTACATTGTACATTTTGGAAAAAATGGAATGGGATATTTTTTGTGGTGCGGTTAAAATAAATTTATCAAATATTGCTGAATTAGAAGAAGTAACATCAAAAGGATTTTTGAATAATGTTGACAATTAATATTGTTCTTTACCAGATAAGTGCTTTTCCTTTCTTAGAAAAAACATCTTTCCCTGTTTCTCTTGGCTGACACTTTAATAGGTATGCTTTAATGAGCTAAAAATGAAGCAAAAATTGAAGTGTCATACGGGCTTAAAGAAAACAAAATTATTGAAAATTTAAACTGCCTTATTATTTTATATTTTGTTAAGTAGATATTTTTGTTGCAGATATTAATTAGGTATTAATTATTATTTACTTTTCAATAGTTAGGTAGCTAGGTACAAATATATAGAAGCACATGAAAATCGTTTTGCCGATGGCAAAATTCAAATCAATGATTATGGATTTAATAGGTACCATTTTCCGTTAAGAGTCCTTATTCAGTGACCTTAGGTAGTTAGCTATACTTACAGTTTTAATGCATATCTACCTAATTAAAGAAATTAAAAGAACAAACACCATGCAAAATCGTTACCAGCAAATGTAAAAACTATAGTAGGTACATTTAGAAAAAAAAATTAGATACAGAGTTAAAAAAAAATTGTGTAAAAAAATATTGGGACATGTAAAAACTAAAAAAAAAAACAAACGTGTAGAAAGGATTATCCATCGAATCGCATTTCCAGATTTTTTAAACTAATTACGTTAAAATTTTAGTGGGGCTAAATACATACTACCAATTTTATTTAAATTGCTTATAAAAAAAAACGGTGAGTGTACAAATTATTATAAAACTTGTACAAACGTGTAGGTACAAACGAATTGGAAAAGATTGCATTCAACTGCTTTTCCCAACTCGAAAGTCGGGGGGCCAACTTCGGTTCTTTTTCGATAATTTTGAATAGATAACTAATTAAAAATAGAAAGAAACCAAAATTTAAAAAAACCAACGCCATGAAAAATCACGATTACACTGTATTAAAAAATTTTACAAAAAAAATTTTGTGTCAAGAAATTTTGGGACATGTAAAAACTAAAAAAAAACGTGTACAAACGATTATCCATCGAATTGCATTTCCAGATTTTTTAAATTAATACGTTTAATTTTTCATGGGGCTAACTTCGGGTCCCAAAAATTTTAATAATTAATTAAAAATAGAAAGAAACCAAAATTTAAAAAATGTATGCCATGAAAAATCATTATAAAAAATGTACAAACGATTCCACTGTATTAAAAAATTTTACAAAATTTTTTTGAAAAAAAATTTTGTGTCAAAAAATTTTGGGACATGTAAAAACTAAAAAAAAAAGACAAACGTGTACAAACGATTATCCATCGAATTACATTTCCAGATTTTTTAAATCAATACGTTCAAATTTTCGCGGGGCTAACTACATGCCATTTTATTTAAATTGCTTATAAAAAAAAAACGGTACGTGTACAAATTATTTTAAAACTTGTACAAACGTGTACAAACGATGTACAAACGATTGCAATTACCAGCTTTGTCCAACTCGAAAGTCCGGGGGCCAACTACATGCAAGCATTTTGTTGCACTTTTTCTTGTCGTTGGGGGAAGTGGGTATTCGACCCTTCTTTTCAATAATTTTTATTATTGCTTTTTTTTTTATTTACAATAATAACTAGCAAATCGAACTTAAAAACCGCGAATTGAAATAATAAAATTATATAAAACACTATACTCGAATTAAATACACGACGCGAATGATTTGACAGATAGGTAAGTCAAATCAACAAGAAAGAAGCGACAAAAGAAACGATGAAAAAGTGCACCCAAGCAGCACGATAAAAAAAGCTGCCAACCCCGGTGGGTTCAGTGGAAGAATTTCACGAAATAAATTTAATTATGGTTTTAATCAAATTGATTAAAACAATCGAAAAGTTTGATTGCAAGTACAGTGAAGTACTTGCAATAAAAAGTGGGCGCCAGGAATTTTTGGTGGGCTAATTAGAAAAATTCCAAAACTAATATAAAATGAAATAAAACAAATGTTTATATGCCCAGACGGGGACTTTAATATTTATTGATGTATTTGGAAAACCTTTGGGCCGAAACCCAGGATTAAAACCCAAAATTTTTTAAAATAAAAAGAACAAAAGGTTAAAGTTTTAAAAGGCTTACGGGGAACCGCTAAGCCGAAACAAAGAAAAAAAATGGGCCGTTAACACAAAAATTAAATTACCGCGTCCCACAATTAACTGGGATTATTAACCGGAATTAAAAACAAAACCGCAATAAAACAAACGCAAGCCGATCGGAATTTTTTTTTTACTACTAATTAAATTGGTAAACTAAAGAAACCAATTTTTAAAATAACTTTTGGACAAGATGTCCGTTCTACTTATCTTTTTTTTTGTTACACTCGAATTTCCTCCTCCTTTATCTCCTCTATCACCTCGAACACTCCTGTCTTTTTGTGTAATCCTTTACACCTCGAATCTTCTTTTTTTCAATCTCCTCGAATTTCAATTTTCAAAAATCCCTTTCTCGTACTCCTTTTCTTTTCTAATTTTCCTCGAAATTTTTCTTTTCCATCAAAAAAAAGCAACTATTCGTTTGGTTAGCTCTCGTAAGAGTGGCTTTCCAAAACTTCATTCAGCCATTCGCTTTCGTGATCATCGGTCACGGGATGCCGGCTTCCTGGAAAGCTACGTGCTCTCCTAGAAAGTCGCCGTTGTTGAATCTCAACGAAACTTTGGAAACACTCTCACAAACACGGATTCAACAAGTTGTTGGATGTCTTTCCAAAACTTGCCGAATCTTAATGGTCGAGTTCAGACCCATCCCAAAATAAATTTTTCGAGAAAAATCAAAAAGAAATGAAATCGAGAAAAAGCTCTAGCTAGGCATTCTCCTAGTTACTATAAAATACTCGCGAATGATTCGAAGTGCAAAACAAAACTTTTCGAAACTAGCATTTTCGAGATGATAGAGCGGAAGGCATATTTCAAAATCGCGAACCCTAATTTAAAAATAAATAATTCCGATCGAACTTGTATTAACAATTCAAGAAACAATTAATTTAAGAATATAAAGCGTTAACTACCCATTTCAATGAAAATACTATATTAAGTTAAAACTACTTTAAGTTTATGATGTTGTATTGTTGTTGTTAAGTAAGTAAGAGTCTGCCTGACTCGTTACTTCTTCAGCTCATCCGCTGGCGCATTACATGAGACCGCCCGTCTGCATGTTAGGAAACCAAATGGAATTTTGGAACTGATTGTTCCACTCGAAATTACTCGAACACCTATTTTTGTTACTTTTGAAAATGCTGGTTAAGTACACCAGTGGTTGATGGTACCACGGTTGCCCTCAACCTCGCCAGTATTTTGCAGCCGCAACGAAAATAAAAAAGGAAAAGAAGGAATTGAAGAAAGGTCATTGTTGCGGTAAATTTTACCGTAACAATTTATTTTATTTAAGTTATTTGTTTTATTTATTTTATATATATACCTAGATTAAAATGATAGCAAATATAATATTATAATATATTTTTTACTTTTATTGAGACTTACTTAGTATCTACTGAAGGTAAGATATTCGCAAAAAAAAAACAAAACAAAAAGATCAGTTTTTATACGATCACTTTGGTATAAAACAAAATTGTTGTCAGGTGCTACAAGTTTTCAAATAACTTCCTATGGATGGGTATATGGAAAAAAAAATTACCTTGGTTAACACGATATGGTTTGAATGATCTGATACCACGATGTTTTCAAATTTTTAGACTCAAAGCTATTTTTCTTTTTAAAATTTAAAAAAACTCAGCATAAAAACTATTCAATTAACCCAATCGGAATAAACATAAACCTGGGAAAAATATTGACACTTTTCTTTCACAATTCCTTGGAGGGGGTTATTAGGAGCATATGTGTAATTTTTCGGGAAAATCGGGCTAGATCTTGAAATATTCTTCAGAAATTGACTTGCAAATATTTAAAAACAAAGGCAACATTACATATAACAGTTACATGTTAGCCAGAAATTCATTCTTTAATTCTGTTTTAAATCAAATTATTTTAATGAATAGTTTTTGAAAAATTTATTTTTAAACACAAAATTTTGAAAAAAAATGTTGGAACAATTTTTTTCAAATTTTTGTTTATTATTAAGTAGTATTTCAAAGTTCTGTGATATTAGCATCTTAGTTCTTGTTAGTCAAGTTAAGTGTTAAAAGTTGAGTTTTATTTAATAAACCAAAAACCCTTGGAAAAGTTGGAAAAAAGCCAACGAAATGTCGGAGAAGAATGGAATAATTTTTTTATTTGCATTAGGAAACCATATAGATCTGTAAGCCTGTCAGTCAACTTTATTATTAAGTAGTATTTTTGTTTTTAGTATTCAATTCTCTAATCTAACCAGATGCTAAAATGTTTTTAATTTTTGAGAAAATTTAAAATAACAAAATGTACTTTACTACCTTTTTAGTGCAAATAGGATTTTTAGAGCAATTACCAAGGATTGAAGCCAAATTAATAGAAATTTATTTCTGATATTTCTTAAAAACTAGAAAACATTTTAGCATCTGGTTTTAAGCGTTTGACTAAAAATTGATTAGAGCATTGAATACTAAAAACAAAAAAAATCTACTTAATAATGAAGAATTTTGAAAAAATTTATTTCCAATTTTTTTTTTTTTTTTTAATTTTGAGTTTGAAAATTAATTTTTAAAAATAAATAGTTTGATTTGAAAACAGAATTAAAGAATGGATTTTTTGGCTTTCAAAAAATATAACATGATTTTGTAAGTGTTGACGTTTTTTTAAACATTTAAAAAATTTTTTTTTTGAAAATCGAAGATGGCGGCTTAAGCTCCAACTCTATTTGCCCGAAAAATCACAAATATTGTTCAAACAACCTCCTTTACTGAATTGTGAAAAAAAATTTTGCACTATTTTATTTAGACTTGTTGAAATATTGATTCAGAATAGCTTTTAACGGCCTTTAGTCCTACAAACATTTGGCGTTTCGTCGCGGCGATCTCACTTGGACTCATCAGTTGACTAGTGAGGGCCTTGTCAATACGCAATTTTTTGTAAAGTGACGAATATATAGTGTGAAAATTAATATAAGTACGTCATATTTATTTGCGAATAAAAAAAGTAGGTACAGTTGTTGTAATTATTTAAAATATTCTGTAATACTTGACTGACGGTGGATTTTTTGTTTTGGTTTAAGCCTAGTACGCAGATCGCGCTAAATATTAGCTGCCACTTTTCTCTCCAAACATCAGCTAAAACCCTAGCTAAATTTTGACATAGGAGAGTTGTGGAGAATATGTGATTGAAATAAGTGGTCTGTTTGGTAACGTGAAATTTCTTACGAATTCGCACAAATTTTCACAAAATTTTAGAATTTGCTGTCAAAACCAATAGAAAAAAAAAATCAGTTTTGGGATATTTGTTGAAACAAAAAGTTATCAAACAGGCATAAGGGCACTGTGGAGAATATGTCAAAAACACCTGTTCTCCGAAAAAAAATATTCAAATTTAAGAAAGTTTGTTTCAAAAATTTCAAGTATCATTACATTTTAGAAATAAAATGGATACAAGGGAAATTGAAGATTTGGTGATTTGTGCAGCAGCACAAGTTGTGGCAATAGGAGCGATGGACCACCAGACACCATATAGAAGGGTGTTCCTTTACAAGAGTAGCCAGTTTTTTTTGTCTTCAATGCTGAACGTAATTTTATTTTTACCACGCATCCTTTTTTTTCGTTTGTGGTAATTCTTGTAAAAATTCTTCCAAATCGGAATCCATTTTGCATGAGGGCAGCAACAATCTAGCTAAAAAAACAAAGCAAAGTTCACACAAAATTAAAAAATACCAGAACCAGTCAAAATTTAGCTCGAGAATAATGTCCCAGACAATTATTTCGTCCGCCAAATTTTGACAGATTAGTGATGTACATTGTACAGTAAGAAACAAACATTGAATTTTTTAGTTGGAGCTGCGTACCTCTCAGCTAAAATGCTTTGCTTAATTTTAGCTTGGCTAAATTTTGGAGAGAATTTCGTATGGAAACTAAAATTTAGCGCGATCTGCGTACTAGGCTTTACAAAGAAAACTTCAATGGAGTTTAAACAGTTATACAAAGAATTGGTTGTTTTTTTCATTTGTCTTTAAATATAATCGCAAAATACTTAACGAAATTGCAAGCAATTCGTTTGAAGGTTGTTGAATCAAATTCTCCAATCAATTACTCAATTACATCACTATCGCTGTCATCGTTATTTTCGAGATGTGCATCTAATGTATCGAGAATATCTTCATCTGTGGGAAACTACGAAGTAACAATATCCTCATCCACTTGCAGAAAATCATTTTTATTATCGTAACACCTTGAATATTTCTGACATTCGTCCAAGCTTAAAATTCCATCTGCAGTTGAATCTGCGTTCAGTTATGAAAATCAAAGGAAGTTTATCCCACCACTCGGAATATTCACCAAAATCAGCTTTTTAAAACACTTTGAAATGGTCTCGGATCTAACGTCGATATTCCACGCATTGGTTATTTCATCAACACAGTCTAACAAATTTATATTGATTTTTTTGTTTTCTTCAAATTTTGTTCAAATTCCTACGGCGGTGATGACATTTTACGTTTTGTATGATGCCTTGATCAAGTGGTTGCAATTTTGCTGTCATATTCGGTGGAAAAAAAGCAAGTTTAATAAATTTTAATTTTTGTTGGATATCGATGTGATCGATATCATCCATATATCGCACCCTTAGAATGAAAGTGACCTAACTCAAAATTTCTGTAACTTCTGATTTTTCAATAAACTGACCATAAAAAGTGAAATGAACCGGGTTGTAAAAAAGATGCCGAATTTTTTAGTTAGATCATTTTCATTCTAAGGGTGCTATATATGGATGAGCCGGCAGTTATCAATGAAAAGAATAATTTTCCCATCCATTTTTTCGGGAAAAAAAATTCGACTTATCGAAGGTGACGCCAAATAATATCTTCGAGTTATCGAGACATTCGAGTTATAGAAGTTCGAATTATCAAACAAAAATTAAATGTAAACTTCAGGCTTCGCGCTATTGCCAACCAATTTCATTCGAGTTATCGAAGTTCGACTTATTGAAGTTCGACTGTACATCAGCCAAGTAGAAGACTTAGCACTTTTTTATTTGGACTTGTTGAATTATTGATTCAAAATAGCTTTTAGCGTTTCGTCCCGGTGAAAATCTATTTTGAATCAAATGGTATATTGTTTATTAATTTCTGATAATTTTTAACGTCTTTTTGAATAAGTATTTGAAGTCCACCAAAAAAGGCTGTTTTATTGCAAAGTCGAGAAATTTCAAATAAAATATTTTTATTGAATTTGATTGTGTATAGAAAGTTGTATAGGCTGAGTCAAGATAAGAAAAAAATCGTATAGGAGAGGGGGTATATCTCCCCCCATTCAGACAGGAGGGGCAATTTAAAAAAAATAACTTTGAATACAAAATATTTTTTTTTTTCCAATGTCATGCTTTAGTTTTTCGTAAATCCAAAATTCTATTCTCTTACATTATTTGCAATTTAAGTTGTTTTAGTCAATAGTTTTTTAAAAATTAATTTTCAAACTTAAATTAAAAAAAAAAAAATTAAACTATTTTTTTTTTTTATTTGACCTTATTAAGTACTATTTTTGTTTCTAATAATCAATGTTCTTATAAATTTTTAAATTGATTTGATATTGGAGATTTTCAACGTGCTATAGCTTTCAAAAGCTACTTTGGATTTTAAACGTGTTTTTTCATGAAATAAATAAAAGGTATTATTTTA
Source organism: Epistrophe grossulariae (assembly GCA_929447395.1). Taxonomy (NCBI): domain Eukaryota; kingdom Metazoa; phylum Arthropoda; class Insecta; order Diptera; family Syrphidae; genus Epistrophe; species Epistrophe grossulariae. Next base: position 7,617,129 of record OV839570.1, read on the forward strand.
AACAATACTTAAAAATACTTATTAAGTTATTTAAAATAATATCTTTTATTTATAACTTTTTAGTCAAACACTAAAAACTAGATGCTTGAATGTCTTCTAGTTTTTGAGGAAATTAAATATTTTTTTGATTTAATTTATTTTTTTTTTAATTTGTCCTCTCCCACACGATTTTTTTCTTATCTTGACCCAACCTATACCTTCTTCTATACACAATCAAATTCAAAAAATTCAATAAAATAGCCTTTTTGGTGGACTTCAATTATTAATAGTGACGTCAAACATTGTCAGAAATTAATAAAAATATACCATTTTGTTTGTTAAAATATTTTCTAAAAAAAAGTATTTAATAATATTTTTTAAATGTACTTGTTTGCGAGCAATTCAAATATAAGGGTGAGCCCAAATTTTTACTGGTTTTTATTTAGTAACTTCTAAGTTATTTACTCTATGTATAAATTTTGTATAAGGATTTGTAGATAATATAAATTTCACCAAAAAAGTATTAAATCTTTTTTTTAATAAAAGTAGCACAAACGGAGAAAAAAGAAAAATAAGAAAAAAATCGCATTTTCAAGATAACGGGGCCCCCAAAAACCCGAATTTCCCGCAAACTCAGATTTATACTCAAAACCAACCCCCTACGATACCGCATTCAAACTTAGACCACTTCAAAACTTTTCTCAGATAATTTCTCATTGCCTGAACTAATAAGAGTATTGAATATTAGAATCAAAAATACTACTCAATAACATATAAATTTGAAAAAAATAATTTCAAATTTTTTAAAATTATTTTTTTTTTTTTCAAAATTTTGAGTTTAAAAATTAATTTTTCCAAAACTATTTGTTTAAATAATAAAAAAATTAATAACATGGCTTTGTAAGAGTTGCTATTGTTTTGTATTATTTTTTTTTTTCTATTTTAAGTAAATTTTTTAGAAAATTCAAGATGGCGGCTTGAGCTCCAGTCCGAAAACTACACATATGCCCCTAATAACCCCCTCTAACGAATTGTGGAAGAAAAGGGTACGGTAAAATTTTTCCAAGATGAAGCCTTTTTTGTACAAAGCGACTGGGGTAAATTATAATTTTTAGTTTCTCCACTTTACGGGTCTGTTATTTTTACGTCACCGGCTGGATTCTTCGTATACGTAGATATACCTACCTCCCCGATTATTATTACCATTCATCTAACTGTGTTCTATACATGTGTAAATATGTGCATGCAAAATTAAATCACTCTTAAAATAAAACATACGCTAAATAATAACACTCGTTAATTTAACGTCACTGGCTCGATTTTTCCCCCGACGTATACATCCCCGATCTTACCATATCTTACTGTGTTCACTCTTACACTCTTAAAACAAAACATCCGCTAAGTAATAATATGACACTCGTTATTTTTACGTCACGGGCTCGATTTTTCCCTTGACGCGATCTTCCCGATTAGTAATATTAGTATTTTTCTAACTGTGTTGTACATGTGTAAATACATGCAAAATTAAATCACTCTTAAATTAATATCCGCTAAATTGTCTTTTATTTTATTTTTTCATGGATTTCCAATAACATGGGCGTATGCATATCCAAGGGGGGGGGGGGGGGGGGCAATTGTATAATTTTTGGTGAATTTAAATAAAATAAAAAAAAAAATAAAATAAATAATTTCCTATATTTAAAGCTCTTTACTAAAATGTTCTTAGTTTTAAACTTTTTTGAACTAGTATCATACTAAACCTTCTTAATAAACTTCAGCTGAACACATCTAAAACAGTGACAGTTCATGCGAAAAAGTAAACAATCATACCTTTTTCACATTTTGTAATTGTCAAAGTGACATATGAAGTTAGTAGAGTAGGTATTTAAAAAAATAAAATAAACAACTGGGGGTTTTAACTGAGAATGGTATGATGGAGGCGAGCATCTCTGAGTCAGTCCCGGGACTTTTTAATCAACCCCAGGAAAAAAATCTAATGAAATAGATATTGAATGAGTGTGCACCTCCCTGATCGATATCCTGCATACGCCCTTGTACTGTACCAACTATTGCCTATTCGAGATTCAAAGTGATGACCAGTGGCATACAATCCAATTTAATGTAAACAAAACCTGTAGATCGCTTGAAGATTTTATTCTAGATTGTTCTAGAAATTTCTGTATTGTGTAAAATTTTGTCAAGACTCAGTTGGTAGTTAAGAAAACAAAGATATGTATACCCATAAACGATACTCATTTATATTGTGTTCTCTTAATTTTAAGAAAGAGCTGACAAAAACTATAAAAACATAAGAAATATACATTTTCTCAAAAAGCCTATCTACATATATACCTATAGACTTTTCAGTTGCGATCTGGGAGCATTTAAGTTTGTCAACAAAATCTTCCAAACATTGGCTTTTTTATTTATTACAAGGTACAGTTTTAGAATTTGGTTGTATTTATCAATAATTGAAGTAATATTTTTTCTAATAGAAAGAAGGTGTGACCATATAATCATCAGGACATTTATATTTCTTCGGTTCATTTTTATCTGCTGGGAAATTCTTTGAAATATATACATAAAAGATTGATGCTGACTAAGAAATTTCGTAATTTTCAATAAGAGGTGTGGTATTGTAATTACATATGTATGTAATGTATGTGTTAGGATATAAATATTTTTTCTTTTATAATAGAAAAGGATCACAATGAATTCGGGGAATAGACAATATTCTTCATTAATTCCTCCAACACATTCGGTTTGGATTCAGATTCCATGTTATGAGGATCCACCGCCACCTTATGAGGAGGCAATTAGGATGCAAACATTTTTAGAAATACCGAGGATTGATGAAGACGAAGAAGAAGAACATGAAGAAGTAATTTTGCCAAGCCAGGTTCAAGGGATTCAACAGATTCAACAAATTAAATTGTTTGAGTGTGGAAGGGTTCAAGGGGTTTTTTTTAGTATTTTGGGTGTGATGCTTTTGGGAATGATGATCATAATATTGATCATAAAAAACAATATCCCTTCTAAGTAATGAATAAATTTTGTACAAGTTAATAAATATGCAATATAATTTAAGTTTTCTAAGCTGAATGGCTGATGAAATAAAATAAATTAATAGACTTTTCTTTTTATGGATAATACTATAACTAGATGCATTTTTGAGTCAAATTTGAAAAATCTTTTGTGTAGAATCATACCATATCATTCAAATTGATAGCGGACAATTGAAGAAGGCCGATAGAGAATCCGACGGGAAAATTTAAATTGAATTTTTTTTACACGGAACACGAAGGGCACGTTTAATGCGTGTGTCGGAAAAATACTGTATTAATACAAGATAGCAGTTCAGTGATTCTAAATTTTTGTTAAGTCGATAATAATCGATTCAGAGCTCCAAAAATGTTAACTCCATTTTCGGATCCTCTGTTGAATTCACGCAAGTCCGATGCTTCGCTTAGGGTATGTTCAGTCTCCAGGAAGGCACCAACAGTTTTCTTGGACAACATAATTTACATTAATTTAAAGTCCTTAACCTCATGAAAATCTATAACAATTGTAGAAATAAAAATATAAATTTAACCGATTTGTCCGATAAGTATTATCACAGTTATAAGTCTGTATTGATAAAAAACAATATAAGTATTAGGACAGTTATAAGAACGTACCAATCTAACAATACTATGTACATATGTACTTTATTTAAATTCTAAGCTTACTTTTTAAAATATATTTTATTTGATATTGTTATTATTAATTATTTTTCAGTTCAAAGGGAGAAAATGTAGTTCTTACTAAATAAAATATTTTTAATTAAATAATTATGTGTTTCAGTCAAAGAATTAATCCCTTTTTAGAAGTAAATAAATTACGTTTTTCACATACACTTTTATGCGACTTCGCAATGATTTTTAATTTAAAATGTAGAAATTTTAAGACCTTCAACTTTATTAGAACCAAACCAACCAAATTGAACGATTATTTATCATATATTTAAAATACTTACTACTAGCAACTCAATACTACTACAAATTTATATACTATCATAATATTAGGCGGGTTTTTTTGCAAACCCGGGGAGAATTGGTTGAAAAAAACGACAATCCGGATTAGCGATGCCATCACAGAAACAAAGTAGAGCTTTTAAACAAACTATCGATTTTTCTGCACGCTTAAGTTAAGCCCCGAGAATTCTCTGGGTTAGGCCAAGCCCGCAGGGCATTACGCACACTTAGAATGAAAGTGACCTAACTAAAAAATTCGGCATTTTTTTACAACCTGGTTTTATAGTTCATTTCGGTTTCTACGGTCAGTTTATTGAAAAATAAGAAGTTACGAAAATTTTGAGTTAGGTCACTTTCATTCTAAGGGTGCGATTAGCTGTCATTGCATTCAACACGTAAATTGTTTAGCACCGACGCACGTCATTTTTCTCATCCAATTCCCCTCGGGCTTGCAAAAAAAAACCGCACCTATTATAAATCATTTTTGTTGCCGTTAATTGTTTTCTATTGCAAAAACCCCACCGAGTACTATCTCCATCTCACCAATATTCTTTGAAGCTATAATTGTTTTATTTTTTGTTTTCTTTTTCCCCGTCATTTTGTCGTGATGAAATAAGTTATCAAAATTTACACAAAATGTGTGCTTTTGCAAAAATTTTGATGCAGAATTGTAGCCTCTAATTTTAGCTTTTAATATTTACCTTAATATTTAAAATTTATCATTTAGAGCCAAATGTTATAGGCTTCTAAGTGAACGCAAATCGAGTGTTTTTCTGATTTTGCATAAATTAAACAATCCTACATTGAAATTCGTCGGTTGGCTATGAACAAAAAACTACCCGCCCACTTTTTATAAATTTTTTTTTCAATTTGTGTGTAATTTAAGTCATTTTAATTAACTATTGTGAAGGGCGTGTAAAGTTATGTATGACATTTCAAATTAATTATTTGTTTTTCTATATTCTAACTTTAAAACAAAATTTATAGGTGAAATAACTAAAGAATTGTAAAGTATCAAGCAAGAGAAAAATGTCAATATATTGTTTGAAACAAATTTACAAAATATATAATGTAATAATATCTATATCATCTTTTTTGAGTTTTTTAAAATAATCCGTTAAAAAGATAAAAATAAAAAATGGCTTAAAATTTGCCAAAAAATCCCTGTTTTTGAAACATCAAAAAGGGTATCAAACAATAATAAAAAATAATATTTTTTTTTCAATTAGCTTTCCGATGGTATAAAATTTATTTCAATAAGACCTTACCCTGATTTATGAGAATTTACTTATTTTTCCATTTTCAACTTTTAACCATTTTGTTTTTGGTTTGTAGATTTTATAGAATTTTTTCTTAAATGTATAACTGTCATGAATTTTATTTACTTTTTTTTTAATTTTTAAAGTGGTATTCAACACTATTTTTATTACAAATTAATTGAATGCAGAATGTCCCATTTGTCCTTATATATTTAGTTTACTTCTATTTGTTATATTTTTATTGAATATTTATCAACATTATTACTGAATGGCGCCAAAAATTGTTAACGGTCTTTTGTAGAGGGGTCAAAAAAAAGCATTTTTTGCTAACGGAGGGGGGGTCTATCTCTCCCCGTGCTTATTTCACCAATTACTTTTTAATTTGCACTTTGTAACTTTGAAATAAAATAATCTGCGAGGTGAGAGTGCAAAGTGTTTCACAAAATTTGCAAAGTGCAAAGACTTTTCACTTTTCAATTATTCAGACAATTTTTGAAAAGTGAAAAATAAAAGTGTTTTTTTCCAATTTCTAATAGAACTTTGCATTTGCAAAGTAAAACTTATATAGATTGTATCAATCTAGATCAATTAAGCTGCGATTAGGCGGTCAACCTTAGTGCGTGACTCCTTATAACGTCACCAAAAATATCATTAATATATTGTCAACGTTGACTGGCTCAACGCATGAAACGTTGACGGTCAAACGAGTGACACCAGTCGTTCAACATTGTCCCAAAATCCATTGGCGTGTTTTCTGTTTTAAATCCTTTATAGTCAACGCGTGGATATGTTTAACTATGACAATAAAACGGCTTGATCACATTCAAACCCAAATCAACCATGTTTTGCCTTGAAAATCACAATATTATGTAAAAATATTAAATTGGTCAAGCTATGAACTCTCAAATTTTGCAGAAGGATGCCTATACGATGTTGATAGATTAAAAACCTTAAAAAAAAATCGAAATATTAAGATAACATTATATGCTCCGGAAAATGGCGTTTTAGGGCTTATGGATGACATTTGGAGCGAAATATTCAATATGCGTCGAGATATAAGGTCCATTCACGTATACTTTTCCGAAACGGCCAGAACATTCCTGCAGATATTTTGTATGTGAACTTTGAAAGTCTTTCGCGCTAAAAATGGTAGAAATGGGTGTAGGTTTGGTAAGTAAACGAACAAGGTTATAGTTTGCTGCCTATCTGCTGATTAAAAATCCTCTACAAAATCAGACATATTTGAAATTGAGATGAAGGTCAACGTTGACCTAAACAAAAAAATATGTTGTGTCAACGTTGAGATGTACTCAACGCACTCTGACGAGCATTCCGTCAATGTGGCCTAACTGCTTTGGTAGGGTGATAACACGGTCAGAATAATCAAGGCGTGCGTTGACCTTATAAAATTCATTCAAAATTAAAAAAAAAAAATAGACTATGTCCATTGTCTTGTTAACTATTATTTACTTCTTCATTTTCAAAACGGTTAATTTTTTATTTATTAATTTTCGAAAATTTTTAAAAACCAACGCTTATTTGTAAATGAAAATTACACTTTTAGTCCATTGAAATGTTACATTGACCTCGCATTTAGTATAGGACAAGGTTTTTCTTGTTTAATGTGTAGAGTGCATCAGTGTGAGTGTACGAAATGATTTTCGTTTCAATTCCATTTGGCCGTCATCTTGAAAAAGAGGTAAGAAACCCCTTTTCACAATATCTTGATAAATACCTATAGGTCTGACAAAAAAAATTGTAAACCAATATTGTAGAAAATTTAATTCTCAACAATTTTAATTAAGAGTCTTTTTACCGTTAAATTGAAAATAAAAAAGATATAGCCAATAATCGACGAACATTTTCAAAAAAAAAAACTACTTTAAATGGTTATAACTTTTTTTCTAGCAGTTTTATTGAAAAAACACTTCGGATATTTTTTGTAGATCATTTTATTGCGAAAAAATTGGTATACTCAGTTTTTAAATTCCATCATTCTACAATGGGTTCACACCAAGAAGTAACAATTTTTTGTATTGTTTTTGTTTTTTTTTATACAGGGTGATCGGTATAAGGTGCACCAAAAAGCTAGAGCAAGTAGGTTGGGTTAAGACAAGAAAAAATGTGTACAGGAGGGGGGTGTATTTCCCCCCATTTAGGCGGGAGGGGCAATTTTCTAAAAAATTGACTCAAAACATAAAAAAAATTATTTAAAAACAACGGTTAAACTAACAATGCCATGCTATACGTTTTTGAAAAGCCAGAAATTTCTTCTTTAATTTTCATTTTAAATTAAGTTGTGTTAGTGAATATATATATTACTGAAAAGCTTTTCAAAATTCTAAGTATAATTTGCAAAGTTAATTTGTTTGGTGAAAAAAAAGAACAAATACTTTGCAAACTAACAAAACCATTCACTTTGCAGAAAAGAACTTTTCACTTTGCAACTTTGCGTTTGGTGAAACGTGAAACGCAAAGAGAAAAACTTTTCATTTCAATAATTTCCTCTTTGCAAATTTGCGTTTGGTGAAACGAAATTTTCAAAGAAAAAAAAAAGCAAAGTTGGAAAATGAAATAGTTTGGTGAAATAGGTCCCGCAGGTCTTTTAGTGTCTATTTATTTATTTCGTTAAAATCTAAAGATAACAATGTTAAAAAAAAATAGTTCTTATAATCTAATATAATCTAATATTTTATTTATATCCTAACAAAAAATAGTTAAAGGAATAGTATATTCAAAGCTTGTTTTCCATTAAAAATAAATAATAATAATATTTAATAAAAATAGTCTCCATTTTACGTATACATGTGTTATTTCGGCGCAGAGACATATACACCGATTTGATTTGACGAATTATAATTTTATTTCAAAAATATTAATAAATAGAATTACAAATTCAATTCAATTCAATTCAATTTATTATTACTATATATAATATGGTACATTAAGATTATTATCTTTTATAGTACTTAGAATTAATTAATTAAGCAAAGAAGATTTAATTTATATTTAAAATGAAGAAAAACTTATAAACCAATTTACAAAACTTTCTATAAAAGAGAAAAAGAAGAAGAATAGTTTGAGATGTTTAAATGTTTCTGGAATAACAAACCATAATTTACGAACAACAAAAACAATAGAATAAAAACTTACTTTGCTCGAGGCTCCATATTTGTATTTCACTTTCAGTTCAAACGTCAAATTGTCAAAGAAAATTGGATGCATTGTTTCTCAGTTAATGCGCAACGTTTGGGATGCGTTTAGAAACTCATGACTTTGTCATCATTTTATCTTATGACTTTCGGAACTCATGACTTTGCATCAAATACGGATCTGATGCGTTTTGGATCTCAGCCCACTCTGTACCACATTTAAAGCTTAGCCAATTTTTCGTTTAAACTGTAGGTCTATGTAAGATATGTGCTTCTTTCTAAAATCGTATTCGTAGTAGTCTTCTTGCATATATGTTGGTATATACATTTTCACAAGTCTTATTTTTTGATGGATTTATCCAAAGAGATGGGCATGTGCACTTTTTAACCGACCGATATAAATGTTTACAAAATTCAAATAAAATACAAAACTCAACTGAAATAGTTATTGAAAGAGTTTGCCCCTCCCTGATCGAAATCCTTCATACGCCCTTGCACTGTACCCACTATATTGCGTATTCTAGATTCACACTAAACCAATGTAAACAAAACCTGTGGATCACTTGAAGATTTTATTCTAGAGTTCTAGAAATTTCTTAAACATTTAGGTGCAATTTTCTGAAGATACAGTATGTAGTTACATTATAGTTAGGAACGCAAAGTTATCCATGAATCATGACTCATGAACGATACACATTTACACTGTTTTCTCTTAATTATAAAAAAGAGCTTAGAAAATGAGAATATATATACACATATACATAAAAAGATAAGAAACACATTGCGCGAATGAATCTTTCAGTTGAGCTCTGAACGTATCCATAAGCGTACCGGCTTTGTCAAAAATCTTCCAAACATTCGTTTTTTTATTTTTAAAAGGTACAGTTTTGGGACTTGGTTGTCGGTCATCCATAATTGAATTAATATATTTGTCTCATACCATCAGGGCTTTTAATATTCGTGGTTTTAAATAACAGGTGTGGTATTGTAATTATGTTATTTGTTGTACAAGATAATTAATATTTTCTTCTATAATTGAAAAAGGATAACCATGAACTCCAAGAATATGTCTTCATCAATTTCACCAAGAAAAGAACAAGTTCCTGAAAGTATCACATCGATCCAGTTGGACTTCATTCAGATTCCATATCATGAGAATCCGCCGCCATCTTATGAGGAGACTATGGAGATGCGAACTTTATTAGAATTGCATTCGGGGATTGCTGAAGAAGAAGATAATAACGAAGCAATTTCACCAAGACAGATTCCACAGATGCAATTTGGCGAATGTGGAAAGTTGCAATGTATTTATTTGAGTATTCTGGGTATGATGATTTTGTTAATGGTGGCCGTAATATTCGGAATGGAATACCTTCTCTCTTTTTATACATAAATTTATATACATACATTTATTTAATAATTTGTAACTTTTTTGACAAGATAATAAATGATATACATATAATTTCAGTTTTCTAAGCTTAATAGCTGAAGAAATAAAATCAATGAATTGACTTTTTTTTGTTTTATGGAAAGGTATAAATAACTCGATCGGTTTTTGAGTCAGGTTTAAAAATTTTAAGCTAGTTGAAGGTTAAATCGAAAAGCGTCTTTGGAATAGCTAGAAACATACAAAAGACCTTGTTTGCATAGTTGAGTTCATAACTGAAAAAAATATTTATTCAATGCATTTATGAACAGAAAAACTACTGCAAGTATGTCCCCTTTCACAAGAGGAAACTGAGTTTCCAGAAACTTGAAAAATCTCCAGCAACTTGTTTCCTCGTTTGAAAGAGGACTAAGGACTATGCAACAGCTACGCATTTCAAAAAAAGGATTCATAAATACCAACTTAAGTAGGCGGTAATTAAAGAAAATATTTTCTCTCGACATCATCCTGCGATTGCGGCAGTAAAACAAAAACAACTGCAAACTCGATCGCATTGTGACTGTCATTTTGTTTGATACCTGTTTCTATGGGTTTTGAAAGCAAATTGTGAAATTTTGTAAAAAATAATGCAAAGATAATGCAGTCTTTTTTAATTTATGAACGCAAATCTTGCAGGACTGTTGACTTTTTATATTTATGAACTCTACCCATATCTGTGGTGGATAGTGCTTGGATAGATTTTCCTTTAGGTGCATTTATATCTTTGTAGATTTTGGAAAAATTATGTTTAAAATCGAAGGTTTGTATATGTAACAACAATCATTTGAGTTAGTTACCACCAAGTTTATAGCTGTTTTACGACTTCCAAGCCGATCATGAAACTCCTTATTAATGGTTCTCGGCCTATTATATTCAATTTTAATTTGAAAAACTTTTGATTCCTACGAGGATGGAACTTAGGCCAGCTTCTTCAAAACCATATGCACTACACATAACTGCTGCAACTGGAATCGGAGTCGCAGCTGCAACTGGTTTCAAAGAATGTCGTACGTCATTTTCTATGTGCCCAAAATTAGCAAACCAGCCACGAGTTTATTATTCACTTTTTTATTTCCAATATTTTTCTTTTAATTAATAATTTTTTTCGCGACACAATTTTTTTTCCGGCTCTTTTTTTCTTCATATAGCCTAGTACCTACGATGCTGATGCGAAACGAAAAATCCCATACAAAAATGACACAACGAAATCAGAAACGGAAAATTTCGTTCTCCTTTTCAAAGAGCGAAATGTATAATTGTAGTAGATTATTTGGAAAAGTCTCCGCTCATTTTTCGCACTGAATTAATTATACAGACTATTTATTGTGTGCGGAAAAATGACATTTGGGTTTATTTGGGTTTTTTTTTGTTGATCATTTTATCATGGGTTTCTCTGATTTTTTTCGTTTATGTTTGATTTTGTTTTTGGAATTAGTGAAACTCTCCAAGGATATTTTCCGTTGTGTTTTCGCAAGCGTTTCGTTGTCTGTTTGGAGATCACAGAAAAATTTCGTTTCGCATCAGCAGCGTACTAGGCTTATAAATTGAAACTTCAATTGAAAAGTTATACGTGAAAAGTTAAAAGTTCGCAGCCGTGTCTTAAGCCGCGTTTTATTATCTACGGATCTAGATCGGGATCATCTTTTAACACGTAATACAACAACAACTTTGAATCCTGCTCTGTATCTGGATATATTTTGAAGATCCGAAAATAAGTTTTAACTCTGGCGAGTAGACGGCTCTTTAGTCGGTAAGGAGTACAAACTGTAGTGTAATAAAAGAAGACAGTACATACATGAAAAATAAACAAACGTAAGAAAAAAAGAGATGAGCATACAACACTGTTGTCGTATCGTTTTATTTTCATGGGATGATCCTGATCCAGATCCGTAGATAATAAAACCCGGCTTTATTATCTACGGATCTGGATCGGGATCATATTTTAACACGTAATACAATAACAACCTGCTCTGTATCTGCATCTATTTTAAAGATCCGAAAATAAGTTCTTTCTTTGGTGGGTAGACGGCTCTTCAGTCTGTGGACAGTAGCCGCGTTTTATTATCTACGGATCTAGATCGGGATCACCTTTTAACACGTAATACAAGCGAGTGTATCATCACACAAAAACCCCATTCAGATTTTCAATATCATTTTCAGTCAGAGTTACAATACTTAATTAAAAAATATATTCAATAATAATATTCAGTACAATACTTATTAAATAGGTACTTCAACTCACCTTTGATGTCACCGGTGGCGTCAAATGTTGTCCCCGGTTGCAAATGGCGCCAAGTGATGTCAAAATCGAAAAAATTATTCCACGTTCTTAAGGTGTGATTAATGTCATGTTGACGTGTATTTTGTATGACGGTATATGAAGTGGGAGTGAGATAAAGTATTCATTAGACATCAAAAAAAAGTCGGAGGAGAAAGTGCAATATGAATTATGAACAGCGCCTATCTCTTTACTTTACAAATGTCAAAGTAAAACTGAAATGTGCCACCATTTAATAAATGTCTTGTGAAGACTGAAGACTCCTTCCCTTGCAGGTACTATTATCTTCTCCCAAAAAGAGCGCTCCGACAACTTCTTGAAAGATGAGCGAACTTTCTGCAAAATGGGCAACAAATGGCAGAGGAATTAAAAGTGGAGCTGTCTTTGAGATGGCAAGACCGATCCAATTGGAGTACAGCCTTTGACGAAAGTTTTTGGAAGCTTATAGACGAGAAGATTCGGGTTTATGGAGAAAGCAGCAGGTTCTACAAGTAGATTTATTTACAGTCAACTGAACCATAGTTTAAATGAGCTCAACTACTTCAATGAGAGCTTAAGTATACATCAAATAAACACGATATTCAAGGCGAGAGGTGAATTTTTGCCACTGAATTTCAGGCCGTACAAGGAAACTGCACCATCAAACTGCTCTTTGTGTAACTTGAGAGAAAAAGAGGACATCTACCACTTACATCTACCACTTTTTGGAAAAATGCCCAATTCTCCAAGAAATAAGAGGATATCACTTCAACCAATCCATCCTTTCAAGGGAGGAAGTAATGGAAATATTTAACTGATCGAACTGGGCCCTTACTCTGCGCTTACGTATCTCAAGCTTTGGCTTATAGAAACCAATTTATTGAAGAATAAAAACAGTATTTTTATACTCAAGCGGGGACCGGGTGATAGGGTATGCTTATACATGTTCTGGAAAAAAATAAGAAAAAAATCCATCTCGCTTGGTTAAGTAATAATAGCAATATTTAGAAAAATAGTGAAAATCGATACCCCAGGCCACATTTTTAGGTATTGTGGGCACAAATTTCCAAATCTATCTTTCCTGGTCTATATGGATAATTAGGTCCATTAGTATGTATGTTTGATTAAGAGAAAATAGTTTTATATGTAGTTAAAGGTGATAAAATAAGCTTTCACTAGTGCTAAAATAAGTATACATATGCCATCACTGAATTTTTTGATATACCTGTGTATCAAAGACCGCACAAAAAAGTTGTGTGTTTCAAGAAGTTAAAAATTAATGTCTCGAAATATATTTAATATGGACAAATATTGTTGGTACTTTTTTAAATGCATATTCAATACCTTTCATTTGATATCAATATTATTTTTCTACTTCATTACGCACGTTATGAACAATTAATTGGAAAAAATGTCGAAATATTTATCCAATGCAATTCAAATACTATGAAAAAAAATAACTCTTATTAGATATACTACGTCTTCATTGGGGCAAATGAGGTAATTTCGTCGAAAAACTCCAAATTCGATTCCAAATTGTCTCAGTTTTTTAAACAAATTCACATTTCGAGATGAGGTTATTTCAACCAAATTTGCACGAAATTTGGTTGGAAATTACTCAAAACTTTATGAACACACTTAAGTGGAATGCATCCATAGTGGAAACACATTGGAAACCATTGAAAATGTCAAAATATGCAATCAAAACACTTTTTCTGTAATTTACGAAATTGCCGCATTCCCGCTTAAATGAAAACGTAGTATTAAAGATATTAACCATAAAATGAAGTTCAATTTGAAAAAAAAAGAAAAGTGTTTGCCTCCAATTTAATTTTTATTTTTATTTATATTTTTTCTATGTCTTATTACTTACATCATACATGATTTTTCTGAGATCTTAACTCATGTCCTTCCGATTACCGATCAAGCACTCAATCAACTACACCAATCCACAACTCAAAAGAGTGATGGACAAATTTTAATCACTTCAAACTTTAAGTGTTTGCTCTATAAACTATACACTTTGAATTAATACATTCAAAATCTGAGCTTATTTTAAATTAGTTTATCTTATTCTCTTTCTAATTGAATTAGCTTTTCAAACAAATATAACTAAGCATATGTTAGGAAATGGTAAAAAAATGCACAAACTATACCTACATTTGTCTAAGTTTGCTATTAACAAAATGAACAAGCTATATACACCTACATTTGTGTAAGTTTGCTTTTAACAAAAAGATATTTAGACTTTCGATTTTAGATAAAGACCATTTATTATATAAGTTGGCTAAAAAAATATAAATGCAGCTTTACAAGATTTTTCATAAATCAAAATTCCGTTCTCCAAAATTATGTGACATTAATGTCGGCTTTTTTCATGAGTTGATTTTTGTCTTACGGCCAGTCGCGTCTTCAAATCCACAGCATTTTCGCAATATGCTGTTTACTAAGATCGCACCCGATAAATCCGAAAAATCATTAATTACTCAAAAAATATTTATGTGAGTAAACAAGAAAAAATCCCATCGCCATGGCACGGCAAAAATCGAATCGCGAAAAGAATAACACTGACTTAAATCGAAATTTCAATACAAAAGATTAAATTTATTAAGTAAGCCATTTAGAAGATATGTGGGTTGGGTTCGATATCCCGCTTTTTATAATCCCGTTTTTTAAAATCCCGGTTTTAAAATCCCGCTTTTTATAATCCTGTTTTTTTAAATCCCGCTTTTTCAAGATCCCGCTTTCTATAATCCCGTCTCTTATAATCCCGTTTTTTATAATCCCGTTTCTTATTATCCCGCTTTATCAATTAAAACTACTTGTTTTAACTCCCAACAAAATTTCGTTGGGACTTAGTTCATAAATTTGGGAGTTAGTTCATTTGGGACTTATTTCATTATGAAATAAGTCCCAACGATTTTAATAAACAGTGAGGTATGTATGGGGGGGCATGCTGCCCCCCTGCAACCCCCCTGCTTGGGCACACTATAGGATTTGGGGTAGGTGCGAGGTTGGGTGTAAGCAAAATTTCTTTTTATCATTTTGGTATTTGGCAGTTAGTTCCTAAAATGATGGGAATGAGTTCATAATTAACCAAGTTTATAATACCCAAATTAATTTCGAAAAACGGGATTGGCGGGATTTGGCGGGATTTTAAAAAGCGGGATTTTAATACATTGGGATTATGAATAAGGGGGATTTTAGAAGACGGGATTATAAAAAAACGGTATTTTAGTAGACGGGATTTTAAAACTTTTTTTTCGGGATTTTCGAAAAACGGGATTTTAAAAAGCGGGATTCCGATACGCTCCCAAGATATGTGCTATGAGTTTCAGCTGAATGCTTCATAAAAATTATTATTCTTTTTCATTTCAAGGACCAATTTCTGCAGGCTTTAAACAGGTCTTAAATAGGCTTCATTAGAGTAGATTTCTAAAGAACTGATTTTTTAAAGGCTCTAAAAAAGTTTTTTTTAATTGCCTTGCATAATTAAGCATGCTGATAATTCAATGCAAGCTATAGCTTTCTTTAGAACTGGAGCTCAAATAAGTCAAATTGTTAGTTGGGTTGTTACCCAATATTACCATATTTTTTAGTACCATATTTTTAGTACTGGGATAGCAATCTTCAATTTTTTTTCAATTCAAAATAGATTTATTTACAAAAAAGAAAGTGTAGCTTTCCATATTTTAATCTAATCTATCTTAAGGACATGGCCTAAAGCCGTCTGCCAAGAACTATCAAATAGATTACATTATTTTTTTTTTTTATAGAATTGAATACTGTTTTTTTTTAATTCTGAATACCTATCTATTAATACAATTTAATAAATTAGCATACGCTTGATCTTATCATACAATGATTTTGTTTTGTAGATTCTTCGCAATTTAAGATGTTGTTTTGAGTTTGAAAGTCTTCAACTATTCTTCATACGATAATTCAATGCAATCTTACAATAAATTTGAATATCTTCCCAATCAGGTCCGTTTAAAGCAGTTTCATTTTCTTCTGGTGTCAAACTGGGTTTCCCAAAGCAGCTTCTTCTTATATATTCAAGAATTGGATATATTCCTATGAAGTGTACAGAATCCTCTCCTTGTTCCAAGAGCAAAATAGTGGAAGGTCATTTCTATGGGGGACGAAGTTTTGTTGGTGCTGTGGCAGTCTTTGAAATAGTAGTCGGAACCCAAATTAAAGTCCAAAGTCCAGTAAATTTCTCTGTGGGTTGAGGCTTCAGCATCTTATCTCCACTTAAGACGACGCATACTTTCATCCACATGCTCAATAACGGCGAACAGTGTTCCTCTCTATTCGGATCGTGAGTCCCATGTTCAGTTAAAGAGGATAATTGTACCTTTTGATAGATCCAGAACATCTTTATACCGTAAAGTGTTATTTGTCACGGCGAAGGTTATTTATTTAATACGTTAAATACTAACGCTATAATCTTAAAATTATTACATAAAATCTAAATATTATTTTATAAATTTAATGGTGGATATAAAATCTAGTTTTAAAATTGTGTGATTTTACATTATCATTGATAGAATTAATTAGAACATAGTTTTTACTGAAGACATAAATTAAGAGATTGAGAGGACTGCAGGTACCATAGTTAGATCTACTGAAAATATTACAAAGAGGCAATTGACTTCTTGAACTAAAACGACTTACACTAAAATTCAATGGGCCAAGGACCGATACCTAAGATAAAACAGAATTTTAAGTACTCTCGATGACATAAAAGAGATGGAAGATTTAGTAGTTGAAGTCTTTGTACCTGTTTACATAGGAATTTTACTGAAAGTCGTTTTAATGAAAGCGTGTCTACATATAAAGAAAAAGAAACCTATCGGACCAGGGAAGAAAACGTAAACAAAATCTCATAAATCTTCTTTGAACACACTAATTCGGTTAATATGAACCGCGTAGTATGGAGCCCATAAAATACTTCCGTATTCTAGAATTGATCTTACAAATGAGACGTAAAGAATTTTAAGGACATAAGAATCACGAGCAAACCTTTTAATGAAATCAAGCGTCTTATTAGCTTTTTTTTATAATATACATAATTGTAGTGTTCAGTGAATGAAAGTTTTGAATCCAATACCAATTCGAGATCAGTAAAACTTGACAGACTACTAAAAAGTGACGTATTCAACAAACAATTATATGTAAGCACGTTGTGTTTGCATGTAAAACGCATGGTTTTACACTTGTCAATATTTAAAGACAGACGATTAGTATTGCACCATTCCCATAATGTATGTAGATCTTTTTGTAAAGGTTCACAATCAACTATTGAGTCAATTTTTCGAAATATTTTAACATCGTCGGCATAAATTAAAGACAGAATTATTTAAAACAGAAGGAATATCATTAATAAGTAAGACAAACCATTTTTAAAAACAATAGAATCTATCTTTGAGATACGAAGAAATCCATAAAATAAAGCGATCGTTTAGTCCAATAGTGCTTAATTTGTTAAGTAATATTTCTTGATTCAATTTGTCGAAAGCTTTACTGAAATCAGTGAAAACATAAGATTTTTCGGCAATCTGTCATGTTCCATACTTATTGTCTTAATTATGTATTTAATATTAAGTTTTAATGTTTACGTAAATAAGGCGGACATTCCTGTTTCTACCATCTGCTTATAATTTGGTGAGTTTCTTGGTTCTCCGAAAGTAGTATCTTAACAATTTTTTGACCGTTTCATAATATAAATGACCCCATGCTTGGGCACCGTAAAACAGAATGGACTTCGCTACTGCCTCAAAGATTTTGTACTTTGCGGAATGAGATATAGTGCTGTGGAAACAGTTTCTTCATGATGCGGTGAAAGTTTTTCATTCAAATGAGTTTTCATGTTCATACTTGAAGTGAAAATCATTCTTAAATATTTGTATTGCTTAACAAATTCAATTGGTTCCCTTTTAAATACTCAGTTCTCGACCTTCTTCCTCCACATCTTTTGAAACTCATAATTTTAGATTTAGATAGGTTTAGTTCGAGGTCCCAAAGGTCACAGTGTTCCGAGACACGTTTAATCATCATCTGGTGATTTAGCCAGAATGACAATGTCATCAATATGTATAAGAGGGCTTTTATATGCATTCCGACAAAAGAGATTCCCACTGGGAGATGTTCAATTAAGTCTTCTATACATAGAGCAAATGCAGCTGCACTCGTATTGTATCCTTGCCTCACACCTCCAAATGTTGTAAACCACCGATAGGTCGTTACCGATCCATACTGCTTATTTTGTTTCGTGATATAGGTTTTCTAACACCATGCCAAATTTTTTCTTCAAACCGTAGTTATAAAGCTTATAGAACAATTTTTTGGGATTAAATGTATCGAAAGCGGCCTTAAAGTCGATGAAGAAAGCATTAAGCTTTTCTTTCCGACCAATATAGTATTCAGCTATGATTCGTAATAAAAAGATGTGATCAAAAGTTCGAAAACCCGCTTAGAATTCCTTCAGTAGCTTAAATTGTTCTCTTGAATCCATCGTTCTAATCGGTTTGGAGAAATATTTTAGCTGAAGACTTCAACAGTGTAATTCCTCTATAATTAGCTGGGTTTGCAGAGTCGCCTTTTTTAAAAATCGGGTAAATTATTGCTTTTTTGAATCCATTCCTGACGATTCCTGATTCGAATATAGTGTTGAATGTTTCTGTTAGCGTGACATTGTATTCATCCGTATTATTTTTATAAAACTGTGCTATCCAAGTGGCCTTCCTAAAAATGTTAACAAAAAAATAATTTTACAAAGACCGCTCCAATGATTTTAAAAATTAAGGTATTTCTCATAGATTAAAATTTATGTAAAAAATATCATTGGTGTCTATTCTATTTAGTAAAATATCTCAAAACTTAACCATATTTTAAGTATTTGGCATAAGACAAACGCCTATTTAACTAATTTATTTATTTATTTGAATATAGGTTTGCAATATTCAGAATTTAAAATCGCAGTGAGTTCGTATAAATATACAAGCAAGTTCCTGTGACCCGAAGTCGTGTATTTTATTTGTAAGAATTTACTCAACAACAAAAAGTATGGACGTTGTTAATTTATTTATTTTTTATTTACCTGTCAAAATCCTATAAAAGCACACCTTCTCTTACGTTGTATAAGTAAGTAATCTCTGTACATAAACTGTCAATTATATTTAAAATAAGTATTAAAATAAAAATGTTGTTGCCATAATAACTCGTAAGCAACTTCAACTTGAAGTGAGCAAGTACGTGCAACATATTTGGGCATTTTCATATTATTTATCTCTCTTAAATTCAACCAAAAAAAAGCTATCGATATTTAAGAAAAATATTACTACCATAACTTTCTGACACATTAACACATTTATTTTTTAAATATATTAATTTTGTCATCAACTTTTGAATTAAAATCCAATTTGTTTTTATTTCAATTAAAATTTTTCACGGCAAAGGGGCTCAAACCTCATAAACTCATAAGCAACTATACTTCAACTTAAAGTGAGCAAGTACATGCAACATATATTTGGGCATTTTCATATTTGTCTCTCTTAAATTAAAAAAAAAAAATACAACCAAACATTTTCTCTTAACCACTGATTTAGCTAATTTTGGAGGTTTGTAGGTAATATCATGAATCTCATCCCCATCCTGGGTATTAGTTGTATCTCAACCCTCGCTGACGATCATTGATTGTATTGATCTTTCATTATTTTGTTTTGTATTGTGTGTTACTGTACCAAAAGTAGCTTTTACTAGTGAAATTGAGCAAAAAAATCAGTTAATAGATATATTATTTTTGAAAATAAAGAAAAACCAGTAAAATTTATTTAAACTATATGAAAATATATAGAAAAATCGACAAAGAAAGTTCAAAGGCAAAAAAAAGGGTAAGAAAGTTGCGAATGTTTTTTACATTTTTTTTTCAAATTTTCTACAATTTCCTCCAGTTTAACCGAATTAATTCAAGTAACTTTCAAAATTATTTTAGTGGTTTTTTTGATTTTCTTTGATTAAATTATACCTTCCGTTAAAGTTATGTAATGCACCATAGATGAGTCATTCTTTAGTCAAGACGTTTTTTTAATCCTCTTAATTTAATTTTGGTACCCACGATGCCATATTATACCTATACATAAACATATACATACTTAGCTATTGGTTGAAAATTTTGATTTTACATATATCAATTTCCGGTAACCACAGTTAAATAATACATTTGTATAAAGTGGTACATACTCGTTAGTTCTTCAGATGTATGTGTGTGATAAACACCAACTTCTATTTTGTTCAGTTTGTTTACAATAATTTTTTTCTGTTTGCATTATCCCGAATAAAAATGGTGGAATGGCGTTAAATTCAAATCTGAGAATCGATGATTTTCGGATGGAGCTTGAAATTTGTTAATGTAAACATTTATGAACGTCTTATGGGAATTCGAATTGATGGTATCGTCAAGTTGGTGGTTGTGGTGATGTTGGTGGTGGTAGTGGCTGCGTTGATGGTATCGCTGATGAGAACAATTTGATGTTTGAAAATATAAACTTATTTGAGAAGTATAACTACCTACACAAATCATGCTGATCAAAAAATCTGTTAATAAACCCAAAGCTGTAGAAATCATGAAACATTGATATATTCTGCTCGAGTCTAAGGAAGTACTTATAGCTTGTTTTGAAAATATTTTGAAAAAATGTATAAAAAGGAATACAAGAACATAAAAAGTTACTACAAGTATATGAAAAAAATGTCGAGCTAGTTCGAGAGTACAGTACACAAATCTAAGTAAATTTATTGCGCAGTTTGTCAAAGTTGAAAGTGTCAGAAATTAAAAATGGCTGTTTGAGTGCCCACAGGAAATACTCACAGCATCATTAGAAACAACAAAATAAAAGTGAAGGAGCAATGGATCCACCATTTGCCTTGATTTTGACAGATGCGGCGAACCGAACTAAAATAAAAACGGTAATGATATAGCGCAAAATTTTAAACGATTTAGTACAATGTTAAAGCATTTTTAGTATGATAAAAAAAACATCGTAATAAATCGTTTAAAATTTTGCGCCATTATCTATCTTTAAATGTATACTGTATAAATGGAGAGTGTATTTCGCCCACTGTAGTTGGAAGTGATATTATGTTGCTTAGATGGAAGGCGATACAGCAGCATATCAATATATTCTTAGTAAGATACGTAAATACATACATTTTGTTATATAAATTCATTTTCTTCTTTAAAATAATGTTTCAATTCATTTGCAGGTCTTACGTTCAATTATACAGTATATTGCTAATGTACAGTGGTTTGTTAGAGTGGCCATAGTAAAGTGTCAAAACAACTTTATAGCCATATCCAGACGTCATTGTAGTTATATGGTACACAGAATTGTCAATTAGGTAAGTCATTATTGATAGTCAAATTTTATAATATTTATGGAATTTATTAATGGCCATTGAAATTCAGAAAGAGAGCTCATTTCCAGCGCAAAATTTTTAGAAATTGTTAAATTTATTTCGGAAATTAAATCAAAATCGAAGATAATATTCTTATATTTGCCATTCTTCTTAATAATAAATAAATAAATGATTAATTAAGTTACAAAGTTTAAAATTAAATAATTATCTGAATTATTGATAGTATATTACGATCATATAATTTCGAAATTCATACGCGTAATCTTATAAATTTTTTTATTAAATTCTTCTGTAAAAAGGTGTTATTTTTAAAATACATAATAAATTTCACTATCTGTAATTTCTATTTGCCGACGACCACTCTCTATGTTATTTGTGGCAAAACGTATTGAACTCACTTAATATCTATTATTTAGAAATGCAGCTAATGCAAAAGCTTTAAAATATCAAACCAGATATCTAGTGCTGAATATCTGACAAATTATTCTAAACTTGTTGTACCTTCCCAAAGTCAAACTTATCGTGAAGTCGGTTATAATTGCCTTCCCGTTCCATAATCATATTTTATGACAAGAAATAGGCATCTCCCAAATGTCAGAATTAAACTAGTACGACACTAAACCTAATTGTGTTATTAACTTCAACTGAAAATGCGTGAAGACTGTAACAGTTTCACAAAAAAAGTAAACAAACATACTTTTTTCCCATTTTTAATTGTCAAAAAGACATTTTACATTTGGATTTAGTATATTGTACTAAAAAGATTGAATAGGTATTTGGTGATTTTAACTTTAATAAAATATTAAAAATATAGCATGATACTAAAATACATTTAAAAGTTGATAAATTCTGTTTTTAACTTCGCATCTACAAAAATACTTCAACATCATACTAAAACATCTAAAATTTTGTGCCATTCCCTTTAATATAATTTGCTAATTGAGGTTAGCTACGGAAACTGAAGAGTTATCAGTAGCTGAACAAATAAGTAAAGAATTTTGAAAACAACTTCGAATTTTGGTTGGACAAAAACTTGTTCGAACTTAATTATGACGTTTGGGGTGCACCAAAAAATATCGTAAATATTTATCTTGAAGCAGATCTAATAGTGAAAATGTCATTTTAAAAAACATTGGTAGTGTTAGCTCTACTTTAAGATCTGATATGTTTTTCCACATTGATGATGGCGGTTTTGAAATATTTGTGTTTTTTTAGAACTATTTTATAAAAATTACATTTTCAATTAATATATTATGCTTGTTGACTCATCTATTTATTTTAAATCCAGAGGTGTGATAAGCTTATCTTAGAAATATCTTTTGTTAGCCTTCCTTCAGTCAGTTAAGCCTTTTTTCCAATCAACTTCTAGCTTTTGTGAGATGAAAACTATAATTTGATGCGTTAATGATGGTTAGAGTGTATTAAATAAATCGTAAATATGTGTCTTGAAGCAGATCGAATGGTGAAAATGTCAGTTTTAATATCATATTACCCAAAAGATGTGCTTTAAGATCTCATATATTGGTCAACATTGATATATTTTTATTTTTTAGCTGACAACCGACACATTGCATTACATGATCAGCTCCATCGCTGACCATATGTATTTTTAATTGTAGTTTAAAAATATTATATGGAAATGTAAAATAGTTAATCCATTCCATGTGCTAAAATTCATTATTATATTTCTTACATAAAACAATTTAACTAAAAATATTACGCATGTACCACAGTGTGCCGTTTCTAATATGAATTAATTCAATAGAGAGTTTTATTAAGAAAAAATATAATTTCAAAATAAATATTTAAAATCATTTATGACAAGAGGGCTTAATTCTAGCAAAGTCAACACCGTTAGCTCTTAAATTTGACTTTGACTTATTATTAGAAAAAAAAAACGTTTTGAGTGGTTAAAGTTAACCCACTAATTACCAAATTCCGCTGTAGGATTCAGATTCGTTTTTGTCATATTCACGACTTCATTCGATAAATTGACCAATACTTTTTATCTTATTTATTTTCCTTTGATTTATCTCTAATTGAATCATCAAACTTTAATTCGCATTTTTACATAATTTAAGTCTTAATACAAGTCTTCTTGCGCAATAGTTGTATTTGATATACTATGTCCATGATGATTTGTTTTTAGATTTGATATATTGATCAACATTTTTTGTTATTATGTATTTTCCCTTAATTTATCTCGAATTAAATCGATAAAACTTTTATATAATTTTAATCTGGAAGGAACGAATTGCGCAAGATTTTTGCATTTGATTAACAATCTTACACAATTCTTTCCTTTTAGATTTAAAATATTGATCAACATTCTTGTACCTAAAAAATTGGTTATCGTCATATACCCCCTGTCACTTCCATCGGTCTGTCTGTCAATTTTTTTTCAATCTCATTCTCATTAAAAGAAAAACAAATTTACATTTTTGGCTTGCAAACTAATTTTAGATCCTCCTTCTAGTATTGGTACTTTAAGTTTATTTGGTTCATAGTTCAGGTTTTGTGTGATGATGGAGAAAAGGAAAAAAGAAACATATGTTAAACTATACCCTCCTGATCAAAATGGGCAACTTTCAATTTTAATTAGCATTTCAACATTTTATTTAAGTCTTAATGCAATGCTTTTACTGAATTGTTGTATTTGTTGAACAATTCTGCATAATGCTCTGCTTTAAGATTTGATATATATTGATATTACAATGCAATAACCGACTTATTATTCACTCGATCAATCCAGATTGAAACATAAATTCAGATGTAAATTAATTTCAATCGAATAATTACAAAAATTCACTCGTTAAATCCACAATTTAATTCAATTTTGTTTTAAATTCCAATATCCATAAATCCAATTGGTATATACATATATAGCTATTGGTATAGTTTAACTTATTTATTTTTCATTTTGGAGAATTTAATTTTTTTTATTTTAAAGAAATTTGACATATGTATCCCAAAATTGATATTTGGATTAAATCATTTTACATCTACATTTAAGATAATTTAAATCAATTGGGTTTATTGCATTTTGCAGTGAATAATATGGACAGAAATTTAATTCTTTGGATTAATTGATCCTGATTGAGTACAGAGTGAATAATATGTTGTTATATTTATGTTTGCTGAGGAAACCGAAGAGATATCAGTAGATGAAAATAAATAAATAAATACAAAAATTTAAAACAGCTTCTAGTTTTGGTTGGATCAAAAACTTGTTCGATCATTGATTGTATCAAATAAATCTTAAATATGTATCTCAAAGCAGATCTTATGGTAAAAATGTCATTTTAAATATCATTGAAACTATAAGCTCTGCTTTAAGATCTCATATGTTTGTCAACATTGATGATATAGTTTTATTATTATTATAAATATGTAAAAGGATACCATGAAAATTATTTTATGAACTACATCTACATAAATAACTTGAAAATTACTTTTGATTTTCAATAAATCGATTATTTTCACGTTGAACTAAAAATAACGAATAAACGTCCTTACAAGGTAAGTTTAAACTGTGCTGTAATTTAATTAACTCTTTATGAAAACTTAAAACTTGTGAAAATAAAAGAATTTCTACGTTAATTTCGTTTAAAACCTCCAAATGCGACTCTAAAGTATTTAATTTACAAAACATACATTTTCAAAAAATTAGATTTGAAATTATTAAATTTTTAATACATCTACATTGAGTTATCGAACGGAAATTGTAAAAAACAACAAATCCGTAAATGTAAACAATATCAAATTGAATTATGAAAGAATTACAAAAACTTGAAATGCTCTTTTTCTGAAAATTTTTAAATAAATTAATTTTAAATGTAATGAAAGCAAATTTTGTATTCTGAACTCCAAAATGCTGAATTTCAAAATTCTGTAAATTATAAAAAATAAAGAATTATGGAATACAGAATAATGGTTTCACTGAATTTCGAAAAAACAGACTTTGGAATACAGAATTTTAGATTTACAGAATTTTAAAATACAGAATTTTGGGAACCGAATTTTCGCACTTACAGAATAATGACCCCAACCCAAATTATAGTAAAGTAAAGTATTAGTTGAGTAGGCCGCAGTTAATTTAGCTGTGATTGATAGAAGTTAGTCCCCCATTGCCAAATCAGGCTGCAGGATTCAGATTTGTTTTGTCATATTGACCGTTCCATTTGAAGATTTGATACATTGATCAACATTTTGTTGTTTTCTTAGTTTAATAATAGTTCGGTCATAAAATCTTATTATATTAATTAGCATTTCAACAAAGTTTTTTAGTACTGTTGTATTTTGTGAACACTACTGATCACAGATCAATGTTCTTCTTTTAGATTTAAAAACATAATGATCAACATTTCTATGTTCTTATTTAATTTCCTTTTATTTATTTTTTATTTAAATTTATCATCTTAATAAGCATTTTTTAAATAATTGAGGTCTCAAAACAAAAGCTTTATAGAGGATTGTTGCAGTCGATAAACTACACTTCATGATGCTTTGTTTTAAGATTTAAAATATATTGATCAGCATTTCTTTGTTCTTATTTATTTTTATATTTTACTAAATATGTTGGGTTTCTGGATTGTATTTTTTTGGTGATTTCGTTCGATTAAGATATTATTTTTTTTTGGGATTACGTAATTTAAGTCTTAATGATGAGCTCTTTGCAGTGTTATTGTATTTGATGAACCATACTGCATAAAGCTCGTCTCTAAGAATTAAATTAATATTCATCAGCATTTCTTTGTTCGTAGTTATTCTTTATTTTCGTGTAATTTATCTCTAATTGAATTATAATAAGCTTTTTAAAGTGATTTCGGCCTTAATTAAAGGCTTTCCATAGTACTGTTGTACTTGATAAACTGGACTACAGGATGCTTTATTTTAAGACTTGAAATATTGGTCAATATTTTTGTGTTCTTATTTATTTTGTGTTTTTATCTCTAATTGAATCATTAAAAACAATAAGCATTCCTGCTTGATTTAAGTCTTAATACCAAAGTTTCTTGTAAGTTACTGAATCCTCTAGCTTGTTTTATTTTAGCAACTCAAGAATCTGTGAATCTAAGTATATTATTCGAAACCGTTTAATTTTTCAAAAAGCTCGGTATCAATGATCGTAAATATGTATCTTGAAGCAGATTGAATGGTGAAAATATCAATATAAATTTCATATAACCCATAAGATGTGCTTTAAGATCTCATATATTTGTCAACATTGATATATTTTTATTTTTTAGTTGACAACCGACACATCGCATTTCCGAATCTAAAATCGTAAACTACAACGCAAAGTAGGTGAATGCAAAATAATAAAACGATATGCATTCCATGTGCTAAAATTCATTACTATATTTCTTACATACAAAAATATTACGCATACGCCACAGTGTATCCTCCCTAATACGAATAAATACAATTTAGAAAAAATATAATTTAAAAATAAATATTTAATCTTCATTTATGACACCGGGGCTTATTAACTTGAAACTCTCAACCATTCCTGCAGGCACATATTGCATGTGCGTGGAATTGAGGGGACTAACAAATCCAAAATTTGTCATGACTAGACATGACTAGACTTCAACACTGAAATTTGTTAAGCCATAACTCTGGGCAATTATAACTTTTAACTTTAAATTAAATTCGTAAAAAAATATTCATTCTTGTAAAGCAACCACCGTTAACTCTTGAAGTTGACTTTGACTTATTATAAGAAACAAAAAAAAACGTTTTGAGTGATTAGAGTTAACCCACTAATTACCAAATTCCGCTGTGGGATTCAGATTAGCTTTTGTCATATTCACCACTCCATTCGATAAATTGATCAACAGTTTTTATCTTATTTATTTTCCTTTAATGTATCTCTAATTGAATCATCAAAAAATTTACTTTAATTCGCATTTTTACATAATTTAAGTCTTAATACAAATCTTCCTGCGCAATAGTTGTATTTGATAAACTAAGTCGCATGATGATTTGTTTTTAGATTTGATATATTGGTCAACATTTTTTGTTATTATGTATTTATTTTCCCTTAATTTATCTATAATTAAATCGATAAAACTTTTACATAATTTAAGTCTGAAAGGAAGGAATTGCGCAAGATTTTTGCATTTGATGAACAATCTTAAACAATATTGATCAACATTCCTGAACCTAGAAAATTGGCAATCGTCATCTTTAAATGTGTACTGTATAATTGGAGAGTACATTTCGCCCACTGTAGTTGGAAGTGATATTATGTTGCTTAGATGGAAGGCGATACAGCAGCATATCAATATATTCTTAGTAAGATACGTAAATACATACATTTTGTTATATAAATTCATTTTCTTCTTTAAAATAATGTTTCAATTCATTTGCAGGTCTTACGTTCAATTATACAGTATATTGCTAATGTACAGTGGTTTGTTAGAGTGGCCATAGTAAAGTGTCAAAACAACTTTATAGCCATATCCAGACGTCATTGTAGTTATATGGTACACAGAATTGTCAATTAGGTAAGTCATTATTGATAGTCAAATTTTATAATATTTATGGAATTTATTAATGGCCATTGAAATTCAGAAAGAGAGCTCATTTCCAGCGCAAAATTTTTAGAAATTGTTAAATTTATTTCGGAAATTAAATCAAAATCGAAGATAATATTCTTATATTTGCCATTCTTCTTAATAATAAATAAATAAATGATTAATTAAGTTACAAAGTTTAAAATTAAATAATTATCTGAATTATTGATAGTATATTACGATCATATAATTTCGAAATTCATACGCGTAATCTTATAAATTTTTTTATTAAATTCTTCTGTAAAAAGGTGTTATTTTTAAAATACATAATAAATTTCACTATCTGTAATTTCTATTTGCCGACGACCACTCTCTATGTTATTTGTGGCAAAACGTATTGAACTCACTTAATATCTATTATTTAGAAATGCAGCTAATGCAAAAGCTTTAAAATATCAAACCAGATATCTAGTGCTGAATATCTGACAAATTATATTATAACTTGTTGTACCTTCCCAAAGTCAAACTTATCGTGAAGTCGGTTATAATTGCCTTCACGTTCCATAATCATATTTGATGACAAGAAATAGGCATCTCCCAAATGTCAGAATTAAACTAGTACGACACTAAACCTAATTTTGTTATTAACTTCAACTGAAAATGCGTGAAGACTGTAACAGTTTCACAAAAAAAGGAAACAAACATACTTTTTTCCCATTTTTAATTGTCAAAAAGACATTTTACATTTGGATTTAGTATATTGTACTAAAAAGATTGAATAGGTATTTGGTGATTTTAACTTTAATAAAATATTAAAAATATAGCATGATACTAAAATACATTTAAAAGTTGATAAATTCTGTTTTTAACTTCGCATCTACAAAAATACTTCAACATCATACTAAAACATCTAAAATTTTGTGCCATTCCCTTTAATATAATTTGCTAATTGAGGTTAGCTACGGAAACTGAAGAGTTATCAGTAGCTGAACAAATAAGTAAAGAATTTTGAAAACAACTTCGAATTTTGGTTGGACAAAAACTTGTTCGAACTTAATTATGACGTTTGGGGTGCACCAAAAAATATCGTAAATATTTATCTTGAAGCAGATCTAATAGTGAAAATGTCATTTTAAAAAACATTGGTAGTGTTAGCTCTACTTTAAGATCTGATATGTTTTTCCACATTGATGATGGCGGTTTTGAAATATTTGTGTTTTTTTAGAACTATTTTATAAAAATTACATTTTCAATTAATATATTATGCTTGTTGACTCATCTATTTATTTTAAATCCAGAGGTGTGATAAGCTTATCTTAGAAATATCTTTTGTTAGCCTTCCTTCAGTCAGTTAAGCCTTTTTTCCAATCAACTTCTAGCTTTTGTGAGATGAAAACTATAATTTGATGCGTTAATGATGGTTAGAGTGTATTAAATAAATCGTAAATATGTGTCTTGAAGCAGATCGAATGGTGAAAATGTCAGTTTAAATATCATATTACCCATAAGATGTGCTTTAAGATCTCATATATTGGTCAACATTGATATATTTTTATTTTTTAGCTGACAACCGACACATTGCATTACATGATCAGCTCCATCGCTGACCATATGTATTTTTAATTGTAGTTTAAAAATATTATATGGAAATGTAAAATAGTTAATCCATTCCATGTGCTAAAATTCATTATTATATTTCTTACATAAAACAATTTAACTAAAAATATTACGCATGTACCACAGTGTGCCGTTTCTAATATGAATTAATTCAATAGAGAGTTTTATTAAGAAAAAATATAATTTCAAAATAAATATTTAAAATCATTTATGACAAGAGGGCTTAATTCTAGCAAAGTCAACACCGTTAGCTCTTAAATTTGACTTTGACTTATTATTAGAAAAAAAAAACGTTTTGAGTGGTTAAAGTTAACCCACTAATTACCAAATTCCGCTGTAGGATTCAGATTCGTTTTTGTCATATTCACGACTCCATTCGATAAATTGATCAATACTTTTTATCTTATTTATTTTCCTTTGATTTATCTCTAATTGAATCATCAAACTTTAATTCGCATTTTTACATAATTTAAGTCTTAATACAAGTCTTCTTGCGCAATAGTTGTATTTGATAAACTATGTCCATGATGATTTGTTTTTAGATTTGATATATTGATCAACATTTTTTGTTATTATGTATTTTCCCTTAATTTATCTCGAATTAAATCGATAAAACTTTTATATAATTTTAATCTGGAAGGAACGAATTGCGCAAGATTTTTGCATTTGATTAACAATCTTACACAATTCTTTCCTTTTAGATTTAAAATATTGATCAACATTCTTGTACCTAAAAAATTGATTATCGTCATATACCCCCTGTCACTTCCATCGGTCTGTCTGTCAATTTTTTTTCAATCTCATTCTCATTAAAAGAAAAACAAATTTACATTTTTGGCTTGCAAACTAATTTTAGATCCTCCTTCTAGTATTGGTACTTTAAGTTTATTTGGTTCATAGTTCAGGTTTTGTGTGATGATGGAGAAAAGGAAAAAAGAAACATATGTTAAACTATACCCTCCTGATCAAAATGGGCAACTTTCAATTTTAATTAGCATTTCAACATTTTATTTAAGTCTTAATGCAATGCTTTTACTGAATTGTTGTATTTGTTGAACAATTCTGCATAATGCTCTGCTTTAAGATTTGATATATATTGATATTACAATGCAATAACCGACTTATTATTCACTCGATCAATCCAGATTGAAACATAAATTCAGATGTAAATTAATTTCAATCGAATAATTACAAAAATTCACTCGTTAAATCCACAATTTAATTCAATTTTGTTTTAAATTCCAATATCCATAAATCCAATTGGTATATACATATATAGCTATTGGTATAGTTTAACTTATTTATTTTTCATTTTGGAGAATTTAATTTTTTTTATTTTAAAGAAATTTGACATATGTATCCCAAAATTGATATTTGGATTAAATCATTTTACATCTACATTTAAGATAATTTAAATCAATTGGGTTTATTGCATTTTGCAGTGAATAATATGGACAGAAATTTAATTCTTTGGATTAATTGATCCTGATTGAGTACAGAGTGAATAATATGTTGTTATATTTATGTTTGCTGAGGAAACCGAAGAGATATCAGTAGATGAAAATAAATAAATAAATACAAAAATTTAAAACAGCTTCTAGTTTTGGTTGGATCAAAAACTTGTTCGATCATTGATTGTATCAAATAAATCTTAAATATGTATCTCAAAGCAGATCTTATGGTAAAAATGTCATTTTAAATATCATTGAAACTATAAGCTCTGCTTTAAGATCTCATATGTTTGTCAACATTGATGATATAGTTTTATTATTATTATAAATATGTAAAAGGATACCATGAAAATTATTTTATGAACTACATCTACATAAATAACTTGAAAATTACTTTTGATTTTCAATAAATCGATTATTTTCACGTTGAACTAAAAATAACGAATAAACGTCCTTACAAGGTAAGTTTAAACTGTGCTGTAATTTAATTAACTCTTTATGAAAACTTAAAACTTGTGAAAATAAAAGAATTTCTACGTTAATTTCGTTTAAAACCTCCAAATGCGACTCTAAAGTATTTAATTTACAAAACATACATTTTCAAAAAATTAGATTTGAAATTATTAAATTTTTAATACATCTACATTGAGTTATCGAACGGAAATTGTAAAAAACAACAAATCCGTAAATGTAAACAATATCAAATTGAATTATGAAAGAATTACAAAAACTTGAAATGCTCTTTTTCTGAAAATTTTTAAATAAATTAATTTGAAATGTAATGAAAGCAAATTTTGTATTCTGAACTCCAAAATGCTTCTGTAAATTATAAAAAATAAAGAATTATGGAATACAGAATAATGGTTTCACTGAATTTCGAAAAAACAGACTTTGGAATACAGAATTTTAGATTTACAGAATTTTAAAATACAGAATTTTGGGAACCGAATTTTCGCACTTACAGAATAATGACCCCAACCCAAATTATAGTAAAGTAAAGTATTAGTTGAGTAGGCCGCAGTTAATTTAGCTGTGATTGATAGAAGTTAGTCCCCCATTGCCAAATCAGGCTGCAGGATTCAGATTTGTTTTGTCATATTGACCGTTCCATTTGAAGATTTGATACATTGATCAACATTTTGTTGTTTTCTTAGTTTAATAATAGTTCGGTCATAAAATCTTATTATATTAATTAGCATTTCAACAAAGTTTTTTAGTACTGTTGTATTTTGTGAACACTACTGATCACAGATCAATGTTCTTCTTTTAGATTTAAAAACATAATGATCAACATTTCTATGTTCTTATTTAATTTCCTTTTATTTATTTTTTATTTAAATTTATCATCTTAATAAGCATTTTTTAAATAATTGAGGTCTCAAAACAAAAGCTTTATAGAGGATTGTTGCAGTCGATAAACTACACTTCATGAAGCTTTGTTTTAAGATTTAAAATATATTGATCAGCATTTCTTTGTTCTTATTTATTTTTATATTTTACTAAATATGTTGGGTTTCTGGATTGTATTTTTTTGGTGATTTCGTTCGATTAAGATATAATTTTTTTTTGGGATTACGTAATTTAAGTCTTAATGATGAGCTCTTTGCAGTGTTGTTGTATTTGATGAACCATACTGCATAAAGCTCGTCTCTAAGAATTAAATTAATATTGATCAGCATTTCTTTGTTCGTAGTTATTCTTTATTTTCGTGTAATTTATCTCTAATTGAATTATAATAAGCTTTTTAAAGTGATTTCGGCCTTAATTAAAGGCTTTCCATAGTACTGTTGTACTTGATAAACTGGACTACAGGATGTTTTATTTTAAGACTTGAAATATTGGTCAATATTTTTGTGTTCTTATTTATTTTGTGTTTTTATCTCTAATTGAATCATTAAAAACAATAAGCATTCCTGCTTGATTTAAGTCTTAATACCAAAGTTTCTTGTAAGTTACTGAATCCTCTAGCTTGTTTTATTTTAGCAACTCAAGAATCTGTGAATCTAAGTATATTATTCGAAACCGTTTAATTTTTCAAAAAGCTCGGTATCAATGATCGTAAATATGTATCTTGAAGCAGATTGAATGGTGAAAATATCAATATAAATTTCATATAACCCATAAGATGTGCTTTAAGATCTCATATATTTGTCAACATTGATATATTTTTATTTTTTAGTTGACAACCGACACATCGCATTTCCGAATCTAAAATCGTAAACTACAACGCAAAGTAGGTGAATGCAAAATAATAAAACGATATGCATTCCATGTGCTAAAATTCATTACTATATTTCTTACATACAAAAATATTACGCATACGCCACAGTGTATCCTCCCTAATACGAATAAATACAATTTAGAAAAAATATAATTTAAAAATAAATATTTAATCTTCATTTATGACACCGGGGCTTATTAACTTGAAACTCTCAACCATTCCTGCAGGCACATATTGCATGTGCGTGGAATTGAGGGGACTAACAAATCCAAAATTTGTCATGACTAGACATGACTAGACTTCAACACTGAAAACTTGTTAAGCCATAACTCTGGGCAATTATAACTTTTAACTTCAAATTAAATTCGTAAAAAAGATTTATTCTTGTAAAACAACCACCGTTAACTCTTGAAGTTGACTTTGACTTATTATAAGAAACAAAAAAAAACGTTTTGAGTGGTTAGAGTTAACCCACTAATTACCAAATTCCGCTGTGGGATTCAGATTAGCTTTTGTCATATTCACCACTCCATTCGATAAATTGATCAACAGTTTTTATCTTATTTATTTTCCTTTAATGTATCTCTAATTGAATCATCAAAAAATTTACTTTAATTCGCATTTTTACATAATTTAAGTCTTAATACAAATCTTCCTGCGCAATAGTTGTATTTGATAAACTAAGTCGCATGATGATTTGTTTTTAGATTTGATATATTGGTCAACATTTTTTGTTATTATGTATTTATTTTCCCTTAATTTATCTATAATTAAATCGATAAAACTTTTACATAATTTAAGTCTGAAAGGAAGGAATTGCGCAAGATTTTTGCATTTGATGAACAATCTTAAACAATATTGATCAACATTCCTGAACCTAGAAAATTGGCAATCGTCATCTTTAAATGTGTACTGTATAATTGGAGAGTACATTTCGCCCACTGTAGTTGGAAGTGATATTATGTTGCTTAGATGGAAGGCGATACAGCAGCATATCAATATATTCTTAGTAAGATACGTAAATACATACATTTTGTTATATAAATTCATTTTCTTCTTTAAAATAATGTTTCAATTCATTTGCAGGTCTTACGTTCAATTATACAGTATATTGCTAATGTACAGTGGTTTGTTAGAGTGGCCATAGTAAAGTGTCAAAACAACTTTATAGCCATATCCAGACGTCATTGTAGTTATATGGTACACAGAATTGTCAATTAGGTAAGTCATTATTGATAGTCAAATTTTATAATATTTATGGAATTTATTAATGGCCATTGAAATTCAGAAAGAGAGCTCATTTCCAGCGCAAAATTTTTAGAAATTGTTAAATTTATTTCGGAAATTAAATCAAAATCGAAGATAATATTCTTATATTTGCCATTCTTCTTAATAATAAATAAATAAATGATTAATTAAGTTACAAAGTTTAAAATTAAATAATTATCTGAATTATTGATAGTATATTACGATCATATAATTTCGAAATTCATACGCGTAATCTTATAAATTTTTTTATTAAATTCTTCTGTAAAAAGGTGTTATTTTTAAAATACATAATAAATTTCACTATCTGTAATTTCTATTTGCCGACGACCACTCTCTATGTTATTTGTGGCAAAACGTATTGAACTCACTTAATATCTATTATTTAGAAATGCAGCTAATGCAAAAGCTTTAAAATATCAAACCAGATATCTAGTGCTGAATATCT
The DNA here is from genome assembly GCA_929447395.1 of Epistrophe grossulariae. Classification (NCBI taxonomy): domain Eukaryota; kingdom Metazoa; phylum Arthropoda; class Insecta; order Diptera; family Syrphidae; genus Epistrophe; species Epistrophe grossulariae. The sequence continues at coordinate 7,652,159 of OV839570.1, forward strand.
GACAAATTATTCTAAACTTGTTGTACCTTCCCAAAGTCAAACTTATCGTGAAGTCGGTTATAATTGCCTTCCCGTTCCATAATCATATTTTATGACAAGAAATAGGCATCTCCCAAATGTCAGAATTAAACTAGTACGACACTAAACCTAATTGTGTTATTAACTTCAACTGAAAATGCGTGAAGACTGTAACAGTTTCACAAAAAAAGTAAACAAACATACTTTTTTCCCATTTTTAATTGTCAAAAAGACATTTTACATTTGGATTTAGTATATTGTACTAAAAAGATTGAATAGGTATTTGGTGATTTTAACTTTAATAAAATATTAAAAATATAGCATGATACTAAAATACATTTAAAAGTTGATAAATTCTGTTTTTAACTTCGCATCTACAAAAATACTTCAACATCATACTAAAACATCTAAAATTTTGTGCCATTCCCTTTAATATAATTTGCTAATTGAGGTTAGCTACGGAAACTGAAGAGTTATCAGTAGCTGAACAAATAAGTAAAGAATTTTGAAAACAACTTCGAATTTTGGTTGGACAAAAACTTGTTCGAACTTAATTATGACGTTTGGGGTGCACCAAAAAATATCGTAAATATTTATCTTGAAGCAGATCTAATAGTGAAAATGTCATTTTAAAAAACATTGGTAGTGTTAGCTCTACTTTAAGATCTGATATGTTTTTCCACATTGATGATGGCGGTTTTGAAATATTTGTGTTTTTTTAGAACTATTTTATAAAAATTACATTTTCAATTAATATATTATGCTTGTTGACTCATCTATTTATTTTAAATCCAGAGGTGTGATAAGCTTATCTTAGAAATATCTTTTGTTAGCCTTCCTTCAGTCAGTTAAGCCTTTTTTCCAATCAACTTCTAGCTTTTGTGAGATGAAAACTATAATTTGATGCGTTAATGATGGTTAGAGTGTATTAAATAAATCGTAAATATGTGTCTTGAAGCAGATCGAATGGTGAAAATGTCAGTTTTAATATCATATTACCCAAAAGATGTGCTTTAAGATCTCATATATTGGTCAACATTGATATATTTTTATTTTTTAGCTGACAACCGACACATTGCATTACATGATCAGCTCCATCGCTGACCATATGTATTTTTAATTGTAGTTTAAAAATATTATATGGAAATGTAAAATAGTTAATCCATTCCATGTGCTAAAATTCATTATTATATTTCTTACATAAAACAATTTAACTAAAAATATTACGCATGTACCACAGTGTGCCGTTTCTAATATGAATTAATTCAATAGAGAGTTTTATTAAGAAAAAATATAATTTCAAAATAAATATTTAAAATCATTTATGACAAGAGGGCTTAATTCTAGCAAAGTCAACACCGTTACTCTTAAATTTGACTTTGACTTATTATTAGAAAAAAAAAACGTTTTGAGTGGTTAAAGTTAACCCACTAATTACCAAATTCCGCTGTAGGATTCAGATTCGTTTTTGTCATATTCACGACTTCATTCGATAAATTGACCAATACTTTTTATCTTATTTATTTTCCTTTGATTTATCTCTAATTGAATCATCAAACTTTAATTCGCATTTTTACATAATTTAAGTCTTAATACAAGTCTTCTTGCGCAATAGTTGTATTTGATAAACTATGTCCATGATGATTTGTTTTTAGATTTGATATATTGATCAACATTTTTTGTTATTATGTATTTTCCCTTAATTTGTCTCGAATTAAATCGATAAAACTTTTATATAATTTTAATCTGGAAGGAACGAATTGCGCAAGATTTTTGCATTTGATTAACAATCTTACACAATTCTTTCCTTTTAGATTTAAAATATTGATCAACATTCTTGTACCTAAAAAATTGATTATCGTCATATACCCCCTGTCACTTCCATCGGTCTGTCTGTCAGTTTTTTTTCAATCTCATTCTCATTAAAAGAAAAACAAATTTACATTTTTGGCTTGCAAACTAATTTTAGATCCTCCTTCTAGTATTGGTACTTTAAGTTTATTTGGTTCATAGTTCAGGTTTTGTGTGATGATGGAGAAAAGGAAAAAAGAAACATATGTTAAACTATACCCTCCTGATCAAAATGGGCAACTTTCAATTTTAATTAGCATTTCAACATTTTATTTAAGTCTTAATGCAATGCTTTTACTGAATTGTTGTATTTGTTGAACAATTCTGCATAATGCTCTGCTTTTAGATTTGATATAGTGATATTACAATGCAATAACCGACTTATTATTCACTCGATCAATCCAGATTGAAACATAAATTCAGATGTAAATTAATTTCAATCGAATAATTACAAAAATTCACTCGTTAAATCCACAATTTAATTCAATTTTGTTTTAAATTCCAATATCCATAAATCCAATTGGTATATACATATATAGCTATTGGTATAGTTTAACTTATTTATTTTTCATTTTGGAGAATTTAATTTTTTTTATTTTAAAGAAATTTGACATATGTATCCCAAAATTGATATTTGGATTAAATCATTTTACATCTACATTTAAGATAATTTAAATCAATTGGGTTTATTGCATTTTGCAGTGAATAATATGGACAGAAATTTAATTCTTTGGATTAATTGATCCTGATTGAGTACAGAGTGAATAATATGTTGTTATATTTATGTTTGCTGAGGAAACCGAAGAGATATCAGTAGATGAAAATAAATAAATAAATACAAAAATTTAAAACAGCTTCTAGTTTTGGTTGGATCAAAAACTTGTTCGATCATTGATTGTATCAAATAAATCTTAAATATGTATCTCAAAGCAGATCTTATGGTAAAAATGTCATTTTAAATATCATTGAAACTATAAGCTCTGCTTTAAGATCTCATATGTTTGTCAACATTGATGATATAGTTTTATTATTATTATAAATATGTAAAAGGATACCATGAAAATTATTTTATGAACTACATCTACATAAATAACTTGAAAATTACTTTTGATTTTCAATAAATCGATTATTTTCACGTTGAACTAAAAATAACGAATAAACGTCCTTACAAGGTAAGTTTAAACTGTGCTGTAATTTAATTAACTCTTTATGAAAACTTAAAACTTGTGAAAATAAAAGAATTTCTACGTTAATTTCGTTTAAAACCTCCAAATGCGACTCTAAAGTATTTAATTTACAAAACATACATTTTCAAAAAATTAGATTTGAAATTATTAAATTTTTAATACATCTACATTGAGTTATCGAACGGAAATTGTAAAAAACAACAAATCCGTAAATGTAAACAATATCAAATTGAATTATGAAAGAATTACAAAAACTTGAAATGCTCTTTTTCTGAAAATTTTTAAATAAATTAATTTGAAATGTAATGAAAGCAAATTTTGTATTCTGAACTCCAAAATGCTTCTGTAAATTATAAAAAATAAAGAATTATGGAATACAGAATAATGGTTTCACTGAATTTCGAAAAAACAGACTTTGGAATACAGAATTTTAGATTTACAGAATTTTAAAATACAGAATTTTGGGAACCGAATTTTCGCACTTACAGAATAATGACCCCAACCCAAATTATAGTAAAGTAAAGTATTAGTTGAGTAGGCCGCAGTTAATTTAGCTGTGATTGATAGAAGTTAGTCCCCCATTGCCAAATCAGGCTGCAGGATTCAGATTTGTTTTGTCATATTGACCGTTCCATTTGAAGATTTGATACATTGATCAACATTTTGTTGTTTTCTTAGTTTAATAATAGTTCGGTCATAAAATCTTATTATATTAATTAGCATTTCAACAAAGTTTTTTAGTACTGTTGTATTTTGTGAACACTACTGATCACAGATCAATGTTCTTCTTTTAGATTTAAAAACATAATGATCAACATTTCTATGTTCTTATTTAATTTCCTTTTATTTATTTTTTATTTAAATTTATCATCTTAATAAGCATTTTTTAAATAATTGAGGTCTCAAAACAAAAGCTTTATAGAGGATTGTTGCAGTCGATAAACTACACTTCATGAAGCTTTGTTTTAAGATTTAAAATATATTGATCAGCATTTCTTTGTTCTTATTTATTTTTATATTTTACTAAATATGTTGGGTTTCTGGATTGTATTTTTTTGGTGATTTCGTTCGATTAAGATATTATTTTTTTTTGGGATTACGTAATTTAAGTCTTAATGATGAGCTCTTTGCAGTGTTATTGTATTTGATGAACCATACTGCATAAAGCTCGTCTCTAAGAATTAAATTAATATTCATCAGCATTTCTTTGTTCGTAGTTATTCTTTATTTTCGTGTAATTTATCTCTAATTGAATTATAATAAGCTTTTTAAAGTGATTTCGGCCTTAATTAAAGGCTTTCCATAGTACTGTTGTACTTGATAAACTGGACTACAGGATGCTTTATTTTAAGACTTGAAATATTGGTCAATATTTTTGTGTTCTTATTTATTTTGTGTTTTTATCTCTAATTGAATCATTAAAAACAATAAGCATTCCTGCTTGATTTAAGTCTTAATACCAAAGTTTCTTGTAAGTTACTGAATCCTCTAGCTTGTTTTATTTTAGCAACTCAAGAATCTGTGAATCTAAGTATATTATTCGAAACCGTTTAATTTTTCAAAAAGCTCGGTATCAATGATCGTAAATATGTATCTTGAAGCAGATTGAATGGTGAAAATATCAATATAAATTTCATATAACCCATAAGATGTGCTTTAAGATCTCATATATTTGTCAACATTGATATATTTTTATTTTTTAGTTGACAACCGACACATCGCATTTCCGAATCTAAAATCGTAAACTACAACGCAAAGTAGGTGAATGCAAAATAATAAAACGATATGCATTCCATGTGCTAAAATTCATTACTATATTTCTTACATACAAAAATATTACGCATACGCCACAGTGTATCCTCCCTAATACGAATAAATACAATTTAGAAAAAATATAATTTAAAAATAAATATTTAATCTTCATTTATGACACCGGGGCTTATTAACTTGAAACTCTCAACCATTCCTGCAGGCACATATTGCATGTGCGTGGAATTGAGGGGACTAACAAATCCAAAATTTGTCATGACTAGACATGACTAGAACACTGAAAACTTGTTAAGCCATAACTCTGGGCAATTATAACTTTTAACTTCAAATTAAATTCGTAAAAAAGATTTATTCTTGTAAAACAACCACCGTTAACTCTTGAAGTTGACTTTGACTTATTATAAGAAACAAAAAAAAACGTTTTGAGTGATTAGAGTTAACCCACTAATTACCAAATTCCGCTGTGGGATTCAGATTAGCTTTTGTCATATTCACCACTCCATTCGATAAATTGATCAACAGTTTTTATCTTATTTATTTTCCTTTAATGTATCTCTAATTGAATCATCAAAAAATTTACTTTAATTCGCATTTTTACATAATTTAAGTCTTAATACAAATCTTCCTGCGCAATAGTTGTATTTGATAAACTAAGTCGCATGATGATTTGTTTTTAGATTTGATATATTGGTCAACATTTTTTGTTATTATGTATTTATTTTCCCTTAATTTATCTATAATTAAATCGATAAAACTTTTACATAATTTAAGTCTGAAAGGAAGGAATTGCGCAAGATTTTTGCATTTGATGAACAATCTTAAACAATATTGATCAACATTCCTGAACCTAGAAAATTGGCAATCGTCATCTTTAAATGTGTACTGTATAATTGGAGAGTACATTTCGCCCACTGTAGTTGGAAGTGATATTATGTTGCTTAGATGGAAGGCGATACAGCAGCATATCAATATATTCTTAGTAAGATACGTAAATACATACATTTTGTTATATAAATTCATTTTCTTCTTTAAAATAATGTTTCAATTCATTTGCAGGTCTTACGTTCAATTATACAGTATATTGCTAATGTACAGTGGTTTGTTAGAGTGGCCATAGTAAAGTGTCAAAACAACTTTATAGCCATATCCAGACGTCATTGTAGTTATATGGTACACAGAATTGTCAATTAGGTAAGTCATTATTGATAGTCAAATTTTATAATATTTATGGAATTTATTAATGGCCATTGAAATTCAGAAAGAGAGCTCATTTCCAGCGCAAAATTTTTAGAAATTGTTAAATTTATTTCGGAAATTAAATCAAAATCGAAGATAATATTCTTATATTTGCCATTCTTCTTAATAATAAATAAATAAATGATTAATTAAGTTACAAAGTTTAAAATTAAATAATTATCTGAATTATTGATAGTATATTACGATCATATAATTTCGAAATTCATACGCGTAATCTTATAAATTTTTTTATTAAATTCTTCTGTAAAAAGGTGTTATTTTTAAAATACATAATAAATTTCACTATCTGTAATTTCTATTTGCCGACGACCACTCTCTATGTTATTTGTGGCAAAACGTATTGAACTCACTTAATATCTATTATTTAGAAATGCAGCTAATGCAAAAGCTTTAAAATATCAAACCAGATATCTAGTGCTGAATATCTGACAAATTATATTATAACTTGTTGTACCTTCCCAAAGTCAAACTTATCGTGAAGTCGGTTATAATTGCCTTCACGTTCCATAATCATATTTGATGACAAGAAATAGGCATCTCCCAAATGTCAGAATTAAACTAGTACGACACTAAACCTAATTTTGTTATTAACTTCAACTGAAAATGCGTGAAGACTGTAACAGTTTCACAAAAAAAGGAAACAAACATACTTTTTTCCCATTTTTAATTGTCAAAAAGACATTTTACATTTGGATTTAGTATATTGTACTAAAAAGATTGAATAGGTATTTGGTGATTTTAACTTTAATAAAATATTAAAAATATAGCATGATACTAAAATACATTTAAAAGTTGATAAATTCTGTTTTTAACTTCGCATCTACAAAAATACTTCAACATCATACTAAAACATCTAAAATTTTGTGCCATTCCCTTTAATATAATTTGCTAATTGAGGTTAGCTACGGAAACTGAAGAGTTATCAGTAGCTGAACAAATAAGTAAAGAATTTTGAAAACAACTTCGAATTTTGGTTGGACAAAAACTTGTTCGAACTTAATTATGACGTTTGGGGTGCACCAAAAAATATCGTAAATATTTATCTTGAAGCAGATCTAATAGTGAAAATGTCATTTTAAAAAACATTGGTAGTGTTAGCTCTACTTTAAGATCTGATATGTTTTTCCACATTGATGATGGCGGTTTTGAAATATTTGTGTTTTTTTAGAACTATTTTATAAAAATTACATTTTCAATTAATATATTATGCTTGTTGACTCATCTATTTATTTTAAATCCAGAGGTGTGATAAGCTTATCTTAGAAATATCTTTTGTTAGCCTTCCTTCAGTCAGTTAAGCCTTTTTTCCAATCAACTTCTAGCTTTTGTGAGATGAAAACTATAATTTGATGCGTTAATGATGGTTAGAGTGTATTAAATAAATCGTAAATATGTGTCTTGAAGCAGATCGAATGGTGAAAATGTCAGTTTTAATATCATATTACCCATAAGATGTGCTTTAAGATCTCATATATTGGTCAACATTGATATATTTTTATTTTTTAGCTGACAACCGACACATTGCATTACATGATCAGCTCCATCGCTGACCATATGTATTTTTAATTGTAGTTTAAAAATATTATATGGAAATGTAAAATAGTTAATCCATTCCATGTGCTAAAATTCATTATTATATTTCTTACATAAAACAATTTAACTAAAAATATTACGCATGTACCACAGTGTGCCGTTTCTAATATGAATTAATTCAATAGAGAGTTTTATTAAGAAAAAATATAATTTCAAAATAAATATTTAAAATCATTTATGACAAGAGGGCTTAATTCTAGCAAAGTCAACACCGTTAGCTCTTAAATTTGACTTTGACTTATTATTAGAAAAAAAAAAACGTTTTGAGTGGTTAAAGTTAACCCACTAATTACCAAATTCCGCTGTAGGATTCAGATTCGTTTTTGTCATATTCACGACTTCATTCGATAAATTGACCAATACTTTTTATCTTATTTATTTTCCTTTGATTTATCTCTAATTGAATCATCAAACTTTAATTCGCATTTTTACATAATTTAAGTCTTAATACAAGTCTTCTTGCGCAATAGTTGTATTTGATAAACTATGTCCATGATGATTTGTTTTTAGATTTGATATATTGATCAACATTTTTTGTTATTATGTATTTTCCCTTAATTTATCTCGAATTAAATCGATAAAACTTTTATATAATTTTAATCTGGAAGGAACGAATTGCGCAAGATTTTTGCATTTGATTAACAATCTTACACAATTCTTTCCTTTTAGATTTAAAATATTGATCAACATTCTTGTACCTAAAAAATTGGTTATCGTCATATACCCCCTGTCACTTCCATCGGTCTGTCTGTCAATTTTTTTTCAATCTCATTCTCATTAAAAGAAAAACAAATTTACATTTTTGGCTTGCAAACTAATTTTAGATCCTCCTTCTAGTATTGGTACTTTAAGTTTATTTGGTTCATAGTTCAGGTTTTGTGTGATGATGGAGAAAAGGAAAAAAGAAACATATGTTAAACTATACCCTCCTGATCAAAATGGGCAACTTTCAATTTTAATTAGCATTTCAACATTTTATTTAAGTCTTAATGCAATGCTTTTACTGAATTGTTGTATTTGTTGAACAATTCTGCATAATGCTCTGCTTTAAGATTTGATATATATTGATATTACAATGCAATAACCGACTTATTATTCACTCGATCAATCCAGATTGAAACATAAATTCAGATGTAAATTAATTTCAATCGAATAATTACAAAAATTCACTCGTTAAATCCACAATTTAATTCAATTTTGTTTTAAATTCCAATATCCATAAATCCAATTGGTATATACATATATAGCTATTGGTATAGTTTAACTTATTTATTTTTCATTTTGGAGAATTTAATTTTTTTTATTTTAAAGAAATTTGACATATGTATCCCAAAATTGATATTTGGATTAAATCATTTTACATCTACATTTAAGATAATTTAAATCAATTGGGTTTATTGCATTTTGCAGTGAATAATATGGACAGAAATTTAATTCTTTGGATTAATTGATCCTGATTGAGTACAGAGTGAATAATATGTTGTTATATTTATGTTTGCTGAGGAAACCGAAGAGATATCAGTAGATGAAAATAAATAAATAAATACAAAAATTTAAAACAGCTTCTAGTTTTGGTTGGATCAAAAACTTGTTCGATCATTGATTGTATCAAATAAATCTTAAATATGTATCTCAAAGCAGATCTTATGGTAAAAATGTCATTTTAAATATCATTGAAACTATAAGCTCTGCTTTAAGATCTCATATGTTTGTCAACATTGATGATATAGTTTTATTATTATTATAAATATGTAAAAGGATACCATGAAAATTATTTTATGAACTACATCTACATAAATAACTTGAAAATTACTTTTGATTTTCAATAAATCGATTATTTTCACGTTGAACTAAAAATAACGAATAAACGTCCTTACAAGGTAAGTTTAAACTGTGCTGTAATTTAATTAACTCTTTATGAAAACTTAAAACTTGTGAAAATAAAAGAATTTCTACGTTAATTTCGTTTAAAACCTCCAAATGCGACTCTAAAGTATTTAATTTACAAAACATACATTTTCAAAAAATTAGATTTGAAATTATTAAATTTTTAATACATCTACATTGAGTTATCGAACGGAAATTGTAAAAAACAACAAATCCGTAAATGTAAACAATATCAAATTGAATTATGAAAGAATTACAAAAACTTGAAATGCTCTTTTTCTGAAAATTTTTAAATAAATTAATTTGAAATGTAATGAAAGCAAATTTTGTATTCTGAACTCCAAAATGCTTCTGTAAATTATAAAAAATAAAGAATTATGGAATACAGAATAATGGTTTCACTGAATTTCGAAAAAACAGACTTTGGAATACAGAATTTTAGATTTACAGAATTTTAAAATACAGAATTTTGGGAACCGAATTTTCGCACTTACAGAATAATGACCCCAACCCAAATTATAGTAAAGTAAAGTATTAGTTGAGTAGGCCGCAGTTAATTTAGCTGTGATTGATAGAAGTTAGTCCCCCATTGCCAAATCAGGCTGCAGGATTCAGATTTGTTTTGTCATATTGACCGTTCCATTTGAAGATTTGATACATTGATCAACATTTTGTTGTTTTCTTAGTTTAATAATAGTTCGGTCATAAAATCTTATTATATTAATTAGCATTTCAACAAAGTTTTTTAGTACTGTTGTATTTTGTGAACACTACTGATCACAGATCAATGTTCTTCTTTTAGATTTAAAAACATAATGATCAACATTTCTATGTTCTTATTTAATTTCCTTTTATTTATTTTTTATTTAAATTTATCATCTTAATAAGCATTTTTTAAATAATTGAGGTCTCAAAACAAAAGCTTTATAGAGGATTGTTGCAGTCGATAAACTACACTTCATGAAGCTTTGTTTTAAGATTTAAAATATATTGATCAGCATTTCTTTGTTCTTATTTATTTTTATATTTTACTAAATATGTTGGGTTTCTGGATTGTATTTTTTTGGTGATTTCGTTCGATTAAGATATTATTTTTTTTTTGGGATTACGTAATTTAAGTCTTAATGATGAGCTCTTTGCAGTGTTATTGTATTTGATGAACCATACTGCATAAAGCTCGTCTCTAAGAATTAAATTAATATTCATCAGCATTTCTTTGTTCGTAGTTATTCTTTATTTTCGTGTAATTTATCTCTAATTGAATTATAATAAGCTTTTTAAAGTGATTTCGGCCTTAATTAAAGGCTTTCCATAGTACTGTTGTACTTGATAAACTGGACTACAGGATGCTTTATTTTAAGACTTGAAATATTGGTCAATATTTTTGTGTTCTTATTTATTTTGTGTTTTTATCTCTAATTGAATCATTAAAAACAATAAGCATTCCTGCTTGATTTAAGTCTTAATACCAAAGTTTCTTGTAAGTTACTGAATCCTCTAGCTTGTTTTATTTTAGCAACTCAAGAATCTGTGAATCTAAGTATATTATTCGAAACCGTTTAATTTTTCAAAAAGCTCGGTATCAATGATCGTAAATATGTATCTTGAAGCAGATTGAATGGTGAAAATATCAATTTAAATATCATATAACCCATAAGATCTGCTTTAAGATCTCATATATTTGTCAACATTGATATATTTTTATTTTTTAGTTGACAACCGATACATCGCATTACCGAATCTAAAATCGTAAACTACAACGCAAAGTAGGTGAATGCAAAATAATAAAACGATATGCATTCCATGTGCTAAAATTCATTACTATATTTCTTACATACAAAAATATTACGCATACGCCACAGTGTATCCTCCCTAATACGAATAAATACAATTTAGAAAAAATATAATTTAAAAATAAATATTTAATCTTCATTTATGACACCGGGGCTTATTAACTTGAAACTCTCAACCATTCCTGCAGGCACATATTGCATGTGCGTGGAATTGAGGGGACTAACAAATCCAAAATTTGTCATGACTAGACATGACTAGACTTCAACACTGAAAACTTGTTAAGCCATAACTCTGGGCAATTATAACTTTTAACTTCAAATTAAATTCGTAAAAAAGATTTATTCTTGTAAAACAACCACCGTTAACTCTTGAAGTTGACTTTGACTTATTATAAGAAACAAAAAAAAACGTTTTGAGTGATTAGAGTTAACCCACTAATTACCAAATTCCGCTGTGGGATTCAGATTAGCTTTTGTCATATTCACCACTCCATTCGATAAATTGATCAACAGTTTTTATCTTATTTATTTTCCTTTAATGTATCTCTAATTGAATCATCAAAAAATTTACTTTAATTCGCATTTTTACATAATTTAAGTCTTAATACAAATCTTCCTGCGCAATAGTTGTATTTGATAAACTAAGTCGCATGATGATTTGTTTTTAGATTTGATATATTGGTCAACATTTTTTGTTATTATGTATTTATTTTCCCTTAATTTATCTATAATTAAATCGATAAAACTTTTACATAATTTAAGTCTGAAAGGAAGGAATTGCGCAAGATTTTTGCATTTGATGAACAATCTTAAACAATATTGATCAACATTCCTGAACCTAGAAAATTGGCAATCGTCATCTTTAAATGTGTACTGTATAATTGGAGAGTACATTTCGCCCACTGTAGTTGGAAGTGATATTATGTTGCTTAGATGGAAGGCGATACAGCAGCATATCAATATATTCTTAGTAAGATACGTAAATACATACATTTTGTTATATAAATTCATTTTCTTCTTTAAAATAATGTTTCAATTCATTTGCAGGTCTTACGTTCAATTATACAGTATATTGCTAATGTACAGTGGTTTGTTAGAGTGGCCATAGTAAAGTGTCAAAACAACTTTATAGCCATATCCAGACGTCATTGTAGTTATATGGTACACAGAATTGTCAATTAGGTAAGTCATTATTGATAGTCAAATTTTATAATATTTATGGAATTTATTAATGGCCATTGAAATTCAGAAAGAGAGCTCATTTCCAGCGCAAAATTTTTAGAAATTGTTAAATTTATTTCGGAAATTAAATCAAAATCGAAGATAATATTCTTATATTTGCCATTCTTCTTAATAATAAATAAATAAATGATTAATTAAGTTAGCATATTAGCATATTACGATCATATAATTTCGAAATTCATACGCGTAATCTTATAAATTTTTTTATTAAATTCTTCTGTAAAAACGTGTTATTTTTAAAATACATAATAAATTTCACTATCTGTAATTTCTATTTGCCGACGACCACTCTCTATGTTATTTGTGGCAAAACGTATTGAACTCACTTAATATCTATTATTTAGAAATGCAGCTAATGCAAAAGCTTTAAAATATCAAACCAGATATCTAGTGCTGAATATCTGACAAATTATATTATAACTTGTTGTACCTTCCCAAAGTCAAACTTATCGTGAAGTCGGTTATAATTGCCTTCACGTTCCATAATCATATTTTATGACAAGAAATAGGCATCTCCCAAATGTCAGAATTAAACTAGTACGACACTAAACCTAATTTTGTTATTAACTTCAACTGAAAATGCGTGAAGACTGTAACAGTTTCACAAAAAAAGGAAACAAACATACTTTTTTCCCATTTTTAATTGTCAAAAAGACATTTTACATTTGGATTTAGTATATTGTACTAAAAAGATTGAATAGGTATTTGGTGATTTTAACTTTAATAAAATATTAAAAATATAGCATGATACTAAAATACATTTAAAAGTTGATAAATTCTGTTTTTAACTTCGCATCTACAAAAATACTTCAACATCATACTAAAACATCTAAAATTTTGTGCCATTCCCTTTAATATAATTTGCTAATTGAGGTTAGCTACGGAAACTGAAGAGTTATCAGTAGCTGAACAAATAAGTAAAGAATTTTGAAAACAACTTCGAATTTTGGTTGGACAAAAACTTGTTCGAACTTAATTATGACGTTTGGGGTGCACCAAAAAATATCGTAAATATTTATCTTGAAGCAGATCTAATAGTGAAAATGTCATTTTAAAAAACATTGGTAGTGTTAGCTCTACTTTAAGATCTGATATGTTTTTCCACATTGATGATGGCGGTTTTGAAATATTTGTGTTTTTTTAGAACTATTTTATAAAAATTACATTTTCAATTAATATATTATGCTTGTTGACTCATCTATTTATTTTAAATCCAGAGGTGTGATAAGCTTATCTTAGAAATATCTTTTGTTAGCCTTCCTTCAGTCAGTTAAGCCTTTTTTCCAATCAACTTCTAGCTTTTGTGAGATGAAAACTATAATTTGATGCGTTAATGATGGTTAGAGTGTATTAAATAAATCGTAAATATGTGTCTTGAAGCAGATCGAATGGTGAAAATGTCAGTTTTAATATCATATTACCCATAAGATGTGCTTTAAGATCTCATATATTGGTCAACATTGATATATTTTTATTTTTTAGCTGACAACCGACACATTGCATTACATGATCAGCTCCATCGCTGACCATATGTATTTTTAATTGTAGTTTAAAAATATTATATGGAAATGTAAAATAGTTAATCCATTCCATGTGCTAAAATTCATTATTATATTTCTTACATAAAACAATTTAACTAAAAATATTACGCATGTACCACAGTGTGCCGTTTCTAATATGAATTAATTCAATAGAGAGTTTTATTAAGAAAAAATATAATTTCAAAATAAATATTTAAAATCATTTATGACAAGAGGGCTTAATTCTAGCAAAGTCAACACCGTTAGCTCTTAAATTTGACTTTGACTTATTATTAGAAAAAAAAAACGTTTTGAGTGGTTAAAGTTAACCCACTAATTCCAAATTCCGCTGTAGGATTCAGATTCGTTTTTGTCATATTCACTACTCCATTCGATAAATTGATCAATACTTTTTATCTTATTTATTTTCCTTTGATTTATCTCTAATTGAATCATCAAACTTCAATTCGCATTTTTACATAATTTAAGTCTTAATACAAGTCTTCTTGCGCAATAGTTGTATTTGATAAACTATGTCCATGATGATTTGTTTTTAGATTTGATATATTGATCAACATTTTCTGTTATTATGTATTTTCCCTTAATTTATCTCGAATTAAATCGATAAAACTTTTATATAATTTTAATCTGGAAGGAACGAATTGCGCAAGATTTTTGCATTTGATTAACAATCTTACACAATTCTTTCCTTTTAGATTTAAAATATTGATCAACATTCTTATACCTAAAAAATTGGTTATCGTCATATACCCCCTGTCATTTCCATCGGTCTGTCTGTCAATTTTTTTTCAATCTCATTCTCATTAAAAGAAAAACAAATTTACATTTTTGGCTTGCAAACTAATTTTAGATCCTCCTTCTAGTATTGGTACTTTAAGTTTATTTGGTTCATAGTTCAGGTTTTGTGTGATGATGGAGAAAAGGAAAAAAGAAACATATGTTAAACTATACCCTCCTGATCAAAATGGGCAACTTTCAATTTTAATTAGCATTTCAACATTTTATTTAAGTCTTAATGCAATGCTTTTACTGAATTGTTGTATTTGTTGAACAATTCTGCATAATGCTCTGCTTTAAGATTTGATATATATTGATATTACAATGCAATAACCGACTTATTATTCACTCGATCAATCCAGATTGAAACATAAATTCAGATGTAAATTAATTTCAATCGAATAATTACAAAAATTCACTCGTTAAATCCACAATTTAATTCAATTTTGTTTTAAATTCCAATATCCATAAATCCAATTGGTATATACATATATAGCTATTGGTATAGTTTAACTTATTTATTTTTCATTTTGGAGAATTTAATTTTTTTTATTTTAAAGAAATTTGACATATGTATCCCAAAATTGATATTTGGATTAAATCATTTTACATCTACATTTAAGATAATTTAAATCAATTGGGTTTATTGCATTTTGCAGTGAATAATATGGACAGAAATTTAATTCTTTGGATTAATTGATCCTGATTGAGTACAGAGTGAATAATATGTTGTTATATTTATGTTTGCTGAGGAAACCGAAGAGATATCAGTAGATGAAAATAAATAAATAAATACAAAAATTTAAAACAGCTTCTAGTTTTGGTTGGATCAAAAACTTGTTCGATCATTGATTGTATCAAATAAATCTTAAATATGTATCTCAAAGCAGATCTTATGGTAAAAATGTCATTTTAAATATCATTGAAACTATAAGCTCTGCTTTAAGATCTCATATGTTTGTCAACATTGATGATATAGTTTTATTATTATTATAAATATGTAAAAGGATACCATGAAAATTATTTTATGAACTACATCTACATAAATAACTTGAAAATTACTTTTGATTTTCAATAAATCGATTATTTTCACGTTGAACTAAAAATAACGAATAAACGTCCTTACAAGGTAAGTTTAAACTGTGCTGTAATTTAATTAACTCTTTATGAAAACTTAAAACTTGTGAAAATAAAAGAATTTCTACGTTAATTTCGTTTAAAACCTCCAAATGCGACTCTAAAGTATTTAATTTACAAAACATACATTTTCAAAAAATTAGATTTGAAATTATTAAATTTTTAATACATCTACATTGAGTTATCGAACGGAAATTGTAAAAAACAACAAATCCGTAAATGTAAACAATATCAAATTGAATTATGAAAGAATTACAAAAACTTGAAATGCTCTTTTTCTGAAAATTTTTAAATAAATTAATTTGAAATGTAATGAAAGCAAATTTTGTATTCTGAACTCCAAAATGCTTCTGTAAATTATAAAAAATAAAGAATTATGGAATACAGAATAATGGTTTCACTGAATTTCGAAAAAACAGACTTTGGAATACAGAATTTTAGATTTACAGAATTTTAAAATACAGAATTTTGGAAACCGAATTTTCGCACTTACAGAATAATGACCCCAACCCAAATTATAGTAAAGTAAAGTATTAGTTGAGTAGGCCGCAGTTAATTTAGCTGTGATTGATAGAAGTTAGTCCCCCATTGCCAAATCAGGCTGCAGGATTCAGATTTGTTTTGTCATATTGACCGTTCCATTTGAAGATTTGATACATTGATCAACATTTTGTTGTTTTCTTAGTTTAATAATAGTTCGGTCATAAAATCTTATTATATTAATTAGCATTTCAACAAAGTTTTTTAGTACTGTTGTATTTTGTGAACACTACTGATCACAGATCAATGTTCTTCTTTTAGATTTAAAAACATAATGATCAACATTTCTATGTTCTTATTTAATTTCCTTTTATTTATTTTTTATTTAAATTTATCATCTTAATAAGCATTTTTTAAATAATTGAGGTCTCAAAACAAAAGCTTTATAGAGGATTGTTGCAGTCGATAAACTACACTTCATGATGCTTTGTTTTAAGATTTAAAATATATTGATCAGCATTTCTTTGTTCTTATTTATTTTTATATTTTACTAAATATGTTGGGTTTCTGGATTGTATTTTTTTGGTGATTTCGTTCGATTAAGATATTATTTTTTTTTTGGGATTACGTAATTTAAGTCTTAATGATGAGCTCTTTGCAGTGTTATTGTATTTGATGAACCATACTGCATAAAGCTCGTCTCTAAGAATTAAATTAATATTCATCAGCATTTCTTTGTTCGTAGTTATTCTTTATTTTCGTGTAATTTATCTCTAATTGAATTATAATAAGCTTTTTAAAGTGATTTCGGCCTTAATTAAAGGCTTTCCGTAGTACTGTTGTACTTGATAAACTGGACTACAGGATGCTTTATTTTAAGACTTGAAATATTGGTCAATATTTTTGTGTTCTTATTTATTTTGTGTTTTTATCTCTAATTGAATCATTAAAAACAATAAGCATTCCTGCTTGATTTAAGTCTTAATACCAAAGTTTCTTGTAAGTTACTGAATCCTCTAGCTTGTTTTATTTTAGCAACTCAAGAATCTGTGAATCTAAGTATATTATTCGAAACCGTTTAATTTTTCAAAAAGCTCGGTATCAATGATCGTAAATATGTATCTTGAAGCAGATTGAATGGTGAAAATATCAATTTAAATATCATATAACCCATAAGATCTGCTTTAAGATCTCATATATTTGTCAACATTGATATATTTTTATTTTTTAGTTGACAACCGATACATCGCATTACCGAATCTAAAATCGTAAACTACAACGCAAAGTAGGTGAATGCAAAATAATAAAACGATATGCATTCCATGTGCTAAAATTCATTACTATATTTCTTACATACAAAAATTTAACTAAAAATATTACGCATACGCCACAGTGTATCCTCCCTAATACGAATAAATACAATTTAGAAAAAATATAATTTAAAAATAAATATTTAATCTTCATTTATGACACCGGGGCTTATTAACTTGAAGCTCTCAACCATTCCTGCAGGCACATATTGCATGTGCGTGGAATTGAGGGGACTAACAAATCCAAAATTTGTCATGACTAGACATGACTAGACTTCAACACTGAAATTTGTTAAGCCATAACTCTGGGCAATTATAACTTTTAACTTTAAATTAAATTCGTAAAAAAATATTCATTCTTGTAAAGCAACCACCGTTAACTCTTGAAGTTGACTTTGACTTATTATAAGAAACAAAAAAAAACGTTTTGAGTGATTAGAGTTAACCCACTAATTACCAAATTCCGCTGTGGGATTCAGATTAGCTTTTGTCATATTCACCACTCCATTCGATAAATTGATCAACAGTTTTTATCTTATTTATTTTCCTTTAATGTATCTCTAATTGAATCATCAAAAAATTTACTTTAATTCGCATTTTTACATAATTTAAGTCTTAATACAAATCTTCCTGCGCAATAGTTGTATTTGATAAACTAAGTCGCATGATGATTTGTTTTTAGATTTGATATATTGGTCAACATTTTTTGTTATTATGTATTTATTTTCCCTTAATTTATCTATAATTAAATCGATAAAACTTTTACATAATTTAAGTCTGAAAGGAAGGAATTGCGCAAGATTTTTGCATTTGATGAACAATCTTAAACAATATTGATCAACATTCCTGAACCTAGAAAATTGGCAATCGTCATCTTTAAATGTGTACTGTATAATTGGAGAGTACATTTCGCCCACTGTAGTTGGAAGTGATATTATGTTGCTTAGATGGAAGGCGATACAGCAGCATATCAATATATTCTTAGTAAGATACGTAAATACATACATTTTGTTATATAAATTCATTTTCTTCTTTAAAATAATGTTTCAATTCATTTGCAGGTCTTACGTTCAATTATACAGTATATTGCTAATGTACAGTGGTTTGTTAGAGTGGCCATAGTAAAGTGTCAAAACAACTTTATAGCCATATCCAGACGTCATTGTAGTTATATGGTACACAGAATTGTCAATTAGGTAAGTCATTATTGATAGTCAAATTTTATAATATTTATGGAATTTATTAATGGCCATTGAAATTCAGAAAGAGAGCTCATTTCCAGCGCAAAATTTTTAGAAATTGTAAAATTTATTTCGGAAATTAAATGAAAATCGAAGATAATATTCTTATATTTGCCATTCTTCTTAATAATAAATAAATAAATGATTAATTAAGTTAGCATATTAGCATATTACGATCATATAATTTCGAAATTCATACGCGTAATCTTATAAATTTTTTTATTAAATTCTTCTGTAAAAACGTGTTATTTTTAAAATACATAATAAATTTCACTATCTGTAATTTCTATTTGCCGACGACCACTCTCTATGTTATTTGTGGCAAAACGTATTGAACTCACTTAATATCTATTATTTAGAAATGCAGCTAATGCAAAAGCTTTAAAATATCAAACCAGATATCTAGTGCTGAATATCTGACAAATTATATTATAACTTGTTGTACCTTCCCAAAGTCAAACTTATCGTGAAGTCGGTTATAATTGCCTTCACGTTCCATAATCATATTTTATGACAAGAAATAGGCATCTCCCAAATGTCAGAATTAAACTAGTACGACACTAAACCTAATTTTGTTATTAACTTCAACTGAAAATGCGTGAAGACTGTAACAGTTTCACAAAAAAAGGAAACAAACATACTTTTTTCCCATTTTTAATTGTCAAAAAGACATTTTACATTTGGATTTAGTATATTGTACTAAAAAGATTGAATAGGTATTTGGTGATTTTAACTTTAATAAAATATTAAAAATATAGCATGATACTAAAATACATTTAAAAGTTGATAAATTCTGTTTTTAACTTCGCATCTACAAAAATACTTCAACATCATACTAAAACATCTAAAATTTTGTGCCATTCCCTTTAATATAATTTGCTAATTGAGGTTAGCTACGGAAACTGAAGAGTTATCAGTAGCTGAACAAATAAGTAAAGAATTTTGAAAACAACTTCGAATTTTGGTTGGACAAAAACTTGTTCGAACTTAATTATGACGTTTGGGGTGCACCAAAAAATATCGTAAATATTTATCTTGAAGCAGATCTAATAGTGAAAATGTCATTTTAAAAAACATTGGTAGTGTTAGCTCTACTTTAAGATCTGATATGTTTTTCCACATTGATGATGGCGGTTTTGAAATATTTGTGTTTTTTTAGAACTATTTTATAAAAATTACATTTTCAATTAATATATTATGCTTGTTGACTCATCTATTTATTTTAAATCCAGAGGTGTGATAAGCTTATCTTAGAAATATCTTTAGTTAGCCTTCCTTCAGTCAGTTAAGCCTTTTTTCCAATCAACTTCTAGCTTTTGTGAGATGAAAACTATAATTTGATGCGTTAATGATGGTTAGAGTGTATTAAATAAATCGTAAATATGTGTCTTGAAGCAGATCGAATGGTGAAAATGTCAGTTTTAATATCATATTACCCATAAGATGTGCTTTAAGATCTCATATATTGGTCAACATTGATATATTTTTATTTTTTAGCTGACAACCGACACATTGCATTACATGATCAGCTCCATCGCTGACCATATGTATTTTTAATTGTAGTTTAAAAATATTATATGGAAATGTAAAATAGTTAATCCATTCCATGTGCTAAAATTCATTATTATATTTCTTACATAAAACAATTTAACTAAAAATATTACGCATGTACCACAGTGTGCCGTTTCTAATATGAATTAATTCAATAGAGAGTTTTATTAAGAAAAAATATAATTTCAAAATAAATATTTAAAATCATTTATGACAAGAGGGCTTAATTCTAGCAAAGTCAACACCGTTAGCTCTTAAATTTGACTTTGACTTATTATTAGAAAAAAAAAACGTTTTGAGTGGTTAAAGTTAACCCACTAATTACCAAATTCCGCTGTAGGATTCAGATTCGTTTTTGTCATATTCACGACTTCATTCGATAAATTGACCAATACTTTTTATCTTATTTATTTTCCTTTGATTTATCTCTAATTGAATCATCAAACTTTAATTCGCATTTTTACATAATTTAAGTCTTAATACAAGTCTTCCTGCGCAATAGTTGTATTTGATAAACTAAGTCGCATGATGATTTGTTTTTAGATTTGATATATTGATCAACATTTTTTGTTATTATGTATTTTCCCTTAATTTGTCTCGAATTAAATCGATAAAACTTTTATATAATTTTAGTCTGGAAGGAACGAATTGCGCAAGATTTTTGCATTTGATTAACAATCTTACACAATTCTTTCCTTTTAGATTTAAAATATTGATCAACATTCCTGTACCTAGAAAATTGGTTATTATCATCTGTCTGTCCATCAATGTTTTTTCAGTCTCATTCTCATTTAAAGAAATTCAAGTCTAAATTTTTGGCTTGCAAATTAATTTCTAGGTCCCACTATGAATAATTTTAGATCCTCCTTCTGATACCGATACTTTTCCAAAGTTTATTTGGCCCAGTGTAGCCAATACTTCACGTTTTGTGTGATGGTGGAGAAAAGGAAATATTTATCACTTCTTAGATCACCAAATCTTGTTATATTAATTAGCATTTCAACATAGTTTCAGTCGTAATAGAGAGCTTTTTTCAGTACTGTTGTATTTGATGATTTGTACTGACCAATGTTCTTCTCTTAGATTTAAAAACATTGATCAACATTTATTTGTTATTATATAATTTCCTTTTATTTATTTCTTATTTAAATTCATCAACTTTATAAGCATTTTTTTAAATCATTTAGGTCTTAAAACAAAAGCTTTATGGAGGATTGTTGCAGTTCATGATGTTTTTTTTTAAGATTTAAAATATATTCATCAACATTATCGTTTGTTTGCATTTATTTTTATATTTTTCTTGAACACTTAAATTTAAAAGTTTAATTTACTAAATATTTTGGGTTTCTGAAAATTTGAAGATTTTAGCAAAGAAAAATATTTATTGAATATTTTGTCCATAGGGTTCCTTTTTCCATGGGGATTTTGTCCTATTGGATTGTATTTTTTTGATGATTTCGTCCGATTTAGGTATTATTTTTTTTTGGATAAACGTATGCTTCCCCATTTTTATACGTAATTAAAGTCTTAAGGGATGAGCTCTTTGGAGTATTGTTGTATTTGATGAACCATACTGCACGAAGTCATTCTTTAAGAATTTATTTAATATTGATCAGCATTTCTTTGTTCGTATTTTCTTTATTTTCGTTTAATTTAATAAAATAAAATAAAAATATAATAATAGTTTTCACATAATTTAGGTCTTAATTGAAAGCTTTCTGTAGTTCTGTTGTATTTAATAAACTGTTCTACATGATGCTTTATTTTAAGACTTAATATATTGTTTAACATTTTTGTGTTCTTATTTATTTTTGTATCAGTTATTGAATCATTAAAAGTAATTGTCTTAATTTATTTCATTCTAGCTCAAATGAAATGAATGAAAATGGCTTGTAATGCATAATTTAAGTTTTAGCACCAAAGTGTTTTGTAAGATACTGAATCTGGCAGCTCTGTGCCTACATAACAATTTTTTTTTTTAATTTATTTAATAATTTAAAATATTAATTTTTTTCTATCCCATTCAATTTTTCAAAAAACTCGACCTTCAATGATCTTTTAAATATGTATATCCTTCCAAATATAAAAATGAATTTTAAAATTGGACTTTATTTTTTTGCTTTTACTCCATTTCATCATTAAAGTAAAAGTCACGTCGTTTATATGGAATAC
Organism: Epistrophe grossulariae; assembly: GCA_929447395.1. Classification (NCBI taxonomy): domain Eukaryota; kingdom Metazoa; phylum Arthropoda; class Insecta; order Diptera; family Syrphidae; genus Epistrophe; species Epistrophe grossulariae. The sequence continues at coordinate 7,674,966 of OV839570.1, forward strand.
GCAATACTGGAGCAGTAATTCCCTGTACAGTGTTTTCCTTCTTTTCACTGTAAAAGGGTAGAGACAAAATTTAGCACTGCACTGCGAGTCACGGTTTCGCGGATTCCAATCGACATTTAATCGAATATCTAGCCTTTAAGTGATCCTCGAAGCCCATTCTCTAATTATAAACTTAAAAAAGAAGATTTTAAATTCAGATTCTATTTTTGTTGTTACTTTATAAAAAGAAGAATTCTTAAAATTTTAAGGTCTATTTTCTTCCTCTAAACATAACTTTCAATTCATTTTCGCTTTACCACATTTAAAATTAGTTATCTTAATAAGCATTTTTACACAATTTAAGGCTTAAAGAGAGGTATTTTTGAATATTGTTGTATTTGACGAACCATACTGAACAATGCTCTCTTCCTTAAAATTTATAATATATTAATCCACAGTTTTTTGTTCGCATTTCTTTTTTATTTTTATTTAATTTATCTCTTAAATCATTAAAATTTTAATTCGCATTTTTACATAATTTAAGTCTAAATACAGATCGTCATGGGGTATAGTTGTATTTGATAAACTATACCCTGCATGATGATTTGTTTTAAGATTTTATATACTGATCAACATTTTTTTGCTATTATTTATTTTTTTGATTTTCCTTTAATCTTATCATTTTAATAAGCATTTATACATAATTTAAGTCTTAATGGAATGCATAGTGGATGATTTTTGCATTTAATGAACAATCATCCATAATGCTTTCCTTTTAGATTTAAAATATTGATCAACATTTTTGAACGTAGAAAAGTGGTTAACGTCACTTTGGTATGTGCGTCAATTTTTGTTTCAGTCTCATTCTCATTTAAAGAAACTTTGTTTACTTTCTCGCGTGTCGTGGAGATTATAGTGTAGGTACAAAATTGGGTTTTATTTATTTAAAAAATTTCAATAAGAATCTAAAAAAGTTAAGTCTTAATGCAGTGCGTTTTGCCGTTCTGCATAATAATCTGCTTTTAGATTTGATATAGAGAACACCGTTAAATCTAGTGTTTTATTTACAATTTCCAGAAAAGGCTTTATACATAATTTAAGTCTTAGAACGGAGTATTTTACAGCCACATTCGTATTTGATAAACTGTGATTGTGGAATGATCTGTTCTAAGATTTGCTATATTGTTCAACATTTCATTCCTTCATTTTTGTTAGAATTTTAATATATAATTTAAGTCTCAATAAAAAGCATTATGTAGTACTGTTGTATTTGATGAACCATACTGCACGAAGTCATTCTTTAAGAATTTATTTAATATTGATCAGCATTTCTTTGTTCGTATTTTCTTTATTTTCGTTTAATTTAATAAAATAAAATAAAAATATAATAATAGTTTTCACATAATTTAGGTCTTAATTGAAAGCTTTCTGTAGTTCTGTTGTATTTAATAAACTGTTCTACATGATGCTTTATTTTAAGACTTAATATATTGTTTAACATTTTTGTGTTCTTATTTATTTTTGTATCAGTTATTGAATCATTAAAAGTAATTGTCTTAATTTATTTCATTCTAGCTCAAATGAAATGAATGAAAATGGCTTGTAATGCATAATTTAAGTTTTAGCACCAAAGTGTTTTGTAAGATACTGAATCTGGCAGCTCTGTGCCTACATAACAATTTTTTTTTTTAATTTATTTAATAATTTAAAATATTAATTTTTTTCTATCCCATTCAATTTTTCAAAAAACTCGACCTTCAATGATCTTTTAAATATGTATATCCTTCCAAATATAAAAATGAATTTTAAAATTGGACTTTATTTTTTTGCTTTTACTCCATTTCATCATTAAAGTAAAAGTCACGTCGTTTATATGGAATACGCAATACTGGAGCAGTAATTCCCTGTACAGTGTTTTCCTTCTTTTCACTGTAAAAGGGTAGAGACAAAATTTAGCACTGCACTGCGAGTCACGGTTTCGCGGATTCCAATCGACATTTAATCGAATATCTAGCCTTTAAGTGATCCTCGAAGCCCATTCTCTAATTATAAACTTAAAAAAGAAGATTTTAAATTCAGATTCTATTTTTGTTGTTACTTTATAAAAAGAAGAATTCTTAAAATTTTAAGGTCTATTTTCTTCCTCTAAACATAACTTTCAATTCATTTTCGCTTTACCACATTTAAAATTAGTTATCTTAATAAGCATTTTTACACAATTTAAGGCTTAAAGAGAGGTATTTTTGAATATTGTTGTATTTGACGAACCATACTGAACAATGCTCTCTTCCTTAAAATTTATAATATATTAATCCACAGTTTTTTGTTCGCATTTCTTTTTTATTTTTATTTAATTTATCTCTTAAATCATTAAAATTTTAATTCGCATTTTTACATAATTTAAGTCTAAATACAGATCGTCATGGGGTATAGTTGTATTTGATAAACTATACCCTGCATGATGATTTGTTTTAAGATTTTATATACTGATCAACATTTTTTTGCTATTATTTATTTTTTTGATTTTCCTTTAATCTTATCATTTTAATAAGCATTTATACATAATTTAAGTCTTAATGGAATGCATAGTGGATGATTTTTGCATTTAATGAACAATCATCCATAATGCTTTCCTTTTAGATTTAAAATATTGATCAACATTTTTGAACGTAGAAAAGTGGTTAACGTCACTTTGGTATGTGCGTCAATTTTTGTTTCAGTCTCATTCTCATTTAAAGAAACTTTGTTTACTTTCTCGCGTGTCGTGGAGATTATAGTGTAGGTACAAAATTGGGTTTTATTTATTTAAAAAATTTCAATAAGAATCTAAAAAAGTTAAGTCTTAATGCAGTGCGTTTTGCCGTTCTGCATAATAATCTGCTTTTAGATTTGATATAGAGAACACCGTTAAATCTAGTGTTTTATTTACAATTTCCAGAAAAGGCTTTATACATAATTTAAGTCTTAGAACGGAGTATTTTACAGCCACATTCGTATTTGATAAACTGTGATTGTGGAATGATCTGTTCTAAGATTTGCCATATTGTTCAACATTTCATTCCTTCATTTTTGTTAGAATTTTAATATATAATTTAAGTCTCAATAAAAAGCATTATGTAGTACTGTTGTATTTGATAAACTGTACTGCAGGATGCTTTGTTTTAAGACTTTATGTATTGATCTACATTTTTGTATTTTTATTTATTTTCTTCAAATTTATCTCTTTAATTGAATCATTTAAATTTATAATGTTTATAAGTATTTTACTCTATTTGAGTCTAAATGATGTGCGTTTCTCAGTATTGTTGTATTTGATGAACAATACTGAATAATGCTCATCTCTTAGATTTAAAATATTGATCAGCATTTTTATTTATTTTTATTATTTGTTTTTTAATTAAAATTAATTAATTAGTATGAAAGTTCGTATAACATTAATTGTTATAGTATATTTTTGGTATATCAATTAAGAAATTATTTTTTATTGAAATAAGTAAGCGGATTTAAATCATTTAAGTTTGTAGTTCTTTCAAAAAAAGTAAAAAATAAACTTAAATTTTGGTGCACATTCTCATAGCAGATAGTTAGTATAATGTAAAACCTATCTGATATTGATTTTGTATCAATATTTAATGTTCAGTCAACATAAATTCAACATTCAAAATACTAGTGTGCGAGAAAAGTGCAGGTTTTTAAAATGTGTATAATCTTTCTTAAATATTTGCTCAAATTCTATTCTAGTTTTGAAAACATAACTATCGTATTATTTTAGTAATAATTTAACTTACAGCCAACATCTGAGAGCAGAGAAATTAGAATAATTGCAGTCAAAAAGTGACGTGCATATTTGTTATTTCTTACGTCAAAGTGTCATAAATGAAGTTAATATTGGTACGAATTTATGATTAAATAGGTAAAGGATAGGTGCTTATTTCTCAAACTTTTTATCCAAATTTTGGGAATACCTTCTGATGGTTTTAGTAGCAGAAATTTTGCTTTATAACATTTATTAAATGTTTACTCAAATTATATGATAGTTTGTGTAGCTTTGAAATCATATTTATCAAAATGTTTGAGTAAAAATTTAATTTACAGTCAACATCATCATTAATAATCACCGTTATCCGCAAGCAGAAACGTTAAAATAACTGTCAAAAAGTGACAAGCTGTAAGTTGGTATGATTTTGAAAATAAAAAAAATACAAAATAACTAAAGTATTCACATTTTTTATTTTATATATATTTTCTTTTAATTTATAGATTTTTTCACAGCTGTAAGTTTTTTGTGTATTTTGAAAAAAAAAAATACAGAACATCTAAAGTATTCACAGTTTTTATTTCATATATATTTTCTTTTAATTTATAGATTTTTTCACAAGATGAATAAGAACCACTGAGAGCTAGAATATTTGTTGCCGTTTTTTTCATCTAACAATTTGAAATGTGAAAAGTTGGAAGTTAGCGAACTCATCCTCTTCCAGCTCCATTTGCAGATTCGATTGCAGCTCAGTCTTCATTGTTTTCATTCAGTAAACAAACAGGCTTTCATGTTAAATCTGACAGTTTTAGTCGCAGAAATATATAGATGGATATATATAATATCTTTCACAGTGTATAATCTAAGTTAAATATTTCCTCAAGTTCTATGATCATTTGTGTAGCTTTGAAATCATATGAATCATAGTTTTTGAGTAATAATTTAACTTACAGTCAACATCATCACTATCAATCGCCGTTATCCGCAAGCAAAAAAGTTTGAATAACTGTCAAAAAGTGACAAGCTGTAAGTTTTTTGTGTATTTTGAAAAAAAAAAAAAATACAGAACATCTAAAGTATTCACAGTTTTTATATTTTCTTTTAATTTATAGATTTTTTCACAAGATGAATAAGAACCACTGAGAGCTAGAATATTTGTTGCCGTTTCTTTTCATCTAACAATTTGAAATGTGAAAAGTTGGAAGTTAGCGAACTCATCCTCATCCAGCTCCATTTGCAGATTTGATTGCAGCTCAGTCTTCATTGTTTTCATTCAGTAAACAAACAGGCTTTCATGTTAAATCTGACAGTTTTAGTCGCAGAAATATATAGGTAGATACTAGATATATATAATATCTTTTACAGTGTATAATCTCAGTTAAATATTTCCTCAAGTTCTATGATAATTTGTGTAGCTTTAAAATCATAATTATGGTATTATTTGAGTAATAATTTAACTGACTTTCAACATCATCATTATGAATCGCCGTTAGAATAACGGTCACAATGTGACGTAAATATTTGTTATTTTTTACGTCAAAGTGTCATATAAATGAAGTTAATATTGGTGTGAATTTAAGATTAAACTTTTTATCCCAATTTTGTTAATACCTTCTGATGGTTTTAATAGCAGAAATTGTAATCTTTAATCTCTGTTAAATGATTACCCAAATTCTATGATAGTTTGTGTAGCTTTGAAATCATTACCATCATATCGTTTGAGTAATAATTTAACTTACAGTCAACATCAACATTATCAATCGCAGTTATACGCAAGGAGAAAAGTTTGAATAACTGTCAAAAAATGACAAGCTTTAAGTTTTTTTTGTATTTTGAAAAAAAAATACAAAACACCAAAAGTATTCACAATTTTTATTTCATATATATTTTCTTTTAATTTATAGATTTTTTCACAAGATGAATAAGCACCACTGAGAACTAGAATATTTGTTGCCGTTTTTTTTCATCTAACAATTTGAAATGTGAAAAGTTGGAAGTTTGCAAACTCATCCTCTTCCAGCTCCATTTGCAGATTCGAATGCAGCTCAGTCTTCATTGTTTTCATTCAGTAAACATACAGGCTTTCATGTTAAATCTGACAGTTTTAGTCGCAGAAATATATAGATGGATATATATAATATCTTTCACAGTGTATAATCTAAGTTAAATATTTCCTCAAGTTCTATGATCATTTGTGTAGCTTTGAAATCATATGAATCATAGTTTTTGAGTAATAATTTAACTTACAGTCAACATCATCATTATCAATCGCCGTTATTCAGAAGCAGAAAAGTTGGAATAACCATCAAAAAGTGACAATCTGTAAGTTGTTTGTGTATTTCGAAAAAAAAAAAAAAAAAAATACGAAACAGCGACAGTATTCACATTTTTTATTTCTGATATTTTTTCTTTGTATTTATAGTTTATTCGCAACACAAATAAGCTGAAATATTTTTTGCCGTTTTTTCCATCTAACAATTTGAATCGTCGTCCATCTCCGTTTTCGGCTTCGATTACTTCGTTTTACTGTAAGTACTACTGAAATATGAACCGATATATTGAGAAGTTTATATTTTTCTATGCTGACATCTGACAGAAATAACAATTCTCTATTTTGTCTTGAGAGGTGATTTTTTACATTGCCAAAAAAAAAGCGACATATACGAACATGCCTTTTTTTAAATGTCAAAGTGTCATAAATAAAAGTAAAATATAGATACCAATTTACTGGCGTTTTTCATTGGTAATCCAGAATAGAAATATAAATCGAAATTTTAACGACGGCAAAAGTATTTTGACAAATTTAAACAGACTTTTTGAATAATTTAAATCTTAGAACGGAATATTTTACAGCCACATTCGTATTTGATAAACTGTGACTGTAGAATGATCTGTTCTAAGATTTGCCATATTGATCAACATTTCGTTCCTTTCATTTTTGTTAGCATTTTGATATATAATTTAAGTCTCAATAAAAAGCATTTTGTAGTACTGTTGTATTTGATAAACTGTACTGCAGGATGCTTTGTTTTAAGACTTTATGTATTGATCTACATTTTTGTATTTTTATTTATTTTCTTCAAATTTATCTCTTTAATTGAATCATTTAAATTTATAATGTTTATAAGTATTTTACTCTATTTGAGTCTAAATGATGTGCGTTTCTCAGTATTGTTGTATTTGATGAACAATACTGAATAATGCTCATCTCTTAGATTTAAAATATTGATCAGCATTTTTATTGATCTCTAATTTAAATTTATCATCTCAACTAGCTTTTTTTATAATTTAAGTCTTAAAACATAAGCTTTATGGAGGATTGTTGCAGTCGATAAACTATCCGTGTGAAGCTTTGTTTTAAGATTTAATATATTGATCAGCATTTTTATTTATTTTTATTATTTGTTTTTTAATTAAAATTAATTAATTAGTATGAAAGTTCGTATAACATTAATTGTTATAGTATATTTTTGGTATATCAATTAAGAAATTATTTTTTATTGAAATAAGTAAGCGAATTTAAATCATTTAAGTTTGTAGTTCTTTCACAAAAAGTAAAAAAATAAACTTAAATTTTGGTGCACATTCTCATAGCAGATAGTTAGTATAATGTAAAACCTATCTGATATTGATTTTGTATCAATATTTAATGTTCAGTCAACATAAATTCAACATTCAAAATACTAGTGTGCGAGAAAAGTGCAGGTTTTTAAAATGTGTATAATCTTTGTTAAATATTTACTCAAACTCTATTCTAGTTTTGAAAACATAACTATCGTATTATTTTAGTAATAATTTAACTTACAGCCAACATCTGAGAGCAGAGAAATTAGAATAATTGCAGTCAAAAAGTGACGTGCATATTTGTTATTTCTTACGTCAAAGTGTCATAAATGAAGTTAATATTGGTACGAATTTATGATTAAATAGGTAAAGGATAGGTGCTTATTTCTCAAACTTTTTATCCAAATTTTGGGAATACCTTCTGATGGTTTTAGTAGCAGAAATTTTGCTTTATAATATTTATTAAATGTTTACTCAAATTCTATGATAGTTTGTGTAGCTTTGAAATCATATTTATCAAAATGTTTGAGTAAAAATTTAATTTACAGTCAACATCATCATTAATAATCACCGTTATCCGCAAGCAGAAACGTTAAAATAACTGTCAAAAAGTGACAAGCTGTAAGTTGGTATGATTTTGAAAATAAAAAAAATACAAAATAACTAAAGTATTCACATTTTTTATTTTATATATATTTTCTTTTAATTTATAGATTTTTTCACAGCTGTAAGTTTTTTGTGTATTTTGAAAAAAAAAAATACAGAACATCTAAAGTATTCACAGTTTTTATTTCATATATATTTTCTTTTAATTTATAGATTTTTTCACAAGATGAATAAGCACCACTGAGAGCTAGAATATTTGTTGCCGTTTCTTTTCATCTAACAATTTGAAATGTGAAAAGTTGGAAGTTAGCGAACTCATCCTCTTCCAGCTCCATTTGCAGATTCGATTGCAGCTCAGTCTTCATTGTTTTCATTCAGTAAACAAACAGGCTTTCATGTTAAATCTGACAGTTTTAGTCGCAGAAATATATAGGTAGATACTAGATATATATAATATCTTTTACAGTGTATAATCTCAGTTAAATATTTCCTCAAGTTCTATGATAATTTGTGTAGCTTTAAAATCATAATTATGGTATTATTTGAGTAATAATTTAACTGACTTTCAACATCATCATTATGAATCGCCGTTATCCGGAAATAGAAGAGTTAGAATAACGGTCACAATGTGACGTAAATATGTGTTATTTTTTACGTCAAAGTGTCATATAAATGAAGTTAATATTGGTGTGAATTTAAGATTAAACTTTTTATCCCAATTTTGTTAATACCTTCTGATGGTTTTAATAGCAGAAATTGTAATCTTTAATCTCTGTTAAATGATTACCCAAATTCTATGATAGTTTGTGTAGCTTTGAAATCATTACCATCATATTGTTTGAGTAATAATTTAACTTACAGTCAACATGAACATTATCAATCAAAGTTATACGCAAGGAGAAAAGTTTGAATAACTGTCAAAAAATGACAAGCTGTAAGTTTTTTTTGTATTTTGAAAAAAAAATACAAAACACCAAAAGTATTCACAATTTTTATTTCATATATATTTTCTTTTAATTTATAGATTTTTTCACAAGATGAATAAGCACCACTGAGAACTAGAATATTTGTTGCCGTTTTTTTTCATCTAACAATTTGAAATGTGAAAAGTTGGAAGTTTGCAAACTCATCCTCTTCCAGCTCCATTTGCAGATTCGAATGCAGCTCAGTCTTCATTGTTTTCATTCAGTAAACAAACAGGCTTTCATGTTAAATCTGACAGTTTTAGTCGCAGAAATATATAGATGGATATATATAATATCTTTCACAGTGTATAATCTAAGTTAAATATTTCCTCAAGTTCTATGATCATTTGTGTAGCTTTGAAATCATATGAATCATAGTTTTTGAGTAATAATTTAACTTACAGTCAACATCATCATTATCAATCGCCGTTATCCGCAAGCAGAAAAGTTTGAATAACTGTCAAAAAGTGACAAGCTGTAAGTTTTTTGTGTATTTTGAAAAAAAAAAAAATACAGAACATCTAAAGTATTCACAGTTTTTATTTCATATATATTTTCTTTTAATTTATAGATTTTTTCACAAGATGAATAAGAACCACTGAGAGCTAGAATATTTGTTGCCGTTTCTTTTCATCTAACAATTTGAAATGTGAACAGTTGGAAGTTAGCGAACTCATCCTCATCCAGCTCCATTTGCAGATTCGGTTGCAGCTCAGTCTTCATTGTTTTCATTCAGTAAACAAACAGGCTTTCATGTTAAATCTGACAGTTTTAGTCGCAGAAATATATAGGTAGATACTAGATATATATAATATCTTTTACAGTGTAGAATCTCAGTTAAATATTTCCTCAAGTTCTATGATAATTTGTGTAGCTTTAAAATCATAATTATGGTATTATTTGAGTAATAATTTAACTGACTTTCAACATCATCATTATGAATCGCCGTTATCCGGAAATAGAAGAGTTAGAATAACGGTCACAATGTGACGTAAATATTTGTTATTTTTTACGTCAAAGTGTCATATAAATGAAGTTAATATTGGTGTGAATTTAAGATTAAACTTTTTATCCCAATTTTGTTAATACCTTCTGATGGTTTTAATAGCAGAAATTGTAATCTTTAATCTCTGTTAAATGATTACCCAAATTCTATGATAGTTTGTGTAGCTTTGAAATCATTACCATCATATTGTTTGAGTAATAATTTAACTTACAGTCAACATGAACATTATCAATCAAAGTTATACGCAAGGAGAAAAGTTTGAATAACTGTCAAAAAATGACAAGCTGTAAGTTTTTTTTGTATTTTGAAAAAAAAAATACAAAACACCAAAGGTATTCACAATTTTTATTTCATATATATTTTCTTTTAATTTATAGATTTTTTCACAAGATGAATAAGCACCACTGAGAACTAGAATATTTGTTGCCGTTTTTTTCATCTAACAATTTGAAATGTGAAAAGTTGGAAGTTTGCAAACTCATCCTCTTCCAGCTCCATTTGCAGATTCGAATGCAGCTCAGTCTTCATTGTTTTCATTCAGTAAACAAACAGGCTTTCATGTTAAATCTGACAGTTTTAGTCGCAGAAATATATAGATGGATATATATAATATCTTTCACAGTGTATAATCTAAGTTAAATATTTCCTCAAGTTCTATGATCATTTGTGTAGCTTTGAAATCATATGAATCATAGTTTTTGAGTAATAATTTAACTTACAGTCAACATCATCATTATCAATCGCCGTTATTCAGAAGCAGAAAAGTTGGAATAACCATCAAAAAGTGACAATCTGTAAGTTGTTTGTGTATTTCGAAAAAAAAAAAAAAAAAAATACGAAACAGCGACAGTATTCACATTTTTTATTTCTGATATTTTTTCTTTGTATTTATAGTTTATTCGCAACACAAATAAGCTGAAATATTTTTTGCCGTTTTTTCCATCTAACAATTTGAATCGTCGTCCATCTCCGTTTTCGGCTTCGATTACTTCGTTTTACTGTAAGTACTACTGAAATATGAACCGATATATTGAGAAGTTTATATTTTTCTATGCTGACATCTGACAGAAATAACAATTCTCTATTTTGTCTTGAGAGGTGATTTTTTACATTGCCAAAAAAAAAGCGACATATACGAACATGCCTTTTTTTAAATGTCAAAGTGTCATAAATAAAAGTAAAATATAGATACCAATTTACTGGCGTTTTTCATTGGTAATCCAGAATAGAAATATAAATCGAAATTTTAACGACGGCAAAAGTATTTTGACAAATTTAAACAGACTTTTTGAATAATTTAAATCTTAGAACGGAATATTTTACAGCCACATTCGTATTTGATAAACTGTGACTGTAGAATGATCTGTTCTAAGATTTGCCATATTGATCAACATTTCGTTCCTTTCATTTTTGTTAGCATTTTGATATATAATTTAAGTCTCAATAAAAAGCATTTTGTAGTACTGTTGTATTTGATAAACTGTACTGCAGGATGCTTTGTTTTAAGACTTTATGTATTGATCTACATTTTTGTATTTTTATTTATTTTCTTCAAATTTATCTCTTTAATTGAATCATTTAAATTTATAATGTTTATAAGTATTTTACTCTATTTGAGTCTAAATGATGTGCGTTTCTCAGTATTGTTGTATTTGATGAACAATACTGAATAATGCTCATCTCTTAGATTTAAAATATTGATCAGCATTTTTATTGATCTCTAATTTAAATTTATCATCTCAACTAGCTTTTTTTATAATTTAAGTCTTAAAACATAAGCTTTATGGAGGATTGTTGCAGTCGATAAACTATCCGTGTGAAGCTTTGTTTTAAGATTTAATATATTGATCAGCATTTTTATTTATTTTTATTATTTGTTTTTTAATTAAAATTAATTAATTAGTATGAAAGTTCGTATAACATTAATTGTTATAGTATATTTTTGGTATATCAATTAAGAAATTATTTTTTATTGAAATAAGTAAGCGAATTTAAATCATTTAAGTTTGTAGTTCTTTCACAAAAAGTAAAAAAATAAACTTAAATTTTGGTGCACATTCTCATAGCAGATAGTTAGTATAATGTAAAACCTATCTGATATTGATTTTGTATCAATATTTAATGTTCAGTCAACATAAATTCAACATTCAAAATACTAGTGTGCGAGAAAAGTGCAGGTTTTTAAAATGTGTATAATCTTTGTTAAATATTTACTCAAACTCTATTCTAGTTTTGAAAACATAACTATCGTATTATTTTAGTAATAATTTAACTTACAGCCAACATCTGAGAGCAGAGAAATTAGAATAATTGCAGTCAAAAAGTGACGTGCATATTTGTTATTTCTTACGTCAAAGTGTCATAAATGAAGTTAATATTGGTACGAATTTATGATTAAATAGGTAAAGGATAGGTGCTTATTTCTCAAACTTTTTATCCAAATTTTGGGAATACCTTCTGATGGTTTTAGTAGCAGAAATTTTGCTTTATAATATTTATTAAATGTTTACTCAAATTCTATGATAGTTTGTGTAGCTTTGAAATCATATTTATCAAAATGTTTGAGTAAAAATTTAATTTACAGTCAACATCATCATTAATAATCACCGTTATCCGCAAGCAGAAACGTTAAAATAACTGTCAAAAAGTGACAAGCTGTAAGTTGGTATGATTTTGAAAATAAAAAAAATACAAAATAACTAAAGTATTCACATTTTTTATTTTATATATATTTTCTTTTAATTTATAGATTTTTTCACAGCTGTAAGTTTTTTGTGTATTTTGAAAAAAAAAAATACAGAACATCTAAAGTATTCACAGTTTTTATTTCATATATATTTTCTTTTAATTTATAGATTTTTTCACAAGATGAATAAGCACCACTGAGAGCTAGAATATTTGTTGCCGTTTCTTTTCATCTAACAATTTGAAATGTGAAAAGTTGGAAGTTAGCGAACTCATCCTCTTCCAGCTCCATTTGCAGATTCGATTGCAGCTCAGTCTTCATTGTTTTCATTCAGTAAACAAACAGGCTTTCATGTTAAATCTGACAGTTTTAGTCGCAGAAATATATAGGTAGATACTAGATATATATAATATCTTTTACAGTGTATAATCTCAGTTAAATATTTCCTCAAGTTCTATGATAATTTGTGTAGCTTTAAAATCATAATTATGGTATTATTTGAGTAATAATTTAACTGACTTTCAACATCATCATTATGAATCGCCGTTATCCGGAAATAGAAGAGTTAGAATAACGGTCACAATGTGACGTAAATATGTGTTATTTTTTACGTCAAAGTGTCATATAAATGAAGTTAATATTGGTGTGAATTTAAGATTAAACTTTTTATCCCAATTTTGTTAATACCTTCTGATGGTTTTAATAGCAGAAATTGTAATCTTTAATCTCTGTTAAATGATTACCCAAATTCTATGATAGTTTGTGTAGCTTTGAAATCATTACCATCATATTGTTTGAGTAATAATTTAACTTACAGTCAACATGAACATTATCAATCAAAGTTATACGCAAGGAGAAAAGTTTGAATAACTGTCAAAAAATGACAAGCTGTAAGTTTTTTTTGTATTTTGAAAAAAAAAATACAAAACACCAAAGGTATTCACAATTTTTATTTCATATATATTTTCTTTTAATTTATAGATTTTTTCACAAGATGAATAAGCACCACTGAGAACTAGAATATTTGTTGCCGTTTTTTTCATCTAACAATTTGAAATGTGAAAAGTTGGAAGTTTGCAAACTCATCCTCTTCCAGCTCCATTTGCAGATTCGAATGCAGCTCAGTCTTCATTGTTTTCATTCAGTAAACAAACAGGCTTTCATGTTAAATCTGACAGTTTTAGTCGCAGAAATATATAGATGGATATATATAATATCTTTCACAGTGTATAATCTAAGTTAAATATTTCCTCAAGTTCTATGATCATTTGTGTAGCTTTGAAATCATATGAATCATAGTTTTTGAGTAATAATTTAACTTACAGTCAACATCATCATTATCAATCGCCGTTATTCAGAAGCAGAAAAGTTGGAATAACCATCAAAAAGTGACAATCTGTAAGTTGTTTGTGTATTTCGAAAAAAAAAAAAAAAAAAATACGAAACAGCGACAGTATTCACATTTTTTATTTCTGATATTTTTTCTTTGTATTTATAGTTTATTCGCAACACAAATAAGCTGAAATATTTTTTGCCGTTTTTTCCATCTAACAATTTGAATCGTCGTCCATCTCCGTTTTCGGCTTCGATTACTTCGTTTTACTGTAAGTACTACTGAAATATGAACCGATATATTGAGAAGTTTATATTTTTCTATGCTGACATCTGACAGAAATAACAATTCTCTATTTTGTCTTGAGAGGTGATTTTTTACATTGCCAAAAAAAAAGCGACATATACGAACATGCCTTTTTTTAAATGTCAAAGTGTCATAAATAAAAGTAAAATATAGATACCAATTTACTGGCGTTTTTCATTGGTAATCCAGAATAGAAATATAAATCGAAATTTTAACGACGGCAAAAGTATTTTGACAAATTTAAACAGACTTTTTGAATAATTTAAATCTTAGAACGGAATATTTTACAGCCACATTCGTATTTGATAAACTGTGACTGTAGAATGATCTGTTCTAAGATTTGCCATATTGATCAACATTTCGTTCCTTTCATTTTTGTTAGCATTTTGATATATAATTTAAGTCTCAATAAAAAGCATTTTGTAGTACTGTTGTATTTGATAAACTGTACTGCAGGATGCTTTGTTTTAAGACTTTATGTATTGATCTACATTTTTGTATTTTTATTTATTTTCTTCAAATTTATCTCTTTAATTGAATCATTTAAATTTATAATGTTTATAAGTATTTTACTCTATTTGAGTCTAAATGATGTGCGTTTCTCAGTATTGTTGTATTTGATGAACAATACTGAATAATGCTCATCTCTTAGATTTAAAATATTGATCAGCATTTTTATTGATCTCTAATTTAAATTTATCATCTCAACTAGCTTTTTTTATAATTTAAGTCTTAAAACATAAGCTTTATGGAGGATTGTTGCAGTCGATAAACTATCCGTGTGAAGCTTTGTTTTAAGATTTAATATATTGATCAGCATTTTTATTTATTTTTATTATTTGTTTTTTAATTAAAATTAATTAATTAGTATGAAAGTTCGTATAACATTAATTGTTATAGTATATTTTTGGTATATCAATTAAGAAATTATTTTTTATTGAAATAAGTAAGCGAATTTAAATCATTTAAGTTTGTAGTTCTTTCACAAAAAGTAAAAAAATAAACTTAAATTTTGGTGCACATTCTCATAGCAGATAGTTAGTATAATGTAAAACCTATCTGATATTGATTTTGTATCAATATTTAATGTTCAGTCAACATAAATTCAACATTCAAAATACTAGTGTGCGAGAAAAGTGCAGGTTTTTAAAATGTGTATAATCTTTGTTAAATATTTACTCAAACTCTATTCTAGTTTTGAAAACATAACTATCGTATTATTTTAGTAATAATTTAACTTACAGCCAACATCTGAGAGCAGAGAAATTAGAATAATTGCAGTCAAAAAGTGACGTGCATATTTGTTATTTCTTACGTCAAAGTGTCATAAATGAAGTTAATATTGGTACGAATTTATGATTAAATAGGTAAAGGATAGGTGCTTATTTCTCAAACTTTTTATCCAAATTTTGGGAATACCTTCTGATGGTTTTAGTAGCAGAAATTTTGCTTTATAATATTTATTAAATGTTTACTCAAATTCTATGATAGTTTGTGTAGCTTTGAAATCATATTTATCAAAATGTTTGAGTAAAAATTTAATTTACAGTCAACATCATCATTAATAATCACCGTTATCCGCAAGCAGAAACGTTAAAATAACTGTCAAAAAGTGACAAGCTGTAAGTTGGTATGATTTTGAAAATAAAAAAAATACAAAATAACTAAAGTATTCACATTTTTTATTTTATATATATTTTCTTTTAATTTATAGATTTTTTCACAGCTGTAAGTTTTTTGTGTATTTTGAAAAAAAAAAATACAGAACATCTAAAGTATTCACAGTTTTTATTTCATATATATTTTCTTTTAATTTATAGATTTTTTCACAAGATGAATAAGCACCACTGAGAGCTAGAATATTTGTTGCCGTTTCTTTTCATCTAACAATTTGAAATGTGAAAAGTTGGAAGTTAGCGAACTCATCCTCTTCCAGCTCCATTTGCAGATTCGATTGCAGCTCAGTCTTCATTGTTTTCATTCAGTAAACAAACAGGCTTTCATGTTAAATCTGACAGTTTTAGTCGCAGAAATATATAGGTAGATACTAGATATATATAATATCTTTTACAGTGTATAATCTCAGTTAAATATTTCCTCAAGTTCTATGATAATTTGTGTAGCTTTAAAATCATAATTATGGTATTATTTGAGTAATAATTTAACTGACTTTCAACATCATCATTATGAATCGCCGTTATCCGGAAATAGAAGAGTTAGAATAACGGTCACAATGTGACGTAAATATGTGTTATTTTTTACGTCAAAGTGTCATATAAATGAAGTTAATATTGGTGTGAATTTAAGATTAAACTTTTTATCCCAATTTTGTTAATACCTTCTGATGGTTTTAATAGCAGAAATTGTAATCTTTAATCTCTGTTAAATGATTACCCAAATTCTATGATAGTTTGTGTAGCTTTGAAATCATTACCATCATATTGTTTGAGTAATAATTTAACTTACAGTCAACATGAACATTATCAATCAAAGTTATACGCAAGGAGAAAAGTTTGAATAACTGTCAAAAAATGACAAGCTGTAAGTTTTTTTTGTATTTTGAAAAAAAAAATACAAAACACCAAAGGTATTCACAATTTTTATTTCATATATATTTTCTTTTAATTTATAGATTTTTTCACAAGATGAATAAGCACCACTGAGAACTAGAATATTTGTTGCCGTTTTTTTCATCTAACAATTTGAAATGTGAAAAGTTGGAAGTTTGCAAACTCATCCTCTTCCAGCTCCATTTGCAGATTCGAATGCAGCTCAGTCTTCATTGTTTTCATTCAGTAAACAAACAGGCTTTCATGTTAAATCTGACAGTTTTAGTCGCAGAAATATATAGATGGATATATATAATATCTTTCACAGTGTATAATCTATAAGTTAAATATTTCCTCAAGTTCTATGATCATTTGTGTAGCTTTGAAATCATATGAATCATAGTTTTTGAGTAATAATTTAACTTACAGTCAACATCATCATTATCAATCGCCGTTATTCAGAAGCAGAAAAGTTGGAATAACCATCAAAAAGTGACAATCTGTAAGTTGTTTGTGTATTTCGAAAAAAAAAAAAAAAAAAATACGAAACAGCGACAGTATTCACATTTTTTATTTCTGATATTTTTTCTTTGTATTTATAGTTTATTCGCAACACAAATAAGCTGAAATATTTTTTGCCGTTTTTTCCATCTAACAATTTGAATCGTCGTCCATCTCCGTTTTCGGCTTCGATTACTTCGTTTTACTGTAAGTACTACTGAAATATGAACCGATATATTGAGAAGTTTATATTTTTCTATGCTGACATCTGACAGAAATAACAATTCTCTATTTTGTCTTGAGAGGTGATTTTTTACATTGCCAAAAAAAAAGCGACATATACGAACATGCCTTTTTTTAAATGTCAAAGTGTCATAAATAAAAGTAAAATATAGATACCAATTTACTGGCGTTTTTCATTGGTAATCCAGAATAGAAATATAAATCGAAATTTTAACGACGGCAAAAGTATTTTGACAAATTTAAACAGACTTTTTGAATAATTTAAATCTTAGAACGGAATATTTTACAGCCACATTCGTATTTGATAAACTGTGACTGTAGAATGATCTGTTCTAAGATTTGCCATATTGATCAACATTTCGTTCCTTTCATTTTTGTTAGCATTTTGATATATAATTTAAGTCTCAATAAAAAGCATTCTGTAGTACTGTTGTATTTGATAAACTGTACTGCAGGATGCTTTGTTTTAAGACTTTATGTATTGATCTACATTTTTGTATTTTTATTTATTTTCTTCAAATTTATCTCTTTAATTGAATCATTTAAATTTATAATGTTTATAAGTATTTTACTCTATTTGAGTCTAAATGATGTGCGTTTCTCAGTATTGTTGTATTTGATGAACAATACTGAATAATGCTCATCTCTTAGATTTAAAATATTGATCAGCATTTTTATTGATCTCTAATTTAAATTTATCATCTCAACTAGCTTTTTTTATAATTTAAGTCTTAAAACATATAAGCTTTATGCAGGATTGTTGCAGTCGATAAACTATCCGTGTGAAGCTTTGTTTTAAGATTTAATATATTGATCAGCATTTTTATTTATTTTTATTATTTGTTTTTTAATTAAAATTAATTAATTAGTATGAAAGTTCGTATAACATTAATTGTTATAGTATATTTTTGGTATATCAATTAAGAAATTATTTTTTATTGAAATAAGTAAGCGGATTTAAATCATTTAAGTTTGTAGTTCTTTCAAAAAAAGTAAAAAAATAAACTTAAATTTTGGTGCACATTCTCATAGCAGATAGTTAGTATAATGTAAAACCTATCTGATATTGATTTTGTATCAATATTTAATGTTCAGTCAACATAAATTCAACATTCAAAATACTAGTGTGCGAGAAAAGTGCAGGTTTTTAAAATGTGTATAATCTTTGTTAAATATTTACTCAAACTCTATTCTAGTTTTGAAAACATAACTATCGTATTATTTTAGTAATAATTTAACTTACAGCCAACATCTGAGAGCAGAGAAATTAGAATAATTGCAGTCAAAAAGTGACGTGCATATTTGTTATTTCTCACGTCAAAGTGTCATAAATGAAGTTAATATTGGTACGAATTTATGATTAAATAGGTAAAGGATAGGTGCTTATTTCTCAAACTTTTTATCCAAATTTTGGGAATACCTTCTGATGGTTTTAGTAGCAGAAATTTTGCTTTATAATATTTATTAAATGTTTACTAAAATTCTATGATAGTTTGTGTAGCTTTGAAATCATATTTATCAAAATGTTTGAGTTAAAATTTAATTTACAGTCAACATCATCATCAATAATCACCGTTATCCGCAAGCAGAAAAGTTTGAATAACTGTCAAAAAGTGACAAGCTGTAAGTTTTTTGTGTATTTTGAAAAAAAAAAAAATACAGAACATCTAAAGTATTCACAGTTTTTATTTCATATATATTTTCTTTTAATTTATAGATTTTTTCACAAGATGAATAAGAACCACTGAGAGCTAGAATATTTGTTGCCGTTTTTTTCATCTAACAATTTGAAATGTGAAAAGTTGGAAGTTAGCGAACTCATCCTCTTCCAGCTCCATTTGCAGATTCGATTGCAGCTCAGTCTTCATTGTTTTCATTCAGTAAACAAACAGGCTTTCATGTTAAATCTGACAGTTTTAGTCGCAGAAATATATAGATGGATATATATAATATCTTTCACAGTGTATAATCTAAGTTAAATATTTCCTCAAGTTCTATGATCATTTGTGTAGCTTTGAAATCATATGAATCATAGTTTTTGAGTAATAATTTAACTTACAGTCAACATCATCACTATCAATCGCCGTTATCCGCAAGCAAAAAAGTTTGAATAACTGTCAAAAAGTGACAAGCTGTAAGTTTTTTGTGTATTTTGAAAAAAAAAAAAAATACAGAACATCTAAAGTATTCACAGTTTTTATATTTTCTTTTAATTTATAGATTTTTTCACAAGATGAATAAGAACCACTGAGAGCTAGAATATTTGTTGCCGTTTCTTTTCATCTAACAATTTGAAATGTGAAAAGTTGGAAGTTAGCGAACTCATCCTCATCCAGCTCCATTTGCAGATTTGATTGCAGCTCAGTCTTCATTGTTTTCATTCAGTAAACAAACAGGCTTTCATGTTAAATCTGACAGTTTTAGTCGCAGAAATATATAGGTAGATACTAGATATATATAATATCTTTTACAGTGTATAATCTCAGTTAAATATTTCCTCAAGTTCTATGATAATTTGTGTAGCTTTAAAATCATAATTATCGTATTATTTGAGTAATAATTTAACTGACTTTCAACATCATCATTATGAATCGCCGTTATCCGGAATTAGAAGAGTTAGAATAACGGTCACAATGTGACGTAAATATGTGTTATTTTTTACGTCAAAGTGTCATGTAAATGAAGTTAATATTGGTGTGAATTTAAGATTAAACTTTTTATCCCTATTTTGTTAATACCTTCTGATGGTTTTAATAGCAGAAATTGTAATCTTTAATCTCTGTTAAATGATTACCCATATGATAGTTTGTGCAGCTTTGAAATCATTACCATCGTATTGTTTGAGTAATAATTTAACTTACAGTCAACATCATCATTATCAATCGCCGTTATCCGCAAGCAGAAAAGCTTGAATAACTGTCAAAAAGTGACAAGCTGTAAGTTTTTTTTTGTATTTTGAAAAAAAAATACAAAACACCTAAAGTATTCACAATTTTTATTTCATATATATTTTCTTTTAATTTATAGATTTTTTCACAAGATGAATAAGCATCACTGAGAGCTAGAATATTTGTTGCCGTTTCTTTTCATCTAACAATTTGAAATGTGAAAAGTTGAAAGTAGGAAATTAGCGAACTCATCCTCATCCAGCTCCATTTGCAGTTTCGATTGCAGCTCAGTCTTCATTGTTTTCAGGGAGTAAACAAACAGGATTTCATGTCAAATCTGACAGTTTTAGTCGCAGAAATATATAGGTATATTAGATATATAATATCTTTGACAGTGTATAATCTAAGTTAAATATTTCCTCAAGTTCTATGATCATTTGTGTAGCTTTGAAATCATATAAATCATAGTTTTTGAGTAATAATTTAACTTACAGTCAACATCATCATTATCAATCGCCGTTATTCAGAAGCAGAAAAGTTGGAATAACCATTAAAAAGTGACAAGCTGTAAGTTGTTTGTGTATTTAAAAAAAAAAAAAAAATACAAAACAGCGACAGTATTCACATTTTTTATTTCTGATATTTTTTCTTTGTATTTATAGTTTATTCGCAACACAAATAAGCTGAAATATTTTTTGCCGTTTTTTCCATCTAACAATTTGAATCGTCGTCCATCTCCGTTTTCAGCTTCGAGTACTTCGTTTTACTGTAAGTACTACTGAAATATGAACCGATATATTGAGAAGTTTATATTTTTCTATGAAATAACAATTCTCTATTTTGTCTTGAGAGGTGATTTTTTACATTGCCAAAAAAAAGCGACATATACGAACATGCCTTTTTTTAAATGTCAAAGTGTCATAAATAAAAGTAAAATATAGATACCAATTTACTGGTGTTTTTCATTGGTAATCCAGAATAGAAATATCAATCGAAATTTTAACGACGGCAAAAGTATTTTGACAAATTTAAACAGACTTTTTGAATAATTTAAATCTTAGAACGGAATATTTTACAGCCACATTCGTATTTGATAAACTGTGACTGTAGAATGATCTGTTCTAAGATTTGCCATATTGATCAACATTTCGTTCCTTTCATTTTTGTTAGCATTTTGATATATAATTTAAGTCTCAATAAAAAGCATTTTGTAGTACTGTTGTATTTGATAAACTGTACTGCAGGATGCTTTGTTTTAAGACTTTATGTATTGATCTACATTTTTGTATTTTTATTTATTTTCTTCAAATTTATCTCTTTAATTGAATCATTTAAATTTATAATGTTTATAAGTATTTTACTCTATTTGAGTCTAAATGATGTGCGTTTCTCAGTATTGTTGTATTTGATGAACAATACTGAATAATGCTCATCTCTTAGATTTAAAATATTGATCAGCATTTTTATTGATCTCTAATTTAAATTTATCATCTCAACTAGCTTTTTTTATAATTTAAGTCTTAAAACATAAGCTTTATGGAGGATTGTTGCAGTCGATAAACTATCCGTGTGAAGCTTTGTTTTAAGATTTAATATATTGATCAGCATTTTTATTTATTTTTATTATTTGTTTTTTAATTAAAATTAATTAATTAGTATGAAAGTTCGTATAACATTAATTGTTATAGTATATTTTTGGTATATCAATTAAGAAATTATTTTTTATTGAAATAAGTAAGCGAATTTAAATCATTTAAGTTTGTAGTTCTTTCACAAAAAGTAAAAAAATAAACTTAAATTTTGGTGCACATTCTCATAGCAGATAGTTAGTATAATGTAAAACCTATCTGATATTGATTTTGTATCAATATTTAATGTTCAGTCAACATAAATTCAACATTCAAAATACTAGTGTGCGAGAAAAGTGCAGGTTTTTAAAATGTGTATAATCTTTGTTAAATATTTACTCAAACTCTATTCTAGTTTTGAAAACATAACTATCGTATTATTTTAGTAATAATTTAACTTACAGCCAACATCTGAGAGCAGAGAAATTAGAATAATTGCAGTCAAAAAGTGACGTGCATATTTGTTATTTCTTACGTCAAAGTGTCATAAATGAAGTTAATATTGGTACGAATTTATGATTAAATAGGTAAAGGATAGGTGCTTATTTCTCAAACTTTTTATCCAAATTTTGGGAATACCTTCTGATGGTTTTAGTAGCAGAAATTTTGCTTTATAATATTTATTAAATGTTTACTCAAATTCTATGATAGTTTGTGTAGCTTTGAAATCATATTTATCAAAATGTTTGAGTAAAAATTTAATTTACAGTCAACATCATCATTAATAATCACCGTTATCCGCAAGCAGAAACGTTAAAATAACTGTCAAAAAGTGACAAGCTGTAAGTTGGTATGATTTTGAAAATAAAAAAAATACAAAATAACTAAAGTATTCACATTTTTTATTTTATATATATTTTCTTTTAATTTATAGATTTTTTCACAGCTGTAAGTTTTTTGTGTATTTTGAAAAAAAAAAATACAGAACATCTAAAGTATTCACAGTTTTTATTTCATATATATTTTCTTTTAATTTATAGATTTTTTCACAAGATGAATAAGCACCACTGAGAACTAGAATATTTGTTGCCGTTTTTTTCATCTAACAATTTGAAATGTGAAAAGTTGGAAGTTTGCAAACTCATCCTCTTCCAGCTCCATTTGCAGATTCGAATGCAGCTCAGTCTTCATTGTTTTCATTCAGTAAACAAACAGGCTTTCATGTTAAATCTGACAGTTTTAGTCGCAGAAATATATATGTAGATACTAGATATATATAATATCTTTTACAGTGTATAATCTCAGTTAAATATTTCCTCAAGTTCATTGATAATTTGTGTAGCTTTAAAATCATAATTATCGTATTATTTGAGTAATAATTTAACTGACTTTCAACATCATCATTATGAATCGCCGTTATCCGGAAATAGAAGAGTTAGAATAACGGTCACAATGTGACGTAAATATGTGTTATTTTTTACGTCAAAGTGTCATATAAATGAAGTTAATATTGGTGTGAATTTAAGATTAAACTTTTTATCCCAATTTTGTTAATACCTTCTGATGGTTTTAATAGCAGAAATTGTAATCTTTAATCTCTGTTAAATGATTACCCAAATTCTATGATAGTTTGTGTAGCTTTGAAATCATTACCATCATATTGTTTGAGTAATAATTTAACTTACAGTCAACATGAACATTATCAATCAAAGTTATACGCAAGGAGAAAAGTTTGAATAACTGTCAAAAAATGACAAGCTGTAAGTTTTTTTTGTATTTTGAAAAAAAAAATACAAAACACCAAAGGTATTCACAATTTTTATTTCATATATATTTTCTTTTAATTTATAGATTTTTTCACAAGATGAATAAGAACCACTGAGAGCTAGAATATTTGTTGCCGTTTCTTTTCATCTAACAATTTGAAATGTGAACAGTTGGAAGTTAGCGAACTCATCCTCATCCAGCTCCATTTGCAGATTCGGTTGCAGCTCAGTCTTCATTGTTTTCATTCAGTAAACAAACAGCCTTTCATGTTACATCTGACAGTTTTAGTCGCAGAAATATATAGATGGATATATATAATATCTTTCACAGTGTATAATCTAAGTTAAATATTTCCTCAAGTTCTATGATCATTTGTGTAGCTTTGAAATCATATGAATCATAGTTTTTGAGTAATAATTTAACTTACAGTCAACATCATCATTATCAATCGCCGTTATCCGCAAGCAGAAAAGTTTGAATAACTGTCAAAAAGTGACAAGCTGTAAGTTTTTTGTGTATTTTGAAAAAAAAAAAATACAGAACATCTAAAGCATTCACAGTTTTTATTTCATATATATTTTCTTTTAATTTATAGATTTTTTCACAAGATGAATAAGCACCACTGAGAGCTAGAATATTTGTTGCCGTTTCTTTTCATCTAACAATTTGAAATGTGAAAAGTTGGAAGTTAGCGAACTCATCCTCATCCAGCTCCATTTGCAGATTCGATTGCAGCTCAGTCTTCATTGTTTTCATTCAGTAAACAAACAGGCTTTCATGTTAAATCTGACAGTTTTAGTCGCAGAAATATATAGGTAGATACTAGATATATATAATATCTTTTACAGTGTAGAATCTCAGTTAAATATTTCCTCAAGTTCTATGATAATTTGTGTAGCTTTAAAATCATAATTATGGTATTATTTGAGTAATAATTTAACTGACTTTCAACATCATCATTATGAATCGCCGTTATCCGGAATTAGAAGAGTTAGAATAACGGTCACAATGTGACGTAAATATGTCATATAAATGAAGTTAATATTGGTGTGAATTTAAGATTAAACTTTTTATCCCAATTTTGTTAATACCTTCTGATGGTTTTAATAGCAGAAATTGTAATCTTTAATCTCTGTTAAATGATTACTCAAATTCTATGATAGTTTGTGTAGCTTTGAAATCATTACCATCGTATTGTTTGAGTAATAATTTAACTTACAGTCTATATAATCATTATCAATCGCAGTTATCCGCAAGCAGAAAAGTTTGAATAACTGTCAAAAAGTGACAAGCTGTAAGTTTTTTTTGTATTTTGAAAAAAAAAAATACAAAACACCAACAGCCTTATTTATTAGATTTCACTAATACTCGTTTCAACCTCGGAATAGTGAAACCGAGTCGAAGCACTTACTCCGTCATAACGCCATGTCAAACGGTTTTAGCTACACCCTCCTTATGTCAAATATATTATCACAAAAAACAATCTCTCTGGTTATTATAATATGGGATTAAACGAGTTTTGTACTGCAACTAAAGCGTTTAAAGAATTTAAATCATTTATAAATGCAAAATAACTATCCATTTTGCCTTACAATTAGTAACAAACGGATAAAAAAAATTTCTTCTACACTCCTTTTTAGTTACTAAATGCCATGTCATTTTGATACTAAAACGACTTTACTACGGCTTTAATCCTACTATGTACCAGTTTTAGCTTACTCCGCCTCTTATCATCGTTTATTTTTTTATAAATAAGTTTTTCAGGATTAGAGGCGAAGTAAAGTCGGAGTAAATTTACTCCGTCGCTAAAACGACTTAATAAATAAGAATTTGTTTGACGCGGCGTAAATACGGAGTAAGTGCTTCGACTCGGTTTAACTATTCCGAGGTTGAAACGAGTATTAGTGAAATCTAATAAATAAGGCTGCTAAAGTATTCACAATTTTTATTTCATATATATTTTCTTTTAATTTATAGATTTTTTCACAAGATGAATAAGCATCACTGAGAGCTAGAATATTTGTTGCCGTTTCTTTTCATCTAACAATTTGAAATGTGAAAAGTTGAAAGTTGGAAGTTAGCGAACTCATCCTCATCCAGCTCCATTTGCAGATTCGATTGCAGCTCAGTCTTCATTGTTTTCAGGGAGTAAACAAACAGGATTTCATGTCAAATCTGACAGTTTTAGTTGCAGAAATATATAGGTAGATTAGATATATAATATCTTTCACAGTGTATAACCTAAGTTAAATATTTCCTCAAGTTCTATGATCATTTGTGTAGCTTTGAAATCATATGAATCATAGTTTTTGAGTAATAATTTAACTTACAGTCAACATCATCGTTATCAATCGCCGTTATCCGCAAGCAGAAAAGTTTGAATAACTGTCAAAAAGTGACAAGCTGTAAGTTTTTTGTGTATTTTGAAAAAAAAATACAGAACATCTAAAGTATTCACAGTTTTTATTTCATATATATTTTCTTTTAATTTATAGATTTTTTCACAAGACGAATAAGCACCACTGAGAGCTAGAATATTTGTTGCCGTTTCTTTTCATCTAACAATTTGAAATGTGAAAAGTTGGAAGTTAGCGAACTCATCCTCATCCAGCTCCATTTGCAGATTCGATTGCAGCTCAGTCTTCATTGTTTTCAGGGAGTAAACAAACAGGATTTCATGTCAAATCTGACAGTTTTAGTTGCAGAAATATATAGGTAGATTAGATATATAATATCTTTCACAGTGTATAACCTAAGTTAAATATTTCCTCAAGTTCTATGATCATTTGTGTAGCTTTGAAATCATATGAATCATAGTTTTTGAGTAATAATTTAACTTACAGTCAACATCATCGTTATCAATCGCCGTTATCCGCAAGCAGAAAAGTTTGAATAACTGTCAAAAAGTGACAAGCTGTAAGTTTTTTGTGTATTTTGAAAAAAAAATACAGAACATCTAAAGTATTCACAGTTTTTATTTCATATATATTTTCTTTTAATTTATAGATTTTTTCACAAGACGAATAAGCACCACTGAGAGCTAGAATATTTGTTGCCGTTTCTTTTCATCTAACAATTTGAAATGTGAAAAGTTGGAAGTTAGCGAACTCATCCTCATCCAGCTCCATTTGCAGATTCGATTGCAGCTCAGTCTTCATTGTTTTCAGGGAGTAAACAAACAGGATTTCATGTCAAATCTGACAGTTTTAGTCGCAGAAATATATAGGTAGATTAGATATATAATATCTTTCACAGTGTATAACCTAAGTTAAATATTTCCTCAAGTTCTATGATCATTTGTGTAGCTTTGAAATCATATGAATCATAGTTTTTGAGTAATAATTTAACTTACAGTCAACATCATCATTATCAATCGCCGTTATCCGCAAGCAGAAAAGTTTGAATAACTGTCAAAAAGTGACAAGCTGTAAGTTTTTTGTGTATTTTGAAAAAAAAAAAAAATACAGAACATCTAAAGTATTCACAGTTTTTATTTCATATATATTTTCTTTTAATTTATAGATTTTTTCACAAGATGAATAAGCACCACTGAGTGCTAGAATATTTGTTGCCGTTTTTTTTCATCTAACAATTTGAAATGTGAACAGTTGGAAGTTAGCGAACGCATCCTCATCCAGCTCCATTTGCAGATTCGATTGCAGCTCAGTCTTCATTGTTTTCATCCAGTAAACAAACAGGCTTTCATGTTAAATCTGACAGTTTTAGTCGCAGAAATATATATGTGTGTAGATACTAGATATATATAATATCTTTTACAGTGTAGAATCTCAGTTAAATATTTCCTCAAGTTCTATGATAATTTGTGTAGCTTTAAAATCATAATTATCGTATTATTTGAGTAATAATTTAACTGACTTTCAACATCATCATTATGAATCGCCGTTATCCGGAATTAGAAGAGTTAGAATAACGGTCACAATGTGACGTAAATATGTGTTATTTTTTACGTCAAAGTGTCATAAAAATGAAGTTAATATTGGTGTGAATTTAAGATTAAACTTTTTATCCCAATTTTGTTAATACCTTCTGATGGTTTTAATAGCAGAAATTGTAATCTTTAATCTCTGTTAAATGATTACTCAAATTCTATGATAGTTTGTGTAGCTTTGAAATCATTACCATCGTATTGTTTGAGTAATAATTTAACTCACAGTCTATATAATCATTATCAATCGCAGTTATCCGCAAGCAGAAAAGTTTGAATAACTGTCAAAAAGTGACAAGCTGTAAGTTTTTTTTTGTATTTTGAAAAAAAAATACAAAACACCTAAAGTATTCACAATTTTTATTTCATATATATTTTCTTTTAATTTATAGATTTTTTCACAAGATGAATAAGCATCACTGAGAGCTAGAATATTTGTTGCCGTTTCTTTTCATCTAACAATTTGAAATGTGAAAAGTTGAAAGTAGGAAATTAGCGAACTCATCCTCATCCAGCTCCATTTGCAGTTTCGATTGCAGCTCAGTCTTCATTGTTTTCAGGGAGTAAACAAACAGGATTTCATGTCAAATCTGACAGTTTTAGTCGCAGAAATATATAGGTATATTAGATATATAATATCTTTGACAGTGTATAATCTAAGTTAAATATTTCCTCAAGTTCTATGATCATTTGTGTAGCTTTGAAATCATATAAATCATAGTTTTTGAGTAATAATTTAACTTACAGTCAACATCATCATTATCAATCGCCGTTATTCAGAAGCAGAAAAGTTGGAATAACCATTAAAAAGTGACAAGCTGTAAGTTGTTTGTGTATTTAAAAAAAAAAAAAAAATACAAAACAGCGACAGTATTCACATTTTTTATTTCTGATATTTTTTCTTTGTATTTATAGTTTATTCGCAACACAAATAAGCTGAAATATTTTTTGCCGTTTTTTCCATCTAACAATTTGAATCGTCGTCCATCTCCGTTTTCAGCTTCGAGTACTTCGTTTTACTGTAAGTACTACTGAAATATGAACCGATATATTGAGAAGTTTATATTTTTCTATGAAATAACAATTCTCTATTTTGTCTTGAGAGGTGATTTTTTACATTGCCAAAAAAAAGCGACATATACGAACATGCCTTTTTTTAAATGTCAAAGTGTCATAAATAAAAGTAAAATATAGATACCAATTTACTGGTGTTTTTCATTGGTAATCCAGAATAGAAATATCAATCGAAATTTTAACGACGGCAAAAGTATTTTGACAAATTTAAACAGACTTTTTGAATAATTTAAATCTTAGAACGGAATATTTTACAGCCACATTCGTATTTGATAAACTGTGACTGTAGAATGATCTGTTCTAAGATTTGCCATATTGATCAACATTTCGTTCCTTTCATTTTTGTTAGCATTTTGATATATAATTTAAGTCTCAATAAAAAGCATTATGTAGTACTGTTGTATTTGATAAACTGTACTGCAGGATGCTTTGTTTTAAGACTTTATGTATTGATCTACATTTTTGTATTTTTATTTATTTTCTTCAAATTTATCTCTTTAATTGAATCATTTAAATTTATAATGTTTATAAGTATTTTACTCTATTTGAGTCTAAATGATGTGCGTTTCTCAGTATTGTTGTATTTGATGAACAATACTGAATAATGCTCATCTCTTAGATTTAAAATATTGATCAGCATTTTTATTGATCTCTAATTTAAATTTATCATCTCAACTAGCTTTTTTTATAATTTAAGTCTTAAAACATAAGCTTTATGGAGGATTGTTGCAGTCGATAAACTATCCGTGTGAAGCTTTTTTTTAAGATTTAATATATTGATCAGCATTTTTATTTATTTTATTATTTGTTTTTTAATTAAAATTAATTAATTAGTATGAAAGTTCGTATAACATTAATTGTTATAGTATATTTTTGGTATATCAATTAAGAAATTATTTTTTATTGAAATAAGTAAGCGGATTTAAATCATTTAAGTTTGTAGTTCTTTCAAAAAAAGTAAAAAAATAAACTTAAATTTTGGTGCACATTCTCATAGCAGATAGTTAGTATAATGTAAAACCTATCTGATATTGATTTTGTATCAATATTTAATGTTCAGTCAACATAAATTCAACATTCAAAATACTAGTGTGCGAGAAAAGTGCAGGTTTTTAAAATGTGTATAATCTTTCTTAAATATTTGCTCAAATTCTATTCTAGTTTTGAAAACATAACTATCGTATTATTTTAGTAATAATTTAACTTACAGCCAACATCTGAGAGCAGAGAAATTAGAATAATTGCAGTCAAAAAGTGACGTGCATATTTGTTATTTCTTACGTCAAAGTGTCATAAATGAAGTTAATATTGGTACGAATTTATGATTAAATAGGTAAAGGATAGGTGCTTATTTCTCAAACTTTTTATCCAAATTTTGGGAATACCTTCTGATGGTTTTAGTAGCAGAAATTTTGCTTTATAATATTTATTAAATGTTTACTCAAATTCTATGATAGTTTGTGTAGCTTTGAAATCATATTTATCAAAATGTTTGAGTAAAAATTTAATTTACAGTCAACATCATCATTAATAATCACCGTTATCCGCAAGCAGAAACGTTAAAATAACTGTCAAAAAGTGACAAGCTGTAAGTTGGTATGATTTTGAAAATAAAAAAAAAATACAAAATACCTAAAGTATTCACATTTTTTATTTTATATATATTTTCTTTTAATTTATAGATTTTTTCACAAGATGAATAAGAACCACTGAGAGCTAGAATATTTGTTGCCGTTTTTTTCATCTAACAATTTGAAATGTGAAAAGTTGGAAGTTAGCGAACTCATCCTCTTCCAGCTCCATTTGCAGATTCGATTGCAGCTCAGTCTTCATTGTTTTCATTCAGTAAACAAACAGGCTTTCATGTTAAATCTGACAGTTTTAGTCGCAGAAATATATAGATGGATATATATAATATCTTTCACAGTGTATAATCTAAGTTAAATATTTCCTCAAGTTCTATGATCATTTGTGTAGCTTTGAAATCATATGAATCATAGTTTTTGAGTAATAATTTAACTTACAGTCAACATCATCATTATCAATCGCCGTTATCCGCAAGCAGAAAAGTTTGAATAACTGTCAAAAAGTGACAAGCTGTAAGTTTTTTGTGTATTTTGAAAAAAAAAAAATACAGAACATCTAAAGTATTCACAGTTTTTATTTCATATATATTTTCTTTTAATTTATAGATTTTTTCACAAGATGAATAAGCACCACTGAGAGCTAGAATATTTGTTGCCGTTTCTTTTCATCTAACAATTTGAAATGTGAAAAGTTGGAAGTTAGCGAACTCATCCTCATCCAGCTCCATTTGCAGATTCGATTGCAGCTCAGTCTTCATTGTTTTCATTCAGTAAACAAACAGGCTTTCATGTTAAATCTGACAGTTTTAGTCGCAGAAATATATAGGTAGATACTAGATATATATAATATCTTTTACAGTGTAGAATCTCAGTTAAATATTTCCTCAAGTTCTATGATAATTTGTGTAGCTTTAAAATCATAATTATGGTATTATTTGAGTAATAATTTAACTGACTTTCAACATCATCATTATGAATCGCCGTTATCCGGAATTAGAAGAGTTAGAATAACGGTCACAATGTGACGTAAATATGTCATATAAATGAAGTTAATATTGGTGTGAATTTAAGATTAAACTTTTTATCCCAATTTTGTTAATACCTTCTGATGGTTTTAATAGCAGAAATTGTAATCTTTAATCTCTGTTAAATGATTACTCAAATTCTATGATAGTTTGTGTAGCTTTGAAATCATTACCATCGTACTGTTTGAGTAATAATTTAACTTACAGTCAACATCATCATTATCAATCGCAGTTATACGCAAGCAGAAAAGTTTGAATAACTGTCAAAAAGTGACAAGCTGTAAGTTTTTTGTGTATTTTGAAAAAAAAAAAAAATACAGAACATCTAAAGTATTCACAGTTTTTATTTCATATATATTTTCTTTTAATTTATAGATTTTTTCACAAGATGAATAAGCACCACTGAGAGCTAGAATATTTGTTGCCGTTTCTTTTCATCTAACAATTTGAAATGTGAAAAGTTGGAAGTTAGCGAACTCATCCTCATCCAGCTCCATTTGCAGATTCGATTGCAGTTCAGTCTTCATTGTTTTCAGGGAGTAAACAAACAGGATTTCATGTCAAATCTGACAGTTTTAGTCGCAGAAATATATAGATGGATATATATAATATCTTTCACAGTGTATAATCTAAGTTAAATATTTCCTCAAGTTCTATGATCATTTGTGTAGCTTTGAAATCATATGAATCATAGTTTTTGAGTAATAATTTAACTTACAGTCAACATCATCATTATCAATCGCCGTTATTCAGAAGCAGAAAAGTTGGAATAACCATCAAAAAGTGACAAGCTGTAAGTTGTTTGTGTATTTTGAAAAAAAAAAAAATACAAAACAGCGACAGTATTCACATTTTTTTATTTCTGATATTTTTTCTTTGTATTTATAGTTTATTCTCAACACAAATAAGCAGACAAATTTTTTGCCGTTTTTTCCATCTAACAATTTGAATAGTCGTCCATCTCCGTTTTCAGCTTCGATTACTTCGTTTTACTGTAAGCGTTGGAACAAACCATATATATATTAAATAAAACACCGATGTTACCTTTGGGTTTTGCCAGAAAAACTAAGAGAGCAGTTTTTATTTGATTTTGCTTTTATAGGGTTGGTTGCATGATAGTATTAGTGAATATAAAGAATATTAACATATATATATATAAACACAAAATCTAACAAACCTTCCCTAAAAACTGGTATCTAACAATATTCAAGTTTGTTAATAACGTAATTCAAAAACTTCAATTCATATATACATACATATCATTCAAAATTCAAAATCAAAATTTAATTCATACAAATTCAAAACAAAATCATTAATTTAAGATTTACTATATGACTTTAATCCTAACATATGAGTGAACTCTTGATGTTTGACCTTCTTTAAAGTCTTGGTGAATAAATCAGCTGTCATTTTATCGGTTGGTACAAATTTCAGTTCAAGGAGCCCTTTCTCGTAAACTTCACGAATGTAGTGTGCCTGAATGTCGATGTGCTTCGTCCTGTTATGAAACACAGGATTTTTCACCAATTTCTGAGCGCTGATGTTGTCACCAAATAGTTCTGTGGGTTTGTCAACCAGTTGGTTAAAACCAAGTTCCTCCAAAAAACGACGGAGGTACACAACTTCCTTTGATGCTGTTGAGAGTGCAACATATTCGGCCTCTGTAGTACTCAAGGCGATGGAAATCTGCTTTTTACTTCCCCATGTAATAGCGGCGCCAGCGAGGAAAAAGGCGAAGCCAGTGTATGACTTTCGGTCTAAAGTATTTCCACCCCAGTCAGCATCTACGAAGCCCTTCAATTTTTCACCATTCTGAAAATAAGTAAGTTTAAAATTAAGGGTTGAGTGTAGGTACCTTAATATGTGCTTTGCAGAATTCATATGTTCCACATGTGGATTTGTATTAAATTGCGCTAGCTTATTGACGGAATGCGTTATGTCTGGCCGCGAACAAATACTCAAATATGTCAAAGACCCAATCAATGACTGAAACTGCTTCTGATCCACCTTCTTGCATTTGGAACAGTCATCGCACCTATTGAACTTAGTTCCTGGATCTAAAGGAGATGTGCAGCTTCGACATTCCTGCATTACAAAATCATCAAGAAGATTTCGAATCAGCTGCTGTTGTGAGATTTGTATTCCGTTGGGATATGTTGTTATTTCCATTCCAAGGAAATGCTCTATTGGTCCTTTGTCGACAACCTCAAACCTACATCCAATTTCGTACTTTATGTTTTCTAGAGTCTTGGAATAGGAGCACGCAAGTAGAATGTCATCAACGTAAACCGCGACTATGATTGTCTCACCCGGTCTCTTAAGCAGGTACACACATGCATCTCCATGACATCTTACAAATCCAAGGCTTTTCAAAAAATTATTCAACTCCTCATTCCAATTCCTTCCCGACTGCTTCAAGCCGTATAATGCCTTCCTCAATCTGCACACCTTAGTTCTGTTGTTTTCGTCTTCAAAACATTCGGGCTGATACATGTACACCTCTTCTTTAAGATTCCCATTTAGGTAAGCCGACGCCACATCCATTTGATGCACAATCAACTTGTACTCTGCCGCCAACGCCAAAATCAGTCGAATCGACGAATACCTCACCACAGGGGAGAAAATTTCGTTGTAGTCAACCCCGTACCTCTGGCTGCATCCCTTAGCAACCAAGCGTGCTTTATGACGGACTGCAACCCCATTCTTATCATACTTGACATTGAAAACCCATTTTGATTTAATAGGTCTACGATTTGCAGGTACATCCACCAACTCCCATGTCTCATTCTTCATCAGTGAGTCGAACTCAGACACCATTGCTGCCTTCCACTTGTCTGCATCTGGGCTTTGAAGGGCTTCCTGAACACTCGTTGGATTTTTTGGCCTTTCATTATGGACACTTTGCATAAAATTCGTATAATTTACTGGTTTTCGGACGCGCAACTTTCTTGCAGATTTCGAACTATCGTCATCATTTTCTGAAAGGGTTCTAACCTCTTCATTAGCAGCATCATTTACAGCTCTAACCTGACCATCTACATCTGTGTTATGCATTGGATAAACATCAGCCCTACATGACGTCGCAGCAACATCTGCTTGCTCGATTTGTGATATGGGTTCACAATCTTCTTTATCAAGTGACAAAGAAACCTCGTCGGAAAACTGAATTTCGTTTTTTATTGGAACTGTAGCCTCATCTTTGGTATTCAATATTAAGCCCGAAAAATCATCATCAAATACAGTTTTTGAAGAACATGGAATATATTCCGAACGAAGGAACCTCACATCTCTTGCTATAACAACGGTTCTTTTATTTTTGTCGTAAACGCGGTATGCCTTCGATTCTTCTGCATATCCTACCATTATGCATTCATTACCCTTGGCGGAAAATTTGGACCTTTTTGGCATTTTTCTAGAACAATACCCTTCCTACCAAAAACCTCTAGATAGGAAACATTTGGTTTTCTACCATACCATGCCTCATATGGTGTCAGATCATGGAGCACTTTCGTTGGTGAACGGTTTTGCAGAAAAACGGCAGTATTTATAGCCTCTGCCCAGAGAAATTCAGACACAGAAGAATCAATTATCATACATCGTCCCATCTCCACCAAGGTCCGATTTACCCGCTCAGCGATCCCATTTTGCTGTGGGGTATACGGAACAGTTAATTGTCTGCGTATGCCTTCTCGCTTCAGAAATTCAGTGAATTCTCGGTTGACATACTCCCCACCGTTATCTGATCTTAACATCTTCAATTTTTCACCTGTTTCTAACTCCACCGCTGCCTTAAATATTTTAAAGGTTTTAAAAACATCGCTTTTGTTTTTCATAAAATAAACGAATATCTTTCGACTAAAATCGTCGACAAATGTGACAAAGAATTTCGCGCCACTAAGAGACGGAGTTTTCATGGGGCCACAAACATCGCTATGGACTATTTCTAAGACCCTCGTGGTTGATTTGCCAACGCATTTAGGAAACGGTAGAGCACTTATCTTGCCCTTCAAACACACATCGCAATCAAAATCTTTCATCTTTTTTACATCCATTCCACGCACCATATCTTTTGCACACAACAACTCTAGACTTCTGATATTTAAATGACCATAACGGCGATGCCATTCAACAACATTGTCATTTGAAGCCGCTAAAAACAACTTATTTTTCATCATTTCATAAATATATAAATCACCGCTTCTTTCCAACTGCATGACTTTCACACCACTCATCGATTTCACAAGTGCATTGTCTTTATTGAAATCCACTTTGCAATTGCTCTCAGTTATTTTTGTAACGGACAGAAAATTTGTTTTGAGGTGGGGAACATAAAGTACATTCTGCAAATTAATTTTGCTAGTCTCCGTTTCTACAGAAACTTCACCTACACCTTCAGAAGAAATATATTTGTTTCCCGCTAACTCGATGTCTTCTCGATGCTCTTTCAAATGAGTGAACAAAGATTTGTCACAACACATGTGACAGGTTGCGCCGCTATCTAAAACCCAAACGGAACTATTGAGTTGAGTGTAATTATCTTTGGAGAGATTTAGCATAGTACAATTTATATTATGTTTAACTGTATTATCATTTCGACATGCAGCAGCATAATGCCCTCTCTTTTGGCATTTATAGCATTTGCCTTTCGGTTTTTTCTTATATGATTGGTATTGCGGTTGATTTCTTTCGTTGTTTGACCGTTGTTTGTTTGCAAAAAATGCTGTCTCGTGATGCTCATCGTTCTTTTTATCAAATTGTCTCCGTTTTTCTTCCTCGATTAATTTAGTCTTTAGTGTCGTTGTACTTGGCAAACTATCTCTCGATTCTATGGCCACAATAAAATTTTCGAAGCTTTTTGGTAAGCCCGAAAGCAAGATAATCGCAAGCAGCTCGTCAGTTAACTTGATTTCCAGCTCTGCAAGTTTTTCAGACAGATCAAAAAACTTGTTCAGATGCTCGCTCATGGATGTTTCTTCACACATTTTTAGATTAACTAGTGATTTAAAAATCGTGACCTTTCGTGCAGGTCCACATGGTGCATGTAAATCAGAAAGTCTGGTCCACGCGTCTTTCGATGTTGTGGCGTTTTTAAAGTGTAGAAGCTGACATGGTTTCACAGACAATATCAGTGTCGCTAGCGATCTTTCGTCCCTAGATTTCCATGTTTCTAACTCAGCTGGAGCCGCTGGTTGTCCTATCTTACCGGATACATAATCCCATAAGCCACAGTGCACTAGCACGGATTTCATAAGGATTTTCCACCCATCATAGTTGGTATCATCTAGTTTATCTATTTGATATAGCCCGCCGGAACTCATCCTTTTGGTTAAACAAATGACTTCTTTGGGTTTTGAGAAAAAAAAATTTATTTTTTGTATAGAGTCAGAATAAACCTGGGCCCGTAACCACTGTTGGAACAAACCAAATATATATTAAATAAAACACCGATGTTACCTTTGGGTTTTGCCAGAAAGACTAAGACAGCAGTTTTTATTTGATTTTGCTTTTATAGGGTTGGTTGCATGATAGTATTAGTGAATATAAAGAATATTAACATATATATATATAAACACAAAATCTAACTACTGAAATATGAACCGATATATTGAGAAGTTTATATTTTTCTATGCTGACATCTGACAGAAATAACAATTCTCTATTTTGTCTTGAGAGGTGATTTTTTACATTGCCAAAAAAAAGCGACATATACGAACATGCCTTTTTTTAAATGTCAAAGTGTCATAAATAAAAGTAAAATATAGATACCAATTTACTGGCGTTTTTCATTGGTAATCCAGAATAGAAATATAAATCGAAATTTTAACGACGGCAAAAGTATTTTGACAAATTTAAACAGACTTTTTGAATAATTTAAATCTTAGAACGGAATATTTTACAGCCACATTCGTATTTGATAAACTGTGACTGTAGAATGATCTGTTCTAAGATTTGCCATATTGATCAACATTTCGTTCCTTTCATTTTTGTTAGCATTTTGATATATAATTTAAGTCTCAATAAAAAGCATTTTGTAGTACTGTTGTATTTGATAAACTGTACTGCAGGATGCTTTGTTTTAAGACTTTATGTATTGATCTACATTTTTGTATTTTTATTTATTTTCTTCAAATTTATCTCTTTAATTGAATCATTTAAATTTATAATGTTTATAAGTATTTTACTCTATTTGAGTCTAAATGATGTGCGTTTCTCAGTATTGTTGTATTTGATGAACAATACTGAATAATGCTCATCTCTTAGATTTAAAATATTGATCAGCATTTTTATTGATCTCTAATTTAAATTTATCATCTCAACTAGCTTTTTTTATAATTTAAGTCTTAAAACATATAAGCTTTATGCAGGATTGTTGCAGTCGATAAACTATCCGTGTGAAGCTTTGTTTTAAGATTTAATATATTGATCAGCATTTTTATTTATTTTTATTATTTGTTTTTTAATTAAAATTAATTAATTAGTATGAAAGTTCGTATAACATTAATTGTTATAGTATATTTTTGGTATATCAATTAAGAAATTATTTTTTATTGAAATAAGTAAGCGAATTTAAATCATTTAAGTTTGTAGTTCTTTCACAAAAAGTAAAAAAATAAACTTAAATTTTGGTGCACATTCTCATAGCAGATAGTTAGTATAATGTAAAACCTATCTGATATTGATTTTGTATCAATATTTAATGTTCAGTCAACATAAATTCAACATTCAAAATACTAGTGTGCGAGAAAAGTGCAGGTTTTTAAAATGTGTATAATCTTTGTTAAATATTTACTCAAACTCTATTCTAGTTTTGAAAACATAACTATCGTATTATTTTAGTAATAATTTAACTTACAGTCAACATCTGAGAGCAGAGAAATTAGAATAATTGCAGTCAAAAAGTGACGTGCATATTTGTTATTTCTTACGTCAAAGTGTCATAAATGAAGTTAATATTGGTACGAATTTAACTGTCAAAAAGTTAAGTATACATTTTTGTTATTTTGTATGTTAAAGTTTCATAAATGAAATTAATATAGGTGATGATTTTGATTTTTTTTTAAAGGCAGTATATCTATGTATGATGTTAAAGTCGATTAAAATTTGGACACTTGAAAGCCGAGCTAAGTATTATATAAAATAATTTTAGCATCGTACTAAATCAATTAAAATTTTGCAACAGTATTTTTCTTTGTCTATACCTACTCCTTCGTTTTGAATATCAATAAAAAAAAACTGAAGTGTCGTGTCAGTCAATTGTTTTTTTGCATGCAAATAAAATATTTTATATAAATGTCATTTAATATCGGTGGCCTCTCTTGTATGTGCAACCACATCATGTGGGTAGGTTATACATAAAGCATATCAACTTTTGGTCGATTTTCGATGTAGCCATGGATTTTTGCACAGCATTTATGTAAACTAGGTCATTAGCTGTCATATATGGCAGCCCTACAAAGTGTTAAATTATGGCCTTTTCGATTGGTATAGATAATCCGAAAAAGATAGGTATCACTGTATTTGTATTAAATAAAAAAAATATATTGTATTTATTCTTTTGCATCAATTGTCAATAATTTGCTTGTTTTTCATTTTATTTTTTAGCTTTGGTCAATGAATCTACACAAAAAGACGAACTCAACAAATCAACCTTATTATGAATGTGACATTTTAACTGTGTGGGTGTGTAAGTTCATCTGATTTCGATTCTGAATTTAAATTAAATTAAGCATTTTTTTTTTCGTTTTTTTACTAGAGGAATTATGTTTTCGTGGGGTTCAATAGAAGACAACAGCGACCAATCGAAATCGGCAAATGTTTGTATGATCACTGAGCAAAATAGGCATTCGATCTTGCACAAAACTCACTTGTAGCAGTATATATGTATAGATATATCTATGTATTGTATATGACCTTACAGTATAAAGGCGTATACAACAACCTAGGATGAACAGAGATAGAGAAAGAGATACCTACATATATATAATATAAATATAGATAGGTGTATTGTCTGTCTAGTATATTTTCCTCATAAGTGATGGAAAAAAGATGGAGGGCCGGAAGATAATGAATAGGTCTGTTTTATTGGATGTCTACCTATTCATTGGATCCACACTCACCATTTAAAATTTTATAAATGAAAGGGAATTGATAATGGTACGATTGGGGGAAATATTTTTTCTACTGGTTCTGCTTAATTTATTTTTATTGTTGTTGATGTACAAGCAAATAGAAAGCTATAAAAATGGTAGTCATCAGAAAATTCTTCATTTGGTTTCAGTAAGTTGTTGTTGTTTTTTTTTTGTTGATAATACATACATACCTATACCGGTTTAAGTTCGTGGTAGGTACTCAAATATATTAAATGGGAATCCGTACATGGTTAGTTTGTTGGGCGGCCATATGCTAAAGAAGTAATTACAAAATATTCCGTTGAAAAAAAAAATTATTTACAAATGTTTTCAGAGTGTATACTTAAAAATACACCCATTTGGTCAGATTAAAATAATTCGTTCGTTCTTGTTTTGTGGTGATGAAGTGTTTAGCATAATCTTTTCCATTGAAAAAAAAATATATATTCACGACTGGGTCGCACGAACTTGCTCTTATGTGCGATCACACTGTGTTTTCAAAGTTTTAATATTTCAAAAACTATATTTATCTTATAAAAGAAAGAAATTAGTTACGGGAGCCTATTAGTTAAGTTTAAGGTAGTATTATGCGAGTAGGTACATTTATTTATGAATAATATAGCACCGTGTTGCAAACATAGATGGAACTTACAGTTTAGACTGAAAAATTGTTAAAAAAATATGTAATTAAACATATGTAAACTGATTAAACAACCTCTAAAATTGTTTTGACAACAATGCGATGTACATCATCCGATTTCTTAAGGAAATCTCAATTTAGGAGAAAAAAAAATTGAAAATCGTTGGAGCGGTTTTTTGAAAAAATATATAAAATTTTGAAAAATTAAAAAAAAATGGTATACAATTTTTTAGACTTAATTAATGAGGAGTTAAAAAATTTATTAAAAAAATTATAATCTACCCATTTTCGAATTATGGAATTTTCAAAAAAATAATTTTGAAATATTTTTTAAAAATCAATAACTTATTTTCTTAAAAATTTTGGTACGCAATAATATTAGACCTTATTTGAAGCTTTTGTGCAAAAAAATTCATTAAAATCAGTTCAACTGATAATGAGATAATTGAAAATCAAAAAAATGTTTCTATGAGAGATACCATTTTTAAACAACGGACAACATTTTTTTTCCAATAATATGATATGTAGATCGTACAGATATTAGTTCACATAAAAAATTTTAATAAACATCGTAGGAGCCGTTTTTGATAAAATTGAGATTTTCAATACAGGTTTTTAAACATTTGTATGGGAGGTACCGTTATTTTTGGTTATAAGAATAATTTTCATTTAAAATCTGCTAGATAATGTTAAAAAACTGCTGGGTGCCAAGATTTATTAAAGTTGACCGAGTCGTTTTCGAATTATTAAGTTCTCAAACTAAATTTTTGAAACTTTTTTTATTATTTTCTTGAAAATTTTGGTACACTTTTAAAACTTTTTCAAAAATTCTCCATACAAAAATTGATCAATATCAGTTGAAGTATTTTTGAGAAAATCGGAAATCAAAAAAACGGTTTTTTGGGAGGTACCGCTTTTAACCATTTTTCGGAAATTTTTTGTATAAAATGGTTACCTTTTAGCAAAAAAAATTACTGAATTTAAAAAAAAAAAGTTGTGGGCACGTTTTTGAGAAAAATAAGATTTTCATTTTTTGCAAAAAAAATTTGTACGGCAGGTATGGTTATTTTTGGTCTTAAGAAAAAATGAAAAAATGGGTGGGGGAATGCCCAAAAAACGCTAGGTACCTACTAACTTTGAAAAAAAT
Organism: Epistrophe grossulariae; assembly: GCA_929447395.1. Taxonomy (NCBI): domain Eukaryota; kingdom Metazoa; phylum Arthropoda; class Insecta; order Diptera; family Syrphidae; genus Epistrophe; species Epistrophe grossulariae. The sequence goes on from OV839570.1 coordinate 7,716,231, forward strand.
CTACCGACTGCAGTCGAAAGGACAGACAGACAATTAATTTTGTGTTATTGTGTTATTTTAATTATTTAGGTAGATTTACGACGAGAAAATCAAAAACTTCCCAAAGGAAAACATGAAACCTTTGGGAATACAAATTTAAAAAACATTCTATTAATTAGACGCCATTCTTTCATTGAAAATGATCATTAAAAATTTTAAATGTTAACTTTGAGGCACTTTAAAAGCGAAATCACTGATTATTTTGATACCTGCCAATATAAAGCAGATGACTTCATTATTATTTTTAGTCAAAAAAATATTTAAATTCAGTCCAACCTTCCACACATAAAATCACTTTAAAGATTTAAATAATCAATATGTTAAGGTACCCAGTTCAATCATGAAATGAAATTCTTTGCCAACACTAAACATATTATTTACTCGATACACAAATAAATACATAATATGATAATGAGCAATGAGTTAAATTAACAACAATTAGCAAAAATCACCGTACGGAACAAAAATCAGCCAGTGTGACCAGAACATAATGTAACCTATACAACTCCTATGTGTACTGCGTGCAAGAAGTCATCTGCAATAACAAACAGTTATCTTTATATGTACCTATATCAGTTCAGTTTCTCGTTAGCATGTTTAATTTGTCTGTTGAAAAATTAAATAGGTATGTAATAATATATATAAATCTAAAGATAAATAAGTCGCATAATGTTTAATTTAATATGAATTTCTTAAATTTTGCACAAATATGTTAACAAAATTTGATGTATTGTATACTTACACAAAAATAGTACCATGTATTTGTTAATAATTATCTTGTGAGTTTCTTCTCTCTTTGTGAGAAAAATTTCTCTCACTTAAAAATTTTATTTGTACAAAAATCACCCATCTGATAAGGTATGTATTTATGTATATAATATTATATGAGAGCCCCGCCCTGTGGGCGCAACTTTCCCCTATTAAACGATAATATATACATATATATACTTGGGAGGAAAACACAAGGGTTGGTTGCGTTTTAAATTTTTTTATCTGTGGGCTACCATATAATCAGGCACATGGAAAAAATCTTTGGTGGTTGGTATAAGAAGTTAGCAGTTATCTAAGCAACATATATAATATGTACATATACTAAAAATGAGATTAAAAAGTTTGGTGATATGAGCAAATTGATGATTGGATGTTTTATTTCTGTTGGTATAGTTATTGCTCTTGGTTTTTTTTTTTATATACCAATCTAACCAATACCAATGTTTTTCTTATAGAAATAAATAAAACTATCATGATTATCTCCTTAAATAAATCTTTAAATTTTAATTCATTTTATATATATAAAATTTTGTTAAGACTTTTTAGAATACAGACATTTTTACGAGATTTTTTAGTATTTATTAATGTGGAGTTAAATATTTAATTTCGAAAAAATATCATCTAGGTACTAGCAGTCTTATTTATAAACCGATTCCAAAGATATGTTTAACTTTGGAAAGCTTGTTCAACTCCAAAACCTTATTTATAATCATGTTCCATCGATTGGTTGTCCAAACCCACAGTACACATATTAAAGGTAATATATTGCGCAGGTTGTCAAAGTCGGAAATGTCAAAAAATTAAAAATGGCTGTTCGAGTGACCACAGGAACTCAACGCGCATCATTAGAAACAACAACAAAATATTGAAATTAGACAAGGAAAGGGGCACTGAATCCACCATTTTACCACCATAATACCTCGATTTTGACAGATGCGCAGAACTGAACAAAAATGAAAACGCTTATGATATTACCTTTAATATGTGTACTATGGTCCAAACCTATTCTAAAATGGGTATGTTCAATGAACAAAAAGCGTTCGAAATGTTCACGAAATTGACAGATTCCAGAGATGGCAGTGAGTGTATGAGAACATATTTAGACAACTATTGGAATGCGTTTATGAATAAGAAGATGTCCAACTATTTAGATACTGTCCAGCTGGACAACTGTCCAAGAGTGTTCTAAGGAAATTTTATAAATACGACTGTAGGTATATAGGTACTAATTTTTCGAATATCGAATTTTTAACAAATTATTTTGATTTTTTTTGTAAATCCTTGCCTACATACGTAAGGGTTTCCCAAAATTAACGATTTGAATTTCACGCAATTTGTGATGTGATTGAAGATGTTGCCACCGAAAAAAAAAGACAGCTTGATAGCTGAAGTTGAGGGTTAGTAAAAATGGAGCATTATCGACAGTACACATATTAAAGGTATAATATCATTAGTTTTTTTCATTTTGTTGTGGTAAAATGGTGGATTTAGTGTCCCTTTACTGCACAGTACACATATTAAAGGTAACTAGTACGTCCAGCCCCCGAAACTCGAGTGCTAATAAAATTATCGTCTAATTGAAAAACAACTTCTAGAAAATATATTGTAATTCACATGAAATTCTAGAAAACTTTATTTTTCGATGCATACGATTTTTGGATGTGGATACTCCAACATTAAGTAAAAATCGCAAGAATAATTCCATCGTTTAAAAGCAGTCTCGAGCGGCGCGACGTGGAGAAAAACTGAGCTAGTTATTTTATATGAGCTACTTATTATTATTTCCTGTAGCACTGAACGCTGCCGGGCTGGATTTAGCCGATCCCAGAACCACTGGTCCCAAGACCATCCCGGAAGTAGTCATAAAGACCAATTAAATTTATATCGAAAATAAAACTCGTCGAATACATTGATTCGTGTATTTAATATATCTATTCGTTAAGATGGTTAGTGAATTGGAGCGAGGAATATAAATAAAAAGTTATTGTTCCACGCCTCAGCTTTAACATCCCTCACACTACATCTACAAATTGAAAGCAGTCTTCCTTTTTTGCTCACATTTTATTTCAATTTAAAAACAACACCCAATGAGCGAGAGACACAATAGATTGCAGAATATTTCCATGCAAAACCAATATACCTACAACTATACATAATTTATGCTTCCTCGCATTAAATCGACCAATGGCCGAAAATCCAACATAACAGATAAAAATCCTCAGAAATAAAATTCTTCCCACAAAAATCCCTCACTCGAATTCACTAACCATCTTAACGAATATATTAAATGCACGAACGCAATGCACGATTTAACGAAAATATAATAAGTGTTGTGAACAAATACTCGGTCTCGCTCTGGCTCTTGCTATGGTTCTCGCTCTCCTCGCACTTATAATGCAATTTTACTTTATTGTTTTTTAGTCTTTATGGTAAAATTATTTAATAAATTTTTGCTTTGTGCACTTCTGTGCAAAAAAACCTTTCCATCGATATATAATTTATATACTTTCGGCTTTTGTAGACCGCGTAAATGGTACCCCAAAATTCGTGTTTGTCGTTTTATTATATTGATGATGATGATGATGATGATGATGATGATATACTTTCGGCTTTTGTAGACCGCGTAAATGGTACCCCAAAATTCGTGTTTGTCGTTTTATTATATTGATGATGATGATGATGATGATGATATCATTAGCGTTTTCATTTTTGTTCAGTTCTGCGCATCTGTCAAAATTGAGGTATTGTGGTGGTAAAATGGTGGATCCAGTGTCCCTTTACTTGTCTAATTTCAATATTTTGTTGTTGTTTCTAATGATGCGTGCTGAAGGCACTGGAACAGCCATTTTTAATTTTTTGACACTTCCAACTTTGACAACCTGCGCAATATAATACCTTTGATTTGTGTACTGTGCCTTTACTTGTCTTATTTCAATATTTTGTTGTTGTTTCTTATAATGATGCGCGCCGAGTTCCTGTGGGCACTCAAACAACCACTTTGTTTGAAAAAATAATGAAAGTTAGGTTGTGATTTTTTGAACAAAATCCTCATTTTCTTCATGCGATACGAAACTTCGTAAATCTTCATTACTGTCGTATTTTAGGTTCAGAAAATACACGAGAGATTGTTGAGAAAAAAATACATCCACAACGGGTCACTATGTTTGTTGCGATTTTCTTATGCGAATTTGTCTGACCATTCTTCTTCAAAAATGCAATATGTCAGCCATCGAAACAAAAGAGTACATGTGATGCCATCTTACCCGTGTATTCTACTCCACATATACGATACGATTCAATAAAAACAATTTTTAATTAAAAACTTGCGTGAATTTTGGAACACTCTCATCTCTTACATCACAAGTGTACGATTCCAATTCGTCTGCCGTGCTCAACTCTGTATAAAAAATATAAATAAAAAACAACAACAACTATACAAAGCGTAAAGTGAAGTCATATTTTCCTTACGTTTATAATTTTATACTTATATGCCACAAGAAGCACTGAGAGCAATTCTTATAGTGACATGACGTAAGGTCCATAAATCTCAGACGATAATATAATGATATAATCATCGAAAAAAAGTTTATGACCAAAAAAATTAAATCTGCTTTTAAAACTATTTTTTGCTACACATTCAACGAGAAATAATAATCGAACGAATAAAAGAACTACATTATAAAGATCTTTCAGTTATTTTTTTTTTTTTAATTGAGTGTTGAAAAAAAAAATAAAATGGGCAATTTGCATTAAGCCACTGCCGGTTTGAGACTTATTAAAATGTTTTTTTTTTTAAATCCACTGATATAGATACAGTTTTCAAGCAATTTAAACATTTTTAATTGACAAAATGAAAGATTGGAATTATATTATGGTAATAAATGGATAAAATAGGAATATGGTGATTTTATTTAATACAAATTTTGTGCCACTGTCAACAATTTAATTATCTATATACCTATAAAAGGTGCGCAAAAGTTATCACCAGTTGCAAATGCCGACAAATGTCAAAATCGAAAGAATTGACGGTGTTCACATTGGACTGCCTCTGCTGACTTTTTTTGACGTCTCTGTACTTTTTCTTGCTGCCACTTCATGGCGAGAAAGAGGCGGCCAAGAAAGACATCTCTTCCTCGCCATAAAGTGGCATAAAGTGGGAGTGAGATAAAATACAGAAACGTCAACAAGAGTCGAAGGAAGTAGTCCAATGTGAACACCGTCTATAGAAGTACAGTGATTCATGTCTTATTGATGAATGTATTTTGTATCTGTTTACAATTAATGTCAAAGTTTCACTTAGACTGGTTTGACTATATATCCCCTGTATTTAATAAAGATTTTAAAAAGAATGACACAGTACACAGGTTTTTTATATGTAAAAAAAAGCACTATATAGAAATTTGGCGTTTTTCTTTTTTACCTCAGAGCAGATCACCGAGCTGTCAAAAATTAATTCTATGTTTCTTTTTTACCTCAGACAAATCAGAGCACATAAGTCGTGTTTCTTTTTTCCATCTGAGCTAGCTCGGAGCATGATCTGTATGCTCAGAATAAAATGACCGAGCAAATCGAGCAAAACGCTGAGCGAAGCCAACTTCATACAATTTGTATGTAATTTGACACATTACTATGCATATGACATGTTCAGTGCTCACATGGTTTGACAACCTGTGATGCATGATGTGTGGTGATGCAAATCTTAAAAAATATTCTGAAAGTTTTTCGTTGAACGCTACGTATTTAAGCCCAACTATTCAAAACGAATTAATCGCTGCATGTGGGGAAATCGTTCAGACAAAAATAGTTAAAGCTATAAATTCTGCAGAGTGTTTCGCTGTTCTAGCTGATGAAACAACTGACATTTCACGTAAGGAGTAGATGTTAATGTGTGTTTGATACGTCGAATTTAAAGAAGATATTTTTATCTTACGTGAAGATTTTTTGACATTATTTCATGTAGAAAACACTACGGGAAATACAATTCTCTCTACATTTCAAACTATGGGCATAAATTGCAGCAATTTGATTGGACAAGGGTACGATGTTGCTTCTGCTATGAGTGGCAGTTTTAACGGAGTACAAGCTGTAGTACGGGAGTCTCATCCAGAAGCCTTATACGTGCATTGTAGCGCACAATCTTTAAATCTGGCCTTTGGGTATTCCTGTCAAATTCAGCCTATTCGCAATACATAATATCATGAAATCCGTTGGAATTTTTTTAAATTATCGGCAAAGCGCACACATTTGTTGCAGGAATTCATTAAACAGAATTATCTGCAAAATAACTGGAAAAATTTAACTGCCAATGTGTGAAACTCGCTGGGTGGAAAACCATGATGAGTTGATCAGATTTAAGGAAATTTTTAAAGCGATAATTAATGCTTTGGAAGAGTTGTGTAGTGATAAGGACTCTGCAATTTCATCGAAGCCAAGCTGCTTTTTAAGATCTATTTTGTTTGAACGTTTTCATGGGACTTAGTATCTGGATTGGAGCATGTGGAATTAACATCAAACACGTTCCAAGGAATTCGAGAAAGTATCATCACGGAATTCAAAGTAATTTTTGAGACTGCACAAAACTTACTAAATGTTCGGGATTAGAAACTAAAAATTCCACGAATAGTACCAAGGCAGCAGCATAGGCAAAACGTTAGCACAACAGATCGTGAAACCTATTTTGGGATAATTATAATGATTCCTCTTTTAGGTGATTTCTTAAGTAGCTAAAAATGTGATTCCTATATACCTATTCAACGGAACTGCATGATATACATGAACATATTATGTACGTTATGTATATGCATAAACCTACATACATGTCTAAATGTTTAAAAAAAATTGTGTATGATATGGTTGAATTTCGGCTAATAGGATATTCTAGTTTTGATTACTAATTGATGAATTTTTTTTTCGAAAAATTATACAACCCAACACCGCCCCCCACCCCCCCCCCCCCCCCCGAAAAAATTGTCTGACTACGGCCTTAATTACCTGCACCACCTCCACTAATATAGCTTGATGGGGTGCATTTATGCATCTATCTCTCTATTCAATTATGTCTATTTCAAACAATCAATCTTGCTATCGGCAATATATGGGTTGCTTTGCTGCATCTGAATGCGATGAATATACATATTATGTACTTATTTTAATTAATAAATACCCTAATCGCGCATGCATTTTAAAATGCGCACTGTTTTAACAATCAACTAAATACTTATGTAGGTATATCGAATTTCTTTCTTCAAAGAAATGATCATGATCATTGTGAAATGTTTTGTTTTGTATTGTTCATCTGTTTCAGTTAGAAAATTACTTTTGAGTGGGAAACAGCTTGTTACATTTTGGTCTTCGTCATTTTTGTCTACGCCCTTGAATTCGCAGAATAATTTGATTTTCAGTAATTTTACATAATTTTTTTCTTTTTTTAATTTAAGTAAAAACAAATTGTTGCTTATAGAAATTTCATCATCAGATTGTTAATCGGTACCGAACTACACTGACAACCTTATCATAAATTGTATATGTATCCTTCAATACCATTCAAGAAAGTGAAGAAGGATTTAATCAATAAATTCATCCCAACCATCATTATCACCCCACCTACACCTAGGGCCACGGCTGAGATTGAGTTTGATCATAAAATACAACATCAATAGCAGGCCTAATGGAAGAATATGCTAATTTGGTTGTCGTTATAAATATTGATGAACCCCAAGAAGGTGCTTTATCTGAAGCTGGAGGAGTTGAAGTAAAAGCTGAAGGAACTGAAGTTGAAGCTGGAGGAGATGATTCTCAGGAGGCTGAAGTTGAATTTAAAGCAAATGTGGCTGTCGTTATAAATATTGATGAATCCCAAGAAGGTGCTGAGGCTGAAGCTAAAGAGAATGGATATGGAGGAGCTAAAGAGGATGCAGATGGAGAAGGTCAAGCTGAAGGAACTGAAGTTGAAGCAGGAAGAGCTGAAGTTGAAGCTGAAGCTATTGGAGTTGAAGGTCAGGAGGCTGAAGCTGAATTTGAGGATGAGGAAGAATATGAATACTTGGATTTCGTTCTAAATATTGTTGAACCCCAAGAAGGTGCTTTAGCTGGAGGAGATGAAGATGAAGAAAATGAATCTGCATATGCAGCTGATATTGAAGAAAATAGAGATGGAGGAGCTAAAGCTGCAGACCAACCTAAAGCTGGCGGAACTAAATCTGCAGCATCTGAAATTGAAGCTCCAGTAAGATACAAAACTGAAAATGAAGACGGATCCTCTGATACTACAAGTCTTATTTACTATCGTCAGCAATTCATGCCCATGGATATAGATGAGTATGAGGAATCTTTGGGACGTACCAAGTGTATTGACATGTTTGTTGGGATCATGCTATTTGCAGTTTTGATTGGCATTTTTATTTTCAAATTATTTTTTTAATTTTTGTTATCCACCAAGTTTCTAATCATATTATCAATTCAATATTATTTTAATCTATTCTTACATATTTTAATCTTCTTTATTAAAAAAATGACAAATATAAATGTCTCATAATATATACATAATTAATTAAAGCATAAATAAAAAATCCAAGTCTAACTACATATTATATTGTTTTAATTTGTAAAATTGATTTTTTTGTTTTGGGTGAGCGTACCTATAGCCTATATAATGATGCAAGACATATTTTTGCTTAAAATTGAAGAACATATTTCAAACGTGTTTTGAATATGTAGATTTATGTCGATTATGGAATACGCAATATTTGATCTGCATGTCATTCTCAGTACAGTGTTCCTTTTTCTTTTCTCGACAATGCGGGTATACAGAGAAAATAGAGCATTGCACTGCGAATTACTGCGGATCCAGTATTGCAGATTCCATAATTGATATGATTATTCATCAAAACCCTATAGGTATGAAATGAAATGATGTAAGTAGGTAAAATATGAAACAATCATAACCACAGATGGAATCTATTTCCCCTGTTCAGGCGGGAGGGAAAATTTTATAAAAAAAATTACTCTGATGCATTACTGCATACAAGATACAGTCAATAATCGTTTTTTCTTCATAAATTTCTATAAAATATACAAAGTGGCTGCATGGGGCAAGAGTACGATAACTTAGGCACCAAGAAATGATAACGATTTTTTGTAGAACAGTTAAAACAAGTATTTTTTTTACTAAAGGAGGGGGGGGGTCTATCTCACACCGTTTGCGATAGAGGGGTAATTTCATAAAAAAAGTACTAAAAATTGGAAAACAAAATTTAAAAAAAAGGTAATACTTACAATTAAGTATTATACCTTTATTTGAAGCTAATACTCTGTTCTATTAGCTAGTTTTTAATCAAAAACGGGTTTTAAACTCAAAATTTGCGAGAAAAAAAACATACAAAAAGTTAAAAGTGTAATTTTCAAAAACTGAAAACTAGATGATTTTATGTCTCCTTAGTTCTTGAGAAAATTGAAAATTACTAAAACTTCTTTTTTATGAGATTTAAGTTTTTTTACTTGCTTATACCTACATAAATACTAGCACCCAGCATTAAGGCATATAAATAGTGAGGTATGTATGGAACTGCTTGGGCACACTATAGGATTTGGGTATGTTGCGAGGTTGGGTGTATGCAAAATTTCTTTTGCATTTAAAGAATCTGGATTTAAAGAAACTTTGAATTTATCCTATATTATATCCAATGTCAACAGCTGTTTTCTAAATATACATATACAGATTAGGGCTGATGATACCCGGGTACCCGATTACCCGGATACAGCAAAAAAAAAAAGAAAGCAAAAATAGGAACTGGGTGCGAACCACAGCCATTTGTAAAATAACTAAGTTTGAACTAATTAATTTTATGTCTCATGAAGATGTTGGAGACATTGAATTAGGGCTGATGATTCCACTCGGGTAATCATCTGCCCGGGTACCCGGGTAATTTTAACTACCCGGGTATCCGGTTACCCAGGTAATATCCAATATACCCGAATACCCGGGTACAAGCAACCCGGGTAGATGATTACCCGGGTGGATTCATCGGCCCTAATACCGATACTTTGCTCAAGGTTCCACATTTCAAATATTCAGATATGAAAATGTAATGCATTATAAAAAAATTCACATTACCTAGGTACTATACTGTTCGACTGCACCAAATTTATATAATTTCTTAGTATGTATGTTTGTGTCTTAAATACCTACATAATGCAACTGTAACGCTAAATGAATTACTGTACTTTACTTACAAAGATGAACAAACTTTTTTTTAGTTTTTTTCTTGTGTATTCCTCTTCTTCGTTACGTTTGCCTCGATGAAAATCATTCTCCAAAAATTAATTACATTTTTTTAGTATGAAATTTTGAACAGTTTTGAATTTTTTTTTTAGCTGGTACTCCACTGTCATTCTGGCTTTAATTTGAATTTGACCATTGGATTCAAAGATATAAGCATTTAAATGACCACAAATCGGCTGTTTTTCAAATTTAGCAAAAATTGGGCAATTCTCAACTGAAACACGTCGATTGGCAACTACCCCATTTTTTTCAATTTTTCCGAGATTTATTTTGGTTTCCTATTTAACTATTGTGAAGGTCGTGTAGGGTGTACAGTTATGTATTATATATCAAATTAATTGTCTATTTTCCTAGATATGAATTTAAAAAAAACTAATCCTATAGATGCAATAACTTAAGAGTTATGAGGTGATAAATACAACAACAGAAATATGTCAATATCTTGGTTAAACAAATTTCGAAAAATCTTAAAATTTTACGAAACAAGTAGATAAACAATATCTTTCATCTGTATAGTTTTTAGATTTTTTAAAGCATTCGTGAAAAAGATAAAAATCAAAAAGTGGTAAACATTTATCCAAAAAATTCCTGTTTTGAAAAATAAACTATATTTTTTATAATTTATATTGATAAAGGGTTACAAAAAGAAATTTTACTAAAATTTAATTTCAATTTCCAATGTTTGAATTTAACGTATTTATTTTTTGAATACTTAACGACCTTTTCAATTTATTTGCTCAAAACTGAGCAATATCCACAGTAGTGTAATTGTGTTGGTGCGGTCCATTTAAAATGCATTAGGGCAACCAACACATGCTCACCCTTGTGGAGGAAATCTCTCAGTACAGCTTGTAGGCAGAAAGAGAAAAAGCCCTGAAGTCGGTTCTCTAGATAATATTTTTACTCTATGTTCACAATTTTGAAAAAAAATGGGTCTACACTTTTTTTTGTCATCTTTTGTATCAAAATTTTAAATTTGCATGCGAATTTTTCAAAAACTACATAAATAATTTAATTTGAATTTAGGATTAAATAATAGATTTCTGGCTTATGAAAACCGGTATTGTTAGTGTTACCGTTGTTTTTTAACAATTTTTTATTTTTAATCCCTCTACAAAAAACCGTTGGAGTGCCATAACCTCCGCGGGGGTTAGTTCCCAATTGAATGTTGCGTGTGTACTGTGTTTAGTGTTTTATCTATCACGTGACGTTTCTTGTGCAGAAGGCTACAAGTAGTGGAATCGTCGCTGCATGGAGATATCTTGTATGCGCATCTATGACTTACGATTCGTGTGCGGATGGCCTAAGTGCTTGTGAGTTAAGGTAACCTGCAACGGTGGTTTTTGTAAGTGCTTTTTGAAAGGGTGAAAGGATATTTTTTTCGTTTCATAAATTTGTTGGAATAATCGTGAATGTATTCAGGTGCGTTGTGTTCGGTCACTGCAGTGGCGTAGCATAGGTTTTTGCCGCTGTTTGCTGTTTAAAAAAAAATTCATAGTTAAATAGCTTCTTACCTAATAGACTAAGAGCCCACAGCTATTTTTGGGTGTGAGTGATATCAAAAATTAACTGGTATTATCTATTAATTTTGAGAAAAATGGTGCAAGATATCAAAAATATTTTAATGCAGAAAATAAGACTTACTATCATGCAATATTTAAATGAAAAAAAGTAAGAAAAACAAAAATAAATTATGGACAGAGTGACCAAATACCTGGTTCAAAGTAGGTTTTTTTCGATATTTCAAAAAAAACTGACGTTATGATGCGGTACGGACAAGTTACTAAAGTCTTAGTGATCATGATCTAGCCTCTCACCAGTTTTAGTTTGGACCAATTTTATAAATTATAAATGTAAGTTTTTAAAACAAATTTTTATATAGGTAGGTATACATAATACATAATATACCTACAATTGGTAGTTGTAATTGATTGTTGTTACTCGAATCTTTAGCTACAATCGTATGATGAAACATCTTATTTTAACATATGTATTAATCTATATGTTTTGTCAACTAAACAGACGGACAAAATGCCATGCTTTTTTGTTTTTTGTAAACTCAATCCATCTAAAACAATGGTAACCAATAAAATCCAATCTATTCTAAAATCTTATATAGTTTGGACCATTGATATGGTACTATGTATATGGCAAGTTATGCATTCGTAAAAAAAATCGAACTCGAGATTTTGATCAAAGTTGGCGGTTCGATTTTCTTTAAACTTGGTACCTACCTAGCCTTTTTATGGGTATTTTTTTCAAAATATTTTTTAAAATTCCGCATTAATAAATATATGTAGATACTAAAAAATTGCGTACCAATTTAATTTCTTAAAAATGTAATTATGTGTTTTAGTTTTCTAAAAAACCCTACCAACGATTTTGAAAATTTTGTTCTCATAAAATGAGATTTATTAAAGAAAATCAGATGACGTTGGTGTCAAAACAATTTCAGAGATTGTTTGATCAATGATTTTGATTTTTTAACAATTTTTCGGTCTAAACTGTAATTTCCATGTACATATATGTACATATATTCATATACATATGTAAATATGTACTCATATAATACTACCTTAAACTTAACTACGTTTTAAGAAGGTGGATTAATAAAATATAGGCTCACATAGCTACAGCAACCGTAATTGCTCCATATTATTTATAACAATTCTAAAAAAGTTTGCGAAATCCACGCCCCACATGAATTGAATATCTCAATTGTTTCCTTGTATAAGTATGCACTACTACAAAAACCTACTACCTTGCGTTGTGCAAAATTACAATATTATACAGTGTCGGTAAGTGCTCCACTTCATTATATTGATTCTGGCAGTCATTCTGTAACGATTTTAGCGATTTTCGAAGTCACTTTATCTCAGAAACAATTCATGTTAATGGGTAGGTACCTACACCACGGTTGCCACTTTGGTCATTTGTGACCAAATTTGGTCATTATTTTTTAACTTGGTCATTTTGTATTCTATTTGTTAATTTTTTTACGAAATGAAAAATGAAACTTCACTTTAAAGCTTATACTGTGATCTCATTTAAAATGCTGTGAGAAGTTAATATATTTATGTTTCGTTATTTATGATTTGTTACTTTTATGTATTTATGTTAATCTTATTTAATTAAGTTTGTTAGGTCATTTGTGAATTTTTTTTTTATTATTAATATACCTAATTCAAAAAAATAATATTTCATCTGAAGAATTTGTTAAAATAAATGTGATGAATTCATATATTTCGGACTTAAATTATTTTGGTCATTTTTAGCTACAGTTGGTCTTTTTTATTTTCAATTTTGGACACGAACTTTATTTGCAAGTGGCAACCGTGACCTACACATTTTTCTGAAAAATAAGGTTTATCAAAAATGCTAAATAAATTTAGGTAGGTATATATGACCAGCCCAAAAAAAATTTAAAAAACTTGTCAGAGGAATATATAAATACATAACACAAGGTACCTAGGAGTAAATAGGTAGTTTAAAAGGAAATGGACTTATCCGCCCAAAACGTCCAGACGGATATATGTAATTATGACGCCCACTTTGTTCGTAATCTCTATCAAAGTAATTTATTAAATTTGATCAGAATCTGGACTTCGATTGTAGTAGGTACCTTCCTACATATTATATATCAATTGAACTGATTCAATAAAATTAAAATGTCTTCGAATTTCACTTCCACCAGCATTTTAGTTGGATTTAGTTAAAATAATAAATCTGTTTAAAATTTCAGCCCTTTAGATTAATATTTGGAAATTGGAAGTCGCTAATCGTTACCTTCAATTTTCTATACAAAACGTAGGGGAACTTTTTTTCTTGTTTCTTTACTTTATATAATAAAATAATAACTTTAGAACCGGTAAGGTACCTTGAAAAAAAAATCGAATTAATTTCGTCTTTTAAACCTCTAGAACCAGTAATAGTTTGTACGACACCATCCAACAATTTTCATACTGAAATGTTAAATTTATTTAAAGATTTTAACCTTAAAGACCCAACATTATAAGAGTTCAACTTATTTATACTTCAAAAGCAACCACCATCTACTTTTTTCCAAAACTGAAATGATCAAGCATATACCTACATAGGTTATAGGTGTTTACCTACAATTATTTTCGATACGATTTTTATCGTTATTTCCTCTGATGTACTTCTGTCGATGGTCGGATTTTCCATGTTAAATCCCCATACTCATCACAAAACTTGCAGTTCTACTCAACCAAAGTTACCGCAAAAATTTCTGTAATCCTTTAATTTTTATTTATTTCTATTTTCCTTACCTACAATCGTATTCTTATTAACTTACATACTGGACATACAGATACAGGTAACAGTCTGCAGCGGTGCAGCACATACAAAAAAAAAAACTTTGCCTTGCTCCTTTCCATGTTCCAGTGTGTCATCATTAGTCCTAAATTTTATAAAGCACAACTTACATTTTCCTCATACAAAAGTATATAAAAGTTTCTGAAATTTTCCACAAAAAAGCTTTCCAACTCAACTCAAACAAAAAAGCACAATGTCATGCGTAACTGGATATCTTTATTAGAAAATATTACTTCACATTTAATTATTATTAAATATTACAAATACATAGTCAAATTCATATAGACAAATTAATAAATAGGTAGGTACATATTTAAAATTACATTTTGTTTACTTTATATGAACACAAAATAAGAACAAGAACAAAGAGAAATAGGTAGGTGGTATCAAACGGAATAATTTAAAGATATGCGATTAATGCTGCGCTCAACCCAAGAGCGAATATTGCAAAAATTACGATGATCGCGATGCACACCTTATTTATTAGCCGCTGATCTTCGTTACCCTCCAACTCGTCGTTAGGTTCATCTATCTCAATCTGAATTTCTCCAGATATTTCGTCATCCGTATCTTCATCACCCAAGGTGAACTTAACAGGTGATGAATGGTCCAAAGATTTCTGAACTTTGGTTGGGTATCTCTCAGCAATGTTTCTTGCTGCCATTTCTTCCATATGTTTGATTCGTTGTTTCACATCCATTTGGAAATTATCTTCTGTTGGGCTAGTTGCGGCGGCGGCGGCCGAAGTTGTTGGGATAGGACTCCAATATGAGTGAGTTGGAGGTTGTCGCAAAATGGGTCTTGATTTTTGCTCTTCAAAAACCTCTAGGAGCTCTTGGTGGACCAATTTCATGTACTCTTTATATGTTTCAGACATTTTGTGGTTTGTATAATTTTCGAAAAAAAAATTGTATCAAGCTTTTTTTTTAATTAGACTCAAAAGTTGTGTAAATTAAAAAAAAAGGTTATTTTATATCAAAATTCAAAACTAAACTGTACCAGTACCAGTCGGTAGATAAAGTTTTGTATGCGTTCATTTGGTGGGTTTTACTTCCAATGAATTTTGCACCGACTTCAGTGCTGCCAGTCTAACAATAATTTTGAGATAAAATTTAACATGTGAATTGGATTTTAATAAGATAAAATTTTATGCAAAATTACATTTTGACGTTTCTACATCTAGATTCACCTTATTTATATCAAAAATTAATTTTCGGATAAAATTTAAAGAGATTTATGCCATTTGCGATTTTTTATTAAAAATTTGATAAAACTATCACAGATTAAATTTTGATGTTTCCACTTTCCACGAACCGAATCAACTCATAAGTGTCAAAAGTTAGGTAATCTTCGGATGAAATTTAATGCGATTGAATTAAACTGGGTGTTAAATTTTATCCGAGGTTAAATTTTATCATTTCCATCTATGTATTGAACTCATAAGTGTCAGAAATTAATCTTAGAACCAAATTTAACGTGATTTTAACCCACACTCATCCTAAGGGAAATAGAAATGTCTATTAAATATTTTATTATATTAAAGATAAATACTTTTTTGAAAAAACAATCAGGCCCCATTAGGTTTCCACATGATCTGATCCGGATCAAATTTTAACACGTAAACAAAACACGCTGTCACTGTGATCCCATTTATTTTATTATGAAGATCTGATCCAGCAGATCATTTGGATAGTAAAATGCAGCTATTATCTTACAAACACAATTAATTCATCCTATCCAAGTCTTAAGTAAATTTTTCAATTATTAAGTCAATAAGACAAGTTTAAAAACAGATTGTAAACTTTTTTTGTGTCAAAATTCAAAAGATCATGGCTTGAGTAATTGAAATTATATAAATTGTAGAGGTCTTATTTATAAACGTTGTCTATAACTTTAGACAACTGTCCAACTTTGGAAAATGTGTTAAAAAACCTTGTTTATTGTTATCTTATAGCCGCCTAACTTAGACACAAGAGTAGATTGTCTTAACCGTGAATAATGTGATATTTATTTTTATTAAATAAAACATATTTCCACTTATTTGAAAATAGTTAAACAGTGTCTAAGTAGACAAAAATCTAATAAATACGACTGTAGGTATTTAGGTATATTCAATTATAATGCTCATTGCAACTATCTTACTATCGAACAACAAAACAAAAACTATGTATTTTGGTAGCACTGATTTGAAACCGTAACTTCATTTTGAATGCATTTTGTTCTATTCCAAATTCCATACAACCTGTAGCTATAGGGGTGGATTTTTTTGCGATCGGGGTCGCGTGCGTCGTTGGAAAAATTTATGTAAATAAAGGTAATGGAATGAAACCGTATTTGAGCCACATGATTTCTGCAAATTTCAGGCAGCAGCAACCAATGAGGTATGAAATTGAAAAAAACAGTAGCAGTGTTGTTGGATGATATTAAATTCACGTTGGCAATAGGGATGTTTTTTTATAGAATAAATTCATATTGGAATTTAGTTTCATCGTAAGGCCTAGTACGCAGATCGCGCTAAATTTTAGTTTCCATACGAAATTCTCTCCAAAATTTAGCCAAGCTAAAATTAAGCAAAGCATTTTAGCTGAGAGGTACGCAGCTCCAGCTAAAAAATCAAATGTTTGTTTCTTACTGTACATCACTAATCTGTGAAAATTTAGCGCACGAAATAATTGTCTGGGACATTATTCTCGAGCTAAATTTTGACTGGTTTTGGTATTTTTTAATTTTGTGTGAACTTGCTTTGTTTTTACAGCTAGATTGTTGCTGCCTTCATGCAAAATGGATTGCGATTTGGAAGAATTTTTACAAGAATTACCACAACCGAAAAAAAGAATGCGTGGTAAAAATAAAATTACGTTCAGCATGGAAGACAAAAAAAATTGGCTACTCTTGTAAAGGAACACCCTTTTATATGGTGTCTGGTCCATCTATCCTATTGCCACAACTTGTGCTGCTGCACAAATCACCAAATCTTCAATTTCACTTGTATCCATTTTGTTTCTAAAATGTAATAATAATACTTGAAATTTTTCAAACAAACTTTCTTAAATTAAAATTTTTTTTTTCGGAGAACAGGTGTTTTTGACATATTCTACACAATGCCCTTATGCCTGTTTGATAACTTTTTGTTTCAACAAATATCCCAAAACTGATTTTTTTTTTTCTATTGGTTTTGACAGCAAATTCTGAAATTTTGTGAAAATTTGTGTGAATTCGCAAGAAATTTCACGTTACCAAACAGACCACTTATTTCAATCACATATTCTCCACAACTCTCCTATGTCAAAATTTAGCTAGGGTTTTAGCTGATGTTTGGAGAGAAAAGTGGCAGCTAAAATTTAGCGCGATCTGCGTACTAGGCTTTACCACGCATTCTTTTTTTCGGTTGTGGTAATTCTTGTAAAAATTCTTCCAAATCGGAATACATTTTGCATGAAGGCAGCAACAATCTAACTGTAAAAACAAAGCAAAGTTCACACAAAATTAAAATTACCAGAACCAGTCAAAATTTAGCTCGAGAATAATGTCCCAGACAATTATTTCGTGCGCTAAATTTTCACAGATTAGTGATGTACAGTAAGAAACAAACATTTGATTTTTTAGCTGGAGCTGCGTAGCTCTCAGCTAAAATGCTTTGCTTAATTTTGGCTTGGCTAAATTTTGGAGAGAATTTCCTATGGAAACTAAAATTTAGCGCGATCTGCGTACTAGGCTTTAAGAAACAAAACAGATCAATAAGAATTGATAATGTATACCTACCGGTAGTTTCGCATGTTTATTATTTATTTTGTATTAAGACCCATTGTGTGAATAATACCTTTGGTAGGCCGGAGGGGGAGGATATAAAACAAGGTTTCCAATTCTACTTAGGAAATCAATCGATGAAACATTAAACTGCAAACAAATGTAAGTAAAAAATAAATATTTATTTGAACATTTGTAGGTGTGTTATATATCACGCTGTGGCTCCATTGGCAATATTTGAGACAGTTGTCAATTTCAATGGCAATGAGAATTACCATTTAATTTCAGTTGTCAAATTTCAGTATAGAAATTAAAGGTAAGACCGCACTCGGCGGAACTGCACTTCAGCGGAACTAAACTTCACGAATTCTTTTTAGGAAATTGTATGAGCTATATCGCACTAAGCGACAACTGCACTTCACGGCTCGACACTATGCGACAAAGTTGATAATCTGAAGTTTCATTCAGTTTCGTGCGAAAGTGCGCACGGTGTCGCTGAAGTGCAGTTCCGCCTTGTGCGGTTCTACCTTAAGACCACTATTAAATGTTTTTTGTTTTCGTTTTTTGAAATCACTATATTATTGATAATAAAAAACTTTAATTCACTTCATTTCTCATATTCTCAACTTTAATTTCAAAACGAAGCAAAAATCATTAAAAATCGCGGAAAATCGCAATATTGTCATTGCCATTGGTTAAGCGCCACCATTATTTCGTTAAATACTTCCAATGGAGCCGCTGGGTCACGGCAATTCGTAGACAAGAGAAGTGGAGAGTGACGACTATCGTGAGGCACGAAGAAAACATAGAAACCGGACTAATGAGCCTATTTTGTAGTTGCTTCAATGTGGGGAATGTTAACATTGTTGTTGTTTCAATGTATTTTGAGGCACCTCAAAGTTTCTTTTATAAACACGATAAAGGTAAGACCGCATTTGGCGGAACTGCACTTCAGCGGAATTAAACTCCACAACTTATTTGTAGGAAATTGTATGAGCTGTTGATAATCTGATCATCTTTAAGGTAAGACCGCATTCGGCAGAACTGCACTTCAGCGGAACTGAACTTCACGACTTATTTGTATGAAATCGTATGAACTATACCGCACTAAGCGACAACTGCACTACACAGCGCGACACTATGCGACAAAGTTGATAATCTGACCAACTGTGTCGCGACATGAAGTTTCGTTCAGTTTCGTGCGAAAGTGCGCGCGGTGTCGCTGAAGTGCAGTTCCGCGGTTCTACCTTTATCGTGACATGAAGTTTCGTTCAGTTTCGTTCAGTTTCGTGCGACAGTGCGTGCGGTGTCGCTGAAGTCCAGTTCCGCCGAGTGCGGTTTTACCGTAAGCCTCACCGGTCCGGACTCAATTTTCCCTTTCTAAACAAGGCTTTAAGTTGCACTTAACATCCCATCGGAACAAAAATTCGAAACCAGTGATTTGACCCTGATCCAACCCAAACTCTCGATCCCGTATATACAGATGT
This sequence comes from Epistrophe grossulariae, assembly GCA_929447395.1. Lineage (NCBI taxonomy): Eukaryota > Metazoa > Arthropoda > Insecta > Diptera > Syrphidae > Epistrophe > Epistrophe grossulariae. The sequence goes on from OV839570.1 coordinate 7,735,890, forward strand.
GTGAATAAAGTTGCTTAATTTAGCAGTATGATACGTTCTGCCAAAAAAAATCAGTACAAATCATGCAGCTTCACTTCAGCTGTCATCCGCCCACTCCACTTGCTGACACAGACAATTTTGTTCATTTAAACTAAAAAAAAAAACAATGAACAAAAAACGGAATCGCGGATTAACGACGCAACCAACACAGAACAAATTCGACGTTTCTTTACAAATTTTGCATAACAAAGATATAATTCGACTGACTGACCTCATTTTTTCATCAATCATCCAATTCCCTCAGAAATTGAAAAAAAACGTACCTGCTGCATGCTTTATAGACTTATGCAATCGTACTATACTCGCAAATTAAGTTACGTGCAGAGATATACATATATTCACGTCTGTAACCATAAACCAAATTAATTATCGCTGCTGTAGGCAAAGCACCACCGCTACCGCAAGTAAGCACGTTCCTGCCACCACTTAACAAGGAGTGTACAAATATTTGTATGACCCCTCTAATGTTTATGTTGAATATTAAAATAAACGATGTCATTATTTTTTAACGATCTCTTGGAGCTAAGTTGTCGTCGCCACGACCGACTTTCCGTCTGCCTTATTTTTTATTTGCAGTCATCGATGACAATTTTTGCCTGAGACTTAAGCTGTATTGAAGGAAGGGTAAGAAAATAATTAAAGTGGCGGTGACTGAAGCCACCGACCGACCGTGACGTGGATGCTAGTCAAGTGCTGTGTCGATGGACTGCGCGACGGCGCGGCGGTGGTGCTAGTGAATTGGTTTCTTTAAGCGTAACAAATTTGCCTTTTGTTCTGAGGACGTTATATCTATTATGTTGTGTAATATGTTTAATTGTATATTGACTCCGAAAAACTAACGTGAACGTATTATATTATATATACGAAACCAAGAATTCAAATTTCAAACTCTTGTGTTCAAATTTCTGCGCGAACGCAAGTCATTAAAATCTTTAATATTTTTTATTTAATTGATTTTTAAGAAACAGAGGAGCTTAGCCTTGCGCAGTTCATTTTAAAAAGCAGGTTATTTGAGATTCTTGGGAATTGTATGTTTTGAAAAGAGCAGTAAACGGTAAACCATGACCATAATGATTATAGTGCATTGGAGTGCCACGATAGAGGGGTGGCCATTGAAATCCAGTCGTGATAATTACTCCATAACGAGACTTTGGGTCTTGGGAGCAGCCGATGAACTCGTTATCGTCCATATACCCATAGTACCTACATATATAATTAGGGGTCTATGAAATAACTTCCACGAAATAAGTCCCACTTTTAAAAACGAAATAAGTCCCACTAAAAATTGCTTAAAAAAATGAAATAACTCCCACGAAATAAGTCCCACTTTTGAAAACGAAATAAGTCCCACCAAAATGAAATGATTTAAAAATTTACTTGAAATGAAATAACTCCCACTCAAAATGAAATAACTCCCCCTTGAATAATATATTTCTTAAATGAATTAAGTCCCACTTTGTCCCTTTTACGAAATGTCCAATATATAACTTTTTGCATAAGAAAAAAATTTAGGGGTATGAAATAACTCCCACTTTACAAAACGAATTTATTCCCACTCAAAACGAAATAAGTCCCACTTAAAATAAAAACGCGTAACGAAATAAGTCCCACCAATTGACGAAATAAGTCCCACTTTTAAAAACGAAATAACTCCCACTTTCAAAATAGCAATTTTTGGTGGGACTTATTTCGTTTTTAAAAGTGGGACTTATTTCGTGGGAGTTATTTCATAGACCCATAATTAGATGGCGTATCTGTTGGAGATGCTGGACATACCCTAATCATCTATTAGTTACATAACGAGATTGAATTGAAGTCGGTGTCATGACATACATAAGGCGAAATATATTTATGTGTTTTTGGACTTATGCCACTTTAAGAAAAGTGACATATAAGGCCAAATTTTAGGATTTGTTTTCACAAAGCGACATAAGGCCAGAGTGGACACATAAAATAACAGGTATACTGTAAAATGTAGGCAGGTACAGACCTGTACATTATAGTTATATCAAAAGTTTACGATCGTTATCAAATTATACCTCCTACCAACGACTTACGATCTTGTACAGTATAACAGGTTTCTCTTAATTTTCATGCTTTGCGAACAAATGGCCCTGATCGAAGGCGTATAACAAAATCTACCCTCTCTAAAATGAATAGAGATAGAGATATAAAAATAGATACACATAGCTATTCGACTATACGTGTTATTTATAGCACTTATAATTGATAAGCGAATGCCGCACATGAGTGTGGGAAAACGAAGAAGGACGGAGGAAGAGTGGATGAAGTTGGAGAATTTAAATTGTGAATAGGTCGTTTTTTTATTGGATAGCTATACTAGCAGTGTCACAATCATCATACACATAACGAATACATAGGTTATAAGTATAACTTATAACAAGGGGAGAAGGCAGCATTAAGTGAACTAATGTGTGGAAGTAGATTGGTGCATGAAAGAAATATTTGTTGTTAGGTACTGGGCTGGTGTTTTCGATTAATTTTTATCATTGCAGTAAGACATGAACAAAATGGTGGTCATCTGAAAAATGCCTCAGGCGGCAAGCCCTGTGCAGTGTGCGAATTGGATTAAAATCGGGCTAATTTTTTGTCTTCCAAATTTAATTTTTGACACTTAAGTTGAATCTACACGTGGAAACGTCAAAGGTAAAATTTAATCGACATTGTAATCCAATTCACACGTGGTCTTAGTTTAAAAAGGAATTTTTGACAGATGTTTGCAAATGGCAGTAAATAATTGACACTTGGTAGCCGCCCTAAAGATTGAAAATTTTCCACATAAAATTGGAGCATTTCCAAAGGCCACTTTTTACACATGAAAAGAAGTCAATTAACGTGTCATTTTGGTTTCTATATTTATGAACTCTCAAATAAGCTGTCAATTCGATTTCTGAGTTTATATCGATTTGTATTCTACATATTTATGCAAACCTGTGGATTTCTATTTGATAATTTCATATTCTTATGGGAAAACTATAATTAAATCTTTGAAGTCAGGAAAACATACATACATACATACCTCTAGGAGAAAACAAAAAAAAAAACAGAAAATTCATGTATCACATATAATATATCCTAGTTTGTCATCCCTTCTTCAGTTTTTTTTTTTTATTATTATTTTTACTAAGAACTTGCCCAATCCGAAATTGAGTAGATTATAATGAGGGTTTCACCCTCCATTACCTTTGTGTTCATATAAGACTACAGGTACAGCCAATCCTATTGGACTCTGTTGTAAAGAACGAACTAAGGGTGATATTTCCTTTTTAAATTAGAATTTTGAGTGCGGACATTCTTGGGTTAGTGAATTGTGCAAAATTCAACATATTTATTGTACAAATTCGATGAGGGACGAATCTTTTCAAAATGTTGATGTTTTTTTTTCATTTTGAGCATCCTCCCAATACTGAGTAATCACATGCAAATGCTATACCAATTTAACAGCATACTGGCAATTTGGAATATCCACCAGTCGTCAGTGTCAAACAAGAAAAAAAAAAATAGGAAACAGCTGGGGCCTATTTCTCAGATCATACATCACATTCACTGTATGATTTTGACAGTTCTGTTGTATGATTTCTGTTTCTCAGATTTGTTGTATGATCCAATGTCATACAACAATGTATGACCGGAGATTACACTGGAAATATTGGAATGTTGTATGATTCTGTTTCTCAGAAATTTATCATACACATCATACAGCAAATTAACCTCAAATTTTTCATACATTTCATACAGCATATAAATTTGTTGTAATTGTTAAAATGTAAGGGCAAAATGAACGTAAACAAACGAAAATATACAAAAGTAAGTAATTTTTGAATTAAAAAATGGTAAATTGTGATGATTTTTCTTTTTAATAGACAACTAAAGAACAACAAATACTTGTCCTTTGGGAAATGATAAGCCAAAAAGAATTACTTTTTGGCCAATTTGCAGGATCGAACAAAATGAAAGAAGAGATAACGTTAGCTTCGAGCAACATAGTTTCCTTGGCCTTGGCATATGGAGATTAACTCCATTGTGAATTGTAAATAAAGGATGACTTTTTCTTATTTCATATTATTATAATTTACTTTTATTTCTGGAAACAAACGCTCTATATTTGACTTCGTAGTAAAAAAATTGAGAATTATTTAAATTGCCACTCAATAATAATGAAATGTCAAAATCATACACATCATACAACAAACAAAATATCATACAACACTTCCAATGAAATCTGAGAAACAGAAAATTGTATGATGTGTATGATGTATGAAAGTGTTGTATGTTGTATGAAATGTATGTGATGTATGATCTGAGAAATGGGCCCCTGGTCTGAACTGAATAAAAGGTTAATAAATGCCAAATATTTATGTTATATTATAAATAATATTATAAAACGTATAAAACGATGGTTATAACGCGAATTTAACAATAAATCAATTTCAATAACTTATCAAGCTTATTTATATAAAAAATCACAGAAAATATTAACAATCCACTTTATTGCACTGAAAAGAGCATTTGTTTACATTTTATCAAGTTCAATTCTTCTTCTAAGGTTCGATTTCACATGTATCGTTTTTGTTGTTTTGGTCTGTCAAAAATAGAAAGAGAAAAGATAAAGATAATTTTGGTAAAATCCCATTAGGCATTGCTTTAAGGTAAAACCGCACTCGGTGGTATAGCACTTTAGCGACACCACGCGCACTTTCGCACGACATTGAACGAAACTTTATGTCGCGACAAAGTTGGTCATATTATCAACTTTGTTGCATAGTGCCGCGCCGTGAAGTGCAGTTGTCGCTTAGTGCGATATAGCTCATACAATTTCCTACAAATAAGTCGTGAAGTTCGGTTCCGCTGAAGTGCAGTTCCGCCGAATGCCGTCTTACCTTTATAATGCTGAATTTTACACGAGTGACATCTTTTCCTGTCATTCTATACCTACATTTTTAATTCACTAAATATGATTATGGCAATTATAGGCGTGTTTTTTTGCAAGCCCGGGGGGAATTGGTTGAAAAAAACGACAGCGGGGATTAGCGACGCCATGACAGTAAAAAAACATGGAGTTTTCATAAAAACTATCGATACCATGTATGTAATTCATGCCAGTAACACAGTTTTTCTGTGCGCTTAAGTTAAACCCCGAAAATTCTCTGGGATTAGTTGTTGTTGCATTTAGCATGTTAATTGTTTAGCACCGACGTCGTTTTTTTCATCCAATTTCCCCCGGGCTTGCAAAAAAACACGGCTTATAAGGACTATAAACTATGGCAGAAATAATGGGTAAATGTAGCATAACCAAACCTATTTTTTGTTTGTGTTTAAGCTTATCCCTTCTAAAAATTTGAAAATGTGTACAAATGATGAACCACGCATCTGTGGCCTATTTAAATGCCCACATATTGGATTAAAATCGTGTTAAATTGTGTTTTGTACACAATTTTTGATAAATATGAAGTGAATCTATACATGGAAACATCCAAATTTAATTATTGGATAGTATAACCGAAATTTGAATCCAATTCAGATAATGCCTAAAGTCCCAAATGGATGAAATTTTTGTTTGTTCACCTATGTGAATCTGTCACAAAAGGGGATAAGTACGTAGATTGGGAAGATTGACTCCGGACTGGTGAGTGACATCGTGTTTACATTTGAAACTTTGAGGTGCCTCAAAATACATAGAAACAACAACAAAAGGCGTTTTTCTTTTTTAGCCCCGAGCGGGGCACAGAGCGGGCTCTGAGCGAATAGAGCTCACTCTGAACAGAGCGTGACCTGAGCGCACCGATCTATTTAAGAAACTCAATTGAGCATACTGAACTCTCATATGCTTAGTAATCTGTCAAATAACATGAATATTGTATGAAGTCAGCCGCGCTCAGCTTTGTGCTCGATGTGCTCTGTCATTTTTTTCCGAGCTCATCGAGCGAGCCCCATGTCGAGCTCTGAGCTAAAATAGAAATGCAAGTTCAGAGCTCGGAGCGCTCCGAGTTAAAAAGTAGCATAGTTTTCTTTTAGACAGCTCAGTGCCACGCTCGGGGCTAAAAAAGAAAAACGCCTAAAGTAGACTCATGAGTCCGGTATTTATGTTTCCTTCATGCCTCACGAGAGTCCTCACCCCACACTTCTCTTGCCAATGAACTGTCGTGATACCAGCCTCAATATTCCAAATCTAAACAGCGTCTAAATTCCATTGAACGCGTCATTCCATTTATTTCACCCTTCACACGGAATGAAACGAATACAATCCACATAAGCTATAATGAATTCTAGAATGAATTTGGAATAGATTTTCTTGGAATAACTGGAATTCTTCGCCCAAGCGATCTAGTCTTCACATGAAATTTAAAAAAAATACATTCCAAATATTCTAGAATGTTTTTTTTTATTCGATCATGAATATTCAGAATATATTTCATGTGAAGAGTGGAACAAATGAAATTCTGGCCGCGTTCGAAACAATTGACGTACCTACCTATTCTCTTCTAAGCTAAGACCGCAGTCGGTAGAACTGAACTTTACGACTTATTTGTAGGAAATTGTATGTATTGTAAGCGACAACTGAAAAGGCATTTCTCTCCCATAAATTTGACAGTAGCATGGAATTCTTTCCGACTTTCAATTTGACATGTATTAATACTCATGGTGGGGTAGTGTGGAAGGGCTTTAAGCGACAGCTGCAATTTATGGCGCGGCACAGTGCGGCAAAGTTGATAATCTTCAAAATGTACACAATTAAAAAATACTATTATTTTTGTCAAGTTCTAGCCATTTTTTCTTTTATTGAGTAAAATGGTCTAAAATCATGTCTGTATTTTCAAAATTAAAAACTGACACGAGTATAAAATTCATTTCCGGCATTGTATACCTACCAATTTGTTTGTTATAAAACTAGGTTGTGACAAAAAATTGGTTAAAATGACAGTAATAATGACATTTTGACATTCACGTCAATTAAGTACAAATGCTGAATTTACACGACTTTCATATTTATTGTTGTCACAAAACTGGCAGAACAATGAAAAAAAATCGAATCGTAAACCTCAACTAAACGAGTCCCAAATTGTCATAATTTCTGTCTTTTCAAATTAATTTATGTTACTCAAATTATCGTGAAATACTTTTTTACATTCCCTTTCTGAAAATGGTGTGGAAACTTAATTTCCTTAAAAAGTTTCTTGATTGAAGGCACACTATAGGTGAAGTGTGAAGAGGAATGTCAAAAAAAGTTCCTCAAATCATTAACCGGGAGGTTCTTTTTCAAACCTCTTATTATGTGCCTTCTCACCTAAAACCTGGAAGTTTCTAGCAAACTCAATTTCCTCGTGTGAAAGTAGACAATTATTTGTCCGCAAAACAAAAATCGACCAGCAAGCCCAGTTGTGCAGTCACAGTACATTACATGATTTGCCCAGGGAATATAAATTTAATGTCGAATTCCTTTCAGCAAAAGAATCGAATTTTTTTCCAAAAGAATCGATTTTTTTCTGAACAAATCTTGCTAATTTTGCAAGATTCTAGACCGATTTGCACACACACTAGCAAGATTTGACATTTCTAAAGTCAAATTGAATGTCGCGGTGTTTAAAGAAAACAAATTGTGTTTTTGGTTGCAAGGAACTTTCGGTGAATTTTATATTAAATATTTTTGCGCTGCTTTCAATAAATAATAACAAACAAATCATAGACAATAATAAGTTTCGTTTCATTTAACAAATAGGGTAAAGAAAATACTTATTTCTGGGTATTTTTAAGCCGTTCTCGGTGAAGTGAAATTCAAAAATACACTAAAAGATTGATAGTGAAATTCTCATCGCAGAATACCTAGCATGTCAAAGCACTCATCTTGGTATTTTGTTGATTGAATTATTAGGTTCCATTTTGTTGTTTTTAGTTATTTTGTTTTATTATAGTTTATTATTAAGTTAATTAACTGACTGATTAATGAAATTCCAACACTGGTAAGTTTATTTGTAAACAACTTCCTCATAAATTCCAAATTGAATATTTTGTTGATGTTTTACTTCAAAATTGCTGCTGTCAAGTGTCACACACACAATCACAAAAATTAAAATCGATTCTTTTCGCATTCCTTTCAACAACAGAAAAAATTCGTTCTTTTGTTGAATTCGACATAAATGTCTTGAAAAAGATAGTAGTCCCTTCCCACAGGCCACTACATTGATTTCTTCTCAGAATGCCGTCACTAAGTAGTGAGCAGCCACAGTATAAAGACGTGTGTCTTGGTACTTTTAGCTAATTGGAACAGTTCTTTTTTTCTTATGAGCATTAATGTATGCTGTGAATGATTCAACAACATTTCCTAATCTTATTGGCAAAATAATTTGTGTGTTACTACCCAATATAAAATCCTTCATAATTTACTTGAACAAGTGAGTAACCAACCTTAATGGGGAATTTCAATTCCATTTTGTTCTGTATTTTTTTTCGTATTTTTTCCCTTTCTTCCAAAGAATAACGGATCTTTCGAGACTCTGTCGTATTGTAGTACTGGTGCTGGACTGGAATTTAAAAATTGTTTGTTTTGATGGACAAAAGTTTAATTTGTTACTAATTTAATTAACTTTACCATTCAATTTTAGTAAAATATAATAAAAAGTGCATTTAATTCGATTGCTTGAAAAAAACACATATTAAACCAAAGTTAATAGATAAAACAATCAGCCAAAAAAGGAAATAAGTTAAAATGGTATGTACTTTGTACTATGTATATTGCATATAAATTATGTTGTTTTCAAGTGTATTTTCAATTTTGAAAATTCTATTTGTTTATAATTCAAATTGTGGTATAAAGTTTGTCTCATTATTGTGTATTGTATAGTGTCTTTTTTTGAAGTTGCTGTTCTAGGTACATACTACTATTTTTTGTTAAAAGTTCTCGCAAACAACGAATTGCGGCTTTGGAATGTGGCGAAGTACAACAGCCATGCCATCATATTATTCACTTGATACATCTAGATTAAAACTTAAATCCAGATGTTAATTATACAAATTCAATGTAAATAGGAACACCCGGATTTAAGTTTTAATGTGGATTTATCGAGTGAGTAATATGGGATAGTATCTATTTTGCTAGCCATTTTCAATGGATCGTGCAGAATTGATTTTTCTCTACAAATCTCATCTACTCGCCCGTGATAGCAAGATTATGTATTAGTTAAAAATTTTTATCTTCTCATGAGTACTTCGCCATCTCGGAAAGAACAAGGTTAATAAATAACACCGTCGGTCGTTGCGCTTCGGTTAGGGGAGTCTTAAGTCCTTCGTTCGCATAGGTACCTACATAAGAACAGAATTTTAAATTCGTAAAAATTGGCAATATCTGTGGACAGTACACGAACTGACTAATTGTTATTCAATTGGAAACAGAAAATCCTATGATTAGGAAGCATGAGCAGAATGTCTATAGAAATTCAATATTGGGCAACAAATTCTCCTATTGTCTGATTAATCTATCCAAATAAAAAAAAAATACTTAAGTTAAATTAACACTTTGTTCCAGATTTGGTCAAAATGATTTCGCGTACGCGAAATTAAGTGCTTCTCACTTCTATGTTGCTTGCGTACATAAATACAGTGCTAGCACCCAGCATTACTGCGTATAAACAGTGGGGAATGTATGTTGGGGGGGGGGGGGTTGATGTTCTTAAAGTCAGTGAGTCAGTCTGTTGCGGTTTTTACGATTTTCAAAATCCATTTTTGGGATCAGAATACATAATATACTAACAAGTTTAAATTTTAGTAAATTTTTTATTTCAAGGGGCTAAAGTTTAATTTTTACTTGTTGTTGGTAGGGAAAGTGTTGGTCCAATGTAACTAACACACAAATTTTTGAACATTATGATGATGGAGAAGTTAAAAAATGGTTTTCCTTATTTTGTACGTCGCGTCGGTCTGTGTGCCCAGTATAATTAGAGGCTGACCATAAACTGGTGGATTGATTTGCTTAAATTTTAGCGATTACACGACCATTTACATCTGTACATATGTATATGTATTTCCCTAAAAAAAGAATTTCAAATTTTAGTTATAGAGTTCAAATTCAATGATTTGGATTTTTTTTATTCATAAAATTTCATACCTTTTATGTCCAATGTGATTGCAATAAATCTGCGTAGGTAGGTACCATGAACCACAATAAATGTTGGCATCTTCAGAAGTTCTATTTCAATTTCATATTAGTTATTATATAGTTACTCTGGTGAATAGGTTGTACTTTAAAGATTTTAGGCACTGAAAGAAAAATAAATTATTTATAAAAAAGAGAGTTTTTGAAGAACTTAAAAAAACGCTTATCAGCTGTTCTGTCAGAAATGATATTTAAATCCATTTCAGGTAAAAATGATATGGAAACCTTCAATTTCCTATGGAATCCTTACGCTTGTCATCAATTTGTCACTTCCTCGTAAGAAGCAGTTTCCTTAAAAAAATGTATAGGTTGTATAGGTTCCTTTCGAACCCAGATGTCATGATAGAGTCAAATATACCTACCATTACAACAAAGGGGTAGTACAAAGCTTCCTGGTATATTAAAAAATGCAGAAGAATATTTATGAAAGAAGGTAAGGAGATTTTTTACATATTCAAAGTGGAGGTCCAGGAATTGTTTTAATTAAAGCTATAGGATTCTTATGCAGATAGTACTGTTATTTTTGTCTGGTTCTTTCAAAAATGGGTAGATGATTTTTAGATGATATTCGAAATTTATCTTATAGTTCCGAAAAGAGTAATTTGTACTCTTCTATTTGAAGTATATATGTACATATGTACATATTTACATAGATATAAATATAATTCTTGGGTTTATTGGAGCGGTATCTAATCATGCCGATTTTAATTAAAGCAATTATTATTCCAAATAAAATATTTTCAAAATTTTGTTTATAAATGTCAACAACAAATTATGTACACACATATATACAAAATTGACTTCTCAACCTTAAACAAAGTCAAATAAGGCCAAATTTTTGCATTTGGACTTATGTCATTGCATTATATAATTTTAAAAAAAACAACAATTAAATGTTGAGATTAACATTGTTTTAGTTTTTAGCTTTTAGGTTGACAAGTTCCTGACAAAAAAAATCAAAAAAAAAAAAACAATATAGAAATAGATAAATTGTAAAAAACAGGGGATTTTTTTTAAGATTGAAATTTTTAAAAAAAGAGCCAAACAAATCAGCTTATTAACTGTTAGGAAAAAAGACATTTTTGAGTTTTGAAATTTGTCTGTTTAGTATTTACTTCGAGAATTATTTATAGCTGTAAATTATATATGTAGATTGAATGTTTTAAAAATTGTATGGTAAATAAATTTATGAAGTGACTATTTTGGGCAAAAGAGTCAGAGAAAATAATTTTTATTTGTTTGAGGGAGACTTTATTGAGTATTTAATAATGATTGTTTTCTACATTTGTATTTGCTTCATATAAATAAACGTAGATTTTAGAACATTTGTACGTTGAAACAATGATTTTAATTTAGTCACTTTCATATCCATGGATAAAAGATACATCCACAAGGCTATCGAAAGATAATCATATCAAACCTCGAAATCGTAAACAAAACTTTTCAATGTGATTTCAGGCATCACATATTGTTCATCAAGCCAGACTGAATATGATTTTAAAAAGCGGTTACTGTGCCCTCCACTTTTTCCGCATTTTTCGCTTAGCTTGAAGCATGCGATATTAATATTTCCTTATTTTTTTTGTTTAACATCTTCAGGTATGTCTTGAAGATCATATCTATCCATTATTGAAGTCAAAACCACGTCTTTGCAATGTACTTTGGCAGTTTTTTCCTATGTTTCATAATTTTCCATTTTTGACACATAGGGGCTCATGGAAAAGCGAACAAATTGTATAGCGGTCGCAAAAACGCGCAAGAATTTTTTGGTTTACTTTAAAGGGAACACTCCACAGAATAATATGAATGTAGTTTCAGACCGGAATTAAGCGGAATAATTAACTTTAACTCTACTTGACAAAAAAAAACAAATATTTTATTTTTTGCACTTTTCGACCTTCTCAAAAAATTTTTTTTTACTGTTGCAATGGAACTGATTAATTAGAAATTATAGTTATTTACCTTTAAATACAGCTTAATAATAATAAAAAAAAATTATTCCAATGGAATCACCTTAAGGCTTTAAATTACCAATCAAACTCACACAAAAATTCGCTATTCGGTGTCATACTCTATGACTCTGTTGACAACAACTTTCATGTTTAGTTTTTTCTAGACAGAGATAAAAAAAACGGAATATGAATTACAGTTACCTATTGTATTGAGAAGCTAAAAACATGATTTAAAGTCTAGTGGCTGAACTTTGATTTTTTTAATTTTGTCCAGCTTGATTGGCCACCACACGTTGGCCACTAAAAGACGAAATCGTCAATCTTACCACGTATTAATGTTATAGATTATTATATGTACAGAGTATGCATATGTGTGTAAATTTGTAAGTCGTTCATAGAGCATTTCTAGCTAGAATAGTAGATATCAGTGCGCCGTATTATGGAATTAACCATAGACGTACATATCTCCTACATTTCCCAATAAATAAAACACCCATCATATCAAAATCTAACTCTCATCCGATTGCGAGATGGTTAATCAATCCGCCTCTTATTCAGCCTTATTGTGAGTTTCCCCCGAACAACATTCCACAAAATTCCCCTTATTGCCTTAATGTTCACTTATTTTTAGTAGGCGAACGAAATTTCGTTCGGGCGAAACTCACAATAGCTTTTAAAATTCCGGGGGAACAAAAAATTTTAAGGTAAAATATTTTTCGGGCGAAACTCACAATAAGGCTGATTGTCTGCTTAATGAGCACAGGCTGTAGAATCATCCTTAATGTAATTTTCTTATAGAAAAAATGTTGATTTGTATACCCTTAAAGGATTATCTCTGATTTTGAAACAAATTATTAAGAATTCAATATTAAATAAATTAATTAAATAAATAAAGTTATTTTCTCTAGGGGATTTATTTATTAGATTTTCTCCTGGGAATTTTGACATTTTCTTTTTGATATTATTTCTTCGGCGAAAATCCTCAAGGCTTATCTTAATAAATTTATAGCCTCTAGCAACATAAAAAAACTTTCATTTGTATTTTATTTTATTTTGTTATTTATTTTGTTTTGTTTTATTTTTGTTTGTGTCGTAGTTTGAAGAGATTGTTGCAGATTTTCCATTAGAATATAATATCTCCATCAATTTTCATCCGCCAATTGATTATCAACAATCCACTTGGAAAGTCACCACACGAATGGGTCATGAAAATTATCTTAAAATGGGATGGAATGTCTTTGGCAATAAAGATACAAACTACGTTGATATATGCGAACCTGGAGTCAAAAAATCGGAATTTCTAATTTATGTGGGAGAAGTATATAGTCCCATTGTTTTTGATGTTGGCAAAAATTTGTACCTTTATAATGAGAGAATAAATGGAAAAACTTTTAAATTGAAGCATGCACAAACGTTGAGTTTGTTGATAAATAATGAGAAATTCCTCAAATTCCAGATTTTCAACGAAATTTGGGATATATTCGATACAAACTAAAATTAATGATATGAGTATGGGTGATATATAAATGTAAGTTTTTTGCTTTATTTGTATGCCTTATGGTTGGCTTAATGTTGTTTGTGTCAAAGCATGTTCTAATTAAAAAAAATTAATTATTCCAACCGGCAACTTGCAATATGTATGTAAAATGTAACTTCTTTTTTCTGAATAGTGTATCATCCTTTGTAAAAGTCTTAAAGTTTATTGTGCAAGGTCTGGTTTTAATATAATAAAAATATATTTTCGTATTATACCATTATTTTCCGTTTTTAATTACATTAAAACTTTACTTTTGACCTGATGAATAAAGTAAAAGAAGGATTTCGAAAATATCAGCTATGCGACCCGAACATAGTTTTGAGTAAAATACGAAAAGCATTTGGTTCATTGAAGAGAAGGAATAGAGCAACAATGTCTTTAACACATTACGAACCCAAGAAATTTTAATGTGTTAAAAGTTTTCAGTTTAACTATAATTTTAGTCCTTATTTATTTATTTCTAATACCTGCTTTGAAGGTAGAATTTAATATATGGGGTGATTTGCATAAGATTCATCAAAAAATAGCTCATTTAAGCGTGTAGGAAGTTGTCTATTTTGCGCCGTTTAGGCGGAGGGTTAGGTTAGGTTTACGTGGCTGTCAGCAAAGACTTTTGACACACTTAGACCATAGGTTGGCCCATTGTGATACCACAAGAATCGAGGAAGTTTTCTTACTACTCGTGGAACGCAGAGGGTACGTATAAAAAAAATTACTTTAAGTAGAGAACAATATTTAAAAACAAAATTATTACTTATCATCATCTTAACCCTTTTTAACGCCAGAAATATTTTTTGACGAACTAATTTCTAAATCAAAATTTTGAAAAACTTTGTTTTATTTTATTTTAAGCTGTATAAAACATTTCATAATCGCGAAATGATAAATTTCTGAAATTCTTTGAAACAAAACAAATCAGAACAAATCTTAATTAATGAGAATAAAATTTTTGAAATCGTTTGTAAATATTTTTAAGGAAAAACATTTTTATACAATTCTTTTAGTATTTAAAAATGTCAAGTAACAAAAAATTAATTTCTACCTTTCAAATTTTCAGAAAATTATTTTGGATTAATAAAAGCTTTTGTATACAAAAAAAAAAATAATTAAAATCGGTTAAACATAATGAGATAGTCGAATATAGATATAGGTGCTGTTGAAGGTTTTGAATGAGGGTACTGTTAAGAGTCCACAACTTACCCTACAAATAGTATGTGTATCGCAAGTAAAAAAAGGAAAGAGCCAAATCTGGCCCTTTTTCACGACCCTTGGTTTGGCTAGTCTAAAACGCCATGCTCATATTATACTTATTCGCTTAAAAACTACAGATGAGATTTTAATTTTAGTTTCACATAAATCAAATCTATGAAGTTCACTGTCATGACTATTGCTTGGACGATTATTGTTTTGAAATTTAGGGAGTAAGAATTCTACTAATTTCAATGTGAAGTTAGCATGACATACCCAACAATCTGCCAAGCTATGGTTCAAAATTTTGATCCACGTCGACGTCTACTCTGCACTCTATCTGTTCCAGAACGTGATTATAAATAGAGAGCGCCTCCTAGCTGGGGTGCATTTTTATGATAGTCTAGAATTTAGATGAAACTTGTAATAGTTATAATATATACATATAGTACATACATAATAATAATAAAATCAAATATAGGACCTGAAATAAATCATCTAATCCCTGACTGACTAGGTTATCTTCGCTTTTGTTACGACATTCTTCACTCGCTGCTCCTGTGTTTCGCATCTTCTGTCACCCTCTCCGGTTGTACGCAATCATCATCATAACACGGTGTCTTTCTCCGAGGCTGTTGGTAGGCCGATGGTATTATAACGCGATTGATATTCAAATATTTAAGTGCGCGCATATTTAAAAAAAAAAAAAAAACCCGACTGTTTCCAGTGAATACAATTACGTATTCAAATATACAAAAATTGCTATTTTTGTGCTAAGAAAGAAAGAACTATAAAAATATGAAACAATCAATGTAACCGGAAATGAACTTTTTCATTATTCGCAAAATCGAACTCTACTTGATTCCAAGAAATCAAATAAATCTATTTTTGCAGTTATAAATCATAAACACACCATATACACATTACAAATAGGTACTTTCGCATTTTTAGTAAAATTATGAAGAGATAAGTGGAGGAGTGGAGATAAAAGGGATTTGAACAAAGATGATGATGCTAATAAATCATTCTGCTTCTGGTTTACTGTATGCTTGATTTCTGACATGCTCTTGTTAAAGGAAATACTAAAACAATTGTTCGGTTATTCACAAAACATCGTATCCAGTACTTAATTCCGAGAAATCACATAAATCTATTTTCGAAATTATCTACAGTCCATACACACGTCGCGTTAAGTAGGTACTCTCATCTTATTTAATGTATAATTATAGCGCAATTATAGCTATAACGAGGTGTGTATTGTGCACACGGATCCTACCCACATGAGGATGCTGCGAATTTTACTTTGTTTCTGAAAGATGGGTGAGTTTTAACATGCTATTGTCGACACAGACCACCACGGGGGCGATGGCGCGGGCGTGCGGTGGGTGGCTATTGGGTGCCAGCTTCCAATGAATTGTTTGTTCAATAATTTTTTTGAAATATACTTAGACATAATACAGAGAATCTACCTTCGAGGGTGTTGGGAGTAATTTTGTGCTTAAACGTTTGTCGGGCAGCCAAGGCAGTGAGCCGGAGTTAATGTGAACTGAGTTAGGTGGTTGCCATAGGCGATATTACAAAGAGGCCGCCAAACAACTTAAAATCTCATCCATATTTTTGCTTGCGATTAAATACATAATGTATGATATGCAGGTATGTAGTTAGGTCTATATTGGAAGTTATGGATTCGCAAAAAAAATTCGAGATTTTAATCAAACTTGTTAAAACGATGATAGGGAACACGAAAAATGGCACATCATATAGAACAATTTTTATTTTAAATTATTATTTTAGCTTTTCTCAAAAACCGTTTAATTGTTTTCTTATTTTTCTCGAAAACGTGCCCCCGACATAAAATAAAAATTCAGTAATTTTTTTTTTATGAAAAGCTTCCATTTCATATGTTTTTTTTTTTGAAAAATGTTTTTAAATGCTGCCTCCCATACAGCCATTTTTTTTATTTTCGTATTTCAAAAAAATTAAAATGTTTCAAAAAGATTAAAAAGAATTGTATACAGAAATTTACAAATTTTTTAAAAAAGTTTTAAGTTTTTTTGGGAACTTAATACATAATTCGAAAACGGCTCGGTCGATTTTTATTAAGTTTGGCACCCAGCTGTTTTTTAACATTATCTAGTATAGATTTTTAATGAAAATCATTCTTATAACAAAAAATAACGGTAACTACCATATAGTCTGGGGAAAACTGACCTGAACCCAAAATTTCGGTATAAACAATACATTTTGTGGTTTCTTTGTGAAAAAAGCGTGATGAATCCGAAAATGCCGGGTATACTTCTCAGATCCTTGAGCGTTTTTAGATATGACGTCATCAATAAAGGACATGGAAAAAGGCTGCAGCCTGTGTGCATTATGCCAAAATTGTGATAAACATTAATTTGGCTCTAGATATGCAGATTTTATGATTCCCCAAATGCAAAAAATATTTTTTTTCGATTTTTTGGGGGAGGGGTTCACGAGTAGTAAAGAAGAGGGGTTAGTACGTATTAATGATAAACTAAGCCTTTGGAACTAGGTCGAGTTTAAATGTATTTTTTAATGCTGAATCAAATGGCACCACTCAATTTTTGATGGAACCACTTTTTACGAAATTTTTAATATGACGTCATCATTTAAGGACTTCTGACAAAAGCCTGCAACTGGTGTGCATTAGGGAAAATTTGGATATACATTAATTTGATACTAGAAATGATCTTATGAGTCTCCAAATACAAAAATAGTTTTTCGATTTTTTGGGGGAGGGGTGAAAGGGTACGAAACTAGAGGGGTGCGAATGAATGAAAATATCACAACTCAGTCAAGTAGCTGGAAATAATATTCTAAGTAACTTTCGCTGCTTTGATGAACCTGCGTCCCAGTCTTAAGACCAGCGGCAAAATGCTTATTTTTATGTGTTTCAACTTCCAGATATTGTTTCAGTCGCAAACTAGGAGGCAGCATACTTCTCACGCATCTTCTTGCATCTTTTGTCACCTTTATCAGGTATAAGCATTCATCATCTTACCATATGGGTCTTTCCTCTGTGGTGACTGGTATAGCGCGCGGTGGTTTCGACTACCTCTTTGGTTATGTCGTGATACTGGGAGCACTTTTTGCTGTCGTCTGTAAGTGCATAGCAAAGAAGTTCTTAATCAGGCACTCCTGCAGACTTGGGATAATCCAGGAGTTATAAATTTATTTCAAATTACTTCTTCTTTTTTCGTTAAACACACGAGCCCTTATTTTCGACGAACAAGATTATAGCCAACGTTGACATTTGAGCATCGAAATGTATGCACTTCTTTTGTTTAATACGTGCCTTGAGTCTATTAGTTCCTGGTCGATTAAGTTGAATAATTTTTAATATATTTAAAGGTTTTGTATTTGATAATTTGATAAACTCAAATCTAAACATTTTTAGAACAAATCAAATCAAATGAGTCCTTATGAAGATGTTATTGGAAATTTATAACTTTTCAATAAAGTCTTTTAAAATTGTATGGTAGGTTAATCTCTTCCACATTAAAGCTACTTTCGCACCTTATACGGAACTTTATTCTATCAAAGCAGTTGACTTTCTTTTGTTTTGACTTGCCATTGAATTCATTCGATTCAACATTTAAAAATAAATGGCAAAAATAACTCTATTGTAGGCTACTATAGGGTTCGAATAAAGCAAGTAACAGGGTGAGAATGATCAACGAAGACCCAGTTTCACCATTCAGTATAGATGAGCTAAACTTAGATTTAAAAAAAACCGACGGTTTTGATGGTTTACCAGCGAATGTGCATACATAAAATTATCAGCGAAGTATATCGGCAGAAGAAAGCATACCCGACGACTGGACTCTTTATATCTTCTATTCAATACTTTACCCAGTTTGCTTCCAAACATGCAAGGTGATCTGATATCAGTCATTTGGTCAATTTCGTTCTGTAGCAGATAGTGTTCAGGGCAGGAATTAACAAGGAAGACACTTTCAACAAACAAACATCTGTCCACGAGACAAAAAGTCACTATTGATAGGAGCTACTTGTAAATAGTTAAGGAGCTCATCACCAGCATCAGTTAATATCAGGGAAAATTAGGAAACTGCTGTTCAAAGTTCTGATGAGAGAGAGGGTTCAAATTCTCGCCCAAAAATACTGAAAACTATTTTTGTATTTGGAGACTCCTAAAATCTGCACTTCTAGTGTCAAATTATAATGTAAAACACAATTTTTCGTAATACACATCAGTTGCAGGCTTTTGTAAGAAGTCCTTAAATGTTGACGTAATAATACAAATTTCGTAAAAGTGGTGCCATTTGATTCAGCATTAAAAAATACATGGAAACGATACCCCACTCGACCTAGTTTCAAAGGCTGAGTTTTTCATTAATTCGTACCCCCTCTCCTTCCCTACTCGTGAACCCCTCCCCCAAAAAATCGAAAAAAGATATTTTTGCATTTGGGGAATCATAAAATCTGCATATCTAGTGCCAAATTAATGTTAATCACAATTTGTCCGTAATGCACACCAGCTGCAGCCTTCTTCCATAATATGTCCTTTATTAACGACGTCATATCTCAAAAAGCTCAAGGATCTGAGAAGTATACCCGGCATTTTCGGTTTCAGCACGCTTTTTTCATAAAAAAACATCAAAATATATTGTATATACCAAAATTTTGGGTTAAGGCAAAAAAGTCCATTTTTTCGCCGGACTAATACAAGTGTTTAAAAACCGGTAAGGAAAATCTCGTTTTTCTGAAAAACGGCTCCTACGATTTTGATTAATTTTTTTTTATGTGAGATAGTATCAGTACCATATTATTATAAACAAAGTTTTATCAATCGATTAAAATGGTAGAGAGACATAGAACCATTTTTTTCGGTTTAAGACTATCTCATTATCTGTTCAATCGAATTTAGTGAAATTTTGTACAGAAGAGCTTTTAATAACTAAATCAAAATTATCAAACAAACATTTTGAATATACATACATATGTATTTTTTGAAAATTCGATATCTCGAAAATGGGTAGATGATTTTTTTTAATTTTGATAAATGCTTAAAAATTGCGTAAAAATTTTTTTTTTTCTTAAAAATGTTTGCATAATTATATATTTCAAAAAATATTTTCTTTTTAAATAACTGCACAATCGATTTTCAAATTTTTGTTCTCATAAAATGAGAACGTTGGTGTAAAATCAATTTCAGAGGTTATCAATTTATTTCTAATAAACATTATTAGGTTATTATTTTCAAATTAGCCGCATGACCACGCTCAATGAAACTTGATGCGAAACGTTCGGGTGAGAACAAAAGTGTACTCTTCAATAATTTAAATACGCGACTAATCCGAAAATAATCAGCCTTATCGCCAACTAAATGGGAACTCAAAAAATCAAAAAATACCGGGGAAAGAATATTTCCAATCTCAAACGAAATAATTTTTCCCCAAGAACTTACTTGGGAAAATTTTTGCATTGACATAAGGAAAAAGTTCCCTGGAAAAATTGTTCACGATAGCTTTTTCGCTGAGAATATTTTCCCAAGATGATTTGCGATAGCAAATTTCCCAAAATGGGAAAAAACTCCGGCGATATTTCTTTCGCGATAGGGCTGAATTACCTAATACTATCTATAAACAACCGCGAAAGCCTAAAAATTTATAATATTTCTAATAATACAGTTTTAAGAAAAAGAATTTTGACTTTTTTTTGAGAAAAACTTCCATTTTATAAGTACTTTCAACGTTTTTAACCGAGTGCGTATTCTAACTTTCGCAAATTTCTTAACTTTAAGCGGGCGCCAGAAGTACATGTGTACGGTTGTACACATCCAATGTGAATATCACTCACCTTTAATTGCCAATTATTGTTATTGTGAAGCAAATTTTTCCAATTGGATGAATTTAATTGGAATTGAAGACAACAAGATACATATAAACCACCATGACCGCCAACCCCTAATGGATTGGATTGAGTATGGTTGGGTATGTACATTGTACAATGTACATACATATGTATGTATTAGTATATAGAATCATTAGCAAACGGAGGGGAATCTCAACAATATGGCCAATGTCACAAGAGCTTCGTTTTCCGCGCCTTCTTTTGGCCGCGTGCCATGAGTATCTACCAAGAAATACAACTCACTGTCAACGGCTCTCTTCTGCCCGCGAGTGCTCGTACTCTCTAGGTATTCTTTGTACTATTGGGGCGCGAAAACAAATGGGAGCGCGGCAAAAGAAGCTCGAATGCCACATTGGTCTATAAGTTCGCAGTCAAATTTCTCAGGTAAATTTAAATACTGTTGAAAGTTCCAGTTTGACGGGTTTGTTAATTCGGGTGTGGCCTCTGTGTCTGTGTGATTTTTGCTTTTGTACAGGAAAAACAACAACAGTTCTGAAATTCTATATATTTTAATTTGCGAGTAGTGGTGCACCACATACCTAATGCATTAGTCCCCTCCTTGATGAAAAATTTAATTATTAGGTCTGTTCGGTATCTTTTTTGAGAAAAAAAATTAAAATCTGTCAAACTTTGAAAGAAGAAGAAAATACTCTCAGAGAGGGAGAACTTGTCCAAAAGTTAACAAACGCACTGAACCACTTTTGGTATAAAATGTCACTTTTGTGTACAAGACGTCAAACGTTGACAAATCATTTTGAATCCTGTAATTTTTAAATTGTAAAATAATTTTTTATATTCTGAAAAATATCGAACGAAAATGTTACACTGGTTTTGATGGATTTATCTGAATCTTCATCAAGTGAATGAAGACAATCTGAATCAATTTTTTGTAAATTCCTAGCAGACGTCAAGTAACAGACACTGACAGCTGTGTATTTGACAGCTTGTACACAGACCTTTTGCAAGAAATTTCACGTTGCCAAACAGAGCTATTTATAAACGTATTATTTTCGAGAAAAAATGAAAAAAAAAACAACTCAAAACAGGATGATATTGTTTGTTTTGACAGTTCGTATGTATTGGATTCATTTCAAAGATGCAATGCAAGAATTTGTATTGATGAAGAAGAAAGAGAATTTGTTCTTGATACGGACGCAGATTTTATAAAAATTGTTTATTTATTAAGATCAGTATGATATGATTGATGATGTTGACGATAAATTATGGAAATTAAATAAGTTAGTATTTTTCAGTGACTGCTTGAAGACACTACCAGTAATCTCACTCAATAAATTTTTTCTTGTATTTGAAGTTTGAGTTTTCTTTTTTTTTGATTTTGGAAACAAAACAAAAAACAACAATGTATAAACGATCTATTTACAAGAAAAAGTTCAAAGGCTTTATGGCCTATCGTCCTCGTAATAGAGTTCAAAATTCTCGAAACAATTTTATGGAATTCCTTACGAGATTGTTTATCATTATCATGATGGCTGTGGTTGTATATATTAGGTCTGTTCGCGTACTTGCCCGAAACTGCCAGATTCTACCAGATTTATTTTTTTTATATGAACTTTGACAGTCTTTCGGACTAAAAATGGTAGAAATGGGTAGGTTTGGGGAGTAAACGAACAAGGTTAACATCTGGATACTTGGCGATTTCATCAATCCAAATGATGTAAAATATTAAAACCACGAATTTAACAATAAACAAAAAAAACATGAAACAACGAAACTTAAAACCGTAAAAAAAATCTAATTATGTCATCTACTATGAGAGAAAATAAAATGCATCCTTTTTAATGAATTGTTATTTTATTTTTATTTGCTATATTTTTGCTAAGTCAGAGCTATTTGGTGGATGTTACCAATTAAAAGATAATTTCTATCCCAGCAATGGAAATTAACAACATGATTTTGTAGATATTTTGTATTGACCATTGAAGTATAATTCAAAAAAGTGGATAACAGTTCAAATCTTGTTTTCCGTCGGCATTTTGGTTACAATGGATGTGGCAATGAAACAATTAAGTTAGCATTAGCTTTTCCCAACAAGTTCCCCTGAAGAAGGCAGCAACACCTGCCGAAATTTCGGGAAAATCTAATGTTAACTTAATTGTTTCATTGCCACATCCTTTGTGACTTTTTTGAACTATGGTTTTGTTATTCTTCTGTCGAATTCGTTGTTATTCCCCTTAAGAGTGTTTTTTATTTGCAAGTACCTATAGAAGTGGCAGTTTGTAACAGTTTAGTTTTGTTTCGGTTTATGCGGCCAGGCCCCTCTGTCGGTGGGCATACTTCCGGGGACATTAATGTATGCCCGCTTTTAATGACAATTAATTGTTATAAATTGGCATTTCTTTGGTCTCTTGTCGGTTTTATTTAATAGTGATGTATCAAAAAATAAGGAAGTGACTAGACATGCTAATTTATAACAGTTTTTTTTATGAAAAGTACTGTGTGACCCCGAAGGACCATCAGGGTAAGGACCTTCGTCGGCGGCCCTGACCTTTTTACTTGCGATATATACATAGGTACCATAATGGCAAGTAATGCGTTCGTAAAAAAAATCGAACTCAAGATTTTGATCGCATGATAACGAAGTCGAAAAAAAGTGGGTCTCGCAATTCTGTCTGTTTGTCTGTCCTGTCTTTTCGGCTGCATCCTAAACAGTTGGGTCAAGTCAAGTCGGACAAACTGTTTTAAATATACATTTTGTATCATATTCTAAAGTAAATAGTGAAAACTGCGCATTTCGAAAAAAATTCAGCACCACTGAATTCAACGTCCTCAAAATATATTAATTGTAGCGAATTTCATTCAGCCTTATTGTGAATTTCATCCGAAAAATATTTCACTTTAAAATTTTTTGTTCCCCTGGAATTTTAAAAGCTATTGTGAGTTTCGCCCGAACGAAATTTCGTTCGCCTACTTAAAATAAGTGAACATTTAGGTGCCAGTTATTGCTTTTATTGAAACTCATCATTGAAAATTTTTATTATTATTTATTGTATTATTCATACTTGAATGTCAGTTTATTAGACTTGACCATTCTTTATTCCGTCAATTTCATTGAATTTCTGAACAACAACAACAACTTAAAGGTGCTACCACCAATGGTATACGAATTAATTTATAATTCTCAGAAATCGTCTTTTGTGAAAGGTTGGGACAAAATGAAATATTTTTTTGACTAGAAATAATAATTGAGTTATCAGCTTTTTATTTGCATTAAAATAATCACTGATTTCACTTTTAAAGTGCCTCAAAATTAACAATTAAAATTTTCAATGATGAGTTTCAATGAAAGCTATAAATGAAAATTTAAATTTTTAATGATGAGTTTCAATGAAAACTATAACTGGCCCCTTAGGCTGTCAATAAAATTACATTTCGCCCGAAATGAATGTTCACAATAAGGGCAATTTTTTTAACACAAAATTTCGGGTGAAACTCACAATAGGCGAAAAGTGAAATATCAAATTTTCCAGGTGGAATGTTGTTCGGGCGAAACTCACAATAAGGCTGATTAAGAATTGTCGTGGGGAAATGATATTTGTTCCAAAATTTAATAAACGCACCAACGTGCGCCACGCCAGTGGTTTTCATAAACTCACAATAGTCTATATCAAAACTTATAAGAAAATAATTTAATTTAATTTTTTAATAATTTCTCCGAAATTAAATTAGAATTTTAAATCCAACCATTAAAACCGTAATTATTAAATCTCAAAATTTAAGTCTACATATCGTGTCGCCTCAAAAGCAGACCTCGTAATTCACAAATTTAAATTTTTTTAGGTGAGACGAAGATGTCTGCCAGACAAGACAATAGTATAAGAGTTACGTGCTATGCAAAATTTTAATTTTAATTTATTTAGAGTTTTAAGAGGGAGACAAAATTTTCTAGATTGATGGGCTGACGTATTTTCTATAAAATAGCATTCAAAACTCATTTTCGCTAAAAGGTGGAGTTATGAGGTCTGCTTACAAAAATCTTAATTTTGTGAATTAATATCAAACTAGTATCGCCTATGGTCGAAATTCGACCATCTGTATTTATTTATAATAATATTCAATCACTGAGCAAAGGGTGAAGCACACGTGCATGAAAATATTTTGTTTAATTAAAATGTTTGTTTTCATTCAATTTTTAATTAAAAACATTTTTTCACACATACTTTTATGTTACTCTGAATATAACGTGATATTCTACCTAAATTTTAAG
The DNA here is from genome assembly GCA_929447395.1 of Epistrophe grossulariae. Lineage (NCBI taxonomy): Eukaryota > Metazoa > Arthropoda > Insecta > Diptera > Syrphidae > Epistrophe > Epistrophe grossulariae. Next base: position 7,760,897 of record OV839570.1, read on the forward strand.
GCTCCAACCTTAAACATTCCACTGTTAGAACAAAAGTTATAGCCATCCAAACCAACTATGACGACACCTTAACAATTATTATGAATGAAGAATACCTACCACAAACGTGCATACCTACATAGGTATAGCAAATTTTTTCCCGATGCGAACTCAATTTGCCAAGGTTATGGTTTTTTATTGCACACACTCCACCGTCTTTAGAATTGCTATGTCCCTCCCACCAATATATTCTTAAACTAAGTACAGACGATTGTCAGATCTTACAATATTGTCAGATCTGTCAATGAAAAAACTATTCCAAATGTCTTACAATCGTCTGAACACACAATTTTGTCTGAAAATATTGTCAGAATCTGACAAAAAATTGTCAGGTATCTTACAATCGTCTGAACACACAATTTTTATCATTGTGCGTCGATTAGGACATTGTCAGACTCATTGGTCATTGACAGATGTTTTAATTGGAAACATCTTACAATTGCTAATAATTTCTTCATTGTTCGAAATGTCAATGAGTTGGTTAAAGAGAGATAAAAAAATAGCTGACAATCAAATTGGGAAGAAATCTACCAACCGTGTAAACGGACAATTTTTCATTGTAAGAAATATGTCAATTGTCATCTAATTGTTAGCTATTGTCAGACCATTAGTTATGTTCCGTTGGGCCTTACAAAGTACTTTTAAGTACCTACTTCGCAGTAGATGATGAATGGAACGCTTTAATTTTTGTCAAAAGAAAAATCTAACCTCAATGTAGACGAAAGCTTTGTTGTTTGTATTTGAATTTTGTTTTAAATTATAGAAAACATCAACAACAATAATTTACTATGTAATTTCTTCTACTGAAGGTGTCGCTTTCTTGCGTGGATTCCTTTCGTTACTACATTATTGAAGTGCTTTGAACTACTTTGACCATAGAGTAGAAGTAGTTGAAAGCAGTCAGAAGTACTTGGCAGTAGATGCTGCAGCCCAAAGGAACACGCCTATTGACAGTTCTGACAATATTGTAAGATCTGACAATCGTCCGTACTTAGCTTTAGTATCAAACTTTTTTTAAATTGTTTTTGTGTATTCCTCTTTCTCGTTACGTTTGCCTCGATTAAATTTATTCAAAAAATATTTGTTAAACGTTTTTAGTATCAAATTTTAAACGGTTTTGAATTTTTTTTTGTAGCTGGTACAAGCCCGTCATTCTGGCTTTATTTTGAATTTAGTGAAGTTTTTAATACTATTACTAGATAATAACTAACACAATTTCAACAACAATTTTCCAGGATAAAACAAAAGCGCACGATTACAAGAAGTTGCAAGTAAAAGAAGGAACGTAGCGTACATTAAGTATGTAATGAAGATCTGTAGCTCTAATTTACCGCAAATAGTAATATATTCTAGTGCCTCTGTTTATCTTACATACACATCTGTAAATCTGATTTTTGAATACAACAAAGCATTATTCACGTAATAGTGATTGAAGTGAAATGAGGTCATTTTTTCAAATAAAAAAACAAATAGGTATATTTTTTACGAATGAATAAGACGCAAGTGTTGTAAAATTTTGAAATCTTGATTTTTTTTTTCTTGTTAATAACTTGCCGAGGGTAGTGTAGTACAATATGAAGTGTCAAAGTCAGCTTACAAAAATATTTTGAACCATGACTCAGTCAAACTTTATTTTTCTTGCGAAATAAGGTTAGAAGTAAGTTATGTTTTGGTACTTAGTGTACAGAGTTTATTAACGTACAAATATTTTTGCTGTTGTTTACCGCTATTAACCTTCTAAGAACTTGTTTATGCAGTCTTGCACTAGCTATCGCACAGTTGTCATTTTAAATCAACCCATTAACAATGGTTCGCGATAAACCATTGAAAAAGGCGAAAATTTTCACTCTTTAAGATCACACATCTTTGTCAATTCGTCAAATTGCAAAGGAAATAAACCGAAGTAACCATGTCGTGCAAAATTTTTTCAAAGATCGCGAGGATTACGGTAAAAAATACCAATACATCGAATAGTTTCAAATCTGACTGATAACAATGTATCAGTTGGTGGTCGGGGTGTTCAGCAAATTTTAAGTGCTTCCCAACATCTGAAATTCAAGAAAATGAAGCGTAAACCAATGCTGTCGCCAAGTAATATTGAATGTCGCAAAAAGTACGCTTTAGACCACAATCATTGGACAAACCAATGGCGGACAATAATTTTCTCAGACGAAAAAAATTTAATTTGGACGGTCCAGATGGGTTTGCCTGTTATTGGCATTATTTGCGCACTGAAGATAAGATTTTCAGCAAACGGCAATCTGACGGTGGATCCGTCATGGTTTGGGGTGCCATCGGATACCTGAACGCAATACAATACCAGAAAATGGTCAGCCCTTATTTTCCGGCACATGGTAACGAGTGCGCTGGATTAAACTGGCAATTTCAGCAAGACAATGCTCCAATTCACGTAGCCAGGTAAATTTTAGACGAGTTTGAGCCAGCGTGAAATAAATGTTTTTGTCAATTGGCAGGCCAAATCGCCGGATATGAACATCATAGAAAATGTCCTGGTAAATTATGACTCAACAAATCTATAAGGAAGGTCGAAGATATAACAACAAAGACGAGTTGAAGGAAGCCATCGTGACAGAGTGGCAAAACATCCAGCACGAGAAAATACATTCACAATATGACAGTCTCCCGCGTCATATCATCGCATTACATAATGCCAGAGGCAAAATTGAAGTGTAATTAAAAAATGGATATGATTTAAAATCTTGTTTTCCTTTGGTCACAATGGATGTGGCAATGAAACAATTAAGTTAGCATTAGCTTTTCCCGGCGTTTCGGCAGGGGTTGCTGCTTACCGAAAACTTTAAAAAGACTGCTGCGAACAAATCTGAAAACGTTCTTTTGGCTTATAAATCCAAAAATACACTCAATCATTTTTTTTCAAAACTTAAAGTAAAGCCAGACAAAGACAAAGCTACAGATGTGATATATAAAATCAACTGCAAAGGCAAACAAGATGATCCCTGCAATTTATGTTACATTGGCACCACCAAACAGTTCCTCCGCCTACGCATGTCTAACCATAAATCTCATATCAAATCTAACAATCCTGGAAAAACTGCATTAGCCAGTCACATAATTGAAAGCGGCCATTCTCCAGACTTCGAAGATGTCAAAATTCTTCAGACTGAACGACACTCGTCAAAGCGATACACACTGGAAACGTTACACATCATTAACAACAGCAATAATATGAACCGAAAACTCGATACACAGAACATATCCGCTGTATACTGCTCACTAGTTCTGACTAAATGTCATTTTCTTATTATTTTATTTATTATTTAAAGTATATAGACAAAACATTTTGAAGTGCATTAAGTTATTTTTATATATTTTAAATAATTTGTTATAATTTTTTACAAATTTAAATTAATTCAATTTCTACTTTTTTTCACATAACGTAAGTTTACCAATTGCTTATTCAATTTTAATAGTTGTTATACTCATTATTTGTTTTTATGTGTAATAAAGTTCCCCTGAAGAAGGCAGCAACCACTGCCGAAACGTTGGGAAAAGCTAATGCTAACTTAATTGTTTCATTGCCACATCCATTGTGACCAAAAAGCCGAAGGAAAACAAGATTTTAAATCTTATCCATTTTTTAATTCAAAGTATTGATTGTGATTTAACAATAAAAGTGATTTTGAAGCCAAAAACTGAAAGTAGTTCTAACCTTATTTCGCACTTGCAAAGTACACAGGCCCAAAAAACCTTTAAAAAAAATAGCATATTTGGTTTAATTTGAAAAAAAGAAAATTTTGTATGTAATCGTAATAAGTTGTTATTTAAATGAATAAAGAATACCCACCAATTTCTCACAAATTTCATTGATTTCATTTTTTTCGTAATAAGTTGTTATTTAAATGAATAAAGAATACCCACCAATTTCTCACAAATTTCATTGATTTCGTTTTTTTTTTTCAAGAATGTGGTTCTAACCTTTTTTCGTGCATTGTATATATTTCATTTCTTTATTTCTGGGAACGTTTAAAATTCATAAAAACTAGAAAACAAAAAAAAAACAAAATTATTATGACATTGAGGGCCAGTTTCACAGTGAAGTAAGTGTCATTTAAGTGCAAAATATGGAAAACTAATCCCCAAATTCACAGTGTAAACCTATCGGAATAAGTGACACTTAAGTCCCCCATGTTGGCCACTTAAGTTCCACTTACTCAGGTAGAAAAACTGCAGCTAAAGTGCCAAAATGGGAAAATTAAGTGCCACTTATTTTGTTAAGTGTGCACTGTGAAACTGGCCCTGAATTTTTACCTGAATTTAAGTACTTAAACTGGTCTCCGCAGTTTAAATCCAATTGGATTTAAATGTGGATATTAAAAGTCAATAAAATAGAATTGGATTTAAATTAATTTGAATATGGATTGTAGTTTTAATCTGGAGCAATCAAGTAAATAATATGACGGTAAGAGTCCATAAATTAACAAATTTTATTCTTTTAGTTCACAACCAACATAATGTTTAAAGTATAGTGAATAAATATTTGTTGCTGTTAGTTTCTTGGGTATGCTATACACATTTTTCGCAAAAAAACATTTACACCCCACGCCAATATGCATCCCTATTGTGTTTTTCCCTAATAATTTTAAACATTAGCTTTAAAAAAAAGCAACAAAGTTATCAAAAGTTATGGAATTGGGTAACTAACCCTTACGTAAATTTGGCTAATGTTGTATTTTTGTTTTGATGAGATTATGAATTTAATAAACCGTTTAAGATTCTTAAATAACTAACCTTTTCAACAAAGAAGTAGGTACTCTATGTATGGATATGTTTACGGTCGATAATAATAACAACACAAAATTTAATGTGGGTTACACCAATTTTTGCACTCACAGTCACAGTCACAGTCACAAAATAAATATCTTATTTCTTGGAATTATATATCTCAACAAAAAATTAAAGAAATATTCATGTATGTGTGTACATATGTATGTATATGCATGCATAGATACTCGTTCCCAGAATCACTTTCGACATAATTGGATATTTATCTTGTTTTCATTCAATCTTTAAAAATTCTTAGCGACAAGACAACAGGAATGTTTAATTTTGATTTCATCGATCTGATATATCTTTTTAGAATCATGAATTACCAAACTTAAATACAAAAAAAAAGAAGAAATAAACCTTGGTTATTATGCTTTGATTAATATTTAGACATTTTTTTTGTCATTTTATTTGCAATAGTATATATGTATGTATTTTGAAAATAATGTGAATATACTTCATTTCTATGAAATGAGATTACAAAGAAATTATAATAATAACACCAATGACCGTCATAACTGTCATTATTCCAACACACATGTCTGCCAGATCGTGACGATTCATAGGCTCATCTTCTGAGAGGTCATCTTCGTCGATTTGGATGATTTGGTCAGGCTGATGACGCAAACAAAAGTTACAACCTCCAGATAAATTAGCTGCTACAAGTTCAACATCATTATTTTCAGATTGTTGACGACTAACACTAGCGGTGGGTTGTTCATCTGCTTGAGGAGTTTCCGGATCCTGAAGGAGGACATCGGGAGGAAATTCTTCATTTGGTTCGTCAGTATTTTGATTTGCATTATTCAAAGTGGCACATATAACATAGTTGCCTGATGTAGAGCGCCCAGTTGCCATTTTAGCAATGAAATTTATTTATTTTTTTTTATTTTCACGAACAAAAAAAAAAAAATTTAGAGTAATTATGGAAAGTCTTGTTTTTTTTCGAATTCAACTTAGAAATTAGTCTGTTTTGCTCAATAGCACGCTGATCACTAATAGACAGACTCTCTTCAAAGAATGAATTGGATTGGACAGATACTAACTGCGGATTAGTTTAGTTGTTTTGGTGGAACGGATCGTTAGGAGAGGAATAGAAATGTATCTTATGCGCAATATAAGGGAACGTAAGAGATTTTGCCTAGATTAAATAAAAATCAGTATTCCTAAACACATATCTATTCATTCCAATTTCACAGATTCCAAGCAACACTAATCGTTTGCAATGGAAATGGACTACGTGATATCATAGTCTTGAGAAAGATGGATACATTTATGTTGATAAATAGAAGAGACAAATAGCAGATATGTTCAGAGGGGGGGGAGGGGGGGGGGGTTGCTTCGCGATACAGAATGTGGAATTCTTTTTAAAAATATTTTACATGTCTTGTGAATATTTGGTTCTTTTAAAAATGCATTGAAAAACAGTATTTTTAATGCTTGAGGAAGTCTTTATGATGGGGGTTGTTAGTGACACCAATTTATAAACGTATGAACTACAAGTTAGCACTACACTTTGTGAAATTAACAAAAAAAAACAAAAATAATTACACAATTAATGGAAGCTTTATAAATTAGTTGTGCAAAGAATAAACTTCTAAAAATTTGTTTGGCTTGATTAAATAAAAAAAAAAACTATGCAGGTAAATGTTGAAATTGTGATAAAAACAAATTTACAACAAAAATACTACAATGAATACCGTGTTTAAAATTTCTGATTTTCTTTTTTAATTCCTGTCAAATAAAATTTTTGTTCTTTTCACAACTAATTTACAATAAAAAGCTACAATTAATTTTGTAATTTTTGTTTTTAATTTCACAAACGTGACAGACTTGAGACGTCGACGTCGAGGGTCGTAACTCTTCGTACTGCAAATGGAAACTTCACTCGGCCAATTCACTGATATTTTTCTAACTATCTATAATTTTTTTAATTGATTAATTATGGAAAATATTTTGGACTCGATTGTTGCGGAGCACATTGAAAGAAGATATCCTAATATGGCAAGAAGATTTAGAAGGCGTTCCAATGTGGTAGGTAAGTAAAAAAGAAAAAATTAAAAAAAATTATTTTATTTTTTAATTTCAGGAGAACATTCCGCAAAACTTACCAACTGTAGAAAAAATTTGGATGGATTATACACGGCGTCATCCACCAACACCACCACCACCATAACTACAACCACCAAGCCAGCCAAAAAAAATAACAATAAGTTATTGTTATTCGGGTGGAGAACTTAAAAAAATTAATACATCATATTTTTGGTGACAACGCAGCCCACTTATCCCAGTTAACTGGATCCAATTGGCAAGACGCATCCGTGGTGAACGTGCTTAAATCGTTAAAACAATTAATTATTAAAACTATTAAACTATTAATTATTAAACCATTAAAATTTTTAAAGACCACAAAAAATCTAAAAGAGATAAATTTAATTTTTTGTACCTATTCTCAACACTAAATTTCTCTAAGAAAAGGGAGTAAAATTAAATGTTTTCGCCACCGACATTGACGCCGCCGTTTGTTTCCTGGTCAATTAGAGAGGTGGCAGGCGAAATAGAATCGTATTTTGGCCGATCGGCCAAGTAAAATCAAAAATTTAGTACTTACTTTATTTTTTTTATAATTTTTCAAAGTGGTGGAGAGGGTTGAGGTGGTAACTGAAATATTTGTTTTGGTATAATCTAAGCAAGCGGCATAATATGACTAAATTTTTTTATTATTGACATTTCTCTAGTCATTTCTCTTATTTTTATTTAACCTTCCGTCCTCACACATATTTTTTCTAACGCGGTCCTCACACTGGGATGTGACATACCCCAAGCATAACTAATTAAAAAAAAATAGTTTTTAATAAATTAAAATTTTTATTAATGTTTATTTTTCTTAGTACATTAATAATGTACAATTTCAAGGTAATTTCGTTGAAAACTGATGTTAGCGGAGTGCTTGAATGAGCCATTGTTTCTGTAAAAAAAAAACAGTTACTTCCTAGAACAAAAACTTTTTTGTGTGACTAAAATACCTCACAACAGTTACATATCAATTAATTTGTAAACTGCTTAAATATTTTTTCTTCAAATGCTGGATTACGACTAAAACACGACGTTATTACAATAAACACTTTTATTCACAGACTGTAAAAAAAACTTACGCGAACTGCACACTGGGGTGTGCTCAAACTTCAAAACTAAACAATATACGTCCAAAAAAATTCAAATAACTCAAAATGGCCTTCTACCACTGCCAAAAATATGAAAATGAATTTACAGGGGCATGGCATGTCTGACAAAAAATTGTAACGGTAACGGCATGGTTTACAATTTTGTGTGGGGTATCCCACACCCCAGTGTGAGGAGGGAAGGTTAAACTTCAAAGTGTTATTTAATGATGTAAAACATAATATATGTATGTATGCCATTACATTATGGTATTTTAACTACAGGATGTTTTGCATAAGATGCGACTGAAGGCTAGGGCGTTTAGGTTGATTCAAGACAAAAAAAAAAGTGTGAGTGCCGGGACTCACGGTTAAGATGTGTAAACATCAACATTCGTCCGAATGCCTCATAGACCGAGAGCCTACATCAAATTTAGGGTGTGGATGATAGCAAACATTTTTTTTTTGGTACTTTTATATAGATCTTAACTTTTCATAAGCAAATTTGAAAATCGGTAATGATGCATGGAAAATGAAAGCGCAGTCCATGTACTATATGGTCTAAGCAACTAACCACATTTCAACCCAAACTGAACTCGACTTTTTGATTTCGTATATAAACACTCAGCGTTTAGTTACTGAGCGTACATAGCGTTGAACGCACTCCATTTTCGTGAAGCTCAGAACAGAGATTATGGATAATTCATAAGTCTGCTATTAAACGATGAATCTAGTTGCATGCGCCTTCTTCGAATTCTTCTTTGTTATTTCGTCCGCTGTTTCAAGCGCTATTACACGTTGAAACCAAAGTCAGGAATCTAATTTGACAGTTCTCTTTATTTTTCATTTTCGTATTGGGCTGTGCTCAAGCAATAAAAAAACTTTTTCTGTTTTTATTTTTGTTTTCATAATTAGATATATTGAAGAAAGAAAGGTTTGTGTGCCTTTAAATGAATATCAGTCAAGAAAAGCAATAATTTTTTTTATATGTTGTTTTTAAAGATGAATTCTCACTTCTGGAAAGCCTATAAGGCTATCAATAACAGTGCGTTGCATCGAAATTTACTCTTTAAACAACAAAACCATATGAAGCAGAATAGTAAAAAACGGACAAGAGAAAAGAGAAACGTCAAATAGTTGCACCGAAAATTTTACTCACGCGACATCGGTCACTTTTTTTCCGTACCATCTTTTCGATTTTTTTTTCTCTTTTGCACTTACGTAGTTCGAAAAGTCACATGCGTCTAGATGCATCGTGTAATAGCAGACTAATCTCTGGCTCAGAATCAAAATCACGACCACGGCTACAAGATAAGAATCACGACTACGAGATGAGTGGGCGTAAATTTTAATTTTTTTTTTAAATTATGGGTTTTCTAAGTTGACGCAAAGTTTTTCAAAAAATTCAAAATTTACACTGAGCCATCTTTGGCGTCTACTTTAAGGTACATACATTCATACAATGTATGTGATGTATGTTCTGTGAAATAGGCCGCTGGTCTCAAAACAGTCATGTAATTGAAAAAAAGTAATGCAAAGAATACAAAATACGGATAAAAGTAGCTGCAAACAAACGCGAAAGCGGTGGCGATCACGATAAAATTGTGGATGCCATACACATAAATCAAAGGAAAGGCACACATCTACACGATTGAAGTGTGCTTTGATTTTTATATGAGGCATCCACATTTTTATCGTGATCGCCACCGCCATCGCGTTGCTTTGCGCGTAGCCTAATGCTAAAGAAGCGTTAAAAAGAGTCTCGTAAAACTTGGCCCACGACTCACAAGGCAACTGGTCTTCCATCTTATCTTTTTTCTCTTTCGCTTTCATTATGTTTGAATAGAGTCAGACGCAAAGAATCATCATGTAATAGGGGCTTAATATATCCTCTAAGCAGCCAACCAAATTTCAACCCGAACTGAACTCGACCTTTCGATTTCAATACTCAACGTTTAGTTACTGAACGCATATATTGTTGAACGCACTCAATTTTCGTAAAGCTCAGAATCACGATCACGACCACGACCACGATCACGATTACAACGTTACGTTACGTTTTCTTTTCACCCTACCGCCAGTATAGATGTTTACACATCAAAAAATCGAATGAGAAGGGGTATATCTATTCCCCCTATTTAAGAGGGAATGTTAATTTTCTAAAAAAAACTTGGCTTCAGAAAAAAATCATTAAAATCAACGACTAAAAAAAAACATAAAAAATTAACGACAGAACTTAGGTTAGGTTAAATAGAAGTGGCTGTCGGCGGAGAAACCAACACACTTAGATCAATTGATGGCTTATTGTGATACCACATGGATCTAGGAAAGCTTTTCCATACTCACGTGTAAGATTACTTATAGCAATATTTGCTAGATTCCAAGTGATACTAGTAGAAATTTTTCAAGTAGAGTCTACGTCTTTGTGATAGAGCAGGACAAGTACAAGTAAGGTGAGAAATTGTTTTGTCCTCCTCCTCATCAATGCAGCTTCTGCAGATATTGGAGGAGACGCGACTAGGCGTGTCTACCTATTAGATAGTGTCCGCTTATGACCCCTATAGCGGAGCTAATGTCTAATCATCTTAAAGATATCAAATGCTTAGAGCGCTTCAGATCCAGCATTTGCCAGATTTGTTTTGTCGACAAGCAGGTGCTGAGGTTGTACCACCTCTGGTTCGTGTTCTGTATAGCATCTTGCTTTAACATAAGTTTACATGTAGCGATAGGTATGTTAATATTTGTTTTGTTTGTTAAAAGAGCTATTGTTGTTCCACTTTTGGCTAAGTCATCAGCTTTACAGTTTCCTGGGATTTCTCTGTGAACCGTCACCCAGCAAAGGTGAATTTTGAACTGCTGTGACATCTCAACGAGGGATGATCGACAGTTTTGGGCTGTTTTAGAGTTTGTAGAAATAGAGTCCAAAGATTTGATCGCAGCTTGGCTGTCTGAGAAGATAGGATATCCGTTGTTGATATCACGTTTTCTTTAAGCCAAGATAAAGCTTCTTTTACCGTCAAAAGTTCCGCCTGGAACACGCTACAATGATAAGGAAGACGGAATGAGAGACCTATATTTAGTCTTTCTCAGTAGGTACACGCCTCCACCGATCCCATAGACGGTTTTCGATCCATCAGTATAAAAGAAGGTCTCACTCATCCTTTCAAGCTGTTCTGGGTGGGTAACTTGAAAGTTTTTGTTAAAATGTGTGGGTTTAGTGTAGTCGATGTTACTTGAAAATGATCTGAATGAATTCAGAATTGCAGAGTGACCAATTTTATTGTTGATCCACTGTGATGAGGCTTTAAGACAAATAGCTGTACATACATCCGTTTGTTTACTAAAAATGTCGAGCGGTATCAAATGGAAAAGAATGTCTAGTGCACCAGAGGGTGTGGAGCGAAGTCCTCCGCTTGTGCACAGACAGGCAGAACAGAAGTTCGTTGGACCTTACTAAGATTATCACAGCAGCACTTACAATGTCGTGTTTGTTTTTTTTTAAGCCAGAAAACAATTTTTTTTAGTTCTAAACGAAAAAATAGGCCCTCTTCCCTTTTGTCACATCTTATGTAAAACATCCTTTATACATAATATCTATAAGACAGAGTAGCTTATGTTGACATAAGCAATTTTTCAAATTTTCGATTGTTAGTAGTTCACAGTTTGAAAGCTACTATTCTGTCTCATCCCCATTTTGAAATCATTAATCATTTAACATTAATAACCATTACATTTATTAGACAAAAAATGCGATTTTCTCGAAAACGCCACAGATTTACATCGTAATATTGTAAACACCACGTTCAGTGTATTCGTACACGCTAATTTCTCATCCAAAATTATATATTCTTTAGTTTTATATTAACTTCCCTATACCTACCCTCTCCACCACACATTTGAAATTCATGATAAATTAGTAGAGCAAATTATACAAGAAGCATAAAGTGGAGGTGGAGTCATCTGACCCTATTTTTGTTTTGTTACGGTCAATGAAAATAGGTTTTAGATCATGGTTAATGGCTTTTCTCGGTTGAATAGCATGAATGTGGAAGAGATGTAGTTCCAGCTGGATGGGGCTACGTGCCATACAACAAATAAAAAAATCAACTTATTGAAAGAAAAGTTCCATTGAGCAGAAATTAATTTTTGTGTATATTGAATTTTGTAAAGATTTTTAATAAATAAAAATAGTACGCCATTTTTAAAGTTATTTCATAATCTAGAGTTAAATGTCTTTCGAGGAACCTGTTTCTCTGATGGCATAGCGCAGGGCAGTGGCACAGGTGAGTAGTATCCTCATGTATGTCTTCGTCACCACAACCTCTGCATAAGTCGTCCATACTGAATTTCAACTTCTTGTGGTAAGAGAGAGAGATTTTTTACTCAGTTGGATAATATTTTCGGTCTTATGTTTTATTAAGCTTTGGCCATAGTTTTCTGGTTGTGTAACACAGGTATCAAGCGAGTTCCATCTCTTGTTTGCTAGATCAAGGATTTTACTCTCGATTACCTGTTTTCGATTACAGGGTAGGATCTGAACGGTTGGATCTGCCTGATTTAGGTCAAGTGTTGATTCTATTCTTGCCAGTTCATCAGCCCTTTTATTTCCTGGGACACCATTAAATGACCAGGAACCCAACAGAGCCTTAAGTTGTGCTGTGTACCAAGAACCCTTAGCTCTTCGCGAAAGCAAGTCACAAGCTTCGATTTTATTTCGATGGCAGAAATTGAATTTATTGCCGCTTGGCTGTCAATGAAAAAGGTAATATCAGCTTGTGGTATTGCCATCATTGAGATTTGTCTAGCAGCTTTCGTCACTGCCAAGACCTCAGCTTGGAAAACACTGCTGTAATTGGGAAGTCTGAATGAGCTGGCCAGTTCAAGGGTTTCTGAATAGAAACCTGCACCAACACCAGTATTCATCTTGGAGCCGTCGGTGTATACTGCTACCGTCGGTTCACAGGTTATAGGTTTGTGGTTAGCCAGTCCTCTCTACTAGGAAAGGTGGTTTTGAATGGCTTATAGAAATCTAAACGGGGCGTTATGTAGTCAGTGCATACTTTATTGCCCGTGTATTTCTGTAGAATCAGTGCGTGACCGATGGTGCTGGATTTCCAGCAATCAGTTTGGCTAAGCCGCAGTGCGCTATTGGCTGCCAATTCTTGTACAAATAGGTCCAGGGGTTTTAAATTGAGAATAGCTTCCAGACCCGCAGTGGGCGTGGTCCTCATGGAGATATGATTTCCGGGCTCAGTGTGCTGCGTATATACAGCTATGGCCAGAATAATAAGAACAGTTACAACGTGAATGAAACAAAAAAAAGCAACGCTTTGATTTTAGAGAAGTAAACAAAAATCGTTGTAAGATAACTGTTCTTTATATTCTCTTTAGTTATATATATTTTTTATTGATTAAAACAAAGAACAATGCGATCAGTTGCAATTCATTTGTTCACGGTGCTATATCTGTTTGGCCAAAAAAATAAGAACAGTCAAGAAAAAAATTTAAAAGTTTAGCAATTTAGATTTCACAGGAAACAAATAGGTAAATAATAGAGTTCTATTATTTAACTACTTATAACTAAAATAATTTTATTTTATAAAAGAACGTTATGGGAAAAAATAGGCATTGCTCGGAATCTCGGCGTCGAGCTATTTTGGTGTTGCGCGAGCAGGGTGAGTCAATTCGGAGCATTGCCAGGAAGTTTGGAATTCAATCCCACCTGAAATATACCAAAGATTTTTGGACTCTATGAGTCGTCGAACGACCTCAGTCATTTTAAATAAAGGATTTAAAACTAAGTACTAAGTAATTAAATGAAAATAAATTTTAAAAAAATATTAAAACGGTATTTATTTACTATTTTGTCAAAGTGTTCTTATTTTTATGACCAGGTTTTTTTATATGAAATTAATAATTTTCGGTTGAAAATAATAAATAAATTGATATTACCCTGTAATAATATAAATAATATAATAATTTAAAGTTAACATACTAAACTATCTTCTAAAAATATAAAATATTCATTCAACACAAAACAAACGTAACATCAAATAAAAGTAGCCAATCGTTTTGAGTGTTCTTATTATTTTGGCCATAGCTGTATATGTGTATTAGTCTTTCAAAAGTTTTTAGGAAAAACGATGTGAGGCTGATGGGTCTGAAGTCTTTGGGACCTGTGTGGGTTGGTTTTCCGGCTTTCAGAATAAAAACCACTTTGACTTCTGCTGCTGGCTACTGATGGGATAGGTGAGGTTGATAATTGTCAAGCTGGATGCTGTTGTTGCTGTTGACGGGAGGTGCTTTTAATTTTGCTGTTACTTATATGAATATTTTATTTTATATTTTATAATTTTATAATAATTGGAACTAATACATGCTACTTATTATGTTACTTATAATTGAATTAATTAAGCAGAGGTTTAAATTTCTAAATTTCTCACTATGAATTTTCTGAAAATATTCTTGAATAAACCACTCTTATATATTTATCTTTTAAGCTTAACAAATTTCTATACAAATATAGGACATTTGAGTATGATTTTGAATTTATTATTACAAATGGTTTTCTCTTATTGGTTGGTGTTGGTGTTGGTGTTGGTGATTTTGTTTTATAAATTTTATTATGGTGATCGGTACAGATCCCGATAACATAAGATGCGTTCTGAATGTATTGTGTGATGCGTTTGACGGTCTCAGTATTTGCTGTTTGAATGCTGAGAGTATAAGATCTAAATATACCTTGTTATATCAAATTTTTAGTACATCTAGGTTGGATATCATTATGGTTTCTGAATCGTGGCTGAATAACAATATATCTGATGCATTCGTTGACTTTCCAGGCTTTAAAATATATAGAAATGATCGTAAAGATAGGGTTGGGGGTGGTGTGTGCATATTTATGCGGGAAAGCTTAATTGCTTCTACGGTTTATAAATCAAATAGACCTTGTGTAGACTTTATATGTGTTGATATAAGGAACTCGTTTGAAAAATGCCTAATTGTGGCCGTTTATAGTCCACCAAACATGTTTAATGAAGAAAACCTGGTGGAACTTGAAGAAACCTTAGAGAGACTGGGTCCAAAGTACAGCGATGTTTTGATTGGGGGTGACTTTAATGTGAATTATCTATTAAATAATAACCTCACGCGATTATTTGAACACTTCTGTGATAAACTTGGTCTTTCAGTTGTGAATACTGCTTGGCCAACTTGTTTTAAATCTGATACAAACCCATCTCTGCTAGATATGTTTTTGACTAGTTCAAGTAATAGAATAATGGGAAATGATCAAATCAGGCCAACTTCAGACTTTATCCATGACTTTATCTTTTGCTCTTTTCAGTTCGAAGTTGGGAGAACAAATAGTAACAGGATTATAAGCTTCAGATCTTATCGTGACTTTAATTTTGATGAAATTAGTGCGAACTTTAATGTGTTTGAGTGGGATGCGATATATTACTTGCCAGATGTGGACAACAAAGTTGCAATGTTTAACAACTTATTATGTCAACTATTCGAAACCTATATACCCTTAGTTACTAAACAAATAAAGGCAAAAAGATGTCCATGGTACAGCCATAACATTAAGCTTCTCATTAGGGAACGGGAACATTTCTATAGAAAATTCAAAAGAAATCCGACTGAACGCAACAGAAGACAGTTTACCTTTGCTCGAAATAATGTAACCTCTCTTATTCGCAACTCCAAGCGTACTTATCTACAAGAAAAACTTGACCCAAATCTCAGTTCAAAAGAACTATGGAATAATATTAAAAAATTAGGTGTCAAAGAAGATAAAAATGTAATCAATTGTCCGTTTCCTCCTACAATCATGTCTTCTACTTTGGTCCCGCTTACATCTATTTCTCATCACCCGAGAGATTATTTTATGATGGCTGAGAGCGAAAACCCTTTCTCGTTCGATTGTATAGGAATTAACGAAATTTTAAGTGCAATCCGTTCAGCCAAATCCAATTCCGTTGGTACCGATGACATTTCGCCGAAATTTGTGAAACTTATCCTCCCTTTAGTACTGAATTACATACTTCATATCTTTAATAAATGCATTTACAGCTGCAAATTTCCTGCTGTTTGGAAAAATGCCAATATTTTACCAGTTCCCAAAAAAGCCAACCCTTTGGAACCTACTGATTACAGGCCCATTAGTATATTATGTTTTCTAAGTAAAGTATTTGAAAAAGTAATGCATGAACAGATCCAAATCTATCTGAACAATAATGACAAGCTTTCCAAATGGCAATCTGGATTTCGTAGTAACCACAGTTGTGAGTCTGCAGTAATCAAAGTTACAACTGACATCCGTCAGGCTCTGGATTCAGACAAGTTTGGCATTTTAGTACTCTTAGATTTCTCTAAAGCATTTGATAACATAGAACATTCAATACTGCTCTCAAAACTCAAAAGAAATTTCAACTTTTCTAATACTTCGATCAAACTATTGTGTAGCTATCTGAAAGATCGGACTCAACGAGTTAAAACGGAAGTTGGCATATCTAATTCTGTTGTTACAAATAAGGGAATTCCTCAAGGCTCAGTATTGGGTCCTTTATTGTTTTCTCTATTTATAAATGACCTTCCCGACGTTGCTCTTAGTTGCCAAATGCATCTGTATGCTGATGACGTTTCGCTTTACATATCTCGTCCTATAGGTTTAATGGAGGATGGTATAGCTCGATTAAATGAAGATTTGTGTTATATTCTTGCTTGGTCATTTGATAATGGTATGAGTCTCAATCCAACAAAGTCTGTGGCCATGATATGTTCTAGAAACCAACTAAGTCTCTTAGATTTTCCAAATGTTATCCTTGATAACGAAATTATTGTTTATGTGAATCATGTTAAATACTTGGGATATTACATCAATAGTAATCTAACCTGCTGTAATGCCGTAAGTGATGTTGTTAGAAGAATTTACTCTGGCCTTCGTTCACTAAGATCTTCCTCAGCTTTGCTCTTACCCAATATGAAAAAACACCTAGTTAAATCTTTGATTTTGCCCTATTTCAGTTTTAATAGTTCTGTCTATCCCGTTTTGGACTGTGAATGTAAGCGCAAACTGAATGTTGCTTTTAATGACTGCATTCGATTTATTTATTCCATTTCAAGACATACCAGTGTTTCTCAGCTGCGTAACTCACTGTTTGGAATAAGCCTTGATGACTACTTAAAATTCAGGCTGATTCTGAAAATCCATAATGTAATCCACAACAGATGTCCTAGCTACCTAAGTGAAATATTATTATTTGCTCAATCGAATAGAGGGCTGAAATTAATTCTGCCGCGTTTTTCGCACAGTATTGCTGAACGCTCATTTTATGTCTCTGCAATTCGTTTGTGGAATAGACTTCCGCATGAATTGCAACGAACCACCACACCTGCCGATTTTAAGAGAAAACTATTTTTAAACTTTTAAACTTGCTACTCAATATTAATTATTATATTTTTTGTATCTTATTAATTATTGTATTGTTGTATTGAACTGAATTTACGATGTTATTTTTTTTTTTTTTATTTAAATAAATTAAATAATTCATTTTTAGTTAAAGATTATACTAAGTAATTTAAGACATTAGATACTAAAAAAGATTTAAATCTTGTGTGTCATTGTTATTTATAATTTTTTGAAATAAATGTAAATGAAAATGAAAATAAAATGAAATGACTTCTCTCCACGCGTTAGGCACATATCCCCATTTCAGGTTACTTAGGAATATGTTTTTTAAGTGTGGGTGTTTTGGAATCAAATCATTAAATATTTTTTTTTTGTAAACTTTTGCCAAACAAGGTCCAATAATACCCTATTTTGTAATTATTAAATAACTTATTTAATTCTCTCTTGGAAATTCTAAGGTTATTCATTTTTTTTGCATTCTTCCTTTGCCTCATATTTGTTTATGCTAAATCATTTTGTAAAATGCTTAAATCTACCTTTTTCGCTTTGGACACCACACAGTAAACATCAATCTTGGACTTGGTAACAAAATACTTAAACCTTTGTACAAACACATAACATTCATTGAATTAAATATTATTATAATAATTAATCAAAATTTATAGAAGTTTTTTTTTTTGGTTTTTTTTTATTATAAAGACATTAAACGAAACTAAAAATAGGCAAATACATCAAATTATACTGTCCATGTACAAAAACATAAATTTAACGCAATAAATACAAAACATATTGGTCCTTTGCTCGCCGGATTCATCTCGTGATCAGTGCGCGAAAGTTTAATTAATTTCGTGATCAATTAATCGGATGCATAACAGTGCGGCTCTATAAATTATGTATGTAGTTAGGTGTTATGAATGTTGAAAGTGCTCCTCGTGTACGGGTCGACGCATTATAACGTTTGCATGATTTTTTTTTTGTATATATAAAAAAAAAAACTTTAATTGCATGAACAGTTTTTATATTGATTGCATGAACATCTTATATCAAAAACTAATCATAATCAAATACATTTTTCGTGATCTTGCTATATGCAAAGCTGTTGTACCACATAAATTTACCTGAACATTTTGATTAAGCTTTTTCCATTCGCGTTAAATTTTATGGAAAAGTTATTAAAAACTTATTGAAATTTCAATAAACACGTGTTGTACCTACATTGAGAACATATTGAACATTCGGTTGTACATATTTTACAATTTAATTATATTAATCGTCGAATCGATTTAATCTTTATTAAACTTGATTTCATTTTAAAAATATTTTGATACAATGAACATTGTTAAACAAAAACGTGGTCGTGCAAAGGGTACTATCACCAGGGCCTTTACATTATCGGAATCCGTCGATGATTCAACCCCTATAGACATGCTTGAAATTCATCTTCAGAAACTTCAGGAAGCCTGGCAAGAATTCGTTCTGCTGCAGGACAAGCTATACGAATTCTACGATGAAGATGATTTCGTAGATCCCGAGCCTGAATACGGGGAATACGAAACAAAATATATTCAAGCTTTTTCAGTTTTTTCTGGTGCAATTCGCAAACATTCCAACAAGGCTAGTGAGGAAGCATCCAAACAAAGCGCTTCACTTTTGCAGAAGTTAGAACAAACAAATTCTCGTCGATCGGTCGTGTTACCCAAACTTGAAATTCCAATTTTCACTGGAGATTATAAGGATTGGCCGGTATTCAAAGATTTGTTCACCGGAACAATTGATTGCAACACTTCCCTGACCGCTACGCAAAAATTTCAATATTTGAAATCATTTCTTGGTGGGGAAGCGGCTAATCTTTTAAAACATATCTCGTGCACCGAAGAGAACTATCTCGAAGCATGGGATAAACTTGAATCGCGTTACGATAAAAAAAGTTTGATAGTACATTCATTCGTCAAAAGCTACATGTCTTTGCCATGTTCTGTTAGCTCGAATGTTGAAATTCTTCGCAAGATTACGAACGGAGCTGACGAAATAATTCGTGGATTAAACGCGTTACAAATGAACTCTAGAGATCCTTGGTTGATCTATATTCTTCTTCAAAAGCTGGACAGTGAAACGAAGCAAGCGTGGTCGGGAAAGATAGAATATCGGTATGATTGCGCCATCCAAGAGTTTCTTACCTTCCTACAAAATCGATGCAACTGTCTCGAATCGTGTGGCTCATTTAATCGCCCTCAAAAAACAGTTAATAAGGTTCAAAACAATATTCGTTCGCACTTCGTTGAAACAAAACCAAGTTGCCCAAAGTGTAAAGAGGATCATATTCTTCCTTTGTGTAAGACATTTCTCGCTCTTGATATTAACGCTCGTCGCGAATTTGTTAAGGAAAACTCGATTTGTTTCAACTGTCTTAGAATTGGACATGCAAATGAAATGCATTCATACACACAACATTGAAATCATTATGTAACCTTTCAATTATATTGTCTGTTAATAAATCAGTCTAATTTCTGCTCTTTAAATCAAAATTTCGGTGCAGATTATGTAATTCTCGACATCATTCCTTAGTACATGATCCACAAAACACTTCGCCTAATACAATCAATCAACACAAAAATGAACAATCGTCATCACAAAACCCTTCAAACTCTTCAATCGTTACTCATCACTCTCTCGAATCCAATTCATTCATTCAACAATTCTTCCAACTGCCGTTGTCAAAGTTCAAGACAAACTAGGCTCGTTTCAAAATGTTCGCGTTCTACTCGACTCAGGATCCCAAATCTCGTTTATTACGGAGAAGACTCTCCAACGTTTGGGTCTTCCTAAAAAACCATCTCGTATTCCTATTGTCGGAGTCGGATCGACTGCAGCCGGCACAACAAATGGCTTGATTTCATTGAAACTATACTCTCGCTTTAATTCCAACTGCATAGATATCGACTTTCATGTAATATCAAAACTTACATCTATGCTTCCACCACTTTCGTTAAAACTAAAGACACCTCAATTTCATTCGTTGGATCTAGCAGATCCAAAATTCAATGAACCTGGTCCAATCGACATGATATTTTCAACATCATTCTCGAAACTTCAAAATCAGAACGGGGTGTTCCTAACTCCATGTTAACTATTTTCGGATGGGTGATAGCCGGAAGCTGTCATCAACTTCTATCTAATGAATCTGCTGTTGGAGTGCGGACGTTCTGCACACAACTCGACCATACACAGGTATTTGATCTAGAGCGTTTTTGGCGCTTAGAAGAGGTTAATTGTGATCCACCTTTATCTATCGAAGAACATAAGGCTGAAGATCATTTCATCAAAACGCATTCTCGTCATACAGATGGTAGATACATGGTTAATTTACCATTCAAATGTAATCCCAATCCAAGATTTGAAAATTCCTTTCGAATCGCACTCAATCGTCTTCAGTCAATGGAAAAACGATTTATTCGTGATCCTGAACTCCAAACACAATATTCTCGTTTCTTAACTGAATACATTTTGTTGGGTCATATGGAAGAGATATTTTCTCAGAAGATATAAACAATACGGCCATTAACTCATATTATCTACCTCACCACGCTGTCTTCAAGGTTGATAGCAGTACCACGAAAGTGAGGGTAGTATTTGATGGTTCAGCAAAATCTTCACCTAATTCGAAATCTTTAAATTAATCCCTTTTCGTTGGTCCTGAAATTCAACGTGACATCTTTACAATATGTCTACGTTCTCATCGTCACATATATACCATGTCTGGGGACATCGAAAAGATGTACCGCCAAATCTGGATTTCGCCAAATCATACAAACTTTCAAAGGATTCTATGGCGAAAAAACCCTGAATTTTCAATAAAGCACTATAGGCTTTTAACCGTAACCTACGGCACATCAGCTGCATCATTCTTAGCAAAACGCACTCTTAAACAACTTGCCTTAGATTTAGCTGAAACATATCCTCGAGCTTGGTCAATAATCCTCAACGATTTTTACGTTGACGACCTCGTAACAGGCGCTGACACGATTGATGATGTCATCGCAATTCAAAAGGAGCTTGTGGAAGTGCTATCCTATGCAGGCTTCAATCTTCGAAAATGGACAACTAATTGCTGGCCACTTCTATTAACCTTGCCTGAAGATCAAAGGGAGCTGTCTCCTATCGACTTTGAAAACTCTCTGACGGTTAAGGTTCACGGGCTGCGATGGTGTCCATCAAAGGATTGTTTTTCCTACAAAGTAAATCTTGACCAGTCAACATCGTATACAAAACGTCGCATTCTATCTGAAGCATCGCGAATTTTCGATCCTCTTGGCTTTCTCGCTCCGGTTGTAATAGCTGTGAAAATATTCTTCCAGGATTTGTGGAGGCAGGCGGTAGGGTGGGATGACTAAATCCCACAGAAGCTTTTTCAGCGCTGGATAATTATTCGAGATGAACTTCATTTAGTGGAATCAATTTTCATTCCTAGGCTTATGCGGAAGAATAAACAAAATTACGAGTTTCATGCTTTCTGAGATGCTTCTTTGGATGCCTACGCAGCTGTTATTTATTGCCGAAGTGAAAATTCATATGGAAGTTTCTCGATTTCATTAGTCGCTGCCAAGAGCAAGGTTGCTCCAATCAAAGTGCTTTCACTGACCAGACTTGAGCTCTGCGGAGCCCTTTTCCTAATAAAATCAAGCTTTCGTTACAGATGACCAAGTGCAAGTTTTTGCCTGGACAGACTCGTCTATTGTGCTTTCTGCGCCGTCCAAAAAATGGTCAGTTTTCATTGCAAATAGAACGTCGGAGATCATATCAACTATACCGGTGAAATCGTGGAACCATGTTCGATCTGCAGACAATCCTGCTGATGTCGCCTCAAGAGGAATTCTGCCATCTCAATTGGCTTTGAATGATATCTGGTGGAATGGTCCAGCTTGGCTCAAAAAAGAGCGGAACAAATGGCCAGAACCTCGGAATAAACTAGAAAACATTTCAAGTGAGCAATTGGAGGAGAGAAAGTCAAACAAGGTCCAGGTATTCGTTTCAAATATAAATGAAAATAATATATTAAGAATAATTGTATCTAAATCATCGAACTGGATGAAATTTTTCGCTTTATTGGAAATCGTCGCTTACATCCGGAACTACGCAATCTTCAACCTCTATCAACTCAAGAAATAAATCATGCTAAAATTTGTCTCATAAAATCTGCTCAAATTATGTTATTTTCTTTTGAAATCGAAACGCTTAAAAACAAAAAATCCTTGCCTTCGCGAAATAAACTCTTATCGTTCGCTCCATTCCTTGATAATATGAATGTTCTTCGCGTTGGTGGTCGGTTACAAAATTCTGAATTATCGTTTGGTGAAAAACACCCTATAATTATTTGCAAATCGCATCCTATCACTAAACTTATCGTTGAATACACTCACAGTTAAAATGTTTTGGAATAAAATCATTAAATATTTTTTTTGTAAACTTTTTCCAAACAAGGTCCAATATTTTGTAATTATTAAATAACTTATTTAATTCTCTCTTGTAAATTCTAAGGTTATTCATTTTTTTTTGCATTCTTCTTTTGCCTCATATTTGTTTATGCTAAATTATTTTGTAAAATGCTTAAATCTACCTTTTTCGGTTTGGACACCACATAGTAAACATCAATCTTGGACTTGGTAACAAAATACTTAAACCTTTGTACAAACACATAACATTGAATTGAATATTATTATAATAATTAATCAAAATTTATAGAAGTTTTTTTTTTTGGTTTTTTTTTTATTATAAAGACATTAAACGAAACTAAAAATAGGCAAATACATCAAATTATACAGTCCATATACAAAAACATAAATTTGACGCAATAAATACAAAACAGTTGGATTTCATGTTCTATACATTTTTGTAGCATCATGGGGAAAACACCATTTAACCATGGTGATTTATACGGTTAAAAGGAGTTAATAGCCCATTTAATCCTTTCTTCCGTAATCAACTCCGTTGGTAATGTGTTTTCGATGCAGGGTTCCATTTGTGGATGTTTGTTAGCATCAGAGATGCAACCTGGAAAGTGAGTGCTTACTAGGAGTTCTAGTGTTTCGCTACACGATTCAGTCCAATGTCCATTGGGTTTTTTAAGAGATCCCAGAACAATCGGTCCCTTAGCAAGTATTTTTCTGAGTCTTGCTGATTCATTTGTACTTTCAACTTGACTACAGAATTTTCTCCACGAGCTGCGTATAGTATACATACAAATATCGCGAGTAACATAGTTGAGTGCATGAGCTACGAGTTTGATCCAATTTTGTCATTTCGCTCATTAAGTCTGACTACCTTCGCAGCTCACTCACCGAATTTTGTAATCGGGGTGAATATCTTTTATATTCTAATGGTCTTATTTATAAAAGTTGTCTAACTTTGGACAACTGTCCAACTTTGGAAACTGTGTTTAAAAACCTTGTTTATTGTTGTTTTATAGCTGCCTAACTAAGACACAAGAGCAGATTATCTTAACTGTGAATAATGTGATATTTATTTTTATTAAATAAAGCATATTTCCACCAATTTGAAAATAGTTAGACAGTGTCTAAGTAGAAAAAAATTATATAAATACGACTGTAAATTTCTTAAAGTTTTGGATTTCAAATGTAATAACAGAAAAAATATATTTTTGTTCCGAACTTTTTTATTTTTAAATTTTATCGGTAAATGCTAGAATTTCCACATATCGGAGTCTTGCAGTAACATTATCTACTCCTTAAAATAATAATTTTTTAAATTTATTTATTAAATATATTTGAAGTCAAAAAGATAAAAACAAAATACTTAGTTGTGTTGGAACTTTTGCTGACTCACAAATGATCAGTACGTTTGTTATGTTTTATTGTTTTTTCTGTAAGACATCTCGGCTCTTCACCCACCAAACGAACGGATAAGCATAACAATACCTGGTAATTCTAATGGTCTGTGTGCTTCTGTGCCTATTGGATCTTATAATCTTAAAAATAATTACTTTACAAGCAAATTTGAATGTAGTTTTAAGATCTCTCATCTAAGAAGGCGGAATGCCATTAAGATAATCGCTATATACACATAAATGTAGGTGGTGCTCTTATCACTGATTCCAATGCTTAGGTAGTTTACTTGGCTCCATGCAGTGCACCCTAATTTATTAGCTCGTAATTAAATATATTTCTGGGTTCCACCCATTTCCACCCACACCCTTAATTGTCGAAAATACCGGATTTTGTCACAAAATCTGCTAACTAATTATAATAGTAGATATTGAGGATACCATTTAAAAGAAAGGAGGAAAACATTTGTGTTTTTACTTTGACCATTTTTTTTTTGTAATTTAATGAAATCTTTAAAACTGTAGCTACCAGAAAAAATATGTTAATGCATTCTTATAAAAACTTCGATAAATCTATATATTCGAAAATTAGCATTTTCGAGGGACCAATATCTTGTAACTAACCGCTGGTATATGTATACTCGTAAAAGTATGAAGACATTTTTTTTAATCAATACTATAATCAATAAAATAAGCATAAATAATTTTTCGATAACATCTTCATTTAAGAGTATTCAAGAATAGAAAAACCAATATTTTTGACTTTAAACCACATTTAAGATGTCTCTTTTTTTTCTCTTTTCTTTTAAATAGAAGATCACATTATGTACAAACTTTGTATATTAGCATTAGTTTTGGACAACACTCACCGTTAGAATTTATTTGCGAAAAACTTTTTTTTAAATGGCTGTATCTTCCAAATAGTTAGTCGGGGGAAAAAGGTTTTGAAGTATTTTTTGTATAAAATTAAATAATATACAAGCTGTCCATAAAATAGTTTTCGGTAGTGTCTACCATTTTAAAGTTATCTCTAAAAAATAAAAAAAAATATTTTTCACATGTTAACCTGAATACCCAGACTTGGCTAAGGATTTTTTTGACTTGAATAATTCAAAATAAATAATATGTAATTCCAATTAAAAATCTTCATTTGAATTGTTTCCGCAGATTGGCCTTTTTGTTTGTACATTTTTCATGCGCTCTACGTACCTACACAGTTCTTTTGTTTTATCGCGAAATACAATAATTTTAAGATTTCTAACAAAACACACTCATAATTAAAATTTATTTCCTTTGATTAATCTAAGGAGTAATTTTTTCAAGAATTAATTTCTTACATGAAGAAATTCTAATATCGATACAAAAAAAAACCTACATTATGGCATTCGTTTAAATGTAATAAAATCCTTAATTTCAATATTTTTGTTAGTAGTTAGGTAATACGCTTGGGGCACTACATGGCGCAAATAAATTTTCATCAAGTACAGAAAATACTTCCAACCAAATAAAACGAAACACCATAATTTTTATCTCAATTAAGAACAAACATTTTTAATTTGATTAATATAGTATAAGAAAAAAAATTTTAACTTTGTTGTAATATTGATTAATAATATAAGAAAAAATTTTTAAACTTTGTTGTAATATATGTATTATAGTTTTGTTAACAATTTGATTAATTTTTATTCGATTAAGAACATACACATTTATATTAATTGATTTATAATATAAGAAATAAATTTTAAACTTTGTTGTTATATGATATTATAATTTTGTTAACCATCTTGTTAACTGTATTTATATTTTTCAATAATTTGATTAATTTTTATTGGATTAAGAACACATTTTTATTAATTGATTAATAGTATAAGAATTAATTTTTTCAACTTTGTTGTAATAATATATTATAATTATTTTAACCATCTTGTTAATTAACTGTATACATATACAGGGTGTCCCGAAATCACCGCCTCAGTAGAAAACCTAAGGTCATTTCATGTCGAAAAACTTAAGAGGTAATTTTCTCGTTTTCGCTTCGTTTTCGACTTATAACGGTTTTTATGATTTTTATTCTTTTTTCCTTTGACTGGCTCTAACTTTGCCAAACTACAACCGATTTTTGAATTTTTTTTTTTAATTTATACAAGAACAGTTAGAAATTTGTATCTACCATACAACTTTTTTCTGTGAGGATAACGGTTTTCCCGCAAAATATTTTCAAGCACATTTTTTAAGCATTTTTAGGTTGTTTTTTTGACTTCGATATGATTTTTTTCACAAAAACACGTTATTAAGTATAATTTTTTTTTCATTATTATGAAAGCCCAATATGAGTTCGGTTGTAGTTTGGCAAAGTTAAAGCCAGTCAAAGGAAAAAAGAATAAAAATCATAAAAACCGTTATAAGTCGAAAACGAAGCGAAAACGAGAAAATTACCTCTTAAGTTTTTCGACTTGAAATGACCTTAGGAACTCATGGTTTTCTTCTGAGGCGGTGATTTCGGGACACCCTGTATAAAGAATATTAATATAAGAACTTATTATTTTTTTGTCAACTTTCTTGTAATATAATATAAGGTGTGTTTTTTTACTTTAAAACTCTGTACATTTGTGTGAATTTCTACGCAAGTCTGCCAAAGTTCATATGAAAAAAAAAATTAAAATGTGCAGTTTTGGACGGAAACTCTCAAAATTTCAAAGTAAAGGCACCTATTATGATTATTTTTAACAGCTGTATACATATTATACAGTTTACTTTTATCAAATATTTTATCTCAATACATTCATATTAGAATAGAAAATATTTTGTTTTGCTTGTTAAGACCTCGAGGGGTTCTGATAAAATAAAATATTATATCCATTAATTATTAAATACATATTATAAACGCAATTATTGGGAATATAAGAAGAATATTAACAGAATACTGAATATTAACAGAACACTGTTTATTTTAAAGACATGGAAGGAAGATGACTTTAGGAAATTCTACCAGGCCGGTGGTTGCTGAAAATATCTGACTGGATAAGATAAATTTTCAGATCTCTGTTGTTCTTGTTGTTGTTGTTGATGTTGATGTGTTGAGTTTATTATTTCAGGAGGGAAAGCCTGCATTGAACCTTGAGTCAACCATGGATCGGCAATAGATCTGGAAGGGGTTTGAGGAGGCGGGTGCAAATATGTGCCTGGAAAAAATTGATATTGTGGGTTTGTTATTACAGGAGGGAAAGCCAACATTGATTCTTCAGTTAGTCTCGGATCGGCAATAGACGTGGAAGAGGTTTGAGGAGGCGGGTGCAAATATCTGCCTGGAAAAAACTGATGTTGCGGGTTTGTTATTACAGGAGGGAAAGCCTGCATCGGTTCAACAGTTGGTCTCGGATCGGCAATAGATCTGGAAGGCGTTTGAGGAGGCGGGTGCGAATATCTGCCGGGAAAAAAATGTTGTTGCGGGTTTGTTATTACAGGAGGGAAAGCCTGCATAGGTTCATCATTTTTTCTCGGATCAGCAATGGCCCTGGAAGGCGTTCGAGGAGGCAGGTGTAAATATCTGTCTGGAACAATTTGATTACCATATGTCTGCGAGCTATTGTATATGTTGTACGTAAATGGTTGCTGCAAAGGTGTCTCCTGCTGTGAAGTAGGAAGATATTGATTCTGTAACGTATTTTGATAAGTAACGGGAAGCGTTGGATACGGTCTGTATCTCTCTGGATGCGATTTAGTGTTAGATGAACTCTGAGAACGACCACCAGCCACTGCTTTATGGTTAAGTCCAACACCAGAAACCATTGGTGGCATATACATCTCTGAAGTTGCTTCAGAGTAATTCTGATGAGGCATATTATATTCCTGTGGACTGGGTTCAGGACTGGATTCAGAACTGGGTGAACTCTCATTGACATTGTGACAAGGGCCACCGGAGGCTGTTGAAGAACAGTGGTGTTGTGCAAGATAATTTCCTACAACATTTTCATTGTTAGGTACACCACCAGAAACCATTGGCGGCATATATCTCTCTGAAGTTGCTTCAATGTAATTCTGATGATGCATTTTATATTCTTCTGGAATGGATTCAGGCATGGATGATCTCTGAGGGTAATTGTGAAAAGGACCAACGGATGCTGTCGAAGGATGTTGGTATGGTGCAAGATAATTTCCTACAACCTCTTGATGGTTCGATCCACCATCAGAAATCATTGGCATATGCTTCTTAGAAATTGCCTCAATATTGCATGGTTTCTGAGAGTAATGCTGGTGAGGCACACATCTTTCTGGAATAAATTCAGACCTTGATGATCTCTGCGAGTAATTCTCATTGGGATCACCGGGGGCTGTTGATAAAAGTTGATGATGAGGCCCATGAAAAGGTCTATGGGAATAATTGTGTTCTTGCAATAACTGTTCTTGGATTCTTGGTTTATCATAGGCCGATACCGAAAAGCCCGTCGGAGGACGTGGATATCCTGGATATCTTTCTAACTCCATATTATTTTCTCCCTCTCGAGCCATTCTCATCTCAGATGTCATAGGTTGCGCTAATGGATTCTCTTGCATCGATTGTTGAGGGTTTATGTGTTCATGGCGTATGGGAACATTTGAAATATTCTGGTTGAGGCCCGGCGGCCTCAATGGTAGTGGCGGCCTTAATGGGGCTTGTTGCCTAAATGATTCAGGCGGCCTTGCTGCAGCTTGCGCTGTTGCTGGTGCTGGTCGTGGAGATGGATCTTTGGCAACTTGTAATATTTCTCTCTGTTTTTCTAAATTGGCAGTTGATTGATATCCTTGATAAGAATCATCACTGTCATCACAATTTTCAATTGTAACCAGTGATGGGTCTTTAGGAGAGTCCCGCAGAATAATCTCTCCACCTTTTGATGTATGTGATGTACTGACTACATCATTATAATCTTCGATTGTAACCTGCGGTGGGTAGTTGGGAGAACCCCGCAGACTAAGTATTCCACGTTTTGATGCCTGTGATGTACTGGATACATCATCATCAGCATCTTCGATCGTAACCTGTGGTGGGTTTTTGGGAGGATCCTGCAGACTACGTCTTCGACCTTTTGATGCATATGATGTACTAGGTACATCATCATCTACTTGGTTGTGATCTTCAGTTTTTTGAGAGGTTTCAAAATTTACTTTACGCTTCATTGTTCTCAATTTAAGACGATCATTTTTCGAGATTTTTGATGATAATTTTTTCTTGGAACTAGAAGGCTTATATGGCAGAATACGTCTTCGACCTTTTGATGCATACGATTTACTGGGTAAACCATGCTGTTTATCTTCTACTGGGTTTTGATTGGTTTTATCTTTCTTTTACTTTAAGTATCATTCTTCTCAATTTAAGACGATACTTTTTCGAGCTTTCTGATAATATTTTTTTTTCAGAACTAGAAGACATATTTTTACAGTGAATTATACATGGAGGTAGTAGACAACCCAAAAATTTGCATTACATTTTATTTGTAAAGTACCTGTAATTGGAATTATTTTATAATTAAAACCAATATTTAGTCATATTAAATTTATACACATATACACATACATACATAACTATCATCAAAATAATACATTCCTATAAGATACAAAAAAAATGGATGTTCTTTTCAAGCGACCTAGTAGAGCTCTGGTTGTGTAAATCAATTTGTATTGTAAAGCTGTAAGGTCAACGTTTTTTTCGATATAGTAGTTTTTTTTTGTTTCGTAAATAATCAATAAAATATTTGAACACCCAGAAAAAAATATATTAGTAGAAACATTTATAGCTTCTTCGTTTTCTTTCTTTGATTTAAATCGTCGATATTTCACATGTCCTATAAATTTTAACTGCATTTCTATTCGACTAAAACGCACAAATTCTTGGCACCACATTAGTGCAGCCATTACTGTCTTGTCTTAAATGTCCATTGCCAAATCTAGGTGACATAAAATTTTGCCATTTGATCATTTTTGAATATGTAATAACCTAACTGATGTCTCGTATGTAAAAAAGGAACATAAAATTTCTTATTGTATAAACATTATGATTTATAAATTAATATCACTAATAGAAATGATTAAAAAACAGTATTTTATTTTTATTTTTAATGTTAGAAAAGAAATGTCAAATGTTTTCTTGTAGATGGGCAAATAATATGCAAACTTTGCATGAACATGCTTTTAAAAGGACCGGTTATGCGACGAAAATTCGACATTTTCCTTATTTTTCATTTTTTTTAATGGCTTTACATATCTTTAAAACGTTTAGTCGGAAACAAAAGTGTGAAAATATTTTATGTATAAAATAATATATGATCTACCAATTTTGCATAAAGTAAAAGTAGGTACTTGTAAAAGTAGGCACTAATGAATTTAAACAAGTAGCAAATTTCTTCCAATTTCCTGCCTTTAATGACCGTGGTTAACTGTCCAAAATCTTACATGATTTTTGTGTCATAAAAATAAGAGAATTACAATGTAAGTCCATAGATATGGTAACACCAGTGTAAATATTTCAAATTTGACATTCCCATCGTAAAGTTTGACATTTTTTAGTGACAATTACAAGAAAATTTTAATTTTCTCATTATACTGGTATCATAAAAATATTGTACTGACACCATCTTTCATATTCTAACAATACACTCTTAATAATAAACCTTCTCCCTCTTACCACAATAATTCCAGAAAACCAGAGCGCTATTATTTGGCTTACTAATGTAAGTAAATGCATGCCATTAAGGCATTGATTTTATTTTGTTACTCGTGTAAATAAGGCATATACGTTATGTTCTCATTATTACCACATCTTTGGCAGCCAAGTCGTTGATTTTATTTGTCATCATTATAATAATTGTAGAGACCTACTCGTATAAACATAACCATCTAAATTCTTAAATATATGTGTACATATAAATATCTTACGCAGATGAAATCAGGGCAATCAATTCAGTTTCACTAAAAAAAAAAATAAACAAAACCCAAAAGACTTAAATTCAAGAAGGAAATCCATTAATTTGAAATCTCTGACCAACTTGTTTGTTTATTTTTGCTTAAGTTTCAAGAGGCGACTATAATTATTATGCCTCTTTTCAGATTCAAATAGCGAAGACAATTAATTCAAGAACTATTTTTTTTAATGTGTTTCGTTTTCTGAAGAAATTTCTTAAGTGGATACTGTCATCTAAAATTTGTGTATTATATTGAGTGTTTAAAACTGAATGGTGTTAAGTAATAAAAATCAAACTTTATTGTTGAAAAAATGTATCATTAAAATAGTCTTTAAAAAACTTCCTCATACATCTGAAAAATGATGATTAATCGATATTAAGAATTGATCTTTTTTGGTTTGAAGTAAACCAAAAAAACTAATAACTCTACGATTTTATTTCGAAGATTATTTATGAACTAGGTTTTGTTTAAAATACCGAAGAAGTATCTCAGATATACTTGATTGGATTTTTGATTTTTTCTAAACTTGAAGTAGATAGCCTCTGCTAAAATCTACAACCTAATCAATGTGGACATTTTTTCTACAAAAATTGAGCATTCTTTGGCACAATCCTAAACCTGAACAGAAGGAAAACGACCTTGCTTCAAATTTTTCGAATCCTCAACCTAAATTGGCACAATTCATAAAATAAACGGGAGTTAAAGTCATACACATCTATATGTCGATAGCGTCTACCAAAATCTGGCAGAATTCTCAACCTAAACGGGAGGTAAAGTCATAGGTATCTTAAAGTCGATAGCGTCTTCCAAAATCTGCAACCTCACGATGTGGACATTTTGTCTTAAAAAAATTGAGTATTTTTTGGCAGAATCCTCAACCTGAATAGAAGTAAATTCTATTGTTTTGCTAAATCCTCATGCTGTTCACGGGTGGGGTAAACGACCTTGCTTCAAATTTTTCGAATCCTCAACCTAAAGTGGCACAATCCTCAACCTAAACGGGAGGTAAAGTCATACACATCTATATGTCGATAGCGTCTACCAAAATCTGGCACAATCCTCAACCTAAACGGGAGGTAAAGTCATAGGTATCTTAATGTCGATAGCGTCTTCCAAAATCTGCAACCTCACAACGTGGACATTTTTTCTACTAAAATTGAGCATTTTTTGGCACAATCCTCAACCTGAATAGAAGGAAAGTCCATATAAGTAAATTCTATTGTTTTGCTAAATCATCATGCTGTTCACGGGGGGGGTAAACGACCTAATTTTTCGAATCCTCAACCTAAACTGGCACAATCTATTTTTTTTTTTTAAACATCCATTTTACGTACTTGGTTTTGAGCTGGAATTCTTCCCTTTTTCCCCTTCGCTTAGTTCCTATTCTGCTGAACTTTTTTGTGGGTTATTCAAGAAGTTGGTTAAGCTACGGTGCTATACTGTTAGCGGGTGGGCGGTTTTTTTTTTTAAATTCGAGGAAAAATTGGAATTTTGTTTTAACTCATCTAGAAGACGGGAAGCTGCCTCTTACATACATATAACGATTTCCTCCCTGAACTGAAGGAAAGAATCAGAAACCCTGTGGCGCAAAAGTATTTACCGGCGGGAATTTTTGAATTGAATTTTATTGAGACTTAAGAAAATTTTACAGAGTACAATTCAGATTTTACTTAGCAAAGCTATGTTTAACTGCGGCTATAATGTATTGCCTGCTCTATCTAGTTACATTTTTGGGAAGCCTCGTGGCTGTCATTTATAATATATAAAAAATATATAGTCATTCTGCTCTTGCTCAGGAGCAATATTTCAGCTACGTGTTGGCTGTTGCAACGGATAAAAAATATACATATATACAATACCTACAAATACAAATACCTTATAAACTAATATGCCATAGAATACATTTATATACATAAAATTTCGTGTTATAGAGCGAGAACGCTCTGTGTAGAATTTTCAAATTTAATGAAATCACTTTTACATGAATAGGTATAATTAATTAATTTTTTTCGATTATGATGATGATTTACCCATCTGGGTTCACAGGGTGATGGCCTCGCCTGGAGAATCTGCCAGCTTGCGCTGCGTTTGTTGCTAGTAGAAACTTTCTAGCTGTAGTCCGTTTTAACGGTAAACGGAGTAACGGGGTTAAGTTCCAGTCTGGTGACGATGAACAGGAACTAATAAATTGTTGAAGATAGAAATCTCCAGATTACCAAGGTATCCCCCTCCAAAGAAACTGCCTGGTAGACCGTTTTGACGGTAAACGGGAACGGTATAGGCCTGGCACGAGGCACAGGAACTAATCAGTTGCTGGAAAAGCCTCTCCTGATGCCATGCAGAAATCCCCTCCCCAAAGAACTCTGCCTGGTGGTGGATCACTTTCACGGTGAGTGAGAACGAGTGTAATCAGTTCCAGTGAAGAGGCACAGGAACCAATAAAAAAATTACTGGAGTAAAATCTCCGGAAAATGCAGGGTGTGCAAGGCACGACCGGCCACGTTGCGCTCTCAAACCAAACTCCCTTACCGGCGGGAAATGTCAATACTACTTTGACATTTGTGAAGTGAACAAGACCCCATATACCTACTTCTAAAGAAGGCGAAATAATTGTTTCGATTTTGTTGCGGAATATTTTACAAAAATCTTACCATCTTCTGATAGAGTGACAACTTTTGCGCCACTTTGTGCTTTGTTATGCATAGCTTCCACTGTTATTTTTTTGTCGATATTTAACCTAAAATATTTATTTTTGCATGATGTCAGATTGATTAATAATTAAAGGTCTCTCTACCAATATTCAGCTCTATTTTTTTTTTTTGTTCATTATTTTGTCAATTTTGACTGAACTAGCAACTTTAGTAAGAGAAAAAATCAATTTTGATTAAAATTGAATTTTTAAAGTGACTCGGGACATTAGACAATGGACAGGGCCATCACAGTGTGTTTAGGTTTGATCTTAAAACAGAATGTTACTTAAAATGTACCACTGCCACCATTCGAGGATACAAGACACACTGTCACTGCACTACTGGTATGTCTCCAGTCTCAATATAATCAAATTTTATAAGTTCCTCAACGAATAGTTATATTTCTAAAAGTCGAGAGCATTTTCCAAATCTGGACAACTTTTCTGGTAAATTGTATTGTTTTCTTTTTTCTCTGCGCAATCCTCCTTCGTCTGATTATACTTTGGAAGGAAGTCTCCCAGACCCATGACCAATGTGGTAATACAATACAACAACTAAATGTGTCCGATCGTTAAAATGCTCAACTTTAATGGCAACAAAAGTTCTATATTTAAAAATAAATTTTAACTTCCTTTAAAAACTTCATTCCTTCACCTTCATATTCCCATCGAGTGGTCGTCTAGTTACATATGAGTCATAGTGTGTATCCAAACAGCACGTTTAGTAAAAACGCACCCAGTTAGTAATTAAAAAATGTTTGTACCTTGCAATAATTATGCTCGGTTCGGATTTTTATGGCCAAATGTTTCTGGAGATTGAAGGTACATATATTTCTTTGTTCACTTAATGAAAACATATTTTTCTCGGAATGAGATTTTTTCCGCAGCAGAGAACAAAGTTCGAAATTTGATCTTTTGAATTTGTGATATTATTGTGTTTGGGGTTCGGGGTGGTGGCGTTTGGGTAATTGGTGAATGGTCTGGTCATGGATGAGCCAATACAGTTGGTATGAACTTTCATGTCGGATACATAAATGAAGATGTGATTGTGAATGTGTGGAGTCGAAATTCGTTTATTGGTAGTAAGATTGTTTACTTAGTTAGGTTAGGTACAGTATTCAATTTTTAGATATATTCAACTAACCGCCATTTTAGTTTTTAGTTTAGAAACCGAAAAAAAAATTTAAAAACAATCCTGCACTAGATATGTATATTGTATAAGTGGCTTGGGTGGTCATTCGATAAATTACATACTACTTTTAAATTGTCACTTCTTAAAATTAGGAAACAAAAAAT
This sequence comes from Epistrophe grossulariae, assembly GCA_929447395.1. Lineage (NCBI taxonomy): Eukaryota > Metazoa > Arthropoda > Insecta > Diptera > Syrphidae > Epistrophe > Epistrophe grossulariae. The sequence continues at coordinate 7,796,080 of OV839570.1, forward strand.
TAACAGTCGAATTGGTCAGCCATGTTTAAAATTTTTTATCAATTGATTTTTTGGGATAGAATTTTGTTTATTTTATTTTAAGTTAAGCTAAACGAAAGAGTTTCTCGAAAAATCTTTTATCATCATATTGTTGTCTCACTTACCAAAATAATTATTATTACTAAAGATATTTTAGTTATGAATTTCACAATAATTTACTTGCCAAATTTAAAAATCGGCGTAGTTTGTGGAAAACCTTTTGAATATTCTACACAAACACCTTCCAACAACTTCCTTACAGTTTTATTTCACAATTTATTAATTACCGTTTCTTATTTTTCAAAATGAATGACAGAAATTAATGTTTTAAAAATTTTAAATTCAAAATTGTTCACTTTAAAGATGGATAGTTAAATATCAGCTATCGAAAGATAGTAATGAAAGTTTATTTCGACAAAAATACTCTTCGTAGAGTTTTTTTTTTTTTATTTTTTTTTGCAAACTGAATTTATTTGGTACACCTACACTGGACAATATTGACTTAATTATTGATAAATTGAAATGAATTGAAAACAAAATTACTCCAATTTGCTTGTAGATGAAATTTGCAAGAGAAAATTGCAGGCACAGATTGAGAAGGTGAAACAAAACATAGGTATTGTTCACAAATCACAACACGATGATGAATCATTTCACACTATACTTGCCGTACGTTTAGTTCTGATTTCTATAACGGAACGATCATGCCAAGAATTCGTATACCAACAAATAATGCTAAAACTTGGATACACTACGCAGAAGATCCAAGTTTTTGTATACAAACTTTGCGTTATAGATACTTTGCTGAGTGATAATGACTGTGTAGTGTAGGCTCGTAGTTGGGGTGGAAAATAAAATGCTCTTAAGCAAGTGGATTTTTTCTGTCGACTCTGATACATGATAACCAAGTTCAGCGTTGCCGAAGTGCCACTTTTTTGCTTTTTTGACACGAACATTTCATGATGGCACGCTCTTCCTATTTCCATTTTTTACTTGCGAAAAACCCCTACTTCGACCCAGTTTTTTTTCACTCTGTCCATAATTGATTTTTATTTTTTTTAATTTTTACAATTAAATATTGCCTAATAGACCAATTTTTTGCATTAAAATATTTAAAATTTTCTGCACTATTTTTCATTTTTCATAAATTTCATGATCAAATCTATTTTTTCACTTCATTTTTCAAAAGAGTACACTGAAAAAAAAATCGTATGACTTAAAACTGGTTTTTACTTTTAAAAATGGCCATGTTTTTGAAGTTTCTTAAAAGGTATAAAACTTGACAATATTAGGCTTAGATCAAAAGTTATAACCATTTTAACTCAATAAAACAGTGTTCTAAAATAAATAAAAATAAAACTTTTTTTTTAAATAATAATAGATGTTTTATTAATTTTTATTTTTTTATTTTTACAGTTAGCTCAAATTTTTGTTTACTTAACTTACGAAAATTGCTCAAAATGGTCTTGTACAAGATCGAAAAACTTCTAAAAAACTTTATTTTAAAGGGTTTTGTTCTTCCCGAATTTTGTATCTCATGAGCAGCCGTTTGTATCCGTAGCTGGAGTTCAATAATGCTACTTATTGGTTTTGCATACACTTTTCCTTCCTTCCTTTTCCTCTAGTAAAAAATAATTCTAACGGATTTAAGCCCGGTGACCGAGATGGTTACAAAATTGGTCTACCATGGTCCGATCGATCATTCAAGGGAAACATTGTTTAAGAAGCGTTTTATAATACTATACTGTGCTGAGCAACCGCCGTGTTGAAGCCACATTGACTGATTAACGACGAGGGGCATTTCTTAGGGAAGATGTCCAGTAGAAAAAACCGTCCTTTTTCCAGAAAGTTCAAGTAAGTTCTTGGTAATGTTAATGTTGCTGATGGCTCATAGAGTCCTATAACTTGGCATTCAGAATGACAGTCCATAAGCTGATTTTGAATTGGTATTAGGATATGCCGTCACGTTTAAAATGTGGGTTTTCTAAATATCAACTGTGAAGTTATGATTTATGAACATTTACGTATCCATAATTTTATCCTGAAATTCATCAATCCGTAAATTTTTTTTTTGAAAAAATCCTGAATCTTCTTGATTTGTATCGAGCAGCCTTTGTCGATAATTCTTTGAAACTAAAGTCCGGAGGTGCTGCAAGTGCTGCATTATGAGTAATTTTTGTAAGTGAAGTAAAACAAAATTTGAGCTAACTGTAAAAATTTATAAAAGATCTAAATGATTTATTTTTATTTATTTTATAGAACACTGTTTTATTGAGTTAAAATTAAATTTATGAATTTTTAGCAAAATGGTGCAGAAAATTTGGCACCCAGCAGTTTTTTAACAGTATTTAGTAGATTTTAAATAAAAATGATTCTTATAACCAAAAATAACGGTACCTCCCATACAAGTGTTTAAAAACCGGTAAGGAAAATCTAATTTTTCTCAAAAACTACTCCTACGATTTTGATTAAATTTTTTATATCAGCTGATATGAGTACCATCTATCATATCTTTGAAAAAAAATTATCGATCGATAAAAAATTATATGTATCTATCAAAGAACCATTTTTTTTTTATTTATTCAAAATAGATTTTAACGGCCTTTGGTCCTACAAAAATTGGCGTTTCGTCCCAGCGATCTCACTTGTAATCATCAGTTGACTAGTGAGGGCCTTGCCAATACGCAATTTTCGCTAAGTTCAGTTAATCTTACATAGATTTCGTGACGAATATCTAGTGTGAACAACATCGAACAAGACTAGAATTCCTAATCTTTAAATTGGAAGTTTTTTGTTTTTGTTTCATTATTTGCTGAACCAATTTTAATGAAATTTGAATAATTCTAATTTGAAATATTCTAATAAGTTTGAATAATATTGCATATCAAAATTAAAAAAAAAAAAAAAAAAAAAAAACTTGGATTAAAAAAAAGAAATGGGAACGGTCGTTATTCTGTATGACTAAAATTCTGTAAATGGAATGAAAATTTTGTATTCCATTATTCTGTAAATGTATTATTTTGTATTTCAAAATTTACAGAATTTTGAAATACAGAATTATATAAGGTTTTTTAATAATCCAAATTCTATACATGGGTGATCGGTATAAGGTACACCAAAAAGCTAGAGCGAGTATAGGTTGGGTTAAGACAAGAAAAAAAATCGGTTGGTAAGCGGGAGGTCTATATCCCCCCGTTTAGGCGGGAGAGTCAATTTGCCTTAAAACAGAAGAAAAAATTATTTAAAAACAATGGTAAAACTTACAATGCCATGCTATACCTTTTTGGAAAGCCAGAAATTTCTTCTTTAATTTTGAAAAATAAATTTTCAAACTCGAAATTTTGAAAAAAAAAATTTTAAACTAATTTTTTTCAAAATTTTATGTAATTAAGTATAATTTTTGTTTTCAAAATTCAATACTCTTATTAATTTTGAATAAAAAACAGAAAACCGGATGCTTAAATGTATCTTAGTTCTTGAGAAATAAAAAAAAATGAAAATTACTTTTGATTTAAAATAGCTTTTAACGGCCTTTAAGTGCTACAAAAATTGGCGTTTTATCCCGGCGATCTCATTTGGACTCATCAGTTTACTAGTGAGGGCCTTTGTCAATACGCAATTTTTTGCCAAGTTCAAACATTTTACATAGATTTCGTGAAAATTACTTTATTCAAAAAAAAATACTTTTTTCAAAGAAAAACACTTTTATTTGGTTTTCCTAAGTTTAATCTGCTCAGGTGAATTATTAAATTAGCGTATTATCCCTTTTTTCTATTTAAAATACAAATTTATTTATTATATTTTTTTTAAATACAAATTTTAAACAGAATTTTGGCACAACCCAAAAAAAAATTTCAAAATTATTTTTTGAAAATTCCATATTTCGAAAACGAGTAGATGATTTTTTTTCCAAATTTATTTTTAACTCCGAATTAGTAAACCCTAAAAAATGGTGTACCAATTTTTTTTCTTAAAAACGTTTTCAAAATTTTATAAATAAAAAATTAATTTTGAAAAAAACCCCGCTGCAACGATTTTTGAAATTTTTTCTCATAAATTAAGATTTATCTAAGAAATCAGACGGCATACGTAGCGTTGGTGCGTCAAAACAATTTCAAATATAGTTTAATTAATTTATATACATAATAATTGTTTACAAATTTGTCTGTTTAAACTATAAGTTTCATAAATATCCATATGTATGGGCACCATATTGTAATTGTTTGTATTCTCCGTAACTAATGTATTTTTTTTCGGACATAGATGTGATCGCACATAAGAGCAAGTTCGTGCTACCTAATTGTGTAGAAATTTTAGGAAAATTGCTTCAAAACTCGTAGTAGGTACATGCAATGTGAAATCATCTGCGAAAATTTTTGAAGTGGTCCAAGTTTGAATGCAGTATTTTAAGGGGGTTGATTTTGAGTATAATACGAGTTTGCGGGAAATTCGGATTTGTGGGGGTCCCATTATCTTGAAAATAAGATTTTTTCTTGTTTTTTTTTTCCGTTGATCTCTGTTTGTGCAACTTTTTATGAAAAAAAAGATTAATAAAAAAGCTAAAACTAAAACTTGGATTTTTAAGTAAAATCTAGGTTTTTGGTGAATAAAAACAAGCTTAAGCTAGCTAGTTAAATATGTTTACTAGTTAAACCTATTTTTTTTATTCATCTCTAAATTCATTGGCGCATATTCATAGTCGTTTTTAGACCCCATGTTCATCTTAGCCTGGAGTTTATCCAATGTAAATTAGATAGGAAAAAACCCAGTATTTTTTTAGAAACAACTTAAACAGTGGCTATGAATATGCCCCATTTTGTTTAAGCTTGTTTTCCCCAGTCTGATCTTCCATTTGTATGAATAAAAATAGCTTAAACTGTAATGTTATAGTTAAAGCTTCAAAAATATCAAGATTCTTTAAACCTGTCTAGAAACCTTTGACTATAATTAACTATTATTTAACTAAAGCACAAAGCAACTTAGAAAATGTCATACAAACCCAAGAAAATTGGTCCCCCGTTTAAGATATACAGACGCAGAGACTGACGGACTATATGACAGCAAACAATACTTGCCCTATAGCAAACCAAAATCGTAAATGGAAGGTCCATTGCGATTTGGTCTTTATAAAACAGTTCTAGCTAAAGCTTGAGCTACCACCAAGTTTTTATAGGCTGGAGTTATAGCTACTTCAAGGCTGCCACGCCGATCATCAGACTCCTTTAAGTGGCGCTTGGTCTTTGTTCAATTTTAATTGAAAAACCTTTCTATGCCCAGGTAGGACTCGAACTCGGACCAAGCTCCCTGCGAGCCATATGCATACATATTGCGCCACCAAGGTCACTTGATCAAGTCGATCCAATTTTCAGTTTTCTTGTTTTTAACAACTGGTTTTGAAACCAACATTTTTATTAGCCACACACAAGTTGTTGTTGTACATTCGGTTTCTTTCTTTTTCTCCGTACTCGATTTATAAGTCAACAATTCCTCCAAAAAAAGCTTTCACTTTTTTTTATTCTCAAATTCTTATACAACAAATATGTATAGAGCAGATAACTTAGAAGTTATAAACGAGTTAAAACTTGGGCTTGATCACCCATATTTTCAAATTGCTCGCAAAACCTTACATTTTCAAAACAAAAAATAATAGATAATTTTTTTAGATGGTATATTGTTTATTTATTTTTGTAAATTTTTAAATTCTACGAATATTTGAAGTGCACCAAAAACGTTATTTTATTAGAAAAGCGAGAAAATTCCGATGGAATATTTTTATTGAATTTGATTGGGTATAGAAGGTGGTATAGATTTGGTCAAGATCTATAGGAAAATATGCGAGTAATTTGAAAATAAATGTGATCAAGCTCAAATTTTTACTTATTTTATAGTTTTTTGCTCTAAAAATAAATTTTGTATAAGGATTTGCAGATAATATATGTAAATTGCTACAAAAAAGAATTTAATCTTTTTTCATAAAAGTAGCACAAATATAGAAAAACGAAAATCCTAACCTATTCTCAAGATAACGGGACCCCCACAAAGTCGAATTTCCCGAAAACTCAGATTTATACTCACAATCAACCCCCCAATACAATACTGCAATCAAACTTCACTTCAAAAATTTTCTCAGACGATTCCCCATTGTCTGTATTAATACCTACAACAATAGAGCAAATTATTTACTTTAATTTTTGTGTGTATTTCACCCCACAATTTATAAAGAATAATGAGAAAATGTTTTTTTTTTTTGTCGGCAACGCTGACCAAGATGCAGTGAACATATTTAAAGAGATCGCAAATTCTGACGTATCTAATATCTATACGTCTAATTGAGAACTTTGCAAAAACTAATTGAACAACGGCAAGCAAAAGGTGGTGACTGGTGGTACGGGGCAGGCGAGATGTATAGGTTTTTAACTGGAATATTAAAGAGAGTTCTCTTAAATTATGTAGTTTTTGGCGCTCTCAACTTCATTCAACCAATTCAAATTCTCTTTTTTTCTTAATTCAATGTAAAGTTCCATAGAAACTTTGAATTAAACAAGTAAATGATCGAAATGCTTGGGTGAATTTAAAAATAAAAAATGGAAAAAAATGTGCGCAGATAACATGTTTTTCTGCATAAATATCCCTTCTAGAAGATAATAAATCAATCATACATGATAATCTGATGTACAATAGAAATCAAATTCAGAGAAAAGTTTCTTGGTATTCATTCATCTGCTGTGCATTTGTTTCTATTTTGATCTAAAAGATACATTTCCGTTAATAAGAACACTCCTTAAATGCAGTGCAGCATGCATGCACCATGCACGGTTGTGTTTTTTTTTTTTTATCGTACACTAATACGGCGCCATTCGGAATTATTTTCTATCCTTGATTTTTAGAGGAAAAAGGAATAAATGTTTTTTTTTTGGTTTATTTTTTATTGATGTTGCTTTTGCGTAAGTCTCGAAATCACGACCGTCGCGTCGCGTCGTCGTGACTATTTGACTGCTGGATGAAGTTCACCACAGTGCATTGTTATGTGAGTATGTGGGCCGTAAGGTGTGATGTTGTTAATTTTTTTTTTGTGAAAACTTGTAGTGCTACAGGGAGAATCTGAGAAAAGTTTTGAAGTCGTCCGAGTTGATTTTGAGAATAAATCTCATTTTGTAGGAAATTCGGGTTTGTGGAACTTCGCTATCTTCAAAATAAAATTTTTTTTATTTTTTTTTTCATTTTCTCGCTTTGTGCTAATTTTTATGGGAAGAAGAATAAATACTTTTTTGTTGGAATTTATATTATCTACAAATCCCTATTCAATATGTATATATAGAGCAAATAATTAAGAAGTTATAAACGAAAAACTAGTACAAGTTTGGACTTGTCCAGTCCACCCTTATTTTCGAATTGCTCGCAAACCGTTACATTTTCAAAAAAAAAGAAAAAAGAAAGCATTACAAATTTGTTTTATTTATAATATTCTAACACGTTGACTGCCACCATAAAAAAAAAAGCATCATCAGTGTGCCAAGTGTATTTTTTTGTGTTAATGTATGTTTTATTGTGTGTTTATCAGTGTCCAATAGTTTTTTAGTAAAAGTGTATTGTTTTTTTTTGTGTTTTAGGAGCATGACCAGCCGTGGGTCAGGTGGCACCTAGATAATAATAAATCATAAAATGCTTCCAAAAATTAAAATCAATAAAACACACTAAATTTTACTTTTTATTTATTTTTTTCAAAAAAATTCGCTTCTAATAACATATAGTATATGACCCACCGGTGGGTCATGTGGCCTCCTGAGAAAAAATTTCCTGACCCACTGCACCGGTGGGTCAGATGGCAGTCAACGTGTTAACCAACAAAATAGTATCTATATTGTTTATTAATTTCATGAAAAAGCTTTTTTATTAAAAATGCAATCAATTTCAGATCGAATATTTTATTGAATTTGATTGCGTATGTACCTATAGAAGATGGTATAGGTTGGGTAAAGACAAGAAAAAATCGTATGAGGGGGGAGGGTCGGTATATTTCCCCCTTTTAAACTGGAGGGATAATTAAAAAAAAATAACTTGAACTATTTCAACGATTTTGAGAAAAACGATATTTTAAAGAATTTTACGTTAAGAGCTTATAAAAAACCTCGTGAGTTTAATTGCAACTGCATATAGGTACATATTTTTTTAAACAGTTCAAAAAATTGCGCACCATTTCGTTGCACAGACATAAAGTCCATTATGTAGTTATGAACGTCCCATGTGTCTAGACGCACCCGTGTAGTGATTTAAAAAGAGCATACCAAATTTTAAGGTCCTGTGGAGTTATATCCCAACGCGTATGGCACACACGTGTGACGAGCAAACCCAATACAGTTCCTCATAATGGGACAAGAAATCATTATTTGTCATGTAGGTATTGTCAGCCAAGTGTATGCCACGTTGCCATAACAGATGAGAACCAAAACATTTATCAAAGTTAAAATTTTGTAATAAATATTTTTTTTTATTTTTACCTTAATTATAAAAAAAAAGAAAAGAAAACATCATCCGCAGCAAAGTGTTTGAGGTTGCCATATCACTGACCCAGACAAAAACTCCAAATGGCACTCCCTTTCTGGTTTTTTTTTTTATCGATTTATTTCATTTCGTTTTTAATAAGTCGTCAAGAGGAAAAAGTGCCTAGATAAATAATTACAAATATTCTTTCCAATAACATTTTAAATATTTTTTGTCGTAGGTTGGTTGGACTGAAAAAAATGTAGGCAGCAGGGAATAACGATGTCTTATATTTTCATCTCTAAAATTAGTTCTCAAAAAGATTTATAGAAGGCGGGAAAATAGGTATAGGCACTAGCATCTTTCAAGCAGAAGTTGATTTCATATTATATAAAAATATACAAAACGAAATAAAAAAAAAAAAATAACGACATAAATCAAAAGATTATCAGACAGCAGCCAGGCCCCAATCAAAGCACTAAACTCGTATACCTACCATCAGCTCTAAACTGGCATGGGAATGTGTGGGCTGGCTTAACAAACTCAGAATACTATAATAATAATGTCACGCTTCATTGGGTATCGAGTCAAGTTGGTTCCAAAGGCAATGAAGTGGGGCAGACTTCTTAATAGGAACGTTACCTAACGTTTATCAGCTTAAATAAAAAACGGGTCTTCTTACTGGTACACGTTTAATGCAACGCCCATTAGTAGATGGCGCGGCGCGGCCGGCGTGGCTGAACACATATATGTATGTAGGTAAATATTATGCACCAAAGACAGGTATCTATAGCAAATAACGAGATAGAAGAGAGCAGATAACCCTCATTTAAATAATTTAATTTGGAGGATGAGTATCCCATATCGAGTTGTAGATGGAGGCACAATAGATCTAAAGGTCGCATGAATGATCTTCCAACCCAAAATTATACATTGATTCAAGCAACAAATTTGACGTTTATGATTTATTCGTCTAAAATTCAAATTGTCGGTGAAGGTAAATTAAATGTTTTACCTCATCATGTACGCAATGGGCCCAAAAATATGCCATCTCCTTTAAATTAATTTGCTAACAATCGGTTTTCTATACAAAAAAATGCTTTTTTCAGGAAAGTCACGCTCCTGAAATTATCTATCTTCTAAACGAATAAAGATCTCAGTCTCAAAACTTGGCATAATATGTAGTAAAATATGAGCTTCATTTTGAAGTTTAAAAAAAATATCAAAATGGGCTAAGTTTGCTAAAATCAGATTTGAAATTTTATCTTCCGATTTTCTATTAAAAAAATTGTTGATTTAAGGTTTAGATTTCATAAATGCAAAGAACATTTTATTTGCCATTAAAATTATTTCTCTATCGCTTCATTGAATGTATCAGTATTTTTCTTGGAAACCCTTACCCACAGTTTGCTGAAATTTACAAGCCCACAACTGGAGCACCAGATCTCAAAATTCAAAATCCTTCCGTATGTTAAGAATCGAAAGAAGTATAAATAGCACAAAGATGAAGGAATTTCAAGACTCTACACTTTTTTAGTTGTCCCCTTCACGTGAAATGCCCATATATTATTAATTTTTTAGTGGGTAAGAAAAATCATGTCAAAACAATGATACCCTTATCAAATTGGGGAAAAATATCTCGTTAAGTTTAAGAATGAATAATCAAAATAGTTCTATAAAAATATCTTGAATGGAAGGATGTTCTTATTTTTAGGGGTAGGGGAAAGTGGGGGACTATTAACAACAAAAAAACGAAAATCAAAATCCCCAAAACTCAAATTTTCGAAAACTCCAAAGCCTGAAAATTTAAAACCCGAAAAGCTCAAAATCCCGAAAACTCAAAAACCCAATATTTCACAATCCTGAGAACTTATTACATATCCTGAACAAATCTCCCAAAATCGCAATCCCAAGAAATTATTTAAAATTAAGTGATTTTTTGGAGAGAAAACATAATTTCAAATGTGAATTTTTTATTAAGTGTGAATGAAAAAATTAAAAATTTATAACATTGTACTTTGCTTTATAATAATTTATTTACACGACTGTTATGTTATATTTTTAAATTTTTTATATGTTATATTTTTTTTATACGTAGTTTAAAGTAAGTCTTTTTTTCAGTTTTATAATTGCAGGATTTTTAGTTTTTTTGATTATGGACTTTTTTATTAAACAATTGGAAGTATTTTTTCAGTTTTGATTGCGGGATTTGCGCATTTTGGGATATTGCGTTTTCTGTATTCTGTGCTTTCCGAATTTTGGGATTTTGGGTTTTCTGGATTTCGGCTTTTGGGATTTCAGGTTTTTCTTTATTCTGGATTTTGGGTTTTCTGAATTCTAAGTTTTCGGGATTCTGTCCTGCGAACCAATTGTATAAAAAGAGTTCATAGAAATTAATATACAGGTTTTTTTTTTAGGATTTTGGGTTTTCTGGATTTCGGCTTTTGGGATTTCAGGTTTTTCTTTATTCTGGATTTTGGGTTTTTTGAATTTTAAGTTTTCGAGATTCTGTCCTCCGAACCAAGTATAAAACGAGTTCATAGAAATTAATATACAGGGTTTTTTTAACTTGTGGCCGTTTGGTTCTTAATAACACGAGTAATGCTGGTTTCCAATCTGTCGATTGTTGTTCGATTACCAGAAAAGATATAGTCCAGGAAAATTTGAAAAAACGTTCAGAAAAATTATATAGAGGGTTTTTGTTTTAAAAGCAGCTCATTTGAAGTGTTCTTAGCATTTTGTGAAGGTTCCCCATCGATCCGAGTGTCGCGTCATTGATTTTCAGGGGGTTTTCACTGATACGTCTTGTTAAGACACTGACAGTTTGCAATCTGACAATTGGTTTGACAGATAAATATAAAAACCGAAATGAAGGAATGTTTGGGCATAGCTGATTTATCGCAGCGAAAAAAAATAATCCATTTTTAAAAAATTTAAATAACTTAAAAAAAATGAATTAACAAAACTATGAAATGGTATAATTTCTTTCTCAGAGAAAAGCTGCTGTTTTCTATTGACATTTTTCACGCCAGTCTCATGTCAAAATATAGCTAAAATTTAAGTTGATTTTTTCAGAGAAAAGTGTGAACTAAAATTTAGCACGACTCCAAGCGACAAAATTACAATTTTACATGTTAAACAAATTATTTAAGTTAATCCAACCTGGGGCCGAATTACGGCTTCAGTGACTGAACGACACGTGAAGGAAATTTCATACGAAATATCGAATATCATCGATATTTTGCTGTCAACTTTCAGTTAAAATAAAGAAACTATTTATTTTAGTTATTCCTATATATCCACCATTATGGGCGCGCCATATGATTTTTCTTGTATTCGCTCATTTTCGTTCGATTACTGCCGTGAGTTTACGACTATTATAGATCTACATTTAGCCCCGAAATTTTTTTCTAATCCATTTAGCCCCGAAATCGTTTTCTAATCTAATTCCTTTTGTTTAAAAAAACAAAAACGTGACTTTTATTATGTAGCTTAAATTTTTTTCCGTTCCGAGACATTCGGCTCCGATTTTAAGTTGGTTTGGTTTTCCATTTAAAAATAACTTCGAATTATGAACGCGTTTATTTTATATACATATTTTGAAATTTAATATTTGACGTTCACCGAACAACTGATTCAATTATACACAACTTTTAACCAATTGAATTAAAAGGGCGTTCACGCTAACTTTTGCGTAAACTTATCATTTTACACAATTTGTAAATCTACGACGTTGCATGCATAGTGCATACCCTTAGTTTATTTTTTGTTAGTTACTGACAATTGGACTTTTTTCTTTCGAAAATGTTCTTTTTTTTAGAATTGTTCATCAATCTTTTCAATCTATCTGTGAAGACCACAACATGTTATGTGGATGATAGCTACATCGAAAGTTTATTTTAACATCGGATTGCAATTGAGGAAAAAATCTTTGGAGCAGATATTTCTAGAAACCGGACCTGAACAAGTATAGCCAGGTATGAACGCCCCTTTCTGATTCCTTTTTTTGGCAGAGAGTAATTCTGAAAAATCGTTTCTGAGTTCTGTTTTTTTTTTTTTTTAGATTTGTTCATCTGTTCATTTGTTTTGTGAATGATGGCTACATCGAAAGATTATGTTTAAGATCGGATTGAAATTGAGCAAATAAATTTCTTGGGCAGATATTTTCAGAACCGGACTTTCCAACGAGTAGCTGTTGATAGTTACCAGGTATGAATGTGTGTTAAGCTTGAAAGGACCTTTCTGTTGATATTTGTCTCATGGCAATTTTAAAACATTTTACAAAAATGTTGCCAAGATTTTTCCCATCAATTAAAAGTTCTCTTCACACGCAACAATAATTTGAATTTAATTTAATTTTCTTTTTGCAAAAAAAAAACAGGTAAACAAACACGTAGGAGTATGTAGATATGTTGTCGCAAAAGTCATCCATGCGACAATAAGGGTATAGAATATAATAATATGTCCCACTATGTCTAAATAAAATCATTCTTTTTCTTCGTTTTATAATTTCTTAGAAATCACCTTATTATAAGCTTTCAGTTATTGACAGTAATTGTGTGGGGGATACCTACCTGCATCATGCAATACAATATGTGTTTCTAATCTGTCTGGATTTTCACCAAGATACACGGTACACCTACCCTCAACCAAAGAAAGGCAAAAACAAATCCTTAGACAAAAAAAAAAAACGAAGTACGAAAATAGGACTGATTCCTTATACTGTGATTGTACCTACATGTAAAATCAACTTCCACGTCAGCTCAGAAACATTTTGACCTCCTGACGGAACACAACACACTGCTCTCGTGTTAAACACCGAAGTCGTTATTATTATTTTTTTTGTGTCAAAGTTTTGCAAATTGAATAAAATAAATAATAATTTTGTGCAAATGATGGATATTCCTGTAGCAGTCGAAGTTATTTTGGCAAAAGGTGCGCAACTTATCGAGCCCTAACGGTCATTTTATCTTAAGCGACATTTATTTAGCGAGAGTTATTTCAGTTATGTGGGTGATTCTCTGCCAACTGTGATTCTTTGTGTCCAGGGCTTTATTTGTAACCTAATATAAAATTTCCTTATGAATTTCTGGTTTGAATTGTGGAAATAAGTTTGTACTACAATTTACATTACATATTGTTTAAAAAATTGTTACCCTTTCCCCTTGGCATGTAAAAGTATACGCAAAATGTCAGTACCGTGGCATGTGCCATCCTTGTTTTTCCAAATAAATCTATTATTTTCTATTAAAATACATCATTGAATAAAAATGTTGTCCTCAGAGAAGTTTGAGTACAATAGTTGCTTGATTAAATTTTGACAATATCAAGTCAAAATATTTGCTCTCGAATCAAATAATTTTAATGGAATGTGTCCCTGGATTTCATTTTATTTTTGAATTCGAAAGATTTTCAGCTGAACCGCCATTTTGTTTTTAGTTTGATGGCATTTGTGTGGAAGAGGCACTATTTATTTATTGTTTACAAAAGTCAATTTATTTTACTAACGTAATTTTGCTGCAAGAGTGAAGTGTTTTTATTCTAAAATCGTGTGTCACAAAATTACCTGTCAGTACTGCGGTAGTGTTATCCAAACGTGTTATGAAATTTTTTGGGGTGATTTTTAGAATATTGTATTTCTTTTGCAGTCATATAAATTAAAATTATAACGGATTTTATTTTTCTCAGAAGCTTTGTGATATGAGGTTATATTAAAGCCTAAATGTCAGTACCGTGGGTATATTTATTTATAATGAACGTAAATTAAATGATTTCAGGCAATTTTGCTAAAAATCTTGTTATTTTTTTTTACTAAGAATGGTACCAATACTTCGGACAAAACATATAAAAACAAATCCGTGCAATAAATGTTGAGTTATAACCTAGCATAAAAATTAAGACTCCAACCTCAAAAAACAAATTTCAAAAACTAAAAACATACAATTTTGAATAAAACATTGCCTTTCAAAGTTGAAAACATCAAAACGTAAGAGGGAATTAAGAAACTCACCAAAAATATTGTCAAAATGAATAAAAACGTTTAAAAATTCAAAAATAAAAAATGAGTGTCAGCATCATGTCTTCGAGATTTAGTACTTTTTACGATATTTTTTGTTCCTTAAAAGTTGTAGTAAAATGCTCTTACAGATTTAATTCCATGTCTATTTAAAGACAAATAAAATAAAAAAAATTAATTTTCAATGACTTTTAATTTTAGCAAAATTTTAATTTAAGAAATCACAGTTGGCAGAGAACCACCCATATACTATAATTTGGCCAGTTTTATTTTTCAGAAAAAGTCAAAAATTGTGTTTTTTCTTCTTATCAACTTTTATTTTGTTGCTTATATGATAAACTGACGGTTAAGTCTCGATATTTTGGATAAATTGAAAAATATTTGTGAATAATTTTAAATTTTTTAGAGTCATCTTCTTCATCAGTGGATGCAGTTGTCCAAACAGATGTTCCATCGAGTGAAGTAAAAGTTCCCATCACTGATAAAAAGGATATCGGGGATATAATGGACATCGAACCAATGTCAACTACCTCATCAGATTTAGATATCGGAACAGCTGAATCTTGTAGCCCCAATGAGCATTCGAAGGATTCTTCAAAAACAGTAGTTCATTATCCCGATGCAAATGTCAATGGGAATATCACTGATTTGCACACCGAAGATGATACTGAACCCAAAGTCGAAGCGAAATTAGCAATATTTCGTGAATTTGAAGACGACGATGATCTTGAAGCCCCATTGGCAACATTGAGTGAAAGCAGCCCCTCCATTCATGGAAATTATTCTTCCAGTGAAGCATCTTGCTCTAATTTACCAGCACCGGATGGTCCCGAATTATCTCAACATGGTCATATTGTTTCAGGTCCGAATATTGACTGTGTCATCAGGAAACAGTATTTACCTTCATTACATCGCACTAACGATGATTTAAGTGTAATACAACATCAATTGCCAATAAGTGAAAATCCATGGGAATTTAGGCAAACCACTGCTGTAGCTGTTGTTGCTTCTTCATCATCTCATGCTGTTCCTTCTACTTCTCTTGGACCGAAGTCAACTTGTTCAGTTGGTATTCAAGTATATAATCCGGAAATTGGTAATTTAATAATGCCTTATACCGAATGTGATTGGATAAGTTGCATGATTTGTGCTCTTATAGTAACTTGTATCACAACTGGCCTTTGTGCTGGAACTGTTATGATTTTAAATAGTTTCTTTCAATATTGGTCACATCCATAAAGTCACCAAAACAAAATCAAAAATATATATAAAGGCGACTGGGAAAGTTAACCTTTTAAAAAAAAAAAAATGAACACACATATAGAAGAAAGTATAACTTATTTGTAATAGTTTTGTATTTTTGTCGTCAGTCATACATATTAGATGTTATTTTAAGTCTTAACTGTTTTTTATTTTCGGATTCCCTAATTAAAGGTATTTATTATCTTGATGTTTAAGTGCTTAGCTACAAATATACCAATTATAGACCGAGAGTGGTGGGCAGCAAATGTTGGGAGTTGATGTTTGAACAAAATATTTTTACGAGGGTTTATATAGTAAATACTAGGTGTATGCGTGGTCTTGATATTGAATACAAAAGTCTGGTGGGTTTTTTTCTTGGCCTTTTTGAATGGGCTGGGAATTAAAAAAAAATAACAATTTTTCCAATTTGTATATAGTCAGTGGGATTAATCACTATTTTATGATAATAATAATTTTTGTTATTTTTTTTCTAACTCGTGTGTTTTTAAGGTGTTCACCTTAATCTTGACGATCCAATAATAAAATTCAAGATATAAATAAGCTTTTTAAGCTAACCTTATCTCGGCATTTTCTGGGAGACTTTTTTTTGTTTTTTCGTTTTTGTTTGTTTTCAATTTTTTTTTAGATAATTGGGCCTATTCGGTAAGATCTTTTATTCTGTTATTCTTTTATTCTGTTATGAATTTCCATATAAAAATTTGCGCTGTCAAAAAATCTTTTATGAATTACACTTTTGGTATTCGGCATGACAAAATCTGTTATGAAATCTGCTACCAAATCTCTTATGAACTGTCAACAGTTCGAAATCTCAAAAAATCTTTTATGAATCGCATTTTTGGTATTCAGCTTGCCAAAATCTGTTATGAAATCTGTTATTAATAATAAAAGAATAAAAGACAAATTTTTGTGACTTTTATCATAAAAGATTTTAATAAAAATGTAAAGTAATGGATATTTATATTTTATTTCGACTACAAAATGTTCTTTAAAGGAAACAAATGTAAGAAAATAACATTTAAATATCTATGTACATAAATTCATAGATAAATAAGTAATTTAAAATAAAATTTATTTTTCGATGAAAACACAGAACGAGAACACTTTTAATAAATATGATTTAAAATCACGAAAATAAATATAAACTAGCATAAAAGTGTTCATATATGCGTTCCGCCCCGATGTAATAGTTGGGCTCATCAGAAGATGACCATTACATCTTGTCTTGACGCATATTTTCCCGAATAAATCGAGATTCCATATAATCCGAGCTACATAGATACATAGACTATATAATTCGCAGTTGCTCTATGTAGCTCGGATTATATGGAATCTCGATTTATTCGGGAAAATATGCGGTATAGAGAAAGTCATACCCTTGACTATTTTTTTAACTCTCATCTGCCAGCCTTTTGTATTTAATTATAGCACATCATTTATAAGCCTTCGCATTTATATTTTGGTTATAAATCAACTTCGTGGTGATTCGCATAAGATGCAGCAAAAATGTATGGCCTATAGATTCGGTTAAGAGAAGAAACAATATTTATATTAGTGGGTGGGTGGAAGGTGAGTCTATTTCCCCCAACTCTAACAGCCCTATTAATTAACTCAAATAAAACATACATTATTTTTAATCAGTAAAGCAAATGCGAAACCGATCAATTTAAACAAACAAGAATTCATGTCAATTAGCTAATTAATCCAAGTAGGTTTATTAACGATTAACTAAGTTAAAAAGTTAAAAATATCTAAGATATTTTTTACAACACTATAATAAATAAAAGAAAAAACAAACCTTAGTGACACATAATATGCAATTTACAAGCTCATATGATAAATTGTGTGTTCAAAAGTTCACACTTTGTATAAGAAAGTGTATGTTGCAAATTAAATAATACTCTTTGGCGGCAGCCAGGGGCCAGATTTTCGTTAAGATTTTATCTCTAACATCAATTAGTAGTTAATTGTTTATTATTGTTTTATTATTAAAAGATATTTTAATTCGTTAATTAATTTTTTATCAACGTTTTAGATGATTTGTGAATTAGAATTTATTTTTTGGGGGTGTAGGATCTTATAACAGCGGTTTTGCACACATTTTGGTCGTCAAAACAGTCAGAACAGATCCATCGTTAAAATTAATGTGATTTTTGTCAAGAATATGTCTGTATTTTGATTTTGATCGTGTATTTCAAAAATGTATTGAAATTCCAAGGCATCCGCTTGTGAAAAAATAAACTATTCTGTAAAACATTTGTTTGTGGTGAGATTACGCATTCATTGTAACCTTAACAGTATTCTTATAGCTTTTACATATTTTATATCAGAAACACTGGTAGAGCAGTGTATAGAATAATCCTAAAGAATTACATAGTTTTAAGGATTCGTTTCATCTTAAAATGAAACTTCAAGAATATTGAATGTTTATTTTTGTCAGTTTGGATTCCATTCAACGATACAATTTATTATTGGCACCACAAATTTTTGACCCAATTATGTTGGCACTTCATCAGTCAACAAAATATTTCACACAAACCCTTAGTCCTAGCAAATTATTATTTATTTTTGTTTGCAACTTTGCACATAATAGTCTTATTTTTTTGGGAATCTATACATGGTGCAGTAAGAAATTCCAAAAAAAAGGAAAAGGAAGTACCATAGTTTTTATATTAAACATTTTGTATTATTGAAAACCTGTCAGAATAATTTTAAATAAAAAAAAAATTCACTTAAGTGGGTTTTTCACTTAAACGAACTCCGCTTAAGTGATTTTTTTTGTTAATTTAAATTTATTCTGAATGAATAAGTGATTTTTTTTTTAATTTAAAATTATTCTGACAGGTGTTCAATAGTACAAAATATGACATTTTTCCGTTTCTCTTAAGCGGGTTTTACAGTATTTGGCAATATTTGGGGTTTTCTAAATTTTGTAAAGAATTTTGTATGAAAAAGAAAATTAAGTTTATAGAGGTTAAATGAAAATTTGTTTTTAATTGATGCATTAAATGAGATGTTTTTAAATTTATTTTGTTAATAAATTTTGTTTAGTAATTAATAAAAATGGGTACCAATAGGCAGTAATAAGGAAGGAAGTCAATGTATAGTTTTAATTGAAATTTATGAAATTTGTTTTAATTTTTAAGGTTTGTCATTCCATAATTTGAAGTATGCACACAAATTTATAATTATTTAATTAAATTTTATTTCGATAATTAATGCAAAGAATTTTATTATAAAAATAATACCTATGTATATTAATTGATTGAATAGATCTTAAATGGCAGATAGTAAATCATGATTTATTTCACCAAACGACTGTGAATACGAACCATTGACACTGCAAATTAATGCAGTTTTAAACTGCAAATAATTGTATCAATTAAAATGTATGAGATTACGTTAAGAGGTATAAAAATTAATTGACCCAATGGAAATTTTATTTAAAATACTTGTTAAATGTTTTAGTACTCTGTAATAATAGCCCCTAGGTATAAGGAAGGAAATAAGTAACAAAAAATCCAAATTCCTTATTTAAAAATAAAGATAATCTTCCAAATTCCTTATTTAAAAATAAAGATAATCTTCACTTTAACTATTACTATTTTTTTATTGAAATAAAATACCTAATTATTAGAAATAATATGTTTTTTGTTAGATTTTAAGTAGTGGGATTCAAATGGACCCCATAACATATGTATGGACTATTTCCAGAAAAAAATCTCAGAAAATTCTGTTATATTTCTGTGATAATTAAAACCTAATAAATGAATAGAAAATTTAATATTGTTCACTGAGTATTAATCCCAAGGCAAACAAAATGAAAAACAAAAAGGTTATGATTGTTTAAACATGCTCTGGGTTCCACATGGTCAAGTAAACCCAAGTTTTGAAAACATGCCAAGTAAACCGACCAAATTTTAGTCAGTAATTATTAAATAATAAATTTCTTTCATAACTTGGAGTTGTTTCTACTTAAAATATTTGATATTAAACCTTCATAAAGTTAGAATTTTAGATCTCATTTTTTTTCACAGCTGAGTTGTTATATACAGATTTTTATATAGAAGAACTTGGCTATTTTTTAACATTTATGTTTTGTTAAGATCTCACTCTTTTTTGCAAAGATATTTATTTGTTGCCAGGTCAAAACCTCGTAAGATACCAATTTATACCATTCTACAACAATCCGAAGTGATTTATATAATTGAAAAAAATTCTGTGAAAGTGGGCGGATACCACGCCTCCTGAATGGAAAAACTCAAATATTAAATGTTGTCTTTTGTATGCACTTCAATCCCTACCGCTCTACCAAATTTCATCATTCTACAGCAATCGGAAGTGTTCCATATAATTGATAACATTCTGGGAAAGTGGTGGGCAGATAACACGCCCCCAAATATTCCGAATTTGAAGTTCCTGACTGGTATTGTAGTTAGAGGGGGTCGAAAATCGCCTGACTTTGTTCCTGTAAAAAGGGTGTAATGCCAGAACTTGGCTGGGTACTACCATGCCCTGTGATTAACAGAGAAAGAAATTAAAGCAAAACTTTAAAAACAGTTGCGGCTATTTAATTGTTCTCAGGGTGTTCCAAAAAAAAATTGTTCACCATAGTGGATGCATAAAATTTTTGATGTTTTTAGCAAGTATTTAAGTAGTGTCTTTAACATTTTGTGGCTCATCAGAATAATTTTATATGAAACAGTGTAGGAAAAAAGTAAACGGATCAAAATTATAACAAATCCTTTTTTTTAATTTTTCTTTCTAAATAAAATACATATTTTTTTTTAAATTAATAGACTTACTAGTTCTGGGCAACAATTATTTTTCAGCTCTATTTGAGAGCTCACGTACCTTAGAGATGAAATATATGGGTCCGATAATATATCCAGCATCTTGGTTTTAATTGGCCGGGATAAACCATGTTGCTTAGGTTGACAAATTGCAGAGTAAAGAGATGTTCCTTTTCAATAAAATTGCAACCGTCTAAAAGAAGTAATAGTTAGGCTTAACTATCGTGGTAATTTTTTTAGCGGGAACTAGCAAGATTTTTGTCTAGCTCTTTTCAAACCTCAAAAACGTATTGTTTTATTTATTAAAAATATAATTTTTTTTTTTTAATTTGCAATTTTAATTTACTTATTCAATTCAATTCAAGTTTATTGGATCATACAGTAAGACAAAGTCTTTTATAGTATATTACAATTATTGGTAATAATAATAGATAAAGGTTAAAAATAAAAATAAAAAGTAAGAAAAGTGTTTTAACAATATAGGTACCTATTTTTTAAATATTATATATTTATATATACTATAAGTGTAACATGTTACGTGTCGCACGTAGCGATAGGGTTGCATTATGTAGAATATTAGGTATGTTCAGTAACAAAATTCAGCGGGCACTCGGACGGATGTTTACACATCTTTACCGTGAGTGCCTGTTCTTACAGTTACCTCCATTCGCGACCTGGGAGTCATTTGTGACACTCAACTCAATTTTCGCTCCCACTACGACGGCATTATTAGCAAAGCCAACTCAACTCTCGGCTGTGTAAAACGCTGGTTAAAAGAATTTTCTTGTCCCTATGTCACTAAATCCCTTTATATGACATTCGTTAGACCTCTCTTAGAATATGCCTCCCAAGTCTGGTCACCATTTCATCAAGTTCACATAGAACGTATTGAAGCCGTCCAGCACATATCCATATAACCTTCCTTCATATTAACACCGCTTAAACTATTGAACCTTCAATCCGTCAATTTACGTCGCGATACTGCCGACATTGTTTTCGTTCACCAATTATTAAATGGGGTCATTGATTGCCCCAATCTGTTCCAAAACATCTCTCTGAACACAAACCCTCGACAGTGAAGATCTGTTCCTTTCTTCCTCACTGCCTACCACCGTACTGATTATGGTATGAACGAAGCTTTGACTCGAATGCAACGTAAGGCCAATTCCTTAAATACCTCCAACCCCAACATCAATCTCCCCCCCAACAAGCCATCCTTAACTCATCCTTCTTTTAGTCCTTTTTTTAACTCTCCCACTTAGAACATCTCTACCATTATATGTTTAAGTTTAGATTTAAGAAAATTTTGTTTAGTTTTAAGTCCAGCTTGTCGGCCTTATTACAGGCCCGTCGTAATAGATTCGTACTACGAATCTTGAAAAAAGTGTCATATCATCGTCGTCGTAAGAAAAATATTGCCACGATTTTGTGGGCTATCGATATAACTTTTCACAACCTCTGAATCGGTTTGGAAATATTTCTGTCACAACGGCAGGTTTAATACTTTTTTCGGGATTCGTAGTACGAATACCTTACGACGAGGCCTGTGATAAGGCCGAATATTAAGCTTATAATAAAATTAAAAAGTTCAGCACTGACGTATTTTTTTTCTTAGGAATATCGTAAACTTAACGGCCAATTTTGTATTTTTTATGAAAACTTTTCGTTCTTAATTATTAAAACAAAAAAATGTGTATTAGGTATTTAATTTTCTTTAGATTGCCAATAATTTATTGTAGTCCTTACGCAATTTATTTGTTTTTTTTTTAATTAATGTAAATCAAATTATAAAAGAGTTTACATCGCATCTATGTACATCTGTAGGTATATCTATAAAAGCTAATTTGTAATAATATTTACAATCTTATATGAAATAAATATTAAATAATTAATTATTTAAGATAAAAGACAGAATTTATAAATTATACAAACTATCTATCAATATAACCTGAATAAAGTTTTAGTGAAATTTAATCACTAAAAATTAATGTGGTCGAACACTTAGTAATCAATAGGATTTTATTTTTATTCCTTAATGATCGCAAAATTCGTAAATAAAACACTTAACTTTTAATTAAAATTATTTTCATTTATTATTCGATGCATTTCGGGTCACTACACCTCACTATGTCAGTGTAATATTTCTTAACTAAATAAAGATAAAATTTTAAATACTGAGAAGTGGAGACTTTTTTAGGTTAATTGCATAATGAAATCATAAAGGTTGTTATTAAAACAGTGTGTCGCGAAATCACCGCCTCAGAAAAAAACCGTGAATAATAAAAAAAAATTTACTTAATAACGTGTTTTTGTGAAAAAATTATATCGAAGTCAAAAAAACAACCTTAAAATGCTTAAAAAAATGTATTTGATAATAAACTGCGGAAAAACCGTTATCCACACAGAAAAAACTTGTATGGTAGCTACAAATTTCTTACTGTTCTGGTTTAAATAAACAAAAATTCTAAAATAGGTTGTAGAATACAAATCATAAAAACCGTTATAAGTCGAAAACGAGGAAATTACCTCTTAAGTTTTTCGACTTGAAATGACCTCAGGAACTCATGGTTTTCCTCTGAGGCGGTTATTTCGGGACACCCTGTATGTTCATTAAAAAATGTTTCATCATTTGTCCAATAAAAATAGAATGGGACAGATTTTATGCTATAAAAACGAATGAAGATGAATATGTTCGTCTTCACAATAATCTGCATCAACGAAACTGTTAAAGTTAAATGTTATTGTAAATCGTTTATTTTAATTAAATAAATAAAAGAAAAGAAAAGAAACTTTAGTTTTTATTTTGTTTAATTTTAATTTTTAATATATATAATAATAATAAATAATAAAATATAATAATAAAATAAGAATATGAGAAATTGAGTATTTCGCCGGAAGATGGAGGTACATTCCGAAACGCGTCGCAAATTCTTATAAAATTTAAAATTTCATTAAGTTGTGAAAATTATTGAATATTAAAAATTAAAATTAAACAAAATAAAAACTAAAGTTTCTTTTATTTTTTTTAATTATTTAATTAAAATATATAATTTAAACACAACTTGGAGACAAAAACCACAATCGTTTTATGCGATGGAAACATAACATTTATATTTATTCAATCAAAACTAAGATAAACCCTTGGTGGAAAGGTAACATTGAGCTGAGG
Organism: Epistrophe grossulariae; assembly: GCA_929447395.1. NCBI lineage: Eukaryota > Metazoa > Arthropoda > Insecta > Diptera > Syrphidae > Epistrophe > Epistrophe grossulariae. The sequence goes on from OV839570.1 coordinate 7,819,817, forward strand.
AGTTACCATGTTAAATTAATAAAACAAAAAAAAAAAATAATTTCCAAAATATTGGGCGAGTTTTCATTTAATAAATTTGGATGAAAAGTAATTTTGGGCTATATTTCTAATTTTGAGTGATACAAATTTCTTTCTGGCGTAGCGTCATTTCCATAATTGTTTTTATAAGCGCTTTTGCCCTGGGCGTTATAGCTTAACGCCAAATTCATATTCAAACTTCAAACTTTTAAAGCAGGTATATTTAATTGAACAAATGGAACCAGCCGTAAGTATAATATTTTCTGTTGAATAAAAAAACATTTTTTGTCATCTGAAGACTATTCAGTTTCGCAGCGAAAACTTATTCTGTGCAAAACAAACAATTTTGACAGTTTCGGCTATTTTTTTTCTGCAAAAGACTCAGATCTGATGGCGGTATATAATTTTGGCAGAATATCTTATCTATAAGTCGTGGGTATAGCTTGAACCAAATCACTTAGTCATTTTACTGCGCAGCTCTTTTTTAATTTCTCTGCAGATACACACAAAAAATACGAAAATCACTGAGTTTTGCTTATAGCTTCGCTCACTTTACTCATTAAATATCTTGCGCACCATTTTTGTTCTCTTACACCCTCTCTGCGCAACCGACCGTTGGCCAAGTGATTTGGTTCAAGCTATAATAGATAAATTTTAACGAATTAAAGGACTTACCTTGGTTGCATCGTCGAATTTCTGTGGCATCTTTTTGCTAAAAACTTTTTGTTTTTTTATGTCGTCGGTGAGCCTTACGTGTAAAACGTTACGAGTCACATATTACGTTGAAATTGGGTACGTTCAATAAAAAACTACAGCACTTGGACGAACATTGATGTTTGCACATCTTAACCGTGAGTCCCGGCACTCCCAATTTTTTGCTTTTAATCCCACTTTTTATAATCTCATCTTTTATAATAATCCCGTTTCATATTATCTTGCTTTTGAAAGAAAAAAAAAACTGGTTTGGTTCGATATACCGCTTTTTTAAATACCGTTTTTATAGTGCCGTTTATAATAATATCCCACTTTTGAAGACAAAACTATTTGTTTTATTTTAAAAATTCAAATTTTTTTTGCTGTCAAAATTAAACGACAAGATGATAACAAATTTAAAAAAAATAAAATAATGATTGCTCTCATCCTTAACTATATGTTACTGCAGTAAGTAAATGATAGCGGTAAAACCTTTATTGAGTAAATATATAATTTGGTGAGTAATAACTTATAACAAATACATACATACTTTTTACAGTGAAAATCAAATTTAGAAGGTTTTCGAGTAATTTAACTGTGTTAACTTGACCCCAAAAAGGGTTGACCACGATATCTAGAAAAAAATAATCTAGAAATTAAAAATCTCGAAAGTAAAAGTCTCGAAAAAAAAAATCTAGAAAGCAAATCTAGAAATATAAAAATCTGGAATGCAAAAATCTAGAATTTATAATAATTAATAACCATTTACCCAAGTGGGTCACAAGCCTCAAATATTTTTTGTTTACAATGGGACATAAGTCCCAAATTAGAGGCATAGAATATAATAATAATTTGTTGATGTTTTATATGAAAGAAAATAAGTAGTGCTAGCACCCAGAATTACGGTAGATAAATAGTGAGGTATGTATGGGGGGACATATTGCCCCCCTGCAACTCCCCTGCTTGGGCACACTATATCATTTGGAGTAGGTGCGAGGTTGGGTGTATGCAAAGTTTCTTTTTATCATTTGGTGCGGGCCAACATATAATAATCGTGTTTAGTCATCACACAACTATATTATCACAAGTGGGCCCAAAAAATATATTGTTTAATAAACTGAATATAATAATGAGTTTTATTTGAGTTTGAATTCCTTAAATAAATTCCTTAAATTCGAAATTTTTTTCTAGATATAGTCTTACGATATTTTTGTTCATTCGAGATTTTTTAATTCTAGATAAAAAAAATGTTTTTGGCATTCTAGATTTTTTTCGTTCGAGAAAACGTCATGAACCCCCCAAAAAGTGTCAGTTTTTTTTCGTTTTTGTAAAAGATGACCAATGTTGAACCCATTGAATTTTTTCGATACGCTCCCGATTAAAAATTAAGAAAAAAAATATACACCGAAGCGAGACAAAAGCAGACTTAATTTTACGAGCCCGAGACAAAATTTACACAAAGTCTCGTACCTTGAGTATCGCGCAGGCTATTTAATTTCTCAATCGCGACCTTATATAATTTTTGTAAATGAAATAAAAAAAAAACTGAAAACGCCATTATAAAACCTTATAAATTTAATTTCACTCGCGCTGCCGCAACGTATTATTACCATCAACTCTTCAAGTTCACCAATCACTGGTGCAGTTTATTCTATAGACTGCATACGCATCCAAATCATCCACTTCTTGAATATGCATGGATGGAATTTTGTAAAATAAACTACTGTTATGGAATTATGTTTATTGCCTAACTCTCCTACAAAACTATAAAAGATAATTGTATATAGGCACCCCTGGCTAAAAAGCCGATCTATTTTTTGAAAAAAAAAAATTAACGAGGCAGGCTGAAGAGCCTGAATTGAATCAATTGAATTCTTAAATTTTACACACTTAAAACATAAACACTAAAATTCTTTATAATAATCGCCAACGCAATCCCAAAATCCATAAATTACAGAATCGGTCATTAAATTTACAAAACAATATATCCCTTTGGTGACATAGTCCTGGCATAAACAATGCTCTTGAAATTTGAAGCCTTAAGTGGCGTTCAAAATATCATGATGTTGAATGATTTTTTTTTTCTTATGGAGTGAATGTGAAATTTGTTTGGTTCTAATGACCACAAATGAAAATATGAGTTTATTCCTATTGTTGTAATTATATTTGTAAAATGAGAATTATGGAAAGAGGTGCCATTGACCGGGGATATAAAAACAAATTATGATTTGGTGCTGTGCACTAAATTTCCTAGTATTTATTTATTTAAACAAAATTGAAGGAAATGTGTGAAAAAAGACAAATTTGTATTATAATTGTCACCCGACTGGAAAGTCAGGGAAAACCATATAGGGGAAGTCAGGAAACTCGAATTTGGGCAAGGAATTTCAAAAGCCGCCAGGAAAAAATTTTTGAGCACTGAATTTTTTCACTTTATTTATTTATTGAAATAATGTTTTTTTTTCTAAGGCAGGTAAGGTTAGCCAGACCAATGATGCCGTCTCGTATCTATATTTACATTTAAATTCTATGTTTAAGTAAAATTGAAAAAGAACAAATGAAATAAAGGAAAATTAGATTTAAATCGTTGAAAAAAAATATCACATTGGTGAGCGGATGTGGCATCTTAAATGTATTGAATGGATCCTACTTTAGATGGATTCAAAATTTCGGCAAGTTTTGTCAGCAATGCTGTCTGATGATACATCAATTTGGCGAGATATAGGACATTGGACAAGAATATGCCAAACGGAGAGTATCGTTTGACAATATAGAACATTGTTTAGGATCTCCAGGCATTGTAATAATGTTGAGAGTTGAAAAGTGTTTTTCCAAATCTAATTCGCAAAAGTTTTATACTTTTTGTATGGTCCTCAATGAACGTCCGGCATAAGAGCTGGTATAATTTGGGTAACTCTACAATGAGTGGGTAGCAGGATTGCGAATTTTTGAATTAAAAAATCATTAAGTCATAAGCACAAATAATTATATACAAATGTCTCACCTCCATAGAAAATTATGTCTTCAAAATTTGCAACAGCCGACAAATCTCGAGCTCTCCTGCCGATAGAATGCTTTTTAAAGTGTTCGCGATATTAGCTGTGTTTGATAACGTGAAATTTCTTGCAAAATTACACAAATTTTCACAAATAGTCACTGATTCCTGTTTGTTAACTCAAAAAAGTTGCAACGAGAGAGCACAATGAGATAGGAAATTATTTCCCCTCCATTGGATGTTTTGCAATTTTCTGCTACACAAATTTCTGTGTGCAAGGAGTGTAAAAACTGTCAAATACATAGCTGTCAGTGTCTGTTACTTGATGTCGGCTAGGAATTTACAAAATATTGATTCAGATTGTCTTCATTCACTTGATGAGGATTCAGATAAGTCCCCATCAAAACCGGTGTTACATTTTTGGTTGATATTTTTCAGTATAAAAATTGTTTTACAATATTTTAAAAATACAGGGTTCAAAATGATTTGTCAATGTTTTACGTCTTGTACACAAAAGTGACATTTTATACCAAAAGTGGTTGTTTTGCAGTGCGTTTGTTAACTTTTGGACAAGTTCTTCCTCTATGAGAGTATTTACTCCTTCTTTCAAAGTTTGACAAGTTTTACACTTTTTTCTTAAAAAAGATACCAAACAGACCTATTACAAGAGAAACAGAGTTGTTGTTGTTGTTGTTGTTGTTGTTGATGTTGTTGTTGTTGTTGTTGTTGTTGTTGTTGTTGTTGTTGTTGTTGTTGTTGTTGTTGTTGTTGTTGTTGTTGTTGTTGTTGTTGTTGTTGTTGTTGTTGTTGTTGTTGTTGTTGTTGTTGTTGTTGTATTCTTATGTATGCTGGCGTTGGTCTAGCTTCTTTGTCGGCTGGTGTTTTTTATAATTTTTTTTCCTAGTTTTGAAACATCTTTTGTTTTGAAGTGATTTAATTACGATCGGTAGAGTAAATTGGACTTGAATTGATTTTCATATAAATAAATTTTGCATTGTTTATTATTTGAGTTTTTAATGATTGGAACTTTTATGTTAAGTAGGTAGGTACTTAAAAAAAGAAAAAAAAAAAAACAGTCACAATTTTCAACGTTGAACAACGTTCATACTTAGGTTATTATAAACAATAAAAAAGTATAAACTTAAGGGTGGGGTAAACACATTTTTAAATCAGTTTTTGGGTATTTTAAATACAAAATTTGATGAAAAATTCCAGAATTTTGAAAAACGACGTACTAATTTACTTAGGTACTAAAAAGATATTTTTACAACAAAAAATATAAATAGAAAACATAGACAAAAAGAACAAGATAGTTACTATATACCTATCCGCCTTTACTTAATGTTAAAACTTAATTGTAATGTATGTACCTACATATTTGTAATTAAAAATAATATACACACATTTAATTCAAGTGGTTTAGAATTTTAAACGTTTTATATAAATTAATTATGTTATTGGAGAAAAATGTAAAAAAAGCATATGAATTTAAACAACTTACAAAGTAAACCAAATTTTATAAGTACCAACCTATGTACATATATACATAAGGTATATGGTTCCTGATTTGTTACGTAAATATGAATTCATGGAAAAAAAAAAAAACAAAAGTTAGGTATAGGTACCTACGTTCTTACTTATTATCTTTCTGTAAGAAAACATAAAACAGGATGATTTGCATAAGATGTGACAAAAAGCTAAAGCGTGTAGGCAAAGGTCAGGACGAGGAAAAAATGGTATGGTGATCTATTTCCACACCCCTTCTAGGGAAACAATTTTTTTTTAAATTGACAACTGATGAAGATTGGCACTTGGTACTGCTAACAATATAATATATTCTTTAAAGCCAGAAATTTATTAACTATACTGATAAATTACTATACCAAGTTTTATTTCAGTCAATGGTTTTTGAAAAAAAATAAATTAAAATTAAAATTTTAAAAATAAATTTAAATAATTTAATCAATTGATTGTTCCTGAAATGTAACAACGTGACAATGGAACTTCAACATTTGTTTTGACACATCTACATTTTATTAGAAGATAATTGTGGGAACAAACATGAGTTACAGTGGCTTTGAACTTTTTAAATGACAGTAGAGGTTATAGGATGAAGTCCAGTGGCGTAGCGTGGGTTATTGCCGCCCGGGGCAGAGTAATTTTTCGTCGCCCCTAGCAACTTTTTTTTTAAGCCTCTATTTTTGTTTGTTGTTTAAAAAAAAATCAAGTGAAACAATTTACCTTGTTATAATTTTTTTTATTGGAAGTACAATTGAATTATTCAACACTAGTTTTATCAAAAACGGTTCGCTTGTTTTTTAGTGTTCAATAAAAGGTGATAGATTTTCCACAGCTAGCTAATTTTAAGTTTTTTTTAAGGATTCAGATATTACTGAGCAAAACTGTATCACCTTAGCATTTTTCAGAACAATTTTTGATATTCTTTTTGAGTTTTTAACCAGTAATAAAAATTCGTAAAATTTGCCATCTTTAAAAAATGCTAACATTAGGTTATGCGAAAGTGCCATTTGACATTTTAGAATAATTACTAAATTTATTGAAAATTAAAATTTTTCGATGATAAAAGGTAGCGATATATGAGCCAACTCACATCGAATCAGTCAAAACAAACCGAAGGTTTTTTTTTGTAGTCTCACTCTCACGACCTACGAGCAGGGTTCGAACCGCAGTACTAAAATTTCGGAGCAAACTTGTAAAAAAGTGAACTAAATCGAAAATTTCCCGAGTAGGTTTTAAAATTAAGGAAAATTTCGAGTTTTGGAACACCATATTTTTAACAAATTTTTTTTTTTAAACATCACATAAATTCTATTCGTTTCACAACAGAATAGAATTCAGATTCAGACATTCAGAATTATAGTTGCAAAATATAATAATAAGGGGCCTCATTCCGTACAACGAAAACGATCGAACGATATCGTTTTGGCAATACCCATCTCTATCACATCAAAAGGGAAAGATAGGGACAGCTATTGCCAAAACGATATCGTTCCATTGTTTTTGTTTTACGGCCCCAGGGCATTTACTTTTATATTTTGGATTGACTAAAGAAATTTGAAAAAAAATTAGCTCAAAAGTGACGGAGTAGATTTGTTTCCCTTCTTAAAATTGAAGAAGAATTGCAATTATTGGCTGTGTCACCGCTCGAAAACTTTTAAATAATTTCTTTGGACTGATAAAATTATCCATTTTGAAGAAAAATGGATCCAAATGAAAATAAAATACATAAACAGAACATACATTAATCTTTTAACACTTACGCCTGTTTTGATATATACATGTTTTTAAAAATTGCTGCCCCCTAGCAAACTCTCTCCCGCAAATTTTGGAAATTTTCCGCCCCTAAAATGGATCCAAATGACAAAAAAAAATATAAAAACAGAACATACAAATCTCTTTTACATTAACTCCCGTTTTGATAAATAGTTTTAAAAAATTGGCGGCCCTTGCAAACTGCCTTCCAGATTTTTGGAAATTTCCCGCCCCTAAAATTGGATCTAAATGAAAAGAAAATATAAAAACAGCATACAAAAATCTTTTACATTAACGTCTGTTTTGATTAATATCACTAGTTTACAGCAAAAATTGACATTCAATACCACTATTTTTTTTTTGCATTTCAGCCTCCTAGATACGAAAATCACATTTAAAAAAATTAGAATGGATAGGTTTTTGAGATATGAATTTTTGATTTTTTTGTATGCTATGTTCAAAAGCAGCTTTACAATTTAGCCCATATATTGACCTAGTTAAAACTTATGTGGTTATAGATGGATTCGATTGAACAATATTAAATTACCAATGCAAATCACATTTAGTTTTTCCTGATAAGTTGAAGAGTTTTAAAAATATAGGCCAAAATATCTAAAAAAAATCATAATTTTGAACAAAAATGAGAAAATAAAATTTATTATTTTACCAAAAAAATAATGTAATCATAAGAAGAAAAAATGTTTTGGATTGTGTACGTAGAAAAGATAGTTAAGGCGAGAATATGAGCTATAAACGAAAATAATTTATGAATTAGTACCAAAGTTATATCCGATTTATTTACAAACCCTGAAATTTGACTTTTTCACTAATTTTGAAATTTAATCTTATAAATTCAGGGTGATTTGCGTAAGATGCATCAAAACACTAGAGCGTGTAAATTTGTTCAGAACTAGAAAGAAATTTTCTAGGAAGGGGGTCTACGTCCCCCCCGTTCAGACAAAAAGTGCAATTTTATAAAACAAAATACTTTAAAATAAAAAAAAACAACGGCAACACTAACAATATCATACCATATTTGTTTTCAAATCAAAAATTCATTTTTATTAATTTACAGTTTAATTCAAGGTATTTTGACTAATATAGTTTTTCAAGATATATATTTTGAAACTCGAAACTTTGAAACTCGAAACTTTGAAAATAAAAAAATTCAAAAATAAGTTTCAAATTTATTTTTTTTTATGCAAATTTTACGGGATTAAGTAATATTTTTTTAATTATTCAATACTTTTATCAATTTAAAGTCAAAAAAAAATATATCTTATTAAAGTGCTTATAGTTAAAAAAAAATTAAAACTAAAAACCTACGTTTTTCTTTAAAACAATATTTAGTAAATTAAAATGTTCCAAGTTTTTCGCGTTTGACTTAAAATTGGTATATATATTTATAATCGTATAAAACTAATTGCAGTCAAACCTCTATTTTCCGGGATTTGATTGATAATTCAAATTTTTGTTTATTATCTGTAACTTTTATTGGGTTCTTTTGGAGCTTACGAATAATGGTGTATTAATGAATTCGACAAAACGTTTCGATGAAAGAAACGCATTTTAAAAACATCACTATATTAAAGATAAAGATAATTATTTCATTATCAAATATTGTATTTAGTAAGTTCACTAACATAGCTGAAACATTGTTAACAGTTGGACCGGCAAGTAGTAGAACGTGATAAAATGCATTTCGGAGTCTGCTATTTTCTATTTTCGTAATAAGATCCGAAAAAAATAATTAAAGGCCTACTGACACATCCTTACATCCAAACAAAATCACGTTTTTGTGTGGTTCCTGTTAGTTCTTCATAATTTATTTTTGTTTAACAAACCCAATTTTTCCTAACATGCTGCCCCATCTGACAAATTAACCTTATAATATAAACCATTTTTTAGTACCATTTTAGTACATTTGGTGTTGTGTTTTTATACTCATTTTCTATTTTCAATATTTTTTTTTAATTTGCCTCACCTAAAGGGGTGGACAAATACAGTGGGCCGATATCTTAAAATCATGTTTACATAGTGTACCGACAAAAAAAAAATTGATGCATTTATCACAGAATGCCCAATTTTTTAAGTAAGGCCGTTAACTTTTCCAATTGGTTTATTTCGGAAACGTTTATTTTTATGGAAAATGTTAATGACATTTTTCTTGTACAACTTACCATTTGGGAGTTATTTTTGAAAAAACATTTTGGGGGCCTTCAACCCCCCGTAAAATTGTTAGCGGTGCGAATATCGATGTGGACTTTTGACAGTTACAACGCCATGACGAGGCTATATACCAAAAACCAGATTTCCGGTGATTTTTTCCAAGTTAAATGATATTGACTGGACTATTATGTTAATTACGCATTTTCTCCAGCAAATCGACTCAAAGTCAAAAAATTAGCATGGCAGGAAAAATGGAACAGGCTAGAAACTGGATATCTTAAGACTGAGACAAGATATCAACTTTATTTAAACTCAATTTTAAAAGCTAGTATTTCTTCTAAAAATAAAGTCCTATACGAAGTTTCTACCACTAGAATCAGCAGAGCAATTTTTGAATTAACATGGATCAGGGTGAACCAAAATAAGCGTTTTCTTAAATCCACGATAAATGATGTCAAAATTGAAGATAGACGTTTAATGTAGAACGATTTTTTCTATATACCTCATACATCATCAACAATTAAATAATTATATTTGCATATGAAAATAAAATAAGACTGAAGTTAGCGGACAAAATCTAAAAAAATTTTGATTTTCTCATTTTTTTAGATTTTGGAAGCTCCATTTTGAGGTAACTTGAAACTTGAATATAAAAAAAAAAATTCTTGGCGCCAAAAAATAGCATTTAAAAGTTGTCCACGGATTTCATTTTCTTTTTGAATTCAAAAGATTTACCGCTGAACCGCCATTTTGTTTTGAGTTTTATGGCATTTGTGTGGTGCCGTTTGAAAGAAGCACTATTTATTTATTGTTAACGAAAGTCAATTTATTTTACTTACGTAATTTTGCTGTAAGTGAAGTGTTTTTATTCTAAAATCGTGTGTCACAAAATTACCTGTCAGTACCGTGGTAGTATTATCCAAGCGTGTTATGAAATTTGTTGGGGTGATTTTTAGAATATTGTATTTCTTTTTAAGTCATATAATATAAATTATAACGGATTTTATTTTTCTCAGAAGCTTTGAGATATGAGGTTATATTAAAGCCTAAATGTCAGTACCGTGGGTGTCAGTACCGTGGTATATTTATTTATGATGAACTTAAATTAAATGATTTCAAGCAATTTTTCTTAATAACTTGTTATATATTTATTAAGAATGGTACCAGTACTTCGGACAAAACATATTAAAACAAATTTGTACAATAGATAGATAGATATATAGATAGATAGTTTCTTTATTTTTTCAAAATCAGTATTGTACACAAATTTTCTTAATAATACGGACATGGCTATATTCTGCCGTCTGCCGGATATGACATAACATACAAAAATAATGATTAAGAAATTGGAAATGTAATTAATATAGTTACAACAAGTGATATGATGTAAGTTTATTTAAAAAACAAAATAATTTTAATTTTTTCAATTTTAATTAAAATAAAAAAGATATAAATATATATGTATAAGCTTAAAATGGGCAAGCGAGTACTATAAATTCTTTTGCAATTTTAATGATTTGCCACATAAAAAGGAAAAATTTTAAATGATTAGAAAACAAATTTTAAATGATTTGAAACATAAAATGAAAATAAACTGAAAGCAATAACTGGAAGAACTTTAGAAGCTTTTACGATATGTTAGAGCATGTTTGCAGTATTTATACAGAATATACCACCCCCAAGTTCCATTTAATATTTCGTATAGTATATTAACAGATAAGAAGCTTTCCTGGAAATACAAGCGTCGTATCTCTTGCAAAATTGGGCAGACTGCAATAAAATGGAAAATATCTTCTGGTTCTCTTCTGTTACATAAACCACATATCTGCTGAAGATCCGCTCGATGAGGAATGAAATTAAGGTTTAAAATTTCAACCCTTGCTCTAAATATTGTGCTTATAGCATCAGACGAGTACCTTATATTGAAATAGCTTTCTTCAGTAACTAATCTATGATTAAGGTTCCAGTATATACTCCTGGAAGCGGACGATGAAGCTCTGGTTAGGTGCTGATCAAATATATTCTCATCCACTTTAGCAATAAGAGTATCAAAAGTTGTATTCCAATCATTCACGTTTCTTTCTGTTAGAAAAAGTGTAAGATCGTGCGACAGGGCCAGCTGGTTCCATTCTCTAAAAGGATAAGCGTTGGATCGAAGTAGTTTCACCATGATTAATTTATGAAGACAGTCGTCACTTCTCCTCATCCCCCTGATCAAGTAATCCGAATTAGCTTTGAGATTTCTTATATAGATCGGCGGTAATCCAGATTCCACATGTAAAGCTTACGTCGGCGCTGAGCTTGGAAGTCTGAAAAGCCGTTTGAAAAACAATCTTTGAACAGCTTCAAATTCCTCGAAATGGTTAACTCCAAAAGCTTGTACTCCATAGCACATACAGGTGTTAACTGTTGCATTGAACACTTTGTATTTGGACGAATGGTCAATATTTTTATTTGCAAACAATTTCTGCCACATCATATTGAGTGCTAGCTTAGCTTCCCTAATTTTTTCCTTAGCATGTCTGCCTTAGTTTAAGTTATAGGTTAACAGCACTCCTAAATATTTGAACTCCCGCACAGTTTCAATTCTATCGTTTCTGAGACGCCAGGCTTCTTCCGGTTGTCTTCTCCTATGACGACTCTTAAAAATCATTGTCTTCGTTTTCTGGACGTTAATATGTAGATTCCAAGTTTCGCAATATGACTGGAGTCTATTTATTTGGAGTTGAAGTGAAAATTTGTGCAATAAATGTTGAGTTATAACCTAGCATAAAAATAAAGACTCCAACCTCAAAGAACAGATTTGAAAAACTGAAAAACATACAATTTTGAATAAAACATATTTAAAGTTTAAAGTTGAAAACGTCAAAACGTAAGAGAGAATTTAGAAACTGAACAAAAATATTTTCAAAAAGAGTTAGAACGTATAAAAATTCAAAAATAAAAATCAGTGTCAGCACCATGTCTTCGAGATTTAGTACTTTTTACCATGTTTTTTGTTCCTTAAAAGTTGTAGTAAAATGCTCTTACAGATTAAACACCATGTCTATTTAAAGACAAATAAAACAAAAAAAATTAATTTTCAATGATTTTTAATTTTAGCAAAATTCTTATTTAATAATCACAGTTGGCAGAGAATCACTCAAATAGTAACTCACTCAAACTCAATTATTTAATTCAATTTGTTCTAACTTTAAACAGTAATTCCTAATTTCATTCTCTTTTGTTTATATATTTACATACATATCTATTGTCAATTGTTAACTTCTTAACATGCAATCTCCTGGGTATCGATCTCTTTTGAATTCGATCGTTGACCAGGACAGATGGTAACTTCACAATAAATAATTATTATAGTGTTCATTGGGGAGAGTATATGATAACCGTGGCGACAAGAAATGATAACGGTTTTTTGTAGAACACTTCAATACAAGTATTTTTTACTATGGGAGGGGGCTCTATCTCCCCTCGTTTGGGAGGGAAGGGACAATTTTATGAAAAAGTACTAAAAATGAAAAAAAAATCATTAAAAAATAACGGTAATACCTACAATTTGGTATTATACCTTTTTTTAAAGCCAATACTTTGTTCTATCAGAAGTGTCAGAAGTTCTAAATGAAGTGAATTCTTTGCATAGTTTTTGAAAAAAATGAGTTTCAAAATCAAAATTTGGAAAAAAAAACATACAAACATTTTTTTTTTTCAAAACTCTGAGATTTTATATTATTTTTTTTTTCTCGGAATTTAATGCTCTTATTAAATCTTAATCAAAAATTGAAAACTAGATGATTTTATATCTTCTAGTTTTCGAGAAAATTGAACATTAGCAAAGCTTCTATTTTAATTTAATTAATTAATAATTGAATATGGATTAAGAATAGTAGGATAAATTTAAAGTTTCTTTAAACCCAGATTCTTTAAATGCAAAAGAAACGTTGCATATACCCAACCTTGCATCTACCCCAAATCCTACAGTGTGCCCAAGCAGGGGGGTTGCATATTACATATTTCACCGTTTATACGCCGTCGTATAGCATGGGTGCGGAGAGAGAGAAGAGGAAGGGATGAGTTATTTCTAGTAAGTATAGTACAGTAAGTCATTTAGCTTTACCCAGAATGCACCACGAGGAGGTTGACTTACACTGCATTCCACGTCCAAGTCAGTCAGTCAGTCAGTTAGTCAATCAGTCAGTGATTTAATATTGTCCTAGAAATGAATGTTAGTTTCGTCAATGAAGTCATCGTCTGTAGTTTCGTTTCTGTCAAGTTCGTTAAGTTCGTCGTTGATCGTGAAGAGCCTTGGCTGTTTAGATGGGATAACAGCCTCTAGATTTTCACTTTCAACGGTGGGCGGATCAAAATCTTTAAGGTGTAATCCAACAGATTCAGCTCCATCGGCAATGCATGGGTACACTTTTTTCATGCAAAACAAAATTTTATTAAATAAAAAAAAGTTTTGATAAATTACACTTAAAAAATTTTGTTTATTTTTTTTTTTTTTGCAAATTTTGATTTTGAAACTCAGTTTTTCAAAAACTAGGCAAAGAATTCACTTGATTTAAAAATTGGCTAATAGAACAAGGTATTGGATTTAAAAAAAGGTATAATAACAAATTGTAGGTATTACCGTTATTTTTTAATGATTTTTTTTTCATTTTTAGTACTTTTTTCATAAAATTGCCCCTCCCACCCAAACGGGGAGAGATAGACCCCCCCTCCCATAATAAAAAATGCTTGTATTGAAGTGTTCTAAAAAAAACCGTTATCATTTCTTGTCGCCACGGTTATCATACTCGTGCCTGTTCATTTCATAATCGAATTCTTAGTTTTATATAATTGAATTGATTTACTGTTGGTTGGTATTTATTCGCTGCATAAGTTGGTTTCGTTTATTCGTTAACAATTTGATACTAACAATACCCAGAAACCATACCTAAAATACTTCAAACTAGTTCCGGGGCACCCTGTATAATATTTAATATGTAGGTACATACATATTTATCTAATGCTGAAAATTTAATCAAATATAGCAGATATGCCGCTGGGGATATTATAACAATTAGTGTGGGCGGCAGACATAGCATAAGCCCTAAATAATGTTATGAATATATCACAAACAACGACAAGAAGTGCATCGCTAAAAAAAATACTTTTGTTTTTGTTGCCAAACTATTGCAAAAATATCAAAGGTTATCTTGAAGGATATTACGAAAACATTTCATATATTATATTATCTCAAGCTGTCGCAAGCACAACTTTACTCACGTTATTTTAGCATCAATGATATGGTAGGTATCACACGTTAAAATTGTATTGGAATTAGCTTTATCGAAGAGAGCCAAGCTGTTCCATAATTTCCAATTTTTAGTAATTTTATAATTTTAATAGGTCTGTTCAATTATTTCCGAAAACTATTCATTTCTACCAATTTAAGCCCAATCTAATTTTTTGTTTATAGGAAAGTAATATATTCGAAAATGTTTACCTATATACAAAACAGAAATCGTGTATAGCAATGCGTTCCATCTTATCAAAAAAAATTATTACGCTATAATTACGTAAGCGGGGTAGTAGACCGTGGCGTAATGGTAAGGAGGCGTAAAGCTATTACCTCGAAGGTTTTGGGTTTGAGTCGTCTATATGGCATCTAAAAAACACTCTGATTCTACATGAGCTGTATGTTTGTATTTATTTATTTATTTTACCTTCACACGACAATATTTAGAGTATACCGTTGCATTTGACCTTAACGTCAAAAAATTGTTGTTCAATGCAAAAATTCTTTGAATTTTAAACGTAAATGTATTGTCGAATGGAATCTTCTGATTCTTCAATTCTCGTTGTGAATTGATAGATTTTTAAATTTCGTTTTGTTTGAAGAATTCTCTTACTATCTTAACAATGGCTGTTTTTGAAAACGTCATTTACGTCAGAAATATGCAATTGCAAAATGTTCTTAAACGCAAACTGTTAAAGTATAAACTGTTCGAAAATCATTTTCGATAACGCAGTTTATGATCGATAACATCATTTGCGGTGCAACTCCGCATTAAAAAAAAAGGTGTGAGTGCTGGGACTCACGGTTGAGATGTGTAAACATACGTAACGTAACGTGAATCACAATCACAGAATCACGATCACAAGATACGTTACGTTTTTTTTTCACCCTACCTCCAGTATAGATGTTTACACATCAAAAATCGAGTTGACGACAAAAATATTGAAAAGCCAGAGAGCGTGTTCGTTAAACGTCAAATGTGTTAGCAAGAAACTTTACTGACGTTGAACAAACAGGTTTTGTGCAAGTAGGACCTTGCATATTTGACGATAGGTATATCTACGTCAAAAAATTACGATAAAATAGACAATAACGTCGAATTGACGTTCGTTTCGAAAACGAACAATGTACATATCGTGCGTTAGTGAAACCTGCAAAGTATTTAACTCCATTTTAACAAATTTTAAAGGAGACCATTAAAACTTCTTATTTTCTGATTGAGTGGTATTATTTTCAATTTTCTAAATTGACATTTTGTACGATAATTTTTAGGGAAAAGGGGATTCCCGGTTTAAGAACTTGTAGATATGCGCCTAAATTAACGGATGGCATTAAAATCTCATTTTCATAAAATTTGGAATTATACACTTTTCAGGTTTCACCGAAGCGGCGATATCTACTTCACATCCTGGGTTAGGTTAGGAGGGTTGATAGCACGGCAAGCTGAACTACGTCACTCGGATCTCAATGTATCCATTGTGCTCCCCAGGGATTAGGAAATAAGGGTATAATGAAGGGTTAGGAAAGGAGCTTATGTATGGGGTGCCTCCCTGAACCATCACGAATTCTGGATGAATTTAGAGATGTTTCTCAGTGGCAAAAACGAGATGTCCCCCAGATCATCGAAGAAGTATTTTAAAGGGCTGTCTTTCTGGTTCTAGCTAGGCTGGGGCATTCACATAGGAAGTGATAGGAGCACTCTGCCGCCTCTTCATCTAGGCACCCTCTGCATAAGTCAGATGTACTGATGCCCATTCTGCTCATGTGGGTTCCCATTGAATTGTGACCTGTTAGGATTCCAATCAAGATGGAGAATTGAGGTCTGTCTAGTTTGAGTAAATAGTCTATTTAGAGAGATCCGGCCATAGGTTTCTCGAGACCCAACATATGCCAATTTCTGACTATCTGTCGTTTGCGGCTTTCAGAAAACTCTGGTGGATTCTGCTTTTTTCTTGTACCAGTGGCATATATATGGTGGATTCAGTTTGTCTCGGATCAAGTGATGACCAATTCATCGGCAATTTCATTCCGTTAGACGCTGTTTAGATTGGGAAGATTGAGGCCGGTATCACGGCAGTTCGTAGGCAAGAGAAGTGTGGGGTGAGGAATTTCGTGAGGCAGGAAGAAAACATAAAAACCGGACTCATGAGTCTACTTTGTTGTTGTTTCAATGTGTGAAATGTTGAAATTGTTGTTATTTCAATGTATTTTGAGGCGCATGAAAATCTCAAAAGTAAACCACGATGACACTCAATCTTCCCAATCTAAACAGGGTCTTATATATCATGGTGTCCTGGGAGTAGGGACCCATCGGAGGGTGACTGTGTTCGTTAACTACTTCATAACTTACATTCGAATTTAATTTGACAGCTTTGTTTTCAATTTGTGGTAAAAAAAAACTGGATGCGTTTGTTTGAAGGTGAAGGTTTGAAGGTAGGTAAAAGAAGGTCGAGAAACATTGAAAAGTGGAACAAAACTCATAAATGTTTTGTTTCAGTTTTTATCGTTTCTCTATTTGTTTTTGGAATAAATAGTTTTTGTTTCTTAGAGCAAATAGAATTTAATGTATTTTTATTTATTTTTTTCTTCCAAGTATTGATTGTGTAAAAAAAAAACCATGAACTTTCCTTTTGCACCGAAAAAAGAAAGAATAGCAATATGTAAAAAAAATGTACTTGTGTAGTGTTGGGTAATAAAAAAATGCTAGTACATTCGATGAATTCGATAGTTCCACCATACGTCAGTGTGAAACAGACAACACAATAATGGTTTGACATCTCTTGTTGGAAAGAAAAGAAAAACTTTTGATGTGTAAAAGTCTTAGCTCTCGGTATGTAAGGAAATTGAAATGGTAACGGAAATTTTAATAATATTAGGGGCATCGTAAATGGCGGTGATAAGTGCAGCGTAATTGGCTTTCGCGAATATTCGCGTAAGATCGTTGTTTATGAAAAATACGAGTGCACAATCGTACATCAGTACATCTAAAAATATGCAATGTATTTTTACCATTTTGTTAAAGGCAAATATTTGAAATATTTCGGTTGAAATTTGAATTTAATTTTGATTGTACGTTTTTGCTGTGTAAACATCTTAGCTCTCGGTAAAGGAAATCGAATACTTATAAAGGAAATGAAATTGAAGAATAATTTTCGCTTTAAAACACAATAAATTCTGGTATCGTTTTACCTTTGTTTTGTTCCCATGCAGTTTAACCGTAACCGAGAGGATACAAAACGAATATTTTCGCTCAAAAGTACATAAAGTACATCTCTGTCTCTTTCAGTTTTTTTTTTTTGCTAAAAATTTACAAAACCAAATATTACATAGCTTGAAAGCATTTTTCGAGAAAATTAAAATATTTTTGGGTTATTTCCATAAATTGCTTTCCTTTTTTTTTGTAATTTTGACTTTTTCTATAAAAGTGTGTTAAAGTGATATAAATCATCTCCTTTAATAATTAATACAAAAATATATTAGTGACGGGACAGGGAGAACCAAGGCCTAAAGACTTAAGCTCTATACAGACAGTTGTCAGATCTGCAATTGCAGAAAACTTATATCAAAACTCATAGAAAAAAACAAACAGTTTTGGGAACTTGGGAAACAGGCATATGAACTGAAAATAACTACAATGAAAAATTGGCAGTTCACACGGTTGGAAATGTTGTCCCCAAGTCTGACAATGATTTTTTCACGGTTGGTAAATGTTTTTTTTTGTTTGTTTTAGTAAAAAACTAGTCAATCCGTTGACAAACATTGTCATATAAATTTTATTAGTTTTGTTCATCGTGTTCAGCACAGATATCCTTTAAAAACGAAAAGTGAAATACCTTATACCTATCCCAAAGCTGACAATTTTTACTTATTTTAGTCCTCAGTTCTGTCAAATTTCACGTACAAAAAATAAACTTGGACTAAAATTGATAAAAATTGGAAGTTTTGAGAATCGAATCGAACACGCTTAATTTTTCACTTCACTTTTTATCTACGTCGCTATATTTTAACATACAAATTAACAATACAAATTTGCAATTATGGTTTTCAATGCGCTATAGCTATAACTGCTGCTTTACAAAAACCTTATAGAAATTTACTCTTACAAATTTACAAACAAGGTGGGATGCTGCAATGATATAAATCTAATTCATTGTGGTTATTTTTAATACACACAACGAGGGTTGATACAACGAGCATCAGTTGCAGACAGCCGTTTCCCTCACCCTCAGTTGTGTTGCTCTCACTATGACGTTGGTGGGACGTACGACGCACGTGGGTTCAAACCAAACGACAAAAACAATTTGTAGGGAAAACTCTATAGTTTAATGTAAATTTTGGAATCCCGTGCGAGCAGCAACAGGCATCAGGTTTTTTGTTTGAAACTCATAAATCGTCTATACTGATTTTTTTGTTGGACAAAGTATAAAGTCTGAAGGAATGGTTTAGTTATTCTTATATACCATTATACCAAGTACGTACGACCATGTCGTAAATTGAATTTTTTTTTATAATACAACTACCAACGTCACCACAGTAGGGCAGAATGTTGTTGATATCCGATTTAGTCCGTATAGCTATTTTGTTGTTGTTTAATTTCAATATACAGAGAGATTATTATTTAACTTGTTTATTGAAAAAAAAAATACAAACAAAAAAAACGAAAAATTGTAAGTCATTTATGACAATTTTTTTACGCAGTAGATATACTTGACTTTTGTTTTAAATCTTTATCGAAAAATAAAAAAAAAAAAGATACGATATTCTTGTTTTAATTTTTCGAATTTTTTTCCAAAATTTTAGGGTCTTTCGCCCCATTGTGTGTTGTCGTCAAATTCTAATGTCATTTGTACAAACAAAAAAATTCAGCATGCGCGTATGTGATTTTGTTGCTTGTGTTAGAAATACTTCATTTCAAGCCACAAATTTAATTTTCAACTTCATTACAAAAAAGTAAATCGGAACAATCAGATCAAAAGTTTTTTTCTTCAACTAATAACAATATTACAAATAAGTACCTAATACATTTTTTCAAAGGAAACAAAAAGGAAAGTACAATTTTTTATTTAATTTAAACTAAGTATTTAAATTAAAAAAAATGTAATTACAACAAAAGAATTGTATGCAAAATGAAAATAATTGGTGTTTAAAGTCGTTACAATTTAGTTATTGTGAGAAATTTTGTAAAAATAATAAAAATAATATATTTTTATTAAATACATAATTAAAATTAATAAAATATGTAATATTTTACGTTTAAATAAATTTAAGAAAAAAGAAAATCTTTGGAGGTTTTTCTTGAAAGTTATTTTTGTTCCTAGAAAAATGCAAAAACTCTGATGAAAAAATATTAAAAAAAAACGGTTAAGACTAGATATTAATGGTCCCTTAGAAAATTGTGTGAAATAATTGAATGAAGCATGCAACAAAACGACAGCTTTAAACCTACTTTTTCTATATGATCTTCCAAAATTAAATTCTAAATTAAATAAATAAATAATAATTAATAATAAAATAATCATTTTGGCTAAAAGTATTTGAAGTGATTTTTTCAAGGGAAATTCATGTTTCATTTGAAATTCGCGAGCTCGAATTTTCACTTGCTCTAAATTTCTCTAAAGTTTTTTTAATCAAATCTTAACATTGAAATTTTAGTGCACGAAGCAAATTATATTTTTGCATAATTTATGAATATCTGCCTAGAAATTAATTAAAGGATCAAATTTTCAAGAGCATTTTTGTGGGAGATGAAACATTTGACTTCATTTAAGCTCATCTAGAAGAGTTTTTATTATTTTTTTTTTTTCAATTTTTTCGAATTTTTTTTTTGTGGTTTTCATAAATGAAATTTTCAATTTTTCTTCCTCTGAAAAGAAGAGATAGATATATTTGAAATTCACAGGCTACATGCGTCATAGTAGAGAAAAAAGTATAATAGCTGCCGTCATAACAGAAATATTTTTCACTAATTCTGTGTTCGTGAATAGAATTTATTTTTTCGATTTTATTCTCAAAATGTAAAGTTTAAAAATCATTTATTCAAAAACTAAAATAACTTAATTTAAAAACATAATTAAAGAATAAATTACTGACTTTAAAAACAGTTATAAAATGATATTTTTGGGATTTTATATATAGTATAGTAAGAAATTCAAAAAAAAAAACCATCCGCAGCAGGATTCTACTTCTGCTTTTATTGGCAGTAATTCTACTGTGGATGTTGTTTTTGTAACTCGTGTAGAATCCTCCTGTACTGTGAATAGCTTTTCCAAAAAAACACGACTATTGTAGGTGTTGCTTTTGTGTTTTTATATTAATTTTCTATTTTCAATATATTTTTTATTTTAATTTGCCCCTCCCACCTAAAGGGGTGGACAAATACAGTGGGCCGATATCCTAATATCATGTTCATACAATGTTCCGACAACAAAAAAAATTGATGCGTTTATCACAAAATGCACATTTTTGTTAACTAAGCCGCCCAGCTAGGTATACTTATAGAATAGTAAGACCTTTAACTCTTCCAATAGTTTTATTTCTGAAACGGCTATTTTTATGAAAAAAGTATGTTGATGTTTTTTTGTAGGGAATTTTCCAAGCTACAAATTAGTCTTTAACATTTTTTTTTTTACAAATTACCATTTGGGAGTTATTCCTGAAAAACCATTTTGGGGGGCCTTCAACCCCCCGTAAAATTGTAAGCGGCGCTCCTATCGATGCCCAAGCAACATCGTTGGAGCTATTAGAAGCTAAATTGTTCTTTTAAAGGTCAAAGGTGATAAAATGCAAAGCTATAGCTCTGTAAAAAATTATTTCACAGTTCCCTACATTTGATTTTACGACATCGTAAAGTTTCGGACGTTGCATGAATACCCCTAATGTATTTAAATTCCTCATATTTTGTCTGCATCTACCATAGTACATTTATAATGCAATCACAAAAAAACAACAAAGTTAAAGCGGAGAGCTTTGAGATCGTTCTGAAGTTCATCGAGTCAGAGCTGTTGAAATCGATCTCATTTTTTTGCATACGAAACTGAGTCCAAGTTCCGCGCTGCTAGATCGATCTCACATGTGCGTTCAAGCTGTTAGTTCAGACTCAGAAATCGAACTCATCTTTTAGCATACGACCCATTGGGTTAAAAATGGTTCAAAATGGTACCTCCCATAGGTACATTTTTTTGAGGAAAGTAAAGTAAAGTAAAGTAAAGTAAAGTAAAGTAAAGTAAAGTAAAGTAAAGTAAAGTAAAGTAAAGTAAAGTAAAGTAAAGTAAAGTAAAGTAAAGTAAAGTAAAGTAAAGTAAAGTAAAGTAAAGTAAAGTAAAGTAAAGTAAAGTAAAGTAAAGTAAAGTAAAGTAAAGTAAAGTAAAGTAAAGTAAAGTAAAGTAAAGTAAAGTAAAGTAAAGTAAAGTAAAGTAAAGTAAAGTAAAGTAAAGTAAAGTAAAGTAAAGTAAAGTAAAGTAAAGTAAAGTAAAGTAAAGTAAAGTAAAGTAAAGTAAAGTAAAGTAAAGTAAAGTAAAGTAAAGTAAAGTAAAGTAAAGTAAAGTAAAGTAAAGTAAAGTAAAGTAAAGTAAAGTAAAGTAAAGTAAAGTAAAGTAAAGTAAAGTAAAGTAAAGTAAAGTAAAGTAAAGTAAAGTAAAGTAAAGTAAAGTAAAGTAAAGTAAAGTAAAGTAAAGTAAAGTAAAGTAAAGTAAAGTAAAGTAAAGTAAAGTAAAGTAAAGTAAAGTAAAGTAAAGTAAAGTAAAGTAAAGTAAAGTAAAGTAAAGTAAAGTAAAGTAAAGTAAAGTAAAGTAAAGTAAAGTAAAGTAAAGTAAAGTAAAGTAAAGTAAAGTAAAGTAAAGTAAAGTAAAGTAAAGTAAAGTAAAGTAAAGTAAAGTAAAGTAAAGTAAAGTAAAGTAAAGTAAAGTAAAGTAAAGTAAAGTAAAGTAAAGTAAAGTAAAGTAAAGTAAAGTAAAGTAAAGTAAAGTAAAGTAAAGTAAAGTAAAGTAAAGTAAAGTAAAGTAAAGTAAAGTAAAGTAAAGTAAAGTAAAGTAAAGTAAAGTAAAGTAAAGTAAAGTAAAGTAAAGTAAAGTAAAGTAAAGTAAAGTAAAGTAAAGTAAAGTAAAGTAAAGTAAAGTAAAGTAAAGTAAAGTAAAGTAAAGTAAAGTAAAGTAAAGTAAAGTAAAGTAAAGTAAAGTAAAGTAAAGTAAAGTAAAGTAAAGTAAAGTAAAGTAAAGTAAAGTAAAGTAAAGTAAAGTAAAGTAAAGTAAAGTAAAGTAAAGTAAAGTAAAGTAAAGTAAAGTAAAGTAAAGTAAAGTAAAGTAAAGTAAAGTAAAGTAAAGTAAAGTAAAGTAAAGTAAAGTAAAGTAAAGTAAAGTAAAGTAAAGTAAAGTAAAGTAAAGTAAAGGAAAGTAAAGTAAAGTAATGTGAAGTAAAGTGAAGTAAAGTAAAGTAATGTGAAGTAAAGTAAAGTAAAGTAAAGTATTTTTTAGTCTGTATTTTTACTTTTGCGTATGCATACATAAATGAAATCCAAATTAAGATCAACAAAAACATCAAATAAAATTTAAAAAAAAATAAAAACAAAAACTAATGATTAATAATTTATTTTAATTTTTCTCCTTGGTAGATATTGAGCTTGAAAAACAAACAAAATGAATCCACAATCGGAAGACACAAGTAACTTTATGGATCATGAAACCAGCAGAATAAAATCCGCTAGTACATCTCAAGAGGATTATGCTCATGCAATTAAGCTGACAAATTTAACCACTCAGGCAGACCAGGCTGTTGCAGCCGCTGGTGCACCCCAAGTTGAAGTTTATTCAGCAGGAGCTCAAGGTGACCAAAACCATTATGTACCGAATCAATTCCAAAACATGAACTCATTCGAAACAATGGGAAGCAACGCAAGCGGAAGCGGAATAATTTTATTTCCCAATCTATGTCAAGATGATTTAAAAACAAAATCAGGTTATTCAACTGAAGAAGATGAAACCATTTCGATGAACACTAATGCATCGACATCATCAAAAGCTACTTCGTGTCCGTATAATCATTTTAACAACACAAAACGTCCACATTCGGATAGCGATAATAATTCTATGGTAGTGGAACTCTCTGAGGATGAAATGAATTTACCAAAAGAAAAGGATATCAGTGAAAAATCGCATGCCAAAGATGCTAAAGATCCTATTACATTTTCACCATGGTATCGTCGTCGTTCATCAAAATCGCATTTTAATTCAAGTATTCCAAAACGTGCTAGAGTGTCAAATTCTGTCACAAATTTTAATGAAATTACTTCTCCACCAAATTCACTAGAAAGGTCACTGACACAGACTCGAAGGATCCGTAAAAAAAAGTTACAGCAACAGGAAGACCAAGCGAGTGAGGAACCTTCTTGTTCAAATAATTATCAAAACCGTCACTCTTTACATTCCAATTCTAAATCCTCATTCATTGGAAACAATCCACAGGGTAGTTTTATTGAAGCGCCTCATATATCTAATAACTTCAATATTACAGTTAGTCAAGGAGGCCATGATAGTAATCCTCTTTCAGCGTTGCCCTATCAAGCTGTCGATACAAATCCTCAAGAATTTGGCGCTTACAAATACATGCAACCAACACCGCTACCAATGTACAGTAATACTCCATTATTACCAGCTGTAAGGCCATCGATTTGGCCGGTTGCTCCCATATATATTCCAACAAATCCGCACATGTTTCTTGCATTTGGTCAACCACAACAACCTCAACATCCACACCTACTTCTACATCAATACCCACAACCACTACAATTACCACCATCAGTACCACAAATGGTGAACATTTCGCCACCAATGTCCGCGCCCTTGGCTATGGAAAACTTGATTGGGCAGTCTGCAGCCACCTCCTCTACCCCTACCCCTACCTCAAGCACACAATCAGCAGGTTCGATGATTCGTCCAGAATCAAATTGGTTTCGCAAGGAGTTGCTATGTCCTCCAACTCAAACCGGTCCTGATGGCCAGCCCATCAAAGTGAAAGCCAAAAGACGACCATTACCCGAATGGATGGCCGCAGCGATCGAGAATTGTAATGGCGCATTTGTAGAACTCAATGATGCTCATATGGCTTCAACGGAGCAACTATATCGTATGATTGTTGAAGAGGAATTCGAATTTCAACGTTCAAAGCAGTAATTTCTATTGGCAGACAATTTTTTTGTTGAATTTAAAATATATTCTTTAGTATACATAACTACACTTACAGATGTCACTGTAAAATCTCGAAATGTGGTAATGTCTAGAATTAACCGGACTTTTAACACCTGACATTCGTTCGGTAAGCGGACCAACCAAGAAAACTATTGGCATTGGCGCCACGCCTGCTTGGCGACTGAATAATGAATATATCTTGAGAAACAGAGTTGAGCGAAAGGGACGGAGCGTCCAAAGAGGAAATTAGATTAGATTTAGATTTATTTGCAAATTTTCTCGTTTATGTTAAAAAATTATTTTCCAAAAAATAGAATAGCATTTATGCGTAATTTTTCTTAAAATCTTTACTACTGTTGATGTTACACAATTACATTTAGGAATTATAAATGTTAAAAATACCCTTGTTCGTTTACTTCCCAAAACTGCCAATTTCTACAAATTTTAATTTAAAGAAAGTTCATATACAAAAATAAAACTGTAATTTAAGGCAAGTAAACGAACAGACCTAATATTGTTGATCTCTCAATCGAAATGGGTTCAATAAAAATCAAAAGACATTAATCAGAAAATAACTGAAATCAATTGCAAAACTCAAAATCGACAAAAAAAAATAATACGTATTGAAAAGAAATGCAAACATTAAAATAATGGGTGCGTTCAATCGATTACGTTTTACATCTGAATTTTCAGATTTCTGGATTTTTGGAGCTTCTGATTGGCCAGCTGCTGTCATAAAAAGTTAGATGACTTTTAGTGACTTTTAGTTACGTTTCATCTGAATTTTCAGACAAGAAATTCTCATCTGAAAATTCAGATGAAAGTTGTTTGTGGTGGGGGAAATGCCAAAAGCACACATAAAAGCTGAACTTTATAATTTTCGTCTTGTTGGTAGTTGATTTTTTTAGTTTTTGGCATGAAAATTTAATACTTATTTAAATGAACGAAATTTTTGTTTATTGTTTAGTGAATTTTTAAATCAACAATTTTTTTAATTGATGTTTGGAATAAAAGGACTTTTAATGAAGGTAATGAAACCTGTTGCTGATTTAGTTACATATATGTTCATCCTCACAACTACTCACTCTCAATGTTTAATTTACAAATGTAATTAAAGTTCTATTTTATTTCGCTTCAATGTAAATCCTTTAGGTAAATGCAGGAATTTGACACAATCACTTTCGGCTGAAATTTCAGATTTTTTTTTCCGTTCAACGACATAAATTCAGTAATCTGAAAATTCAGATGTTAAGCTATTTTTATTGAACCCCCCCAATTCCAAATCGAAGGAACGTAAAGTAAACAAAAAGATATGAAAACATTTGCAAGTTCAGCTGCTTTTGGCAGATCAACATTTCAAATCATATCAACGAGGTTAGTTGGAAATTGTTACAAAAGACACCTCAACACTGAATTTAGGAACGATTTTAAAACGTCAAAACGATTTCCGAATTAAGGAAGGATCAAAGTTAACATTTTAGAGAAAAGAAACGTACCTGATTGACATGAATTTAAATGAAATTTAAAATCCTTTAAACCCGCGATGCTTGTCACCCAATTTACCTACCGTTGTTCAAGAAAACTGTTGACAAAAGTCCGAAATGAATTAGTTACAATTCCATGAATTTCCACATTTCGGAGTTTTACAGTGACATAGAAATAAGATACATAATTTATATGGATAGTGGAACCAAAGATACATATATGTATAAAAATAATGATATATCAAATAAATTATTAAAAATAAAATATTTCTGCTTTTTAAATATCAATGGCTATTCTGAAATCCAATAAAACATAGTAGGTAAGTGATGATGGCTCAGTTCTAAAGTTTTGTATTTGTGAAAAACAAAACTGACTATTTTCAGGGTATGGAGAAGAATGGAGGCGGAACAAGACAGCATACTTGAAGGCAAACAACAAACAAACAAACAACACATCTCGACCTGTGACGTCAGTGGTCGCGGCGGAATGCGTAGTGCATATGACTTCTAAGGGCCAGTTTGTTCACAATTGATTATCTTTAATCAAGGATTAATGCAACTGGTAAATCATAGAATGTGCATGTTAACCAAAATTTTTATTAGGGAAATCAAAATTTGAGTTGTTAGTCATGGAAATCGCTAATCAGCCGATTTTCATTGATTAGCATCAATTAATTAGAACCTGTTAAAGTGATGGTGCAGATTTAACCCACTGTGAACAAACTGGCCCTAAGACTGAGCTAATCTGATATGCGTGGGTTCGATCCCTATGGTGTGCATGTAGAAAGTTTTTCAAATAAAGCTCAGCTCAGCAGCAAGGAGACTGATGATAGGGCTTGGCGCCCCTTGAAATAGCTATATCTGCAGCCAAATAATTAATTAAAACGAATTATAAATTAATTCGTATACAATTGGTGGTAGCACTTTTCAGTTGTTGTTGTTGTTCAGAAATTCTATGACTATTTTCATCAATTTTAGTTAAATTTTTTTTTTTTTAAGTACTGGCGGAAATTTAGAAATTGTTAAGTCACGAACAGGGCTATTTTGGTTGTTTTATGTCCCCTTTGAATTTCTTTCAGTTTACTGTTTTTGATACATCTTTGATTTGCTCATAAAGAAATATATATCTAAAGACAAGGTAAGAGAAAGCTCTCTGTGATTTAAACAATTTTTTAATAAATTTCTTAAAGTTAACTCAATTTTCTGAGCTTTTTTGTTTACACTCATTCACTAAAACGATCATTTTGTTTGTAACTTTTGAATTGTCTGCATAGGTCTCGAAAAGTTATCAGGGATTGATAAAACAGTTATGTTTTGTGATTTTTGTCAACTTAAAAGTTTAAAAGGGTAGACAAAATTCATAAACGACTACAGAAATTGTCAAAACAGAGGGCTATCAGAAGCAGAGACTGACGAAACGTTTTATCGGTCGGCAAATTGATCGAAGTCCCAAATTGATTTGCAGTTTTTTAAAAAATCCGTAAAAGTACGCAAAAAATTCCAAAGGACGTTTTCTTTCTATTCTTTCTTATCTATCAAAGACGAAAGTAATATGATAAGCTCCCAATTACAACCACTCTCTGAACAAAACAAGACATCGAGCTGGGTTAGAAGTTAGCTGAATGATCTTGTCGGGTTATCAGAAGTCCCAGACACCTAAAGCACTTAAAACTAAAGAAAAAAACCTACTCCTCCAATCCAATGCGCGTAAACTATAGCAGCTTAATTTAGCAAGATACCGAATGCCATGGAATGCTGAAGGCAGCATCCATTCAAAAGATTGGCAAAAAATGTTCTTTTGGGTTGAAAAAAGTTTTACTTAAACGTACCGGATAGATATTACATTTCCATGATAGAAGAAAAGAAAATTTGTGTTTTGATCGCTGTCATAGGGATTATGAGGGATTATGGTATGCGAATGCAGTATCATTTTGAAATGACAGCGAAATAATACAATACCTTATTGGAAACAGTCTTGTCCAGAGAGAAAGAACTAATAGAGAGAGTCAAATTAAATTATAAAAAACATAAAAAATAAAGGAAAATAAAAACGAATTAAAGTGAATAAAAAACTTTTAACGGTCTTACTCTTACTTTATCCTTTCTAACATTCAACACTCAACGCTCACCGTAGTTTTTTATTCGTTTTCATCAAATATTCATATATTCTTGATTTTACTTTATTTTTTGTTTTCTATTTTTTTAATAATTTGAAATGTATTTTAAGGTAAAAAATGTTAAGTATTTTTAAGAACACATATTGAACTTTCATATTAAAAAGAAAAAAATTATACTTAATGACGTGTTTTTTTGAAAAAAATCATGTCGAAGTCAAAAAAACAACCTTAAAATGCTTAAAAAAAGTGTTTGATAATAAATTGCGGGAAAACCGTTATCCACACAGAAAAAAATTGTAGGGAAGATAAACATTTCTAAGTGGTTTTATTTAAATAAACGGTTTGGGGCATAGAAAGATGTTTTGGCTCCCTTTCTGATATTCCAAATAATTGGCGACATTTTCAGCCATTTCAGACACCTTTTTTCAAACATAAATTTGACCGACAGTGTTGAAAATCGAAGGAAGTAAATTTGCTTCTCAACAATCAAAAATAAATAAAAAGTAAACTTATATTTGTTGTCTTTTAATGTACCAGGCGACCATGCTCGCAAAGAAGGAGGTATTTGGCACTGAACAAAATGAAACTTGGGCTTGAAGGGGTAGCTTTTTGTTTTCTATGTATTTTAGGTACTTCCTTGTCTAATTTCAATATTTTGTTGTTGTTTCTAATGATGCTCGTTGAGTTCCAGTGGGCACTCGAACAGCCATTTTTAATTTTTTGACATTTCCAACTTTGACAACCTGTGCAATATATTACCTTCATTATGTGTACTGTGGTTTTGCGCATCTGTCAAAATCGAGGTATTATGGTGGTAAAATGGTGGATCCAGTTCTCCTTTCCTTGCCTAATTTGAATATTTTGTTGTTGTTTCTAATGATGCGCCTTGAGGTTCTGTGGGCACTCGAACAGCCATTTTTAATTTTTTGACATTTTCAACTTTGACAACCCGCGCAATATATTACCTAATAACGAATTTCATTCAAATTTAAAAGAATTGCTCTCTAAACCAATGAATGAAACTTTCAATGAAACTTTTTTCAGTAGTTTGACATATCTCTCATTTGCGATTTAAATAAAAACTCCAACAAATTTATGAAATCCAAATTATGAACCTCCTCCATAATATTTTTTTTTAATTTAGCACTAGCCGACACAAGTTCACAACAAACAACAAAATATTTTACATTTGACAGAAACAGCGGTGTATTTAGTTCGAATCTCACACCGCATGAGAGATCTCTTCTTTCGTGTTGAGAATTGATCTAGAATTGCTCTTTTTCTAGCAATAAAACCCTTAAAAAAGGAAAACGGCACATCTTTCGACAAAAAGTGCAAATCTTTTCGTGAATGAAACTCGGTATTAGATTTGTGTACTGTGACAAAAAACTACCTCTACAGAAGCGTGTTTCATTTTATTTAATGAAACTTTTATGGTGTATAGAAGAAGGAAGAAAAAGTACGACGTATTTTTTTTTGTTTCATTACCTAAGTGTTTGGTGAATAGCGATGGGCAATGAATGCACCTTTTTTTGTTGAGAAAATCTCCTTATTTTTGGGTTATTCTCAAATTTCTTTTTAATAGTTGGACAGATCTTGTCAAGCCTGACCTGTTGCAGAGATAATTTCAAGATTCATCCCAGGAACAAAAAAAAAACAATAAAGAAATTAAGTAGTTTAACTATTATTTTAATTTCTTTTAATTTAAAAAATGCTAAGGTAAAACAAGATTTGTTATCTGCAGTTATGAGTATCATATCATATTATATCATTTTTTATTATACAAAGTTTAAATTTTCTTTTTTTTTATTTCTTTTTTTTTTTGCTTTTTGTTTTTCATTTATTATTGGAAGGCTTTAAAAACACAAAATAACTATTTTCTGTTTGATTTTTTTTTCATTTGTTCGTTTTGCTTTTCATCGAGTGGATGATTACAATTTTTTTTGTGTTTTTTATAAATCCGCTGTTCTTAATTTTTTAAATATTATTTATAGATTGTAGTTTATAAATGTTTCTCTTTTGTTGGGTTGTTGTTTTTTTTTTTATAAATATAATATGTCTTTTTTTCCTTTCCTTTGTTGTCTTTCTTAAATGTATCCCGACAGAAAATAAAAAACAAAAGAAAAAACTAAAAAATGTATGTACCTATATATAAAAAAAAACTAATGAATTCCAGATTTAAATTACTTACATCTACTTGAAACGTTTTTTGTTGTTTTATTTATTTGTTTATATTTTTGTTTTTTTTTTCTCAATTATTTTATCTTTTTGTGTATTTTTAATTAACTTAGTTCATATAATTTATTTTATAATTAAGACATACTTGAATAAATGTTAAATATATGGAAATATATACATTCTGTTGTTTTAATTATAAGTCTACTTAATTAAAAATATATAAATATATAATTATTTATATATATATATATTTATTTATATATAAATTTATATATTTGTATATATATATTTATAAGTATGTATTTATATATATATGTATTTATATATATATGTCTATATACATATATTTATATGCATATAAATTTATATATATATATTTACATACATATATTCACATATATATTTATATATATATATTTACATATACATTTATAAATATATTTATATACATATAAAATATATTTTCAATACAAATGCTAAATTATGGTGTCTAACTGTCTGGCTTGATGTAAAATTTTCTTTTGATGTCCTACTAAGGTGATGCCCATATCAGATAACTGTTGAGCAGTAAGTCTTGAAATCTGAAATTATAAAAAACATGAAAGCGTAACGAATTAGTAAGTTAACAAATATTTTGATAAATTTGTTCACTCGTTCTTTCAGTTATTCACCCCATTCAAGCATTCGTTCCTTCATTCATTCATTCGTCAATCACTCTTAATCAAAATATTGTTTTTTTATATTACCTGTTGCGCTGTCACTAAATTAGCTTCTTTAAAATGCTGAGAATAGCGCGACATTTTAATGCTCTCCAGCCATAGATCTGTACTAATAAATATATTATGACCACGTTGTGTATCGATGATATGTGTTCCATCATTATCAGGTGAATTTCTTGTTGTTAGAAGGGCCTGTGGCTGGCGCGCTAGATTATCTAAAGTTGATACTATACTGGCAAACGTTGGTCTATGCGTGCGTTGCTTTTGCCAACAGTCTAACATAAGCTGATAGAGCGCCTCCGGACAGTCCATCGGTGCTGGTAGCCTGTATCCTTTTTCTATACTCTTTATAACATCCTGCACAAATTAAATTAAAAAAATACAAAAATTACGTCCAAACAAAACATCGACAAAATCATATTTACGTACTTGATTCGACCAATTCCAGTAAGGACGTTCACCATATGACATAACTTCCCACAAAACTACACCATATGACCACACATCAGAAGCTGATGTGAATTTTCTAAAAGCTATTGCTTCAGGTGCCGTCCAGCGGACCGGAATTTTACCTCCCTAGAAAAATTAAAAAAAAAATACATTTCAATTAAGAACTCATTAATTATAACCCCAAATTAATTTTAATTTATTTACTCTTGTTGTATATGCATCGCTAGCATTTTCAATTTCACGTGACAAACCAAAGTCAGCGATTTTGCACACCAATTGTGCATTGACGAGAACATTTCTTGCTGCTAAATCACGATGCACATAATTCATATCACTCAGGTAAGACATGCCGCTAGCAATGCCACGTAGCATTCCGATAAGTTGTAATGTTTGAAATTTTCCATCGTTAGCACGAAGAAATGTATCCAAGCTGCCATTTTCCATATATTCGGTTATAATCATTACAGGATTTGATCGTGTTACAACACCTTGAAGGTAAATTACATTGGGATGATCGAATTGTCCCATTATCGAGGCTTCGGTTAGAAAGTCACAGCGAGCTTTTTCTGATGAACCTGTTTGAGATACAGCTTTTAATGTTTCTATTATCAAAAATAACCGTTAAATACTAATCAATATGTGTATACAAGTGTTATGATTTGAAAATTATACTAATTAATGGCGCAATATTTAAACATTTATAAATATTTATATTCAATGCCCCAGCAGCCCTTCTGTAATTAGCTTTATAGGAAAACTAAAAAAAGGCAAGAAATGTTTAAACGTTTTAAATCTTGCACCAATGATTTTGACGTCTGTTCTTAAATTTTTATTTGTGAATGTTTTATTTTGCCCTTTTTTAATATGTATCCACACTTGTTTTCCATTGTACAATATTTTTTTATGCATTATATAGGAACTATATGACATGTTATGGATTCGTAAAAAGAGATGGAAGTCGAGATTTTGTTCGTATTATGATAGCGAAGTGGAAAAAAGTGGGTCTCGCAATTCTGTCCGTTTGTCTGCACCCTAAACGGGTGGGTTGATTTTCTTTAAACTTGATATCCAGCGTTTTTTTTGGGCATACCCCCCTACACGTTTCTTCTATTTTTTTTAATTAAAGACCAAAAATAAATGTACCTGCCTACAATTTTTTCTAAGCAATTAATTAAAATCTTATTTTTCTCATAAACTGCTCACAACATAAAGGCTACCTTTTTTGTAAAAAAAATTTCAGAATTTTCTCTCATAGAACCATTTTTTTTTTTGATTTCCAACTTTTTCAAACTGATTTTGAACATTTTTTATGGATTATTTTAAAAAGTTTTGTATACATTTTTTTTCGTGTTCATTTTTTTTTGATATTTAAAAATGTTTGCTTTGAAAATTTAATAATTCGAAAACGCCTTGGTCGATTTTTATTATATCTGACACCCAGCAGTTTTTTTAAATATTTCACCTTAAAATTTTGGCATTACATTCCGGGAATTTTTCAATTTCAGATAAAACTCGCAATAGGCAACAAGTAAAATGTCAAATTTTCAGGGTGGAATGAGTTCGGGTGAAACTCACAAAAAGGCTGCAATAATTTTTTTTTTTTTTAAAAACCGCTCTAACGATTTTTAAAATTTTTTTCTCAGAAATTAATATTTGTTTAAGCAATCAGATGGTGTAAAATCGCGTTGGTGTCAAAACAATTTCAGAAACTACCAGCTTCAATGATAAGGAATTCTAATCATGTAAGATATAGTTCACAACTAGATATTCGTCATGAAATTGTGTAAGAACTGAACTGACAAAAAATTGCGTATTCACAAGGCCCTCACTTGTCAACTGATGAGTTCAATTGAAACCGCCAGGACGAAACGCCAATTTTTGTGGACTGAAGGCCGTTAAAAGCTATTTTGAATCAATAATTTAACAAGTCCAATGATGTATTTCAGCAGCATACAAAATTATTATATTAATTTTGTATTATATTCATTTTTTTTAAACTAAGTCTAAACTGTTAGTTCCACTATTATACATAGAGCAATCATCTTTTCGGAGAGTAAGTTTAAAACCTACATCGCGTGGAACGTTGCAATCGTTTTAGTTCTTTTATTTTATTTAGGCATAATGTTCTTTAGTGAACAATGGTAAGAAACCAAAAATACAAATCAAATAAAGACAGCTGTCTTCAAAAAGTTATCGTTCGATCGTTTTAGTTTTACGTGATGAGGCCCCAGGTTTACTTGCTGATCGACTGTGTTATGTCCTGTAATTTTCGATTCAGTATCTTTCATTATATAGCATTATTTTTCGTTTGTTTTATAACCAGGCTAAAATCCTTTTCGAATCGATCTATTTATTTATGCGGTGGAAGATGTATGATTATACTATCAAGTCCTGAAAAAAATGCCATTGATCAACAGGAAATTTTGAAAAATCAAGAGATTTTTTCCAAAAATATTGATTCCTAGACTTCTGGAGGAAGACTGAAAGATCCATTTTGTCTTGTAATGGAATATTAGATCTTTGGGATAACATTTCATTAGACTCCCATGATATTATTTCGCGGCTCATATGAAAAGAATCCTTCATCCGCCAGGGTGTGTCAAAACCTGAAGTGGATATGTTTCCAAAATTTATGTATATATATTATGTATTTACATTATTAATACCTATGTATTTTTTTCTTAATCCTTAGCTACTCTGAAGACAAAATTGTAATCTTATCTATCTCCTAAGTTATACCAATAAAATAAAATTATCTTCCGAACGTTCTACAAAGAAATTCCCCCCGGAAATATCATAGTACCCACATATGTGTATTTAAAGAACTTGTGATTTTTCGTCTTCAATCCAAATGTGAATTTCAATAAAATGTGCGTTTTTTGTTCTTTTTGAATGTTTTAGTATAAAACGGAATATTTTTGTAATGGATATGCAGACGACATTTTTTCAAAAGATTGAAACAATGTATCTTGATTTGTAAGTGTTTGAGTATTTACTCAATGCTTGAACTTAACTTAGTTTTTGGCAGGCATAAAATTTAGGCTCCCATAACAAATTTATTTGTTATTAGATGAATATTTTTTAAAATAAGGACTTTAAAACCACAATGTTATCATACATAAGAGCAAGTTCGTTCGTGTGTGGCATAGAATTGCAGTGAAGTGAAATGAGAAATGGTTTAAAAAAAAAAAAGTCAATGAAATTAAAAAGAATTATGGGTAAAAAACATGCAATACAGACAATTAAATAAATATAATATAAAAAAAAAATTATATTGGGTACGATTCTCTAATAAGCAAATCTACATGTCATTATTCTGTTTTCCAAAATTCTGTATAATAATTCTTTATGAACATAAAAGCCCTTCCACACTATCCCACTGAGTATTAACACATGTCAAAAAAGTGGGAAACAAATCATATATAATAGTGTGGAAACAAAATATGACAGCCCATCTTACACAGCATGATATTCCAACCTACACGACATGTATTAAATACATGAGAATTTTTAGAAATGGTTCTAATTCTATCACACATTTCATCACATTTTTATTGAGGTTAAATTAAACTCTTGTGTGTGGTCAAAAAATGAAAAGTCATTTCTCCCACAAATTTGGCAGTAGCATGGAATTCTTTCCCACTTTCAATTTGACATGTATTAATACTCAGTGGGATAGTGTGGAAGGGCTTTAACTCTGTAAAAGATATGAGTTAAATTTTTTTATACTGGGGTTGACAAATTTCGACGCATTTATAATAAAAAAATAAATAAATCTAAATAAAGAGCAAAACATAGATTTTTTTTATCAACGTTAAAGAATTCGAAGTAAAGTTGACATCAAAGGATCTTCTTTTTTTCTACTTTTTTGAAAACTGGATAATATACCATATATAAGAAGTATGATCTTTTAAAAGAAGACCATCGCTGGAATGTGATCTCTATTTTACTGCAAAAAAAAATAAAACCCACTCTCATGTCTGATTCACAATGCGACGGCAATGCGAGTTGTTCTCTCTTAATGACGAATTGAAAACAACGAAATAATACATAATAAAGCATTTCTCGTCGTCACGCAGTGCCACAAGTTCGAAAAATTGAAGAAAAAAAAAAAGACGACGTGACGACGAAAACAATACGACATACAATAACAACTTGTATGTGGCTAGTAAATATGGCTCTGAAGGAAGCTTGGTCTGGTTCGATTGTCAGTGACAGCAAAAAGTTTTTCAAAGAAAATTGAGCAAATAAGACCAAGCGCCACAAAAAAGAACTCTGATGATATGCGAGGCAGTCGTGAAATAGGTTCATTTAAAGTCTATAAAAACTTAATGGTAGCTCATTCATATGTTGTTTTCATTCAAACCTTCAATATAATTATTTTTTGCCACCATTTTGATTTTTAAAAACTCTGAAATCTAATGTTAGTGGGATCTACTATTTTACAGGAACAAATTTTACTTAGCCATTATTAACAGTAACTCTCAGAACCATTTTTTAGTTTCCAACTATCTAATTATCTGTAAAACCGATTAAAATTTGTTTTTTTTTTTATGCACGGCTTAGATAAATTTAAATAATATTAAAAATGAAAATTTTCTAAAAAAAAAAAAAAATTTTTTTTTATTTAAACAAAAAAATTAAAATTTATATTTGAAAACTCTATATTTCAATAATATGATTTTTTTGGGAATTTATTTTTTAACTCGGAATTTCGAATTGAATGGCGTACAATTTTATTTCGTTATTCGCCGTTAGGATGCGGTAGAAATTTGATTTCTGCCAATAACACAAGAATAGTTGAGAGTTGTAAATCAGTAGGCCCTGGTTCTATACCTACAAGCTGTCGCGAAACAAAATGTATTTATTTTTTAACTAATTTATTTATTTCACAATCATATAAAGAGGTTTGCAATATTCAGACTTAAAACCCGCGGTGTGATCGTACATAATAGGAAGTACGTGCGACCCAGTCGAGCATTTTTTTTGTTGCGGTCATATAATTTGAATATGCATTTAAAATAAGTAAATTTGGTGACGCGACAGCTCATGTAGAGCCAGGGCCTAATGAATTACAACTCCCAACCATTTCTGTGTGAGTGTTATTATTGGCAAGAATGGAATGGGAATCTTTAGAATGGTTTCTAAGACAGCTTCAGAAGCTTTGGTGCAATTATAGGATACAAATTAAAAATCACCAAGATTAGTCATGTTTTTATTTTATCGAGCTAACACAAGTCATTTTCAATGTCCCCATAGTTACTCTATGAGTGAAATCTGTAAATTTTTTAATGGACATTTTGTAAAAAAAAAATAAAAACAGACGTCCAAACTTTTCTCAGATAAAAATTAAAATGTATGCTGCTGAATTCCTTAATGCAGTACTGCTCTAGTACAACAATTTCAAGCTAAACTTAAGGCAACATTACTGCAGCAATATTAAGCGTAACGTATTTCAAATAATAGGAAACTTTTTCAACACAATCAGATTTAATGACGATGAGGATATCCCTGACACTAAGGAATTCAGCTGTATTTATTTCAAAGAAATTTCTTTTATTCCTCACCTGGCTTTAGAGTTTTTATTGCAACATCTATGTCTTGAACAAAATTTGGTGGTATTTTGAGACGACCTCTGCATACATCTCCGAATTCCCCTCCACCTTTGGAAGGAGGAAAGAAATAAAATCCCATTAAAATAAATATTTCTAACGTTTGACAATAATTAACTAACCGATGATAGCCTCGATAGTTATGTAGCTGGCATCAATTTCTCGAGCAAATTCACGTATTGCTTGGTTTGGATCTTCATAAGTATGCGGATCCACATAGCTTCGACTTGTTCCGAATAAAGGTGTAGTCACTAAAACAAAAAAATATTTGATATTTTGAGATGAAAAAAAACAATTTTTTTTTGTATACCAAGATAATAAATACACATTTTGGAAATACAAAATTAAAAAAAGCTTTTTACATAGCATTAATTATATTTATTATGTACCAAGAACACCAAACCAAAAATTATATAAACAAAATAATTTATTTTTTTTAGTAATATTGAAAGACAACATCAAGAAAAAAACTGTTATAAAAATTCAATTTTTTACTAAGCAGATGCTAAGAGATGCTAAAGATGAAAATAGTTTGTAATTTGTAATGATTTTAGTTTTTTTTTTTTTTTTTTGAAAAAAAGAAAACAATATGTAAAAACAAAACAAAAATAATAATTAAATTTACCGTTCGATTGGATAGTCTTAACAATTGGTGTAGTATCCATGGCATGAACTAAAAATTTAAAATAAAATCATAATAAATACATACAAAACAATATTTAAATGATGAGAAATTAAACAACTGGCTATAAGAGCAATATTAATATCTTGCTATATTTTATATCTATTGATATAAAAATTCAAATTGCACAGGTTCACTCTATCAGCCTTTTTATGTTATTTGTCCGCGTGAAAGTTTGTATTCTCCTATCCAAAAAACGATTCTCAAAATCAATAAATCTCTTTCGATCAAATAATAATGTAAGAGCCAGAATCCACGTTGACTAACCTATTATTTAAAACTGTGTGTTCCTATCTTATATATTATTTATTTTAAAAATGTTAATAATTTGTTCAAAAACCGCATTTGATTGTTTCCGAGAATTCTCGCACGGGTAGGCTAGTACTACTTTATTTGGGACCAGTTAAACAAAATCAATTTGGCAGGATTGCCGCTTCACGTGTTGGCGATTTAAAGTGCTTGCCAAACGGTTTTTAAGTTTTTATAGTATAATAAATGGCGTCAGTACATCGCTTAAATTATAAGAAATTATTTCATGTTATTTCTTTTTGTCCATGCGCAATAACGGATAAATTTAAAATATCCATAAAAGTTTAAAAAATAAATACAAAAAAAAGGTAACTTTTTAGATTAGAAATCTCAAAAACGTGACGTGATTGGAAATCGAAGTATCAAAACTTCGGAAGAAATATTTCATTCTGATTTCTTATTAACAAGCTTACCCATGGGAGGTGTATTATCATAAGCGCGTAAAAAAGCATTCAATAGGCCCAATGGAATTGAATGAATTCACACACACACAAACACCGTAATTCCATCGAAATGCTAATTGTTAATTGAAAATTCGAAAATGTATGTCGATGTTTTCTGAATTTCGATTTATGGTATTTGTTGATACACTTTTACATGTGAATTAGTGCAATGGTTTTTTTAGAGCAAAATATAAGCAAAATTTAACTTAATTTTCCAATTTCAATATACATATTTAAATTTTTGTCAATGAATGATCTTACAAACTGTGGGACACAAGGTTGTATTAATTTCCTTTGCTTAATTTAATTAGTTTCCTTCAGCCAAGAATCAAGGAATAATTGATGAAGGATAAAAGGTGTAAACCACCGTTAGTTAGTTTAGATATTTTCCTGTTTTTACTCCTTAATATGGACAATAATATTAAAAATTAAAACCATTTTCCAAATAATTGTGGCATCAAAATGTCGATGAAAAATACTTGAAATAATTGAAAATCGACACCTATTGCAAATTCGTCCGTTTATTATCAGGATGATTATAGAGAATGCTTGTTTCCCAGTACATAAACAAAAGCAGTCCAGAGGAGTTCTGCAATCAATTTCAGATATGCTGTCAGCTAAAAAGGGATAAAAAGGGATATCACAGCTAAACCTAAACAGCTAAAGCTTCGAGACAATAAGGGACTTTATCTACACCTCGGCTTCGCTACCACAACTGAAAACACCGGCTCAGAATTCAATCAAAGAATAATTATTTCATAACAGCTGTTTTCGTGCAATAAGAAGGCCCTATTCCCGACAAATTTCTAGAGTCTGTATAAGACCTTATTTTATTTATTTTATATCTTTGATCGCTTTGAGAACAATTTTTTTTTCGTTTGGATCTTCTAGCCTAAGGGTCTTACTAAAAAAGGACATAAGTTGATGGGTGTATTTATGTTGGAGCTGGGATGAACGTTTTGAGCAGTGATGCGAGCAACGATGCGGTTATTAATGAAATCGAAGTTCTTATGCAGTGTTATATTCAATCAGCAATGATTTTCTATAATAAATTATTATTTTTGTTTGCAGTTATTGAATTTTTTCATTAAGTATATAATAGTCAAAATCCATGATTTTCTATGCTAGGATCGCTGCTTGAATCTGTATCGAATCTCTGACATAAACACACCTTTAGTTTAAAATTGTCAGTCTTATATATTTAATGATGCTAGAATAACAAATCGGGTAAATCATTCCTTCTGATACTATAATAAATAGATTAAACTTAAACATGCAAACACAATAATACATATTTAGATATATATTTTTTGTATAATCTTCAAAAGTAATGTACACACAAAATATTAAAGTTGTAACAAAAAAAAAATTACACTACAATAAAATGAAAAAAAAAAATTATTTATATAATGTTTATACCCCACCGTAAGTGTGTTATGTCTAATATTTATTTTTGTTTTTGTAGTTGTATTATTTTAAATATCCAAAAGCAAACAAGTTTTAAAGCCCAAACAAATTAACCATAAAAAGCGAAACAAATGTGTTTCAATAACAAAGAATTTTGAATTTTTAAATTTTGTTTATGTTTATATAGATAAATAACACTTACTATAGGTTACGACGAGTCCTGGATATATAATAAATATATATTTATATATATTTTAATAGAAACATATATATATATATATCATTATTTGTAGTTTTATATAAATATATTCATATATGTATTTCAATATTTTCGGGATTTGGGAGAAGAGAAAAAAAGATGATATTGAAATATATTTCTTAAATTTTTTTTTCTAAATTTTAAATTAAAACAAAAAAAATAAAAAATCCTTTAAAGTTGTTTACGTTTTGTTTACAAATACACTTGCCCAAGAAAATTAGAAAACATGAAAGACCGATTTTCGAAAAAATAAAAAAAGTACTCCAAGCTGTACGCATGTAGCTACAATAAACACCATCGGTTATAAGTGGTTTCACTTTTTCACTAATATTTATGAATTGAGAGTCTAACTCTTATAAATGGAGAAGCCAGGTGAGACTAAGACTTATTGATTCACAGCTTAAATCACATGTTATGCATACGCTGTGAATCAGTCAATGTTTTCTTCATCTTATAGTTGTGTACCCTTAGTACACGGAAAAGTTAATGAAGTTGTTGCAATTATACCCACCTCTAAAATAATTCGGCGATTTTTAGTTTGTCTAATTTAATTATTTTAAACGTCTAGTATTACAATAATTCCATTAAAGCACAATAGCATGTACATTTGAATCGAAAAAAAAAAGAGTTGAGACTTTAATAGCTGAACAAAAATTTATCAAAATTTTTCAAGAAATTTAAAACAAACAAAATTGAATTCTCTTCATTTAACCCCCTTGTTCCCGGATATATTATTAAGACATAATAAAACGTTATTTAAAAAATCCAGCTTGGAAAAGTTTTTTTTTTCTTGAATTTCAAAGTCTAATTTTACTAGGTTTACTTGGGAAAATGTTTATTTTCGTTTATTTTCAAACAAAAACAT
The DNA here is from genome assembly GCA_929447395.1 of Epistrophe grossulariae. Lineage (NCBI taxonomy): Eukaryota > Metazoa > Arthropoda > Insecta > Diptera > Syrphidae > Epistrophe > Epistrophe grossulariae. The sequence continues at coordinate 7,860,946 of OV839570.1, forward strand.
AATCATTATTTTCTGTATAATGTGCGCAAAATATTAATATGAAATCATGACACAGACATAACTAAAATATCTTAATAAATCTTACCTTCATTGCTGGCATAATCTAATGGTAATGGCAAATGATTATTGGTCTTTTTGTCCAATTCATCTTGGTTCTTTGATCGCAGGAATAATACTGTTGCTACAATTACCAATACAAGAATAAATACCACAGCCACTGTTGCACCGGCAACTATTCGCATTTGCATTGAATCGTAATAGACTGAGGAATGAATGATAAATTGGTAAAATTGAAAAAAATTTATTTATAACTAATTGTTAAAGATTAGTGATGTAGAACTCATACCTGGACTAACACTTTGATGAGTTTGTGCATAAACTATATTGCTATAAGTTCCATATCCATTTAAAGTTTTACAACGCACTTGAAATCCGTATTCAATATTTTCCTGTAATCCTTCAATATGGGCTTTGGTTTCTTTTGTATTAAGAGCTGTCTTATTTATAGCATCGAGTTCTGGCTTTGGGAACCATCTGACCTCATAGAATTCAATTGGTGAATCACTATGAATTGGTTTGTCCCAAACTAAATCGGCTTCCTTGCTGGTTATCGATACGATACGAACATTAAAAACCGTACTCAATATGGCCGATTCAGTTGTGAAATTTATTTCCGTATATTCTGTTTTGATATTTGTCGAACCATCGTCAGATGACGACGAAGACGATGATAAAGAATTTTTATCGGATATTGAATCGCTGGCATTCGATGTTCCATTATCACCATCTGAAGTATCGTTGTCCGGATTAACTGTGTAAGATATCCCATTCATGGAATGAATTTGAATTGTATATGGAGTAACTGGTTCTAGATTTGTAAGTGTTAATTTAGTTTCGTTGAATGTTTCGGTAGATGGATTGAAGACGACATTAGACGAACAGGAGGCGCATTTTACTTTAAAAACTATATCACTTCGGAATTTGGTGTCGAGTTGTTCATCGGGCGCCCGTTGTGGGGTGTTCCACGATAAAATTGCACTTGTTTGATCAACAAATAAGAGTGTTAGATTCGTTGGTGGGCCTGGTGGCTTATAGCAAGGCATTTGTTTTCCGTCTCGGGGGTGACGATAATAGCCCGATTGGCATGGGCAAAACGCCACCCCTATTTTCGAAGATTTTGAATTAAGTGGACATGGTGTGCATTTGCTTACTTCTGATGATCGGAATGTTCCAGCTGAACATTCTATAAAACAAAAAGAAAAAAAAAAACATATACATCTTAAAAAATTATTAATATTAAAATTTTTATAAAAGGCATTTATCTTATGTAAAAATATTGTAGACAACTAAACTCAGTTGAATTGTCATCAATAATAGGAAAATTGATTGTTTGAGGTTATGGTGAAACTTTTTCCAAAGGTGGAAGAAAAATATAAACAAAATTTTTTACATCACAAAAATTTGATAGTCGCAAAGAATTCATTCACACTTGCATTAATACTAAGTGAATTCGTATGAAAGGTTTATTTAATACGCATGAGGTGGAAAATACTGTAGATCGTAATTTTTTCTGTTTTCTTAGTTGATTGGGTGCGAAACACTGGCCCTTCCAAATCTTTTAAAGAACGAAACCAATAAGTAAAATACTTTAAAGCATAATATGGTGATTTTAACTTTAATAAAATGACAACAAATAATTCTCGAAGTTGTATTGTTTTTTGGCCGAATATGAAGGTTCGGTCCAACATTATAATTTTCAGCTCATTATCCGATATTTTGATCAATTATGTATTTTGAGCTACTGGAGACATATAATATTTGAATACAGTTCTAAAGTCGCCAGTCTACTACTGCGGCCCACTTTTGAAAATCATTGATACAAAAATTTGGTTATCTATTTGACTGAACTAAGAACCCACGTCGTTTGCGTGTAAAATATAGAAGATTTCACTTACCATTGCAAGTCTTGTTGGTGTAATCTGGTTCAAAGCCAACTTTACATCGGCATCCACCAGTAAGAATGGTCCATTTGCCATCACCTTTACACAGGTACGTTGGTGGTTCATATGGTTCCGCATTATTTACACAAGTACCATTTTGTTTTTCAATAATTGTAATCTCTCGACCAGTTGGAGTTTCATTGAAATGAGCGAAGTTCTCTGTTACACTTGGACATGTTATGTAGTAGACTTTAACAGCCAGTACACTTATACAAGCGCCCTGATCACGAAACGCAAAATAAACACCCTTTTTTGTGACAGCAATACTCTTCACCTCCGTATTGATATCAACATCAGAATTTTGATTGAATCGCCCTTCACCAGCCGCAATACGAGCTGTTTATAGATTTAAAAAAAAGTATTAGGCTTCATTTTATGACATATATTATACATACCGATTAATTTATAGCTTTCAGGCTGCCATGGAGGCGGTTCTCTTGTGGCAGCATCGAACTCGTAAAAAAGCAAACTAAATGTTTCCTTGCATGACAACGCATTTCCTAAAAAATAAACAAATTTAATTAATTTCTCCTAAATGTATTTAATTTATTAAATTACCTGGAAACAATGAACAGTCTCTTATTGTAAATTGAATTTCTATATATAAGCGATTGGCTGGACCACGATCAATAAACGGTGACCATAGCCAATTGTTAACATTATGATAGGCAACATCACAGACAACATAGCTCCTCCAGTTGATACCTTTAACGAAATCTGTAAACGATTCTTCCACCCACTGTGTATGGATTTTTTTTAATATAAATATCATCCTTTTTTGTATTGCTTCAAAAATAAAACTTACGCCTGGTGTTTGTGCTTGAGGACCATAAGGGTATCTGGTCCATTCCAATGTTGCCTCTCTCGTTGTGTCTAATAGGATCACTGTAATTAAAATAATTTATTAAAATTTTGTAATGAAGTTTAAAATAAAAATACATTAATTAAAAATGTAATGACAATTAGTAAGGGTAAAATCAGACTATGTCGATTTGACTACTAGCAAGAATAATACCGGTACACTTAAATTTTATTAATAAATTGAAATAAAACATGAGTTTTACCTTTAATCAGTATCAATGAGACAAAATTGAAGTTAATTCTTGTTAATTAGCAAATTCACTGAAGTAAGTTCATTAACGAGTAATTGAATTGAAAATAACTAAGAAATTTTTAGCGCAACGTCTGGAGATAAAAAGAAAACAAACGCTTGTGACGCATATGTTATTTACAAGCTTAAATGAGAAAGTAGGTATGCAAAAGTCAAACTTTATGAGAAAGTGTATGTGTACAAACAAAATAATACTCTTTTTTTTAGAAAATTGCCTTTCCTGTCTAAACGGGGGGAAAGAGATGTTCCACTTTCATACGGTTTTTTTTGTTGTTTCGAACCAACCTATAAACTGTAGCTTTTTGTAGCACCTTATGCAAATCACTTTTTATAATTATCACTTACACATCAGTTGATGTAAAAGCTATGGAGATGAAAGGATGCCAAACACCAGAGCCCTCTTCCATACAAATAGACAAGTGTGACAGGTGAGAGTTTGTAAAGTGACTAGTTAACAATTGTAAAAATTCCGACCCAATAGTTTGACAATTCTGTAGAGTTGCCGGAAAATATGTGACAACTGTCAAGTTTTTGGATCATAAAAAACTTGTCATGATAATGAATTGGCAAGAGTTGTAATTAATTTTCTGAAATTTAGACGAAGTACATATGTATTATAAATAGAGATAAAGGATGAGATTCAAGCGAATCCACTTTGCATTGCTCGAGATGGGCGACTCGCTTGCTAACGTCTGAGCAAAAGTTCAAACGAAATTCCTATTAATTTTTGAGTCGATGTACATATAATTCTGTATAAGACTTGGGTGTATCACTGCATCTCTAAAATTAAAGAACAGTAAAAACAGTGAAAGCAAAGTCAATTAAAATTTATGGATAGTTGATCTAACAATGGCCTGACAATGACTTTTCTGAAAACGTTGTCAGGTTGAAAATTCTCAGATCACAGCTTTGTTGTAGATTGTAGAGAAGATTTTAAAATGCAGTTAACTTTTTCTGTCATAAGTAATACCTACTGGGTAAAAAGTCGATTGCCAAATCTGACTTGTATTATGTATAGATATTTATCTAGGGTTATAATTCGCAAATAAGCAATTTTCGCATATGAATATATATCGGTTAACACTACCGAAAATTACTTTGTGCACATTGCACACGCATGTATATTTTATACAAAAAATATTTCAATGCTTTTTTCCATACGAGCTATTAGTTACAAGATATAGCTCGCTCAAAAAAGTCAGGTGTCAGCCTTGGAAAGAAAACAAACCTGAAAACAAAAATTGTGTGTTCAGGCATGTTCAGTCGACGGTCGTCTGACAATAAATTGCCTGACAATGGCGTTCCTGACCATATAAGCTAACTGCACATTTCTTGTGGATTTGCACAAATTTTCACAATTTGTTGTCGAATCCATATTAAAAAAAACACAGTTTTGGAAAATTTGTTTTAAAAATAAGTCACCAAACAGGCACAGAGAGAGAGAAACCGACAGACAGACAGAGAGAGATTTTGTGTCAAAATCTTCGATATATGTAATTTTTCTATCAGTTCTACTATAGTCCAACCTTCAAGGTTAAGGTATTGAATTGTTCATATTTTTAAGAGACGGTATGACACCCCGCTACGAGGAAGAAAGAACGCGTAAAGACACAATGAATTAAATAAAACAGATGATAAAAAACATTAAAGTTGCACAACAATGTTGTGTCTACAAAGTCCCGTGGTTTCATCGGTTTTATAGTAGTATTAAACGCAACAGGAGGTACACTCAGAGAAAAAAAGAGTATAATTAAGGAGAAACATACTCAAATTGACAAATTTCAAACTTCTTTTCATCGCGATCGTGTTTATACTATAATTAAGTACGTCGGATTTGAATCAATATTAACGCATTCTTTCTTTAAGTAATTGCATTCCTAAGTTAAGCACGACCAGAAAACAACTCAAGCACGCATTTTTTGTTTTGATGGTATAGAAGTCATTTTAACTCCGAGCATTCTTATATTGAGTACTTTTTGGTTAAAATAAGAAAAAGCGGAGTTAAATTGAGTATGTTATGCCAAGAAGGATCGCGCGTTCTTAAATTCAATCTAAATATGCTCAAAATTAGACTTCTATTTTTCTCTGGGTGTAGGTGACAAAAAAAGCGAAAAATATTTCCAGCCTATAGGTAACTTAGAGGTCAAGAGAAATAACAATATTATATTATAATAAAAAAAAAGTAAAAACGAAATCAATTAGATTTCATCCAGAAATCTCCATTTAGGTTTTTGTTGAAATAATGATTACGAAGTGACGAGCATTTTGTGTGTGCACTTGTATTTTATTTGCAAATTCTGTATAAACAAAATCGACATAAAATAGAAGAAGGCAGTCAGGGGCTATTGTATATTTGGAAAGGAGTTTTTGGTAAGATAGTAATTTTTTTTATGAGATTTAGAATATTTGAAATATTTTGATCGAGATTCGTATAAAATACAAAAATTGCTTAAAATAGCAATTTTTGGATTTAAAAAAGAATAATCATTTAAAAGAAGAAGTAAAGACTAGAAAATAAAAACACTACTTTTTTTGTACTTTCTTTTTCCATCCCTGACACAAAATAAAAAAAGATAAAACAAAAAAAAGGATTAAGACGACAAAAAGGACACGCTTAAGCATATAGGTAGGTAGAGTACTGTTGGTAAGTAGAGTGGAGTGATAGCAGCAATGAGGATTCATTACAAATTGACTGGGGGACTGGGAAGTGAAACTGGAACTCTACAGGACTGGGACGATTTTTTCAAATTAAATCTCCTTTTACAAGGGGGGTGAAGAACCGCGAAGAACCGAATAACGGAATGACATCCAAAAAGAAAACAAAAATATAAAAAAAAAAACACTCACGTCCCTCCTCGTATATATGGAAAATAAAACACAGACACATAGTCACATAGTCACACAGTTCTTCTTCGAAATGGATGTGAGGGATACGTCACAAAAATGTGTACTGCTGAGCTGATTGGTCTTTGGCTATGAACGAGTTTGGATGATAGCGCAATAGAAAGGGGTCCTTTTTAGGTTTATTGTTTTTTTTCATTTTTTTTTTTTCTGAAAAAAAAGTAAAAACGACCAAAAAACAAAAACTTAAGCGTTGAATGAACTTCCAAGAATACTCTGCTACAGAGAACACAAATTTAAAATAAAAAAAATTAAGTATGGATATTTATTTTGGCTTATTTGGATTAATTGTTTTTTTTTTGGAATAGCTATGCCGTTGCCAAAGCGGTTATGAACCTCGTTGAAGTAAGTTTTATTTTCCTCCTGATGAGGATATCTATAAGTACATATATACATATAAATGTGCATTTTTAAAAAGAATAATATCCGCATAAAGTGTTATGATGTAATGCTGCATGTTCTTTGTATGGGATGTATGTTTTTCCAATCAGAGAAACATTTGCAAAGTTAATAGGTACTTTCTCCTGTTGATTTGATTTTAAAATCCATTCTCAAATCCATCTATTTTTTTCATTAACCAATTTAAATAATAACATAAGTGTTATATATACAAGATGTTTCTAAATTAAATGTCAAAAATTTGGGAAATGAGTTTCATGAGCATGATGTTTTAAGGAAAAAGCGTTGCCCCGAATATACATTATACATAAACCGATATTTTATATAATAAAGGAGGGTAAGCGTTGGCTGCTGGAGATAATCCAATTAGCTTACATAAAATACAAACCAAAACTTTAATCCGGTGGTTTTCGTCATACCGTCCGAAGCACACTGGGACCTCTTCATACAAACCAGTGCTCAAAATTCCATTTTTGAGAATTAAAATAAAATAAAATTGTCAAATCAATATTAATGGTATAACACAAGTCATACCTAATTATTTTCGATTTTGTTGAGCTATTGACCAAGTTAGGGTACCTACTTTAAAGTTGACAATTTTAAATTATTTTTCCTTCACACATGCAATGGTTCTTGTTCAGTAGACCAATTTTGGCGAAATTGAGTTAGATATGCAGTCATAGTAATTTGCGGATGCTTTTTCGTTTGGTGAAGTCCGTTTTGTTCTATTTCTATTCATTTCAAGTTATAGAGATCCTTCAATGAACCATTTTTCTTACAACTTTGAATGTATTTTTTGTTCAATAAACAATAAAATAAAATTTTTGTATTGTATTGGACAAAATTCAATACACTTTAAAGAGAAGCATTTTTTTTTCTATTTTGTTCAATATCAACCAAAGTGAGTATTGCCTTTTGGTGCCTTTTAGAGATTGTAGACGTTTTCGATATCAGAAAAGAGATATTCTATCAATGAATTACAAAACCAAATCAAAGCGGCGATTTGCAAATAATGAAAATAACTATAAATATAAGAAATTAAAAAAATTTACAAATATGTCGTTTGTTAATCAAGGTATGTAGATTACAATTATTTTTATTTTTGTGTCGAAAGAGTTTTTTAGTATATAAAATATATAAACGCCAAAGGCTTTTACTCGCATACAATTAAATTTTTAAAACGGTTTTTTTTTTCGTTTGCGCAGAGTACTTTTAAATCTAAGTACGCGGAATGGAGGAACATCCTTCTGTTATTAAAACTCCGAAGACTGAAGTGAAAGCCGGGTGAGCGAATTCAAAATAACGCTGTTTGAATTCACGACTGAGCAAACCCATAGTACAAGCGCTGACAGTAGATATTAGGAGTTGGTGTAGAGACAAAATAAGAATACGTGGACTTATAGGTTTGAACTTTGAAGGTCATGATATCGAATACAAAGGTCCGATAGACTTTTTTCTCAGTGTTGGGTAGAGGGGATAGGTATTTTGTTGAAAAATGACGATTTTACTGATTTTTTGTGCCAGGAATGAAACCACTGCAATTAGTATTGAAATAAATTCAAGGAAATAATGTTCTGTAAATTTACGACAATTAATCGTTTTAAGGGGTGCTTAATGCTTATACTATCTGAATGTCAAGTTGAATTACCAGAGGTTAAAAAAAAAAAATAAAAAAAAAACACGACAATTAGTTTTCTTTCACGACAAATTTACGACTCTTAATAGTTTTTACTAGTTCATTTTAGGGCTGCTAATGCTATCTTGACTGTCAATTTGAATTACCAGGGGTTATTAAAATTTAAAAAAATAAAAAGAAGCGCGACATTTTTTTTCTTTCAAGACAATTTTACGACAGTTATTTTACACATTAATTTTTATGTTTTTCTTTCACTATACTCATTTTAGAGTGGTGATAATTCTAACTAGACAGTAAAATTAGGGGTTAATAAAAAAAGGAAGCACAACAATTTATCTATTTTTTTACGACAAGTAATAACGCAAACTTACAGTATCTCGCATTCTCGGACACTATTTTATACACGAAACCAATTCTTATTAATTTAGTTTCGGGTCGACACGAAATTAGAGTTTAATAAAAATTTATTATTTTTACAGTAGGGTGTCCCATAAAAAAGCTATCTTCTATACTTTGGGGCAGAATGGAATAAAATTTATTGTGGTAAGCATTTAAGCAAAAATATTGAAAAAAAAAGTTTGATATTGGGGTGGTCCAAAAAGTGTTTGTTTGTAGTTTTAAGTCCAACTGAAAGAGTACCAATAAACGAGCTGAAAACAACATTTTCACAAATGTATCTAGTGTCGTTTGGCCACCATTTTGTTTATAACGAAATTTTAGTTTTTCGCACATAGCTTGCGTATTTTTGATCTGAGAGCATTCCGTCGTGAATTTTATTTTCAATAACTGACATAGTTAAATTATTGAACAACCCGAATCTTATTTTATTCTGTTTTGTTTTATTTTATTTTATTTTATTTTATTTTATTTTATTTTATTTTATTTTATTTTATTTTATTTTATTTTATTTATTTTAAGAATCGTACAAAAAAATTTTTGTTTGACCACCCAAATGTCAAACTTTTTTTTTCAATATTTTTGCTTAAATGCTTACCACAATTCATTTTATTCCATTCTGCCCAAAAACATAGAAGATAGCTTTTTTATAAGACACCCTACGTTAAAAATAATGAATTTTACTTTTTTTTCTCAAAATACATGTTTAAAATTTTTTTTGCATTATTAAAATCTATTTTGTTCATAAACTGCAAAAATAATTTTTTTGGGCCCCAAAACATATTTTTTTTTCTCGAATAACTTAGTTAAAATATTGACCAAACTGAATCTTATCTAATTCTGCTTAAAAATGTGGAACATAACATTTTTTATCGACACCCTATTGTATAGAATTTTACCCATAAATATAATCACAGTCCCCCGAAAACCTTTACTAAGGGATGTGACACTGTATTATACATATTATATTATTTGGTACTGTATTAATAATTTCGGTTCGACCCGAAATTGGTGCAAAATCGGTGCAAAACTAGTTCCATCACTAAACTCGGTCCGAAACTAAATTAATAACAATTTAGTTTTGGGCCGACCCGAAATTCTTTTATAAATAATTTAATTTCGGGTCGACCCGAAACCAAATTCTTATTAATTTAGTTTCGGGTCGATCCGAATTATTAATACAGTACCAAATAATATTATATAATACAGGGTCACATCCCTTAGTGAAGGTTTTTGGGGGACTGTGTCACCGGAGTTTAGTGACGGAATTAGTTTTGCTCGAAACGAAATTATTAATATTGTCGTTTTATTATATTGATACATAGTACCAAATAATATAATATGATACGGGGTCACATCCCTGCCGCAAACTGTCGTTATAACAATCTGTTCCCAATCTAAGCTGCGTATAATAAGTGTAAAAGAAACAGTGGTTGGTTGGGGGTGGAGGTAGGGCAAAAACTAATGATAGGCGATACCTATGTATACTTGAATCTCGAAAACACTTTTTACCTGATGACAAGGCTGCTTCATTTTTAAAGACACCAGATTGTGAAGTGCAATTGGACACTACAGTAGGATTACCCCAACGACCCAAAGAATCCAAAATCAACCTGTATTGCACTCTATAATCGATGTGATATTTCATTTAAATAGTTCAGACCATTGTAGAGATAGCTATATAATAATATATAAATATAATAATATAACACCATATATATATATAACTTAAAATAGTACAAATATACATATTTCCACTCTCAGATATATTAACAACTTTTTCAATTACAAAAAATAGCTAATAATAATGATAAGGGTCGAGGGCGGGAGAAATTTTAAGAGCATTGCTTCTTCTTCTTCTATTTTCTTCTTACTTGGAATCTTTGTTTCAAAGACCACTTAATGCTTAAGGTTTCATTTTATTTATTTTTTTTTCGTCCAACAATAGGAGAAGAGCATCATGTGCACATTATTATTCGCCGATTAAAAATGAAAACAATTTGGAAAGCTCTTCATTTGAAAAGATGTACCTACATCTACTTACATAAAAAAAATGAAAATAAAACCAAAATCCTAGTTCAACGATCGTAGAGGTGAATGCTTTTTTGAAGTGACATCTTGTATAGTGGGGTTGTGTGAATTAAAGCGCGCATATCCCAATTTATCACATCACCACCATATAAGAAGGGTAAAACAGTGGTGTGTAGTGAAAATTTTATTAAAACAAAAAATAAAATAGAAAATATATTTTTGCTCCACCCATAGCAAAAAAAAAAGTTTAAAAAATACAAGTAAAAATGAAAAGGGGGAACACTTTAAAAAAAAAATAACAAAAAAGGTTAACCTGCACATGTTATGCGATGAGTGAATTCTCGATTATATTAGATATGAACTAAAAGTGATTGTTGCGCAAGCTCAAGAAGCACGTTAATATATTTATTGGAACCACCGAAATTCTAAAATACATATAAACATATCGACAACTAGTGAAGAACCAGGGCCTAGTGACTTAACGCAACTCTCAACTATTCCTGTGTGCGTATTGTTGGCAAGAATGTAGGGAACCTACATTTTATTGCCGACTTCGAACGGCTAAGGAGAGAGATGCACTTTTTCATAATAAACGGGATACTCTTGGAGGATTTATCAATTTCTGGCAATAGGCAGTTCCCGTTGTCCAGTAATAAGAATAGAGCTGAAAATTGGTATGTAAAAACCTTTGGTTAATCATTAAAAGTCCCCAAAAATCCGAAATCTGCTAAAAAAATTATTCAAGGTTAAATGTCGAAAATATAGGATTTTCGTATGTTACTCTTAAACAGTTTAAGGAAATAGGTTGATAATTTTGCTTCAAACATTTTGAAAAATGTATTTTTTAAACGAAAAAAAATTAAATTTTTTTAATTTGTTCATTAAAATATAGATCAATTATAGCTTTATTTTTATCAGAAGAGCAAGTTATCTAAAGCGTGGATATTTTTTTTTTAAATGTTGATTTTTAAACTGAGTTTTTAAAAACTATTCATAAAAACAACTTTTAACTTAGAAAGACAATTATGGGAATGGATCTCTGGTATTGTATAGGAAAGATCCACTTCTCATACGATTGTTTTTTATTTTGACCCATCATATAACCTTTTCTATGAATCTTATGTAAAACACACAGTATTCGCATGCAAAAAATACGGTTGCCATTTAACAAGCTGATTTTATACAGGCAGGTACTCAAGCCCGTTTGGACTTATGGTATACAGCTCTGGGGTTGTACTCGCGATTCTAATTTAAATATTTTACAATCTTTTGAAAATAAATTGCTAAGATCATTTGTTAATGCGCCGTGGTATATTAGAAATGACGATCTACACAGGGATCTTGGCATCCCCACAGTAAGAAATAAAATAAAAAATTTTGCGCGAAAGCAACTGAACCTTCTGACTTGGTGCGGTAAACGGAAAATCGCTTTAAAAATAGCGGAATACGCAGGAGCTATCACCGGATAGTTACCTAGAACACGTTGTATAACTTCGTTAAAAATAAAGTGCTAGATAAGTTTCAACTTAGTTGCAATCGGAAGGTGGAGGTGGTTTAAGTAAGTAAGTAAGAATCTCATACTCCTATGAACACGCGTTTTTCGGTCCTAATAGAGCCTTTTTAAAGTTTAAACACCTACCCACGGGGAAAAAAAATATAAACGCAAACTGAAAAAAGTCAACTGTTCGAAAACTCAAAATGAAATTTGAATGCAAAATGCATTATTTTCGATAACGCCGCTTGCTTAAAATCATATATTCGATAACATCATTTGGGGCGCAACTGTGAAATTAAAAAAAATTCAGTCGACGGAAATAATATTGAAAAGCTAACGTCAAATGCGTTTGCAAAAAGCAAAGAAAGACAATCATTAAAACGGTCGATTTATAATGGAAAAAAATATGTTCTAAAAGCAAACTTGCATTACCCAGCGCGCTGCAGCGGCTCTATTGACAATATTTGGAAATAAATTGCTCAGCTCATTCCCATTGCCTTTAATATTGCCATTGATGACGCTTTGGCAATGGCAATATTGCTCGGCAGATGAAAGGCAATATTGCTCGGCAGATGAAAGGCAATTATTGATTTCCATCGCTTAAGGCAATAAATTTTGACGTTTCACCTTTTCAAAGTGGTTTCTCCACGATTTTGAATGATTTTTGCTTCGTGTTTAAATTTAGGTTGAAAACATGAGAAATTAAGTGATTTATTTTACGTGTTTTATTAAATAAATTAGGCACCTGGTAATAGAAACCCACCCAGCATCAAATCGACATTGCCATTGAAATTGACATAGCCTCATATATTGCCAATGGAGGCATAGCGTAACTATCCGTGGAAGAACGTCATGTGGAATTCTTTTCTTAATTGATTATTTTTTGCCCCTTTCGGTCGCTTTGTCTAAGCTGTTTCTATTTTCTCCATAATGGTGTTGTGAGTAAAATATATGTGATAGTGAAAATCTACGATCTAAACAGGGACTTTAACTCCATCAAAGCACATTCACCAAAATTGACAAGTAAGATCACTCTCGTTGTGGTCCAGTGAATAATTTGATGGTTATTTATTTTTTTTTTAAATAAATTCAGCGATGTAAGCGATCAAAGTTACCAACAATCTATATTCATATACATATGTATATATTTTAGTTTAAGTTTTATATTCAATTGAAACGTTTGTTTAAAGCAGAAATTATCAATCTACATTATGTATATTGTATATAAATCATGTATTGATTGCGAATGGAAAACAAAAACATGCATATTCTCAAAAGCTCAAAAGCCTTTGGACAAAGAGCCCTCTTATCTTTTCTACGCTATAAGTATCAGTTCAGCTTATTGTATTTAAGGAGTATATTTCAAAACTTATATAACCTCAAGTGTCGTGTTATGATGTGTATGACTCATACCCTCATAATGTTACAATGCAGTGCGGGCTAGGATGAGAGGAATGAAAATTTTTAAAACAAATCAGACATTGATCTTGATCTCATATATTAGGTATGTTATATAAATGCAAATATTTTTTTTTTTATTCTTTTAATCCACCCGCCACTTTTCAAAGGCTCTGATGTGAAATCCTAAACTCTTATATAATTCAATGAACATACTTTTTTACCCCTTTCTATACATTGTTAAATAAAAAAGACCTTGAAATAGGGGGAGATTTAAAGATAGGTCAGAATTCTATTTTTTTTTTTTTGCCTTGCTCCTCTAAAGCATATTTTCTCTAATAATCTCATTATGTGCATATAATAATAATAAGGAATTTATTTAAAGGGATAACTGCGGTTGCTTTTTATTATCGTGGGTAAATAATAATTCATATATGTATGTATATACGCACTTTCGTCTGCTTTGTTTATTTTTTTCAATGGTATATTGTCGTATGTGGTCTACCTGATTGAAAAATAAAAAAATTAAGCTACACATCGAACTTATAATTGTTCAGAGTTCAATTAAAATTCTGCTTCGGTATAATAAGCTATAATGCACACTGCTCGGCCAATCCGTATAAACAAAAATATGGGAGACAATTTTGCTACAATTTTTTTTTAGTTCATTTTGAGAGGTGGTAATGCTGTCAAGTAAGCATGCTGTCAAGTTAGCATTACCAATGGTTTTAAAACAAAAACGAACACGACAGTTAATCCAATTTTAAGATTCTTTAAATTTTGAAGTGGTAATGTTAACTTGACGGACAACTTCTTGCAGTATCAAAACGACGATAGAAATTTTTTCGACTACTGCTTGATTATCCGAGGCCAATGCCACTCGAGCTTCTTTTTCCCGAAATCGACGCGCATCGGTGTGTATAGGGCACATTTCTTTTCGTTTCTATGAGTAATTATGGCGCACTTCTAAATAGAAGCGCGGAAAAAGAAGTCGTATAAAACTCAACCAAGAGCCTTTTTTAGCAATAATTCTACATTTCGACGGACAAATCATAAACATCAGAGTCTCCTTTTTACAATTACAGCGTAACAATGTTATTCTGGATATTTTACAAAAAAGGCAGAATTAAAGAGCTCTTAATATAGATCGCTTAGTGGTTAGTGCGTATGACTGTAACGCCAAAGGACTTGGGTTCGATTCCCAGCCTAAAAAAAACAGAAATGTTTTTCACGGGCTACTGCCTCTTGCGAGGAATTAAAAAAAAATCTCCACAGGAATGGTTAAGAGTTGTAAGTCAAAAGGCCCTGGTTCCACACGAGCTGTAGCGCCACCCAATTTTTACTATAGATCGCTACACATAATTTGGTAGTTTTTTTTTTGATTTCTAAAAATCATGCAATTTCGTGCCTCTATTTGAGTGTGCATTAATGTACAGACATATGGTTTTAGAAGGATGGCACCACATACCACACAGTGCGATACAGTGGATATTTTAATAACATATATCTACGCCGATGAACCAGGAATAATTGAACCAACATTCGAAGCTTTACTGCCCCCAAAATACAGATTTTCTACGAAGTGTGTGAAAATTTGACCAGAATGCCTCCTTGTTATAATCCAAAATCGTAATATTCAAGCTCAATTGAGCTTGTAAATTACATACAATGTGTGACGAGCGTTTGTTTCCTTTGTTCTATAGTCGTGGGCAAAAATATCTTTGGTATTTTTTAAAATAATTTCCTGTTAATTCACCTTATTTTATTATTATATTATCTAAATAACAAGAATTAACTTTTTGATTGTTTTATAGATAAGATTTGGTACTTACTTCTCTAGATAAAAATATGTAATTCAAGTTTAATTTGAGTTTATTGATAGGGATTTCTTAAGATAAACAAACACCTTATTTCTCAGTCCAATGTGCCAACAAAAATTCTTTCCTATTCTTATATTCCTTCTAACTAGTGCCGTGCAATTCAAATTCGAATTAAAAGACATTAGGTCTTACAGGCATATACATATGTAGTTAAATTATTATTAAAAAAAATATGGGTGCAAGTGTTAAATAGTATCCATTAAATCCCAGGGGTGGCTTACCCAAATGTTGCAAATCTTACTTTCTTATAGCGAGTTTCATTCACGAAAAGATTTGCACTTTTTGTCAAAAGATGTGCCCTTTTCTTATTTTAAGAGTTTCTTGGAAGAAAAAGAGCAATTCTAGGTCAATTCTCAACACGAAAGAAGAGCTCTCTCATGGGGTGAGAGATTCGATCTGAATACACAGCTTTTTCTGTCAAATGAAAAATATTTTGTTGTTTGTTGTGAACTTGTGTCGGCTAGTGCTAAATTAAAAAAAATAATTATGGAGGAAGTTCATAGTTTGGATTTCATAAATTTGTTGGAGTTTTTGTTTAAATCGTGAATGACAAGCATGTCAAACTACTGAAAAAAAATTCAATGAAAGTTTCATTCATTGATTTTGAGAGCAATTCTTTAAAATTTGAATAAAACTTGCTATTAAATTTATTATTAAGAAACTAAAAAAGTAATTTCCGAAAAATATCAATAATTAAAAAAAAAAAGAAATAACTTACCCTGATCGGCATTTAAGTATTGAATAGTTATTAATAGACAAACACTGGTTACTAGTATCCGCAATCTAACGTTGCTTTCCATTTTCTATCTTTTAAGCGGCAAAATTTTTCTGGCTGGTTATCTGTATTTTTGTATTAAAGGGAGGTTATTTTTTTGGAACACTTTTGAAGTTATTTTTTTTTTACAAAAAACAAAAAACATAAACATAAACAAAATACTCATAAACTAAAACATTATTACTTTTTTTAATATTTAAAGAAAATTAGTTTTTTTTTCCTTTTTTTTATTTTAACACCAAAATTCCATTGGTTTTACTTCTTTTTGATTTCAAACGTCATTTTTAATTTCAATAACACCATCCCGATGTATCAGCAAATTTTATTTTAAAAAACATTTTTTGCTTTTTTGGTTTTTGTTTTTGTTTTTGATTTTTTTTTGTTTTTTTTATTGTTGTAATTATTAAAAATTTACTAGCCACGTGTTTGATTTTATTATTAAAGAATTTTTATAAAAGCTGACAAAATTATTTTCATTGTGCTGTTGGAACGATTTTGATTTTTGGATATTAAGAACATTTTATTTTTCGATTTTGGTTTATGGCTCCTCAAATGTCTTTTTTCATGGTTGGTGTCAAGTTTTTTTCATTTGCTGAAAAAAAAAAAAAAAACAAAAAAAGTATTATATAATTTTTTTTATTAAAAAATATCCTGATAAGCTTCCGGGGGGAATTGTATGATAAAAACCAAGTCGGTATTAAACAATATACATGTTAAATGCAACATGATTTAGTTTAGTGGGCTTTAGGTCCTAAAGCCCACTAAACTAAATCATATTGTTAAATACAAAGGTCACTAAAATAATCATTCATTTGTTAAATGCAACTACAACAAATTCTCGGGGCTTAACTTAAGCGTGCAGAAATACTGTATTACCAGCGTGAATTGCATATGTACTTGTCATCGATAGTTTGTATGAAAACTCAATTTTGTTTCTGTGATGACATCGCGGTAATCCCCGTTGTAGTTTTTTCCAACCAATTGCCCCCGGGATTGCAAAAAACACACCTAATGTAGTAATTAATAGTACAAGATATAAAAAATATTTTCATATTATTTTTCGGTTTGAAATCGGAAATAAATTTCGACTTTTAAGAGAAAAATCATTTCAAATGCATTGAAATACCAGGGGTTCAAATTTTTAAATTTCTTACAAGAAAACAACTCATCAACTACAGATCAACAAAAATAAACTTTAAGTTTGTATATGTCTATATACATACGTATTTTGATGTGAGGCCATCTTTTGGTTTCTTTTAGAAACTTACAGCTCCAGTTGACAGACAAATGACGTTGGGAAATATTGCAAAGTTACTTCTCAAAACTGGATGCTATATTGCAGAATTTTGATAAGAAAATTTCGATCTAAATAATACTACAAAGCGGCTGATGGAGGCAAATTTGTTAAGAAAGTTTGTAAAAATAGTGTCCCGATTGATAACCGATCATATTGCCGTGCTCGTCCTGTGCACTTACTAGAGAATGGAGGTACGGTTTGTTTAGTTGTTGTGGTAGCCCAATTTTCTTCCAACACGACGATGGAAGAAATTTTATAGTCAATGGAGAACTTTACCGAGGAATCATAAACGATTTTGCATGGTCATAAATTGGAGATTTTAACTTGTGTGAGCAGGATGGTTTACTCCAAAATCAAAAAAGGCAGTCATGGTAACTTCACATTGAAGACGGCAGCTGGCGGCCGGCGCACTGTGGTTTAAAATGAAAAAATAAAGAAAAACATGCTCAAACCACAATGATATTTGTTTTTTTTTTTATCGAAAGCAGAAGTTACCGATGAATCCGATATTGACATTGCTTTTTTTATAAAAGGTCGAAGATAGCAATTATAGACCCGTTAAGATGAACAATTAAAACATTAGCAGCATAGTATGCCAGTGGTGTTGGGTTGATTGTTAAAAAAACGTAAGCCTATGAGGGTTTTTTATTATTATTTTTTTTTAGTAGAAAAAAGAAAAAATTGCAAACGCTTAGATTGTTCTTATTTAGTTATCAATTCTCTTCAATATTATGCAAATACAAAGTACATTTTTACAATTTATTTTAGAACCATCCAACTAAGTCACAATATTAGAGTTTTTCGAAGTTTGGTTGCAAAACAAAACTATAAAGGGGGAAGATGTGTGCATATGTCTATTGGAATAAATATGAAGTACAAAAACAAGCTTTAGAGAAAATTAACTAACAAGTCATGTCAAAATTTCAGTAAATGTTTCAGCGAAACTTGCCAAACGTGTATAATATATGAAATCTCAAATGTATTATACTAAATTCCTAAATAAACAGAACTGAGACTGAAGAACCTTCCTTTTTTAATACTTGTTTCCATATTATAATTACAATTGGACTTAATTTTCATAAGTTTAGAATTTTTCGCGCAAATATTCATTCTAGACCACTGTGCGGCGGCGCGCGGTTTAATATGATTTTTGTTTAAATGAAGACTTCCAAAATTCGGGCTACATTTTAACGAAAAAATGTTTTAAAAAAAGTCAGAAGTACTACAAATGGATTTATAATTAATTTAGTGTATTTAATAATCAAATTATTTTCAAAATTTTGAAATTCGAAATTGTTTGAACTATTTAGTAACTCCAGAATGCAAAAATTATATCCCCAAAAATAAGTCAACTGTCTTAAAAAAAACGGCAAAATCCTTTTTCCGTAATTTGAATTTGTTAGCGAAATCAAAACCTGAAATGCAGTTTTCTTACAATTGATTTGGTCATTACACAACAAAATTTAATCAAAAACGTTTTCGAGGCGATTTGAAAAAAAAAAAAAAGTTGTATGGTAGCAAACCGTTATAGATAAGCTAAAACAATATTCTCTAGATAATCACGTACAAATACTCTGAACTTAATTTGAAGCAAACCACTTAACCCGTTCAGAATCTAGCTCAAATTACAGTTGACGCAAAGACCGACGGATGGTATGACGAAATTCATTTTTTCGGATGACTTCTTCATCATCGTAGTGTTAATTTTTGTTTTCCCCCATAGAGCAAGAAAAAATCACTCCGATTGATTGTTCCATGAAAATTAAACTAAATTTTGGAAAAAGATCAATTTTCAATTTTGAAATTTGAAAAACTGCTTTATGTCCGGTTTGTGTTGCATGAAAATGTGTGCTTTGTTTAAATTCCGCTTGATGGAACGCAAAAATGGCTAAATTTGAAGACCGCCGCGCCAGGTCGCCATTGAGCAGGTAAATCCGCAACCTTAGACATTTTCAAAATGATAGTTTTTATGTTTAATGCCATTCCCAAATCTAATGTCTCTTCTGAGTTATCAGGAAGTACCTATACACAGTTTAAAATTTTTTAATTAAATATTACAATTTAACCGAGGTTTAACTCGACTTAAAATTGTGTCTTACACCTGTGTTAATTAATATTTATTAGTCATAGCCAATATCAGCTGCTGAGAGATATTTTTAAATTAAATTTCAATGAAAGAATACAATCCCATTCAATCATGTATGTAGGTACTGCTGGATTATGGTCTTATAAGTATGGAAGCAAAGATGATGGTCAAATTCCTATTGTTCCAGAGAGAAAATAAAAAAGCCAGATTCAATCGAGACCAATTTGCTTACGTATATTAAAGTGTTAGCTTTGCAAATAAAAACAGTAAAACTGCTAACAATAATAAATAATTAAATCGGCATACCTTTTTTTGACAGCAGGCTACAAATGTCATATCACAAAAAAAAAAGAAGCTTAGAGCAAAAAACGGGCACTCAACTTTATCATCAGGTACGTAGCCGTGCGTATACATAAAACAAACTGCATAATGTTTGCGCTTTATTTGACTTGTTGTTGATGTCCTTTTTTTGTTTGTTTTGTACTTTTTTTTGTCTTATATCTCACTTATTATATTAATTCTTCGATATTGCACTTTTCTGTGTAGAAAAATTAACATTTTTAGTCTTAATTTAAAGAAAATTTAGGATCAATTCAGAAACAACATCACTTTTTTTGTCACACAAACGAATATCCCTCATTGCAAACGATAAAAACGAAGAGACAAATAACTTGCGACAGCATTTTTGCAAGGCATCCGTGTGCTGGCTGCATCCGTTGGGTGTTAATGGGTATAAGAAGACTGCTGGTGCTTGTGCTGGTGCAAGTGATGCAGATGGTGCTACTGCTAATGCTGCGCTGCTATTACAACCACTACGGCGCGCTTCAATCATAATCTTTGTCTCCCAAACTTTCAAAGAAGAATTTTCATCCCGATGTGGATGTTGTGTTTCACTTTGTCGCACATTGAATCATCAGAGATAGAGGTACACTCCGACTCCATTCATTCACTTATAAGTACATATGTATTTATATATGTATATGTTTGCAGATTATGACGTAGGTTAGTGTTGCCATTTAAACTTCAATTGTAATAGATCGAAAACTATAGTATGTACATATATCCGCCAGAGGGTTTTTGTTTTTAATAAAACAATTTTGAGAATGTGGGTTTACGCTCTGATGTATAAGAATCCATAGATAAATAAGAATTTCTAATCTCGAAAACCATCAACTACAAAGATACTAGAAGTCCGTAAATACGTGATGCCAGCGCATAAACACGTGATAGTAAGTAAGTGACACATGGGCATGACACTTGTCGGTACGATATTTGGATTCGGTATTTTATTCTTTACAAAGAGGATACCAATACTGGCTTCATATTCTTACGTCTCGGGATCTTTGATTTCCAAATAAACTAGGTATATTCATATCGCAATTTGTAAATACCGATTGTTTACTAGCAATTTTTCTTACCGAGACTAGGTAAACCATCCATTCGCTATCGCAAATACCGAGCAAATCAGGAGGGAATAGATGGATAGAGAGAAACGAAGTTTCACCGTCAAGAAACGATCCTATGCACAAATCACGAGCTCGGTAAAGCGAGCGGGCGTACATGCGTTGATGGATCGTTCAGAGTTTAAACTCTTTAAAAAAAAACATAAACAATAATAGTTTATACCATCCCCGCTTATGACCTAAGCGAATATAAATGGGGCGATCGAGGTTACATACGTTGATGAGCTTTATACCGATGGCGGTGATAAACATACAAACATCCCCGCTTATGACCTTAGAGCGGATATAAGAATGCTTTCAGTTTTTGGTATCAATAATAAGCTATTATAAATGGAGCTTATAACTGTGATTAAGGTCGAATAAATTACTGATTCTCTGATTTACAAATCATGTGCTATGTTATTGATATGTGGCTGATCAATTATTTATTCTTTAATTTAAAAACACTTAATTTTCAAATTTGTACTTGCTTTTTAAAAAAACTCTGTTTAATATTTTTTAAGTTATCTTTTGTTCTGTAAAATATTTTATTCATTTTTTTCTTTTTATTATTTTTCGTTCTAGTTTGTTATTTTAATCTAAATAGTAATAAAAGTTTTTGTTTCCCTTTTTAGCAAAAATTACGTTAAAAAAAGTTGCAATTTTCAATAGGTTGAATAAAGTTTAATAAAGGTAGTTACCACTACCGAAGGTCTGGGGACCAAATACCAGGCTATTTCACCAAAAGTGTTTTGTTTTTTAGGGGCACTAACTTTTGCTAGGGTGTGACAAATCTTTTATCATAATAATGAGCGTTTTATCTTATTAGCCGTTCAAGGTCGGTTTTAAAAAAAAAATTAATCTTTGTTTATTTTCAATTTTGTTTTTAATAAATACCTACTAAAAAAATCCATCATGTCCTCAACGAGATATTCAGAATTAATCTAGAATAAGGCAATTTTGTTAAAAAACCAACATCAAACCCTAATTTCCGATTTGCGAAACCTGATATCGTTGTATAGAAGGTTATAAAATTAAGAATTTCTCCTCTAAAGAAGATTTAAGTTAAAATGCTCTGTATCAAATTTTAAGCAAGTCCAACCAAAAACTACGTTCCAAGCAAAAAATTCAAATAATGGAAAAAAGGTTTTGACGTTTTTTTGAGAAAATTATTTTATTTTTATATTTGGTTCATTTATACAGGATTAACTACTGATCCGGTGCTTCTTAATAGTTCAACAATACCTATTGCAATGAAAAATTTGATTTTTTTCATACAAAAAGAAATCAAAGAAAAAATCAATGTTTTTAAGTACTTTTAACTTTTTTCATACTTTCTCTCTAACGATATTATAAAAACGTTAATATCTAAATCCAGGTTTGAAGAATATCGTTTAGTGCCTTAGGCTGTATGTACATACATACAGACCGACATATATTTTTTGGACACACTTTTTGTGCGTATTCTCTATCGTCGTAACAAGTTTCATTGAAATCCTGAGTTGAAATATCAACAAACGAGGATCTTTTTCATTATGTTAATGAAAAATAAAAATAATTCATTGATAATCCACCCACCAAAGACCTCAACCAAAAACTTAAAATCGGTTTTTAAAGAAAGAAGTTCTCGAATTAATTAATTTATTTATTTATATATTTTTCGTTTTTATTTTATTTATATTTTACTTATGTATGTAATTTATTTTTGAGGGTTATCACAAAGAAAATTTAAAACGAAATGTTACCGATATCCGAAAAATTAGTAGGAATAGAAATAATGAGGTTCGAAAGCTTGTCTCGGAATGCTCAATGTATTGCACTGTGAACATACCTATTTTGCATGGGAATTTCGCTGTCATTTGATGGAATTCGTTTTTCGGTGATAGCAGACAATTTATATTATTTACAAGGCCCATTTTGTTTGCTTAGCCGCGTTCACAATAATGCAATAAATATTGTTTTTTTTTAAATATCAATATGATATTGCCTGTCTGCAGATTACCAATTAGTTAATAAGTAGGTACGTGTTTCTTTCTAGTCTAAGATAATTCTATACGAGAATTAATCAACAAGCCATGTCGTTTATTTGTGTTTGAAAAAAACCGTGGGCGACTTTAGTGACAGATTTATATTTATATTTATTAAATTTGTTATATTTATTCGTAATCTTTGAAAAGTCGCTACAGTTTCCCCCGTGTCAACGAGACTAAGCGAAGCCCTCAAGCTCAAGGTATTCAAACTAAGCAGAAATATAAGGCTTTATTTTGTTACACATATTTAGCGGATAAAGTACCTATAATAATGAGAAAAATGCAGAATTTAAAAAAAATACCTGTAGAACGGTACAATAACAATATTTAAAGAATTGTGTAGAGAAGAGCAAAAAATCACTACCTGTGATTTCCAACCTGTGATTAGAAAATCACAATCACAACCTGTGATCGATTCTCCAATAAACTGTGAGTCCCTTAAATGTGATTTGATTATTTTGCTCATGTGGATTTTACATTCTGTGAACAAATCACAACTCACAACCACAATCACATTGAAGTGAAAAGAGTCGACTCACAAAAATCACGAGAACAATAATTTGGTTTTGGTCGTACTCGTGATACGTGATTTATTTTGCAAACTAGAAATTAAATCACGACTAGGTTAAAATCACAAGTGTGAAGAGCGGTGCGAAATAAAAGAATGACGTTGTGCAGTGATTAATTCATTAGTTTAGTTGTAGTCGTTTTGTTTCACAGATAATATGAAAGATAACAAGAACTGAAGTCACAATCACAACAAGTTGAAAAATTCGCAAAGCTGACATTTTGAGCTCTAGAATTTCAAGGGAGTTAAATTTTTATATTTTTTTTTTTTCATAGAGTAGTTCACCTGCCTTTTTCTATTTTATATGGGATATTTATTTAGCAGCTCTGATATTTAAAGAGGCAAATTTTTTTGGAAATTTACTATTAGCAAGTGGAGAAACTCATCTAAAGCAAAACATTATTTTTTTTTAAATCTTTTTTCTTGAAATTTTACTTTTACCTTACTCTAGAAAACTGGTATTTTATAAATGAGCTCTGTTGAGCTTATAACCAAAAATTATTATTTTATTTATCCGCATAGGTAGACTACCTACTAGACTAGGTACGCATATTTTTAGTTTATGTTAAATCCTTATTTCAAGGACTGTAGTCTGTAAGAATGAAATTGTATAAATAGTTATTTATATTTCTTCAACGACTCTAACGGTCGTATTTATAAACGGAGTCGTAACTTTGGACCGTCCAAATTATAATTTTATTTTATGTTGAGCTATTTAACTTAGACAACTGACTTGGTTGTCTATACCTTCGCTTATGTAACATTTTAATTAATAAAATAAAGGATTTTTTTAACTATGTATTTCGAACTATTTTGGTCTACTTTTTTGATTAACACACTGTCTAACTATGTATGTAAAAAAAATCTTATAAATACGCCTGTTAATATTTATTTTGTATTGTATTATTATTTATAATTTATGTGCACTTATATGTATAATTTTCTATTTCAGTTAAAGAAAAGAATTGGTAAGAACTTTTAAGAATAAGTACCTTTAAGAATAAGAAACTCGACAAACAAAAAGTTCAATGGTTGGGAAGTTATTAGTTAAGTAAATACAAATACTACATAGTAAATACCTATTTGGAATTAAGTTAAATTTGGTAACCATTTGCAATACAATTTAGTATTTACATCCATTCCTTACATACTTACATAAATTAATATTAGGGAGGTTTTTTTTTAAGTTAACTCAAATCACAACAATCCGTTTCCGTTGGGTTTGTTTTGTTTACATTTGTTTTTAATTTGTACTTTTTTACTATGAATTTTCTAAACTCAGATTTTGGCATGGAATGGCGTTTACAAATCATTTTACAATTGAATTGAATTTTGAAATTAAATGCAAGATAAATACATTATGAAATATGAAATTAAAATCACACTCACTGCTCACAGTTCAATTCAAACTTCAAAGTTTATTTTATTTGTATTTATTTATGCAATGAAAGAAGAAAAGAACAACAAAAGAAAACGAATCACAATTAACGAAGACGACTATAAAGAAAGAAAAATCACAACAAAAGAGAACCGAAATAATTCCAGCCGCCTAGGTTTACATACGGCCGTGAAACCCACTCACTTCGTCATGAAACTACGTCCCCTTTCACACGACGAAACAAGTTGCTGGAGTTTTTTGACGTTTTCGAATTCCAAAACATGTTTTTGCGCTGAAAAAAGTCGAAACGATAATTTTCAATGCACTACTGCCCAAAAATACTTTTTCGTGGCTAATCGACTAAAAAGCTACGAATTCACACTATGCGAATTCCAAAACATGTTTTTGCGCTGAAAAAAGTCGAAACGATAATTTTCAATGCACTACTGCCCAAAAATACTTTTTCGTGGCTAATCGACTAAAAAGCTACGAATTCACACTAGGCGAGTTCCAAAACATGTTTTTGCGCTGAAAAAAGTCGAAACGATAATTTTCAATGCACTACTGCCCAAAAATACTTTTTCGTGGCTAATCGACTAAAAAGCTACGAATTCACACTATGCGAATTCCAAAACATGTTTTTGCGCTGAAAAAAGTCGAAACGATAATTTTCAATGCACTACTGCCCAAAAATACTTTTTCGTGGCTAATCGACTAAAAAGCTACGAATTCACACTAGGCGAGTTCCAAAACATGTTTTTGCGCTGAAAAAAGTCGAAACGATAATTTTCAATGCACTACTGCCCAAAAATACTTTTTCGTGGCTAATCGACTAAAAAGCTACGAGTTCACACTAGGCGAGTTCCAAAACATGTTTTTGCGCTGAAAAAAGTCGAAACGATAATTTTCAATGCACTACTGCCCAAAAATACTTTTTCGTGGCTAATCGACTAAAAAGCTACGAATTCACACTAGGCGAGTTCCAAAACATGTTTTTGCGCTGAAAAAAGTCGAAACGATAATTTTCAATGCACTACTGCCCAAAAATACTTTTTCGTGGCTAATCGACTAAAAAGCTACGAGTTCACACTAGGCGAATTCCAAAACATGTTTTTGCGCTGAAAAAAGTCGAAACGATAATTTTCAATGCACTACTGCCCAAAAATACTTTTTCGTGGCTAATCGACTAAAAAGCTACGAGTTCACACTAGGCGAGTTCCAAAACATGTTTTTGCGCTGAAAAAAGTCGAAACGATAATTTTCAATGCACTACTGCCCAAAAATACTTTTTCGTGGCTAATCGACTAAAAAGCTACGAGTTCACACTAGGCGAATTCCAAAACATGTTTTTGCGCTGAAAAAAGTCGAAACGATAATTTTCAATGCACTACTGCCCAAAAATACTTTTTCGTGGCTAATCGACTAAAAAGCTACGAGTTCACACTAGGCGAGTTCCAAAACATGTTTTTGCGCTGAAAAAAGTCGAAACGATAATTTTCAATGCACTACTGCCCAAAAATACTTTTTCGTGGCTAATCGACTAAAAAGCTACGAATTCACACTAGGCGAGTTCCAAAACATGTTTTTGCGCTGAAAAAAGTCGAAACGATAATTTTCAATGCACTACTGCCCAAAAATACTTTTTCGTGGCTAATTGACTAAAAAGCTACGAGTTCACACTAGGCGAGTTCCAAAACATGTTTTTGCGCTGAAAAAAGTCGAAACGATAATTTTCAATGCACTACTGCCCAAAAATACTTTTTCGTGGCTAATCGACTAAAAAGCTACGAGTTCACACTAGGCGAGTTCCAAAACATGTTTTTGCGCTGAAAAAAGTCAAAACGATAATTTTCAATGCACTACTGCCCAAAAATACTTTTTCGTGGCTAATCGACTAAAAAGCTACGAGTTCACACTAGGCGAGTTCCAAAACATGTTTTTGCGCTGAAAAAAGTCGAAACGATAATTTTCAATGCACTACTGCCCAAAAATACTTTTTCGTGGCTAATCGACTAAAAAGCTACGAATTCACACTAGGCGAGTTCCAAAACATGTTTTTGCGCTGAAAAAAGTCGAAACGATAATTTTCAATGCACTACTGCCCAAAAATACTTTTTCGTGGCTAATCGACTAAAAAGCTACGAGTTCACACTAGGCGAATTCCAAAACATGTTTTTGCGCTGAAAAAAGTCGAAACGATAATTTTCAATGCACTACTGCCCAAAAATACTTTTTCGTGGCTAATCGACTAAAAAGCTACGAGTTCACACTAGGCGAGTTCCAAAACATGTTTTTGCGCTGAAAAAAGTCGAAACGATAATTTTCAATGCACTACTGCCCAAAAATACTTTTTCGTGGCTAATCGACTAAAAAGCTACGAGTTCACACTAGGCGAATTCCAAAACATGTTTTTGCGCTGAAAAAAGTCGAAACGATAATTTTCAATGCACTACTGCCCAAAAATACTTTTTCGTGGCTAATCGACTAAAAAGCTACGAGTTCACACTAGGCGAGTTCCAAAACATGTTTTTGCGCTGAAAAAAGTCGAAACGATAATTTTCAATGCACTACTGCCCAAAAATACTTTTTCGTGGCTAATCGACTAAAAAGCTACGAGTTCACACTAGGCGAATTCCAAAACATGTTTTTGCGCTGAAAAAAGTCGAAACGATAATTTTCAATGCACTATTGCCCAAAAATACTTTTTCGTGGCTAATCGACTAAAAAGCTACGAGTTCACACTAGGCGAGTTCCAAAACATGTTTTTGCGCTGAAAAAAGTCGAAACGATAATTTTCAATGCACTACTGCCCAAAAATACTTTTTCGTGGCTAATCGACTAAAAAGCTACGAATTCACACTAGGCGAGTTCCAAAACATGTTTTTGCGCTGAAAAAAGTCGAAACGATAATTTTCAATGCACTACTGCCCAAAAATACTTTTTCGTGGCTAATTGACTAAAAAGCTACGAGTTCACACTAGGCGAGTTCCAAAACATGTTTTTGCGCTGAAAAAAGTCGAAACGATAATTTTCAATGCACTACTGCCCAAAAATACTTTTTCGTGGCTAATCGACTAAAAAGCTACGAGTTCACACTAGGCGAATTCCAAAACATGTTTTTGCGCTGAAAAAAGTCGAAACGATAATTTTCAATGCACTACTGCCCAAAAATACTTTTTCGTGGCTAATCGACTAAAAAGCTACGAGTTCACACTAGGCGAGTTCCAAAACATGTTTTTGCGCTGAAAAAAGTCGAAACGATAATTTTCAATGCACTACTGCCCAAAAATACTTTTTCGTGGCTAATCGACTAAAAAGCTACGAGTTCACACTAGGCGAGTTCCAAAACATGTTTTTGCGCTGAAAAAAGTCGAAACGATAATTTTCAATGCACTACTGCCCAAAAATACTTTTTCGTGGCTAATCGACTAAAAAGCTACGAATTCACACTAGGCGAATTCCAAAACATGTTTTTGCGCTGAAAAAAGTCGAAACGATATTTCGAAAACTTGTTTTTGGACTCAAATAATTGCAAAGGGTTATTATCAGTGTATTTAAAAAATCCTTATTGTACTAGAAGTAGAAGAGGTCCAAATCGTCGTTCCAAACTGAAATACGTTTTAAAAGTTAAAAAAGTGTGAAATAAAACACTTTTTAGATTTTCGTTTTCAGCTGAACTAGACTAGCTAGGCGGAACATTGAACAGACTTAATTATTATATTTATAAAGCGCGAAAGAATCAGGACAGGAAATGAAAAAAACAGGAAAAGGAAGCCGAAAAACTATAAATCTAAACCGGTAAACTAAACTGAAAACTCAAAACTGAAAGTCTGAGGTATCGTATCACGTCTGATTTAATTATTACTAAGAATTTTAAAATATAAGTTCATTATTGAACTTTAAAAAACAGGTATGTATTTTTATTTAGCGTTATATTTTGATTTAGTTTTTATTTTTAAATATTTTAGTTATCAACTTAGTTTTTTTTAAAACAAAAAGATGCCACCAACATTCAATAGGCGGAAAATAAGTTTCTTATGGAATTTTTTTGAAGAAATTGACGATAATTTTGCTCGTTGCAATATCTGCAAAGCCAAATTATCATACAAGACCAGTTCGTCAAATTTGAAAAGACACATGCTTAGTAAGCATCCAACGGTGTCCATTTCAACACATGGACCTGAAAATGAGCGTCCTCCAGCTTTTGTTTCTGTAAGTAATTTTCATTTCATAAATTCAATTATTTAAATATATGCACATGAAGTGCCAATCACATTCAGAAAAGTTGTCTTACTTCTTAAAAAGACAACCAGACAACCATCGAACTTTAATAAATAAACATTTTTTATTGACCTTGTCCAAAAGTTCCATGAAAAGTGCAGTGCATAAAACTTTCTTTCTGATAAACGCGTCTCATGCTAAAAAGGATAATAGGAGTATCCTTTAATTGCAAATTCAGTTGCTTAAAAAGTTTGCCTTCATTTTGAACTGAGTCATAGAGATCTCGGGAAGCTCTCAGTCAAATGAAAAGGATTCCTCAGCTGAGCTAAATTACCAGTTTTGCTGTTAAATTGCAGGGATTCGTATTCACTTACTCCCTTTTTGTGTATTCACTTGCTCAATTTTGTCTTATTGATTTTTTGAATAAGAACTTATTCCTCTCATTAGATTTGCATAGAAACTCTTCTCATTAATAAGAAAACAGTAAAAAATAAATGATACCATTAAAAAGAAATCTTTATTTTTACTACTTTTAAGAAGTCAAACTATTAAATCGCTCAAGATATACATATTGTTATTAATTTTCAACATGTCAATCTAATATCGAGATTGGCTTACAGGAAGCATTGAGGGCAAATTACCAACCAGAAGGTTTGAATTTCCGATGATGATCACCAAAATTAGTTTTTTTTTTTTTGCTTCAGGTAAATTCAATTAAGATATGTGGTTATCATATAAGTCAATATGTATAAGATTTTGCTTTATTGTTTTGATATTGTTGTCTTCTTTGATAATATTTTATTGTTTTATGTTCTATTTTATATGGTTCTTCTTACTCTAGGTATATATTTTGTTGCCATAAAATATTAACTCTATTCAAAACTAGTTTTATCGCAAAATTAATTCTGAACATTTTCATGTTTTGATATCTAAAACTCGAAAAATTATTTTTAGATAATAGAACCTATTGGCTATTAGATATTAATACAACGGAGTATCATTCAAAACTATAGTTTTTTAACTGTTTCTATTATTCATCAAAAAATAAAACTACTATAAGCAAACTCGGAAGTCCACACTAATATCAAATCTCAGCAAATAGTTACATCGAAAACTATGACGGAGTGTCGTTTTCTAAAAATATTATTGTTGATACCTAACAATTGGTCTTTGGAGCAGTGCGCTCCAAATTATAAAAATTTTCATACTTTGCGTCTATGTAGGAGGGTTGTGACTTATGAAAAAAAAATTAATTCATAGAATAAGTTGGTAACTTATGAATTATAATTTTTTATTTTAGAAAGTTAGCTTATAAACAAAATTTTTTTTTGAGCAAGCATGTTAATTTTGCAATCTAAAGCCTGGTTTGGAAGCTTAAAACAGATTCAAAAGCTACTAATTACTTATTAGGTACCAAAAGTAATTATTAGCTTTTGAATCTATTTTTAGCTTCCAAACCAAGCTTTAGATTGTAAAATTAACATGCCAGCTTGTATTTTTTTAACTCGCAATTCACCCTTTACCTTATGAGTTTTTCACAATTCTCCAAATTAGCTTGGGAATTAATTCTTTTAATTAAGAAACCACTGCCTAGCTTGTGAATTAAATGTTTTTTAAGTCACAATTCACTAAAAAAAAAAATGTGGACATGAATTTGTGGGCTATCGATATCACCTTTCAAGAACTCGAAATCCCTTTAGAAATATTTCTGTTAGGACGGCAGCGTAGTACGAATCTATTACGACGGGGCCTGTGATAAAGCCGATTAAAAAAAAAAACACGTTAAAATTATTTCATTAAATTTTATAAATATTAATTTGTTTCACAATCAGTGTTTATAGTCTTTCATGTTATAAATGAATAAAAATAAAATAATTAAGGTTAAACACTTTTTTAAAGTAAATTTTTGTTCTTTTTTTGTTTTCTTTAAGAAGGAACTTAAATCGATTGTTTAATGTCTGTGTAGGTAATTTTTGTTTTTTGAAACTATCTAAAAAAAACTTTGGGATGAATTCTATGGTTTCTATTTCCTTGGATGGGGGGTGTTGGTTAATCTGAATCTATGAACTCATCACACGATATTCTTACAAGTTAAGCATTTTATTTTTTTATTTAATTAAATTAACTAAGCTCGAATCCAGCATTCGATTGGATCGCATATAAGAGTTTCTCATGCATTTGTTCCTCAGTCTTAAATGGTGTCAACTTGAGGAGATTGGTATATGTGCTGGCAGTTGGAAGACGTTCCATATCGCCGGCATATGGAATAAAAAACGGCGGATCAATATCCTTAAATCCCAATAACGGTGGTCTCGAGCAACTCTTAACGAACTTAAGCAGCTGCCGTTTCTGCAAATCTCAACCTTCCAATACTGCCCAAAAACAAACAATACTCGGGTGTCCAGGATTGTATTCTCCACCGTATTTACAATGTTTCTTTAGATCTTCCACGTCGATTGGAATTTCAGCCCCGGATATAAGAATCTGTAATTCTTTGTTGCTGAACATGTACAACCATTCCACTGGCAGGACATTCGATAGACCCTTCTTAAACGCAACATAAAGTTGGCGAATTTGTTTTAGTTTATATAATCAGCTATGAGTTGAATGTATTCGATTCGATTTGACGAAGTTACTGGGATACTCTGGCCGTAGGGTTTCAAATCCTGAACTTGTGTCTGACCAAGTGAGCTGGCAACGACTGTGAAGTCTAAGTTCAATTTGGTAAGGTTTTCATATATTGCTTTTCCTAAGATTCGTCCAATGAAATAATAATGCCGTTCAAAGTCGGGGAAGAGATCTCCAACATTCGGATTTGGATAGAGTTTGTTGTCAGTGGTGACCATAAAAAATTCTCTATTTGGATCGAATGATATTTTGATCATATGTATGGACTTTGATGGTGCAAACAAATATTTCAGTTTGTTTGTTAATTTTTGTTTGTTGTTTTCTTGTCTTTCCTCTGTAAACTAAAAACTAAATTAAATTTTTGAATTTCAATTCAATTCTTAAAATTGTTTTTGACGTTTTACTGTTTACACTTCAAATATTACACTGAATTAGCGGGTGTGTTCGATTTTTCATTAGGCATGTCCCACAGAGAAAAATCTCGTGAATGCTCAGATATTTTTTTAAGTGGGACACAGAATTAAACCTACACGCTGAAATTTTTTTCGGAGATTTCTGAGACTCAAATTTGTTGAATTTATTTTTCCATGTTGTTTCTCAGTCAAGACAATTTCTTATTAAACAAATTGAAGTTTGTGTAGTGTGCAAATACGCAAGTGATATATAAATGCAAAATAAAGACTCCATTTTCCAAGGATCTAAGAAAGACCGAAAAAGATGGGTCAAAAAAATTGTTGGTAGGGAATTTCGTTTATATTTGGTGGACTTTTTTCAGAACGTGAATTTGAATTGGAAATGACAATTACCTTGTTTTATTATCTACGAGTCTTGGTCGGGGTTATTAAAAGATAACCCCGATCAAGACTCGTAATAAAGACCGTAATAAAAAATGAACATTGTATCTATTATTTCTAGGTTTCTATTAGTGCTTCATTTATGGAACCAGAAATTAGATTTTACTCTGGTTCAGTTTTTGTAAATGGTAATAAAAAGAAAAAAGACAGTATCTACATGAAAAATAAACAAACATAAGGAGAAAAGAGATAAGTATACAAGCATATAACACTGTTTTCATTGCGATCTGCATCGCTTTATTTCAATATAATGAAATGAACGAAATAACTTCATTTGCTTTAATTAAAACGTAGCTACACAAATTCTACATATTTACAGCCGTTATTGAATGTATACTACCTCCCTTCAAACATTTTTCTTATCATTTAACACTTTCTCTATATTTATAGTTATATAATATAATTTAATATTAGGTGCGTTTTATTGGTAATTTATAGCTAGTGCAGCAATCAGGTACCAATAAAACGCTCCGGCTGTGTTCAAAAACGCTTTAGCCAATTTTGGTTGTGTTCACAAAGTATTTCTGCTTCCGTGTCTCCACTAAACTACAAATATCATAGAACACATCCATTTTATGAGTGAAAAACAACATTAAGGTTCAAGTCATGAATAATTTTCAATGGAAGTGGATGAAGAAAGTTGAAACTTTGAAGATGAAGGTGGCATCTTCAAAGTTTCAACTTTCTTCATTCACTTCCATATCCACTATTTTACTGGCCAATTTATCGGCAGTAGTTGATTGTTGTTATTGTTCACCGAGGGAAATTTTACTGTGCTAGCTATAAATTTACCAATAAAACGCACCTATTGTATGTAGAAGATCGATTTACAACTAGGATTGTTTGGTAAAGATTTTGATCAATCTTGGAATAAAATATAGGGAAGAAAAAATGTTTGTTTCGGTCTGCTCGACCACGAATTGTCAATTTTCTTTAAGCATACCTAGTATCTGGCGTTTTTGAACATTCATCTGAAGGTTTTTTTTTTTGAGAACCAAAAACAATTTGTTTTATAAGTTAAGGAGTTATATAATACGAATTCCACCGTTATCGGATACATGTTACTCATGTAAATTGTCATTACGAACGGATTCAGTGATAGATTTTTTTCGGTATTCTGAAAAGTTTGAGATTAGGATGAAATTCAGTCCAGTTTTACACTCAATTGGGTGTCACTTAAGTGGTTAATATGGAAAACTAATGCACAATTTCACAGTATAAGCTTATCAGAATAAGTTACACTTAAGTCTCCCGTGTTGACCACTTATAAGTTCTACTTACTGCATACAGTAAAACTGCGGATAAGGTGCCAAAATGGGAAATATAAGTGCACTGTGATGTGCCCTTAAATTACATTTTCAAAAAGAAATGATAACGTCAAATGTAAAAAACTAAGTTTAGAATAATATTCAAACTGATAAGAATCGGATCTAAACTCAAAACGTATCCAAGTTTCAGATACTATTTCAATAAAAAAGCATTTGTTCAATGATTTTATATAAGATTCTGAAAAGTAGGTTCTTAAGGTGAATTTTTTTTAAATTAAATAATATTATAAATAACACAATACCTCAGGTGGTTGTTGTTGGGCATTACAAAAGCTAATATATATGTAATTATATATTTGAAAATAACATTTATAAAATTATATACGAAGAAGAAAAAACCAAAACAATAGAAAAAATATTGTTTTTGTTTTTTTTTTGTTTAGTGGACTATATTGAATTTATAAAATTATAGCATGCATTTAGTACCTATTTGTTTTAATTTAAGTATAAGTAAGAAAATATGTGAATTTTTTTTGACTAGTTAATACAAATTTTATATGAAATGAATCTAATTATATACTAAAACCCGAGTTATAATTTTTTAACGAATGTTAAGATTCAAAATACAATAATTCATTACAGGATGATCAGACAGAACCTACCACCAACAGTAGCACTATACTGCCAATTATTGAAATAGAAAACAATGATGTACAAGACATGGGTTCAAGAACATTTCCTGTTTTCTTACCAACAACATCTGGTATTGTAACAAATGTACCCGCCGCAAGTGTACCCGCCACAAATGTACCCGCCACAAATGTACCCGCCACAAATGTACCCGCCACAAATGTACCCGCCACAAATGTACCCGCCGCAAATTTACACAGAACTGCAAATGTAATACCAGTACGTTCCCTTGCTCGGCCACGTCAAACACAAATGTCTGCTTTTATTCCAAGACGCGTAACCCCTAAATGCAAACAAATTATAGACGAAAAATTGCTTCGACTTTTTACGGAAACTTTTCAGCCCTTTCGTATTGTGGAAGAAATTGCATTTAGGGAATTTGTTACAGCTCTTAACCCATCTTATGAGCTACCTAGCAGGCATATGATTTCTAGGACCTTTATACCTGCACGTTACGAAGAGTGCGTTACTGAAACCCGGGAGGTACTCAAAACAGCTAAGAAAATTTGCGTAACCACAGATTGCTGGACATCGTGTAGTATGGAAAGTTACATGGCAGTCACTGTACATTTCTTAAATGAAAAATTTGAAATGATTTCCCTGCTTTTAGACTGTGCAAACTTGCCTATGAATCATACTGCACAAAATCTGGCAATAGAACTGGAGAGAGTTCTTGATGACTGGGACGTAAAGAACAAGCTTTTACTTGTAGTTTCCGACAACGCCAACAACATCAAGTCAGCTGTTCTTAACGTTCTAAAGTGGAAACATTTGGGATGCTTTGCGCATACACTGAACTTAGTTGTCAATGATGGTTTGAAGGACGCAGAGGCTGCAAGAATAATAGTCAAAGTTAAAAATATTGTTGGCCATTTCAAAAGAAGTGCAATCGCAACTGCAAAACTCCAGGCGTACCAGCTAAGCCAAGGGATAACCAATCCATTAAAGCTGTTGCAGGACGTGCCCACTCGTTGGAACTCGACCTTCTACATGCTAGAAAGGTTCGCTTTTTTGGA
This sequence comes from Epistrophe grossulariae, assembly GCA_929447395.1. Taxonomy (NCBI): domain Eukaryota; kingdom Metazoa; phylum Arthropoda; class Insecta; order Diptera; family Syrphidae; genus Epistrophe; species Epistrophe grossulariae. The sequence continues at coordinate 7,896,446 of OV839570.1, forward strand.
AGAATCCGTGAAGTCCACAATGGCTTTAATGGACATGGCAACGACGTTCTATCTGTCGGTCGACGAGTGGTTAGTTGTTCGGCAGCTTTGCCAAATTTTAAGGCCCCTGGAGAAAACCACGAAACAAATATCCGGGGAAAAGTATTTAACGGCTTCACTCGTCATTCCCTTGGCTAATGGCCTCGAAAGTGTATATAAGAGTTTCTTGAAAAAACAATACACTGGTTGTGTTAAAAACGTAATTGAAAAGCTTAACGCGTCGCTGTTAACAAGGTTAAGCCAAATGGAGCTGAGCAGTACACTTGCAATTGCGACTTATTTGGATCCACGTTTCAAACACATCCCGTTCAAGAACAAAACCAACGCTGACCATATAAAACAAAGGTTGATTGATTTAGTGGCTGAAAAGTTTTCAGCCCAACAACATCAACGCTGTGATCCTCTGGTATCGGAATCGGCACAAGCGGTAGTGAGGATAACCGACGAAGATGATGTTTGGGCTGACTTCGACAGGGAAGCTGCTGGATATCAACCAGTTGGAACATCGCGAAGCAAGGCGATAGCTGAAGTGAACCGGTACTTAGATCTTGATAGGCCATATAGGACAGACGACCCACTGAAATGGTGGCAAGAAAATAGTTACATGGTCCCACACCTCGCTATTGTTGCCCAAGAAAAGCTAAGCCTAATAGCCACGTCAGTTCCATGTGAAAGATTGTTTTCCAAGGCTGGGCAAATTTTGTCAGAAAGACGGAGCCGACTCAACGCCAAAAAAGCAAAAATGATTTTATTTTTAAACTGCAATTCAACCATTTTAAAAAAATAAAAACGATTGCCATTTTGTAAATATATATATTTAATTGTAAGTATAATTTATTTAAAGCACGCATAATATAACTTTTTGAAATAATTGAAATACGTAAATAGTTCTTGTTTTGTTGTATATAAGTTTTCAATAATAATAATTTAAGTACCTACTTTTTTGTACTACTCTTTTATAAACTAGATATTAAGTCATTTTCATTATCATTCAATAATTTAATACATAATATTAAATATTAAAAAAAGTTAATTTTATATATGAACTCTAATGTTATAATGTAAATAATTTATGTTTTAAAAAAATTGAATTATTTATTTTTTATTTTTTTTCGCTACCTAATACCTATACAATTATATTTTGTTAAATAATTTTTTAAATGTTCTCTTTAATAATAAAGCGTGCAAGAAAGGTCACTTAAACTTATTTATATGTGCAATTCGTTGTTAAACAATACAAAATTTTTAAATTATAAAACTCATAGTAATTCGTCAAAAAATTATTTTTCGATAAATTATTTTAATAAAAATTAATGCATATCTACTGAAATTAATATAAATCTTCACTTTATTTTCACTATATTGAGCTTTTTCAATGGGTAAGTACTCATTGCAAAATAGTTTTCTTTCAGCATCGGAAAAGTAAAGTATATAGTAATTAGTACCTAATAAAATAAGTAATTATATATATAAAATAAAAACCCTCGTTGTGTTGTAAACAAACGAACACTTAACGGACTTACCGCGATTAATTATTATAATCAAAAATTATTTTCGATTTATTGCCCGTTAAGTGTTCGTTTGTTTACAATGTTTCATTACCACGATAAAAAAAAGTCTAAAATCTACTCTCGTTGTGTTTAAAAAAACATATTTCTAACGGAAACCAAAAACATTTCAACACTTCAAGCATTGTTCGTTGCCCAAAAGTGGACATTTCTACCAATTTCAGTGCAAACATTCATGTAAAATTTTTAGAAATAGTCAGTCTTGTGAACGAAACGGAATTAATAATATTTTGAATTTACCAATCACAATCACAGGTTAAACTCACAGTGAATTGTAAATCACAATCACAGGTTAACCTGTGATTGAAAAATCACGACTTAGCTCATCTCTAGAATTGTGTAACTTAACTCATTTACGGATCGATCTAGCTATTAATAGCCCTGATATTTCCTTTGGAGCTATGTGAAGGATAAGGTCTACGCCATTAATCCAAAAACAATACAAGCGCTAAGAGCAGTTATTCGCTAGATCGACAGTGTGAAAAGTCTATGCTTTTTCGCTATGCTATTTCGTCAAAAGTGTTTCAGTATATTTTACCGCACCTCTTGTACCAGTTTAAGGAATTATTAAATCATACCTATATATTGAATGATTCCTGAGTTTTAGAATATGCATGTGTTACATACATACATATATCATTCCAAAGCCTTAACGACATTGGACAAAAAAGTAAAAAACTACAAACTTATTTTGTAAAAGTTTTTCCGAATGGCTTTTAAGGACAGTTTTTGGATTAATAGTTTTAATGCGGTTTTTATACCTATTTGAAAAACATTTTAATTAAATATGCTTTTAAATATAAAAAAAATGTATTAATTATAACTGTGGTTATAAAGGGTCCGCCAAATAACTTTTTTTTTTTTTGAAAATGCTATAAAAAAAAACTACTGAATATTTTCTCAAATTTCTTTTTTTATTTGAAAGAACAATCCTTCCGATTAATAATGGAAAATAATTTCTTTCAAATGGCTGCCTCGGCTGGCCATGCAGTAGCCTACACGATCGGTCCAATTTTTAAGCACATTATCGATTGTGTGCAGCTGTATTTCACCAATGGCTTCACGAATATTGTCCTTTAAAGCGTCAAATGTCTCTGGCTTGTCGGCGTAACACTTATCTTTTACGGCACCCCACAAATAATAGTCCAACGAGGTGGCCAAACGACATCACCTCTGCGGCTGATAATGCGATCTTCAAAAACAGGGCGCAAAACATCGAGTGTAGCTTCGGCTGTGTGGCACGTAGCGCCGTCCTGTTGAAACCAAATGTTTCCAATATCCTCCTCTTCAATTTTTGTGAACAAAAATTCGTTCAACATGGCCCGATAACGATCGCCATTGACTGTAACGGCCACTCCTTGCTCATTTTCGAAGAAAAATGGCCCAATTATGCCTCTGGACCAAAATCCGCACCAAACAGTGACTCGTTTTGGGTATATCGGCTTTTCAATGTATGCGTGCAGGTTTTCTGTGCCCCAAATGCGACAATTTTGCTTGTTTACATACCCGCCAAGATCAAAATTAGCTTCATCTGAAAAGATGATTTTTTTGGCAAAATCGGCATCTTCTCTAAGTCGATCGCAGGCCCACTTAGCGAAGCGAAAACGCGTATACACAACCATATTCGTTCAGCGGAAGGATAAAACTAATTATCTGTCAAATCAGACATGAGCTAAGTGTTACCATTCACGAAATAAGCACTAGTTGAAAAAAAAAAACGTTAGATGGCGGACCCGTTAATTTGTATATGTTTCCTATTATAGCCCCCTGGCCGAAGATAAGAAAAAATACTGTTTTTGAGAATAATGCCAAATCCAGTCTCCAGTCACCTATTTGCAAGAAGAAACTAGGAAGCCCAACACTGGAATTGTGTGTCCTAACTTCGGCCATTAGAAATAAAAAACTATATTCTTTCTATTTTATATCGGTGGCTGGTCTTTAGCAACTAGGGGCCGGCCATTTTTCATTAAAACTAAACAAACATTTATTTTATATTAATAATATTAATTTTAGTTAATGTAGATGAATAAAGAAAACTACATATAAATAACATTCTGTTTTTAAAATTAATTGAAAAAGTTAAAAACTGCAGATTTTATGTTATATTTTCTAGAAAAATTGTCTTAAGGGGCCGGCCACCGGCGACTCTACCATACTAAAAGAAATAGTGTTGGAATGATCTGTGAGCCCACTGATTTGAAACTTATCGAAAACTTATTGGCAATTTAGAAAAAACACGTTTCAAAATTGTTTTGAATTGTGGCACGAAAACAAATATAATACGACATGGTTTCGTGATGCTTAATTAAAGAAATTTGTAAAAACATTATCAGAGTTCAACAAGTTATCAAAGAAAAAACAATTCCGAACTTAAAATTAGAATTGTTTTTTGTTAACGCGGGACTCGCGTTATGGTTATATACCTATTTGCCATGAATCAGTCTAACGCAAGGTACCTTCTCGGGTCCTCCGTCCGGCAACTCAGTTGCTCCGCTTGGGGTATGTTCATTCGGAAAACATATGCCTATGTTTTTTCATTATTGAAAATGATTCATCCGATGACCTTCAGCAAACGCTTTTCTTAAATTTTTAAATCAAGTGAAAACGGTAAACGACAATTAAGTTTATTATTTCATCTTATACCTAAGAAGATAATTCTTTATATTTTGCTCTTTGGGTGTTACCTATTACATTTTGGTCTCCTGAAAACGCATTAAGGTCGAAAATTGTATTTTTTAAAGTGCAATAAAATACAAAATTTAGTTCTGGACTTTATTTTATGACAACTATTAGGTATATATTTGGCTTGATCTCCGGATGGAGATGGCCAATGAATTGCTTTATAAGACCATGACGTGAAAAGGCAGACACAAAAGGTAGGGCTCATTGTTTGAAAAAAATACCTACCATATCAACTTTATCATAGAAAAATCAAGTGAAACCTAATAAAGGTATAATATTTAATTATGAAGCACGGTCGATTCAAGATGTTGATAAGAACTGTAGTTAATGTTACCCAATTAGGTCGAGTAAGGCTCAGGCTTACTCGACCAAGGTGGTTAGGTACCTGTTGTTTTTTTTTTTTGATACAGAGGCACACAGGTATGTAACCTACATACATATTGTGAATGCTAGTCTGTCTAAACTTAATAAAATTATCTCTTATCTCCAGTAATAGCTTGCAAGAAGCGTGCTTTATACATTTATGATTTAGAGTGGGCTTTTTGGTCAGGATACAAATAAAAACAAATTTATTTAATCTTCTTTCCTAACGTTTCGTTTATTTTTACTTTTAAGGGGCTAGGTTATTGAAAAACTGCCTATAGGTAGGTACTTAACAGAGTTTTTTATTTTATTCGTTCCATTTAAATCGTTTGCATTGTAAAAGGCAAGTTAAAATACCTACATAAATATAAAATAAATTCATCATTAAAAATGCACTAACAAACTTAAATGCGAACATGAAAGACAAAAAAGCCTGTTTTACTCTATCTAGTACCTACATATTCCTAGCATTGTTTTAGTTAAGACAAAAAGAGTTTTACTAATTTGATTCCCATAAAATAAAAAATAATGCAGTTCCCCTAAAGTTACCTACTCGGATGTCCCTTGATAACCTATTTGTTTTAATCCAAATGAACTGTTAAATAAAACAAGAAACAATGTAATAAACAAAAAAAAAATTGTTTTAATATTTTTCCCCATAATTTTCAGGAACCTTAGAAATGCAGGTGAACAGAAAATGAAAAGAAGAAGAAAAAGGAAAAGGAAAGAACGAAAACGACTAATTTATAAAAAAACTAGATGCAAATATTTTGTTCCCAAAAGGATAACAGGAGACAGCACAAGGTACACCACGATTTGTAAAAAAAAACATGTAGGTGTTTCTTCTTCTATATCCTTATCCTGCTGCAAATCAAAAAATAAAAAAACCTTTTTCATTTAAAAAAAAAAATAATGAAGAAAAATATAACCAAATACCAAACCATTGCACACACACACTTTATATGTTTCCCGTGTTTTACGTTTCCTTACCTTTTTTTCTTGCTGTTTTTTGTTCTTGTTTTATCAACAAGAGTTTACCACCACCATCCACCAACACCAACTAAGCAACTCAACCAGCAGCAGCAGCGGTAAAACAGAAGAAGGAGGAATCGGAGATGGAGTTATGAAGATGAAGAAGATACAAGATCCAATCCGAATAAAAAAAAAAAACCAAGTAAACCAAGTAGAACAACCAAAAATTAATCGAAATTAAGATCACTGATAAAATTGCAACTTTGTTCTTCTAATAACTTTTTTAAATTTTTGTTTAAAACTAATTATTTTTTTGTTGGAAAGGAACTCAACCAGTCTAAAAAAACAGTTACAGATACACGAACCAAACGACGTTTGTTTAGGGTGAATTTTAGCCAAAAAAAAATATCTCTTGACGAGACGACTGTTTCTTCTTTTTTTTGTTGTATATAAGCGCCCTTGATTGACTGCATTTGATTTTTCTTGGAACGGCAAAATGTTAGTTACACTAAATAACGATAATCCCATGTAGTATTCCAGTTGTTTATGAGATGGAGAACTGTTTTTTTTTTCATTAAATATATATTTTCAATTGAATATTTGCAGTTTTTCAGTATATCACGTTAATTTATTGTTCGAAAGACAAAAAAAGCGTCGTTGAGCGCCGGAGACACGACGAACGGACGAAAAGTCGAAAAGCACACGAAGAGTTCATTGCAACATTTCTTCTACTGTTTTTTGTTTTTCAACAACTTTGGTTTGCTTTGAAACCGCCGTGGATAAATGCTATGCGATGCTGTGCGATGATGCAATTCTATTTTGTCTGTCCCTCATGTGTAATTATGTTGTGTAAGCGAGAAGAATATATAGAGTTATCATTTGTATTCTATTTTTTGGTGTTTTCGTTATATGAAAGAGAAAGGGATAAAAGGATATAATCTATTATTAGGCCTGTTCCCGACCCCATACTCTGAATTTGTGTACATTTTGGACGAATCTTTTATCCAGTGTTAGCTGTGTTTTTTTGCAAGCCCGGGGGGAATTGGATGAAAAAAACGACGTCGGTGCTAAACAATTAACATGTTAAATGCAACAACAACTAATCCCGGAGAATTCTCGGGGTTTAACTTAAGCGCACCGAAAAACTGTGTTATCGGCATGAATTGCATACATGTTATCGATAGTTTGTATGAAAACTCCATGTTTTTTACTGTCATGGCGTCGCTAATCCCCGCTGTCGTTTTTTTTCAACCAATTCCCCCCGGGCTTGCAAAAAAACACGCCTATTGTCACCGTACAACAGTTTTGTTAATTCTATCAATAGGTGTGTTTTTTTGCAAGACCGGGGGTAATTGGACGAAGTAAACGATACGGGGCTAAATAATTTGTAATAAAAGCCGTATTTTTTTGCAAGCCCGGGGGGAATTGGATGAAAAAAACGACGTCGGTGCTAAACAATTAACATGTTAAATGCGGCAACAACTAATCCCAGAGAATTCTCGGGGCTTAACTTAAGCGCACAGAAAAACTGTGTTACCGGCATGAATTACATACATGTTATCGATAGTTTGTATGAAAACTCCATGTTTTTCACTGTCATGGGGTCGCTAATCCCCACTGTCGTTTTTTTAACCAATTCCCCCCGGGCTTGGAAAAAACACGCCTTTAGGCGCCAAGCGAGAAGAAAATTGAATGAAAAAAAGATTCGGGGCTAAGTAATTTATATGTTAAATGCAACAACAACTAATCCCCAATGGGCTTAGCTATACCCAGATAATTTTCGGGGCTTAACTTAAGCACGGAGAAATACTGTATTACCGGGCGGGAATTACATACTTGTTATCGATAGTTTGTATGGAAACTCCATTTTTTTCGGTAATGGCGTCGCTAATCCCCGAAATCGTTTTTTTTCAACCAGTTCCCTCTGGGTTGGGAAAAAAACACACCTTGTGTCAATTGCAACTACAACTAATACCCAAAGGGCTTAGCTAAACCCATGGCTTAACTTAATCGACAGAAAACTGAGTTACCGGTATGAATTACACACAGTAAAAGCCCTTCCACACTATCCCACTGAGTATTAATACATGTCAAAAAAGTGTGAAACAAATCATGTATAATAGTGTGGAAACAAAATATGATATTCCCAGCCTACACGATTTGACATGTGTTAATACATGAGAATTTTTAGAAATGGTTCTAATTCTGTCACACTGACACATTTCATCACATTTTTATTGAGGTTAAATTAAACTGTTGTGTGTGGTCAAAAAATGAAAAGAAATTTCTCTCTCACAAATTTGGCAGTAGCATGGAATTCTTTTCCACTTTGTATTAATACTCAGTGGGATAGTATGGAAGGGCTTTAATCGATAGTTTGTATGAAAACAACATTTTTTAAGGAGTTTAGGGAAGTTCACTTGCAAGAGCTGCTTTTTGAACTGGTTCGTTCGTGAACTACTCAAGCATAGCCTGGAGGGAACTGGTTGAAAAAAACGATTTCGGGGATTAGCGACGCCATTACAGAAAAAAAGGAGTTTCCATACAAACTATCGATAACAAGTGTGTAATTCCCACCGCGGTAATACCTAGTTTTTCTCCTTGCTTAAGTTAAGCCCCGAAAATTATCTGGGTTTAGCTAAGCCCATTGGGGATTGGTTGTTGTTGCATTTAACATGTAAATTATATTTAGTCCCGAATCGTTTTTTTTCATACAATTTCTTTCGGACTTGGAAAAAAACACGCCTAAATAATGCCCAATTCACGTAGAACTTGCTTAAGGTTTTGGTGTGGTTCTGGCGTGGTTGCAACATATGTCACTTTGTGTAATTTGCATGTTCTCTTATGGGACAATAAACACACATATGAAGAGGGTATGGTGTGCTGTCATTGCCACGCCATATTGAAAACTCTAGTGGCCTAGATAAACGTCGCGCCACAATGAAACTCATTCATATGTCCAACCAAATCAAACCAAAAGAAAATGAGCATGAGGGATGACTATGAATTCAACATTGAATTCTGCGATGAGATCCAGATTTATGAAAATTTGTATAATTACAGGAGGGCAGATTATACTGCAATAGAAGCGTGCAAGACCAAACATGCCAGAAAATAGCCCAAAAATTCAATGCAAATGGTAGGTATTTTTTTAATTTCATTTATTTGTATTATTTGTAAACTTGCCCCCAACCACAAATTGCTGAGCATTAATTATTGGTTCATTGATTACTTTGGAAACGCTCAGGACCCATGTTCTGTAACTCGGCGATAACTTTTCGAGGCGAGAAACGGCGAAAAATGGAACAAAACCCATAGGATTCCATAGGTTTATTAGCTAGAGCCCATTCTATTATGGTCCATTTTACTGAAATATTTAAGTCGTCACTAAATTTGATTATTGGTAGGGCCCATAGAGATCAGTGGTGGATTATGATTTATGGTTTGTTTAAAGACTTCAATTGTTTTTAATAATTGGTATTTGTGCTAATACTTCTGTATAGATACAAAATTCTTCTTCTCATTTTATAATTTTGTGGCCCTTTTTCTTAGGGCCAGTTGTACAAATATTTAAACCGTGGTTCAGCAATTTCTATCCACCGATTCTGGCGGATTAATTGAGTTTCAACAGTGGTTTACTGTTCAAGTGTGTGATAATAACCAATTACATACTTGAACCAGCGTTGAACCTTAGCTAATCCGCCGAAATCGGTGAGTTAAAATCTTGAACCGAGGCTGAACCACTATTGTACAACTGGCCCTTAAAGTCCCAGGAGGCTTTTGACTCCCAGTCCGCCCTTGTTCAAAATACATTAAAACAACAACAATTTTGACATTTCGCACATTGAAACAACAACAAATGAGACTCATGAGTCCGATTTTTATATTTCTTCGCGACTCACGAGAGTCCAACGAACTGCCGTGATACCGAATTGAATTTCAACAGTGGTTTACTGTTCATGTGTGTGATAATAACCAATTACATACTTGAACCAGCGTTGAACGTTAGTTAATCCGCCGAAATCGATGAGTTAAAATCTTGAACCGAGGCTGAACCACTATTGTACAACTGGCCATCAATCTTCCCAACCTAAACAGCATGAATGACCCCACATTTATACGCATCCAAATATGGATTTGCAAAACTACGTTTATCGGCTCAAATAAGTATGGAAATTAGAATCACCACGGACCCATTTTTGGCATGTATTGTGAAAGAAAGAACTTACTAATTCACCATACTCAGCAAAAACCAAAATCAAAATGGATTAAGATCGAATCGAAACAAATTATTTTTGCGGTCCTACGTACTCTTCAAAAACCAAAATTTTTTTCATTTCAAGAAACGTGTGTATGTGTGCGTGAGACACTTCGTTTTACAAACATCCAAAATAGCCCGAAAAAGTTGGGTCGGTGAATTAGCTTGAATGGTATCTTTTTATGGAGTATCTTTGGTCGGAGTTGTCACTTTGTTGGTCTGTTTGGCAACGTGAAATTTCTTGCGAATTTGCACAAATTTTCACAATTTGCTGTCAAAACCCATAGAAAAAAAAAATCAGTTTTTGGGAAATTTGTTGAAAAAAAAGTTACCAAACGCAAACAGGCATTGTGTTGCTGTTTTGATATTTGATTATGCTATCAAGTTGAAGTGAATTTAAATTTTTTTTAAATACCTATAAAGTGGTGTTCTTGTTTCCTCCGAATATCAATGTTTATTCATCAATTTAATAAAAGAATCCTTCGAATTTCATGTAATAAATTTAATTCTTTGTCAATACATAAAGGTAGGCAAAAAAAAAGAAACAACAACAATAACAATAACGAAAATTGATGATAGATTTTTCTGATAAGCTAAAGATTACAATTTTTTTTTGTATTTTTTTTCTACAACATTTAATAGTATTTCTCCTAAGAACCATGTCCACTGAAATTACATCAAATCTCGTCGGTGTTGCACAAATGCGTTCAACCAACGACAAGAATGCAAATCTTGATCAGGTAAAACAGCTTGTCCAAAAGGCCAAAAGTTTGGACGTTAAGGTTGGTTAATTTTGTATTCAATATTTTAATGAACCGTTTAAATTATGAAGTCCGTCTTCAGTTTCTCTTCTTACCCGAATGCTGTGATTTTTGTGGCGAAAATCGCCAAGAGACCCTCGCCCTATCGGAGCCTCTAACCACAGCCGTTTCGGCGTATGCAGCTATCGCTAAGGAGAACAATATGTGGCTCTCTCTTGGCGGCATCCATGAATCGATTTTAGATTCGGTAAGTTAGATAAATTTAAATTTTTACAAAAGTAAACATTTTTATTCGGGTTTTTATTATGCATGTCTGAAGAAGCTTAAGATCTCAGAAAGACTCGCATGGCAAACATAATCGTTGTCTTGAGGCAGTAGGTCTTGAAATTTCTTATAACTTTTTGAAAACTGAAATTTTCTATGGGAAAATTGAAAATGTGAAGAATTTTCAAGTACCAGACCGACCACCAAAAGTTGTCATCATAATCTAGAACTTGTAACATACCTAAGCCAATAGGTGTGTTCAATGAGGCTGTTCGGAACACTTTAGAACACTAGAACAGAAAAGTACAAGAGTTTGCTGTTCAATGAGAAATTTTCTGTTCTGAACTGTTCTGGATTGCTGTTCAATGAGTCAGTTTGGAACAGTTTGGAACACTTTAGAACAGGATTTTCTGCACTTGCTTTTGAGGTAGAACAAGTTAGAACAGATTTGTGAAAACTGTCAAAATCAGATGTAATATTTTTTAATGAAAGTAGTTTGTTTTTTTGATAAATTTTAATTGAATTTCTGCTTAACTGTTTCAAAAGTGTATTTTAATCAATTCTGATTCTATTTTCATGAAGTAATTTTAGTTTTAAGACGTATATTTGTGAATTTGTGACAAGCATATATACTACGAAAAATTGTTGTTGCTTTTTTAGTGACAACGTAGGTAGCCATTTTCTGTTCTAACTTGTTCTGACGTTTTTCACGAATCTGTGCTGTTCTGTTCTAACTTTTTCCTCACTGAACAAACCTAATGGCAAACAAAGATACGGCCCATGCAGGATTAAAAGTTTGTCTGCAACTGTTAACTGACAGGTTGAAGTTTTTTTTCGCTTATTTTTTTAAAATTGTTTAGCCGAAATGTCGCTAGTGGAGGACGAAACCTACTTTAAAAAATTTAAAAATTGAAAATATTTTAGCTTATATTGAAAATATATTTCAATACTTTAATTTAAGCAACCATTTTTTATTGAAAAAACAATAACTTATGTCTACCACCAAGTTAATGCTGAATTATACCTATACCCTTAATAAGGGTATTGGGCTTTTCCACCAGCCGTCAGTTTCAAACAAGCAAAAAAAATTGGAAACAGCTGGTCTAAACTTGTAGAAAGGTAAACAAACGAAAAATATTTTTATAATATAGTGCTTGTTTGTTTTCCAATAAAAACGTATAAAACGATGTTTATAGCGCCTATTTAACAAAAAAAATCAACTTCAATAACTTATCAAGCTTATTTATATAAACAAAAATCACAGAAAATATTAAAAATCTACATTGCACTGAAAAAGCATTTGTTTACATTTCTCCAAGTTCGATATCACATGTTTTGTTTTTTTTTGTTTTGAACTGTCAAAATAAGAAAGAGAAAAGACAAAGATAGTTTTTGGAAAAGCCCAATTCACGCAACGTTTGCCAATTGTGTAAAATGATAAGTTTACACAAAAGTTTGCGTGAACGCCCTTTTAGATTTGGTCAAATGCGGTGTAATTGAATCAGCTGTTCGTTAAACGTCAAATATGAAACTCCAAAATATGTATACAAATAAGCGTGTTCAGATTTCGAAATTATTTTTAAATGTAGAACCTCTCCCAAACTACCTAACTTGAAATCGGAGCAGAATGTCTCGGAACCAAATTGTGTAAATCATTTCTCATACAAAATTTGACAGTTCATTAACCAAATGGTAAACTTAACCAAATGGTAAAATTATCCAGTGTTTTACATCATTGCGTGAATACCTTTATTTCACGAGATCATCAGACTTTTTGTAGTGGTGTTAAGTCTGATTATGGATAATTTTTTACTAAAAATTTTATTGTGTGTACTAAGATTCGACAATCGTGCCTGCTTGGGTAAACCTTTTACCAAATACATTCCGGTAAAGTCCGGAATAAATTAAGAAAACAAAATATATCAGACTTTGCGAATGTTGCTGGAAAAATTCTAAGTTTTAAAAGCAAAAACTTTTTCGATCTCTACGGGCGAATCTAGGGCAGGTGTTGTAGAGAAGGGATAACCATTAAGTGTGTTCCACACCCAGTTTCAAACAGTTTCAGACTGCCAGATTTAGTCATTTTTAGTCCGAAGTCGTTCCAGACTTCAAAAGTTGTGCTAATTCTTACAAAAGAGAGCGCGCTCGAGAGAGTAAAACATTTCCCCTTCTTGTCAGTTTTAGTCCGAGGAATTTCTTCTGGCTATTTCTGGGCTGGATGTCAAATGCCTGGTTGCCGTATGTCAGATGACGTAATTTGTCAGTTGAGTACAAATATCAATGCCGGACAAGGGTTGCCCAAGTGTTAATTTTATTTTGATTTTAGTTTTGAAAGATAAGCCTACTTTTATCATTATATTAAACTTTTAACTAATCAACTAATTACAAAAAATTTACGCCAATAAGCAAAACTATTTCTTAAAAAGAAAATTTAAAATTGACGATATTGAGTATTACTTATATTATATAGTGCTACTTGAAGAAAAACACGCTTAAGCTTCATAATTTAATGTATAATTAAAGATTTGTTTGTTTGTATATTAATATACTTGATGTAAGCTTGTACGTTTATTCTCTGTTGACATTTTATTTTCTTGGGATGTGATTCTTGAAAATTTTGATTAAGATTTATCACTGATCTACGGCAACCATAGTCGAATATATTTTTTGACGTTTAAAAAGTAGTCCAATTTAGTGCGAAAACCGTTCCAGACATTTTTTAAGTTTTCTTTCTTTTTGAGAGCATTTCATCCCCACTCCTCAAATTTGACATTTGACCAACTTTTAGTGCGAGAAATCTTGGGAACAGACCTATTATAATTAAAATAAATTTGGTGGCGCTGCAGCTCGTGCAGAACCAGGGCCTAATGACTTACCAAAACTCTTAACTATTCCTATGTGCATGTTATTGGAATGAATGTTAGGGACCAACAAATCTGAAAGGCTGAGGCTTAGGTGAGAGGCACTTTGGAAGAATTTTAATTTACCCATATAAATATACAGTCTTTTTCGACGAAAAGCACGATCTCAAATATTCCACCACAAGACCTGGAATTTAGAATTGGGGATGATTCTGGGAGTGTCACCCGATAACTATTTTTCCAATCTTTTCTTCAATTATCTCTCCTTTTACCTTTTTTGTTTCTGTTTCCTTGAGAGTGCAATGGATCAATTGAGATTACTACTTACTATATCATCACTCTATCCAACTAACCAATCACAGACTCATTGTTTAAAAAAAAACATTTTTTCTATCTCTTATACATATTTCCCTGATGATTTAATTAGCAATTTTTTTTTTTAATTTTTGTATTTTAGTCTTGCATGAAGACCGATAAGATCTACAACAGTCATGTGATAATCAATTCGAATGGTGAAACTGTCAAAGTTTATCATAAATTACACTTATTTGATGTTGCAACCCCAGAATTTCGTTTTCGCGAATCTGATGTTGTTTCAATGGGAAACCGAATTGTTCCGCCAATAGAAACGCCTATAGGTAAACTTGGCATGCAAATTGTAAGACTTCAAATTAATAATAATTATTGCATATTTGCTTATGTTTTTGTTTTGTTTTCTTGCAAGTGCTATGATATTCGTTTTGCTGAGCCATCAATAGCACTACGAAAGCTTGGTGCTGAAATCCTATCATATCCCTCGGCATTTGCATTTTCAACTGGTCAAGCTCACTGGGAAGTATTGTTGCGAGCTAGAGCTATTGAAAATCAGTGTTATGTTATTGCACCAGCACAAATAGGATTTCATAATTCCAAAAGGCAGAGCTATGGACATGCAATGGTGAGTCATTAATAAAAAAAAAAAAAATAATTATGAATTATAGTTATGGACTGCATCGGAACTGCACGACTTCTATAATGCACTAAGCGACAACGGAACTGCAGGGTATATTATCTTAGTCTGGATGTACATTGAGCTATTTTTCCAGTGCTGAATGGACAAATCTTGTCGGCTGTGCCTTGAAATCTCACTTGTTTATGCTTCTGGTGTAAAAATTAAGATGGAGTAGGGCGATGTAATTTATTCAATATCATTTAAACCGCCAGAAAAATAAAATCCAATATTTCGAAGGAAATTGAAAATAAGCCGTTAGTAAACTCCATCCATAATGGCGAACACATGAATTTTTAAAAATTAAAACCTAATTTTCCACGTACTGTCGCACCTCTGTGAAGTTCAAGTTCCGTATATCAATAAACTGCCCCGGACAGCTGTGTAGTGTCGGTCAGTTCCGTGTGGTGCGGTCTTACCTTGGATTTAACAAAAAAATTAGATGATGATTTTTTATTTTCAAAGATTGTTGATCCCTGGGGGAAGATTGTTGCCTGCAGTGAGGAAAAGGAATTAGACGTTATAACCGCCCATATAGATCTCGATAAGTTAAATAAAATCCGACAAAATATGCCATGTTACGAACATCGCCGAAACGATGTCTACAGTTTGACTGCGATTGAGACTGCCGAATTGGAAAATATCGATCGAAAATTTGGTTCGCAAATTATACCGAAATCGACTATTTTTCTTGAGAGCCCATATTGTTATGCATTCACGAATTTGCGCTGTTGTGTAAAAGGACGTAAGCAAAATTTAATATCGTTATTATTATTATTTATGTACAGTACACACTGTCAAGTTCGTTTTGTGGCATGCAGTTGATTCTCTTCCAAATGTAATTTTTGTAGTCAAACAAAACTTACTGAAAAGGGTTTTTTTTTTAATTTATAGATTTTCTTAGACATAGCATTAATCTTAAAGGCTTAACTACATAAGCCAAAAAGTACTGAAGTACAAAAGTAAAAATATTTTTTTTACCGCTAGCGCCGTTGTTTTGTGAAAAAGAATACACAAATTTGTTTTTAAACCAAAATTTAAGCTTTCTGCATCATTTTTATAAGTTTTCTAGTCAGAAAAACTATCACAAAATCAATTTAAAAATTTTCACTTTTGCACTTTTTCACTTTTTTGGCTTATGTAGTTGAGGCTTAATTCCGTACATTGGTTTATTTTTTTTTAAACAAGCGAAGATTTTGAGTTAAATTCCTAGCGAACCGATAATAGTTGTAAATAAATAATTGTTCAATAAACTACAACTAAATAAAATAAAATTAGATTGTATTATAGAAATTAAGATATATTGTAGAATTTTAAAATGTTTTTATTACTCAACGGAACAGGTTTTTGTTTCCACATTATTTAAAGCGTTATGCATTTATCAACAAAACAACAATTTCCGAGTAACTACATTATATCAGTTATTTTCTTTAATTATTTATTATTTGTCCGTCTGTCTGCACCTCCAAGCCTAAAACGCCAAAACGATTTTCATCAAACTTGGTTCTTAAAGTTTTAAGTTGATCTTCTAGAATAAAAATTGTCGTTTATGCACCAAAAATAACGGTACCTGCTAAAATATCTTATTAAAACAAAAATTTTGTGTGAAAGTAGGTTTTTTTTTTTTGAAAAAAAATTGTATAATTATGTTCATAATGACAACTCCAAAATGTAATTTATCGGTAAAAATTAGATCAACAAAATTATTTATGAAATATTTGTTTTCATAATTCATTTCATTTGTCAACAGGGAAATTTACGAATTTTTTAACGTCAAAAGTGACAACGGTTACATTAGCCGCGTTTTATTATCTACGGTACTAGATCGGGATCAAATTTTAACACGTAATACAACAACAACTTTGGATCCTGCTCTGTATCTGGATCTATTTTAAAGATCCGAAAATAAGTTTTAACTCTGGCGAGTAGAGTTAGTCGGTAGGGAGTACAAACTGTAGTGTAAAGAAAGAAGACAGTATCTACATGAAAAATAAACAAACAAAAGAAAAAAGAGATGAGCATACAACACTGTTGTCATTATGGATCCGTATCGTTTTATTGGGTGGGTTCAATAAAAATAGCTAAAAAACTGAATTTTCAGATTTCTGAATTTATGTCGTTGAACGCACAAAAAATCTGAAATTTCAGTCGAAAGTCATTGTGTCAAATTCCGGCATTTACCTATAGAATTTACATTTAAGCGAAATAAAATAGAACTTTAATTATATTCGTATATTAAACATTGACCGTGAGTACTTGTGAGGTGAAATTATATGCAACTAAATCAGCAATAGGTTTTATTATTTTCATTAAAAGTTTTTTTTATTGATATGTATGCCCTACAAATTTCTAGAAAAACTTTCTAAATATGTATAAATATAAAAAATTGATGAAATTCAGTAAACAATAAACAAAAAGTTCGTTCATTTAAATTAGTATTGGATTTTCATGACGAAAACTAAAAAAAAATCAACCACCAACAAGACGAAAATTATAAAGTTCAGCTTTTATGTGTGCTTTTGGCACTTCCCCCACCACAAACAACTTTCATCTGAATTTTCAGATGAGAATTTCTTGTCTGAAAATTCAGATGAAACGTAACTAAACGTAACTAAAAGTCACTAAAAGTCATCTAACTTTTTATGACAGCTGGCCAATCAGAAGCTCCAAAAATTCAGAAATCTGAAAATTAAGATGTAAAACGTAATCGATTGAACGCACCCATTTTCTTGGGATGATCCTGATCCAGATCCGTAGATAATAAAACACGGCTATTGATGACAGATATGATATTACAAAAAGAAAATAATCTCTAAATAATTTTGTGCTCATACTTTGAATTTCAAAATGATTTTTTTAAAGATACAATCCTGAACAAATGTCAGTTTTATCAAAGTTAAGGTTTTGACATTTTTGAATAAACGAGAGAGAGAGTGATATGTATAATGGTATTTGCTTGAAAGCCCTGCTGGGTTAAATTTGATCCCTAGATTTAACGAGAGAGAGTGATATGTATAATGGTGTTTGCTTGAAAGCCCTGCTGGATTTAATTTGATCCCTAGATTTATTTAGAAAATATTTAATTTAATTAATTGCAAAAACGGAGATATCTGCGATACTGATATTTTAAAAATCTGCGTTTTTTTTTTGGAAAATGTGATTATTTCAACGCAAATTTAAGAGATACTAATTAAGATTATGGTAAATTATCATTTTTTAAATTTAATTGTAAATAAAGCACACAAATACAAAAATGACAGTTAACAGAGAATCTAAAATGCAAAAAAAAGTAACATCCTCTGTGATGTTATAATAATAATTCCTTTTTTTTTCAGATGTTTTAGTATCAACGAAACGTGAGGTACCACGATTACAAGATCTTAACCGTGATGAGATAAGTGATTTATTCACCACGGTATGTAAAATTCAAAAAATGTTAGAGGAGATTTATGGTACGTCAGCTGCAACAGTATCAGTGCAAGATGGTCCCGATGCTGGACAAACCATTAATGTAAGTAATTTTGTATGTGTTTTTTCTTTGCGTTGCATTTCCTCTCTTAACTATTCTTTTATTTGACTCCCTACAAACATATTTATACCAAAATTAATCACCGATTTAAGAGAATTAACTTGTAACCATGTTATCAACAAATTTTTGAACGTTGAACCTTAGTTGAACCTCACTTAATGGTATCTACCGAAGGTATTGAGCTTCGCTAGAAAAAATACATCATGATAAATAGAAATAACTTTGGTCATAAAAACAAAATGCATTCGGGTACTTTGAGGACTGCTTTTTATATCCGCTCAGCACATAAGAGTGGTTGTGTATAGCCTCTTTCTTTCCGTTGTTGTAGTATTTTACAGATTCACTCAGGTATTCATAGCTTGCTTCGTTGATCTTTAACCAAGGTTTACACAGATTTTCTTGATAACCCAACAAGATTTGTCAAGATTTTTCAGCGAGTTCTCAAAAAAACAATTCCTGTTTAACACAGAAGAATCGCTATAGCAACACCCGTCATTAAAATCGCTCACTCATGTAGCAAAGGACATCTTCAATGGTGTAGCGCGGTTGCCAATGACTAACTCCCGTTAGAAAGAGAATAGTCTTGAACGATTCCATTTATGTCATCTGAAATGCAACTCTTGTAGCCAGTAGAAAAGTTAAAAAGTTGAGTCAATTTTTGCTGCAGCTATAGCATAACATTGTAGAGCTGTGTACTATTTTCGGACCTTGTAACTTTTATAGTGATACGTGCTGCAGGTGCTGTTGTTGACATTTAAAGCGCGAAACAAGAAGTTCTGTCCTCTAATAATTAAAACTTAAAATTCGTTTTAAATAAATTTCAAAAAATGAATAGAAACTACTTAAAACGTTTTCTATTTATTATAATAGTTAAATTAATTAAGTAGAAAATAATTAAGGATTTTTTATTAAAAGGGATGTTAATTTACATTTCAAAATTATCTGCAGCCGCGAATCCTCAAACAAAACAAAAATGCTTCATATGTTCATGTCACTCTTCAAGTTTATTCGTAACCTCAACTCGCCAACACAAAAAACCTAAATATATTTTACGGCGAATTTAGGGCGATCCCAGGTCTCCTAAAAAAAAAAACAGTATTTTCTTCCCAGGATGAGTTTAGAATTTCCATTTTCGTAGTAGATTTAATTTATAACAGTTATAACAGTTTATGGTCATTTAAAGTGGGTTTGGTCTGCTCCGCGTGACTTGAAAAAAAAAAAGTGTGAGTGCCGGGACTCACGGTTAAGATGTGTAAACATACGTAACGTAACGTGAATCACAATCACGATCACAGGATACGTTACGTTTTTTTCACCCTACCGCCAGTATAGATGTTTACACAACAAAAAAACTGGTTGCCCGAAGTATACCCATCATGAGTCGGGGGCATTGGCCCAGCGGAGCCACATTAACAGTATCTTTATAAACTTCCTTAAATAAAAGATGTTATTTTAAATAGCTTAAAAACACTTATTTTATTTATATATATACTTAAATATATTTCGAAAGCTATGCTATGAAGTAAGTTTTATACAGGGTGTCCCATAAACAATGGTCCAAACTGAAACTGGTAATACGCCAGGTCATGTCCACTCAGAATTTAGTAACTTAACCATTACCAAGAACTTACTTGAATTTTCTGGAAAAAGACGGGTTTTTTTTGTTGGACATCTTCCCTCGGACATGCTCCTCGCCGTTGTCTAGTCAAGGAGGCTTCCGCACGACGGCTGCCCAGCACATAGTAGTAGTATTGTAAAACGCTTCTGAAACAATGTTTACCTTGAACGTTTGATCGGACATAGAGGAACAATTTTGGGGCAATCTCGGTCACGGGACTTTAATCTGTTAGAATTGTTTTATGCTAGGGCTGCCTCGAGGGAAAAGTGTAGGCATAAAAGTAGCATTATTGAACTGCAGCAACGGAAACAAAGGGCTGCTCAAGAGATACAAAATTCTGGAAGCACAAATGTCTTGAAAAAACAGGGTTGAAGTAGGAGTTTTTCGAAATTTCAAAAAAAACAGCCGTTACTCGAAAACCGTAATGATGCGCAACGGACAAGTTACTAAATTCTGAGTAGTCATGACCTGGCCTATCACCAGGGTCAGTTTGGACCATTGTATAAATAATAATACAAATAAAATTTTTGATTGATATATTAAATACAAATAACTCATTACAATCATGAATCTAAGTTATTTAAAATAATATCTTTTATTTATTTCATGAAAAAAAACACGTTGAAGAGCTCCAATATCAAATCAATTTAACTTCCTTAATTGAATGAATCTTATGATATTTAATTTTTATGATTTGTCATTTCAATATTTGCAGTCTAATAAATTAAAAAAAACTTCTGTTTTCATAAATATGATAGTTTTAGATAGGACATTTAATTCATTGATCCAATAGATCTTAAACTGCTAAGTAAAATATTAAAAAAAAATTTATATACATATTTGTTTATTTTTACATGAATCTCTTTATAAAGAAAACAAAATCTATTGATCATTTTTAATAGCACGTTCACTTCCATGTTATGCCTCGGCGTCCAGGAGACTTTAAGTACAACGATCAGATTTACACTCAACTTGAAAAATTATGTGAAAGTGAGAATCGTAATGTTACTGAAATGATTGCGGAAGCTGAAATGTATCGCAATTTCATTGCTAAAAGTCAAATTTAATTGAAGACAAAAACTAAGAAATCATGTTAGTTAGTAAGATTAAAAGTAAATATACAAAAAATTAATAAAATAACAAATGGAACAAAATTTGAAAATAAAAAAAAATAATTTTTTTAACTGATATTATTGGAGGAAGAAGTCGGCAATTGATCTGCTACTCGAAAAACATTTGCAGTTTGGTACGTGTTGCTGGACAAAATGAAGGGAACACTTTTGTGCTCTGATGGACTGATGCTAGCTGGAGCTGTTTTTGGTCTTCGATGTGAAAGCTATTTAAAAAAAAAATAAAATAAAATAATGTATTTAATATAAAATAAAAAATAAAAAAAATCACACATTTTACATATACATACTTACATTGAATGTTTTCTTCATTGAACTGCATTGTTGTTGTTTTTTTTTTAGTGTCTTTTCAATTTTACTATCATTCTCTATTCGTTGTTTCAAATTTCTATAATTCATAAATATATTATCGGCTAACCATTCGATGCCAATCCAAAGATTTTCCAATTCATTTGGATTGAAATGAATCGTTTTTATATTGATGAAATATCTATTTGCCAGATTTTCAAGAGCAAATCGATTTTCAATGTCATATAATTGAATTGTGTTATTTGCCAAATCTGATTTTGTGCCTATTAAAAGAATCACTTTTCCACGCATAAATTGATGGGAAGCAATTTTATTGAATAACTGAAATGTTGTTTGGAGTTTTTGAATATCGATCGACATATCGTAGCAAAATATTAATCCCATAGTCTAAGAAAAAGTAAAAAAAAAAAAAATGTATTCAAAGCTGTATCTATAGTGTAAATTCATAAACATCGAACATTTGCTTTGTTGTTTTGCTGGTGCGCAACACAGTTGATGCTGAAGCAAGTTTGATTGAAGTTTGCGCATTACAATTAATTAATTAATAAATAATTAATTAACAATTTACACTAAAACTGTTGCTGGTTTGATTTCTTTATGAAGTTTGACGCAAGTGATTGCGAATCAACTCTGCAACGATGCGTTAGTAAATTTACACTTATATACATGATTATAACTAATTTTAAAAGAATTGAATAGATTCAATATTTTTTTTGTAGCATTTTTAAAACATTGACAAAAGACAAAAATGGAGTCCTTATGTGTTAGTTTTTATTTCTGCATTGAAATTTTTAGAATGAACAGCTAAGCAGTAAAATTAAAGCCCATTTTAAACTTAGACCAAACGCAAAGAATTCAAAATGTTGAGTACCAGAGTGGCCTATCTCACTTAGGCCCTTTTTGCACTCGAATTTATCGTGTTTAGTTAGGCCAAGAGTTCCATGAACTTATAGAATGGCAGAGTAATGCTTTAATTACAATTTAATTGATTAAATTGATAGCTATCTCGAGTATGCTGAAAAAATAAATCTACAAGTAGGTGATACAATAATTCAGCCATATTAGTCCTGCGTGCGTGCGTTACTTTCGTTGCCGTGCCGTGTTGCCGAGTGTTTTTAACTTACTCTAGAATAATAATGATGCCATAATTTTTGAATTTGTCTAGTGCCACCGATTTCAGTGATAGAGAGTGAACACTTTGGTAATTTTGCTTTAAAGTATTGAACGCCATTTGTTGTCTCATGCAGGGTTCTCTTCTTTCCAGCAAGTATGTGACCAATTTCGGTTTTTCCAACATTCTCCATGCCCAAAAGAAGAATTTTCAATTCTCGGCTAGAATAAAATAAAAAAAAACAAATTGACTTTAAAAAATCTCGTTCACTATACACAATACCTACAAGCTTCGAGTAAGTAGCCTAGAAAACCACACTAACCTTTCTGAATCGACGATGTTTCTTTTTTTCCAACAAACACAACAATAACAAAAACATTTACGAAGATTAAGTTTCCTTTTTATCATGTTTATTTTCTTCTTCTTCTTCTTCTGTTGTTATTTGTTTGTTTTAGAACTGATCTTAAATTTAAGCATACCTAGTTTTTTTTTGTTATTGATAAATATCAACAATTTGTTAGTAAAACTGTTTGATGTTAGAGATTGACTAGGTTTAATTTCTTTTTTTATTTTGTTGTAATATACTACCCGAAAAAAAATAAATAAAAAAGACAAACAAATCGTTGCCATGGTATTTGATATTTTTTGGCACTGAATTGTTTTGAAAAACTGACCATTTTTTGAAGCTTTTAACAGCTAGCTTTAAAGCTCTTATAATACCAGACTTAACGACACGAGAATAGTATCAGAAATTCTTACATATTTTTAAACGCAATTATCTTAATTTTGGCATAAGGAATATGTACTGGCTTAAAATACTATTGCCATTCAAATTTATTCCAGGTCAAAAGTCAAAAATATATATTGACTGTTTGAATATCTTCTAAGTTTATGCTTCGCATGGACAAAAATTAAGATAATCATGCCGATTATGGGATCCGTAGTGCATTCCCATTTATCATGAAAAGAAAAGAACACTGTACTGAGAATCACTGCGGATCCGGTATCGACATGAATATTTTTTGAAGTAAATATTATTATAATCTATTAAATTGAAAGGAAAAGTAAAAAAGCCGGTATTTTTGACTTTGACATTGGATTATTTATATTTTTAGTTTTTTTTTAATATAGTTAAATCTATAAAATTATAACATACCAGAAAAAAAATTCATTATTCTTAAAAATTTTGTAAAAAACTAAATTTCGATAAATTTTACCCGTCAAGATTTGTAAATATGTAAGTAAAAAACCCATATTTTCGACAATTCGCTTTTTTGGTAACGTGAATTTTTTTACAAAATTGCAAAAAATTTTCACAATTTTTCACAAATGCCTGTTTGTTAGCTCAAAAAAGTTGCAACGAGGGCACAAATTATTTCCCCTCCATTGGATAACTTGCAAATTTCTGTGTGCAAGGAGTGTAAAATACAAAGCTGCCAGTGTATGTCACTTAATTTTACAAAATATTCATTTCAGTATTCACGATCTTAATTGAAAATCGCATACGGCCGAACTCAACGTGTCACCGCTAAGTGTTTTCGTCCCCAGAAGCGCTTATCCGGACGGAGATTATCGTAGATTTCAGACTTGAAGCAGATTCAAATAAGTCCATAAAAACCAGTGCTACATTTAATTTATCATTTTTCAGTATAAAAAATAATTTTACAATTTAAAAATTACAAGATTCAAAATTTTTTGTCACCGTTTGACGTCTTGTATACTAAAGTGACATGTTATACAAAATGTGGTTCAGTGCGTTTGTTAACTTCTTGACAAGTTTTCCGCTCTTGAGAGTATTTTCTCCTTTCAAAGTTTGACAGGTTTTACAGCTTTTTCTTAAAAAAGATATCAAACAGACTGATCGGTTGATGGAAAAAAGTGTTAAGACAATTTTTATAGAAAATGTTATTTAAAATGAGAGCATATCATTACGATTCTATAACTTCACCATTTAAGAGAAAAAATTGATATTTTTGAAAAATAATAATATCTCTTAAATGATCAATGGTAAGAAAGATATGTGAACGTTAAATGGCTAGTTAAGAACAGAAGTGATCCAAGTAACATTTTTTGAAAAATTGAACTAAGTATGTTATTGGACTTCTAAAACATTAATTCAGTTAATGCAAAAGAGATTTTAGGAAAGACTAAGTCACATTAATATCTATCATAAAAAAAGTAAATAGTAATAAAAACATTAGTCACATTTGTGATAATAAAGCAAACGCGTTTGGCTCATTATCTCAATACTCACAAAATGCTACTTGGATCACTTCTGTTCATTATTAGCCAATTTTAGGAGTTACATACATACTTGTAAGAACATTGTACTATATAGTCATGTTTTCGAAAAGACTCCTAGTCACTCAACTAACATTTTCGTCATTGAACTTCTTTTTTAAGGCAATCCAAACGGTTAGTCGGAGGGAAAAAATGTGCCGACAGATTTTTTATGTGAATCAGCAAATTAAATTCGATTTAGTTTTACTGATAATACTGCCTTTAGACGACTGCACTTTTTAATGAAAAGGAACATCTTTACTCTGCAATTTTTCAACCTAAGGAGGTAATTTCTTCGTTTAAAAGCCGTCTACTCTAAGATCTTGCACTAAACTTCACTGATTAAAAATAATTCTTGTTTAATTTGAGTTTATTAATAAAGGTTCATGATGTTTTTTAGAAAAACATTATTTATTTAAGGTTAATATTATTTCTCAAGCTTCAATAAACTTAAAAGTCTACAATTCTGTGTTTCTATATAATAGATCGTAAAATTCAATGTATTTTCCTTTTTTTTAATTCAGAATGATTCCTGGGGATTAGCAAAAGAAGTATAGAGGTATTGTTTGCACAAAAGTCATCATGCACCATGCATGGTGCGAAAAAAAAAATTGACAAACACTATCTTGGATGTCAGTATGGCGCATTTAAACCCCAGCTCAACGAAAACCCTTTGGTTTGGATTCGAGGGGAAGTGCGTAACGCAATCGGCTTTTGTGTGTTCTTTGAATATACATACTGACAATGAGGTTGGTATTTCTTTATTGTTTTTTTTGCGGATTTTGCCCTAATAGAAGTTCTTTCACACCTTACTTAAATCAATATCGCTCGCATCTATTTGGTGCTTTCGTTTTTTTTTTTTATTCATATGTATGTACATTTATGTGAATTGTGTAGGCAAAGGAACTGTTTGATGCCAAGGGCTAAAGACACAGGGCCCTAACACTGGCTATACATACATACAATACGTTCGTTCTGGTTGGGGGTGCATTATTTTCAATTAAATGAAGAATAACAGACAAAAAAAACTTGACTAACAATATTCGTATTCGGGTCTTCCTTGGCTATAGCTTATTATGTTGCTGGTACGTACACTGAAAGAAAAAAAAAAAAAACATGGTGCAAAGGCAATCTAATATCATTTATTTATTCACGAAATAAATTAAGCTATCATAAGATAAGTACAGAAATGGTAGGGAATAGAGCGATGAATATCGTCTCCAGCTTGAAGCATTATGGCAGTTTTTCAGTAAATTTGACAGTTATTATCTTAAACCAGCTCCTAATTCCCATTTCTACCATAATAATTTAACCTTAAGGACGAGTGGAATTTGATAGATATAGTGGTATATTTTATCCAAAGTTTAATTTTTGACACTAATGAGGTTAATATGTATATGTATAAACGAAAAATTTAATATCCGATAAAATTTAATCGAATTTTTAATCTTATTAACACACGGTCTTAGTTTGACAGTTGATTTTCTGTCAATTTGTAAAGAAATAGTTTTTGTTTTGTGTATGCGTATTAGTATAGTAGGTACACATACATCATTTATGGTTCAACGTATTTTTTTTATTTATTTAAATAAAAAATATAAGCACACTTCCATCAGGACATGCGGATAAGGAATTGAGTGATTCCTTTGAATTTTAATTAATTTAAAAAACAAATATCATTTCAATTAATAAACTTTTATTTAAAAAAGGACGACAGGAAAATAATAATACCTAAGATTTTGATATATGTACAATGTACATATTTTTATATTTTACCTATTTCTCTTGTTTTTGTTTTTAAGTGTTGAATTATTTTAATTCAATACTTTTTCTGGATACTTAAAATAAGTGTAGCCGTGTTTTTTTGGGATTTTATATATAGTCAAGTATAGAAATTCCCAAAAAAACCCATCCGCAGTAGCCTACCCATTCGCAGTAGGATTCTACTTCTGCTTTTATTGGCAGTAATTTTATTGTGGATGTTGTATTCGTAACTTGTGTAAAATCCTACTGTACTTTGAATAGCTTTCCCAAAAAAACACGACTAATATCTCAAGACATCCTTGACTTGAAGCTTTTACAGTCTATAAAATATATTTATAAAAAATTCTTTAATTCGTTGTGAAAAATTGTTTTTTTTAACAAATTCGCATATGCAATATTAATTTAAACATTTTGGCCGAAAACACGTTAATTCGTTTCTGAGAAAGTTGAAAAATAAAAAGAAATGGTAATTTCCCAAGGAGATTTCAATTTCTGGGCTCTGGGATCTTAGCACCTCATAATGTGGGATATTTGCAAAAAAAAAAAAAAAATGAATATCTATTGCTGAATACTGAATCTAGTTGACTTTTAATGAGGATTAAGAATCCTTTCAGATGGTATTTTTTGTCGAATATCCCACAGATCTTCGGCTAAAAATCTCAACGACCTTGAAAAAAACTTTAAAAATTTGTTAAAAAATATTTAAGGTTGACCAATTCACTAAAACTAATTGACCTGTTATTAAGATCAACTGAACTTACAGAGTGTATATTTTGTTTTCGAATATCCCCCTGATGCGCTGTGGTCACAATATCTACAACCTTTAAAAAAAAAATATTTAAATAAACTCTTTATCTGACCAATTACTGAAAATAGTTGACTATTTTTTTTGATATGGTGGCCTTTCAATTGTCATACCTTTTTTTTTGTGCGAATATCCCACAAATGTGTTGCTAAAAATCTCTAATGACCTACCTTGAAAAAATTTGACCATTGATTAAAAATTGTCTATACTGACCAATTTCAAGCTCAGAGCTCAGTTTGTGGTTTGAAAAAAAATATGCTAAATTCGTTCCTAAATTTCTCTAAAAAGAAGAAGAACTATAGAGCTGATTTTAAGCGTGCATCTAATTACTCGCGGATTCGTGTCACGCGTACACGTGTAGTTAACAAAAATTCAACACGTGTAGGTAAATAGAAATACACGTATAAATTATGGTGGTTAAGCAATTTTAAGATATTTGTAGTTTGTACAGTGTAAAGAAACGGTTTTTAGGTACAACTTGATATTATGTCTCACAAAAAAAAATATTTTCCAAAAAAATTAGTTTCGCCACTGTATCTATTTTTTAAAGCCTTTTGAACCAAAAAACAGCATAAGTACGATTTAAAAGTAATTACACGTGTATTGCTTTAATACACGTGTAATATTAAATACACGTGTAAATATAAATACACGTGTTCATACACGAATAATTTAAATACACGTGCACACATGCACTATAGGGGGCTCTAGTGAACACTTTTTCATTCTTATAATGCCTATTTATCATTTTCGAGCTTTGCCATTTTATGCAAGCCAGATTTGGTTATAGACTTTTAAGTCAGTTTTCCTTATGCCAAATTTTGTTTCGTGATTTTATAGATTTTCGAAATTTTTATTTTTGCATTCTTTGATGAGATTTGACCAGAAAATTCTGAAATTATTTTCTATCCTTATTTGTCTGGATTTCTTGGTCATGTTTGTTTATTCTGACGGAGTTCGGGTTCGGGTTATTCCCGGAGCCAAAAACAGAACTCAGAGTTTGAAAATAATCGAGTTTTTCTCTTTGATTATGCCAACCGTATAATGAGACCACTACCTACCTCCAGATAGTCGGTTGGTAGGTCGGTCCACTTCTATACCACTTTATCGGGTGGTGTATACTATGGGCTCTTGTAATTGGACTTTTTGCCTCCTATACTTGAATGGGCTCATAATGTATACTTTTTCAACTTACGTGCTTCTTTTTTTTCTTATTTTTTTTCTCTTTATTTAACGCTGCATTGTTGCTATGTTTCTTGCATTTTTTTTTGTACCCTCAGAGAATCCATCTATAGCTCAAGCCTACATGATATTTATGCTCTCTGGGTTGTCAAAGAACAAGAACACCCCGTGATGTGTAGAAGCGTAAAGAATTTATATACATTTATATTTTATATATCTACATTATATGGAACACAGTCATAAAAAATATTTAAAAAATATGGGGGTGGGCAATAGTGCCTTAGGGGGAGAATAAATACAGAAAAGAAATAAAATAAAACAAATTCAAGCAAACGCATAACCCAACACTGAACTGATCTGGGGCTTTAATAATAATAATAATAATAAAAAACAACAACAAATGAAAAGTGCGTAGATGCACAATTTTTGCAACGCACCCTTTGCCTTTGAACAAAAAAATCCACTTGAGGGTAAACTTTAAAACTTCTGGACGTGTGGGTTAATGTTTTTTTTTTTTTTTTCTTAACACTTCGCCCTAACCTACCTTCATATATTTTTCTTTTGCCTAACGATGAGTATAATATTCCGGTAAGGCAACTGCAATGGATGGGGCACAATAGGAATTTAAAATTAACAAAAAAGAAGTAAAAGTGCACGTTTTGGTTGCACGTAATTGCTCTTACATACGATGCTTGCTAGGATATTTATGAAAATGGAGTTTTCGTGAATAATATTTTTTTTATAAAATTTCTTCAGTTTTAATTATAGGATTTAAGCTTTTTTAGATTTATGGGGATTTTGGGTTTTCGGGATTTTGGTTTTTCAAGATTCTGACTCCAATCCAATTTGAACGTACCAAATTGATCATTCATTAATTATCATAATTAATTAATTATAAGCATATGAAGGCACTAAGTCAAAAAACATTGTTTTGAGTAAATTGATATTTTATATTTGTTTACTCGTGAAAATTCAATACCGATGGTAATTTTTTCATTCGATCACATAAAAATCTCTATTGACATTATGACTTAAGTTTCCAATTGAAAATTTTAGTTTTTGCCAAACCAATTCGAAAATATTGGAGCAGAACTAAAAAATATGCTGACTTGGTGCTTTTTAGCAGAATTGATATTGCAATATTCAGCCCTATCGAGGTATTCATTCGGAGAACTTCCGATACGAAACGGAATTCCGATCTGAACTCAGTTTACTTTCGAGATATTCGTTGCGAAACGAAATAAAATGATAAAACGATCGCGTTCGTTTGACTATTTTACTTACAATTTTGTAGTTGCCATTTCCGAACAGATTCCGCAATGATTTTTCATCGGACAACTTCTGAAGAAATTCAACGCATAGCTGTCAAAAATTGTTGACTAATCGCATTGCGCCGCTGCGCGATAGAATGGGAAGTATTTTGCTTATCGGAACATATCGGAGAAAAATTTCTTCCGAACGGATACCTCGATAGGGCTGATTGTAAAGTTCTAATAAGTATTTTTCGGAGTTAAATAAAAAAGTTAAATAAAAAAATATGTGCACGACTAGGTCGCATCAACTTGCTCTTATGTGCGATCACACTGTGTTTTTAAAGTTTTAATAATTCAAAAACTATACTTATCTTATAAGAGAAATAAATTAGTTATGGGAGCCTATATTGTATACCACCTGCTTAAAGCGTAGTTAAGTTTAAGGTATTGTTATGCGAGTAGGTATATTTATTTATGAACAATACTTATAGCACCGTGTTGCAAATATGCATGGAACTTACAGTTTAGACTGAAAAATTGTAAAAAAAAAATATTTAATTAAACATAAATTGATTAAACAACCTCTGGGGCCCAACTATGTAATTCCATTCTATAATAAAAATCTAAATCGCTAAATCGGAACTCTGTAACTCTTTAAGAATGTTTTAATATACGATAAATCGAATGCTCTATGAACTTTCGCATAATCTAGGAACTACCTACCTCGAAAGTAAATGTCAAAACAAATCAAAATCGTAAATAATCATTTGACATCAAATGTGTTATGCGAGCAATTAAAACAAAAACATTTTTTTTTGTTAATGTAAGTAAATATTTATTA
Source organism: Epistrophe grossulariae (assembly GCA_929447395.1). Lineage (NCBI taxonomy): Eukaryota > Metazoa > Arthropoda > Insecta > Diptera > Syrphidae > Epistrophe > Epistrophe grossulariae. The sequence goes on from OV839570.1 coordinate 7,927,024, forward strand.
AAAATTAATAGGGGTATTCATGTAACGTCGGAAACTTTACGATGTCGTAAAATCGTAAAGTTTCCGACACACGTTTCATGAACGTACATAAAAACATTTTTCGTAAATGTGGTAAACAAATCAGCTGTTCGTTAAACGTCGGAACAGCTTAAAAAAAAAAATTAATTTTAACATTCGTAAAATTTGCCATCCGCAATTTAAAAATGCCCAAAATAAGCCAAAAAAGTAAATTTATACAATTGTTGAACAAATTGCTTTCAATGATCGAATTACATACATAGTTGGGCCCCTGAAATTGTTTTGACACCAATGCGATGTACATCAAATTTTATAATGAAAATCGTACGAGCCGTTTTTGAGAAAAATGAGATTTTCAATATCGGTTTTTAAACATTTGTATGGGAGCTACCGTTATTTTTGGTTATAAGAATAATTTTCATTTAAAATCTGCTAGATAATGTTAAAAAACTGCTGGGTGCTAAATTTAATAAAAATTGACCGAGTCGTTTTCGAATTATTAAGTTCTCAAATAAAATTTTTGAAATCAAAAAAAAAATTTTTGAAAATTTTGGTACACAAAACTCTTAAAACTTTTTCAAACATTCTCCATAAAAAATTGATCAATATCAGTTGAAGTGTTTTTGAGAAAATCGAAAATCCAATAAATGGTTCTACGGGAGGTACCATTTTTAACCATTTTTCGGATTTTTTTGTTTTCAAAAAACACTAACTAACTTATGAATTAAATTTTTTAATTCATAAGTCATCAACTAGCTTATGACTTAATGATTTTTTAATTCAAAAATTCGCCACCCTGGTTCTAAGCATATGAACCACATTGGAGCGATAGCGACACACCACTCCATCTCACACCCCACGAGATAGTTGTGGTTCCAGCTTAAGTCACTTTAATGCTGTATTATAACAGTATATTGTATTTTTTTCTATATGACATTCAAAATGCACTAAGTCAACCTTGTGCGTTTTAGCAATATTATAAAATCTTTAACTGACTTTAACTGAACATAACCTCAAATAATTCATATTTACCGTTGAATAATGACTTAGGAGGTGTTTGGAGTACATAGAAATCATCATTTTTGATCACTTTGCATTAAAATGTAAAAATCCTAAAAAATTGACTAAGTGCCTTTTGCTTTTACACTCACGATCTGCTAATTTGGGATAAGAATGGAAGGACTGCTTATAAATCTTTATCTTTAATTTTTTTTGTCAAGCCAGGACCCATGTTCTGTAACTCGGCGATAACTTTTCGCAGCGAGAAACGGCGAAAAATGGAACAAAACCCATAGGATTCCTATGAGTTTTGTTCCATTTTTCGCCGTTTCTCGCCGCGAAAAGTTATCGCCGAGTTACAGAACATGGGTCCAGGAGATATTTTTTTCCCACGGGCTTGCGTCAAAAACGACAACTTTGAATCTAGGAATACCCTTGCGATTCTGTCGCAGAAAATTGAAGACATTAGTATTAATGTGAAGTGAACGACCGCACATGATATACTAAGGTACAAGAAAACGTGACGCCTAATTGAAATTTGTTTCATTTTTCTGGCGAAGCAATTTTCGAAAATCAAAAATAATCAAATGTAATTATAGGTTTGGTGCATACAATTGCGATTAAAATTACGATCACACGATTTTTTAGTTGCAAGAAATGAGTTAAATATGATTTTGAATGTGAATGCACACGTCATAATATTATGTATATGCGACTGAAAATTCGCAGCTATTAAAAAAAATTAAACAGATTCTACTTTTTGAGAGCGTTTTGTAAGTCTCAAAATCAAAAATATCAATATTATCTAATGAGACTTCCACCCCCGTGGGTATTTATGAAAAAGTTTTTCATACTATTTTCTATTTTTTACGACTGAATAGTCGTAAAAACAGAAAACTTTCTGTGCCAGTCGTGTTAGTGCATCAACATTAACCAAAGCGGTAACCATCATGATGTGGTGCGCTGGGTTGATGCAGTACGATAGGAACGCAATCAGACTAGGGGTGGCCATGCCCATAATATATAAATTCTTTGAATCCATTTTTTTTTCTCCTTCTTCCTTCTACTATATAGACTTAGATCCAGCATTCTGGTTTCTGTTAAGCATTATCCTTTGAGTTTGTGCTGAGTTTCCTTTTGTTTTTTTTTTTTTTTACCGAATATATATGTGCGCACAACTCAGTATGCAACTACAACTGGATTCTTTATTCTTAATTCTTATAATGCTTCCCTCGGTTTCATTTTTTGTTCTTGCGGTGTGGTAGCTTGATAGCCTGGTAAAGCTACTATACAACACATTGATGCCTCAGTTCTGTTACCTTGCTTCCTTCAACTGCATTGTGGGTATGTGCATCGTGCATGTGCAGTGTGTGTGCCAATTTAAGGTGTGAATTGCATTCAATTACAAAAAAAAAATATGCGTTACGCACTTTTTAAAATAAAGGGGTTGTTCTGTTGCAGGCAGGGGAGTTTACATAAATGCGACGAGTATGATATTTAGCAAACAAAAAATCTTATATATGTATAAGTATAGGTAGTATAAGGTATACCCACTTTTTTAAAAAAGCAAAAATACTGCAAAAAAATCTTTGAAAAAAAAAATGAACATACACAATTGATGATAAGGACAAGAAAGCATGTCCTCCATTCCTGCAAAGAATCACGGGTGCATATGCACATGTCGACGATGACGCGACTGACGACGCACGATGCAAGCAAAGGTTATCGATGCATTTTTCTATAAAAAAGGTATAAAAGTTTTCATGAATCGGTGACAAGAGGGGTACTTGAACAATACGCTAGCATACTTGAGCTACCTATTAACTGAACATTTTTCACTGGCCATATTATAAAGTAGGTAAGGAATTTACGAGTATGATGTAGAATGTAGGTAGGTATATAGGTACAATAGGGCAAGTTTTGCTGGCATTTCTAAAAGAAATTGAATTGGAGAATTTAATCAAATATCATATGACATATACCTAGAAAAGACGAAAATGTTGCTTACGCACAATACTTTTTTTTTTGTATGTATAGGTGTACGTAAACATCTAAAACCTTAAAGACTGAATCGATTTTCATTAAAATTGGATTCTACTAGTTTAACGTATATTTATAGACTAAGTGATGCTACATAGAATCCAAATTGAACCAGGATACCTCCAACCAACTTGTTTCTCTTATCGATCTGTAGCACACGCCAAGTTGCCTGCAATTTGCGTGCCCCACTTCTGCGCCGCCATCCCACGAAGACGGAATCAAAGATTTTTCTGATCGAAACTTTGGTATCCATATTCGCCCTAAATTTTTTTAAATCACATGGATAATATTCCTTTAAAATCCATGGTTGCTATGTCTTAAACTAGTTCGATAACCCAATTTAAAAATGTTTGAAAATAAGCCCAATAACAATGCAAACAATTTCCTCATAACTTCAATTACAATTTCTTTTTAAAAATAAAAATGGAAATTCTGGGAATAACAGAGAAACCTAATAAAATTAAAGTGAAGATTCTTGCCGTCGCGTTGATTTGAAATGTCAAAACCAATGAGTAGAGTACCTATATTCAGTTCAGTGGAGCCAAACTGAGGAATGGCTTTAAGAGTATGTTTAAGGGGAGAAAAGTATTTTATTGAAATAAATTATATGTAAAAAAAAATCGCCAAAGATATAAATTTGGGTTATTTATAGAACAATTATGATTGAGCTGTCATATACTGAAATTGCTGTCGGCAAATTTGGAAAAAGATAGTCCAATTTCTGATAAATAGCCCAATCTGGCAACCCTGCTTAAAACAAGCCTTAAGTTGATCTCATTCACCTTTGGCAAAGGCTTCAAGCCTTTCCGGTATTATAAGCTGCGCTTCCTACTCGATTGCATCTATACCAATAAAGAAACGACACTGGATGCCCAGGTTTAGATTAATTGGAATGACGTCTGCTATCTTAGACTGTAATTAAGTATCGTCTGTAATCTTAGACTGTAATTAAGTATCGTCTGCTATCTCAGACTGTAATTTAGTGAAGTCTGCTATCTCAAACTGTGATTTAGTGACGTCTGCTATCTCAAACTGTGATTTAGTGACGTCTGTTATCTCAAACTGTGATTTAGTGACGTCTGCTATCTCAGACTGTAATTTAGTGAAGTCTGCTATCTAAAACTGTGATTTAGTGACGTCTGCTATCTCCAACTGTGATTTAGAGACGTCTGCTATCTCAGACTGTAATTTAGTGAAATCGGCTATCTCAAACTGTGATTTAGTGAGGTCTGCTATCTCAGACTGTAATTTAGTGAAGTCTGCTATCTAAAACTGTGATTTAGTGACGTCTGCTATCTCAGACTATAATTTACTGGACTCTTCTATCGCAGTCACAAATTTGAGTTTTAGTAATGTGTGATTTTATTAGTTCTTTAAGCACAAAATTGCCTAAAAGCCAATTGAGTTATATAAATTTCGCAATAAGAATATACAAATTATGGAAAAGTTTTTGGAAAAATGTTATTATAAATTATATAGACAAGACACTATAAATTTGACTTACTTATAACATACGTATAGAAAGACTGTCATGCCTACACTCCGCTTTTAATTTAAATAATAAAAATCAGTGCTTAATCAAACGAAGAGTAACTTGGCGCAGGGACATAAGTACTTGATGGACCATAGGTTCCCGAAGGAATAATTTTGTGCAGTTCGAGTGGGTAATAAGTCCCAAATCCATTTCGGGACTTTTTTTTGCCCCAGTCGAAAAGAACAAAAATGGTTTTTTTTTGTCCCTTCGAAGATATGACATAAGAATTCCAAAAAGTAAAATTCCGAAAACCACAAAGCTTGCCACCCAAGATAATGAATTGTCTAAGAAAACTATTGACAAAAGTCCCTTTGGTTCTTATGGCCTGCATATACTTATGTCCCTGTGCCAAATAACTCTTGTCAATTGCTGCTTCTTTGCTTCTTTCAATTGAGTACTAAACCATCTCTCGAGCAATTGAAAAATGTCATTTTTATAAGGTTCTACATCATCCCACTTCTTTTGATAGTTGTTGGTGCCGAAGTTCATCATTTTGGGACACTACTCATGTCTATTAATACATAACCAGAGGAGGCTTCCCTTACGTATATGCAATGTATACATATAACATACATATATACCTATCATAAGTGCCAGTCGGTTGTCATACTCGAACGAAGTCTGTCAAGATACCACACTTTCCACTACTATGCATCACATCGGTTTTGATTCCCCATTTTAAAGTTATAAATACGCCGCACCACAGCGAACTATCACTTCGAATATACAAATTCTTCCAAACATAATAGCGCATCATATGGCATTGGTGTATTGTATATGGTGAATGTATAGATTCACTAAGAATCATAATACTCGAATATAAAAGAAACTTGCAGAATGAATTTTCTATTGACAGCTCGCCGATGATTGTTGGAAAGTCTGCAATTTGGACAAACAAATCATCATTTTTTTTTTCAACTTCTCGTTGCGTTTAAATTGATCAGTACATAACCTATCAATTAAATTCCTCGTCGCCACCATAAAGCACCAAAAAAAATATGATGTCTGGTGTCATGCTGGCTGGTTGACTGTCTGACTGGCTGGTGCACTTCAAGAAAAAAAAAAAAAAAAACAAATGCAACTCTATTATTTGGTAATTCACTAACATCAGAGCCCGTTACCATCATCATCATCATGTTCCATTCTCTATCAATTATATTTCGCAGAAAAATTAAACATACTCCTCGGTCACACAGATTTGCTCGTTTGGCTGAATTTTCGTTTCTAAAATGGCATAAAACCAGTACCTATATGAATCTACATAGCTATGTTACCCAGCGGCTCCATTAGCAATACTTGAGGAAATAAATTGATTGGCTCGTTGCCATTGCCTTGAATATTGAATTAAAGTTTTTTATTATCAATAATTGTGATTTTAAAGAGCAAAAAACACTTGACTGTGGTCGTTATTTCTACACTGAGATTTGACAACTGAAATTAGCTGGCAATAGAAGGCCCATCCGGGCAATAAATTGTCATTGCCATTGAAATTGACATTGACATTGCCTCAAAATATTGCTAATAGAGCCACAGCGTTAGTAGTGTTAAAATTTAACTTGAGATCAAATTTAATGCACTTAAAACACACATGATCTTAGTTTAGTTTTTCAACAATAGAGTGCGCTCCTGAGGATAAAATTAAACCAACATTTTTGACGCGATAAAATCACCTCCTTCATTTGATACGATGTACATTTGTCAAAAATTGCACTTAGACCGTATGTTAGAATTGAATTAAAAATGTTCAATAAAATTTTAATAATAATTATAATTTGTTTATTGTTTCTTAATTCTATTTTACATAATACTACACTGACATTTTATTTTGTTTCGGTACCTAAGGGCCTAATTTTATACATTGTCTTTTTTTTTGTATAAAAAAATTATTTAAGAAAATTGACATTGTATAGTTATATTTTATCTGAGATTAAATTTTGATGTTTCCACGAATAGATTCACCTCACTAGTGTCAAAAACTGAATCTTGGGATAAAATTTAATGAACATTTTTTAATTCAATTCACACATGGCTTATATAAGAATCCAATTTATAACCATGTGCGAATTGGTTTAAAATTTCGATTGAATTTTATGCCTGATTAAATTTTGGCGTTTCCACGTGTATAAATTCACTTTATTAGTTTTAAAAATTTAACTTCAATTTCAATCTTATTAACATACGGCTTAAAGATTAAATTTAAAATCCTGTGGGAATTTGATTAAAATGTCGATACAATTTTACCCGAGATTAAATTTTTACGTGATAGATTCAACTCATTAGTGTCAAAAATTAAACTTTGAATAAAATTTAACACCCTAAATGCATTCGCACAATTAAAATTTCGATAAAATTCGAGATAAATTTCTGAAGTTTCTGCGTACAAATTCACCTAATTAGTGTCAAAAATTAAACTTTGGATAAAATTTAACACCCTAAATGCATTCGCACAATTAAAATTTCGATAAAATTCGAGATAAATTTTTGAAGTTTTTGCGTAAAAAATTCATCTAATTAGTGTCAAAAATTAATGTTCGTAAAAAAATTTAATTGGAAATTTTATTTTAAGTTTTCGTAAAAGAAAGGTTTCATTTTTTGGCATAACATGGCAGCTTCCTTGCACTTGGATTGAATGTCAACTAAATTATATTTTTTTTTTCGCGAACGCACCGCATGACCTTATTGTGTACCCGAGACAAGAGATAACATGTTGTCAAAAAAAAAGAAAAATCAGACAGAAAAAAAAACTAACAAACATAGACGATGTGATTGACCTGGTACTCCTGGTATGTAGATAGATTTGTCAACATCATCGGTCATCTAGGCAACAAGGGAGCCAGATTCTCATCCATCATCATCCCTCCATTGCAATCGATACGTTACCACCTTCACAGAGTATATATAGAAATACAATGCGTTATGACGAAGCAAAGGACAAGAACTGATGATATGATGATATTCTCAAAAAATTAAATACAAAAAAAAATTGTGTCTCTTTGCTATCAATTGAGTAACTGATTTTGCAAGAATATGAAAGATATAGTCTCGTTTGGAGGTGGATGGCGTTCAATGGTGGTGTTGAGAATATGAATATTGTTGAGCTCTGTTTTGAAATAAATTTATTTTTGAAAATATCTCACCTTTAAGGTTGGATCTGGTGAAACCAGCAGCTATATCTTTCGGCTTTTCTTGCCATGCGAAGAAGAAAGGATGTATCCACACTGAATCATATATACGAATTTATTGGCCTTTTGTGGTTTTAGGCTATTAAGTGGCTATAAGGATAGACGTTATTGATTCGGGTATACACATCGCCAGAGCGATTTCCACAAACCACGACAATAATTTGTGTCTTATGATCAAACGACATAGTTAGATGTTTCCTCTTGAAGCTTCAATGGGCTTAAAATGAACTTCTAAAAGAAAAAGTGATCATTTAAGAGGGAAATGATTTATTTTTGATTTTTATAAATGGTAAAGTTATCGAAAAAAAATATGATTATATGGATTAAAAAATAATCTAGTATTTACTGATAGTATATACCTACTATAGCAAGTGTGAACTTAATTTTATACATTTATCTATACAAATTGAAGTAAAACTACATTTTGCATTTTGCTGTTTTAGTATATCTAAATACTTCAGTTTTTGATGAATTCTTTATAAAAACCCTATATCTATATGTACATATATTTACATCAGTTTCTCATAACTCGCTATAAACTTATGTCACAAGCGCATGCAACCGCCCAGTTGTGGACATTTATTACTTCAATTGTCTCATATTTCTGCATGTTATGCAAAAGGTATATAGAAACCTAATATAATATTGTCCATTAAACAGCAACACAATGGACAACATAACCTCTCAAACACGTATGGGGTGGATATGGGTTCCTCCCCTAAGAAAAATAAAAAAAAAAAAAAAACAAGAACAAGAACAAGAGCTCCTCAAATGCATCACAGTTCTTTATACAAAAAAAAGAAGCAGAAAGTACGCAATGCTATACGCATAATTGAAAAAAAAAATCAAGAGTAGTTATAGGCATACTAACATACAAATACCCACATCCTGTCAGAGAACGCATTGAGATGCAATAAAAAATAAATAAAAACAATATAGGAGGTATACCTACTAAGGAAACAGTTGGCTTAGTCCTGGGGAATATAACATTCATCTATTATAATGACTTACTCGACATTTTTTTTTGTTTTGTTTTTATTCTTTTTATGCTTATATGCTGCTCGTTTATACTAAATAAACGTTAAAGTAAAAATGTATTCAATTTCTGTTTCGATGCAAAAAAAACTATATACAAAGAGTGTTTATTGAAATTCCACTAAAAAAAAATATAAAAATAATAAAATGCACGTTCAGTGGTTCACTTATGTCTGACAGTATACTAAAAAGAAAAAAATCACATATTCAGGATGTTCAAATAACATCAGAATCGTCCAGTGTATAAGTAAACGGACAAATAAGAGTAGCTTTAGCTAAATTTTATATATTTTTTTTAATTCCTCAATTGCTGCTTACAACAATACTGCACTCTTCCATCTACCATCTTTTGAAACGTTCCATCAAACCATCAAATATAAAAATGCCAGTATTTTGCTCTTATTTAGTCGATTAAATTTTAAAAGGCTAAAAGTATGACATGTTCGAACGAACCGGAGTGTAAGATTTCGGTAATTTTTGTAATTTTTTGATGGCCATAAATCCTTATGTGACCTTTGTTGGAGAGAGTATAAGGTAAATCCGTTTCTATCGCTGTTTAAAACAAAATTGGCACTATGTACGTGATGTTGCAGAAACAGACACGACGCGAAACTTAACGCAAAAACGCCACTTAAAAAAATTACTTGCATCTAGTTGCAGTTTATACATCTGAGTGCAGATGAAGAATGATCGAGTTTCGTACCATTCGTTATGGCTTTTTCAGTAGCTTTTGTCATATGGGACTTAATCGGGTTTTTTGTTGCTTTTTGATAAAACTGTGATTTATATAATGCAGCTCATATTCAGTCAAGGTATTATTAGCTATATGCGTCACAGGTGACGAGTTGGGGTCAGAATCAAGAAAAAACAAAATTCCAAAAAACCCAAATTCAGAAAATTTAAAATCCGAAAAGAAACTAAAAATTCCCGAAAACCTAAAATTGCGAAAATTCAAAATCTTCCCCAAAAAACTCACAATTATTCATTTAACTCAAAATCCCGAAAGTCCAAAATCCTGAAAATCCATTATCCCGAAATCCAAAATTCGAAAAATTAGATAAAATAAATAATTTGGGCAAATTTTTACATTTTAGGTATATAATTTTCTGGGAAATTCGATTTCGAGAAAACAATAAATGTAAGCGAGAGTAAACAAAAAAGATAACGAAAATCCCGAAAAAAAAGTTTTAAAATCCCGTCATACTAAAATACCGTTTTTTTTAAATCCCGTCTTCTAAAATCCCGCTTGTTCATAATCCAAATGTAAATAAATCCTATAGTGTGCCCAAGCAGGGGGGTTGCAAAGGGGCAGCATGCCCCCCCATACATACCTCACTGTTTATTAAAATCGTTGGAACTTATTTCATAATGAACTAAGTGCCAAATGAACTAAATCACAAATTTATGAACTAAGTCCCAACGAAATTTTGGTGGGAGTTAAAATAAGTAGTTTAAGTCGCAAAAGCGGGATAATAAGAAACGGGATTATAAAAATCGGGATTATAAAAGACAGGATTATAGAAAGCGGGATCTTGAAAAAGCGGTATTATAAAAAACAGGATTATAAAAAGCGGGATTTTAAAAAACAGGATTATAGAAAGCGGGATATCGAACCCAACCCGTCTATTATCTCGTTAACGCTATTTGTGTTTGGTATGATGAATGGGTTTTTGTGATTTTCTGGATTTTGAGTTTTTGTGGTTTTTAATTTTTGGGCTTTTTGCATTCCAGGCTTTCTGAATTTTAGGTTTTCGGAATTCTGGATTCTTATAGCTTTCTATAAATTTTGAGTTTTCAGGATTTTGATTTTTTTTTAATTTTTGGGTTTCTTAGATTCTAGGCTTTCTGGATTTTTTTTTTTTAATTTTGAATTTTAAGGGAGTCCAAACTCGACTTGATGGAGAGAGAAATAGCTGGCTGGAAGAAGCTTGTTGGTCAAAGCCCTGCTCTAGCGACTCTTTATAAGGAAGTAAGAAAGATAATATTGTAAAATTTCATGTACTGATTGTTCTTAATCAAGTTCAACCACATCATTTAGAGAAATATATCTAAATAATTAATTCTCAATCTCAATTAAATGTATAAAGTCAATTATTCTAACAAATCAATTAAAATCAGAATCAAACTCAAACTCAATCCTTTGCACTGCTATAATATGGGCTTAATTGCTCACCAATATTATCGGAACGGGTAACTTTATTTATCTTACCTCTAATAGTTGCACACATTTAGACAAAGAAACTTGCACTCAATTACTTCTTTAGGTCGATATGTGTAGTTGTTTGTTAAAAATAGAGGCAAAAGTACCTTTCTATACCTATATAATATACATAATATTGCCAAGTCGGCTTCTGTGAAAATTCGAGAAACTCAACTTGTATACTGGTAAAAGCGATAACCTTAAATTCTGTAACACACTATACAAACAAAGCAAAGTAATTTTCCTAATCATCGTCCTAATGATGATAGACATGTGAATTTGTAGGCACTGCCTTAACGAACTGACTGACACACGAGTGTCTGGTAAAGCTTTTGTATAAAAATTGATTATTAGGGCAAGTATATACAGTATACGAATATTGGTTGGTTTCGTGTGAAAAAATTTTTTTAAGTTTTTCAAACCTAAAGCTTTAAAAATAAATGAAAACATAATGTATGTATGAAGATGATGGAAAAGTTGAAAAAAATATGAACTGCTGTGGAGTGTGGAGGCACTCCAAAAACAACTTATCCCTTGCGGAATAAGTTGAAAACCAGAGAAATTTCAACGTTTAGATCTTATCCTGTAAAAAAACTAAATCTAAACCTCTAAATCTACCCACACGTGTTATTAAATTATTCGTGTATGTACACTTTTATGTACACTTTTATTTATATTTATATTTATATTTATATTTATATTTATATTTATATTTATATTTATATTTATATTTATATTTATATTTATATTTATATTTATATTTATATTTATATTTATATTTATATTTATATTTATATTTATATTTATACTTATATTTATATTTATATTTATATTTATATTTATATTTATATTTATATTTATATTTATATTTATATTTATATTTATATTTATATTTATATTTATATTTATATTTATATTTATATTTATATTTATATTTATATTTATATTTATATTTATATTTATATTTATATTTATATTTATATTTATATTTATATTTATATTTATATTTATATTTATATTTATATTTATATTTATATTTATATTTATATTTATATTTATATTTATATTTATATTTATATTTATATTTATATTTATATTTATATTTATATTTATATTTATATTTATATTTATATTTATATTTATATTTATATTTATATTTATATTTATATTTATATTTATATTTATATTTATATTTATATTTATATTTATATTTATATTTATATTTATATTTATATTTATATTTATATTTATATTTATATTTATATTTATATTTATATTTATATTTATATTTATATTTATATTTATATTTATATTTATATTTATATTTATATTTATATTTATATTTATATTTATATTTATATTTATATTTATATTTATATTTATATTTATATTTATATTTATATTTATATTTATATTTATATTTATATTTATATTTATATTTATATTTATATTTATATTTATATTTATATTTATATTTATATTTATATTTATATTTATATTTATATTTATATTTATATTTATATTTATATTTATATTTATATTTATAGTTATATTTATATTTATATTTATATTTATATTTATATTTATATTTATATTTATATTTATAGTTATATTTATATTTATATTTATATTTATATTTATATTTATATTTATATTTATATTTATATTTATATTTATATTTATATTTATATTTATATTTATATTTATATTTATATTTATATTTATATTTATATTTATATTTATATTTATATTTATATTTATATTTATATTTATATTTATATTTATATTTATATTTATATTTATATTTATATTTATATTTATATTTATATTTATATTTATATTTATATTTATATTTATATTTATATTTATATTTATATTTATATTTATATTTATATTTATATTTATATTTATATTTATATTTATATTTATATTTATATTTATATTTATATTTATATTTATATTTATATTTATATTTATATTTATATTTATATTTATATTTATATTTATATTTATATTTATATTTATACGTGTATTTATTAGTACATGTGTATTTGTCCAGTACACCTGTAGTTACTTTTAAATCGTACTTTTGATGTTTTGTGGTCCAAAAGACGTTGGAAAATAAATAAAATTTTTTAGTCATAGTCGTTTTGTTTTTATTAAACTACAGTTTAAGATCTATTGGGTCAATGAATATAGATCCTATATATCTTTAACCCAATGTATGCGAATTGGATTTAAATCGCAATGCAATAAATTTTATCCAAAATTTATTATTTGACAGAAATGAGGTGAATCTATACACGTAAATGTCAAAATTTAATCCAATGCAAACACGGCTTTAAATTGAATCTGTGTCAATTAGATTAAAATCGAATTAAATTCAATGTTTAATTTTCGACACTAATGAGGTGAATCTATAGGCGTGTTTTTTGCAAGCCAGGGAGAAATTTGATGAAAAAAACGACGTCGGTGATAAAAAGTTTACATTTAAAATGCAAAAAACAACTAATCCCCTGCGGGATTACCTAATCCCAGAGAATTCTCGGGGATTAACTTAACCGCACAGAAAATTACCGGCATGAATTACATACATGTTATCGATAGTTTGTACGAAAACTCCATGTTTTTTTTAGTGATGGCGTCGCTAATTCCCGATGTCGTTTTTTTCTACCAATAATGCAAAAAAACACGCCTTATACATATACGTATAGAAACATCAAAATTTAATCTCGAATAAAATTTTATCGAAATTTGAATCCAATTTAAACCCGGCCTTAGTTTAAATGAAGCTTGAAGACAAGTCACCCTACCCTTCCCAGTCCTTTTCCCTTTCCCATTTGATGCTACAACGCTATTTCTTCTAGGGTAGATCTCTTCATTATTCGTTTTTTTCTTTGTATGTATAAATCTTTATCTATGTGAATATATAATCTTCTTTACAAACCATGTTGATGGGTGGTGGGCGGAGCAGTGCCTCCATGTTGGACGTCCGTTGGTGGGATTCGGCCTCAGCTTCGTCGTTGTCGTCTTCATCATCTTCTTGGTCGTATACTCCATGGAGAGTGTCCAGCATAGCTTTATCAATAAATGTTGTTGCGCTCCCCATCAGTACAAGATTCCTTTCGTTTGTATGTATGTATGTATATATACATACATAGCTCCATAGTTTTTGACCTCGTCAATTGTTTGCGTGAAGATGAGTTTTCTATCCTCATTGTTGCATGTTTGCGTTTACCAGCGCCTAACACACATATTCAGGTGAATCGGCGCGGCTTTCATTCACCAATTGAAAATATTTCACATTGTCAGCAGCTTTCAAGCCTCGTCCGCACGACGACGTAGGTATATATAGTCAAACGGAGCCGAGGGTTCATCCGAATGTAGGACACTTAGACTCGTATGTTGTTTTTTTTTTTTGTATCTCTATTTACACTCCTCATATATAGAGCGTCTTTAATTTCTATAATTAAAAAAAAAATAAAAAAAAAGAAACCTTGCTACACACACACACAATAAATAATAGGTAAACAAAAAATACTAGAAAGATAGTGGTGCTGCTGGCTGAGCTGGTGTAGGGTGTATTGGAAAAAATTTCCGCTTTCTATTCAGAACGGGTGCCATGGTGGGCGGACGGATGATAATAGTACGAGTGGATGCAGTTGTATTTTGGGTATTAGTTTCATATTCTATGGGTAGAGCCTTAATTACGCCGCCTCCGAGCCGCACAGTGGTTTGGTTTGTATGGGAGAGCGGGAAAAAGTCTTTTTAAATCTGAACTATTAAACGGATTTTAATGAAATTTGGCACACATCTTAAGATTACTTTTATACATATTTGGTTAAGAATGTTATGTTATAAAAATAAGTTATTGATATTTTCCTAAATTTTGATGTTGTACTGAAACTTCAAAAAAGTTTAATTTTCTGAACTATTTAACGGGTTTTAATGAAATTTGACAAACTTTTTGGACATAAAACTAAAAAGACTACATATGAATTTCTGCAAAGACCTTTTTCCGTGCTCAGACCACTATGCGCCGCAGCTGCCGCTGCACAGTGGTTTCCTTTGTAAGGGAAGGGCGGTCAAAACTCAAAATTTAATTTTAAATGTTAGAAAAAAAAACAAATAGTAAAAAAAATGATTTATTTTATGTATTATTTAATTTTATTGACCGTTAAAGCAAAATATTTACAGACAATGTTGATTTTAGTGTTTTTTTTTCAAATTTCTGTCATTAGAAAACAAAGGGTCTGAAGTAAGAAGTAATCTATTCAATAAATCAGTGTTTGTTGACATCCTACATATTTTTCGTGTGTTGTTCGGTCGGAAAAATTTTACATTTTTGTTTTCGCCTCTGCTGCCTCTTCAGTAAATTAGCCTATAGGCTATAGGCAATATGGCGTGTTTCACAATTTCTCCTCCGTGAATAAGAATAAGAACACAAGCAATATCTTTATCGACTTCAATGATTTTAGCAGTTCCAGACGAGCTTTCTAAAAATGGCTTTTTTTGTCTACCTTGATTATTCGTAAATAAAAATACGTTTTTTTTTGCGTGAACAAGCCTCACACCTTCTATGAAAGGACTAGCGTATTTATCTTTTTCTTTGTGTATCAATTTTCAATTTGGTAAGTACATATCCTTAAAAATTGTCCATGTTTCATTAAGTTTAGCAATACTGCAACCTTTATTCGCCGTATGCCAAATATTAAAAATGCCAATGCGCTTGATCATATTGCTAGAATAAAAAAAAAAGAAAGTGGAATACAGTGTTTTACTTCGGGTCAAAATTTTACGATTTGCACAAAAAAAATCATATCTATTGTTAAAGAGGAAAGATAACTCTAAACTATTCTATAAAAATTATCATGGGATTTTATAGGATTTTGATGTTCTGGCTCTACACAAAAACACGAAATATGGAAAAAAAAAACACAAATTATGCACCATATTCAACAGAGGTCAAAATAAAAAAAAATATTTTTTTTTAAGAAAATTATTTAAAAGCTATAGTTATACAATATTTTGTTAATCACATCATCTTTTTTCCAAAATTAACTTTAAACAACAGACCAAAAATGGTTAAACTGCAATGTCGTATTTTCAAATTAACTTTTTTTATAAAACTGCGAAAAACACTCAACTTCGTGACGCGACTGATTGCCAACAACTAATTTTAGAGGCGAAACCTTACTGCCACTTTATTGTCCCGTTATCATAGGTAGTTATTGCATTCAACAAAGTTAGTTTGTACAACCTTAAAATTTTGACTTTTGGCCTATGGGAGAAACCACTGTGCGCCGTTGAATAAAAACACACAGCTAAGGCTTATTAAGATTAGGCTAGTTTAGGTAAGGTTGGAAGGGATGGTGATGCGTTAAGCCTCGGATCTCAATGGATTTATTTCGATCTCATTCATATAACATTTAAAAGGAAAAAAAAGCCGTTTTTAGAGAGATGTCTGTGTGTTTGTGTACGTACATTCGTACGTTCGTGATACATTCTATGGTTCAATGTATCTCAAAAACGAGTTGAGATATTGACTTCAAATAAATTTTATTTTACAGATAATAACGTCATGACGTTTCAAAAAAATCAGATAGCCGTTTTATTACTATAACAATTTTAAAAATAGTAAAATGTCATTCGTTTTGAATATCTCGAGAACAAGAAATGCGAATGACTTCGGCTAGATTTTATTATACACATAATGTCGCTGCCTAATGAATAATTGGAAAGAATTTAAAAATAAAAAACATGCAAAAATTTGTATAAAATCGTTTTTCGGCTAGAATATCTTGAGGAGAACAAACAATGATATTGACTTCGGGATAATTTTATTCTATTGCCCTATTTGACTACTGGTATGATTTTTAAAAATAATAGGTGTGTTTTTTTCCAATCCCGTAGGATTGGAACTGGTTGCATAAAAAAACGATATCGGGGATTAGCGACGCCATTACAGAAAAAAATATGGAGGTTCCATAAAAACTATCGATAACAAGTATGTAATTCCCGTCGGTAATACAGTTCTTCTCCGCGCTTAAGTTAAGCCCCGAAAATTATCTGGGTTTAGCTAAGCCCATTGAGGATTAGTTGGTGTTGCATTTAAAATGTAAATATTTAGCCCCGTATCGTTTTTTTCATCCTTCGGGCTTGGAAAAAAAACACGCCTACTACAAAGAAATACTAAAAATTGTTGAAAGACGTTTTTTGGCTCGAATATATTGAGAAAAAACACTGATTTCGAAGTCAAAACTAATTTTAATCTATCTAAAATAATGTAGGTAGTCAATGAATGATAAAATTTGTAGTAAATTTAATTTAACAGTTCTTTTTTT
Organism: Epistrophe grossulariae; assembly: GCA_929447395.1. Taxonomy (NCBI): domain Eukaryota; kingdom Metazoa; phylum Arthropoda; class Insecta; order Diptera; family Syrphidae; genus Epistrophe; species Epistrophe grossulariae. The sequence goes on from OV839570.1 coordinate 7,944,376, forward strand.
ATAGCAACAAAATTGCATGGCAAAACTACTAACAAATTATTCAAAAATGTGTTTCGACTCAAATATCTCGAAAAAAGACGCTGGAATAATTTTATTTCTAACACAATTCTGTAACTGAGGATTGATGGAGTTTATAAAAAGAATAAATTGACGGTTTTTTTAAACTAACCAAAATTTATCAAAAATATTTTACCGCTCGGATATTTTGAGAACTAATAGTGATATTGACTTTGGGCTAATTTTATTCTATACACGATGCCATAATTAATTACCTACTGATATGATTAAAAAAAAATTGAATTAAAATTTTTGATTTAAACAAACAAGAAAGTACTAAAAATTCTTGAAAAACATTTTTCGTCTCGAATATCTCGACAATGAAAACTGATTTCGACGCCAACTGATAAAGTTTGTAAAAACATAAAATTGACACTTTTGTTGTTAACCGAAAGAAATGCAAACAAAATTAATAAAAATTATTCAAAAATGTTTTTCGTCTCGAATATCTCGTGAAGAAACGGCCCATTTTTGGACTTCACTTGATTACCTATTGAACACCCTGATAAAGTCGTTGAAGATCTTGAGTTGTGAATTTTATTATTACAAAATAACGTAGGGTTTCAAGTTTCCTAGGGCATCAATTATAAGTTCACAGTGTGGGTCGCACACGGCCTCTCTTTTTTAGATTATCCCAGTATCTGTTGAGTGCAGCCCAACGTCTAGTGCCTATTACTCTCAAGAATAGCCTTACGGTTCTTGTCCAATTTCAGTTTGACAATCAAACACTTGGATGGATGAATATACCAACATAGACATTGGTACCGCTGGCGTTTTCAATTTCGATTTTTTCGATGTAAACAACGAACTTCTTACAATAAGATTTTACAACCTTCTCAACTTGGTTACCCTTGTAGTGACTACGCACTTTATCGTCTTTGCGGATTGGCATCGAACGAACGTTGTACTTTTGGCACAACCCCTTTGAAAGGGGAGCTGATATTCACTTGTTGCAAAAATGCAAACTTTAAAAATGTTATTGGTTTTCGTTGCCAAAAGGGTTATCTCATTGAACAATTTGATGTTGAAACAGCCTTCTTAAAAGGTAAAGAGATTTCTGAAGTATATACATAAATCAACCAGAGGGCACAAATCGAGTTCTAAGACTGCAGAAGTCACTTTATGATTTAAGAGAAAGCCCTAGGTCTTGGTACGAATGCTTCAATAAATTTATGAAAGATAATCTTCTTCTTATAACACGACCGTGACGGTCGACGACGGCGACGCCTGCTAGAAGCAGATTTTCTTCTTGACCCAATCCCAGCTGATCGTTTTCTAATAATTTACCTTGCATAGAAAGCCTAAAAAAACAATACATTTTAATATGATAGTCAGGGAACACAATTTTGGTCAGGGAAAGGCAGGGAATTTGGAAATCGGTCAGGGATTTTCATCTGTGTCATTTTTTAAAAATTCGCTGAACTCCTTTTTCACTTTTAAACATAAGAAACTTTTTCCTGACCGAACATTTCGTTAAGATGACATATCTGTTCAAAATTATTTCTTTCATATCTTTTGCCATACCTGCAGCCTGTTGAAAACCTAAACAAAATTTTTTAAAGACGTGTTTTCTTCGAGTCCAAGCTTTCATATTTTTATACTATTACATCGGAATTTGAACCTTTTTTAACAAAATATCAAGAAATAAATAAAATATCAAGATTTACTTATATTGATAGAAAACTTACTATAACGCATAGTAAAAAAAATCATTAACTATTGCACGAAAGCATCTCAACTGATTGATCTGTCTAATGAGTCCAATTTATTGGAAGTAAAAACGTTGAGATTGGCTTAAGGCCAATAAGTTACAGTGATTACAAAAAAAAAAAATTAGAAGGCAGGTACTACAGGAGAAAAAGAAATTTTTAAGTTTAAACTCGAATGCCACAAATAAATAATATTACTATAGTTTCGAAAACAGAAGAAAGAAGTCCGTTGAGGTATGATCTCGTAGCGAACTTATCGAGTTTAAACCCCAGAAATATTTTAAAAAGCAGTAATATTTACACAAAGAGACTTCAAAACCTGCTTCATAATCTCTATGATTCTAATCGTATAGGCGATGAATGCGCTGAGAGGGCAAAGAAACAGTACGTAAATGCGTGTATAAACACGCAGAAAAATAATAGGTTAAAAACTGCCTATTTCTCGTATAAATTAAATAAGTGATGTTGCTAATATACAACCTGCAAACTAATTCTGTTAATATTACCCGAGTGAACTAGGTTAAAAGAAATAGGTTAAATTAACACCCTGATACGGTTAAAGCAGACTAAATTAAACAAGTTTCTCGGTTAATATAACAAAGTCTTTCGTTTAATTTAACCTTCTTTTAGTTTATTTTAAACAATTTCATTTAACCGAGGCGACTATGTTAATTTTAACCTAATTACCCGAAACTACGTTATTTTAACCCATTATTTTTTAACCCACCGAAAAAGCCACTCGGTTAAAAATAATTTTTCTGCGTGAATGCAACAACAATTTTTAATAAGGAATACAAAAACTTTGTTTTGAATGAAACAACCCAAAGAGTTGATCATTTTTATTTTAATAATTTCAGCAAGAACCAAAATTACATTATAAGGATTTATGGAAAATAACAAAAATGGTTCTAATATTATCGCATGGTAATGCATCCGTTGAGAGTGTTTTTTCTATTAACAAGACTCTTTTAGTGGAAAACCTCCTTAAAGAGTCTATTGCTGCTCAACGGCGAGTTTTAGATAGTGTAAAGGAGACAGGAAAAGTGTCAAATGTAGAAATGACACCAAGTTTAATTTCAAATATTAAAGCATCACACAGTCGATACATTAGACATTTAGAATAATAAAAGAAATAACAACAAACAGAAGAGAATGCTGTTGACTTAAAAAAGAAAAAGAGAACTCAAAAAACTTCAAGATCAAAAGAAAAAGTTAAAAATGGATGGAAAGCCCAAGCTAAAGAAGACAAAATAAAGCAATTTTCATCAGAAAAGCTCAAATTCCTATTTTCGTAATGCGAGTTTTTTTGGACAAAAAAAAACTTGAAACGCAGTTTTTCTACAACATTTTGGTTATTATACAGATTCGAAGTTTAATCGAAATCTTTAGAACAGTTTTCGAGAAAATTAAAAAAAAAGAAAGAAAATTTCAGCTGCCCATTATTTAGATGAACTATTTAACAAACATTTGAATTCCCCCCTATCGTTTGGTGCGCTTTAAGCGGTACACAGACATGATTATAACTTTTCCATGTCTCAATTGGAAAACAAATTATTGTTGCCGACATCTGGTTTCAGCAGGACGTGACGGAGCGGGCGCCACATCCCAAACAGCGCGTGACATAATTAATTTACTGAAAGAAAAATTGGACGAACGATTAATTTCACGTTTAATAACACGTAAAAAATGTTCTAAATATTTAACAAATTTCTTACTTTAAAGCTCTTTACTAAAATGCTGTTAGTTTTAATTATTTTTTGTACTGAACACGCATTAAAAAAAAGTGACAGTTTAAGCTATTATAGCAATTAGCATAATAAGGTGTTAAGTTTTAAGCTAAGCCATGATACTACCTAACAATTTTCTTAGTTTTTAGCACTTTATCATACTAAAAAATATAATTTCTTAATATAATAGTGTTAAAGTTCCTTGCAAAAAAAATAAACAAACATACTCTTATTGACATTTGTGTAAATGTCAAAGTGAAATATGTGGAGCAAGCACTTTAAAGATAAAACATATATTTTGTGTTAAAAATATAGTGCAATGCTAAACTCGTTTAAAATTTTGATAGCCCATCAATGAAAGCAAATTTATTAAATGATTGCTTTCTATAACCCACTCATCAGGAAAAAATTCAAATGATCCATTAATTTACTAATTCAGTAGACTTAATTAAAGACCGTTTTAAAATAGGTTATGATATTTTTTCGTAGAGATAAAGAATATAAATATACATTATATTAGGTGTGTTTTATTCATTGCTGCATAGCCAGCGCAGCAAAATTTCCCTTGGCAAACAAAAAACAATTTGATTGCTGGCGAAAAAGAAGTCAGTAAAAAAAAGATGGCTGCGCTGACGATAGAACTTTGAATTATTATTGAAATGAACTTATATAGAGTGAGTAATCGTTTTATTCAGACTTGTGCTGCGCTGGCTATGCAGCAATGAATAAAACACTCCTATGGTTATACATAATTATTAACGGCAATAATGGAGCTACATTTTAACTAACAATTTTTTTGTTTAAATTCAAAAATACTAACAAAACTGATTTCTTGTTGCATTTGATTTAACTTTTTTTGTTAATACAAAAATATTATTTTTAAAATTTTTCATTTTAATATTATTTAAATGATTTAGAAGCATCCGGTTCAAAAACCTGACAAACAGTTTTCTCTTACAATCACTTTGATCATTACAGATACGAAATTTTATCAAAATCGAATCGAGAAAATTAAAAAAAAAAAAAACATAAATGCGTTGTATGGCCATCATGGCCGTTTTAGATGAGCTTAAAAATTCAAATTTACCCTTTATGGAATCACATAAAAAAATGCTATGTACTAAATTTGAAGCAAATCGGCTTCAAGTGGGGGCTCAAAAATTTCATTCTGATGCCCGTTAATCATTTTTTCCCTATATAATTCCCCATCTCAGTTTAAAATGTCTTAATGAAGTTGAAGAATTTAAATTGAATTTTACAGTGAAGTCATGAAATATTTAAAGTTCTTTTATTCATCAGTCATGTCTAAGCCCGTCTCTTACCTGAATTGGATCCGATACTTAGGCCCATATTATTCATACGATACATTCAGATTGAAACTTAAATCCGGATGTATTTACATTGAATTTGTATACTTTACATCTGGATTTATTGAGTGAATAATATGGGCGTTACAGTTTCCATATTATGTATAACTGGCTGAACACAATGCGACGGAATCGCAGCCGGAACATCTGTCAAAATATTAAATACACACAAAATCAATGCATCAGCACTTTTGGCGTTTCAATTTATATGAAAAAAAAAGAGTCGGAAAAAATATTGAATCTTAGTGCTTATTTGTGTCGCGAAAAAAATTATTTAATAAAATAAAAATATTTGAAATATAAAAAGTCAATAATAAACTCGTGGCTGTCTTTTTTACAAAAAGGTGTACAGCTCATTGTGGGCAGATGAAAAAAATGACGTTCAAATTTAAGAGGGTTTTTTTAATAATACAGATTCTATATACTATTCTACTGAAATACATCAGCCAAGTAGAAGACTTAGCACTTTTTTAATGGACTTTGTTGAATTATTGATTCAAAATAGCTTTTAACGGCCTTTAAGTCCTACAAAAATTGGCGTTTCGTCCCGGCGATCTCACTTGGACTCATCAGTTGACTATAGTGAGGGCCTTTGTCAATACGCAATTTTTGCTAAGTTTCATCGTACATAGATTTCGTGACGAATACCTAGTGTGAACTATATCCAACAAGACTAGAATTCCTAATCCGGACGAAACGCCAATTTTTTTATCTTTAAGGAAATTTTTGAGGCTAGCTGGTGAGTTTGAAAAAATTGCTATAAAGGGTGTTTCAGAATTTTCGGTAAAAAAAAAAGAATTTGTACTTAAGGTAGACATCTGTAGTTTGTATTTCACTTAGATTTAGATTAAAAACAGAGTATTTTAAAGTTTATTTGAGTAAAACAAATCGATATAAGCTGAACAGTAGAAGCTTGAACATTAGGAAAAAAAGAAAACACAGTAGAATCTCGAAAAGATGAACAGATATAAAACAGGACCCGTTCATCTTTTCAAACTGTTCATCTTTTTGAGCATCAACATTTAGTTAAGGAAGAAGATAAGTTTTATAAATAAAACATTAAATATTATTTACATAACAAGTCAAAACAAGCCCCAAGAGGAACTAAAAGGCAAAGAAAAAGTAAAAATTTATGTTGGGAATAAAGTGTTCATATTTTCGAGTACAAAATTTCAACCTTTCATCTTTTTGAACACTGAAAAGTGGAAATATTTCGTTCATCTTTCCGAGCTGTTCATCTTATAGAACCGTTCATCTTTCCGAGATTCTTCTATAAACCATTTTAAATTTTTGTTTTGTTTTGTTTATTTTTTTACATATGTAAAAGAGTGCATTAAAAAATTATTTCAGTGTCAAATAGTCGAACAAAAACCAAAAGTGATGTATTACAAGTCGAATAATCGATGGATAGAGTCATTTTTCCCCCGTTCAATTCTATAAAAAATAATACAACAAAAATATAAAATATCACTTTTAATGTCATGTTATACCTTTATTTTTCAAACTCAGAAATCCATCCATTAATATTCTGTTTTTAAATTGAAATGAAGAAAAACTAACAAAATAATGGGCTGACTTCTTCAAATCAAATCTCACTAGCACAGCTCTATGCAACTTTGTGTAGCTGAATTTTTGGGATTATGTGAACAAATATACATATAAGGATTTTGTACCGTTAAGTATAAGGCTCGAATTTTTGAAGTTTTTTTTTGGTAAGTTAAAGTCGAAAAAGTGTGCCCAATGTGGTGTCTCACAAAAACATTGAACTAAAAAGTTTTAAAATTAAAACAAAAAAAATAGTTTTTGTTTTAAAAGTAAACAAATATATCAAGCAAAACAAAAAACCACAAGTTTTTGTACCCACTCTCCTCAGTTTTTACACTCAAAACTAAAAAAAAAATAATTTAAAAATTATATAATACAGTAGAATCTCGGAAAGATGAACGGTTCTATAAGATGAAAAGCTCGGAAAGATGAACGAAATATTTCCACTTTTGAGTGTTCAAAATTTTGTACTCGAAAAGATGAAAACTTTATTCCAAACATTATAATGTTCTTTTCTTTGCATTTAGATCCTCCTGAACAGTGTTTTGGGGCTTATTTTAACTTGTTATGTAAATAATTTTTAATGTTTTTATTTATAACCATATCTTTTTCCTCAACCAAATGTTGATGCTCGAAAAGATGAACAATTTGAAAAGATGAACGGGCCCTGTTTTATATATGTTCATCTTTTTGAGGTTATGCAATTTCTAATGGTCCAAATATTTTTAAATTCAGTAAGACTTTTGCATTGGTTCAGGGCTGATAACGCTGAATTTGCTTCGACTATCTACATATGGGTGATTCTCTACCAACTGTGATTTTTTAAATAAGAATTTTGCTAAAATTAAAAGTCATCGAAAATTAATTTTTTTATTTTATTCGCTTTAAAAAGGCATGGTATTAAATCTGTAATAGCATTTTATTACAACATTTAAGGAACAAAAAATATGGTAAAAAGTACTAAATCTCGAAGACATGGTGCTGACACTGATTTTTATTTTTGAATTTTTATACGTTCTAACTCTTTTTGAAAATATTTTTGTTGAGTTTCTAAATTCTCTCTTATGTTTTGACGTTTTCAACTTTTTTATTCAAAATTGTATGTTTTTTAGTTTTTCAAATCTGTTCTTTGAGGTTGGAGTCTTTATTTTTATGCTAGGTTATAACTGAACATTTAATGAACAAATTTGTTTTAATATGTTTTGTCCGAAGTACTGGTACAATTCTTAATAAAAAAATAACAAGATTTTTAGCAAAATTTCTTGAAATCACTTAATTTAAATTCTTCATAAATAAATATACCACGGTACTGACACCCACGGTACTTTAATATAATCTCATATTTCAAAGCTTCTGAGAAAAATAAAATCCGTTATAATTTTAACTTATATGACTTAAAAAGAAATACAATATTCTAAAAATCACCCCAACAAATTTCATAACACGCTTGGATAATACTACCACGGTACTGACAGGTAATTTTGTGACACACGATTTTAGAATAAAAACACTTCACTTACAGCAAAATTACGTAAGTAAAATAAATTGACTTTCGTTAACAATAAATAAATAGTGCTTCTTTCAAACGGCACCACACAAATGCCATAAAACTAAAAACAAAATGGCGGTTCAGCGGTAAATCTTTTGAATTCAAAAAGAAAATGAAATCCGTGGACAACATTCAATTATTACTATTTAATTAGAGAGCAAGTATTTTGACTTGATATTCTCAAAATATAATCAAGCAACTATTGTACTCAAACTTTTCTAAGGGCAACATTTGTATTCAATGATGTATTTTAATAGAAAATAGTAGATTTAATTGGAAAAACAAGGATGGGACATGCTACGGTACTGACATTTTGCGTATACTTTTTCGAGTCAAGGGGAAAGGGTAGCAAATTTTTAAACAATCTGTAATGTTAATTGTAGTACCAACTTTTTTCCACAATTCAAACCAGAAATTCATAAGAAATTTTTACATTAAGCTACAAATAAAGCCCTGGACACAAAGAATCACAGTTGGCAGAGAATCACTCATATATCGGTGGTGTAACTCATTAATTTTAAATTTCATTATTTCTTTAAGAACATTGGACAAAAAAAATCTACAACTTTTGTGCTTTTTAAGAATAAATGACACTTCTACTACTTCCAACTAACAGGAAAAATATATTAAGATGGATACGGTTATGGAAGTAGGTACCTACTCTCAGGAAATTAACTATAAAAACTTTACAAGTGAACTCGCGATATTAAAATATCGAAAACATTACTCTCAAATGGACAATAACCCGAGAGTAATTCTCGAAAGTTAACTAGCCAAAGAATTATTACAAATGGACACGCACCTTAAAACTGATAAATAATACTTACTTGTTAATAAGTTTATTTTCTACTTATTTATGTGCTCATATATATACCTTTCATCGTCCTCCCATCACATCTTATACCATTAATTTTATAGATACATAATATGTAACTATAAAAATTAAAAGAAAAAGGAAGTATATATCTACCAATTTCCGACCGCAACACTTCGATACCTTCGACATCTCTATAAAGACTCGTTTTATAGCTCTCATATTATAATATGCATACTCTGCCTGATTCTCTTGTTAAATATTTGCCACTTGAATTGATCTGCAGCATGTCATTATTTGTATATAGCCAGCCAGGCAGGCAGGACCAGAAGTCAGCTAACCCAACGATCAGTGATCCGATCAGGAATCAGGTTGGCTCTGAACTGAAATAAACAACAGAAGGACCAAGTTTTATTATGCACAAACGAACCCCGCATGGCCGCAATATAAAAACCAAGTCAGAAGTGCAAGCTTTCTAATTCTGCACTCGATCGTGTTAAAGTTCTTCTGATGCGTGAAAAGTGCACCACAGCATAAGGAGCGCAGGTTAAATTAGTTCGTTGCATTCGACACTAAAAAAAAAAAAATGCTCCTTAATTTTATAATATAGTGTTATATGATTTGGCCTGATTTTTTTAACTCCAAGTAAATAAAAAAGTAAAAAAAAAAAACATCTCCAGTTACATTGATCACAAAACTGTTCCTTATATTTTTTTTTTTTATTATAAAACTTGATATTTTGTTTATCTTCCTTCAATTCTTGCTTCAATGGCAAAATTAATTCGATTTCCACTATTTCTTGTATAAATGGAAAAGTTGATGGAAATTTTGGATTTTTTTATATTAAAAAAAAAAAAACGTTGAGTACAGCGCCTCCTTGAAAAAGGAAAGTTCAGTTTGTGGTAAATTGAGTATGTACAGTAACAGTTGTTTTGCTTTCATGTAATATTTTCCACATCACCACCACCACTAGTGGCACTGGGGTATGAAAAAAGAGTGTTATAATCTATTTTGGTAATTTATATAGCAGTTTGTTTTTAAAGGTACACTTTTTATGCGTCTCCGCATGGTCAAGACCCTCCGCATACTTGGAGTACCTGCATATAGTTGATTTTAACAAGTCGCGCGAGCATTCACTTTTGACTGTGATAAACTGTTATTAATTGACGTCTCTTCTTTAATATATAAGTCAACACCCAGTTTTGTTGTAATTTTTTGTTTTTGTGGAAGTCAATTTAGACAGGACAATTTATAACAGTTATTTATAAAAAGTACTCTTTAAGCTGGGCTGACATAAACAAGGCCCTCCGCCAGTTGGCAATGGGCATACTTCGGGCACTTAGAGTTATGCATAACTTTTATAACATATCATTTATCTAGTCTATACAGTTAAAAAATAATTTACACGTAAAACAGAACAATAATTACGCTTTGTTAGCGGCGATGAATATTTGGGTTGGGTTCGATATACCGCTTTTTATAGGCCCGTTTTTTTTTTTTTTTTAAATTCAGCTTTTTATAATCCCACTTTTTTAAAATCCAGTCGCTTATAATCTCGTTTCTCATTTTCCCGATTTTGCAATCAAAACTAGTTGTTTTATTTAAAAAAAAAGGGAGCGTATCGGAATCCCGCTTTTTAAAATCCCGTTTTTCGAAAATTCCGAAAAAAAAGTTTTAAAATCCAGTCTACTAAAATACGGTTTTTTTAAAATCCCGTCTTCTAAAATCCCGCTTATTCATAATCCACATGTATTAAAATCCCGCTTTTTAAGATCCCGCCAAATCCCGCCAATCCCGTTTTTCGCAATTAATTTGGGTATTAAACTTGGTTATTTATGAATTCATTTCCATTATTTTAGGAACTAACTGCCAACTATCAAAATGATAAAAAGAAATTTTGCATACACCCAACCTCGCACCTACCCCAAATCCTATAGTGTGCCCAAGCAGGGGGGTTGCAGGGGGCAGCATGCCCCCCCCATACATACCTCACTGTTTATTAAAATCGTTGGGACTTATTTCATAATGAAATAAGTCCCAAATGAACTAACTCCCAAATTTATGAACTAAGTCTTAACGAAATTTTGGTGGGAGTTCAAACAAGTAGTTTTAATTGAAAAAGCGGGATAATAAGAAACGGGATTATAAGAGACGGGATTATAGAAAGCGGGATCTTGAAAAAGCGGGATTTTAAAAAACAGGATTATAAAAACCGGGATTTTAAAATCCTGATTTTAAGAAACGGGGTTGGGTTCGATATCCCGCTTTTTATAATCCCGTTTTTTAAAATCCCGGTTTTAAAATCCCGCTTTTTATAATCCTGTTTTTTAAAATCCCGCTTTTTCAAGATCCCGCTTTCTATAATCCCGTCTCTTATAATCCCGTTTTTTATAATCCCGTTTCTTATTATCCCGCTTTATCAATTAAAACTACTTGTTTTAACTCCCACCAAAATTTCGTTGGGACTTAGTTCAAATCATAAATTTGGGAGTTAGTTCATTTGGGACTTATTTCATTATGAAATAATAAACAGTGAGGTATGTATGGGGGGGCATGCTGCCCCCCTGCAACCCCCCTGCTTGGGCACACTATAGGATTTGGGGTAGGTGCGAGGTTAGGTGTATGCAAAATTTCGTTTTATCATTTTGGTAGTTGGCAGTTAGTTCCTAAAATGATGGGAATGAGTTCATAATTAACCAAGTTTAATACCCAAAGTAATTGCGAAAAACGGGATTGGCGGGATTTGGCGGGATTATATAAAGCGGGATTTTAATACATTGGGATTATGAATAAGCGGGATTTTAGAAGACGGGATTTTAAAAAAACCGTATTTTAGTAGACGGGATTTTAAAACTTTTTTTTCGGGATTTTCGAAAAACGGGATTTTAAAAAGCGGGATTCCGATACGCTCCCTAAGAAACGGTATTATAAAAAGCGGGATATCGAACCCAACCCAAAAAAAAAATTTTGTAGAAGGGTCAAATACAAGCATTTTTTACTATGGGAGGGGGAGGTCTATCTATTTGATTCCAATCAAATATAAAAAACATCTACATAATTCCCAAAATGAACACACAAATATACACTATCGAATGTCGCTATTTAATAAAATAGCTTCCTTAACAAGCTGTGTGCCAAAAGTGTTTTTTTGTTTAAGAGTGTAGTTTATTATTTGTTAACAAATGGCACCTGTCTTAATTGAGACCCATGAGGTGCCACGTGACCCGCGCGCCGGCAGCCACGGCTATTCTTTCCGTTATGTGTTTTGTGTGCTGTGAACATTTCGCTTTTATTGCTTGCAGAATTCATTTGATACAAAAGTAATAAGATTGCGGCTCCTAATTTTCCTATAATTTCCAATAGTTTTTACGGAAATCGTAATCGTGGTGAAGATTCCGATGACGATGAACAAGACTTTGTGGCTTTGGACTCAGATGAGTACTTGCCTTCTGATGACAATTCTAACGTTTCAAGCCTGCCCGATGATTCTGAATTGTCTGGAGAAGTAAATGAGGAAACAGAGGCAGTATAAATACCATAGAACTTCTGGTGGGGCAAACGGATGGACAACAGTTACGTGTCAATCTCTAAAAACTTTTATTTTTGAACCAAATACAGCAATTGTTATTCCGCCGTTGACACCATTAATGCGACCGATTGGTGTATTTAGTCTAATGGTTACTGAAGAGCAAGTTAGTGCGACCCAGTCGTGCACCTAGTTTTTTGATTAGCTTTTAACGGCCTAAAGTACTACACAAATTTGGCGTTTCGTCCCGGCGATCTTTTGTAGGTCGTTAAAAGCTAATCAATTGGTCAGTTTATATTTCAGAGTCCTCACTAATTTTCCTCCGTCAAAAATTGAGCAGACGAATCTAAAATTTTTTTCCTCGGTATTTGACACAAAAACTGAGAAATTTTGCTGAGGAATCCTGTTTATATTTGTGAGATTGCTGAGATCTCTGAGATCTCAGAAATATAAACTGACCAAATAATTCAACAAGCCCAAATAAAATAGTGCTAAGTCTTCTACTTGGCTGATGTATTACAGTATATAGTAGGAGCTGTGTTAACTTGGCCCCTAAAAGTGTCCGATTTTTTTGATTTCTTTGTAAAAGATGACCAATTAAATGACCATTTTTGACCACCCATTAACTTTTTTTGACCACCCACAGTTATCGAATAAATCGATTTTGAAAAATGGGGGGCCAAAAGAACGCCGCCCCCAAAAAATCGATTTTTTCAAATTTGATTAATGTATTCGATGGATCAATTTTTGATCATTATTGACCACCCTTTAATTTTTTTTCACCACCCTTAGAAATATTTTTTTTTAATTTTTGAAAAAATAAAATTAGATATTTTTTTTTTTTTATTTTTTCTCAGAAAAAGTATTTTTTTTTTCGAACTTTGAAAGATGACCATTTTGAAAAACACAATTATCTCAAATGACCACCCTTTAGAATTCTTCTAACTCCTCCAAAAATATTTTTTTTCGAATTTTGAAAGATGACCATTTTGAAAAACACAATTATCTCAAATGACCACCCTTTAGAATTCTTCTAACTCCTCCAAAAATATTTTTTTTAGAATTTTGAAAGATGACCATTTTGAAAAACACAATTATCTCAAATGACCACCCTTAAGAATTCTTCTAACTCCTCCAAAAATATTTTTTTTCGAATTTTGAAAGATGACCATTTTGAAAAACACAATTATCTCAAATGACCACCCTTTAGAATTCTTCTAACTCCTCCAAAAATATTTTTTTTCGAATTTTAAAAAATGCCCATTTTGATTTAAAATAAAATAATTTATTGAAACGCAACAAAGCTTAAATATTTAATAACAGTTTATTCGTAGAAATACTACAGGAATTTTAGATTTGTGAATACATTACAAGGGTGGCCTTCACTGCATATTTTTCAGTACTAACTATTCTTTCCAGTTCCAGGTAACGATCATCATGTATCTCCCAGTAATCAGTTACCCTTCGGCAGATTGCAATGTAATGCCCAATTTCATCTTCGTTGTGTGCAGGAAGATATGCAATCAATCCGTTTAAAATATAATAATTGCCTTTTATAAAAATTTTCGTTGGTAGATCGGATAAATTTATTTTATCGGGCGCATCCGAATATATATCTCGATGAAATTGTCTGTCCAGTGCAAATTCCAAATCTGGCATAACGTGTATCCCTGGATTAACTTGTGTTTTGCAAATTGTATTGCATTCCCTGCAAGTTGAGGTCCGGTCAAGAAAATAATCGCCGATGAAATTGTGAATTCCTAAGTTAGATACTGCTGTCCGAAAAAAAATATTTTTGGAGGAGTTAGAAGAATTCTAAAGGGTGGTCATTTGAGATAATTGTGTTTTTCAAAATGGTCATCTTTCAAAATTCGAAAAGAAATATTTTTGGAGGAGTTAGAAGAATTCTAAAGGGTGGTCATTTGAGATAATTGTGTTTTTCAAAATGGTCATCTTTCAAAATTCGAAAAAAATATTTTTGGAGGAGTTAGAAGAATTCTAAAGGGTGGTCATTTGAGATAATTGTGTTTTTCAAAATGGTCATCCTTCAAAGTTCGAAAAAAGAAAATACTTTTTCTGAGAAAAAACAAAAAAAAAAATATCTAATTTTATTTTTTCAAAAATTAAAAAAAAATATTTCTAAGGGTGGTCAAAAAAAATTAAAGGGTGGTCAATAATGATCAAAAATTGATCCATCGATTACATTAATCAAATTTGAAAAAATCGATTTTTTGGGAGCGGCGTTCTTTTGGCCCCCCATTTTTCAAAATCGATTTATTCGATAACTGTGGCTGGTCAAAAAAAGTTAATGGGTGGTCAAAAATGGTCATTTAATTGGTCATCTTTTACAAAGAAATCAAAAAAATCGGACACTTTTAGGGGCCAAGTTAACACAGCTGATAGTAGGTATATAGAATTTGTATTAAAAAAACCTTCTTAAATAATTTTGTTGTTATTTATTTATAGGCAAATCGTTTTTGAACACGAAATGCAATTGGAAAGTAAAATAAAATGTAAAGTTACAAGGACGCACGTTTCAGTTTAAATCTACACAATATCTACTTATGTGCTTCTTGAGTCGATCCCGACTTGAAATCGGGAAGTGAAATTCTCTTCTGAGAATCTTCAAAATAGTATCTTTTTTGAATTTCTAACGCTTTTCTCGATGTTCAATGGAAAACGACATTTCCTGTTTATATTTTTGCAAAGAATAAGGGTAACTCTAGTTTATTATTATTTTTTTAAAGACGTATATTTGGTAACCATGTTCAGTCTTTGAAAAAAGTGCAGCTTCAAACTATGCGCACTAGCAGCACAAGAAGGAAAGAAATATGAAACAACCATAGAATAAAAGACCATGAGCAAATCAATCATGATTCATGAGCATGCACACAGACAGAGAGCACAGCGCAGAAGCATGAAACCATAAAAGCATAAAACAATAATGCAGCAGTATTGCCGTTTGTTCTATTAAGAAATTTGAATAACCCAACCAAGAAATTGAAAAAAGTATAGATGTTTAAAAGAACAGAAAATATTCATTACAAGATAAAATCCGTCAAATGTAAATCTTTTGTTTTTGTTATTTACCCCTATTACGGTTGTCAATTATCAATTCATAGTTGATAAATATTGAAATTTGGTGCATTAAAACTCAATTTATTAGAAATCTGATCAACTATTCCGTAATAATTATCAATTTTCTTGTAATTCACAACGTTCTGTACCATTCTCAATGATCAAAAGTTGTATTAATTGTGTTTTTTATTATCGATTTTCAAAACTTATCAACTATCAATTGATAATTGACAACCGTAATAGGGGTAATTGAAATTATTTGTTCTTAATGTGGTGCCACAATAAAATCAACAATCAAACTTTCATCGATATGTCACTACATGGATTTTTGTCCGATTACTTGTCGAAAGTTTAAATGGTGACATTGGGGTAGTAAGAGTGAAAATTTGAGGCGTCGATATTTTTATATTTGATTGGAATCAAAAAGAAATACAACAGTCCAAAAATCGAATTAAAAACGGCATAGTAGTAAAAGGACACCAATTAATTAATTTCAAATTGTTTTGACTAAGGAGAAATTTTCTGATTTTTTTCTCTGCTGCTAAAAGAAGTTTTCAATATTTGGCTCTGAGAAAAAGCACTTGATTTGTCATTTAAGGAGTACTTGTTTGCAATTCCGGGTGCAATTGGTTGGCAAAAAACCACAATTATTAGCGAATCAGATACAAAATAGAGTTTTCATATAAAATATCGATAAGAAGTAACACAGTTTTTCTGTGCCCTTAAGTTAAGCCCCGAGAATTTTTTGGGTATAGATAAGTCCGCAGGGGATTAGTTGTTTTTGCTTTTAACATGTAAATTGTTTAGCACCGACATCGTATTTTTCATCCAATTCCCCTTAGGCTTGCAAAAAAACACGTCTTTTTATATTTTAACTGAAGAGTGAAATTTGTTTTGTTTTATTGCTTTTATTCGGTAGAGATGATACCAACACAATAAGTCTGTTCGTCTGCTACCTAAAACTGCCAATGTTTAAAAATTTTTGTTCAATTATATTTTTTTTACATGGACTTTAACAGAACTTTGGGCTGAAATTGGTAGAAATTGTCAGAAGGGAAGATTTTCTGCAATTTTAATTTTCGCTCAAAATGAAATTTCCCAATTCTAAATAATAACAATTCATCGGAAAATTTAATGAAATGTCAAACAGTACGGTGTAAAAATGGGAATTTTGTATTTAGGAAACAAGTTGGTGGAGATTTTTTGACGTTTTCTTTTAGTCTCCAATGTCCACCTAGACCTTAGACTTTGGGCTAAAATTGGTAGAAATTGTCAGGTTTGGGAAGTAAACGAACAGTGGAAATGTCAAAACATTAGATTTTTAGCAATTTTAATTTTCGCTCAAAATTAAATTTCCCAATTCTAAATAATAACAATTCATCCAAAAATGAAAGAAATGTCAAACAGTACGGTGTAGAAATGGGAATTTTGTCTTTAGGAAACAAGTTTCTGGAGATTTTTTGGCGTTTTCTTTTAATTTCCAATTCCCACCAATCGTAGACCGCTAATTCCTCTTACTTGTTGCCCTTCTCTTCTAAAAACTGAAAGTTGCTGGAAACTGAGTTTCCTTGTGTAAAAGGGGACTTAGGTAATGTCCAACATTTGAAACACGCAACTAACGTTCAGCCGAAACACAGACAATTTTCTTTGTTTAAAAATGCCCACGTTCGATTAGGCTATCTACAACACAAACCTATACGAATAGCTTTGGATAGGTACCTCTTACCCGAACCGAGCACGCCAATATTTCTGATAACGAATAGCATTATAGCTTAAATCAATCCTTGCGTTCGGTGGGTTGTTGTTGCATCAGCTGTTTTGGCACAAGGGATTACAACAACACAAACCTATCCGGATAGCTTTGGATTGATCTCCGAACGCGACCAATGTCGCAAAAACCGACAAAAAATTATAACAAAAATGTAATATGGCAAGCCTGTTTTCCGAGAAAAGGAACAAGACAAGAACAAGAGATAGTCTACCTAGAGTGAGACAGATAGAGAGAGAGCAAAAAATCCACTCCGATGAACTCAAAGGACTCCATTATAAATCAGATGTAATTTAGTTACCGTATAGAACGGTTACAGTGCTCCACGTCGTGTCGTTTTGTCGCGTGCATTTTTATGAGAAAAAATAACAAAAAATCGTGTACTTGTTTTATCTCCTTACTACTTATTTGTTTGTATCTTATATTTTGATATTAAAATTATTGTTACCATTTCGTTTTAAATACAAAATGTATTCTTGATACTTGATATTCGCGTGCCTGGCTGTCTGTCTATTTCTGTGTGTAAGCGGTTCCCGGAAGAACACTAAAAAAAAAAGAAAAATAGGTAAAAATTACACTGAACAGAATACAAAAAAAGGAAGAAAAATGCGACGTTAGGATGGAATAAAGACGACTTTCCGCGAGCTGATGAATACAAAATAAAACAAAACAAAAATTGTACGTACATTAAGTGAAGATAAACAAACATCGGTAACAGTTATTTAATTTTTCTTCAAATTAAATGAAAGAAACATTTTTTTTATTTTTTTTTTCAATAAAACAAAAGAAAACGAAGGAAGAAATAAGATAAAGAAGTTCTTCATTATTTTGTGTCTTCGATCCGTTCTTCGTTATATTTTAGATGGTGGTTCGCGCGTGTCAGTGCTGAGTGCATACGCATGTGGGGATGTATATGTGAAAATTGACTAAATAAAATGGATAAATTATAATAAAAACTCAAAATTACAATTTCAATAATAAATTATTTATAATTTTCAAATAATAAACTACTTTATTAAAACAAAGAAACATGAAAATCTTAATAATAAATACACAGAACAGAAAAGAAGGACCGTAAGGACTGTGTGAGTTTGTGTGTGGAAAATTTTGTTCATATAACAATACGACTATATTGTCACAGTCGCAACATAACATATTTATCTCTTTCTAGTTTGTTTCGTCAAGTTTGTTGTTTTTTTATTGTGTTGTTTTTTTTGGACGAAAAATGTCTCGTCCTTTGTGTCTGCTACTGCTGCTCGTACGACTCGACTAATCTTTCTTCGGGGCCATCATCACTCAAATTACCATTTACCACTCATTAAGTTAAAGAGTTGAGTGGATTTTCTTCTTTTCAACCAAAACAACAATAATAAATAAGAAAAAAAGTGTCTTGCGCTGTTTTTCTAGTTTCCTTTCGCTTTAATAATTGTGGTTCGTGAATGTGTTATTTTAATTGCTTTGTCCTCCCCCATCGCCATCGTCCATCTTCGTCTTCGTTGAAATTTTCATTTTGAGCGCTACCGGAGTTTTTGTTTTGTATTTATCTTCGTATATGTATGTGGAGATGTATGGTGTATAAATGTGTGTATGCATATTGGAAAATATGTAATTTTTGTTGTTTTTCCATTTTTCAATCGTCATCCACATCCACCTACCGTCGTCGTACCGTGTCGTGAGTCGTCGTCGTTTTCTTGTGGTTAAATTTTGGATAAGACAAACGAACCAATAAACAAAAACAAAAAAATTAAAGCAAAAGCAACACGACAATAAATAAATAAAAAAAAAGTTTGATTTCTGGATGAAGCAACCAGGAGAGAGAAAGAATCTGTAAA
The DNA here is from genome assembly GCA_929447395.1 of Epistrophe grossulariae. Lineage (NCBI taxonomy): Eukaryota > Metazoa > Arthropoda > Insecta > Diptera > Syrphidae > Epistrophe > Epistrophe grossulariae. The sequence goes on from OV839570.1 coordinate 7,963,348, forward strand.
TATTTTTTTCTTTTCAAGTTGTTTGGTGCTCGCTCGCAATCCACTCAAATCTTCAACAACAACAACATACAAAAATAACTACCATTCGACGAATTGGCTGTATTTTAGACCAATACAATTGGAATAAAACAAGGTAGGGTTGCATTCAAGTTTTATTTATTTATTTATTTCTTCTGAAGTTATACTTTTCGGTGAATTATGAAATTAAATCAAATACAACAAAAAAAACCGAAGAATTTTAATTCCAAACCAAGAATTGGGCTTTGTACCTTTCTTTTTTTCTTATTCCAAACCCAACTTCCCAACCAATCAACCCATTCTTTTATAATTTGTTTCTTTCTTCATTTTTGCTGTTTGTTCTGTCACTTTTGCCGTGTCGTGGTCGTAGTCGTAGTCATCGTCGTCGTAGTCGCCGTCGCCACCACCGCCGCCGCCACCACAGTCAATGACGATGGAGATGGTATTTTTATGGGGATTTCTTTAGTTGATTTAAATGTGTTTGTGTTAAGTTTTGGTGCGTGCGCTCCACATAAAAAATAAAGTTTTTTTCTTATTTTAAATGCACTTAATTTCTTCTGCCTTAAAAAACAACTAAAATAAAAATTCAAAACTGGATTTTTCTTCTTGCTTGATATCTGATTTCTTCTTGGTGTGTTGGGGAATTCTATAGCGCAACCCGAGTTTGAACAAGAAACGAAACGAAATTAAGAAATTCCTCTGAAAAATCAACAAAAAAAATCAAACTTGAACTTAACCGTTGTATTAGTATTTCGATCTCCAAAGAACCTTTTCTTTCGTAATTTTATGTACCTATCGCAATGTATTTTTTTTTTATTTAACAAAAAACAAAGAAATTGTAATTAATAATTTTAGGAAGGCTGTCTTTTATTTTTTTTAACCTAGACACCTATTATATTGCTGTGATGCCATCTAGCGGTGGTATTTTGACTTTTTTTGTGTACAATTCTATTACCTACCATATATTATGTTTTTATTCGTTAATTTGTGTTTTTTTTGCATTTTAATTCACATATAAAAGTAGAAAAGTTATAAATGTAGCTAAAGTAGGTAGGTATATCTACCTTTATTTTAAAGGTACATAGGTAGGTAGGTATATCCTATTTATTTGTGCATACGTACATACATATATAGGCATGTTTGAGAAAAGCACAATATAATTGACGATAATACAGGAATACACAATATTTTAACGATTCTCCATTCTGTGCGGTTTTTTTATATTCGCAGAAAAGCGAATGTCGAGGTACACAATAATACCTACCTATTCCTATAAATGAAAAAAACCAAACAGGAATGAGCGAACACCAAAATAAAAAAAAAAGTAAGAAAAGGAGCATCGCTAACAAAAATTCCCAACAAGAAAAAAGACAACCAAGTTTAAAGTTAAAAACTATCAAATTTATATAAAATTATGATTATTATTATGACAATAAAATAAAGGTTCAAATCAAAATATAAAATAAATTAAAAGCTTTTTAGCGTTAGTGCAACATAGGAGAGCAGGTATATAGATACATAGGTTCAGTAAAACCGGTTGGTTGGTGCTGGTGGCGGCTGTCCTTAGAAAATACATGACAAGAATTTTTCGTGTCGAACTGCCAAAGTCTCTTATAGGTAGGTAGGTACTATGTCCATATGTATTTACAAAATTCAAATTATTTTATTTAAAATTTTGTATTTATTAAGATTTGAGTGAGACTTATGATTCATTTCCTTGGACGTGGTTTGTAAAACGTTATTGTGAAAGCGATAACATCCTGAAAATGTGCAACCGAATCCAGACTTTGGAGCAAGAATCTTTGATAGAGTTTTCATCTTAAAATAATGCAGTTATGAAGAGGTCTCGTGATAAATTGTCAAAAAGGTACCGGTGAATCCGAGATGAGCTCTAGGGACAGTGACTTTTTAAATACATACCTCTTTATTTATTTTTTGGTTTCGGTTTATTTTGGAAAAATTTATTTAAGTAGGGGTTTACTTCTTTCGGTGAAGTGATAGACAAAATAAAAATAAATTTGGGGGTACCTATTCAATATTTCAGTCTTAAGCTTTGTTTAGTAAAGACGCTTGTTAGATCTGAAGATATGGCGCAAATGTATTTACAGTCGTGTGAACTTCCAATTTCACCTAATAGTATTGTCAGAAAAAGCATTGTCACACATATCATTAGGTACATATCCTTTGAAATTTTCAAATATCGTAGGTCAGGACATCGAGAATTTCTTTATTGTTAGATAATAAATTATAGATACCTACCTAGTCTATTATTTTTTTTTTGTATTACTTATTGATCATAGGTACAACTGTTTGTAATGAGAAAATTACAAACAAAATTACAACCCTGGCTCTTAAGATCGGAATTCAACGAATAATTTTGGGTAAAGTCGCAATTAAATTTTTTCTTTCATACAATATGAAGGTTTCGTGGCAGTTAATTGTCCTCGCTGCTTCTCAACACGTAGGTACGCAGCTAAAATAATCATAAGTGCATTTTTGTTATTTTATTACTATTCTACACTTTTACACAAAAAAAGACGAAACAAAGCGTATCGTGTGAACCGAAAATTAAAATGGTAATTGGTAAAGTAGTTGGCAGTTGTCCTCTAATTTTGAGAGAATTGGTTGACCTTAAAATAAATTGTCAGATCTAACAACCGTCTGTACTTAGCTTTACAATTAATTCCACTGTAGACCAGTAGTATTCACAGTTAAGTATATTTTATTTGTTCGAAATTGATCGATATATGTTTTCAAATGTACTCTTTTAATAAAAACACTGGGCCCTACCAATAACAAAATTTAAAGACGACTTAAATATTTAAGTAAAATAGACCATAATTGTATGTATATACCTACTCCATAAAACAAACCAAATATGGTATGACTTAAATATTTAAGTACACCTTAAATAATGAATATTGGTAGGGACTCTTAAATATGAAACATGTGATGTATGGTTCATTTTTTATATTCCATACCATTATGGTTCATTTTGCTTGAATATTTAAGTCGTCTTTAAATTTGGTTATTGGTAAGGCCCACTATAGATACCTATACCTAGCAAATATTTATATACATTACATAGTTACATATTTCTGTTCTGCATGATAAAGTTTAAGGTACTTACTTTCTCATGAGTGGACTTTTGGATACCACATGGCGATTCTTAATAAACTGCTACTTTCAATATCTATTTGTAATGTTAAATTTATTTGAAAATTGAAAGTGTACTTTTCGTACAAAGGCGGATCGAAATTCATCCCATTTTTGGTATTCGATACAAAAGATCTAGCTCAAAGTTTGCAATGTGATAAATTTCAAATTAAATTAAATTTCAAAATGTAGGTATCAAGTATTCTGTAAGGTAAAGGTTAGAGTCTAGGACTGAAACGCCACCTGAAAACAAAAAATGTTTACTTTAGCCGTTCGGATTCGGTTGAAAATTGTAGGTCGGTCCTCTCCATTTCTGCTGCCTAACAACACGTACACAGGAAAAGTTCAAGGTCAGTAGGTTCTGGTTCTTCACGAGTTGTCTTACTGTTTCAGTATCATGTAAAAAAAAAATCAGTTAAGTAGTTAGCAAAATGAATCAACATCAAGCAAGACGAAGAAAAATTAGTGTCCGAAAAACATAAATAAGAATAGCAGGAGCATTCAATTGCTATGTGGGACATTATTATGGACAGATTGTAATATCATTTTTCACTCGGTGGATGTGTTTAACAAAATTGTCCCATACAGGGAAGTGAAATTCGACATGTAATATTGTTGAAAGACCATTGCATTCACAAAAAGTCACTATATGGTATTCAATTTGGTCTGTTGGTCTCATTGGTCACCATCAATTCTCATCGCTATAGCTATAAATGTTGACAAAATTTTGCTGGCCTCAAATCGAAGTTATGGATGTGGAAGACATGTGGTTTCAACAATATAAAATACTCTGTTCTTTAATGGCCATTAAGCTTTGGCTTAATTTATTTGCAAAATTCTAAATTGAAATCTAAGACACACATCTCACACAATATGTCCTGTTTTAGCTTTATTGCAAGAACAATTTTTTCGATGAGTATTTTGAGTTTCGGTGATAGGTATGAACTTTACACAAAGATCGTGTGATTTGTTGACTTTGGATTTTTGATGTGTAAACATCTATACTGGCGGTAGGGTGAAAAGAAAACGTAACGTAACGTTGTAATCGTGATCGTGGTCGTGATCGTGATTCTGAGCTTTACGAAAATTGAGTGCGTTCAACAATATGTACGTTCAGTAACTAAACGTGGAGTATTTATATACGAAATCGAAAGGTCGAGTTCAGTTCGGGTTGAAATTTGGTTGGCTGCTTAGAGGATATATTAAGCCCCTATTACACGATGATTCTTTGCGTCTGACTCTATTCGAACATAATGAGTGCGAAAGAGAAAAAAGATAAGATGGAAGACCAGTTGTCCTGTGAGTCGTGGGCCAAGTTTTACGAGAAAAAAATCGAAAAGATGAGATGGAAAAAAAGTGACCGGTGTCGCGTGAGTAAAACTTTCGATGCAACTATTTGACGTTTCTGTTTTCTCTTGTCCGTTTTTTACTATTCTGCTTCATATGGTTTTGTTGTTCAAAGAGTAAATTTCGATGCAACGCACTGTTATTGATAGCCTTATAGGCTTTCCAGAAATGAGAAATTCATCTTTAAAAACAACTTAAATAAAATAAATTATTGCTTTTCTTGATTGATATTCATTTAATGGCACACAAACCTTTCTTTCTTCAATATATCTAATAATGAAAACAAAAATAAAAACAGAAAAAGTTTTTTTATTGCTTGAGCACAGCCCAACACGAAAATGAAAAATAAAGAGAACTGTCAAATTAGATTCATGACCTTGGTTTCAACGTGTAATAGCGCTTGAAACAGCGGACGAAATAACAAAGAAGAATTCGAAGAAGGTGCATGCAACAAGATTCATCGTGTAATAGCAGACTTATGAATTATCCATAATCTCTGTTCTGAGCTTCACGAAAATTGAGTGCGTTCAACGCTATGTACGCTCAGCACTGATCTCTATAATACACTGGATAGTGAATAGCCTATACTGTATAACAGTTTTTGTGAGCCAATTTTTGAAAGGGTACCGGCTACGACCTCATATCTCGCTCCATACGAACGAAAAAAAATTATTTGATGTCAGTTGATACCGACAGGAATTGCGGCTGTAAATATTGAAAAAAAATAAAAGAAAATCCAGGTCCAGTAGCGTCCATACCGCTGGCGCCGCTGTTATACTGTTATATGAAGGTACCGGCCACGACTATATTTTTGCCTCAAAAATTTTGTATGAATACACTATCCAGTGTATATAGAGATCAGTGATGCTCAGTAACTAAACACTGAGTGTTTATATACGAAATCAAAAAGTCGAGTTCAGTTTGGGTTGAAATATGGTTGGTTGCTTAGACCATATAGTACATGGACTGCGCTTTCATCATGGCTGCAGGGTTTTAACATAGAAGGCTGCCTTTTTTGGCAAATTAGACGAAATAAGGTCATTGACTGGAAAATATTTTTAAATATAATTTTAATGATTGGCTAAGAGCCCACTGCTGTTTGTGGGTGTGAGTGATCGCAAAAATTCACTGGTATGTTTAGATAGATCTTAACTTTTTATAAGCGTGGTTGGGGCCTTTGTCGGTAAACTAAAAAGCGCATTTTCCATGCATCATTACCGATTTTCAAATTTGCTTATGAAAAGTTAAGATCTATATAAAAATACCAGTAAATTTTGCTATCATCCACACCCTAAATTTGATGTAGGCTCTCGGTCTATGGGGCATTCGGACGAATGTTGATGTTTACACATCTTAACCGTGAGTCCCGGCACTCACACTTTTTTTTTTGCAAACTATTCAAGCGTCAAGTTATGCCCGATATGTGTCGAAAAGTTATCGAGAATAAATTACTTCATACCTACACTAAGTGCAAAGTAGATTAGGTATTAAGATATTATTTGAAATCGGGATAGCTAAATTAAAGATTATTTTTTCGCTCTACGACCAAAATACCCTAAAATTAACTTCCTAATACCTAAGTAAGAAAAGGGATTTTTGGACTCGAAAGAGTTGCGTGTGTTACAATCTTTGAAGGATTTTACACAAAAATTAATTTTTCTTCTACCTATTCCTATTGGGAATGAGAAACTATTTACGAATATGAAATGTACCCATATCTTCTATTAAATGTGAGTTAAATAAAATAGCCTAAGAAGTCACATGCGGGACAGACAAAATAGATATATATGTAGATACAACCTTAAGGAAATAAATTTAAACTGTTGTACCTACCCACCTGTAGGTATGTAGCTAATTTGAAAGTTTTATTTTCTGGATGCTAAGATTTTGTTTGTTTGTTTAATTTTATTTAGCAACCAGTGCCATTAAAGATTTTTTTTTACAATATTACATAAATTTCCATGTTACATTTCTTAATTTTGCTCACTTATATAATTTTACAAAAGATTTAAATTAATGAATATTTAATGATAATTTAAGATATATCCCTTGTTTTGAAAAATTAATTTTTCGTGAAATGCTCCTGTTATATTTTTTTAATTCATAAAAAAAAAAACAGTAAACCCTATTTCATAAAACTGGGGGTCATTCCGTAACTTGATTATCGTCAGACGATATCGTTTGAGCGATAGTGATGTCTTTTTTGGCTTCACGTAAGTCGATAATCGTCGAAACGCTATCGTCAAAACGATAGCTAAATTGGTATCGTCTTGCATTAATTTTGAAGTTTTTATGTGACTGTAGTTGGATGATTGTGTTGCCACTGTAATTTGCCATCTTGTGTGTTAACTGTTGCATTGAAAAATTGAATTCAAAATGTTTCGGCCAAGCTATTTTCGCGCGCTATTTCTAGTCAGTCCAAACTTTTCTCCATTTGCTAATGCTCTTTGTGGGGAGCCCATCGACATTCAAATTTGCAGCCAATCCAGCCCACAATTTGTTGTTTCATTTTTGATTTGGACAGAGTTCGGCTTATATCCCCTGGCCAGATCGGGATGTTCATCCATAAACGAAGTTTAAATCGCAATTTGAGATTGTGTGACTGCCCTATTAAGTATTTGAATTTATATTAATTTGTAAAAATATTACATTTTAAAATGATCTCTCCTTATATCCAATCGGCACCAAACACAAAACAACAAACACTAAAAGTGCATTTTATTGACAATTATGACAGCCAATTTGACTTTTCAACTACCTACAGTTTGTGTTTCTGAAATACACCAAACAGTCTCAAAGTGCGAACGATAGACGAAACTATAGGGGCCGAGTTACGTTACGGACGATCTCGTCGACGATTATCGTTCAGTAAATTACGGAATGACCCCTCTGAATTCCTAATGTAAATAAAAATAGAAAAGAAAACCATCTTTTAAAATTAAGGAGAAGAATAATGAAACCAACCTTTTGAAATAACACAACATTTTTTCCATGCTCTTAAAAGGATCTGTTTATTTCATGTTAAGCCTAGTACCTACATACTTCCTCGTGAAGTGAACAACCATCAGTGGAGAAAGTGAATTTTTGACACAATTTGCTTGACTTTTGCAGCTTTTATTTTCAAATTGCCAAAGCTACACCAAAAATCAAAGAGTTCCCGTACATTTTGCGCGTGAATATGGTTCACCGTTCGTGAACGCAATCTCTCCACTTTTTGTCATGGCTTCACGAGCACGCTCACGGGTGAACAAAAATGCAAATTTGTATGGATTCACGACATGATTCACAAGTATGTACTAGGCTCTACTTGTACATTGAAAGACCGATTCTCCAATTTAAATGATTTAGAAGAAAAACATAAAAAATAAAACTATCTTTTATGTTAATATGTAATATTATATTCTTTGCTATGGTGTATCTTTTGGTTTGGAGATTTGAATGAATCTCTTGTACCTACTTAATATAGCACGGAAATGTTTTTCATTTTCAGCCAAATGATTCAGTGGCTTTATATATTCAAGGCTGCTTGGAATTTGATCTATCATTTTGTTGCTTATTTTTTTTTTTTAAACTATAACACTCAATAAATTAACAAACACATTCGAGGTGTTCTTTCGTTTGGTTTTTCAGAATTTTAAAGTTTTTTTTTATTGTATTTGAATGATTGTTTTAATTTATTGTGTGTTAGGTATTTTTTTTGTTTTGCTATTTGTAGACCGGCAGGTCCGTCGAAATTCTATCTATAGTGGTTTAGATGATCTTGCTACTACCATTGTTTTTTTCAGTTGAGAACTACCAACTTGAAAAAAATTGAAAGAGTTCTTATCATAATGTGGTGGGCCGTTAGAAAACCGAAAATTTAATCAAAATTTTTTAATGAATTAGACTTAGCCTTAGCAATATGTAATTTAAAGAATATGACTCCAGGGCCACGAATCTCAGATTTGCGATTCAGAATTTGGTTAGAAACATTACACTGCACATGCCGACAGTAGCATAGATCGCCCATTCTTATTTTTTGTATGTATATATAAACATATTACACCAATAGATTGTTGTTTAATACAAAACGGAATTACGGCAGACTTTGAATGGAAGTCAGTACCTACGATTGAATGAAAATATTTTTTTATATTTTTTGAGTATTTGTAAAATATTGCATTTTTATTTTACATAGTTTGCCGTATTGTTTTGGAGTTGGCGAAGTAGTTATGATTACATTGGTGGCCATTTGCAACATAGGTAACTCACATAATTGATTTCCCTACAAATTATATCTACTATTACATGGGAACTCGAATAGTTAGCAGTGCTAGACTATCGTTTGTAAATATATACTCATGAGTATTTCGCTACCTCGAAAATAGCACGGCTGTTTTATATAACGTAGCAGTGAAATGGCGACTTTCAGAATACTGAAGAAGAGTATTCTGACCGGAATTCGGGCGATTTCGATCCGGATGTTTTTTTTTAAAGGTAATCACTAGCCAGGGCCTGATACAAAACAATGCATTCCTGGTAGTTCCACAGGAGATCGTTTGGGTCAGTTGAGATTGTCTCTTAACAGGATGGGTCGACCGGGAAATCTTTGGACTTGTAAGAATCACTCGTCCTCAAGCTCAATTTATTCCAATGCAGACAAGACAAAATCCTGGATCATGGAATTTTTTCCATTACATTATTGAACAATTATCTTGCATCTTTAATGCCACAAAAACAAGTTTTTGCGATCAAGTGGTAAATATTTCTTATAGGTATAGGTTTTAAAAACTGATACGGTTAAGATCATGTGATTGTGGATATTTATTATCCACTGCAATTAATTGCGAAACAGATTCTAAAGTCTCATAAAATATCGAAGTCAGTCCCCTAAAGTGTTTTATTAATTTGCTTTCACTCGTTTTTACTCATGTAGACAGTTCCTTTAGATACTTCTAATAGAGACAATCCAAGGTTATACATACATACATATGTATATACAAAAAAAGGATGTCATGCTACTTTAATAAATGCAATTTTTGTCTATTTTAGTCTTCTATTTTGCCTTTTTTATTTGTAATATGTCAACAAAATCCTTTCCTGGTTAGGTATAAATAATTAAAATAGTATAAAGGAACTTCAGAACAAAATAAATTAAAGCTAATTCCTGTATCACAATTAAATAAGTATGTACATAGTTAGTTTTATTGTTATTTAACCAATTTCACCCTAAAAGAGTTCTCTTTGAAAAGTTCAGTTGATCTTTACTTAAACATACTCTGAATGTTTTAATTATTTATAAGATTTTTCGATTTTATTTCTTTTTATTAGATAAGAATACTTTGGAACTTGTAATCAATTTTTAATTTTATTCAACTGTTCTACGTCTGCTGATATTTTCGACAAACACTTTTTTTTGCATGGCACATTAATTAGCAAAGTTTAGACAGGATTCTAATGCCATAATGCAGATAAATACGGTAAAAAAATCGTCACTTGATTTTTTCTTGGAAAACTGGCCCTATTTTTGTGCATTTTTCCTGGACTAATTTTTTAAATTCATTTTTAGAAGTCGCAAATCTTGTAACTGGTGCCTCGCAGAGAAAAAAGTTTCTTTTAGAAATTATTTATAATATATAAAGTTTTGTAAAAATAATATTTAACTATCAAAGAACCGGTAGTTGTGACTGTTTACTAATTTTTTTTCAACAATGATTTCTTTTAAATGATCACTTAAAAAAATAATTTGCTACTATAAAAACTTCAAAATCAGGCGTGTTATTTTGAAATCTATACATAGTACAATTTTTATATTTCACATATTATGGTACAATTGAACAATTTAAAAAAAATCTATGTACGGTAGGATTCTACTTTAGCTTTTATCGGCCGTAATCCTATTGATGTTGTATTTGTATGCATCTATACATCTTTCTGACACCAAAGATTTGTAATGCATCTATACATCTTTCTGACACCAAATATATATAGATGCATTACAAATACAATATCACCAGTTAGGATTAGGTTCTTTTTAACTAATATTTAAATAATTTTTTTGTTGATTTGTGAATTAGAAGATAGCTGAGCAATTGTTTATTAATAGAGGTTCAAATTCTTTATTCACTATGTTATGTTAGGTTCATATTACAATAAACGTTCTTCTGCTTTATAGAGATCTTGCTCAATATATGACGCAATTTATCGAAGAAATAAAATGTTTGCTCCATGATACGAGAAAACAACCTGGCGTTCAATTAAACCCTTAAATTCATATTGTGGTGTCTATGAACATAAAGGGAACCAACCAAAATCAAATTGATATCAATAGGTATTTTTAAATGATTGAAAACAAGGTACTTAAATAGACTACGAAACATAGAAATACAATGGCGCAACATTTTTGACGATTTATACAGTTTGATGTTAAAGCAAATTTTAAACAAGTTTGCAACGTTTAACATTTTATTAAAGTTTAAATCATCAAATGCTTATTTTATCTTTTTACTAAGTCCAAATGTCACTTTTACATATACATATTGGTATGTTTGCTTACTTTTTCGCATAAACTGTCATTATAGTTTTAGGCATGTTGAGCTGGAGTTCATTAAGAAAATAAGTTTTCTTTACAAAAAACAAAGTATACAAAATAAGTTTAGTATGATACTAGTTAAGCAAATATTTGAAACGAATATTTTATTTAAGTGCTTTATGTTCGAAATTGTTAAGAAGCACTTTGATAAAACCTAAACATCAGGCCATTTAAAATTTCGCGCTATTGGTTTTAAAAACCAAAAACTTTTAACACGCGTTTCTATAAAATATAAAAAAAGTGTTGCCACACTTCGTCATGAGAGATTTTAATCAAATTTCAAAATCATAATTTCTGCTATATAGTTTCTGTAGTAATATATTAAAAAAAAAAAACAATTAAACTAAAAAGAAAAGAAGTTTTAAGAAAGTGTTATTTTTATTATTTCAGATAAAAGGAAACTTGCTCTGGACGAAAAAAAAGATAGAATCGAGAAACACAATATATAAAAATATAAGAAAAAAAAAGACAGTTTAATGATGATTTTAATTAAGTTATGTAAATACAAATATTAAAAAAAAAAAAAAGGAATTATATATAGTTTAATATATATAAATATATATATATATATATACGATTTAAAAAAGAACAACAACAAAAATACACAAGAAAGCATAAAACTATGTCAAAAAAAAATATTCAAAATATAAATAAGATGATAGTGACAAAAAATAATGATAATAATATGTTTGGTGGCAGTAAAAAGCGTCCACCCCCATCATCTACATCAACAATTTCTCCACTACGATCACTATCATCGTCATTAACAACAGCACCACAATTGCTAGGCATAACGGAACAGAGATCACAATACCTATTATCTAGGACGTTTTTACCACCACCTTTTCCACCATCACCAGCATCACCACCAACAACAAAAACAACCACAATAACAGCAGCAACTTCAACAAAAGCACCAATTATAACAAAACTATTCCCCTTAACTAGAGCAGCAGCAGCATTACCATGCATTGCTGTTACCACAACAATAACTAGTAAAACGGTATCTGAACCGTTAGCAGCATCACGAATTGTGTCGTCATCATTAACAACGACGGCGGCACAACCAACGGCAATGGACGGTAGATCTGCAGATCAAATATCAGCTGTTACAGCATCAACCCTGTTATCAGGAAGAACAAAATTATTACAACAACAGCGTTCGCGCCACCGCCAGATACAACAACAACAACAGCAGCAGCAGCAATACCATCACCTCCATCACCATCATCACCATACACCACAATTTCGTTTTCGAATTTTACCTGGACTTAAAGCCACATCGTTTTTTACCATTTTGACATTAGTATGCTTAGAAACGGTGCTCTTGTCAACTGTATCGAACTGTGCCAAGACATTCTACATGCATTGGAATACATCAAATAGCATGTAAGTAAAAAATAATATTTAAAAAATATAATTAAAACATATACATGCATCGGTTAGGTATAATTTTGAAATGACTAATTTCTCAGAAATTTTTTTTTTAATTTATAATTTTACAAAATTATAATAGGATTAAAATATCAAGTACATTACTAGTTTACTAAATAAACATTCTATCAGAATTGGACAGTTTCCAACGCTCCTCTTTCTCAGTTAGGTCCGGTTTGCCAGTGCTAAAGTTAATTACTCTGAATTAAACCAATAATCCTGCAAATAAATTAAACCTGAGTTAACTTCCGTTACACAGTTTTTGTTGCCAAAAATCTAATATAAAAAAAGTAAAACTATTTTAATGCGCTCTCACTATACTTATGTCTGCACTAAGCATTGCTGTAATGGAGTACCTGAACCACAGGCCTTGTGTCTGCCTCTTCATGACTGCAACTTTCCATGACTATTGGCGTTTTTCTTTTTTGGCTCCGAGCAGAGGCTGAGCGATCAGAGCAAAGCTCTGAGGAGGTTATTCAGAGCGCTCAGATTTAATTACGAAACACACTTGAGCACTGAACTGTCATATGCTTAGTAATTTGTCAAATTACATAAAAATTTTATGAAGTTGGCTTCGCTCAGCGTTTTGCTCCATTTGCTCGGTCATTTTATTCTGAGCATGATCCGATGGAAAAAAAGAAACACGACTTATGTGCTCTGATTTGTCTGAGGTAAAAAAGAAACATAGAATTTATTTTTGACAGCTCAGTGATCTGCTCTGAGGTAAAAAAGAAAAACACCATAATGTTAGAACCGTTTTGTGCAAAAGCTTTTCCTGTTCTGACATTAAATGTTATCTTTGCCCGGTGACCATGATAAGCTTTTTAACCTTACCGCCATATTATTCACTTGATACATCTAGATTAAAACTTTAATCCAGATGTAAATCATACAAATTCAATGTAAATACATCCGGATTTAAATTTTAATCTGGATGTATCGAGTGAATAATATGGGCGTTAATGTCGAAAGTCAGCATTTTACGCACTAAGGTTCACACAAGGTTTTGTTGCTAGATACTTACATTTTTTTTCTGGGTAGACTCCTTAAGGATAAGGATCTTAATGAGGATCTTGAATCTTCCATAGTACTCCCCAAGATGTAGGGGCAATGAAAGTATACGAAGGGTTAAGGAAAGAAGTTAATGGAAGCTTGGAATTCTGAACGTTTCTTAGAAGTGGCAAAAACGAGTTCTTTCAAAAATATTCTCCAAGGGCTGCTTTTCTGATTCTGGCCAGACTGTGTGTTGTTCGCAAACAAAGTTAGATGAGCTCTCGTCCCACTTCATCGGTACACCCTTGAATACATACAGTTGTGGCGAACTAATTAAGAACGATACATTGGAAGCTTGGAAAAAGTTTCATTTTTTGGCCGTTGAACATATTGTTTTCCGTCGGAGCCCACTCTATTTTATTATAGGTTCATCACTCCAGAGTATTTTCTTCCATTGTGAGATTGTCCAGTCTTTAAGTTGTAAGACTGCTTTTAGACGATTGCGATTTTTAAGAGGCGTTTCTCTTTTGGTCTTCTTCAGGTTGCAAAGATGCTTTTAAAAGCTGAGAATTTTAATAGCTGCAATTTTTGTTAAATGAAAAAGAAACATATCTTCGCACTCTTTACTCTGCTTATGTTCCAAAAAAAATACTAAAAGGCACAAAGATAAAAGGGCGATAACTCGCAATTTTTTCAACCTCAGCAATTTTGTTTATCCCGGCCACCACATACGTCCCCCGCTTAGTTTCTTAAAAATCGCAAGGGGTGATTGCATCTTTTAAAAGCAGTAACCTAGCCTTTCGCTTTTTTTAGTGAAAGGAATTGTTTTTTTTTTCTGGGTGATTTACCAAAAAGTTATCTTTTAGTCAATCGCTCTCAAATAACGCGTGCTGAAAGTGCATCTGGATCCTCGCCGAAAACTTTCTTCCGAATACCGTTTGAACTTAAAAGCGGATTTTTGTATTGTGGTGCGAACTATCAGCCTGTCCTGAGCTTCAGTAGTTTTCCGGGGTCTTTTCTGTATTTCTACTTTTTCGGTGGTTGGATATTTTTTAAAAAATGTTTTAAGCGTTTTCGAACAATTCAGCATATTTGCATTGGCATTGTATGACAATTGTTCATCACTCCGAACATTTATTATGACATCCCTCATGCCTGCTGTACAGCTCTTTTTCCTACCCATATCACGTTCAAAATATTTTGAAACATAGCAAAAACTAAACTAAACTATCAAAAGAATTAGTATGTTTACCAATAAAAAATTTTCGTTGACACCGAAATTCTACAAAAAAACATGTTTTAATAAAACGTTCTTAATTATACTGCCAAATGAAAATGAACTAATATTATGCTTAAGAACCGCTTTAAATGCACAATAACGGTAATCACAGTTATGCATGTAAACAGACATGAGTGAATAGAAAGCGGTACTTTTAATTTCAGTTGTCATCTGTCTTATTATTGCAGCAATGGTTTCTCCAGTACTTAAAATCGTTCTTAATTAGTTCGCCACAATAGTACATATGTCAGTCAGATGTGCTGATGTCCATTCTGCTCATGAGTTGTGAGTCATTAGGATTACAAGTCCAACCCAGAGGGACAGTTCAGGTCTGCTTACAACATTTTCACATGTAGATACATATCGTCGGCTAAATACGTAAAACTGCTAAATCCACTTTGAAAAAATTTACAGGAGATACAAAAAAAAAAACAAAAAATGCTGCATAAGGCTCCATATAAAAACTAATTTTCTTTCTAAGATTCTTCAACAACTAAGTTTCATTGGACAAAAGTGACTAAAGCAATTTGAAAATAGCATCAAAATCCCAATTTCGGCCAAAAGAGTATAATCGATACCTGTCATTTGCTCACGACCATTTGTCGTTTGCGGCTTTGAGGCGTGAGTAAAAATGATTCTATTAGGATTCATTTTGGCTTGGATCTATATATGACTCGGTTTTAGGTAATTCATCCGCCGCGCTGCCGTTTCGTTCCCCTATATAGGTATTTTTATCACGGTGTTCTGGGGCTCATCAAAAGTTAAACGTGTTTGTTGCACTAAGTTATCTCAATTTCTTACGGTAACAGACAATTGGGGAAATGACTTTTTAATTTTTTTTTTAATATATTAATACTTTTAAGGCAATTTCCGCCTGGTTGTCAATGAATTTATCAGTATTCCAACTGACTAGTGCAGACACCTTTCCGTCCAGAAGACACTTAAAGATATTTCTGTTCTAGTTAACGGATTAAAATCATATGCGGCATTATATAGTATGTCAAATGTCTATCAGCCCTATTCTGCTATCCGATCCAATCGAATTTTTCCGACGGATAGCAGAATACGAAAATTCGTCAATAAAGTTCATGATTGTCCAATTTTACGAAAAGATAAAAAGAATCTCTCAATCTTACCAAACTCTTAACCGAAGCCTCGTGTTTATTGAATAATTAAAGTTAATAATTATTATAATCACATATTTTTATTATTTTTGTGCCATAAGTATTAGATTTCAGCGAATTTCTTTTATTTTTAGTTAGTTTTCTCATCACGTCGTAGATTGATCTTTACAAAATATGGAACGTTGTGATGTTTTATTTTTTTTTTTTTTATTTTTTTATTTATGTGTTTCAAAATTCTGTCGATAAAAAAAACAACTACTACTAAGAAAATAGATTTTCGTCTTATTGAAAATTAAACTCGGTTTTATCACTATTGAAATTTGTGTTTAAACTACTACAATTTCCCGTTAAGAAAATAGATGTGCGTTCGGTTTTATCACTACTAAAAAAAAAAGAGGTTTTTCAGGATTTTATATTTTGACAAAATTAAAATTGAATTCAAATGAAATCCCAAAACTTAAAATTAATGACATTCGACTTTTTGCAGTTTCACCGATGCAATGCACCGCACGTTATACTGTGGAATTCGCTTTATTTATTAAAATGGGTGCATTATTAATGTTGATGGTGATTTTGTGACTAAAATTAAGGCTGTGTCTTTAGCTTTGTTAATTAAAGGGGTAAACATTTTCAAAAACTCAAATTTACAGATTTGTTTTGGTTAGGAACATGATTAAATTCAATTGTTGCAAATACTCTGTCCCACTGTGCAATGATAGGATGACACGATGAGGTAAGGTAGACTTCAACAATTTAAACCACTAGGGAGGTGTCTGTTTTATACTTTTTTTTTGTTGTCTAAGGTTATTGACTTACGCCCATTTAACACGAAAAAAAAAAATTATTTGTTGGTGTCCTGCGTTTATGTCGCTATAGCTGCCGCCTGCCATCATCATCATCATCATCATCATCATCATCATCATCATCATCATCATCACCACCACCACCACCACCACCACCACCACCACCACCATCATCATCAACTCGCATCTTCGTCACTTGCTCTCACAATAATGTTGGTGTATCAGTTGATGAGTGGTGTGTTGTTAGGGTTGGAATGTTAGGTTACGATTTGAACTGAAAATGACACAAAGAGGACTCGAGTCCTCTTGTAGGTGTTATATTATACTTTCATGGCGGACGCATCAGAAAAGTAAAGCAAACAAAAAAATATCGTCTGTGTATTCAAATCTAAATATCACAAGTTTTCTTTTTTAACTTGTTCAATGATGTGTTGAGAGCCTAGTTTAAAGTAAAATAAATTTAAAAATAAAGCGATTTGTCGGTTGTCGCAAATGCTGTATATCATCAATTTTTTTTGTGGCAACTTTTATCTAGTTGTTTCTCCTAGATTCAAAGACCTTGACCATTAAGATCTCTCCGACCAGCTGTAAGTCTATTTAATCGATCCATTGGAATAGCACGTGCTCCACCATTAGTAGGAAGAAAATAGTGCACCTCTTACAAAATTATTCTTACAGTAAATCGGACTTCTCAGAGCGATAAACGCTATTCACATTGTATTATCTTTGATTTTTTTCAAGTTTTTTGTCTGGTCACTCGTAAAAGGTGGGTTGAGGTCAGAATAGCGAAAACCAAAATCCCGAAAACCCAAATTCCGAAAAATAATATAAAATACAAAATTTTCGGAAACGATTTTTGATTTTGTTTAAAAAAAAAAGTTTCACAGAGATGATTTTGCAGACTCATTTTATTTATTTAACAATTAGAAGCATTTTTATTTCAGTTTAAGTTACGGGATTAAGGGTTTACGAGCTTACGATTTCACAGCAGATACATATGTATGTAGTTCGACTTCTGAGAGGAAATATTTACAATTTCAAATTAAACATTTTTCGTCATATTTTTTCTCTCCGATCAATAAGAATCGAAAAGGGATTAAATGGTGGTAAAGGGGGTTATCTAAATTCGGTGTACATATAATATCTTTAAAAACAACTGAGTTCAAAAAAGGAATTGGTTTGTTGTGATGATTTCGAAGTTGTTGTTTAATGTTTTCTATCTTTTTTTTTTTCTTCTTGTTGATTTGCTAAATTGATATCAAGCTAGTGAAGCAACCCCTCAAAAAGCAGTAAAAAATAATTTTAGTGAACGGTTTATTTCTTAATAATTAGCTATTAAATAGTCATAAAAGATCATTGTATTATACAAAAAATTTATATTTGTAAAAGTTCAAGGAACTAATAAGATCTTATTATATTATGGGATTTTAAATTTTATCGTGCAATGTTTTCTTTTGTTTCTTTTGTTGGCTTTTTTGCTGACTTAATATGAAGCTGGCATACCAAGCCCCCTCTTCTTTCTTATAAGTTGTGGTAATTTCAATTCAAAATAAAAATTAAACTAAAATAAAAATTAAAATAAAACAAAATAAATTACCGACTAGTACCTACCTACCTAATTAATAACCTAACTTGACAAATAATTTAGTGCTGTGAAATTATCACAACCAATTAAGGATTAGCTAACGACAAATTGTTTAGCAATAAATCATTCCATGTATGTATGTATATATAAAGGTTTTACTCCTGATCAAGGGGTTGCTACGCTAGCTTCATTTTAATTAACCAAAAAAAAGCCCAAACAAAACATAGAAAACATTGCATGGCAAATTTGAAAGTGTCACAACTAATTAAATGCTAATGAACCGCAAATTATTATTATTATTTTTATTTGCTTAATTCTATGAATTTAACATAATTCTCAAAAAAAAAACAACAAAAAATATACAAAACATTGCTCGGAAAAATTGAAAAATTATCACAACTAATTAAAGTCTAACTAAAGGCCAAATATTATTAAGAAAAATACCATTCAACCCGTTTTCGATGGTGCGCCTGTCCATGATCACTGATTAGTGAAATTTCATTTTTTAAATTTAAAAATTCGCACCAGTAGAGAAAAGTCAATTTTGGTTCGCCCCCACTATGGTTTTTTATGATTACTTTCAAGCTCCAGAATTAAGCACAACAGAAACGTATGTGGTATTAAATCACAAAAAGAAAGATGCATGTTGGAAGATCCGTTTTATTTTTTGTTTTAGTAGCAGAACCCTCGGTCCTAAGCATATACCAAAATTATATAAAATATATATTTATATACAATGATCATACATGTATTATAACTAGAGTGAGAAAGCTCAAGTTTTTCCGTTGTTTTTCTTCGAGTTTTATAAAAAAAAAAAATTAAATGCGTGACACATTTCCCACTCTACGCCTGATCACACCGCCTTCATTCTATGCTCAGGGGTGGTATTCTAAATTCTCTACCCCGCGTCAGGGAGCCATCAAGAGGTTTGGGTAAGTTTTCCCCATTTTTTTTACTTCTTCTTTGTCTTCCTATTTCAAATAGTTTAAACCAAAACATTCCCATGATATGCATTTACGACCGACTTAGTATGCGAGAAGCTTTTGCAATAAAAGCATCAGCACCTCCATCAATATACAACTCCTATCCCTATCCCAACATGCATATATGCACCCCGAGACTGCCGAGACACCGACATACACCGACAGCACAAAAACTTAAATCCCTCGACCTCATAGCTTTGCCATACTTTTGTGACTGGGAGAAATGTGCGGACGACCAAAGATGATGATGATGATGGTGATGTGTTCTTGTTTTTATTTTCAATTTTTCACTCCTCACAGTCACTGTTATTTTAATAGAATCTTTTACGGGGTGAAGCATAATACCTATACGGAAAACTGAGGCTGATGCTGAGGATGAGTCTGAATTTGAGGCACTTCTTTTCATAGTCGTTGTGGTCGTAGCAGCCACCGCGGTATTAATTATAAAGTTGTTGATATTTTAACCAACCAACCAACGACCCATCATGTTCTTGTTTTATACATTTCAACAAAACCAAAGAAAAAAAAGCAGTAGCTGCAGCAAGGCACAGTTTTCCACCCTTGTCTTAGAGCGAACGCTGAGGGAAGTGGTGGGTGGCGGTGCGGTGACTGACGGTAGTGACGGTGGTTTAAATATTGGGTGTTAGTATCTGCGTCAGGTGCGTACATAGGTTTCCGGTCAGGGGTGAGCATTTTTTTTTTGTCTTGTTGTTTTTTTATTTGAAAATCTGGGAACATACATAGCTAATCCAAGGTGTCTTTATTATTGTACTTCGATGACCAAAATTTAGATAAAACTATAAAAGACCTCATTATACATATATTGAATAAAAAACGCGTATCATTAAATATGAAAAGAAAACATACATATATGTGCATGGTTTAGAATCCTGCATGCAGTGATGCAAGCATTTTGTTCTGTATATCTGTAAAGCGTGTAGGTAAAATTTTGAAAATTTTTATTTTTGTTAATTTGTTTAGACTTATAACTTTTTTTTAATATATGTATTGTATTAACACAAAATATAGAAAATTGATTTCTTCCCCCTTTTTTTCTCACAAACATTTTTTGTAGGACTAACAGAAACCGAAATATTTATCTAATGAAAACTAAATTTTGAGATGGCGGCCAAAAGGTGAATTTCACTAGAATTAGTTATGATCTCCGATGTACCTATACTACATTAAATGAATTAAATTAATAAAAATTATGTAAAAAATGATTATGACACTTTTGGTATGCAGATATATAGCCAGATTGGGTTGTCATATAAACCTTGTTCGTTTTCTTCACAAAACAGTGGATTTCTACCATTTTTAGTCCAAAAGACTCATTCATATAAAAAAAATAAAACTTGAAGAATCTGAATCTACAAATCTAAGAATCTATTACGACGGGACCAGTGGTAAGGGCGAATATCATTTTTTATTTTGATTGATTAGGTTAACACATTTTTCTTAAAACAGCTGATAGTTATTACATCTGTCCGTTTTCTAGTCAAAACAAACAATTTCTTCTAACTTTAGCCCAAAGTTCTGTTAGTTCTATATGAAATTTTTTAGTTTGGTGGAGTAATCGAACGAATCTAATAGCTCTGTTTGGTAACGTGAAATTTCTTGCAAAAAGCAAATTTTTAGAATAGGTCTCAAATTCCTGTTTGTTAACTCAAAAAAGTTGCAACGAGAGCAAATAATTTCCCCTCCATTGGAAAACTTGCAAATTTCTGTGTGCAAGGAATGTAAAAACTGTCAACTGTCAGTGTCCGTCACTTGACGTTGGCTGGGAATTTACAAAATATTCATTCAGATTGTCCACATTCAGTTTATTCATATAAGTCCACCAAAACCGATGTCATATTTTCGTTTGACATTTTCCAGTATAAAAAAATAATTTTCCAGTTTGAAAATAACAAGATTCAAAATTATTTGTCGTCATTAAACGTCTTGTCCACAAAAGGGACATTTTATACAAAAAGTGGTGCAGTGCGTTTGTTAACTTTTTGACAAGTTTTCCCCTCTCTTAGAGTATTTTCTCCTTCTTTCAAAGTTTTACAGGTTTTACACCTTTTTCTAAAAAAAAGATACTAAACGGACCTAATGTGTCAGCAAATAAAATGTAATTGTCATATCGGTGCTGCCAAAAATATTACAGTGATTTTGATGTACTTTTGTGTACTTGTATGTTAGGCATATTATATGCACTCATTATTATCATCATTATCATTATTATCATTATTATCATCATTATCATTATTATCATCATTATCATTATTATCATTATTATCATCATCATCTTCATCATCTTCATCATCATCATCATCATCATCATCATCATCATCATCATAATTATCATCATCATGATGCATGTATTGTGATGTCTATATTGATGATTGCTTCTGTCAGAAACATAAACACACTTTTCTCCCATATATTCGTTATGTGTGCATACAGAGGTAGACCTTACTGAACATTTATGAAGAGTTTTGCTTTGATGGTTGGCAGTTGCCATTTAATAACAAAAAAAAAAATAGAAAAAAAAAAAGTAAGGAAGGGAAAAACAACAACATGATTTAGAAGAAGTGTGTTCACGCCTCTTCACACTCCACTCGATCTACTCTTTCACTGAAAAAGTTATGGTTTGGGTTTGGGTGTGTTTCTGTTTGAAAAAAAGCTAGACAGTGAGGAAGAAAGAGAAAAGAAGAGAGAGTTGGAAAAAAGTGCGTTTTCGTTTCTGTTTTTGATGTCCTGTTTTTTTTCGGTCGTATGCTTTCCTCTTTTTTTTAATGTCACAACGTTGCCGTTGTGTATGCAGTAGAGGAAGGCTCGGAAAAGTTTTTTTTTTATTATTTTATTAAAAAAAACAGAGCTGGTGTACATCACACACGATTTTACAGTTAATCATATTTTTTTTGTTTTAAATTAATTTAAATAAATAATTACATATGTACGTATCGAAAGATGTTAAAAAAATTTTCAAATGGTGCCTTATGTCAATTCTATTTTGAAATATTTTATGAAATGAACAGAAACAAAATAAACGTCAACAAGACTTGAATCTCACTATACTCCTAAAGAACTCTGAATAATTGTTACGAGTTGACATTTTGCCTCGATGCCGGTAGTAAGCGTACACTTTAAAAATTAAAAGATTTATGTATTAAAATCCATTCCATTGAAAATTTAAAATTTATAAATTTATTTTATTTTAACATTAGATCAGCCATACCTTTAAAAGTTGGCCACTGTATTTAGACGTAAGATTATCAAAATGTACATACAGATTTATAAATGTCTTAATAAAAATTTAATTGAATTGAATTTGCCGCTATTTGCAAAAATTTTAACATCTTCCGATAGGCTGATGACTTTAGCGCTCTGGAATGTGAAAATTCTATAATCTAGAGGTAAAAGGTAGAATTTTTCAGGAACATTGGTAAAAGTCATAATTTATTCCGTACTTTCTGGTTCTGGTTCCCAGCTATAATGTTAACATTTTTCTTGGACAATTTGTCGTCAACTTGATTTTTTACTGCAGAATTGCGCCGCAAATGATATTTTGTCAAATCTACGACTTTATCAAACTGCTTTATCGAAAATAATGCTTTTGCCTACAAATTTGGTCTTGGGGTTTCAAACAGTTGACTTTTGCAGTTTGCGTTTAAAAACGCACTTGCAAGTGCAAATGACGTTTTACCGCTTGATTCTAGAATCTTCACATTCATAAGGATTATTCAATGGACATATACATTAAGGTGGTTAATTAATAAAGCGTTGCCCAAAATTCACCCAATTTTTGAATTTCACGCCATATGTGCGGTAAGGTGTTTCAAAAAAAAAAAAAAAAGAGAAGAGAAGAGAACGCCAAATTGACAGTTAAGGATTATTAAAAATGCTACACTAAAGATTAAATTCATTAGGAAATTGTTTGAAAAAAATGTTAAAGGTTCGGCAGTGATTTTTCGAGCAAAATCATTTTCGGCGATGATGCTCATTTTAAATTGGTCGCATTAAGATGATTGTTCAGAGACAAATGCATATCCACATCGATGTGTGGTCACTATTTAGTGTGGATTTTGGAAATTGAGCGTTATATCAACGATATTCAGCCCCTTTTAAAGAGACCACTTCCTTTTTTTCTGAGACAATCCTCACTAGAAACCTCACAAGAAACCCACCACCGCAAGGTGAATTTTTTATTTGATTGTTATTTTCTGGCAAATTTAAAATCTTGCTTTAATATATTTACCTATGACAAAAAAATTGTGTGTTGCCTATAATCTACAAACAGTGGCAATGCGAGTAGAGTAAAAAAAAAAATTGAGAACGGTCGCAGCGCGGCGTAGGGGTGGTGAAGGAATGAAGAAGCAAAGAGTACCCACGAGTACTCTGATTTGAATATACCTACCTATAATATGTGTGTTGGATTGGATGGTGGTGTATCTGATATGTCTAGAATATGACATTAGGGTGGAGTATACAACCAACCCAAACCACCCAACATGGTGTGGTGTTGGTTTTGTTGGATGGGCGCTGTGGGGATATTTCTGCCTCGATGTATGGATTCGTTGGCTCTTTGCTCTCGCATCTCATTAACCTAATTTTCAAAGAATTCCGTCGCGTAGTATCCTTTTTTTTTAATTTTTGTAATTTTTTTTTTTTCTGTCGAGGGGTGACAGTAGGTAAGGATATTCCTGTGGGCTGAAGGACTCGTAAGAGGTATAAGTAAAAAATGTCCAACGAGACAGAGAGAGAGATTGATGAATACAGATACGGATAGTACAATGTGTGTAGAAGTATAGATGGTTATTATTCGTTCCGGCGAAATTTGAAAGAGGAAAGGTAGATGATGATTCGGTATTTCGATTTTTTATGTTTGAACATCGTCGTATAGGGGTTTGTGGAAATATTATTCATTGTTGGGTAAACCGACCACGCACTATCGCTCCTTGACACTCTCTTTCTTTATATATTTCTTTCTCTCTCTATTTCTCTTTTAACAAAAGTCTTCTTAACAATCTGGCATTTTCAAAAGATGGTTTCATCATCACTACTTGCTATGTGGGTTAGACCAATTTAGTATGTCTGTGAAAAAAAAAAAAAAAATATATATATATATAATACAAATCTGTTTTCGTCTACACTACCTCCCTCTCCCTTTGATTGATTTTTTGATGGGTTTTATTGTATCATTCTTATATGGAGTTGATAAAAGTTAGACACTTTCGATCTAGTTTATGTCCACTAGTTTGCACGCCAGTATGAGCCCAATAAAATTGTCTGCAGTTAACAGTTCTTGACAGCTAACCTCCGCCCGTTACGTTTTATGACTTAAACATTATGTGAAACAGAGCATTTATTGGATTTTCTGCATTTCATGTATCCATGAGACTAAAGCCTATTATACATATAAATTAATTTGTAATTTACATTTAAACTTTAAATAACAAATAAATTAATAACACAAACAGGATCATAGTGACAGCCAGGGTATAAAGCCATCTCTTTTTGCATTGTGTTTGTATATTTTTCATGTTTTTGTTGGCTTTAGATCTTTGCAATACAGTTTACACTACTTTACCATAATAATAATAATTGTATTTACGTGTGGAAATTTTATCCAGATCATGTGGAATGTGGATAATAAAATGTAGCTAATTTCTGCATTTCTTAAGTTCGAATTTTCAGTTCCAATTCTAGGTTTCTGTAGTTGTTTTCTTTTTTTTTTTATCAAATTATACTTTTCCGACGATTTTTTGAATATATTCAATTCGTATTCGAACTCAGGATTATTCCATCAGGTAAGATTTTCGAGAAAAATTGCATTTGTAAAATGATCTTTAGCACAAACTGCGAAGGTCTTTTGTACGAAAATGTAAATAAGAATTTTAATTGCTTAAACTTCGATTTAACGTTGACTTCTTGAAGTCAGAGTCGTTACCAACTGTATCAACGGATGACAGGGATGGTGGTTATTACAAAATAACCGGTTTTCGGTTTCTCCAGTATTTTTTTCCTTCGGTCTAAACTGTCAGTTTTAACCGGACAAAAAAACCGGTTTTAACCGAGATAAAAAAAAATCACCGGAAAAAACCGGTTAACCGAAACTAAAAACCGGTTTCGGTTTTAACCGGCCGGTTTTTCCCATCCCTTTATAATTGAACACTGTCACACATGAGTGACGGCAGTTAGTCAATGTTGTCCCAATACGTTTACGTGTTGTTTGTGTTATCTGAGTTTTTTACCCTTTGATGTCAATGCGTTTCCATTATAAATTATGGCGATCATGTGACTTGAGCACTCCGAACACTTTGAGCGTTGACGTGGGGTTGACAGGAGAAAAAATCAATTATTTTTTTCGCGTCGACGATCAGAAGACGTCAAAATGTGCATTAATATAGTCTGTCAATGTCTACGATGTCGACATATTAAAAAAACCTCTAAAAAATTAGACTTTTGAAATTGATGAGGTAAAAAAAATTTGCTGTTTTAAAGTTGAATTTGTCCGAACTGCATTGACAGGGTAATTACACGACGACACAAAATTATCAACGCAACTGCCAATGCATTGACAATCACACGCACGTTGACAACTTTGGGAATGAATTTGACGTCATTTTGACGCCAGAGACTAAACGCGTTAACTTTTTGCCTTGGCCGTCTAACCATATAGCTTGTTCGATAATATAATTTACTTAATCCAAATGTCGAAAAACATCATCAACTGTGATGCAGTTGTGCAGTTAAAAAAATCGAGATGACAATCATGTTGAAATACGTCAAATGTGTGCAAAAAATCTATTATTTCTCATCACGCTATCGAGTGATCGATTTATAAAAGCTCACGTCGCCGTGAGCACTCCCAAAATGCTCGTTAACGAAACTTCATGGGTGTGAGATGAGAATGCGTATCGACGCATCCATCCATCGGGATATTCTAATTTCGTGAAAAAAAGAAACCACTTCATATTAAATGCGTGTTTTTTTTAGAAAATCCTTATGCCATTGCAAACGACGTTTGCTCACACTCACACCCACGATCATGAGTTTTTAAAAACTGCTCACGCTCGTGAGCAAAATCTAAGCTGAGAGCTGTCTAATTTTTAAAATCTATTTTCTACAAGTTTCAATAAAAAAAAATATAAATAAATAAAGTATTTAAATTACAAAGAAAAAAAAACACTAATTAATTTCTAAAATATTTTTTTTTCGTTTACAGATTTCGCATAGACAACACAGACCATATTATCGATGTGAATAAAGGCAATCTGGCCTTTGAATTCGATCAAGTGCACATAATTTGTCCTGTCTATGAGCCTGGCGCATTCGAAAACGAAACCGAAAAATACATAATATATAATGTATCGAAAGTTGAATACGAAACATGTCGAATAACAAATGCTGATCCGCGTGTCATAGCCATTTGTGATAAGCCACAAAGACTTATGTTTTTTACAATAACGTTCCGGCCATTTACCCCACAGCCAGGTGGTTTGGAGTTCCTTCCTGGAAATGATTACTATTTCATTTGTAAGTATTTATTAAGAAAATTATTTTTTTTCATTCATTCATAAATTTTATGAATAATACATTATTTTTTCTTCAATTTTGATTAAGTTTAGTTCGAGAACCGATTGAAAATTATTAAAATCAAAATCCAGATCATAAAACACGTGATCCAAACTGTCTATTCTTTAACCTTCAATCCGCGCCACAGCGCCGGTTTATTTTTTTTTGAGTAGTGTGGTTGTTTCAAAAAAAGAAATAATATTTTACATCGAAAATACGTATAGCTTTGTGTTCGTAGCACAAACCCTCAAATAAACCGAGCTTTTTGGAGGCATCAAACAGCCCTGCAATAAATTCGTTCTTCTAAAATACACTCAGCGGCATGGAATCTTGGTCACACTTGATTTTTGTTGTAACTCGCCCTCAAATATTTTTTTGTAATTTATTTGATTGTAATTATGTTAAATTTGCATATTTTAATTATTTTAAACCCTTCTAAGGAATTCAAAGCTTTTCTTTATTTTTAATAATATCTTCTCAGAAAAAATACTTAAACAAAACCAGTATAAAATGAAAAATTACGTATTTTTTGGGGATTTTGCGACGCGTCAGTATCGTGTGTTCCCTCCTCTTGGCCATACTACAGCCTGCATTCGATCTGGCATACTCTCGATGATGTTTTTAATGTCCACTTGCGATAAGCTCTCCCAAGCGGCCAGTGCAGCATTGCTGTGCTTTCATTGAAACTCATCATTGAAAATTTTAATTTTATGTTTTGAAGCACTTAAAAAGCAAAATCAGTGATTATTTTGATGCCAATATAAAGCTTTTGACTCAATTAACATTTCTAGTCAAAAAAATATTTCATTTTGGCCCAATCTTTCACATAAAATAATTTCTAAAATTGCAATGGTCAATCGAAAGGGAGTTCAATCACTGAAATAAAGAAAATCGTTTTATGTGGAATGTTGGGCGAAAATTTAATTTTTTTTTGACAAAAACTAATAATTAAGTCATTAGCTTTATTATTGGCACCAAAATAATTACTGATTTGCTTTTTAAGTTCCTCAAAACTTAAAATTCAAATTTTCAATGAAGAGTTTCAAGGAAAGCTATAACTGGCACCTTACTGTCAAATCACAAAAAAATATTTAAGGGCGAGTTAAAACAAAAATCAAGCTTGGCCAAGATTCCGTGCCGCTGAGTGTAGTTTGAAGCTCAAAACAAAGTATTTTGATACATAATATGAATTTATGAAGAAAATGAAAAACATTTACACACAATTTGATTTTTCCTTTATCTTCTTCAAATTTCGCAAAAATTTACTTTACAATTCTAGTAGATGCGAAATGAATATTAAAACCACTACCAATATAGTTCTACAAATCGAACCAACCTATTCTCATGATGTCGCGCTTAACGCATGATTTATTCGAAAATCTATTTTTTTTAATCATTCGACACAAATGAAACAAATTTCGACACTTTCGGTTTTTTGTGGGGGAAGGTATGGATACAATTTTCAAGAAATTTTTTTTAAAGAGAACATTATAATCTATAAAGTGAGCAAAATTATTTGTCGATAATTTTGCCATTTAACTGCCTTATTCTGCCATTTTGAGGACTCACAAGTCACAAGCTCTGGTGAGGTTGTTGTGATTCGATAACATTTTTGGTATTCTCCGACAATTCTCATAAGAAACCTCACAACCGAAAACTCACCACAGCAAGGTGAATTTCTTATGTGATTTTTACAGTCCAATTCTGGCAAGCCTCAATGATACCAATACACAATAACCTCACAAGGTGAGGTGAACTTGATTTTGTGAGGTTTTCGTATTCTGGCAGCACCCTCACAACTTGCGAGCCTCACAAAAACTTATCGAAATTGTGGTCTCCTTTTGAGGAGCTCACAACTTACAAGTTTGGCATTTCACAATATTAAGACACTTTTATTTTTTCTTGTATGAAAAAAAAAATTTTATAGCCAAATAAACAAAAAATATATCCTCGGTGATAGAAATTATGTTGACGATCGTCATACAATAGCAAGTTGTGTACATAATGTATGTGGTCACAATCACTTTCGTCTTCGATGTGTTCAATGGTGCGTTCAACAAAAATTCAGACTTTAGCAATCACAATAAAAAAAATTCACGGAATACGGAAAATGTTATCGAATCACAACCAACTCACAAGAGCTTGTGACTTGTGAGCCCTCACAACGCCAGAATCGCCCCGTTAGGTTCATAATTTTTGGTGATCGGACCCATTGAACATTGTGAGTTGTAAGCTACTCTAAGGAGATCACAATTTTGATAGTTCTTGTGGCGCTGCTACCGGTTTACGAAAACCTCACAAAATCAATTTTAACCTCACTTAGTATGCGTGTTTGGTATCTATTTTTGTCAACAAATTTCCGAGTTTTTTTTTTTCTATGGGTTTTGACAGCAAGTTGTGAAAATTTGTGCAAATTCGCAAGAAATTTCACGTTCCCAAACAGACCAAGTATTGTGTTGTGAGGTATCAGTGAAGTTTTTCCAAAATAGATAAATAGTTAGAGTTAAGATCAAAAAACAAGTATTTTTGACTTTTTATCTGTTTTTTTTTTTTTTTTTTTTTTTTTCTAAAACAATGATATCTTTTAAATGATCATTTTTAGGAAATGTTAATTTTTTTGTTGTAGAGGATCACATACTGTACAAACTTTCCATGAATATATTTTCGAAATCACTCACCATTTAGGAGTTGTTTGCGTATGAAGAAGCAGATGAAAGCAAATTGAAGTGACGGACGATAACGTAACTGAATGAACAAGTTTGGTGAGAAAAAAAGAACGGTAATTTAGACAAAATATAAACGACTGATTGAGATGACAGCTGCTTAGTGCTCAAGTATGTTTCAAAAATAATTCATGGCGATCAGAACACGCTTGGCTCATTTCAAAGGATGTTCAGAGCAAACTCGATAATATGATCGAAATAATAAAAATGTTTAAAATATCATTTACAACTCGAATCATTTTTATATTTAAACATGGCAATTATATATGTATACATATGTAAAAAAAAATATGCAGTGAAACATTGATTTAATATCTTTTACACTTTTTTTTCAGCGACATCATCAAAAGACGATCTCTATCGTCGGATAGGAGGTCGGTGTTCAACGAATAACATGAAAGTGGTTTTCAAAGTTTGTTGTGCACCAGAAGATAAAAACAATCGAACGAATGGCAACATGGGTGGAGGGAATGGCAGTATAGGTGGCAGTAATGGCGGCGGCGGAGGAGGAATTGGTAACAATGGTGTTAACAGTGGCAATAGCGGTAGCATAAATAGCAATACCGCAATACAACAACAACAGCACAATAACAATATCAATATAAATGGTGGTGGTCAATTGCCATTACCTAAATTACCTGGCATGGGTGGTGGTGGTGGTGGTATGGGCATGAATAACGGCGGTGGAGGTGGCCTGATGATCAACGGTAAGAGTGGCACTTCTATCAACACCAATATCGACCATGGTAACATGGGCATGAACGGTATAGGCATTGGCGGCGGCGGTGGAATGAATGGAATAAATGGACAACATCCGACTGGTATTAGAATCAATAATGTGCCGTCATCGCAGCAACATCCATCACAAAAGAATGGTATGCATGGGGGTTATATTGCGCCAATGGCAAATATTAATACAAATAGCAGTAACGTTGTGCAAAGCACAATAAATTGGCCCGACTGGGGCAATCATAATAATAATAATGGCAACCAAGACGGCAGCGACCCGGGCGGTATTAATAATACGCTAGTTTCAACAATTGGTATACACCCGCATTTCTATCCACCTCATAAAACTTCACCACGTCCTCATAATATAAATAGCGCCGCTGTTAATAACAGTAGTAGCAATTATTCACCATCCCATAAGCCATCTAAGAAAACAAGTAAGTAGAGTAGTAACAGAAAAAAATACAAAAAAGAAAAAAAAAACAAAAAACAAAACTCAAAAAAAAAAAAAACAAAAAAACAAAACTCAAAAAAAAAAAAAAAAAAACAAAAAAAAAACAAAATCAAAAAAAAAAAACATTTTCCTTTCATTTAGTTTTTCCTACTGAGTTTTCTTAAAACAAAAATATTTTCACTCCCTACTTTGGTTTAAAAAAAAAAAGACAAAAAAATTAAACGCATGTAGGAAAAAGTTAGAAGGAGAAGTTGAGAGACAGAGAGAAAGCGAGAAAGAGTGAGAGAGTAACTGCCGAATTCAAAATAAATATTTTGAATTATGTTATTTTAAAAAAATGTTATTTTAAATGCAAGTTTTATTTTGTTCACAAAATTCAGTTTGTGTAACTCTCTCTTGCTCTCTCACTCTGTCCATCTCTCTCATTATTCCTCTTTAAACATCCTCCTCCATGCAGATCTATTTTTAATAAATTTTGATTAAATTGCTTTTGGACAGCATTTGTGGCTATGAATTTTGAATGCATCTTCTTTTTTGGTTTCTTTTTTTTTTAATTTTATTTTATACAAAAATAAACCTATTTTGGCTCTGTTCGATTTGACAATTTTGATGAAACTTTCCAAACTAAAAAAAAATATAAACATAAAAGTTATATAACTTTTGTTTTTTTTTCTTTTATTGTTAACTCTTTTTCCGACAGTGGGTGCGCTATGGGATGGGTAATATTTGCATTGGCTAAAACATTTTAATTTATAAAAAAAAGTATTGAATTTAATTTTGTTTAAAATCGCGGAAGTTTTAATACTTTCGCGCTAACGAATTGTCACTACTCGTTCTTCAAAAAAAAAAAAAAAAAAAAAAAAAAAAAAAAAAAACAAAACATAAATATAAATATAAACAATTACATTAATAAATAATAATAATCATAATATAAAAAAAAATTTATGGTAAGTTACTTAAAAAAATACTCAATTATACTGCATCACTGCCGTCTTGAATTTCTCAGCTATAAAAAAAAAAACAAAAAGATTTCAAATTGTAAACCGTGTTCCATATTGGTGCTATGATGACAAGCACTTAATTATTTTTAAATGAAAAGAGAGGAGAGCCATTATTTTTACTGTTTTTCCTCGCAGTTGGGGTTTTACAGTAATACATTATTTAACTATCAATTTTTAACATATTGTGTATATTTTTAATTTTATTTTTTTATATATTTTCTTTTGTATATACATAGATATAGATATATAACGCAGAATGATTTCAATTTATCCCGCTATAATTAGAAAAGCAAACAAATTGTTTTTTAATTTGAATTTTCAGAATTAGGGTAAACTAGGGTACAGTTAAAAAATCTGATTTCTAAACGGAGTCAATGTTTGCAACAATTGATAAATTTTTAAATATGATTTTTTTTTTTTTTATAATACTAGAAGATGGACACGCACGTACGTTATTACATACATATGTTGGAAAATTCAGAAAAATCATGTTTGAATGTAAAAATTGGTAAACAGGCGTTTAAGAAATAAAATTCACACATAAACAAGGGTAAAGTTTTCGATTATATTAATAATGTTAGAAAGCAGATAAATAACATCTTGGCATAATGACTAGAATATGTAGACTTTATTTATACAAATACATACTCTATTCTGTTTTTCGTTGACGGTTTTTTTTTTCATCTATACAAAAGTTACTCGATATGATTGCACTACTTTTACTTCCTGTCCCACAGGTAAATTAATTTATTTAATTGTATCTACCATGCCCTTCTAAAGACTATAATGTTTGATTTGTCCCAAATAGCTTAAGAGCTGTAGAGTGCTTAACACAGCGATTATTTTTAAAGAAATGTCGTTATTGGACAATTCAAAAAATTGTTATTCTCTTTAAAAAGACGTAGATAAGCTACACATCTGTTTATAATAAGTTAAAAAATCCGGATGTAAATTATATACTTTCAATGTAAATACATCTGGATTTAAGTTTTAACCTGGATGTATCAAGTGAAATAAATGGCGGTTAGTCATAGTCAGTCTGTCGTTATCGAATAACATGGTGCAAATCCAGATTAAAGCTTCCTCTTCCATTTAAATTTTTTCAGTCTTACCTTTTGTTCATGATCTAAAAGTTTGTGGGGTTAAATTGGAATCACCTTGTTTACATTTTGAATATAATGTATGTATGTATACGTCTGCAAACGTGTCATTTTTATTGTTTTACAGTAGTTTTGTGTAGCTTTATATTTTATTCACGTAGTTTAGTAAAATTGGAGTAGTTCTTAATTTAAACTGACCATATTTAATTATATAAACACAGAATTGAACCAAAAAAAAAAAAAGCATTATTTTTATGTAATTTTATTATTATTATTTTTGTATAATAATTAGAAGCGATGTGTGTGATATTTTTCTTCTCAATCACTATATTCACACTGAATTCATTTTAAATAACTGACATCAGAAGTAGCAAAATCAAAGACCAAATCTGTAGGTCTACTCCAGAGAGAACATATATTTAATTGAAAACGACATTCTTTGATGTTATTTCTCAAAAGCAAACATGTGTGAAAAGAATTCTTCCAGTTTTTATTATTAAATGTGTATATAAAATATTTTCAAGTCATTCCCATTTGTTTTTAAGTCTGCACAATAAAATGTCAACTTATAAGTTCAAATGACCTCAACTCCAAAAAATGGGTTTCGCCCAGGTACGACAGTACATCATCAGTTAGATGCAGTTGTTTCCCATCAAAAGCAATATACATAATTTACAATTTTAAGATTTTGTTGCTTATATTTAAACAAACACAATATTTCGGTGGACTCAATAATAATTCATTGCTTAAATGTAGCAAGAGAATAGAATGAGATAATTTGTTTATATGTATTTTCTTTCAATCCACCAACAATACCTAACCTAGACATCAATGTTGCCAACCAACACAGAATAGTCACGCCATCGAAATCGAAGTTCTAGCCTTATTATACGACAAGAAAACGGAAAAAGGAAAAAGATCATACAAAAATCTTGTTTTACTTGGCCAATGCTTTTTCACTGTAGCGTGGGAGCAAAATAATAATAAAATACGGAGATTTCTTAAGACGTCAAATTTTCTTTAGACTACGCTTATTTCATTGTGTACCTACTTATTTGTATTTTTATTTTTTACTTTTATATTTTACCTTACTTTGTTTTTTTTTTGTAAAAATTCATCGTAATCATCCCTTCTTATAAATTGTTTTATGTATTTGATATTTTTTTCCTAAAAACCGATCTTAACTGGGTGGCTGGTTTCGCCGCTTTTTCAAACATAAAAAGAGCTGTAGTTTAACTCATCAAATTTTATAATACAAAAATTAAGTATAATTTATGAGACTGATGCTAGTAAAACTTTATCCAATAGAATCCCCCGTAGGTATTTTTTTTTTTTTTTTTTTTTTTTTACAATAATAAGTATTTAACCTAAAAAATTTTAAACAATGCTAGAATAATTGTAAGGGAGACTCCCTTCCTCGTAGGTGCTAATGATTCAGTAGTTTACTCTCTTTATTCGTTTTGATCTATGTACATATATATTACATATGTACATATTTGTATTTTATTATTTTCTTTGACTTCATAGATTGTTTTCTTTATAAAATACAAAATATAGCTTGAAATATTTGCCATGAATGTGCTAAAATTATTCTCGCCGTAATTATAAACAAAAAATTATAAAAAAAAACAACGTAACTTGCACAACTTGATTTAATATTTGCCACCAACAACAATATTAAAAAAAAAAAACAATATTTTATTCCAAATAAAAAAAAAAAAAATAATCCTCAAATTTTCTTCCAATTCTTTTTTTTGTTCTTTTTTTCTCTTTTCCAAAAAAAAATCTACAATTTCACCCGTGTATTAGACGATTACGATAAACATCCCAATGAAGTGGTCAAAAATGAAGAACTCACCTACAACAGTGCAGCTCCATCTTTGTATAAAATGCGACGACGAAGGGCATCTGAACAGCAACAACCACCAAACGAATCGGCCGCAACAACAACAACAACAACACCACCACTGACGACGACGCGAAGCAGCAGCAAATACAGCTTGCGTTTCAAAACGAAATCCTCCTCAAGCAAGAGCATTTATCAGAAATTCAAGTCGTTGCTGCAACTATTGCTATTCACAAGCAATCATCGTAATCGTATTAATACAATCAATACCTTTATGAATTTTGTTTCTAATTGTAATCCTATTATTCTAACAACAACAGTCCTAGTTACTTTAATAAACTTATTTCAATATAAATTATCATCATCGTGGAGTGTGATGCGGCTATGTAATTCATCATCATCATCAACAACATCATCATCATCATCGAAAGTGCCACCACCAACGAGGACGTCGTCTAATAAGATTACGCCTAAATTTTCGTCCTCATCTCCACCAAAAAAAATACTCTTTTCACCTGTAGATTGTTGCATTATGGAAGAATCCCTACGGTGAACTATAAATTAATTTTTTTTATTTAATCATTTAATAAAAAAAACAAAAACAAAAAACAAAACGAAACAAAACAAGAACAACTTAAAAAGGCAAACATTTGAAATAATGTTTTTTTTTGTTTTAAATTTAAATTAATTTAATTTAACAAAAGAAACCAATACACAGTTTTTGAGGAAATGAAAAAAAAAAAACAAAACAAAAAAGAACATGAACAAATTTTTATTAATAAAACTAAAATTTCTTATCATTAATAATATTATAAATATTACAGTAAAATTAAGGAACACAATTTATATATACACACATAAATTTTACATATATGGATATGTTATGTATATATACTTTATATATATATGTTGTGTATAGAGTATGTATATATACATACATACATAATGTTGGTGTGGGTAAAGAAATATAAACTATTTTGTTTGTTGAATTTGTATATTGTGAAAAATTGATTACTTAACACCCTAAGAAAAGTCTAAATTTAATATATATGTATAATTATAAGCCTTAATATTATGTTCATTAAGATATCCTCTCATATTGTTGAAAGAGCGCAATTATTTCGGTATTGCAGACATATTCAAAAGTTTTTTCAACGGGATTTTAACATTAAAAGTGATTTCTCATTCTTCTCGAGGCAGTCAATAGGCGTGTTTTTTTTTGGAATCTAAACATAGTATAGTAAGATATTCAAAAAAAAAAAAAAAATCGCATCGGCAGTACCTTAGTTTTTATATTTAACATTTTGTACTATTGAACACATGTCAGAATAATTTGAATTTTAAAAAAAATCCATCCACAGTTGGATTCTAATTTAGCTTTTATCAGCCGTTATCCTACTGTCGATGTTGTATTTGTAATGTATGTAAAATCGTTCTATACAACGGATAGATTTTCCAATAAAACACGCCTAATAGATTTGAAATCAAGTGAATGGAATACCTTTTTAATCAGACAGTTTGAGATCGTTCTTTGAATTCTTTTCAAAAGTTTTTTCTTGTCTTCAAAAAAGTAGTTATAGTATTTTTTACTGCCTGAAATATTTTTCACAGATTGAAGTATTTTTAACATTTCTTGTGACTACAAAAATATTGAAAAGCCTTCAAAATTGACTGACGTCGATCAAACAGATTTTGTACAAGCAGAACGATCGCTATCATAGCAATGTCTGCGTCAAAAATTGACGATCAATTGACGTTGATTTGACGTTTTCAAAACGGCCTTGTTGAAGTTTAACACTTGTTGTAAATATGTGCGTGTTTCGTTCCGAGAGGAGCTCTAGCATTTTCTTTGAAATACAAGCTCTGTGTTCAGAATAACATCAAAACTACATTTATTATCTCTAAATAGTGAACGGAGTCAACAATTTGACTGATTTGTTAGCCGATATAACGAACAGATTTGAACAAAGTGACATAAAAACGCCGCAAATTATTACAAAAAATTTCAACATACTTATGTTGAGATGGCTTTAAGACGAACTTAAAATACCAATGTCTGTTAAAATGAAGTTTGATCGTAGATTTTTTTTTATATTTGGCTTCTATTATTTCTAGCCTCAAATTGTATTAATTTAGATTAGAATATCTCAAAAAACTAAGGCCATTCTCGTTGACTTATATTTTTGTAAACTTTATGCTTGTAAAAGTTTTAAAAGACCAATAATTCTGTTAATTTGATTGAATATTCCATAAACTTGTATCAAATATTTATTTGTAAAATTAATTAATTAAACGGTTAAGTCAGCGGGGCACGCATACTTCTAATCTCGGTATATTTCTTACATTCAGCACCGTTCAATCGAACATTTTAAAACCAGCGACCTTTCTAGAAATTGCCAAGAGTATTTCAATGGTCTAGAAGGCACTTAAGTTTATTAAATTAAATTTTTTTGGAGATTTCTTTCGTTAAGTTCGAAGTTAAAGTAGAACTAGAATAGGCGGAATCCAACGTACGTGGTCGTACGAAACCGAGCGAAAACAAGAAATTCATATGACGCGCATATATTTGCGAAGTGGAAATTTTCGTTTAGTTTTCGTTAACTTTTGCCGTCGGACGTGAGAGCGCTCACCGACCGCTCTTTCGTAAGTGGACTGACAGCTAGCTTCAAAAATAAAAAAAAATCATTTCCAACCACACAAGTGCATTATGGGTGACTTATGAATTTGACGTTTTGGAGAGTAACTTTTCGTTCGGTTTTGACACTAGCTTCCGACAGCTACCGTCTATTCTAGTTCTAATGTCGTAGGGGGTTGCCGACGACAGCGGTCTTAAGTGGTTTGCCTCTGTAATTTTGTTTAGGTTAGGTTAGGAGGGGCGTGCCTAGATCTGAGGCTGTGGCGTCCACGGGGGCCTATTGGTCCATTGTGATCCCCTATAACAGTGATATCACCTAAACTAATGATTGACATAGACTGGTTCATTTACGAACCAGCCTGTGTTTTCTATATATTTTCTCATGTTTGCCATTGAGACCTGCGCTAGATCGTCCAGTTCTCCGACAAACCTGTTTCCAAGGTAACGGAGGCGATTTGTTTGGAGATTTGGGCAGTGGCAGAACATCCTGACAGCTCCTACAGAAATCGGGTGCGTATACACCCAATTTTCTTTATTCGAAAATAATTTCCTTTTAATGTCTATTTGACATTGCTGTAATCGAAAGGTACACAACTAAAAAAGAAAAAAAAGCTCCTACATCATTAGCAGCGTTTTATTAATACCTATAGGTTTTCCCATGGTAATAGGCGTGTTTTTTTTGCAAGTTCATATGGATTTATGAAAAAAAAAAGACATCGCAACTAAGAGCTTTACACGTTGTTATACAACAATAACTTAAATCCATATTTACTTAGATAAGTCCAGATAATTTTCGGGAATTAACTTAAGTCCCGATAAAAACTGTGTTACTGGCGCTAATTATCATTTTGGTATCGATAGTTTGTTTGGAAACGGAAAATATACGAGTCATCGAGTGAAACAATTTTTTTATGAAAAAAAAAAAAAAAACAAAATGGCGAACTTGAAATTAAGATCTAAGCTGATAAGTTTTTATTTTGTTTTTATTTTGTTTTTATTTTGTTTTTATTTTGTATGCTCACCATAAAGCTGGGTAGTGATAACATCTTGTAACAGTGATGAGCTTGTGATTACTTTGGTAAGTCCCGATGTCGTTTTTTTTCGACAAATTCATATGGACTTGCAAAAAACGATACGGATCCACCGTGTTTTATACCCATCTTTTTTTCCTTATGTTTGTACATTTTTCATGTATTTGTTGGTTTTTCTTACACTATCTTACTATTTGCCGTTTTTTGTTATCAGAAATCATCCATATAGATTATCGAATAACATGGATTACTACAACAACACGGGATCACTTTTTTCATGATCCAAATATTAAAATTAGAGAAAAATTACAACATATGCATGACACAAACACAAGAAAAAAACAGAGGATTATAAAACGCAAAGCACCACTAAACGCAGTCTGATGACCGGCCTAGAAGTCGTGAAATAGCTATAACTCCGGCCTAAAAAAAAGTTGCTGGTAGCTCTCCAAAGTGTTGTTGTTTCATTTCAACCTTCAAAACGCCAGTGTTACTCTGATCTGTCATGCACATGAGTATCCATACCCTACGTTTATACTCACTTTACGCATATGAGATTTTAAACAATGAAAGCGTGAGGCAGTAATGAGCTGTGAGGTATTTAATGACGCATCCTGACAGTCGTGGTTCATTTTCGAATATTTTGGTATATTAAACTTAAATTCGATGACGATTAAATTATTTCCAATCGATAATCATTTCGTTATTTACATAAATCCTTCCTAAGTTCAGATTATGTGCTATATAATTTTGAATCAAAATACATTATATTGACATGAATGTATATAAAATTAATGTAATTTCGATTTCAAGAAGTCAAAATATGTAATCAAATATGTATGTCTTATTCTGCTATTCGATGCATGTAAATGTTCAATTTAATTTAATTTTGATTCTAAAATGTTTCCGCTGTGTTTTTTTTTAACATAAAGACTTACGAAATTCCAAAATTTAAACAAAATAAACCATTTCACAATGATATTTAATAATAATAAAAAATCAGTGCTTTTAGTGTTAATATTACGGCTAATATGTTAACCCTGCAGTCGTCGCGCGGATTACTATTGTAATCCACTAATGCAAAATTGAGTATTCCCGAAAAACTGGATGTAGGTTCTTTGTCTCTTTTAGTACTTACAGTTAAGAAGTAATAACTTATATTTTTTTAGTTTGAATAATATGTTAATTGCATTTGAAGCAAAATAAATTTGAAAAAATTAAAGCATCCTGGGACCTGATTCCGTAAAACGAAAACGATCAAACGATATCGTTTTTACAATAACTGTCCCTTTCTTTGTCTACAGATGTGAAAGAGATAGGTTCAGTCAAAACGATATCGTCCGATCGTTTTCGATTAACGGAATCAGGTCCCTGGTTTTATTCTAATTTTAATATGTTATCCGCGCGACGACTGCAGGGTTAATAAGCTTTTATTTTAAGGTGTCTTGTAATCAATGTTTCACTTTATACGAAAACAAAAAAGTAGCTGTTTTTTTTTTTGTATGTACTCACACTAATATAGATATATATTTGATTAAAAAAAAAAAAAAAAACAAATGTGTGTAAGAAAAATGCATTTAAGTTGAAACAGATGCTGAAAAAAATTCTAAGCGAGTACACAGTGCGGTTCACTTAGTTCTCAGACGCACTTAAAAAATTACTTCTTATTTTGTATGTTAAATATCTTCAAAAAAATATATATATTAAATTATGTATAGTTACTAATCATGGAGATACATAATTTTAATTGACAAAACTATTCCAATTTGAAAAAGTTTTCACACGACTGTTTAATTGAAAATGTAAAAAAAAACGATTGGAGCGAAAAATTTTTATATACTAAAGAATTATTGTTATTTCATACATTATGGATAGATATATATTATACTAAAAATAACTGTAATTGTCTAAGCTCCCTACCTGACAAAAACATTATATGACATCAAAACTAAAAAAGGCCTGAGGTTAGGCTTAGTGAATTTCTTTAGGAACTAGCCAAGACGACTTTAACTTGGATCCTTACAAGCCACTAAACCAAAAACCACTTGCCCAATTCGAAACTTTAATTTATAATTTATAACTTTGTTATTTATTTTTTCGTTTTTACCTAAAAAGTTTTTATATTTGCATCGATTAAATGTAATACATTTATTGAGAATTTTGCAAGTTTCTCTCAAATATAAACCTTGTTAATGGAAAATTTAATCAACAGTAAGCTTCTTCTTACATTACAAAATCGTTTCCCAAAAAAAAAAAAATGACATAACCCTGGCATTGTCCAAGTACCACATCTTCTTAAAAGAATCTTTGTGTCTAGTATCAGGACAGCTGTTGTTGTTTCAGGTTCGTGAGTTATTGCTAATGATGATGGTTGTACTCTTGAGGATGCTGTTAGTGATAATATTAGGAGAATCCAAGATGTTGCAGGACGCAGTAATGTTTCCAATGCTGCCTCTTCCAACACCAAGTCGAATGTAGTCGATTCTATGAGTCTCATTAAGAAGGAAGTTATTTCCATTATCAGTGGTGGTGAGGTCTTTCCTAAGGTTGGAGGGAAGGTTGCTGAGATAACTGCGAGCTACGAACACCTGATTGTTGCTAGGCGAGAATAGAAGGTTCAAGGGTCAAATTGACATTTTAGGGAAGAAAGAAAGAAGTATTCCTTAGGTGGCTTCTGTGCCAGTTCCGGCCCCTCGTGTTTCCCAGCAAGTTTTCTCCTCTTTAGGTCGTTCTCAGGTTGCATCTCAGGTTTGTCGGTATGTCGGTCAGCGTAAACAAGAAGCTAGATACTATTGTAGTCAATAACGTTTACAAAATGATCCCCTTCGAGGAATTCCTTGCTGACCTCCACAGGCTCAATCTTGAGGCGCTCAGCGCCTCCAGGGGTGAGTCGGCCGGTCATTTAATGCTGTCGGACAGTTGTCCAATTTGTGCTAGGGCTGTTGCTAGGGAGTTAGCTAGGAACTAAATTGGTTGTTAAGCTTATTCAGCAAAATGCCAATGGTTCTAATTCAGGGTGTATTTTCGCTTAGTGCAGGAACCTTATACCTCTCGTGGGGAATTGAGTTGACTGCCAGGGCATATAACTTCGTTTGTTAACAGTAGTTACAATGCTGCTGTTATAATAAATGACGTCAATTGCAGTTCTATTCTTATTGACGAAAGTGAGTGGGGTCTCTGCGTCAGCGTTTAGGGCGATTTCGGTATGATTTTACTGTCCTGCTCTATTGCAAATATGGGCATGAAATTTGGCCATACCTTGTGTATATGAATAGGTTAGTTAGGCTGATTGGCAGCGATCGTGCGATCTATGGGCTGGACGCAAATGCGGTTTCATCCCGTTGGCATAGCTAGATGCTTGGACAAACGTCTGAGAGTCGGAAACGTAATCGGGGTAATAAGCTTTGCGACTGGATGACCCAGAATCCAATGTACGCTGTCAATCTGGAGGTATAGTGATATTCCGTCGCGCTCGGTCTGTTGACCTTTTTTTTCAAAAATAATATTATTATTCATTGTTATGTTTTTCGGGCGCTCTGTCGTGCAATCAGAATTTCGACCTTCTTAGTTACTTCGATAAATAAGTATCATGTATATATAGTAGGTGACCTTTTTATGACTAAAAATTTGTTTTCTTTTTGGGCTTTAGGTCTAGTTTATTTGTGTTTAAATTTATCTTTTTATTTCAACAGACAATAATGTCTAAAATAAACTTACAGATTTTATACTTACAATTTGTTTGTTTATCAATAAATGAAACAATTTTTTTTTGCTTTATACGACACGGACGAAACAAAAAAGAATTATTTACCTAAAGCCCAAAAAGAAAATAAATTTTCTGTAAATAAGGTCAATGGACCGGAAATACACGCTTTGTGTAACATGAATTAATTTCGTTAATTAACGTTCAAAAAGATTAATTAGTGTGTAGTTGACATTTGCAAAGAAAATAAAACCCACGATTAGTTAAAAGCAATATAAGTTCCCCACCACAAGTGTTATGCATTTAACGTAATTTTTATCCTTTCAAAAATTTTAAATGACATTTCCCCGCGAAATATTTCATTCTCTCACTCTCTTATTTTAAACGAAAAATTCCCGGGAATTTTTTTCTCTTTTCTCTTTTCCCTTTTTCTTATTCTAAACAAACTTTGAAAAAAAGGAAAAAATACGCCGGGAAAAAATACTGTATTCTGAATGCCAAAAAAGGAAATTTTAATTCATTTGGAGAATTGATCCTTTTTGCAACTAAAATTTTATAAAAGCTTCAATTGTTGAGGTCAAAAACAAACAAGAGCCAGCTGCAAATGGTGTTACATTTTTTGGAAGCTCACGAGGATTTTGTGTGTGAGGGGACTAAGGGATAAATAAATAAATAATTTTAATACCGTTTACACTCAATGAATAATTTTGTTTCTATAATTTGATTCATATGTCAAATAGTGTGAATTCATAACTCTCATTCCCATTTTCGAAGGGAAAAATGTCCTAGGGAACTCGGAATAGAAGAATTTTTCTCTGAGGAGATCACGTGGAGTTATTTTCCCTTGCAATATCAAGAAAAGGGCTGCTAATGTTTATTCAAATGTTGTGATACATCACCGAAAAACAACTGAAACCATTTACAAAGCTAAATATCCATCCACCTGCCAGATTTGTAACGCATGATGATCAATATGGATCAAATCTGATGGTAAATAAAATCCACGACTGGATCGCACGAACTTGTTCTTGTGACTCATGATTCAAGTGGCTAAGGATTTTAAAGATTTTATATTATAAAATATTCGTCAAATAAATTTGAGTACACAGTAAAGAAGTATCAAAACTCGTTCTTTAAAATGCTAATAACTCCTAAAAATGGTTTTGAGCTCAAAATAGGGAAATCACGCAAACAAAATTTCAAAAATAATTAGAACTGTTTTTTTAATATTTTTTGTGTTATTTAAAATTTTTTTTACATTAAAAAGATGGTATGCTAATTTTAAGTATTTAATAAAATAAATCTTAATACATATTTTCAATAAATTAGTCAACCCGTTTTCAAGATATTCACCCCTGTTCTGTATTCCGATTGATTATAAAATCCTTTCGTTTTCAAACTCTTATGAATTTTGTTTTCAATACTTGTGTAATTTGGAAATCAGATATGGGTAATTGATCAGATATGGGTAATTGATTTAACAATCAGATATGGGTAATTGATTTAACAAAAAAATTGAATATAAAACATTGTTTTGACATAAAAAAAACCTCATGTATACTCATTGTGATCGAAATCGTTTATTATAATATTTTAGTACTAGCCTACCCGTGGGAGAATTCTCGCAATTAAATACAAATAAAAGACGCACGAAAAAAAACAAATGCAGTTTTTGAACAAAGTATTAACATTTCATGTGGATAATAAAACACATCTATTATTATAATCATGTATGTCCGGATATGTCATATGTCCGGGTTCAAGCGAGAAAAAAATTGCGAAATAAATTTTAATTTCAAAGTTTCAAAACTTGTATTTGGTATTTATTTTTAGCTTAGGGACCTTTTACAAATTACCATTTCTTTAGCTTAACTACGCATTTAGAACAGTCATTAATCAGTCCACTGAAAACCTATGGTAAATCTAAAAAAACAATCATCGGCTTACTGACATTTGTTTCAGCCCGCAAAATTGATTGATTGATTTAATTTTTATTCATTATTCGGACTTTTTGAATTATTTTCCCACCGCCATTAAGCTTTTGTTTTGGTCAGACAATTCGAAGCAATTCATGTTTTCCCCACTCGTATAACTTCCTCTTTACAAATTTTGCTATTTAAATCTAATAAAGAAAGAATAAACAATTTCACGAA
This sequence comes from Epistrophe grossulariae, assembly GCA_929447395.1. Lineage (NCBI taxonomy): Eukaryota > Metazoa > Arthropoda > Insecta > Diptera > Syrphidae > Epistrophe > Epistrophe grossulariae. The sequence goes on from OV839570.1 coordinate 8,007,582, forward strand.
AGCAATAGAAAATCTCTCTTTAGTTCTAAAAACCGCAAATCAAACTGCGGTATAAATTTTTTTTTAGTATGAGTGCATCCGAGTTTCAGGGTTATACTGGAGTTCTAAAACATTTTTTTTTATATGCAGGGTTAACTTGCTCTTCTTCTCAGGGATGAGATGGAGATTATCCAGGACCAATGCATTTTTTGACATTTGAAAACATAACCGGATCACCGGTTTTAAGATGTATTCGATGATAACTCCTTAAAAAATCACTGTTCGATAAACCATGTGATCAAAGCTGTTCTACTGAATTTTTCAAAACCAGAAATATGGATAGTGGAGGTACAATTTGGAAAATGTCCGAATCGAAACTTGAGTATATTGGCTAAGCTGTACTGTTTTTCATTAAAATCTTGCCCAAGTTGATGAACGATGTAAGTCTTAATATTAATATTATTTTAGTTAATAACTAAAGAATCGACTATAGACATGCCAATTTATATAATTAGTGTTCTATTTATGTACCATCATCGCCGGTGGGTATAATTCGGGCACACATAGTACTTATTTATTTCAAGCAGCGCGAAGTGAGTTGATCATTTCATAATTTTTATTGCGAAAAATGTTATAAATTGGCATGTCGCAAGTCTCGCCCAGTAGGCAGTAACTAAATCAGAGGACTGGGGCCAAATTACGGCATCAGTGACTGAACGACACGTGAGGGAAATTTCATACAAAATATCGATAATATTCGATATTTCGTATGAAATTTCCCTCACGTGTCGTTCAGTCACTGATGCCGTAATTTGGCCCCTGATTATGGAATTTGAAGCAAGTCGTCATTTTTTTTGGTAGAGCATTTTTGGTATTAAAGTTTTTAGTTCATCTTCAAGAATTCGCAAATCGATGTCACTTGCATCGAATTATTGCAAGTATTTACTTGAATATTGGATGATGGAATGAATCGAATCGAAACAAATAGAAAATGATAAAACGATTTATTTCAGATTCTATAATTAGGCCACATGCTTCTTATATTATTAGATTTCTGTCTATTCAATTCTTTAAATGACACACAAAATATGTTGAAATTTAAAGACAAACGAACCCTTAAAGTGCATCCAAATCACAATGAACCGCACTGTATATGAAAAAATATAAAATCGAAAAAAAAACACAAAACTTGTAAAAAAAAAAAACAATAAAAAATTCAACTCATCTCACACGATCAACCTATGATTTAAGCACGTTAACTTGTGTCCCTTGCGTCTGTGTAAAATAGATAAATATGAAATTAAAATTATGAAGAAAAATATGTAAATTAAGCAAAAAGAAAATAAAAATAAAACAAAAAAAAAACTTACGAAAACTAAAAAAAAAACACTACTATTTCGATTGAGGAAACAAAAAAAACTTATTTTTTAATTGTTTTAAATTATCTTAAGGTCTAGGAAAAACCCGTTTTTTGACTGAAACTAGAAAGTGATTGATATAAAAAATATCTATATATAAATAAATTTAATAATTAAGACACTAAAAAAATAAAAAAAAAACTAAAGCGATAAAAAGATGTATTTTATTGCAATGAGGAGAACAAGATTCTTTTTAATAAATAAATAAAAACAAAAAACACAAACATGAGTAACGGATGAATCAACTTAAATTTATATAAATATATATGTACCATGTGTTATACATATATATATATACGTTTATAAACTGAACGTAAAAAAGTGTTGAAACAGAACAAAAAGAAAAAATTGTTGTGTCGTGATCGAAGTTAAACTAATTTACTTTTTAAGAACAAAAAAATTAAATGAAGAAAAAAAATTAAATTTTTGTTAAGAGAAAACATTAAAACACAAAACGATAGTATTCCTCTAAAATAAAAAATAAATAACGAAATATAAAGAACAATAAGATTAAAAAAAAAATAAGAACATCTCTGTAAAAAAATTAAAACTCTTAACTTTCGTTCTTTTTCTCTCTCGAATAAAAAACAGGCGAAGTACGAATTCGTTTAGAAAAAAAAAATAAAACAAAGAAAACAACAAAAAAAGCCATTATCACAATATTTTTTAAGCCTTAATGTATTTTAGTTTTTTAATCTAATTTATAAACACTTATCATTAAATAAAAAAAACTGCAATGTGCAGGCATTGACAACAATATTATAAAAAAAAAACAACAATAGATTTATCCGTTTGATTGTAGAAATTTTTAAATAGACGAAACGTTTTTTTTTAAGAAAAAAAAAGGATTTTTTTATAGTTTCTGTATTATTCAAAATTCAGCTTAAAGAAACAACCATCTCTATTACCGATGGTCGTTGGACATTTTTAAAATGGATTTCTGTAGGCAATAGATTTGAAAGTCCTTGTAGTGATGAAGTCGTCATAGGGATTTTAAGGTCAAATCCACATAAGGTAACCCATATTAGTATGCACTGGGAATCAGCAACTTTTAAAAAATACAATACGTTATCCATTGAACAGAGCAAAGGTAGTTGGAGCTTCCTGTTTAAAAACATAATGAAAATTTTTATTAGTTTTATTTTAATGTGAATTGCAAACATTTTGTCCCATTTCGAAATTCGGAAAATTTGCTATTACAAATTCTGAACTGATTCTTGTCGTAGCCAAGTGATAAACGATTGTGTTTAATTAAAAAAAATAGTTTTATTTTACAAATTCTTAAATTTGCAATGGTTGCAAACGCAAATTAATTCATTTTTTATTTCGTTAAAATTTCTTAAACTCTTAAAATAATTGAATACCACGCCAGTGAGAAACAATTTACAAAGAAGTCGAGGAAGTAAAAGAACACATCGCTTTTAGAACAAGCCGGATTAGAATTTGTTCCTCAGTACATTTGAAATCACTTTATTTTTAAACTATAATTTATTTTTATGCTGAATATATTTTCTTGGGAAAAAATGCTTAAACATTGAATAAATAAACAAATATCAACAACACAATTTTTTCACGATCTCAATCATTTGACGTCTAGCCATACTAAACACAAATTTTCAGCTTTTTTTGTGTAAAGTAAAAAGGGAAAAAAGTATGGTATTTTTGTTGGCATATTTATTAAAACAAAGTCTAGCCATACTAAACACAAATGTTCAGCTTTTTTTGTGTAAAGTAAAAAGGGAAAAAAGAAGGAACTTTTTAAAAAGTTTAAAGGATTTTTGTTCTTAAAAGCTCCAAGTATTGCTGTGACATAGGACAACTGATTTCGAAATTCAGAATCAATTCTTTTAATGAGGCATTGCTTTTTTCGATTCCATTCGGATTTTGTGAATCCTTTTTTTCGGGGTTCGTAGTGGAATAATCCATTCCGGGATTTTTCACGATGGATTCTGTGATAGATCTGGGGCCAGCTTCTGTAATAAACGAAACGAAAGCGATAGTTCGTTTTTCATAAACGAACATAAGCAAAAACGAAGACGATTGTTCGCTTTTGCCATACAGAATGTCACCCCTGACTAATTGAGAAATTAAAGTAACGCACAGCAACTGTTGACTAGGGATGTGATAATGGGCCCTATCAGGAATCTCAAGGTAAGTTTTTGTTGTCCAAGTAACTTTATTTCGTTTTCATAAAATCAAACAGATGTTCAAATTTACATTGTTGTGCATAACTGTGCCACAATACCTACTGGGTTGCATACATACATACATACCTATGTAGATGTTTAATTTCTTTAAAATGTGTAGAAAAATCATTGAATAAACAACACTTCTATAATTTATTTAAATAATATCACATTATGTTATTCGTTATACTGGACCACTACTGTATTTCGAAAACAATTTGATCGATTTTTATTAAACCTGTCACCAAACTGTTTTTTTTTAATTATCTAGGACATTAAAAAAAAAAACATATATTCTTAGGGTTCAAGCAGTTTATAATAGTTAACATGCTCGAACCCTTTGGTGGAATCGGCTAACGCGATAGTTGATAGTTGATAATCAAAATCGACAATTTTGCTCTTTGTAAGGTGATTATCAAATCGACAATCGTTTTTTTGTGCTGATATTAAGTGACAGCTTTTTAGGTGTGGTTTTCATACTTTAATGTAATTTTCATAAAAATTTTGTTGCGGTCGGCTTAAAATTGGTTGGTTTTTAAATATTATAATTAATATCTAAATTAAAAAGTGTGTTTTAAGAATAAAAAATAGCAAATTAGTTCAATTGCAATGTTTACATCATTTGCAATTTTTCAAACCGCACGGAGAGTAAGAAGTGAAAATAATTATAAAAAGGTCCGACTGATCACAACAAATCTGAGAAAAAAAGAAAACATTTTATAACTACGAATCAGTTTATGGATATCCTTGAGAACATTTCTTAGCACTAAAAATGACCTTTAATTCTTAACAGAATTTTTGACAATTTTTGGCGATCGATTTACACAGAGCAACGAATAGTTGATAATCAAAAAAGCGACAGTCAACTATCACCTTAGCCGATTTCACCCCTGGTTGAATCTTAGTACACCTGCCGAAATCGGTGGGTAAAAGCTTAAACCAAGTATGAACCACTTTTGTACAACTGGCCCTGAGTAGGTGAGATTTAAAAATTTAAATTAACTCAAATTATTAAAAAAATTGATTTTGTAACAATTATAATATCTACCTTAATAGGGTTTTTTTTGTTATCAAACCACCCAGAAGAATTAAAAGACCCATTTGGAGCCATGGAGACTGAGACGCGACGCACGTCAGGAAAAAACTCATTTTCGTTATAACATAACGAACTCAAGCTACAGGTAACCTAATGCTCTCTCTAAGCCTATCAGCCATATTCTGCTAAACGATTCGATCGAAACATACGATTCAAGTGAATGTTGCATTTAATTTGCTTAAAATTAATTTTTAAGATCTTCTGGCTTTCGATTCCAAATCTTAACCGATATTTTTTTTTCAAAATTCTAAAGAAAATCTTATTGTTTGAATTTTATTAAAATTTATACGAAATTCGGAACAATAGTTTCCCTCCGAAGGATAGCAGAATACAAACTTTCATTCAAACTTTTAGCAGAATAGGGCTGTATGTATTGTGTGGAGTTACTGAGATATGTTCGAAAGAAAATTAAAAAAAAAAACATTATACACTTCAAGTGGTGATTCCAGCTGAGGGAACATTGACGATAAGTTTATGATTTTTGGCCACAGTTGAATAGTTCAGATGTTTGGAATACCAAAGCAGGCTTTCGGTATCATTTCATATCCGTAATTCATCAATTTAGGTAGAGGAATTTGAAAAGTTAATAAATATCATAAAAGTAAGTAGCTACATACATATCTGCGTATAACTGCCTATTATATTATTTCAGTGTCCTTCAAATAAATCTGAATGATAAGAAATAGTTGAACACTTTTTCAGCAGATGGCGTCTTCTTATTTTTCTCGGGGCTGTGATGGGATATAACATTGCTTTTTGGGCATTAAAAACGGACGTCGCGTCGTATTGTCTTGCTGCGAATGCGTAGATAACAAATTTACTTCTGTTTACATTGATTGCAATAGTATCGACGATGTGATATAATAACCCAGTGGGAAATTTCTAAAAATTCAATGGTGAATATCTTGCTTCTTCCTTGAGAAAAGGGAGCAGCACCCGCTTCCTTTGTGCGGAATACATCGAGGATTTTAACATGGGCATGTCATTGGCGGGGTGCACAATGCACATGCAACTATCTCGATGAAAATTCCACAACTAAATCACTACTTCCTTGGAAGTTGCTTATTCACCAGTTGGACTGAGGACTCCGGTGAAAAATATGATGAATATTCAGCGAAGAAATACTTAAACAAAAGTAACTTGCTTATTCATCAGATCTTTAATTTTTGATGAAAAATATGATGCAAATTCTTTTATGAAATCTCTAAATAATTTTGACTTGTTATTTCACTACCTCAATATTTGCCAATGAAAAATATGATGAATATTCTACAAAAAAGTCACTAATTGAGTGTTACTTAGTTATTGATCAGCTTAATATTTATTATTTTCGATGAAAATTATGATGAAAATTTAGTAGTGAAATCAATAGGGAATTGGGAGTTGCTTAATCGCTGAATATTTAATTCATAAATTAGAAAAATACTTCTCCTAAGTTGGAACGATCGAATATATAATTCAATTAAAAGGTAAGTGACCTAAACTCCAAAATGCGTCTCTAAGACGCAAATTATGGTCAATTTTTACCGACCCTTATAAAAACCAAAGCATGAACATACTGTGAATTTTATTTTTCTAAGTGAGTTTATTAAATTAGATATACACAATGCTCAGTTCATGATAAATGTCTGATGAAAGGATACATTACTTTTCTTCACAGAAATCCTCATATTGATCGCGTCAGGTAAAGGAAAGGGTAGTTTTGATTCTTTTCTTGCTCAGGGAAAAAACAAGCAAAAAAAGATAAGATAGCGTCGTGGGAGAATTATTTTTTCTTCTCTCTCAAAGTATACTTTACAAAGCAGACGAGTGAATCTAGACAACGAACTGCTGAACTTATGCATTACTTGTCAACGATTAAATCATCGCATAATTTTACCTATTAAAATAGAATCTTTTAATTCCGCATTAAACTCACTTGATTTTTGTGTGCCAGGTAAAAGAAGGGAGTGTTTCGACATTTTGCCCATTTACAAAGCAGACAATGTGCATAAAACCATGAACTGGTGAAACTATGCATTACTTTACAGTAACTAAATCAGTGCTTGCTGTTTCTTCGAAGAAGTGGCATTTGCATTCAATGTTGAATTCAGCTAAATTTTTAAGTGAGGATTAAATTTCCCACTGGGAAATGATGATTATATTTCCCAACCGACAACATTTTGAGAATAACGGAAAAAGGCCATGATGAATTATTGTAGACGATGCTTCTGCTTTTTTTTTAGTTTATAAAAACAATTGTTGATGGCATATTATTTCAACAGCAAGAACATAAAAATAAATTAATTTTCTACGAAATATGAAGTATGACTACTTTTTTTATAAGTACCTATATTTCGCCGCTCGTACTGATAGTTATCACCGTGCTGTTACTCGGTACTGAAATAGCCATAAATATTGATTTTGAGAGTGGAATAAAGGAATGGAGAATAAGTACGTTGTAATAACGAGAGGTTTGTATAATTTAGATTTTAAGAAGTATAAGGATGTATCTAACGACCAAACACTGTCTTTTTGTATATTGTACTTAGTACCTACATGTTACACAAGATCTGTCTGGTAACTTTTAAAAATTTGCACAGTTTTTCCTTTGGGTTTTGGCATAAAATTGTGAAAAATTTTAAGAAAATTAATTTTACCAAATAGACCTACCTACATTATCGTGAGTGACAGTCTTTCACGTCATTCATTATAGCGAGTTTCATTCAAATTTTAAAGAATTGCTCTCAATACAATGAAACTTTTTTCAGTAGTTTGACATGCATGTCATTTGCGATTCAAACAAAAACTCCAACAAATTTATGAAATACAAATTATGAACTTCCTCCTTAATTATTTTTTGTTTAAATTTAGCACTAGGCGACACAAGTTCACAACAAAATATTTTTCATTTGACAGAAAAAGTGTTTTCAGATCGAATCTCTCACCCCACGAGAGAGCTCTTCTTTCGTGTTGAGAATTGATCTAGAATCGCTCTTTTTCTTGCAGTGAAATAAGAAAACGGCACATCTTTTGACAAAAAGTGCAAATCTTTTCGTGAATGAAACTCGCTATTAAAAATCATAAAAATCGACAGTCCTAGGACGTAACGAAAAAAGTGCATTCATTGCCCATCGCTATTTTTCAATTAATACATTTAACAAAATAAAGTGAATATTCTTTTACTTTTGTGTTGTTTTGTCTACTATCACCGAATTAAATAATTTTCAGGGAGATGGTGTACCTAGATAAATGGAAACTAAAAAACGGCCACTTACACATAATTTTTATGAAATTCTATTTGTGAAGCCAGTCACGATGCTGGCAAAGCAGGTATATTTTTCTATTTGACTTCAAGTTTCGTTTTTCTTAAAAAGTGCATTTATTGTCCATCACTATAAACCTACTTAAACTACTTTCTATTTTTGTTGTCCACCTCCTGATAGTAAGGGAGGCGACCGTCGGATTACCTATCTCATTGGGATTACGAAAATGATGAGTACCAAGCGATAATATTTTTAAAAACATTCTCAAAACCCCTAGTTAGGCAAACTTTTTCAGGGGAGTTTTGGCGGGACAGGGTCACTTCCGGTACCGATTTTTGATGATTATCTATATCGTAGGGATTTTGAAAGTACTTAGTGCCGTTTTCTTTTTGCAAGAGTTTGTTTGCATAAGACATTTTTGATTACTCGGATTAGACGCGTTATAAATATTTAATATTTAGCGAGTTCAATGCAGTACTCCGAACTTTTCGCTTCAGATTACATTGAGCGTGGTCACGCGGACCGCCTGATCCGGGTAATCAAAAATGTCTCATTCTATCTTATTTGTGTACTGTGTACCTATTTGAGATTATACAAAGTTTGTGTGGAAGCAAATAAAGAGTATAAATAAATTTCCATCATACAAATTTGACAGTCAGTTAGACAAAACAAAAAAAAGAAATTCTATAGAAAATTTGAATATCTGAATAAAATCGGTTTCTTAACGGTTCAGAGGCTGAGAAAGATGATGTTTCTGACGTTCAAGAATTAATTTCTAAAGTTTTGACTTATTTTGGATACCTTTTTTCATATTTTTTCAAACAAAAAGAACTTGCATATTTTATGTATTAAAATGACCGCGGTTGATAAGGCAAGATTATAATGAAGTACACATTTTGAAAATCGGTTGGAAAATAGAAAAGGAAATGTCCATTTTGTCAAAAACTCCCCTTTTTCTTTCCAAGCCTCTAAACCAATTTTTCCTATAAATACCTTACCGACTTATAGCGGATTTTATGCCATCAATCGTCAATTTTCCAATTTTTCATACTTAAAGGAGTTCGAATTTTTTATATAATTGGTAAAAAGATAAACCCACAATCATCGCTGCAGACGAAAACTATTGTTTCCTTAGCTCATTTTGAGCCAAAAAACTTAAGAGGTGTTTTTTTCGTTTTCGCTTCCTCGTCGACTTATAACGGGTTTTTATGATATTTTGTCTCGTTTCATTGGCTCCAACTTTACCAAACTGCAACCGATTCTTGATTTTTTTTAAATTTAAACAAGAACAGTTAGCAGTATTTACTCACCGTAAAACTTTCTCCTATGCTTGCAATTCATTACCAAATCCATTTTTGGCATTTTTAAGTTGTTTTTTTTTGACTTTGGTATCATTTTTACTTGCGATTTAAAGGTACTATTGGCAAGTTATGGATTCGTAAAAAAAAATCGAACTCGGGATTTTGATCAAAGATGACAGCGAAATCGAAAAAAGTGGGTCCGTCTGTCTGTATGTCTGTCTGTCCTTTCGGCTGTAGCCTAAACGGGTCGGTCGATTTTCTTCAAAGTTGGGTCATAGCGTTTATAGCGTTTTTTAAATTTTTTTTAAGACCAAAAATAAAGGTACCTGCCGTTTTTTTTTTAGAAAAAAATGAAAATCTTATTTTTCTCTAAAACGTACCCACAAATTAAAAAAAAATTCAGTAATTTTTTTTACAAAAAGGCAACTATTTTTTATAAAACAAAAATTTCCGCAAAATGGTTAAAAATGGTACCTCCCATAGAACCATTTTTTTTTTATTTTCGATTATCTCAAAAACAGTTCACTGATATTGATCAATTTTATTATGGAGAATGTTGGAAAAATTTTTAAAGGTTTTGTATACCAAAATTTCCAAAAAAAATATTTTTGGATTGTCAAAAAAAGTTTCAAAATTTTTTTTGAGAACTTAATAATTCGAAAACTACTTGGTCAGTTTTTATTAAACTTGGCACCCAGCAGTTTTTTAATATTATCTAGCAGATTTTAAATGAAAATTATTCTTATAACCAAAAATAACGTAATCTCCCATACAAATGTTTAAAAACTGGTATTGAAAATCTGATTTTTCCCAAAAACGGCTCTTACGATTGTGATAAAATTTTTTTTTAAACTAATATCTGTGCGATCTACCATATTATTGGAAAAAACAATTTTCTATCGTTTAAAAATGGTATCTCTCATAGAACCATTATTTTGATTTTCGACTATCTCATTATCAGTTGAACTGATTTAAACGATTTTTTTAAGTTCTAATAAAACTAAAATTTTCAAAAAAAAAAATTATTGATTTTTAAAAAATTTTCAAAATTATTTATTGACAATTCCATATTTCGAAATTGGGTTGATGATATTTTTTTTTCATTAATTTTTTAACTCCGCAATAATAAAGGCTAAAAAATTGCGTACCATTTTTTTCTAAAGTTTTTTAAAATTTTATAAATAAAAAACCGCTCCAACGATTTTCAAATTTTTTTCTCATAAATTGAGATTAATTACTTAAGAAATCGGATGATGTACATCGCATTGGTGTCAAAACAATTTCAGATGTTGTTTAATCAATTTATGTTTAATTACATATTTTTTTTATTACAATTTTGTAGTCTAAACTGTAAGTTCCTTGCATATTTGCAACATGGTGCTATATTGATCATAAATAAATGTACCTAATCGCATAATACTACCTTTGACTTAACTAAGTTTTAAGCAGGTGGTTTACAAATATAGGCTCCCTTAACTAATTTAATTCTTTTATAAGATAAATATAGTTTTTGAAATATCAAAACTTTAAAAACACAATGTGATCGCACATAAGAGCAAGTTCGTGCGACCCAGTCGCGCACTTTTTTTTTAAACACAAGGGGTCAACCATTCCATAGACACCTCGATTTGGAAAACCAGTATTTTTGGACTTATAGCGAATTTTGTGCAGCTAAATCGTCAATTTTCCAATTTTTCACACTTTTACGAGTGCGTGAAGTTAGCCCCCTTTTTTTGGAATTTGCTATTTTTGAAAGTTGTTCCAGGTTGTTCCAGGTTGTTCCCGAATTGTTCCGCATTGTTCCAATTTTTTTTTTGAAAAATATTCAAAAATGTGGGTTTTAAGCCAAAAAACCGTTTTTGACCTAGCCCCCCTTTTTTCGAAAATCAAATTTTTGAAAGTTGTTCCAGATTGTTCTAGATTTTCTGACCATTGTTCCAAGTTTTTGGACCCCTATGTTCAAAAGTTATGAGCAAAATTCGAAAAAATTCTAGCCCCCCTTTTTTCGAAATTCTTAATTTTAAAATTTTTTTCCAGTTTCAAAAAGTGTTCTAACCATTGTTCCAAAAACTCAAAATAGTAGGACGTGTATTTTTAAAGATAAAACCTTCCGAACATTTTTTCAAAAATCCAAAAAACGGCTCTCTAATATTTTATTTTTTTTTTAATGCATTGACTTTTGAAACCTTATAATAAATGCATGTATTGAAAAAAAGTTCTGACCTTACATTCTTACTACCAGCTTAAAAACTAACTTTAAAAAAACATTTCCGATTTTTTTAACTTTTCAAAAAGACCCCTGCCCCCCCTTTTTCAAAAATCCAAAATCTAAAATTTGTTCCAAGTGCAGAATCCCTCAAATCAATTGTTCCAAAGAATCGTCAAAAAATATTGAAAACTGAAGATTTTAAGCCCAAAAAACACTTTAAATGAAAATATCTTATTATCCTTGCTCTGGCCCCCCTTTTTAGAAATTCAAAAATTTGTTCCAGGTTGTTCTAGGGCTCTTCTAAATTGTTCCAGACTTTCGTATCTTAAAATTCATTTTTAGAATGGAAAATTTCAATAAAAAGCATTTTCGTTTAATATGGTTAAGAGGTAATTTTCTCGTTTTCGTTTCCTTTTCGTCTTATAACGGTTTTTTATGATATTTTGTCTCGTTTCATTAACTGTCTCTATCTTAGATAAAAAGTATAATTTTTCTCTTATTATTATACCCAATTTGTTCCCTTAAATATACTTACAATTTTCTTACAAAAATAATACACTCACAATTAGTGACAAAAATAAAAACAAACAAAAACAGGAAATTCAAGAGAATTTGAATGTTTGAAATTTTAAATAAAAACCTTTTTTTATTGGGTAAAGCCTTGTACATACTTCCTCGTGAAGTGAACAACCATCAGTGGAGAAAGTGAATTTTTGACACAATTTGCTTGACTTTTGCAGCTTTTATGTACAAATTGTCAAAGCTACAGCAAAAATCAAAGAGTTCCCGTACATTTTGCGCGTGAATATGGTTCACCGCTCGTGAACGCAAACTTTCCACTTTTTGTCATGGCTTCACGAGCACGCTCACGGGTGAACAAAAATGCAAATTTGTATGGATTCACGACATGATTCACAAGTATGTACTAGGCTTAAGGGGCTTGGAAAGGTGTATTGTCTTAAATGAATTGCTGAAATTTTGAGCCATTCCGGACAAAATTTTCATATTTTTTAAAACATAAAATTTTTCCGTCCAAACGTCTGGATTTTTATTAAATTTTGAGTTGAATAAGATTTAAAACACTTTTTTTGAATCTTGTGGTAAAAGGACTCGGAAAGGACAAATTTTGAAATCACCTTTTTATCTTTTCAAGCCTCTTACCAATTTGTTTGTATATGAATAACTTTAAACTTTTATGTTATAAAAATGCACACCGAGTAAATAATCCCGTAGACATCTCAATTTTGAAAATCAAACCAGTTTTTTTGGAACTCATAAGGGATTTTGTGCAGCTTAATCGTCATTTTATCATAAAATTTTATAATTTTTGGGGGAAATCGATTATTTTGAAAAATTTTATGGAATCTTTTTTTTTTTTTAATATTCCAATGTTCTTATATGTGTAATTGTAAATGTGTTTGAGATATGTATTTAAATTAATTAATTCTGGCGACAAGATTACAACAGATTGTAACCAGCGGTTATAGATATATAAATATTATTATAAAACAAAAGAAAGATCCGATTACTCTAATCCCTTACAGTAAATATATTGCTTCGGTGGCAATACAAGAGAATCTCAGGAAGCCCACACAGCCAGGGCCGGACATGGGAGCCAAAGGGTCACCGGGATTTTAAGAAAAATGCCACAAAATTGCAAAATGAGTAAATGGAGTGAAAAAAGATTAGCTCTGAAAACAACTATACAAAAATTTATCATTGTGTAATTGAAGCCATCTCAGAAATTTCTATTACGTATTTTAGTAAACGTTAAAAAGAGATTTGATTTTTGCAAACATTGCTGCAGTAATTCAAATTTCATAATTATTGACATTTCCTACTTTCACCGAAACTTCTAAAATACTCCGAGCAATCGAAATATTGATGTTGTTTTTTCTATTCTGTTTATGCGACACTGAAATTTTGTGTGAAAGCTTTCCTTTTAATGAACTGCAAGTACGATTGCTGTGATTGTTTCCGAAGTTTCGGTAGAAGTAGGAAACTTCAATTATAAAATTTGTTTTATTGCAGTAATGTTTTCAAAAATCAAGTTACATTTTTTGCTAACGCAAATATGTACCTACATCATAAAAAAATCGGACCAGACTGTTTATGGCTTTAACTACACAACGATAAAATTTGTTTACCTTCGATTTCGGTGCTTATTCTTTTTCACACATCTATTCATTTTACTATTTTGAGGCCCTTTTTCTTAAAGTCCCGGGAGGCCTTTTGATTTCCAGTCCGCCCCTGACTTGATATATTAAGCATATTTGGTAACTTAAATTTTCACCAAGTTTCCCAAAACTGTTTTTTTTCCATCGGATCTGATAGCAGAATAGGGCTGCACATATGACATAAGGCAATTTGATGGTATATTATAAATCATGATGTCTGCCTCTGGAGGTAATCACAGCTCAATGGTCGCGTTCGGGGATCAATCCAAAGCTATCCGGATAGGTTTGTGTTGTTGTAATCCCTTGTGACAAAACAGCTGATGCAACAACAACCAAACTAATCCGAAAATTTTTGGGATAGGTTGACACCCATTGGATAGATCCCCGAACGCGAGGAATGGCTGTGAATTTTACCAAGTATTCCCATATGAAAAATCTTTGATTTTATTTTTTTAAAATATTTTGTTTCATTAAAACTATAAATACTGCAGAAACACTTTATATAAATAAAATGTTTACTTTTATTATTTTTATTTAAAATATTTCAGCAAATAAATTTGTAGCATTTATTTTGTTAAGATGGTATGACAATGGCTATATCCTTTGATCCTTAATCCAGGTGTACATCAAAACCACAATATTAGATTCAACTATATTACAAAATACCAAAAACTAAATGCTACGAATGTTAAGGTTTTGATTACTGACAGAAAACTGAAGAAGGTATTCTTAAAACTTGTTCTCATAGCGGGGATAAAACCTACACTAACACCCAAAACCCACCGAATTGCTGTAACACAATTTCAATTTGTGTATATATTCTATTATTTCTTTTTCTATCTCTGTCTCTGTAATATTATGCGCAAAACACAAAACAGAGGGCGCACAGTGTTTTTGGGAAAACTATTTTAGAAGAAAACCACTACAACAATATTTTGTGTGCAGCACAACAAAACTGCACATCTTTTTTGCATTTTCCATTTTGGGGAAGATATGTATATTATATATATATATATTTATAGAAGGGGGAGGGGTGAGAAGGGTGAGAAAGAGTTTGAGTAGGGTTGGGGAAGATATACAAGGCATGGGGGTTCCTGGGTTGTTGTTTTTTTTTTTTTTTAAATCAACCCAAAATGAATAGAAAGCGATATACTTGTTTCTGAGGCCGCGCCTCATATATATTTCCAATTTAAGGATTATAAGGATGGAAAAGTTGGCAAAATATTGAACCCCGCCCATTTGTGTAGACAAATCTTTCAACACTCCCCGTTTACAAGAATATTTTTGGATCGCAAAATCGAGTAACTACCTACAGTATTGTAATACTGTGGTTACTTTTGGATTTTTCGGTTCCAATAAGAAAGAAATGGCTAAAAGAAATTTTTGTTAGGTATGTTTGGATTTAGTAATTTTCAATAAAATGTCTGTTAACTAAGGGTTAAGGTTGTGTGTGAATTGGATTAAAGTCGCATTAAATTGTATCCAGAGTTTAATTTTTGACACTAATGACATTAATCTATAAGTGGAAACGTCAACATTTGATACCTAATAAAATTTAATCGAAATTTCAATACAATTTGGCCAAAGAATTTCTTACAGAATGGCAAAAAAAAAACAAACCTTATTTTAAGAATTTAAATTGCTTAGATACGTAGTATCCACTCATCTTTAACAATGTTTGTCTCTCGCTCTCTATCGGAATATCTCTCTCAGATTTAATCAGATGTGCAGTAAAGGTGGAAAATATGTTATCTTAACAGTGGATAAAATTTCAAAGTTAATTCAAGAAAGAATTTAAAGACGTTGTGTACATATTGTTAAAACAAAAATCTACCAAGGAAAACCCACAAATAAATCTATGGAAACACTCACCGTCGTATTTATTAGATTTTTGTCTACTTAGACACTGTCTAACTATTTTCAAATTGGTGGAAATATGCTTTATTTAATAAAAATAACTACCCCATTATTCACGATTAAGACAATCTACTCTTATGTCTAAGTTAGGCAGCTATAAGACAACAATAAACAAGGTTTTTGCAGAACACATTTTCCAAAGTTGGACAGTCGTCTTAAGTTAGACAACGATTATAAATAAGACCATCAGAGTTTATCATCTCTGAAATATTTAATTTTGTGCACAACCACTCTTTAATGGTGATGAATTATGTCAGCAAATGGCCTCCACGACTTTGCTCGCACATACACACTCTTTTGTCAAAAATTTCAATGAGCATTTTGTGGCGGGTATCCCAGTCACTGCTTGACCAGCCTCATTTTCGAAGAAGTATGGTCAAATGGCCCAAATTTCTTACCAAACAGTGACACGATGTGGATGTTTATTTTTTGTCGGTTCTCTGGACCCCAAAAATAAATCAATATTCTGACCATACTTTGGCACGAAATTTTCGAACTGTGGCCGCCATTATTATTTCATTATTTTTTAAATGGTTTTCAGCAGTGAAAAAACCTATTTCTCTCCGTGGAATGCTCTATTTTTACTAACCCTAAACTGTAACTAATTGTCAAAATGCGTTTTTTTTGAGAATTGCCAAACAACAGATAAAAATTTGCACAAAATGCGCAAATTTAAATCTTGCGTTAATTTAATTTTTTCTTAACTTAATTTGCTTAAAAAAAGTAAAAGCACAAATTCATTCTCCGTTCCATATGTTTTTTAACGTTTTTTTATACAAATTGCACCACTGTGTGCCCGATGCCATGCTGCTTCTACAAGAAACAAGTGTGTTTTTATTTTATAAAAATGCATTTCAGTTTAGTTGGAATATTCCCCCAAAAACAAAACACATAACAACGATACAGAACAGATACAGAGTTGATAACCAACCGCTCAAACCAAACAAACTCATACTCATACTCATACTGCATACTCATACTAGCACACTCTGTTAATTATTATTTTCTAAGAGAGCGAGAGGTTTGAGTATATGGTACGAGTGTATCCTTAAAATGTACATCAATAACAACACCTACCCTAACGCACACAAGTTAATGTAGGCAGCAGCGATGCAATAGAGGTAGTAGAGGCTGATGACTGAAAGTTCATTCTGAACAACTGAGTGAGAGAATGAGGAAGTTAAAGCTGCCCCCGTTGCCATTCCTGTGCGTCGGTCGGGTCGGTCTTTCGATTTTTGGTATGGGTTGTGCACTTTGTACGACACAGAGAATATGAGTGCATGTTTCTGACTGTCTGCTGTTTTTCTTCTAATATTTAGCATGGCAAGAGGCCCGGGTAGGGTGGATGAATTGGATGAAATTTGTATTTTTGCTGCTGTTTGCGTGCTGTTATGGCTGTTGTTGCTGCTATTTTGTTTGTGTTTGCCTACTGGTGTGTGTGTGTGTGTCTGTAGATGCAATATCTTAAGCTTTACCCCAGATTTACTTCCTCAGTGTTGGAAAAGTCCCTTCTGTTTTGCCAAATATAAAAAATAAAACACATTTCTAACTTAAGGGCCCTACACACCATCAATTTCAGGTAATATTGACAATTTTTTCGTCGGGTAAACTTGATGAAAAGCCTTCACACGTATCAATGAACATTGACAATTTTGTTAGGGAATTTGTTAGTGTAGAATTATGTAAATCAAACATTTTGTCAATGAAAATTGAAGAAAATCAAAATAATTTTGTGTTCCATCAATGTATCAATTTTACTTCTGACGAACATTGAAGTGAATACTAACGATCAATTTTACCTGAATCGAGACTCGTTCAAGTAATATTGTCAGATAACATTGATCGTGTGTAGGGCCCTTTACAAGAGTGCTATTATTTTTTTTTTTATTTTTAAGACATTGAAAATGCAAACCTTAAAAATAATCCTAAGCGAAATTTTGAAAAAAAGGAAGAAATAAGAAAAGATACCTTTACCTTCTGCTTCTTTGTACTGCAAAATACTTTAACCCGATTTTGGGATTATCATCAGTTTAGATGATGTAGTACCGATTTATTTTATTCTAGCAAAGCTTAAGTAGGTAGGTACTATCACGGAAAATGCGACCAATCGTTTGTTAACGACGAGCTTGAAAAGATACCCGTTTTTTTTTATTTTAACTATTCAAAATAAATAATGGTCATACCTATATCTCAATCCCAATGGTCTTTTTAATTGGTAACTGGAAGAACAATTCGATACTTGTAAACGTATTGAAAAATTGAAAACAAATCTAAAAGCATTTTCTCTGTCATTCTGTTGTCAATCGAAGAGGCCATCGTGTGTTAAAATCTAAATAGAAGAAGTAATGGGATACATTTTAGTTTACAATTTTTTTAAGGAGTTTTAAATTGTTTGTACCTACCTGATATATAGTTAATGAGAAGAAACAAACCATTCGCTTTTAAATTAAATATTCTACATTAAAAAGTTGATGAAAAATTTACCAAGATTTTAAATTAAAGTTAAAATTATATGATTTTGTATGCAAAGAAAATTACAATATGATTTTATAATAAATGGGGAAGCAAAACCACACCTGATAAAAATGTCTTCTTTTGTTTTGTTTGTTTGTATTTTACCATGCTATAAATTGTTGCTACAAAAACACATCATCATATGTATATATCATCGTCGTTATAATCAATGAATAAAATACGAAAAAAAATAAAATAGAACTTAGAATCAAACCATAAACATGAAAGTAATGAAGGTATCCTTTTTACCCACCCCCCCCCCCCCCTCCACAACCGTCCGGCTGTACACAAAATGCAAACACAACATCCGTCGATTACTTGAATACAAAGCGCCATCCACCCACACTTATGCAAAAGCACAACATAAACCATGGGATTCCTTTTTGATATTCTATAGAACTTTCCTTTGGATGTTAACTTATAGTAATTCGGCATTTTGTTGTATGCGTGTTCGTGTATCTGTGTTTGTGTTGAAGTTATTATTTTATTTTTTTTTTTTTTTGTGATACATTGAATGTATAGATTTAAATACGTATAATATTAAAAGGGTGATTAGAATTTAAGGCGACAAAATTGTCAAAACCCAAAACAAGTCAAGAAATATGATGCTTTTGTAGGGAGTATAGGAGGGGGGTTTAGTTGCACCCTTTTTTGAGTAAAGAGGCTCGCTTTATACTCTTCTAATTGTAATGTTATTTTATATAAGGGCTTTGAAGTTCCTTGGGAATGAATTTTCAAAGACTTTCCGAACCGCCGAAACATTGGGGTCCATCCGTTCTATACATGACCCTGCAGCCATCTCAGTCGTTGAACTGATTTTATTTACTCTGTTATTATTTTCGTGATCTATAACTTTACAAGATTTAAATATTGCGAAGTTTTGTAAAATTGCAAAATTTCAATATGCGAGGTTTAATGAAGCGTGATTAAAATAACGAGATTTTAAAATGCGATCAATCTTAACCAAACTTAAAAAAGAAAGAACTTATCAATAAATTTTTGTTTAAATGGTTCAGACATCCAGACACGCAACATCAGGAGTTTTTAAAATTTTCCCCAGACTGTTAACTTTCTGGTGACGCGACAACTCAAACTCGCATTTATTCGCATTTGCAGATCGCAGCTCATGTGCAAGGCATTTAACATGGTATAGTTATGCACATATACCTATATCTCCTTGAAAAATGTAAGATTAAAAATTTAACAAAAAATCAAAGGAACACCAATCCACCTCCCTATCCCCCCTGCATAAGTATTTTCTTGCCCTCACTTGGCATCCTAATTTCTCGAAACTATATAGAAGTTTATGTCGGTTTCAATTGGAATCACCCTATATATTTAAGTGCATTCTCTTTCTCGTGTACGTTCATAAATAAACTACAAAATGAATAAATAGATAGTGGTTTATCATAGTGCCTGCAGAGGGAGTACAGCACTGCTAAATCCCATACCCATAGTCCTTCCTTCCATCATCATACCAGAGATGATGCACCCACGAACAGTGAGGTAAGAAGATGTTATAGAGTATGCGCATGACGTGTGTACATATGTACCAAAATATATGCACTCGGCAACAACAATTAAAATAAATACTAAATACTAACATAAAACATAACAGAGAAAGTACAAGAAGAAACAAGTATCAGGTATTGGTATAGGTAGGGCAGGGGATTTCTCACACTTTTGTTTGTCTATGCTTTGCAATTTCAAATTCAATTTATACACAGAACACAACCACACAATAACATAGTCACACACACATCGGTACAGATTTAGAGGAGACTATATAAATTTTGAAAGTTTAACGGTTCTCTTCCTGGTACATTATACGATGGCAAGCCAAAAAGGTTTCTATTGCTTTTGTTTGATATGTTTTGGTTTATTTTAGGTACTTTGTATTTTATTTTGATTGAAAAAAAAAATGTTAATCATACGCCACAGTGCTTTTGTTTTCTTTTCGATTTTGTTTATTTTTATATTAAATAATTTCATAAAACTGTAGAGTAAAAAGAATCTGAAGTTCAATAGTTACCAAAATCTTCTTTTATTTTCTGGATATTTTCTTGAAAAGTTTTTGCGAAAATCGTTGAAGCTTTTTTTATCGATAAGGCAAATATGACAAATTTTAAAATATGTAATGTTGTCTTTGGAGGATTTTGAGGATTTCTATTTAGGGGGCGTAAATTCTCATACTAGCTCTTGAAAATTTATTTCGAGACTCTGACCTGGCAAAAAATAAAAAAATTTCAATAGGAAGTGAGATTCGACCAAAACCATAATGTTGGAAAAAGAACCAAGTTCTTCTATACAAAAACCTGTGTGTAACAAGTCAGCCGTTAAAAGTTTAGTGAGATCTAAAAAAATAACAAGTCCTTACTTTACGAAATTTTAGGCAGGTATTGTACCAAATATTTAAAGTAGATCTCGAAATTCTGTCCGGTCTGTCTAGCTGTCTGTTCGTCGACAGCTTGAGCGGTTGGTTTGATTTTCTTTTAATTTGTACTTAAAAAATATTTTTTGGAATTTTGAAAAAAGATACAATTTATTTTAAACTGATTTAAACCTCTGAAATTTATTTATTATTTCTTAGATAAATTTAAATTTATGAAAAAAAATTTTGAAAATCGTTCGAGAGGTTTTTTAAAAAATAAATTTTATTTTTATATAAAGTTTTATAAACATTTTTAAGAAAAAAAAAATTGGTACGTCATTTTTTTTAGTATTTATTAATGCGTAATATAAAAATTAGTTTTGAAAAAAATCCAAAATTTATTTGTTTTTGAAAATTTTGATGGGCAATATTTGATTGTTTGTGTTAAAATCCTGGCATTAGAAATTTAATCAAAATCGTTGGAGTCGTTTCTGAGAAAAATGAGATTTTCATTTCAAATTAAAAAAATTAACGTGTATTGGGATGCCCAAAAATGGTTAGTTATCTACCAAGTTTAAAGAACTGCAGGTGAAAGAACAGGACAGGATAGGACAAGACAGGCAGACAGAATCGCGAGACCCACTTTTTTCGACTTCGCTATCATCGTAATGTCAACTTTGATCAAAATCTCGAGCTCGATTGTTTTAACGAATGAATAATTTGCCATAATAAGTACATATTATGTAAGTATGTCGCAAGTAAAAATAGTCCTTGGCGAAAACAGAGTTTTTGTTGAATGAAGTATACTTTCGTTAAGATTTGGTATTTAACGTTCAATGTTTAGTAATAATAGCTGTATTTTATTATCCACATGATCTGATCTGGATCATATCCTCATAATAAAACAAACAGGATCACAGTGACAGCCAGTGGTATATAACCATTTCTTTTTTTATTATGTTTGTATATTTTTCATGTTTTTGTTGGTTTTTATCTTTGCACTACAGTTTTTACTACCTTACCATAATATTAATAAAAAAAGTACTAGTTTTAGTACTATAGTCTTGAAATAGATCCAGAAAAAAAGCAGTGTTACATGTCGTTTTTGTATTTACGTGTTTAAATTTGATCCAGATCAGATCAGATCATGTGGATAATAAAATGCAGCTAATAATATTTTATGTCGTGAATTAATTTTGATCAACGTTGTTTTAGTTGATTTAAGAATTAGAAGATATAACTAAGTATTTTTTATTGAAAAGGGTTTCAGACTTTAAACTTATGGTGTGATGGTTTGGTCTATGTCACCTGAAAACAGAAATATTTTTCACGGGTTACTGCCTTTTGCAAATGTGCTTCTCTGGTTAAAACAACACATGTAGTTACAAATAAAACTCTACATCATGAATTCGAATTTTTTCGAAATTTTTTCATTTATCAAATCAATTTTTTTCGAATTTATTCGAATTTTGATTTCATTTTGGGATTTGATGAGTTATTAATCAGCCTTATTGTGAATTTCACCCGAAAAATATTTCACCTTAAAATTTGTTGTTCCCCCGGAACAAGTGTGTGTGTTTCGCCCGAACGAAATTTCGTTCGTCTACTAAAAATAAGTGAACATTTAGAGTGTCAATCAGCCTTATTGTGAGTTTCGCCCGAAAAATATTTCACCTTAAAATTTTTTTTTCCCCCGGAATTTTAAAAGCTATTGTGAGTTTCGCCCGAACGAAATTTCGTTCGCCTACGAAAAATAAGTGAACATTTAGGCTGTCAATAACCGCCCGAAATGAATGTTCACAATAAGGGAAATTTTTTTAACGTACGATTTCGGGTGAAACTCACAATAGGCGAAAAGTGAAATCTCAAATTTTCCGGGTGGAATGTTGTTCGGGCGAAACTCACAATAAGCCTGAATTATTCTATTCTTGTCTTCGAGAAAAAAGAAAATTTTCCTTAACGGTTGTATAAATATATATATAGGTATGACGGTTTTAAATTTGTTATAGCTGAAAATATATACATATGTACATATCTTAGCAATTAGGTATACAAATTTTTCTTTATATTATAGCAACAACTTGGTATAACCTAAACAAAAGTAATTTTCTGATCTTCTTTATCTTCGTTATTAAGGTAGGAGATTTTAATAAATTTAAAGGTCAAACTATCTAGCTATATCTACTGCCAATCAGACCTTATAAAGTTTTGCGACCCACTTTTGTATTTTTATCAAATCGTTGTATAGAAGGCTTGGTTTAAATCTATAGTTCGATTTTTTGCTATAAATAAAAAATCTGCCCGGTGTTTTTTTTTCTGAAGTTAAAATCTATTAAAAAAACGCCTCTTATAAATTGTTTCTATTAATCTTTCCGGTGTAAAATCGTTTGTAACGAAATGGGTGCAAGATAGATACTATAGGTAGGTATATTTATTTTTTTATTGAGAGGGATGAATGGATGGTGATGGGGATGGTGATGGGGATGGTGATTGGGGTGTATGGGAAAAATGCAACTTTATTATGATAAAACCTTACATAACAGCACTTCTTATTAACTGGCTAAGATATGTGTGTGCGGGGCTTGCTTATGTAAAAGAGCTTCTGCAATATTGTGTGTAGTCTGTTATTTCTTTTTATTGTTTATATCTGCATCTGTGTTTTTGTGTTTAGAGCAATATGAAGTTCTACATAATATTTTTTTTTTTGTATTTGTATTTTCAAATAGAAAATAGAATAAAAGCTCAGAGAATAGAATGAAATGGAATAGAATATGAATGTGTGCATGTGTGTGTGAGTGGGTGCTGTTTGGGGCTTGGGTACAAAATTTGCCACACTTACCGCATAGCTGGAGAAAGGTGCATGGTGCAGGGTGCAGGGTGCAAGGTGCAAGTGGATTTGATGGTTGCAAAAACTATACAGAACTTAAGATGCAGAACTATACCGATTGGAATAAATATGTACACCTATACCTAAGATGTTGGTACACTTTTGTTTTATATTTCATTTGTTATTTATTTAGTTAATTATTTTATCTTTTCGCATTGCGCTATAGATTTATAGATATTCAACCTAAGATAGAAAATAACTGAGACTACATGCATTTAATTATTTTTAATAAAATAATAAGCATAGGTATTACCTGCCATACAAGGAAAAAAGTATCAGTTTCAACTTCCAAGATTTCAATATGAAGGTGAAGAATTCCAAAAAGGTGTTCCATAACGCCTCCGGGCGTTGCGGTCGCCTTCAAGTTTTACGTTTATCTCAATGATAGCGCTTTGTATGAACTTGTAATATTTATATGGAATGAATTTGCAGTTATAACCCGCATGCATTTAAAGTTTTATGGAAAAACAAAAATAAGCTACTTGCACGTTTTTACATCTGTGTAAACATCATATGCCGGCGCGGTGGTAGGGTAAACTACAAATGTGAGCCTTATACGTGTAATACTTTCCGTGTCACACATTACGTGTCACGCATTACGCTGTAGTTGGGTACGTTCAATAGCAAAACTCCGGCATTTGAAAATCTTAACCGTGAGTTCCGGCACTCACACAATTTTTTTTAAGAATATTTTATTATGTGTATAAGTAATCTTTCCTACCTATATCGTACACACAGTACAAAAATCTAAAGTGACATTAGGCATATGTTCAGGAAAATGAGATCTCGGAGATCTCAGCAATCTTACCTGAACAGGATTCCTCAGCAAAATTTCTCAGCAAATTTCTCAGGATTCGCTTGCTCACGAAAGCTTTTAAACAGCTGTTTTGATAAATTTGTTTAATCTAAAGGTTTATCCTGGATATTTCTCAACAGTATATATGGTTTAACGGATTTTTATGCAGTAACTTTGAAGCATGCAAATGTCATAAGTCATTATTTTTGTCAAAAATGTTGGTTTAATTTCCAAAAAAAATAAATCTTTTAACTTAAGGAAAACAAAATATATAACATTTTAAATACTAAAATGCCAACGACCATATTATTCACTCTGAATTTAAATTGAATTTAATTCGAATTTGTTAAATTCAAAAGTTTAGATCTATTTCCATATTATATTCATTGCAAAACTCGCGTTGAAATCCAATTGATTTAAATTGTCTGGAATCTAAATTAAAATTTCTTCAAAATGAAAAATAAATATAAGTTAAGTGATACCCAACAAGTACATATTTCACAAATAAAATTCATTTTATTTTAAAAATATATTTTTAACTTTCCACTTTCTTTTGTTTATTCATTTATTATTATATAAAATGTAATTGTTTTATTATTCTGGAAGCGTACAAAATTTCTCTAATCCAATTTTAATGTGGTTTTAGGAATTTAAAATTACCTCCGGAAACCAGTTTAAATTCAATTGGATTTACCAGGATTTTTCCATCGAATAATATGGAATTGGATTACAAATTCTTGGTTGGATTGAAATTAATTTAAATCTGAACTTAAGTATTAGGTAATTTGGATTAATCGAGTGAATAATATGGTGGTTACAGTCATATTTATAAAACCATTCTAAAGTGTGTCTAACTTTAGAAAGCTGCTTCCCAACTTCAAATCCATATTTATAAACATTTTTATCGATTGTCTAACTTATAGACACTGCAATTGGTTGTCTAAATCTATTGTAAAGAGATCTTGAAATAAATGAAACGTTGATTGAACTTATCCAAAACTTCAGGAAATTTAAAGATAACAGGGATGTCAGTGAATATATTATGTACCTAGTGAGGCTATATTTAGACAGCAGTTGAAATGCATTTATAAATAGGGAGATGACCATAACTATTTAGATAATGGCTATAGGTGGATAAACAGTCCAATATAGTGTTTTAAGGACTCTTACAACCCAAAACCATGAGATGTGCAAGGTCTTCTATATCGCTATGAACAAGAAAATTAAAAAAAAAAATTGTATCTTAAAATATTTCTTCAGATTCTTTGAGTCACATAAAAAAAATTTCTGATGTTTTACACCCCCAAAAAGGATAACAATCACGTATATAAAAGTTAAAAACTATAAGTAACCCAAAAAAAATTATGGTTCCGAAATTTCGATACATACATTTATTTATGCATATACAGTATTTTCTTTATTGCTTTTCGATGTATTATGTCTTACTGGTTTTTATTTTCATTGTTTTCTTCATTCGTCCCCCCCCCCACTCTCCCTCGGCCCGTTTTACTGTTTAAATTTTGAATTTTCGGGGAGTCTTTCGGCTTCCTATCTCAACGTCCTCATCGTCGTCGGTCGTCGGTCGTCCTTCTCTCTGCTCTGCTACTACTATACCTATGAGAGATTGGGTTTCCTCTATTAGTTTTCTCCACTATACTGATCACTGAGGGTTGGTAGGTATAGTTGGTTGCTTTGCTTGCTGTGTTTGCAAGTGCAAATTGTGTGTATATTGCAAAACTCTGCCGCTCGTCCCAATCCCCTCAGCCAGAGCAGCACTCGCACTCAAACCCCACCAGCCACCCGTCCTTTAAAATTTAAATGCAATTCAGCTTGATGGTAATGGTGATATGAGGAATGGGGATGGGGTACTTTGTGTTTGGGAATTGTTAGTATTTTAGTAGGAGCCACAGCCAGTCCTGTTTTTGTTGCTGCTACAGATATTGCAAACTGAACTGCTATGCTATGTGGCAGGCGGTAAGAGTATGAAACGACAGTGGTGTTGGGGGAGTTATATAGAAGCTGCTGCTACATCTGTACGTCCCAATCCCCCAAACAGGATGGCAATTTTAATGT
This sequence comes from Epistrophe grossulariae, assembly GCA_929447395.1. Classification (NCBI taxonomy): domain Eukaryota; kingdom Metazoa; phylum Arthropoda; class Insecta; order Diptera; family Syrphidae; genus Epistrophe; species Epistrophe grossulariae. The sequence goes on from OV839570.1 coordinate 8,033,751, forward strand.
GTACAGGGTTGCAAAAGGAGGCGGATGGTGTATGGTGGTGGATGGATATAAGTTAAATGCTCTGTGTATGCTGAAACAACATAATAAAACAAGGATGGTGAGGCATCAGGGAAACATGGAACAACGACAACGACATGGATGCAAGGAACGACACGACAACACTGGCTGCCATGAACTGATGCAGGGTTGCAGGCAAAAGTATAGAAGAGGAGGATCAAAAATAACCGAGGACGATTAAAGAAGGAGTAGGGTCGTAAGGCGTCAGGGTGCATAAAAAAAAAAAAAAAACAGCTATAAGGCTGCTATGTAGGAGAAACAACAAGTTGTAACGTCAGCAACGACAACGACAAGGCGCTGCTGTTGGGTTGAATGTTGTGTGTTTGGTGCTGGGTGCTATAGGTGCTGCTGGTGTAGGAATTTGCACATACTATGCAACGGAACTTCTGGTGAAAACCCTGTTTGTGCAGGGCAAAGTCCCATAGTCCTTTCTTAACTTCTTCGTGTCTGTTTTTCCTCTTTGTTTCTTGCTTTTTTTATGTGATTCTATTTTCCTTTTTTATTGCCATTTTTGTTGTGAACTATGTTTTCCTATATTTTCCTTTTTTTTTTTTGTATTCGTATACTGGAAAATTGTGCATTTCTATAGTCACGGAAAACTACAACACTACTGCATTGTGTTATTGCTTCGGTATAGTGAAAACGGTAACGAATCCCATTTTATCGCGCAACGAGTTGCCTCAGCGTGTAGTCTAGTTTATTGCTTAACAGCTTTCCAATAAGAACATCAATTTATAAACAAAAAAAAAAAAACAATATTTATATAAATAAAAATAAAAACTAAAAAAAAAACCTAAATAAATGATAGTTATTTTTTTACATACTTACAATTTATTTACAAAAAAAAAAAACACTACACTACACTATATCCGTTGTTATAAAGGAGTCGCCGTTGTCATAATCACATCCCTTCGGCTCCTTACCTTTACACCCCCTCTTCACAACGAACGCCCCCTCCTCTTCCATGCTCCTTGTCCCTTGCAAATTGCAATATTATGTGACGATGCTTTTACATGGATTTGTAAGCAAAGTTCTTTTTATTGTCGCTGCTTTATCGCCATCGCCATTGCTGCTGCATTCAAAATAGTGTATACAAATACCAAAGCAAATAAATAAAAAATAAATAAATACTCAAAAACTTAAACCAACAGGAAATAAAAAATAAAACTACCTAGATACATTAAAAAAAAAAGAATAAATTTTGGAATTTTGTTTTTGTATTTATTAATTCATATTTTTGTTTTATTGGTTTTGGTGCAATAAATCTTAACCCAAAACAAAGTACCCGTGTATCATATTACTGGTTGAACCATATTTAAAAAATTTAACTGTGTTTCCAGTGATGTTCAGAAAAATTATGTAAATTATTGAATTTACCTTTAAGAACTTTCTTAAAAAAACATAATTTTGGTGTAAAAAAAAAGAGTTACCTCAATGGAAATGATGATAATAAGCCGAACCCGAACAGAGGTGAGTTTTAAAATCGTGCAGTGGGTTTAATAATTATTTGTTTTTAATACCTAAGACAATAATTAAAACTTCCAGGCTTTAGTCGAATTTAATGGAGAAATCCAATAAAGTGCACCGTCGCATCCATCGCATCGGTCCGTTGCCGTCGGTCTTATCGTATTTTTATATATGTATATATGGAAGTTTCTGGTTGTGGGCCTTCCATAAAACATAGTTTTTCTATTTTATCGGAAACGACTCTAACAATAACAATTAAATTAAACTTTGTTTCGATAAAACACTAAAAGTGATTGCAATTTGACAGAAATGTGGCTTGGATGTATTTCTTTTTTTTTAAGAAGATGAAGAACAAGAAAATGACCATATATTGACAGATTCAGATTTAGCACTTCCGCCGCCGTCGGAGATGCATTATAGCAAGATTTTTGTTTGCATATAATCTAGGTAACTTGTGTGCTTAAGTAAAACTGTTATTTGATCAAATTCGGCAATTGCCCAAAAATAAAGCATTTTTTGCAAGAAATTTTAGTTTAGTTGTTGTCAGAAATTAAAAAAAAAAAATTGCCATTGCATTTTCTTATGAATTTAATGTAAAGAATTGTTTTATCAAATTCGTTAACCAGTTCTTTTAAGACAAATTTAATAAAAGAGAATTAATAAAAAGCTTATAAACACAAACGTTAGGTTGCAATCAGCGTTATGGTATAAAGTGCCTAAATGAGCCAAGTTTTGTGTTTTGGCCCCATGTCCTGGGCCAACATGAAATGGCCCCAGTTTCATAAATACAATAGAAAGTAAATTATTTCAGAAGAATAGAATTTGTAGAAAGTGCTTTAATAATGTCAACTTTAAGAAATCTGTCAGAAAAGGAAATATTTTTAAAATCAGTTTTAAATTGATCTACTCAATTTAAAATAATTAAATTAAAGTCGTAAGTGCTTTTCAATTATTGGATAAAAATTATTTCAAAAAATCTATAAATGATTTTGAGAAGTTTTTTTTGAAAATGTACTTCAACGTAATAGAAGAAATAGCCCGAGGAAGAATTAGATTTTGTTAAATTCTGGATCATGTTGAAGTTTATTGAAAAATTTATATAGGTACCTATTTTGAAAATGACTATACATTGTAGTGCTTACCATAAAATTATCATTAAATTCATTTGTGAGCTTTGAAGGCCAATTTTATTTCGCTTCTATAGAATTAATAAACAAAATGTTAAAAGAGACGCAAGCTTTTACTTTCGTTTAAATTGAATTTACATCTATGTTTATCTTTAATAATAATTCCTTTTTCGTGACCTTTTCAATTTAAATATAATTAAATCCTACAAAAAAGGCCTGAATCCTACAAAAAAGCCTGAAGCTTTCGGTTTTCCACCTTTCTTTATAGCGTGAATAAAAGCGTACCTGGAAAATAGATCCTATTAGGTAAAATTCCGAAATTCTCTTTCAAACCTCTTCACTGCTCACTCAGGTGTTCCTCAAGGAAGTCATCTGGACCCATTTTTATGAATTCTTGCTATAAATTATGTAATATCATGTATACGTTCTAGTGAAATTCTCATATTTGCTGATGGTATGAAGATTTTTAAGACAATAAAGGCTTACCATGACCTTGTTCTTCTGCAAGACGATATTTATAGCTTTACTGTTTGGTGTGGAAAAAAACGGCCTGTCTCTCAACTCTGCCAAACAAATACTTTCTCAAGAAAACGGGTTGCAAGTGGTTTTGATTATTCTATTTCGCAACAGAAACTTAGCCGTGTCTTTAGCGTTAAGGACTTGGGTGTTCACTTCAGATCTAATTTAGAATTCACTGAACACATAAACTGCATTGTAAACAAAGCAAGCTCCATGCTCGGGTTTATAAAACGTTGGGCAAAGAAATTTAACGATCCTTATGTTACTTTTTCATTATACAATTGTTATATGTGCGACCACATCTTGAGTACGCCTCACAAGATATGGGTTCTCTTGTATGAAATTCATAAAAGCCGAATTGAATCAATACAACATAAATTCATTCGCTTTGCTCTGAAAGGTCTTCCTTAACATGGCGGTGTTCACACTGGACTTCCTTCTTCGACTTTTTTTGACGTGAATCCGACTTCTATTGTTCAGACACTCAGTCTGACCTTCAGCAGTCTTTAAAATAAAACAAAAATGTGGGCTCGTTGAAGGATTACCTAAGAAATTTTAATCATACAAAATTATTATTTTATTAAAAAAGAACATGTTTCCAAATGAAAAATAAAAAATCCAAAAATAACGGTATTTAGTCCTGAAAAATTGGCGTTTTATCCCGGTGAACTCACTGGACTCATGAGTTGATTATTGAGGGCCTTGTCAATACGCAATTTTTGTTAAGTTCAGTTCATCTTACATAGATTTCGTGACGAATATCTAGTGTGAACTATATCCAACAAGACTAGAATTCCCAATCATAAAAAGAAATGGTTTTTGCAGCATTTGATTGCCAAAGAAAAAGACCAATCTTAAAAAAAAAAAATAAAAAAAACCCTGGCTTTCTTGGCCATCTTTTTCTCGCCGTGAAAGTACAGAGATGTCAAGAAAAGTCAGAGGAGGTAGTCCAATGTAAATTCAGTGTCCATGGATCAGCATGTTTGATTTTTCAAAATATTTTGAAAATTATACAACACGGTTGTTTCTTGCGTTTAAATTATACAACATCGATGGTTGTGAAACCAAGTTGTCAGTCAAACATGCTGATCAATGTAAACCTCCCTTTTGTTCTGTCGTATCTCACGAGTGACATAAAATACAACAATCTAAACAGCGTCTAAGTGTGTGATGAAACAACAAACATATTCTGGTCTTATGAATAAAAAAAAGACGTTTTGTCTGATCCGGTGTCTTTCCAGCCTAACACACCCTTAACTGGTTTTCTCTTGGGTCATAATTTACCTACATACATGTATTGTGACTGAGTGCACTTTGAAAAAGTTTTTTTTATTTCATAATATGCCTGTTTGGTAACTTTTTTTTCAACAAATTTCCCAAAAACTGATTTTTTTCTATGGGTTTTGACAGCAAATTGTGAAATTTTGTGAAAATTTGTGCAAATTCGTAAGAAATTTCACGTTGCCAAACAGACCAAATGTCAAAATGGTAGAAATAGAAAATGGATCCAATGGATAAATTATACTATTTTTTTTTAATTTCATTTGAATATAGAAAAAAGAGTATTTTTGTTCAGACAAATGAATAAGTTGCCGTCCGAGGCAGGTTTTCCGTTTTGACAACCTTTTACACCCCACTCATCCACCCTAGATCCGAGGCTGCGTTTCTCATAAATGTATAGGTTCGAAATCTTAATTTCTTAATAAGACTATAAGAATTAAAAATTCAAGAATAAAATGCAGCACCTTTGGTATGAAATAAAAAAAAGTGCATTTTCATTAGCACTAGCTCAGCTTTTTATACCATGGAGGGCTTGCTCTGAGTATATGCTCCATTTTTAGACATACCCACTCATAGCTCTGTGATCTCAGGTGTGACATTATTTTTCCCAATCTTATTGCCTGCTGTGGCCTGTAGTCTTGTCTCTGGTCACACTATCCATTGTTGCTAGTCGTCGCGTCGCAGGTCGGTCATTAATGTTGTCATTATTTTTTAAGCTCAGAAATCTTTATCGACGAATAAATATAATTGCATAAGTTAAATGCAACCAACATCTGCATGCGGCTGTTGGAAGAGGTATAGATATTTGAAAAATATATATTTTAACATTAAACAAACAGCGATAAATACTTAAGTGATAGATGATCGCGTATCCGCCCGACCCAAACCGTCCGGTCCGGTCCGGGGTTTGGGGAAAACCAGATGCGGTGCAAAGTAAACAAAACGAAGGAACATTTTTCAAAAGAATTATCATCATTATTATGGAAAACAAACAAAAAATCTCTTAAGACGATACCTATGTACATATATATTGTGTACTGTATATATGTGGTTTAGTAGACAAACAATAATGAAAATAATTATTACAACTCGTCAACAGAAACAAAAATTTACATATTTGTGTATAGATATGCGGATAAAAACTGTCCGTTTGTTGTACATCATTAGCTTCGCAACACAGTGGGGCAAGTTTTTTTTTTAAAGACTTAAAATATTCTTGAAAAGGTATCTTGTGTGTTCTGCGAGGAACATTTAGGTATCATTTTGGAAACAGTCGAGGTATGGTAAGTAATCAAGCATTTGCGGAAGAATTTTAACAAATTTTGAGACATGAATATTTAGAAATAGAGGGTGTTTTTAAAGAGATATTTTTAAATGGAAATAAAATATAGAAAAAAATGTGTGAGTGCCGGGACCCACGGTTAAGATGCGTAAACATCGACCAAGTGCCAGGGCCCTATATTATATTGAACGTACCCAAATACAACGTAATGTGTGGCACGGAACGTGTTAAACGTAAGGCTCACATTTTTAGTTTACCCTACCGCTGATGTTTACACATTAAAAATGTTTTTTTAATATTCATAAAAAGGGCTTTATTTTTGCAGATATATTTATGGCATTAATGTTTGAATATGATTTCGGGCATTTGATGCATACCTATGTATATAACGTATTCTGAACTTCTCAGTAAATCATTCTGTACCTATTTCGGAAATAACGACTTCAATGTTAGCTTCCAAATTCTTTAAATCAAAATTACTAATAAAATGGATTTTTGTTTAATTTTTTTTTTTTTTTTGTTAATCAAAATTATTCTATTTAAAAGCACCTGAATGCAAAATTATAACAAAATCGGTGAAGCCATTTCAAAGCTTTACGTGAGTAACTAAAAAGAAATACGAAATTTTTTTTTTGCAATAAACGTCAAAATCCTTCCTTAATGCGAATTTTTGGCTTTACGACGATTATAGGATTACGACGCTTTTGAGAAAATTGCATTATTTTTTTTAGTTATTTATCTATAGATTTTTATTGGCTTAACCGATTTTGTTATAATTAATTACAATCCGATGCTTCTTAATTGTTCAAAAAATTTTGCATTTAAAAATTTTGAAAATATTACATAATACATTTGTATTTTTTTTTAACATTTTACCACTAAAGCTTTCATAACGTTATTGAACCATTAACATGTATCTTCAATGTATTCAAATACAGTATTGTTGACCACTGCAACAGGAGTATGTTCGTGCGATCTATTTTTGTTCGAATCAATTTCGTAAATTGGCCTTTTTATTATCGCACTATATGTAGTGGTCCCACTGTGTGCCAGTCGTCGGCGTCGGTCGCAGGCTTGAAATAGCTGTTTGTTGTAGAAAAAAAAACAATATTCTAATGCCACATCGGAGCCGAATCTGAACCCGCGCAGAACGTTTACCGAGATATGCCTTTTTTATTTATTGACCCTTGGATATACAAAATTGTATGAGGCAGGTTCGCCTTCCATAGGTTTCAATGTTTATTTAAACTTTTATTTAATTTTTTGTGTTGTTCTTATTTTGCCTAATACTGAGTTTAAGTATCGTTGTCTTCCCCCATTAAGATGCCGTATGCCTGGTTATTTGTTTATTTGTGTTTACATGCTGGATTGGAGTTTGTTTTCGTGTTGTCTTTTATTTTTTTTTTATGGATTTTTAACCGAAGTTGGTAAACACAGTTGCAATGTGAGAAAGGAAATTCTTTAACAATAAAATAATACCTAGGTACTTGTGAGAATTATAGTTGCTAAGCAACAATTTGGTCTTTGTAGTTTTTAAGTTAAAAGAGCTTTTATGAGACTTAGGATTTAGGACTGTCTTACATCTATTTTATAAAAAAATTGTTCGTGGGCTTTTTTTTTTAAAGTTAAGACTTGTTCGTCTAACATTTAAATTTGTTTAATAAAAACATAGTGGCAACCATACGCCTCCATAAAATTCTTTCTGGTACAATTTTCTCCTAATTTTGACTGTTGCCTGTGCAGCACACAACAACACAAACACACCGACGCACGATGGTAGAGCGAAGCCGTTTGAATTTTTTTTTTTTTTAATGATAATAATATGTGTGATTTTGTGTTGAGAAGGACATGATTTTAAAGGTAAAAATCGATTCGATACAGATGCCTGTGATGACAACTTAAATAACCTTGTCTAATATTTCTATTTATTGTTTTTTTTTTTTTGAACTTATGATCCAATTATTTTACTGAAAAAAAAAGAATTTCAGAATTATAAAAGCAAAAATTAAAAAAAAAAAACAATTTGAAAAAAAAATTTATTTTGGAAACATGAATTTTTAAAGTAAAGGTTTGAATAGTAAAATGTTGAAAAGTAGGTAGGTAGGTACCTACGAAAAAATAAATTCTATAAGCTGATTTTTTTAAGAGCTCAAAACTTTTTTTAAAAAGTGGACGGATTATTGGGAGTAAAAATAAATTTATTTTTTAATTCTGTTTCTCAAAATTTACTTCTCAAAAGTTTTGATTATTTTATTTTATTTTATATTATTATATTTTGCTTCATTTCATTTTATTATATTTTATTTAACTTTAATTTATTTCACTCTAATTTATTTTATTATATTTTACTTCAGTTTAATTAGTTTAGTTAGATGTGATCTTTGTTCAATATTCATTTAATTTTCAATTATACCTACATAGTTCACAATTAGAGCATGGCATAAGCCGTCAGCCGTATTTTACTTTATTTAAGAAGGTTTTTTTAATAATACAAATTCTATATACCATACTACTGAAATACATCAGCCAAGTAGAAGACTTAGCACTATTTTAATGGACTTTGTTGAATTATTGATTCAAAATAGCTTTTAACGGACAAGTCCTACAAAAATTGGCGTTTCGTCCCGGCGATCTCACTTGGACTCATCAGTTGACTAGTGAGGGCCTTTGTCAATACGCAATTTTTGCTAAGTTTAGTTCATCTTACATAGATTTCGTGACGAATACCTAATGTGAACTTTATTTAATTTTAATTTATTTTATTTTATTTTACTTTAATTTATTTAACTTCAAATTATTTTATTTAACTTCAAATTATTTTATTTAACTTTATTTATTTTATTTTATTTTATTTTATTTAACTTTTTTTTTACTCTATGCTATTCTATTCTATTCTATTCTATTCTATTCTATTCTATTCTATTCTATTCTATTCTATTCTATTCTATTCTTTTCTATTCTATTCTATTCTATTCTATTCTATTCTATTCTATTCTATTCTATTCTATTCTATTCTATTCTATTCTATTCTATTCTATTCTATTCTATTCTATTCTATTCTATTCTATTTTATTTTATTTTATTTTATTTTATTTTATTTTATTTTATTTTATTTTATTTTATTTTATTTTATTTTATTTTATTTTATTTTATTTTATTTTATTTTATTTTATTTTATTTCATTTTATTTTATTTTATTTTATTTTATTTTATTTTATTTTATTTTATTTTATTTTATTTTATTTTATTTTATTTTATTTTATTTTATTTTATTTTGTTTTGTTTTATTTTATTTTATTTTATTTTATTCTATTTTATTTTATTTTAATTATTTTATTTTATTTTATTCTATTTTATTTTATTTTATTTTATTTTATTTTATTTTATTTTATTTTATTTTATTTTATTTTATTTTATTTTATTTTATTTTATTTTATTTTATTTTATTTCGTTTTATTTTATTTTAATTAATTTCGTTATCGAGATTTAATTAAATTTAAATCGAATGGTGGCAGTCGTGGTTATTTAGTATTTCTGTTGTTGCTCTGTTGTTGCAGCAACTCGGTATTTTTCTCCTCTAAAATCCCACCCATACCAATAGTTTTTTGGTGATGGGCTTTTGTATCGTCGTCGTTTTGTTTACACACACACGCTCCCACCCACACATACGAACAAGCTCATAAACAAAACACCACGCGGAGTAAGAACAACACACAAAAAAATTTCAGTTTATTTCACGATCGGGTGACTTACGAACAAGTGATGACCGAAGCGACGACACATTGGTGTACCGTATCGCACTTGTTGTAGATACAACAATATTTTTGTTAATTTTTTGTCGGCGCGGCGGTTTTAGCATTCGCGGAAAGTCGCGTTAATGTGTTCATATACCTACATACATATATCGAAAATTGTTATTTTGGAGTTAAAAAAAAAACAGTTTTGTTGTCGCCCCTTCAAACTGCCCCCAAACCGCCAGCTCCTTGAAAGGTTATAAATCCGTGTGTGTTTTGTTAATTCAGTATCTTTTCCATACAAAACACCGGCCTTGTTACCCGACCACCGCACTTCGTCTTATCTAGCACGCCGCTTCTATAAAGGATATTGACACGGACACGCGGCGGTGGCATTCCCTCAATATTACCTTAGTTCATACCCCTTTTTTAATCATCTCCCCAATTCTAGGACTCGAAATCGCTACTCCTAGTAAAAGGTTATTCTTGTTGTTATCGTGTCGGCTTCTTCCTTTCCTTAACGTTTCGCCGTTTCGTCTGCTACAACCATCATTGGTTCTATACTTCTATACAAAGTAATAAAAGGGATGCTCGCATTCCTTCGTCGCGTCGCGTCCGCCCGTCGGTTGTCTTGTTGAAAAATGAGCTTTATGGATTTCAAAATTGTGGTTTTCTTGGAATCCGAAAGAATACCTACAATCGCAGGATATATGGGACACAGCATATTCTGTTCGTCGTCATCTTTCTGTTGTCGTCGCACAAATTGTTGTTTGCTTTTATTATTTTTTTTGTTTTACTTATTTCATGAAAACAAATAAATACCCTTAGAGTTGGGTGGTGTGGTTTTGAGAGTGTGCTCGTATACAGATAGGGCTGGGTTGGTCATCTGCTTTAAAGTTAGCACAAACCCTTAAATTAAACAATATATCAAGTGCCATTTATGAAGATACATATAACTATAAATATGTATGTAGCCCGCGATTTTTGTGCATCTTTTGAAGTACCTATTTTAAATTCATTTTAAATAATCTAATCCAATCTCGACTTCAACCAACAAATCCCCAGCGTACCTAGTTTATGCCAAAAAAGTCGCACTGGTATTTTTAGTTATTATTTATTAAAGTTAGATGAAAAGATTTCTTATGGAAGATTTTAAATAACATAAACCTCTCATAAGGAAATTTAAATTCAAGTTGGCTCTATAGTTGCACCTACTGACTCCTTCAGCTTGGCCTTTTCTTTTAACAATTTCGTATGGGTTAATTAGCTGTTTGAAGTTTAGAACCTTCTATAAAAAATTGTTATGCACAAAATTTGCGGACTTCGCGAATATATAAATTCCACATGCTCGTACATTTGACAACATTAACTTTAGGGTCTGGTGGGTTTTTAACTATATAGGCAGTGCTAACATAGAATAGGTGGCCCTTGTCTTCGTCATATTATGTCCTTGTTACCGCGCGCCGCGCCGCGCCGTATTCATTCTAGTCGTGGTCGTTGCTCCTTTGTTGTCGAAGGGTCGGAGCCCATATAAGCCGAACTAGATACCTTCTCTGAACCTATACCTATTTTTAAAGTGATTTTTCTTTATTCTTTTTTTATGTGGGATAAATATCAATACCATTTGTCTCGTCCTTTTTTGTATAATTCGTCTAGACACTTGTTAGTCTCGTATAAATAAAGAATAAAGGTACCTATATCTCGATACATAATAAACAAACAGTGTGTGTTGTCTGAATAACGAGTCCGTTATTTCTTCCTTCTCTCAAACACGCGTTATTTTTTAAATCCAGCACTCACTATTTAATGTTTTGTAAATGTTTTTTTTGTTTTTTGTTTTTAAAAAGCTAATGTTGATTTAAAGCTGAAAAGTGATTAAAAGAAAATGAATGCAAATTAAGTACTTACCTACCCTGTTGAAAGTGATAAAAAATCCTAATTATGATGAATTGTTACAAAATTTAAAATAATTCTTTAATTCTAATGTGAATACTCAAATTATTGGATTATTAAATAATAATTTTTTTATTGTTTGGTAAGTTTAAGTTTAAGTTTTATTTTTTGATTAATATTTGAATAAATATGTAACTATCTATTTTTAGTTTTAAGCCCTAATCTAATTCTATGCAAAAGAAACGGCGGGGTTTTTAAACTTGTTTTAAACTTGTTTGCCCAAATATAACAGTTACGTTAACACAATTATACATACACCTATAGTTCTAATTTAATATTTATCTATAACCCCTATTAATACAAAAAATCCTTAATTATGTCGTCTAATTCACAAATCACAACTTAAACGTTGAACAAAAATTAATTCATTGTTTCACAATGTCTGAGTATAGTTCTGATTAGTAACTTGACACATAAATATCGGTACAGGGTCACAAGTCTACAAACTAAATAATATTACATACTTTTATATTTATAAAACCTATTCAATTCGTCAAAAGGCAATTTTTGTAGTTTTTCTCTTGTGAAATTATGACCCTGTGTCAATATTTAATGTGTCGACTGTCGAGTAACTAATCACAACTTATACTCAGACATTGTGAAACAGAGCCTAAATAAAATATCTTATTAGGTATACAAACAATTAGGTAACAAATATCTGCAAATTGACCATAAGTATCAAATCTTACTGAAACTGTACTTACATTCAACAAGAACTTCGTTGTTTTATTGATAAAATTTTGGACTGATTAAAAATAATTCATATTTGATTTGAGTTTATTAATAGGGATCTATTTATATTGTATGTGAAATGTGTATATATTTAAATCAGCCTGTATTAAAAAAAATATTTATATTTTTGATTTTCTTTCAAACTATATCTAGTTAATTAAAAAAAAATTAGTTAAGTGGAGATTGACGTAGGTAGGTACTATTTTACTGTTTTAAAGAATTTAATCACTTTCCGATAGCTCGGCAAAATAGCAGATGAGACCCTTTTTGTCTTTTTTTTTGTAATCTTGGTGCCTAACTCATATACAGGGTGTCACTTTTACCAGAATAATGCTTTTTTACACTCAAAAATCCATTTTACGAAGGTGTAAGTAACATTAACAGAGGTACTATAATCAGACACTGTTTGCCGTAAATAAGAGTGAGACAGATTTACATTACATAATATGGTACGCTATGATCTACGTTCGATACGGTACGTTCCTTGTTTTACTCGCAACTTCTCGCAATCGTGCGCTTTTGTGATTCCCTGGACTCGATTATTGTTGTAAAAATTGTGTCAGTTATTATCTAGTAATAGGAAATAAAAACTTCCATATTTTTCGCCAACATTGTTATGCAGATATCGACTCTGGGAGCGTTTAGTCACGAGGTAGCAAACTTTGTACACGTTGCACATGGTACGGGTGGAAGTAGTTATGTTTTAAAATTCGATGAGCAATGCTTTTCGGTATTCCAGTGGTCGAAAGGTACCCAAATGTGGGGTGTCACCCATGACCACCGGGTGTTCATCTATGCACACCTATCATACTCGCAAAGACGATTGCCTATAGTACTCGTATGGCGGCGCTGCAGAAGGGAGACCCCAAGGACATAACAACGAAGTAGTTTTAAATTAAATTGAATTGAATGTGATCCCAGCGCTTGATCAGTGCGATTGAAAGATCCACTGGAATACCGAAAAGCATTGCTCATCGAATTTTAAATCAAAACAACTACCACCCGTGACCCGTACCATATGCAACGTGTATACGAAGTTTGCTCCCTCGTAACTCTACTCTCCCAGTGTTGATATTTGCTGAACAATGTTGGCAAAAATTTGAAGTTATTTGAAGTTTTTAGTACCTATTACTAGATAATAACTAACATAATTTCCAGGGTAACAAAAGCGCACGATTGTGAGATGTTGCGACTAAAACAAGGAACGTAGCGTACCGAACGTAGATTTTAGTGCAATGTAGATCTAGCTCACTCTTATTGACGGCAAACAGTGTCTGATTCTAATGCCTCTGTTTATGTCACGTACACCTTGCTAAAATGGATTTTTGAGTACAAAAAAGCATTATTCTGGTAAAAGTGATTGAAGTGAACTGAGGTGTTTTTTGCAAATAAAAAATGAAAAATATTTTTTACGAATGAATAAGTAGCAAGTGTTGTAACATTTTGAAATCTTGATGAAACGCGCCAATTTTTTAAAAAACTTGCCAAGGTGTACATTTTTTTTCAATATGAAGGTCAAAATTCGCTTAAAATTTTTCTTTGAAACATGACTCAGTCAAACTTTATTTTTCTTACGAAACTTACAGTATTTATTTTTAAATTTGTGATTGAAATCAATAGCATGGTTATTTAGGATTACGTAAAAAAAATAAACACGTAAAAATTCGGAAATTTGTGACCACAGTACCTAAAAATGTGGTCTAGGGTATCGATTTTCACTATTTCTCTTAATATTGCTATTATTACTTAACCAAGCGAGATAGATTTTTTTCTTATTTTTTCCAGAACAGGTTCAACGTACCCTATCACCCGTTACCCGCTTGACTTTGAGTTACGGGATACCCTGTATACTATATATTTGATATACACCCCTTTATATACATACTTAGACGCAGTGGCGGATGCAGGATTTGGTCATGGGGGGGTCCAATTACAAGTAGAAAACTTAAAGAAAAATAAAACTTGCGTGGGCTTTGTGCTACATTATTTATGTGCGTGTAGTTAGCACCGCCATTTTCGATTTTCAAAAAAAAATACAAACAAGCAAAAACAACAGCAGCTTAAAACAGCACAAGTATAATTTTTTTTTAAATCGTGATTTTGAAAAAAAAAAATTGCAAATTTGCGAATTTAAAATTTATCCATAAAATTTGCAAATTTGCGAATTTAAAAAATACATTACGGCACATCGCAGCACAAATTGAGCACAATACAGCAAAACTTTTTTTTTTTGAAAATCGAAAACGACGGTGCTAATTCCACGCTAAGTTCCTTCGCATCATTTGCGTTCGGTCGTGAAAGTCGGAAATATGAGATTTTTGTATCTCTTCGGCTATATCATTTTTTGAGCACAACTTTAAGTTTTTAGAAAAAATTTTATTTTGGAAAAATTTCATCCTCAAAATATTCAAAAATATTTACGGCACATCGCAGCACAAGTTGAGCACAATGCATCACAGTTTCTTTTTCAAAATCGAAAATGGTAGTGCTTATATGTATATGATAAATTGCCTAAGTCTTCTAAATTTAACATACCGTAAGCCCTTGAACTAAGTTTCCATCATATAGGCTTTATAGCCTTTACACACCGAATCAAAATCGAGATTTCGATCAAAAATCACCAAATCCCATCAAAATCAACAAGATTTCCCATACATTTTCAGATTTCGTAATCTAGTAGAGTACTGCGAAATCTGCTTTTTTTTAGTTTCTATCAACACTGAAATTTGATTGAAATTTCAAACAAAATCTAGATTATGTGTGGTGTGAACGATTCAACGAGATTTGGAAATCTTGTGCCGAAAACCGAGATTTTGGTTCGGTGTGAAACACGTATAAAACTGCTACGCAATCTTATGTAAGTAGGTATACTTCTTTTTCCACTAAGATGCATTTGAAGTTTTTTACACTTGAAGAAATTTTAAGTCGAAAATTTATAAAAAGATGGGCTTTCAGTAATTAACAAAAAATTTGGGTCGAAGAGAAGTAAATATTTAACAAATAATTAAATTAATACAAAAATGTTTGGTTTCAATGCTCATGGGGACACAACGAAATCAAACGAACAATTTTGTTTTGCTTTTCGTTTTGCAGTACGGTGTTCGAAGAGCGAAATTTATAATTGCAGCAGATTATTTGGAGAAGTCTCCGCTCCTTTTTCGCACTGAATTAATTATACAGACTATTTATTGTGTGCGGAAAAATGACATTTGAGTTTTATTTGTGTTTTTTATGTTTATTATTTTCTTACATCATGGGTTTCTCTGAGTTTTGTCCGTTTACCTATGTTTTATTTTGTTTTTGGAATTAGTGAAACTTTCCAAGGATGTTTTCCGTTGTGTTTTCGCAAGCGTTTTGTTGTTTGGTTTAGAGATGACAGAAAAATTTCATTTCGCATCAGCAGCGTACTATGCTTTAGATATAAATATGGAGCGTGTTCGTATGAACACGTTGATGAAAGAGAATTTGTGCAAGCAGGACGATTGCATATTTGACGATCAACGTCCGTCAAAAAGTGACGATCTTTTGGGGATCAAATTGACGTTGATTTGACGTTTTTGAAAAACTGCTTCATATTTATAGGGTGGCAGCTGTGGCTGCAATCCAAATTGTATTCATTTTAACGAAATTTTATTTATGAAGGTATTTTTCTATTACGATTTGTATGGGAAAAAAATCACCTGCCTCTATACACATAATATGTTTGTAATTTGTATTTGGAATTTTATAGTTTGACAATAATTTATAATTTTTTGTTTTGTTTTAAGAGCTGTTAATTATTTTGCATTATGTCAACCAAGAGCAAATACCTATCCGTTTAATTTGGTTATTCAGCTGTAAATAAATCTAAGTCCATGCGCAATTAATTTATAAGGTGTTATAATATTATGTCACACCTGTAGGGCCTAATAATCAAATTTTTTATATTTTTATTGCTACAAAAAAAAACAAACAAAAATCAATTGATATCTAATTATTTCCTATACGGTTCACTGGTCAAGTTTTCAAAATGTTTTAAATTGTGAGTGATAAACCGCCAAATTTTGGTTATTAAATAATAAATTTGGAGTTGTTTTAATATACCCTACTTTAAATATTTGATATTAAACCTTCATAAAATAAGAGCTTGGCTTACTTTTAGATCTCACTACTTTTCACAGCTGATTTGTTACATACATGTTTTTATATAGAAGAACTTGGCTTACTTTTTAAAATTTACGTTTTTGTTCTGATCTCACTCCTTTTTGCAAAGATTTTTATTTTTTGCCAGGTCAAAATCTCGAAAGATATAGGTACTAGTGAAGCTAGAAGTTTAGTAGATACTTATTCTACAGAAATCGGAATTGCTCCATTTAGTTGATCGGAATTTTGAGAAAGTGGGCAGATACCTCGCCCCCTGAATGGAAAATCTCAAATTTTCGATTTTTTCCTTTGGTTGCACCACAAAACCTACTGCTTTGCGAAATTACAAGATTCTGCGATGATGTCGGGAAGTGCTTCATAATTTTGATGGTCTTTGTCAGTTATAGTTTTTGCGATTTTTGAAGACATATCTCAGGAACCACTTATGCTAGGGGGTTGAAATTTGTTGAGGCGCCTGTGTTTGGTCAGCCTAACAAATGTTCTGAATATTAAGTTTCTGACCTTATTGGTATTGAATTTAGAGGGGGGTCGAAAATTGACAGAGTTTATTCCTGTAAAAAGTGTGTAGTGCCAGAACTTGGCTGGGGGGGAGAGTACGATAACTCAGGCGGCAAAAATTGATAAGGGTTTTTGGTAGAGGGGTCAAAAACAAGCATTTTTTACTATAAGAGGGTGGTCTATCTTGCCCTGTTTAGGAGGTAGGGGCAATTTAAGAACGAAATGACTTAAAATGAAAAAAAAATTTATTAAAAAACAACGGCAAAACTTACAATAAAGTACTGTACCGGTTTTGAAAGCTAGAAATCTATTCTTTAATCCTAAATTTATTATATCAATTATTAAATTATTTATGTCAATAGTTTTTGAAAAGTTCGCATGCAAACTCAAAATTTTGATACAAAAATGAAAAAAAACAATTTTTTTTTAAATTCTGAAATGAAGTGCTAAATTGGCTTTTTGGGGTCAATATTAATATCTATTCTGAATCGAACACAAAAAATCAGAACTGTGTTCCTAACTGGAAGATTTGAACTTCAAGTTAAACTAAAAAGACGAAAGACGAAATGACCGAAAAAAAGACTCGTGTAACAGCGTTATTGAGTAATTCTTGCATTGCCAAAAATGGAAAGAAGCTATTGATGTTTTTTTTTTAACTGTCCCTTATTTTTGGGATTAACTGTCGTTCGCTTTAATTTTTGCAATCAGTTTCTTCTTACAGCCTTGAACAACCTATAATGTCATCTAGTCGGGCATTTTATTTACATGTACCCACAAATATTTTTTAAATTTAAATAAAGAATAAATAATAATACTAATTCTAATTGATGTGTTCATTATTTTGTTTTGTTTTTTTTTTGTGTTTTTGCGTTTATTTGTATAATTACAGAACACGGAATGAAACGTAGGCATTCGGCCCAACAACAACAAATTAATTCAAAATACTCCAAGAGATCCCAAAAAGAGAATTTTCAATTGAAATCCTCACTAATTGAAAATCATCCATCATATCGATATTATAATAGAAGATCATTTAGACAGTGTCGGCAACAGCAACAAATTTTTCATCTTATTCAACAATTCGCTCCGGAAATTTTCAAAATTCTATCATTATCACAACAATCGACAGCATCAATATTATTTGCGCCATTTTATTTCTTTTCTATAAACGGTGAACAAGTTGAAATAACATTGCAACAATTACAGGAACGTTTGCAATTAAATCTTTTACAACAAGCTCATTTATTAAAGCAACAACTGCAGCATTTTGAAAGGCATCAATTAGTGAAAAGTAAATTGAAATCACCGAACACCACGTTGGCTTTGTCGTTCAACAACAACAACAACAACAATCATTCAAATCTGGAAGACCAAAAAGAAAACAATTATAATAATCAATGTTTTGTTAAAACCGAAATAGATGCAGATGTTGTATCATTAGCAACAACAAAATTCTTAGCAACAATTAAGAACGAAGAACAGCAATATGAAAATGATGCCAACAACAGCCCAAATTCTGCAACTGGAACTGAAATTGAAACTTTTTATCATAGAAGTCTTATGGATTATGAAAATGAATTTAAGGATTTTGAAAAAACTTTAAATAATAATTTATATTACCAACAACAGCAAAATCAGGTGCCGTTTCAAATCCTGGCACACCATAATCATCATCAACATCATCATTTATCGCAGTCACGGACAACAACAAGTCATTCCACCATGCAGTTACAACATCACTTAAGTATACAGCAGCAGGAGCTAATTCAGCAGCTGCAGCTGGTACAGAGGCAGTATTTAATACATCAAGGTGAGTTTGAATATTGAAAGATTCTACCAACATAAATACTATTCCTGGTTTCTCACTCACAGGGTTTGGCAAACCTTTACAACTCGATTTGCAATCACAAATCCACCGATCAATGTCACCAATTAATCCTATGTCAGCAGTTGTTCAAAACCACCACAGCAATCAAAATAGCTCACACAATCAGCACACTAATCATCACCATCACCAACAGCAACAGCATCAACAACATCAGCAACATCACCATCAACAACAACAACAGCAGCAGCAACAACAGCAGCAACAGCAACATCAGCAGCAGCATCAACAAGTGGCGTCGCATCTTCTACAACAACACCCTAGTCATGTAGTACATAATACAAATCATCCGCATTCCTCGCATCTTGCGAATCACCAACTTCACCATCATCATCATCAACATCGTAATCACCAACAACTCTCACCGAAATCGTCAACATCATCAACTCAACAAAATAATTCCATCGATGATTTGAGTATGATGATAATAAATTCTCATGAAGATGAACAAAGATTATCACCAACACCCAATGAGGAGAGAAGTCTTGATTCTATCAATAATAATCTAAACAACAACAACAGCAACAACAACAACAACTGTCAAACGGCTCCAAAAAACAATATTAGTAATGTTGGAAACATCACCAACGAATCTGACAATATCACAAAGTGCAAGAGTAACGTTAGTGATGACTTTGTCCGTTGCATTAGTCCTCCAGACATAAAATCTGACATCGATCGCGATCAGCAACATACGCCATCTAGTAACGGACATGTCAACTCAACTGTTCCCGGTAATGGCGACTCTACGTGGTCAACGGAAACACTAAATAGCGATATTATTGCATCAAGTAATTTATTTAAAAAATTAAATAAAAGAAAAAAAAACAGAATCACAACAAGCTTCTTGAAACGTTACAGTCTTATCTATTTTTGATCTTATTAATATTCCAGGATTTGTGGCATCTCCCCTGCAACAACAACAACAACAACAACAACAACAACAACAACAACACCAGCAGCAACATCAACATCCGCATGCAGATGGAAATCATTTGGGTGGCAGCAGTGTGGGATGTATGGTAGGATTGGGTGGGATTATTGATGCCATTGGCCATATGGGTGCCGGTGGAAATCCTGGACCTAGGAACCACGTTATCGACGATTACAATACAAAAAAGTATTACCATCCTCTGTATGCACATGGAGTCTGTCGCTGGCCTGGTTGTGAATTAGTTCTGGATGATGTGGCCTCCTTTATTAAGTAAGTATGTGTTTTTTTCTCGAAGAGGTAATTTCTTCATTTTACTAAAAATAAAATTCAAAAACTCCAAACAAAGAAAGAGATAATTTAAATAAGTTTTTTTTCCTAATGACTTTTCAATTTAAACTTAACTTTTTTTAAGTAAACTTCAGTTTAGCATAACTCGACTCGTAATGCGGTGATCCTGGTCAACAAGCTGTCAATCGCAGCTACTCAATTTTGACAAACAAACTTTTCAACATAATAATATATTTCCTAATATAATAAATTAATTTCCTTTTTCATTTTATTAATACAAAGCATATAGCATCGAATTGGTGGGTGGTCTTTTCTAACTCATTGTGAAAAACATATAACACTTGTGTAACACTTAATTAAGAATTAAAGAAATAAATGAACAATAACCGCTTGTGGGGCTTTTAACGTGTGTTTTAATAACATAACCTTTATTATTTACTATTACTATTATTTTTATTTATTTTTGTTTTAATAATTATTTAATTTTATGAAAGACATGTAATTTGAGGAACCATGAAAATAAATTCTATTGAATTACTGCCATGTGAATTTAATGGAATTTTTTTTTAAGATTAGAAAGATTGTAAAAAAAAACTTACCAACAAAATTACATTCTCTGATAAAATTAAACTCCCTATTAGATTTAATTTATATTGAGAAGCAGAATTGAAAAAAAGCAACGCAAAGGTAAGTTTTTTTCGGATTTCTAATGGAGCTATGATTGGTGGTGAGTTTATAAATCTTTTTATAAGTACGTATGTATATTTCTTTTTGAATAAAATATTAAATCATACAAAAATTATTTGATATGCCTACCTATTAATCATATAGAGGAAACGAGAACAAATGTGTTTGAAAACGACATACAGGTGGAGACACATCCTTCAGATCAGTAAGGAAATAAGAGATTAAAGGACCCTTAATTAATTGATAAAGATAGACCCAAAAAGAAACTCAACTATTTTATTTTATACGTCCCATCGGCTGAGTTCTATGTTGTCCAATGTCCATTTTTCAAATTGTTGGAAAATCGATTTTTAAACTTCAGGTTCAATGTTTTTATTCAATCATCCAGATTTTTGTTCTAAAGTAATTTTTTTATGAAATCTCAAACAATTTTATATTTAATGACTAAAATATTTTTGTACCTTAAGTTTGTAAGAATTAATTAAAAAATAAAATGTATCATTATGTCATTTTGGATATTGGACAATGATGTATGGGATGAGTAAAAGTTAGTTCAAATTTGGATATTGAACAAAAAAAATTATATTCAACAAGATAGAACATATACAGAAAAAAACTATGGAAGCAAAGTAATTAATAGTAATATTGGACAAAAAACCTTCCTAATTAAGTAGATACAGTATACTCTCTGCAAACAGACACACCCCATAAGCAGACACCTCTCATAACCTGACAGATTCCAAAGAACAGAATTAAATTCATGATTTTTCATAGTAATTACTCTCCCATAAGCGGACTCTCTAATAACCGGACGCGGATACCAAATTTAATAACCGCAATAGAGTGGACAAAGTGCATGTGGAGTACTGTTTTTCAATTTTTATGAGGTCCATTTCGGTATTTTTGGATAGTAAATTAAGCTATGAGCAGACGGCATATAAAAAGTCGCATATGTATGCGACTCTGACGTCACGTAAAAGTCCTGAAATAAATTCAAAATGTCGACAAGAATTTAGGGTGGTTATACTTTTTTCGTAAAAAGAATAACGAACAGGAAATAATATAAAGAGTATAGGATTTCCGTTATATCCCAAACTGTTTTTTTTATCATATGCCCTAAAAAATGTTTGACCATACCTCTGGCCATATTTTTCCACAAACAAATTTGTAGAAGATTTGTTAACATTTTATGTTTTTTATTTGAAATTTCAATTAAAATACCTAATTCAAAAATGTACATAAAAAAATCTATACCTAACCTACATATTTCGATTTAGATATATGCATATGTGATAAGAATGGCCTTCGGGTTAATGACATCAGAAAAAATTTGTTTGGTCAGTAATTTTGTTTACTAATTTAAATATAACGGACACCCACTAAGATAAATAATTGCAATTATATTTTTTTTTGTTCCTTCGAAATTTAAAACTCTTATTTTTTTTCAAGCGACTGTTCTACTAGTTAAATGAGGAATTAAAACAACTGATTTGCTCGCATATGTGAGTGATATGCAATGTTCAGTTTTCGTCCCATCGCAAACTTTCATACGGTCGCATATGCTCGCAAACTGTCACAAATTATATGCAAGAGTGTTCACACGATATGCAAGAAAGTCGCAAACTTATATGCGACCTGGGTGTCGCATATAGTCCGCAAATCATTTGCGAGCATATGCGGACTGTCAAAATGACGTCAGAGTCGCAAACTTATGCGACTTTTATATGCCGTCTGCTCATAGCTTTACATAAATTGTAGAAATATGAAGATTAAAGTGGTGAAATCCTCGCAAGCAAAATCATAAAAAATTTTCTTCGACAAAAATTCATTCATAAGTCGAATTTTGTTGTATCTCGCAAGCTATATTCTATTTTTAAAGTACATTTCAATTTTTACAATACGAGAATGCACTCGGATTAAAATAGGAGAATTCTAGAATATGAATATGCAGGTTATAACTTTTTTAAAAGGTTTTCAATCAAATTGTGTTTGTTTTCTCATAAGCGAACACCTCTAATAACCTGACAAATTTCTGGGTACCATCAGTGTCCGGTTATGAGAGAGTTCACTGTAGTCTGTACATACATATTTAAATTCGATCTATTTTTTATCTGAGAACTTGGAAAACTCTTAATAAGTTTTACAAATAGATTATGCTTAATTGGTAAAAATTATATAAACGAGGGGACTATTCGAACAAAAAATAATTTTTCAATAAATTAAATAAATATTTTATTACAAAAAATAAAAACATTCTTTTTTTTAACTTTTTAGGCTTTCGCGGTTGTTTATTGACATTATTAGGTAATTTCGGATAAGCCGCGTACTTATGTAGAATGTCTGATTAAAGATCGAATTGAACTACATGGAAATTATCTACCAATTAACAACTTTATATCAAATATCTGAATAGGTCTAAGTAGCTATTAAAGTTCTGGGTATTTTACTGGGCCAGATAAAGTGCCGATTAGCAAATTACACATCAAAACACTCAAATCCGTTAGTGTTTTTTTTAAATAATATGAAAACCGTAGTGAGTGCAATACACAAAATATTGGATATAGTTATAGCTAGGTGGATAGGTTCTTCCTATGACATGTCGCTGAAGTTCAGTTCCGCCGAGTCCGGTTTTACATTAAAGAATTAAGGTTCTTCTAAAAACGTTGATAATAAGGAAGCATTGCTTGAAGATCTTCTTTTATTTTGTCAACTTTACGTTAAAAATGCTTTTCAATTTTGGGATGCCTGCGTATTGGGTAGAATTTCTTATATTTTTAGTTATTTTTCTTTGTCTACAATCTCTTAAAGGCACCAAAGGTTAGGATAGGCTGAAGTGGCTATTGGCGGAGAAACCGACACTTTTAACCAATTGATGGCCCATTGTGATACCACATGGATCTAGGAAGCTTTCCCTACTTATTAAACCATTGTAAGCTCCTTATATGAAGCGTGCAAGATTGCTTACAGCAATATTTGCTAGATCACTTGGATCGTCGTTGGAGTCTACGCCTCTGTGACAGGGCAAGTACAAAGGTGAGGAATTGTTTCCTCCTCCTCTTCATCTATGCAGAAATCGTTTGAGTAGAAGCCTAGTCGCCTGGCGTGTCTACCTATTAGACAGTGTCCGGTTATAAGACCTATAACGGAGGTAATCAGCCCTATATCGCGAAAGAAATTTCCCCGGAGTTTTTTTTTTCCAATTTTGGGAAATTTTCTATCGCGAATCATTTTGGGAAAATATTCTCAGAAAAAAAGCTATCGTGAAAAATTTTTCCAGGGAACTTTTTCCTTATGTCAATGCAAAAATTTCCCCAAGTAAGTTCTTGGAGAAAAATTATTTCGTGGGAGATTTGCGATTGCAAATATTCTTTCCCCGGTATTTTTTGTTTTTCCGGGGAAAAAAAGCTCCCATTTAGTTGACGATAAGGCTGAATGTGTAATCTGCTTAAAGATATTAAATGTTTAGAGCGCTTCAGATCTAGCATTGGCCAGATTTGTTTTGTCGCTAAGCTGGTTTTGAGGTTGTACCACCTCTGGTTCGTGTTCTTTATAACATCTTGCTTTACCCTAAGGCACCAAAAGGCAATACCTACTTTTGTTGATATTGAACAAAATAGAAAAAAAATGCTTCTCTTTAAGTGCACGATTCCAGTGTTTAATAATGACGAAACGTCAATTGCCTTCAATAAATTATGGCAATTTGCAAGTCTGTAATGGAGTTTTTGATTGGTAGTCCAGAATAACATTTCGAACAGATCTTATTGATCTTCTAAATTCAAATCTTCCATTGAAAAGAATAACTGTAATTTTGTTGGGTTCAAAAGGCTTCTGGGTAACCAATCGAAAACGTCATAAATGTACCAAAATTACGCTGGTTTTACACGACCGCCGAATTCTATCCATTTTTTTTTCATAGTGTAAATCGTCTCCCAATAATCTGTCAGTGTTTTCGTCATTTAGAAACTGACAATTCAAGTATCGTTTAATTTTACCGTAAAAATTACATCGTGTTAATAGCCGTTTTTAACAATCAGAATTGATTTATATGGATCATCAAATAACATAGGTATACATAACAACAACAACACATGAACCTGCTCTTTATCGGGTTCATGATCGGAAAACATAGAGTATTGATGGAAATTTATGTCATACAAAAATAATCAGGTTTCGTGCTCTCGTTTCATCTGTTATAATTATTTACAAAACAGGGTCAGCAGTGTAGTAGCGCGGCCCCGCATCCATAAAAAATTGCAAGGTTTTTTTCAAGTTAAATGTTTAATTTTTCTGAACTTCAAAAGTCTGATCGAGATTGCACACGTACCTCAAACGTCAATTACTACAACGCAAAATGTCCCCTTAGAACTTCAACCCGACAACCCTTGTCCAAATAAACCTTTTGTAAGGCCTTGTGTGAAGTGGATTAAAATGGCGTTAAATTTTAAAGTTAAATTTTTGACACAATTAGGTGAAACCAAAAATTGGAATCAAAGAATCCAAAATTTGAATTTTTAATGTGTATGTGAATTCCATTAAAATTTCGATTCAATTTGATTCGAAATTAAATTTTGACGTTTCCACTTATTAGTGTATCCCTCATTATTGTCAAAAATAAAACTTTGGGTAACATTTAAGCTAATTTATTTCAATTCACTCATAAGGTAACAGTCCCCTTTCACACGAGGAAAAAAGTTGCTGGAGATTTTTTGACGTTTTCTTTTAATTTCCAATTCTCACCAATCGTAGGCCGCTCAATCCTCTTACTTGGTGGCCTTCTCACCAAAAACTGAAAGTTTCTGGGAACTCAGTTTCCTCGTTGGAAAGGGGATTTACATTTTCTCTGAAGATAATCTCAACTGAAAAGTCATTTTTTTGTTTTATAGGACAAGTATTAGTTTCATGTAATTCGCGGTTTTAGTTTTGAACGAAACTAGAGAAATGCCAATTTATGACAGTTAAACGTCATTAAAAGTGGGTGTGCATCTACGCGCTGTGTGCGATATGAAAAAACTCTTGGTGCCCGAAGTTTGCCCACCGACGGATGGCCCTGGCCTTGGGGCGGCTATAAATAGTACCTTCATAAAACAAAAATGTTATAAATTGACATTTCTCTAGGCAATTCCTGTAGGCTTAGGTTTTCATCATATCGTACCGTCATGTCAGTGGCCTGTTAAGCGGCTGTGCGGTCTGAAATGTTTTGTTTTCATAATTAATTCGGGACTTTTGCCACCATGTTTTTAATAAGCGGGACCACACAAGAAAATGCTGTCCAACAAAACTGTTGACATTGGTGCCTGCCTGGTAACGAGTAGAGACTGAACATACCCTAAACAGAGCAACGGAGTTGTTCAAGCGGGAAAGTGGACCCACGGTATCAATGTTGCTGAAATATTCTAAGTTTTACCGGCAAATTCTATAAGAATTTCCCATTTCGTAGTTTTTTATCAACAATTAATATAATATTGCTGCTGTCTCTTAAGACCGTGTGAGTGTGTTTCTTTATGCATTCGGAATATTCGGAATAATCAGTTCACGTTTCTCAATTCACCCACCCAAAAAGCCATGTTGTTCAAGAAAACTGTTGAAATTGGCACATGCCTGATGACAACTGAACATACCCTATATAGGCAACGCAGTTGAGTTGTGTTGCGTTACATTTTTTGATCAAAAGATCGGTCTAATCTAATATGTCAATCGTAAGGAAAATTTTAATTAGACAGTCTTCTTGGTAGATATAATTAATACATTCTGAAAATTTGTATTCCTACAGGCAGGTAAGATAGTACTTCATTAGGGGAGAGTCGCAAACAATAGAGCACAGAGGATCACACATTTTTCACTTGCGAAATGTTTGATGTTCATTTTTTTTTAAACCAGTTGGCATAAGAATTAAGAGATTACAAAAAGTCTTAAATTAAACAACGTAACTTCACTGATTGATTGAAACTCAAAACCAGCCATTACACAAAGTTTATTCAAAACCGTTAAAGTCGTGTTCGAAATTATTCAGTTATTAGGTAAACGTAATTTTATGAAATTATATTGATTTATATACGTAAAAACATAAGTTTGACAGCTGACTTCAAAAATCGGAAGGGCCTACAGAAATATCAAGCAATTATAAAAATAATTTTCGTGGAATGAAGGGAACAAGTCCACTAGGTAACTTAGTTGCCGGAAGAGTTTTGCTGCCTCGAGTTTTCGACAACACGGAGCAACTAAATTGCTTGCCATTGCCCACTAGGAAAATTCGGAGCAATATTTGTGTTTTTGTGTTAGGTGAGTACGATGGCAACTTTAATGTGAAAATAGAATTTGAAAATCCGATCACAAAACTACTAATTTCACTTCTTTATAAATATATAGTATATTATCTCTTTCTTTTTGGATATACATATCACACTTTAAAAAAAAATCAAAGCTAGAAAAAATTTGATTATTTTTTATCGTAGACATCTTAATACTGAACATAGTTTGGATGATCGCTCAACGGCACAGGCACGTGTTCAAATGCAAGTTGTCTCCCAGCTTGAAATTCACTTGCAAAAAGAACGCGATCGCTTACAAGCTATGATGCATCATTTATACATGGCAAAGCAATTTTTATCACCTGACAAACGGGACTGCAAGGTACAATCCAATATATAAGTAGATAGAGCCAATTGTACGGTGAATAATTGAAATATACAGATTCACACCCGTGTTCTATTTGACTGCTATTACACGGTGACTTTTATTGTGGTGACTGATGATGTAGCCCCGTGACCGTAAGTCGTGGAACTAGGAGCATTTCTTGTTTCTTTTTCTCTTTTTCGTATTCATGATTTTATTAAATCGATTAATTTATTTCCGATACTTTTGAGCCCACTTACTTGAAAACTTTTATATTTCAAAGAAAAGTTCGCTACTTAACGATGCGTCTTGAAACTTGCAATGAAGTTGAGAGTTATGTGTAAATTCCAGTGACTCTTTTCTATTTTCGATAAGTTGCAAGTCTCAAGTGGCGTCACAATTGCGTAAGAGCTGAAAAAACCATTTCAAAATTGAGTGAATAGTGTTCGGCCCATGGGATGATTTTTAAAGAAAAATTAGCAAAAATAGTCACAATGAAAGAGTCACCGCGGAAAAGCAGTCCTGTTATTTTCATTTTATTTGTTTTTGTTTTTTTTTTTCAATTTTTTTCAGCAAGAAAACGATGGACCATACAATTTACAATGTCCACCAAATTTACAAAATGCAGTCTTGCCGGTATCAATTAGTTCACCAATGTTAAATAACTCAAACATATCATCGATTAGGAAAAGAATTAGCGACAAGAATCCATTATCAATAGCGGGTGGTAAGTTGACAGTATGAAGTTTTAACGTCTCCAAAAAATTTAAGCTAGGACTATATATAAAGCTAGGCGCGCAAATGCAATTTTTAGTTTCGAAACGATTTGGTTTTTAAAATGAGTAGGTACCTACTATGTGCATTTGCAAAAAAATCGTAACAATTATTCCTTCAGGAAGTGATTCATATCTTGTTGACGTGTATTTTGCATCTGTTAACTTCACAAATGTCAAAGTAAAATTGACATTTTCCACTATTTGCAACTGGTGACAACTTTTGCGCCACCTTGTCGAAATGACATTGACATTTTTTTGTGTTAGTGATTCCAGAAATGACTTTTCAAAAAGATTTAAATTCCAAAGGCGATCATTTAAAGTGTAATCTAACGGTCGTATTTATAAACGTTTGGTCTTATTTATAAACGTTGTCTAACTTTAGACAACTGTCCAACTTTGGAAAATGTGTTCAAAAACCTTGTTTATTGTTGTCTTATAGCTGCCTAACTTAAGCTAAGTACAGACGATTGTCAGATCTTAGAATACTGTCAGGGGCCTATAACACAATACAACAAGTACTTGTTTAACAAGCAAAATTCAACAGGTGTTCAAAATTTGTGTAACACGTAACAACAAGTCTACCCAATTTATAACAATTGTTTTTAGGTCTTTCAACAAGTGGGAAATTTTATATATTAAACGGTTCTGTAACTGGAAACAACAAGTGTTTAACTAAATCTTCTTTCAATTGTTGAAAAGTTAAAAAATTCTAACTGACGATTTCAAACTTGTTTAGAGTGAACAAGTTGGGAAAAGATTGATTTTATATAGTGTTTACCTATTTATATCATTATATAATATATTGTTTATAAATATATGTATGCACATGATACGGAAGATTATACAAAATATTAAATCACAATTTTATTTTGGATGAAAAATTTTGATCATTTTTTTTTTAATTTTCATTAAAAGTTGAATTAAAATTGTTTATTATTCTTGTTTTGAAATAATTTACTGTCCAAAGAGTCAAAAGTAGGTACTGTTGGCTTAACTTACGCAAAGTTTTTTTTTTTGCAACTTCGTCAAAGCAGCTGACGACATTTTATCTTCGAACCTTTTTGGTGTTCTTTTTTATAGAGTACAAACATTTTTCCGAAATAATAACAAATAATATAATATAAATTATTAAAGAATGTTAATAATATTGTAAGAAAATGTCTAACCTTGTTATAAAAGTAAGGTCATATTTTTTTCGAGAACATTTCAACGCTACATCAAATTAAGATTGAAATTAAAACTATTATAACGTCAAGAAATTAAGAAATTGAGTTTGATTACATTTTTGGAATCGTTTTTAAACCTAAGCTTATAACTAGTACTACACAAAAAACGCCTCATACATACATCCCTTAATTTTTGTCATAGTTTTCGCTCCAAATTGTTTGTATGAAATGTGTTCTGAAGATAATATAGCACTGCAGAAATTATATACATAAGTATATCTAACTAATTTGTAAAGCTTTTTAATTTTGTATTCCAAATTGTGAAGAAAAGTGAGAATCGAGTATTTACGAATATACCTACGTATATACAAAATTGGCGTTAATTTTCATTTTGATTTTTCTATTCCTCCCAATATTTAAAGAAATTTTTAAACAACAATTTGTACATGCGCATAGTCTTTACCAAAATTCAACTTCGCTTACTATACAAATGAACACGTAAGATTTACTTGTTCCACAAGTCGAGGGAAATTATATTTTTTAACAATTGTTACAATTTTTGTTGTGTTACAGAATTGAATTTAACTTGTTGAACACGTATATTCAAACAAGTAGTTGTTGACTAGTTGACTTGTTGTTCTGTGTTATAGGCCCCAGAACTGTCAATGGTCTGACAATAGCTGACAATTAGCTGACGATTGACATATCAATTGTAGGTTCACACGGTTGGTAGATTCCATCCCAAAGTCTGACAATTTGATTGTCAGCTCTTGTGTGACAATTTTCGAAAAATAATATATATAATTGACATTATTGTCAAATTGGAAATTTTCTGTTCAAACGGTTGGCAGATCTATACAAAAAATTAGTTGATTGTTTACATCTTTTAAAAAAGTTTTCGTGGTTATTTTGCAATTTTTTGTGTGCTGAAAAATAATTAGAAAACAAAACAAGGAAAATGGAAGACAATACAATATACAGGGTGTCCCGAAACTCAACTTCAAGCGGGGACCGGGTGATAGGGTAGCTTATACCTGTTCTGGAAAAAATAAGAAAAAAAGTCCATTTCGCTTGGTTACGTATAATAATAGCAATATTTAGAAAAATAGTGAAAATCGATACCCTATAGGCCACATTTTTCGGTCAGTTTTTTCACTGACAGATCAGACAATATACTAAGTTCTGATAATCGTCTGTACTTAGCTTTAAGCTAAGTACTTAGCTTTAAGCTAAGTACAGTCGATTGTCAGATCTTACAATATTGTCTGATCTCTCACTGAAAAAACTGTTCCAAATGTCTTACAATCGTCTGAACACATAATTTCGTCTGACAATATTGTCAGACACGTCATAGTCAGACGACAATCTGACAAAAAATTGTCAGGTATCTTACAATCATCTGAACCCACAATTTTTATCATTGTCAGTCGATTAGGACATTATCAGACTCATTGGTCATTGTCAGATGTTTTAATTGAAAACATCTTACAATTGCTGACAATTTCTTCATTGTTCGAAATGTCAATGAGTTGGTTAAAGAGAGATACAAAAATAGCTGACAATCGAATTGGGAAGGAATCTACCAACCGTGTGAACGGACAATTTTTCCATTGTTAGAAATATGCCAATTGTCAGCTGATTGTTAGCTATTGTCAGACCATTGACAGTTCTGACAATATTGTAAGATCTGGCAATCGTCGGTACTTAGCTTTAGATACAAGAGTAGATTGTCTTAACCGTGAATAATGTGATATTTACTTTTATTAAATAAAGCATATTTTCCACCAATTTCCAACTGTTTGTCTATAAACATAGTTTAGTTGATGTTTAAAAGTTATCTAAGTTAGACAACGGACTCGGTTGTCTTAACCTTGGCTAAATGTAACATTTTATTTCGGACCATTAAGACACTGTCTAACCAGTCAAAAATCTAATAAATGCGCCTGTAAGTATTTAATCTACTATTTATACCTATTGAAATTTTTTTTTAATATTTGTATACTTACATAATATTATAATGAAAACTCATTTTCCAATTGCATAGTTTTATTGTTCTTTTTTTTTCTATTTGATCTTGTATTTTTATTTAAAACAGGTCTCCCTTACATGTTGGAACGAGCTGGCCTTGATGTACAACAAGGTAAGAATTTAGATTTATATTTGTTAAGTCAACAAACATTTTATTTAATTTTCAACTCTCTAATAGCGAGTTTTATTCACGAAAAGATTTGCACTTTTTGTCAAAGATGTGGCCCTTTTCTTATTTTAAGAGTTTCATTGCAAAAAAAGAGCAATTCTCAACACGAAAGAAGAGCTCTCTCATGGGGTGAGAGATTCAATCTGACAGAATACACAGCTTTTTCTGTCAAATGAAAAATATTTTGTTGTTTGCTGTGAACTTCTGTCGGCTAGTGCTAAATTAAAAAGAAAAGTTCATAATTTGGATTTCATAAATTTATTGGAGTTTTTGTTTGAATCGTCTTCGTCATCTGATGATGAAGATGTGTTTTTGGGATGTCAAACTAGTGAACAAAGTTTCATTGAAAGTTTCATTCATTGATTTTAAGAGCAATTCTTTAAAATTTTAATGAAACTCGCTATAACTCTAATGGCGTTTTCGATCTGTCGCCCAGAAGCCTTCTGAACCCCACAAAATGATAGTTCTTCTTCTCGATAGAAGAGAAATTGCTTCTGGATTTGAATTCAGAATCGAACCCAGAAGCATTAACACTTAAGAATCGATACTATCTGTTCGAAGCGTTCGGTTGGCATTTCTCTTCCGGATTACCAATCAAAAACGCCATATTACTATGAACAAGCGCAGCGAATAAATGCATACAAAAAGGAAAACATAATTATATTTCATTTATAAAATATTATTTAACATTTTTTTTTTGAAGGGTTAAGTACAGGAATTTTTTGAGTAGGAAAAAACCCCAATTTCTTGAAAATCTATCCGTATAATGCATTGAAATTTGTTGTCTTTGTCTGGTCTACAGGAAAACATTATTCCAGGACAAGAAACTAAAAAGAACAAAAAAAACAAAAACATTCTTTCAACACCTTGGTATACATTGCGAATGTACACTGTATACAACCTACAGCTAGGATTATTTCACAAACTAAAATTCTTTCTTCGGACATACAAAACTAAGAATAAAACTTTATATAGATATATTATTTCTTCAACAATAGAATCGAAAGATTCAAAAAAGATACATCCAAACACACCACAAAATACAACATACAAATAAAATTTACAAAATATGAATCAAAACTTGAATGTTTATTTATCTTGCAGTATTGATTTGTTAATTTTTAAGATGGGAAATGTTTTGTGGATTTTTTTTTTGTTTTGTCGGTTTGTCTTTTCGTATAGAATTTAAATTCTGATATTCGAAATATTTATTGATAGAGATGATTGTTGGATATACAATTTATATACAACATATATTCGAAGTTTGCATATATATATATCAAATTGTGAGGTCTTAAGGTCCCTTTGGAGGAACGCAATCATGAAAAGAAAATATGATGCTTAATAACTTATGGCGCAAAATTTTAAAATGTCTGATGTTAAGGTATTAGCATGACTAAATTTTAAACACTTTTCAACTAATGTCATACTAAACCTATTTTCTTTTGGCGAGTTTCATTCACGAAAA
Source organism: Epistrophe grossulariae (assembly GCA_929447395.1). Taxonomy (NCBI): domain Eukaryota; kingdom Metazoa; phylum Arthropoda; class Insecta; order Diptera; family Syrphidae; genus Epistrophe; species Epistrophe grossulariae. Next base: position 8,066,557 of record OV839570.1, read on the forward strand.
GATATGCACTTTTTGTCAAAAGATAGATGTGTACTTTTTATAGTTATTATTATCATGGTGTGAGAGATTCGATAGAAAACATAGCTTTTTCTGTCAAATGGTAAATATTTTGTTGTTTGTTGTGAACTTATGCTGGATTTGAACGAATGACTAATTGTCAATATTTCTGTCAAAATCTAGTCATTATTCTTTTTGTCGTGTAAAAGATCGCAAATCTGTCATACAAAAAACTGCCAAGTGAAACTGACATTAAATTTTTGCATTATACTGACATCGTGTAAATACAGTGCTAACAATTTTTTTCAAATAATGACAATTCACGAAAAAGAATGAACTTGCTCATTCTTTACTGCCAATTATAGTATTTTTAATCAAGTGTCAAATTGAAAAAAAAAACAAATTTAAATTGGCGGTTCGTTTTGTTTGTGTCTGTTTGAAAAGAAAATTTGTTAGTAAATCAAAAACATGTCACTACTGAAAAAAGTTTCATTGAAAGTTTCATTCTTGATATTGAGAGCAATTCTTTAAAATTTAAATGAAACTCGCTATTAATAAACTCCAGCTGAATGCACCTTAAACAAAAGTAACATTCCATTTTAACGTTTTTAATTGTTAAAGTGACATTTGGAGTTACATAGTAAGGGTATTCATGCAACGTCGGGAAAGCATCGTAAACGTGTTAAACGTCTTAAAGTTTACGACGTCGTAAACGAACTGTCAAAATTTGTATGGGAAATCTTTTCAAACAAATCTTAAACTTTATGACACAAATTTGTGTGTTAAACGAAGATGGTAAACATCGTAAACATGGTAAACGGGCACATCGAGGAAAAATGAGGTTTTTTTCAAAATAGTGTGAGTTACACAAACACAAATGCATTCATACATGCACTTATGTGTTGATCACAACAATAAACATACTTACCATAATTTTCGCCAAATAATCAAGAATAAAGATCATTAAAAGCAATTTGTTCATATAATTATATAAATTCACTTTTTTGGCTTATTTTGGGAATTTTTAAGTTGCGGATGACAAATTTTACGAATTAAAATTAAATTAAATTAAATATTTTAAGCTGTTTGACGTTTAACGAACAGCTGATTTGTTTACCATATCGTTTACCACATTTACGCAAAATGTTTTTTGGTGCGTTCATGAAACGTGTGTCGGAAACTTTAAGATTTTACGACATCGTTAAGTTTAAGACGTTGCATGAATACCCTAAAGGCCCAACTATAATAGGCTTAAACATACATAAACTATTGTCAGAACCTATCGGAAAGTTTGCTTAAGTTTCAAAAAGTCGCAAACATAGCCATAATAACTTACGCGCGCAAAAGCAGCTGTCAAAATCAAATTCACAGCTGTTTAATTTTGTTGAGTGTGAACATTGAATCAACGGCCGCGTTCAGGTTTCACTAGGTTAGCCTATCTAAGATACTCGAGTATCCAGTATGTTTTTGAACGCAAATCAGCTGTTGTTGCCGTTTCTCATAAGATAGATAAGTATCCCAGAATTTTTAGGATAGCTTGAGATTAATTTTTCGGCAACAGCTGCTTTGACATCAGCTGTGATTTTACAAGGGATTACAACAACACAAAGCTATCCAGATCGCTTTGGATACAAACATGAACGCGGCCAACGACAACGAGATAGCAAAGATATCACACATACACTTTCATTAATCTCGAATCATTTACACAGACGATGGGTTTGATGTGTATTTTGTATGAGTTGAACCGTATCTGTCAAATTCACTTATGCGCTGAGCGAACCGGACCGCTCCTGCTTATGTTTGGTTAATTGAACGAAACTTAGAAAAATTGGACGAAACGTAGCTGGACTCCATTATGGCTATTCAATAAGAATTTCATATATTCGCTCGTTGGCTTAAGCGTGCATAAGCTAGCTCATGCCTATTATAGTTGGGCCTTTAGTATGATACTTAAAAGTCAAAATAGTTATTTTAATTTTAAAATTGATAACTTACAGACTGAACAAAATAGAGTGGTGCAACTAGAAATAGAGCTGGATCTAGAATAGCTGTCTTTAAGTGTCGTTCGTACACATTCGTTATTTCCAACATTTTTTCTTTTAGTTTACAATTTTTCACGACACAATTTGAAACAACAGTCTCAATAAATTCAATTCATTTTCATTCCGTTTCCATTGTATTCATGCATTTTCCGACACGGATAAAATTCAAAAGCCTTCAAAATGAAAAGGGTCTGGGCTCTGGCCATCAAGAACATGCAAATTTTAAACTTATGCAGAAATAAAACCATCCAACACCACTCAACTATCCATTGAAGCTAATATGCGTGGTGTGTCGTGTCTGGTGTGCACTAACCTTTAAATCAGTAGATACAAATATAAAAAATCAGAATCGAGGGACGTTGCCGTTGTGTGAAAATACGATGCCAATGTTTTGTTTTATTATTTTTTTTCTAAATTATATTATATTGATACTTTCCCTAACATCACACGTCATCTCTTTGCCATAGATTAAGAGAAAACGGGTATAAGAAACGGTGGCTGAGTGGCATGAGATATAATTAATCTGTCTTTGCTTGTTTTGCCAAAAAATTATAAGAAATATTATTGTAGCCATTAATCATAAATTGGCTGTGAAGGGAGTTGTAACATTTGACGTTATAAACAGAATACAAGAAGCTGAAGCAAACAAAATTTTTAAAAAAGACTTCCACACTTTGCACGATTTTGGTTGAATTTTTATGAGCGTTAAGTGTCTATTAGAATTTGTTTATATTTGATTTCTTAAAAATTAAAAATTTCTATCTCAATAATTTTAAACATTTTTTAAATAGTCTCATTATAGAGCCGTAACCAATAATAGACAAACAAAACTTTGTTTGCCAAATTTCGAAGAAAATTCACACCTAGCTGGATTTTGGCGGTATTTTTAATGTTGGTGTCTAGGTAATGAATGACATTACCTTACACCTTTAAGGTAAAACTAGAATAGGCGGTGACTGTCGGAAGCTAGTGTCAAATTCATAAGTTATCCATAATGTACTTGAGTGGTTGGAAGTGATTTTTTTGATTTTTGAAGCTAGCTGTCAGTCCACTTACGAAAGAGCGGTCGGTGAGCGCTCTCTCGTCGAAAACTAAACGAAAAGTTTCACTTCGCAGTTATGTGCGCGTCATATGAATTTCTTGTTTTCGCTCGGTTTCGTACGAGCACTTACGTTGGCTTCCGCCTATTCTAGTTCTACCTTTAATATGTGTTCTGTACGTTCGACCGACCTGTGGATGAAAAATGATTTGAGATTAGGGAAATGTGGACATACACTTTAGCGGATCAGCGTCCACGTTCTGGGTTTGAAATTTATATGCCAATTTTATGGCTTTCCTGAGCCTTTGTAAGTCCCCTTTCACACGAGGAATCAAGTTGCCGGAGATTTTTTTGACGTTTTCTTTTAATTTCCTTAAAAATCTCTTGTACCTTTCACACGAAGAAACAAAATCGTGGACATTTTCTGTAGTTTCTTTTTAGAATTCTTGGTTAAACACACACTACTGTGTATGTGAAGAGGAATGCCAAAAAAATCTCCTCAAATCGTTGACCGAGGAGATTTCAGTTTCCCCTCTTACTTCTTGCCCTTCTCACCTATGAACTGAAAGTTGCTGGAAACTCAGTTTCCTCATGTGAAAGGGGACTAAGTGGTTCACGAAATCAAATATTTGGTCTGTTTGGTAACGTGAAATTTCTTGCGAATTTTCACAAAATTTCACAAATTGCTGTCAAAACCCATAGAAAAAAAAAAACTCAGTTTTTGGGAAATTTGTTGAAAAAAAAGTTACCAAACAGGCATATTTTAACTGCTTATTGACGTTAAAACCTAGTACGCTGCTGATGCGACACGAAAAATCCCATACAAAAATGACATAACGAAATCATAAAAGCCTAGTATGCAGTTCAGGAAAAATTTTATTTCTCGGATTTGTCGGAAAATTTCGTTCTGCTTTTCGTTTTGCAGTACGCTGTTCGAAGAGCGAAATTTATAATTGTAGCAGATTATTTGGAGAAGTCTCCGCTCCTTTTTCGCACTGAAGCCTAGTACGCTGCTGATGCGAAACGAAAATTTCCTGTGATCTCCAAACAGACAACGAAACGCTTGCGAAGACACGACGGAAAATATCCTTGGAGAGTTTCATTAATTCCAAAAACAAAATCAAACATAAACGCAAAAAATCAGAGAAACCCATGAAGTAAGAAAATGATAAACAAAAAAAAAACACAAATAAAACTCAAATGTCATTTTTCCGCACACAATAAATAGTCTGTATAATTAATTCAGTGCGAAAAAGGAGCGGAGACTTCTCCAAATAATCTGCTACAATTATGAATTTCGCTCTTCGAACAGCGTACTGCAAAACGAAAAGCAGAACGAAATTTTCCGTTTATGATTTCGTTGTGTCATTTTTGTATGGGATTTTTCGTTTCGCATCAGCAGCGTACTAGGCTTGAATTAATTATACAGACTATTTATTGTGTGCGAAAAAATGACATTTGAGTTTTTTTTTTGTTTATCATTTTCTTACATCACGGGTTTCTCTGATTTTTTGCGTTTATGTTTGATTTTGTTTTTGGAATTAGTGAAACTCTCCAAAGATATTTTCCTATGTGTTTTCGCAAGCGTTGCGTTGTCTGTTTGGTGATCACAGAAAAATTTCTTTTCGCATCATCAGCGTACTAGGCTTAAGTAGCAAATCTTAACGAAAATCAACTATATTCGATAAGAACTCTACTATCGCCAAAGAATTTTATTTAATCTACACACATACATTTTTTCAGAAAGTGTGAATTTATGCACACATCCTTTAAAAACTTAGATCTGCATATAACTGATCACTGTATGTCAGGAATATTCCTTGAAAACATAGAATGTAGGAATCCTAGTGTTGGAAATCCTGTTCAATCCATGGTCACCAAAATAAACTATCATGCTTTAAACAACAGATTGCGTTTTGAAAATTGGGATAGTGTCGTGGTTGAAGACAACGCATCCAAAGCTTATGATATTTTTTTAAAAATCCTAAAAGACCACATAAGGTCTAGTTTCACAATGTCACAGAAGAAATCTGAATACAGTCTCAAACCTTGGATAAACCTGCCTCTAATCAAAAAAATTAGGCTTAAAAACAAATTGCAGAAAAAATGCTTGAAACACTCTTCAAATTCAAATTTAAAAATTCGGTTTAAGCGACTATGTAGATATGTGAACGAAGAAATTAAAATTGCAAAGGATAAGTACTACCACACTAAATTAAATACAGCCAAAGGTAATATAAAAAAAGAGTGGCAAGTCATAAATAGTATCTTAAACCGTAATAGTACCTACTCCAACTCTATTGTACTTAAGAATGATAATGGTAACATCTCGAACCCGGAAGATATCGCCAACGAATTCAGCAATTTCTTTGCGTCTATTGGACAAAATACTTTCACTGATAGCCTATTTACCTCATGTAATTGTTGTTCTGAGCCTAACATTCATTTAACCTATAGAAATAGTTTCTTTTTTGAACCAATAACTGGACTTGATGTGTTAAAAACTATCAATTCCTTAAATAATTCAACTTCCTATGGTAAAGACGAGATTTCAAATATACTATTAAGAAACGTTGGCCTTAACCTAGTAGATATATTATCTCATCTTTTCAATTTGAGTATTGACTCTGGGAAATTTCCCGATGAGCTTAAGGGTGCTATAGTTATTCCCTTATTCAAGAAAGGTAGTAGGGAAGATAAATCTAATTATAGACCAATTTCGTTGCTACCTTCAATTTCAAAAGTATTTGAGAAGCTTGTAAAAACAAGAATGCTGGCTTATCTTGATAAAATTAATTTCTTTAATCCAATGCAATTTGGTTTTAGGACTGGGCTTTCTACTGAAGATGCTCTTTTGGACTTTTGTTGCATTCTGCAAAATGGTTTAGATCGCAAAAAATATTGTGCTGGACTTTTTGTAGATATTACTAAGGCGTTTGACATGGTAAGCCATAATATTTTACTAGATAAACTTGATAAAGCTGGCTTTCGTGGATTCGTTTTAAAATGGTTCGAGTCTTATCTTAAAAATAGAACACAGTGTGTAAAAATTCAGTCCAGTTTTAGTTGCCCTAAGACTAGCCACTTGGGAGTTCCACAGGGTTCCGTACTTGGTCCAATTTCATTTCTTATTTACATTAATTCTCTTTTTCAACTTCCTTTTATAGGTAAAATCAGAGCGTTTGCTGATGATCTTGGTATAGTCTATTGCTCTTCAAGTCCTTTAAATCAAATTTGTGATATAAATCATGATATTCACCTACTTATGGCGAAACATGAGCTAATCGTCAGTAATAAAACAAAGCTTATGTTTTTTAATCTTACCCGCAAAGTATCGCCAGACATTCCCATAATTTTTCATTCACACAATTGTGCTAAACATAACTTAGTTAACGGCATATGTATTACTCAAAGAGGTCAATCATTTGAAAGAAGCGTCGACTGTAACAGTAATTGCTTTATAATTGAAAGCGTAGAAGACTTTAAATACCTCGGTGTTACTTTTGACCAAAATTTAAATTGGACCAAACAAATAACAAATTTGAAAAATTATCTTTTGTCTTCCAGTCGCTGTTTTTATCACTTAAGAAAGCTCTGCTCTTTTAATTTGTTGAAGATGGTTTACTATGGCATTTTCCATTCAAAATTACAATATGGTATATGCATGGTGCATATGTCAACCATCTTCAACAACTCACCATTATTCAAAAATCAGCCATAAGAAAAGTTTGTAAAACTCATCGCTTGGCGCACTCCATGGAATTGTTTCGATGTTTGCAAGTTCTACCTGTACGTCATTTATATTATTTTAAAGTCTTGAAAGTTTTTTTCAAGAGAGCCGGTTACTTGCAAAGCCCGATTTCGGACATGAGAAACCTATGTAGCAATTCCGCTTTCTTAGTAAATATTCCCTTTTTTCACACGACAAACTACAGAAACGATTTGCTATACTGAAAAAATTAGTTTATATCTTAGCTTTTTTTTTTTTAGAATTAACTTTTTTCTTTTAAAGTTCTTAAGTTCTTATACCCTTTTAATTTCACCAGAGTCATTTTGCTTTTTAATTGTTTAAAATTTTGTATTGTACACCCCACATATAATAAAAAATCGATGTGTCATCACCTCTATTTTCTTCTTAAATAAAGATGGCACTAACTATTCTAATTATATTTATAATCTTATGTTGTTAGTTATATAAGAAAACTTTTGTAAAACATAATTAAATTAATAAGAATAAAGAAAAATTGAATTGAATTGAAAATGGTTTGAATGGACAACAACACTACCACCAAGTTTTTATAGGCTGGAGACTCTAGCCTAAACAAACTACGTGGTAGTGTTGTTGTCCACACTCACTTGTTGTAGCTCACTCAAGTGTTGTTGTTCATTCAAACCTTCAATATTAATATGATGGTGCGAAAACTTGGCAGCCTAACTGCAAATGTGTTATTACACAAAAACGTTTTTTTTATTTTATTTGCAGAAATACAACGAAATCGTGAATTTTATAAAAATGCAGATGTTCGTCCTCCTTTTACATATGCATCTTTAATAAGACAAGTAAGTAAGTTTGTTTTGTGTTTATGCTTTTTTAAATAGTTTTTGTATAATGGAAATCATTAATTTCGGGAAACTGTATTTAATTTCTTTATTATTTTATTTCGCTGTAACTTTCTGTGTGTTTTGACGACTGTAAAGCCCGTACTATTCACTTGATACATCCCGATTAAAACTTCAATCCGGATGTATTTACAGTTAATTTACATCCGGACTTATGTTTTGATCTGGATGTATCGAGTGAATAATATATGGCGGTAAGAGAGGCTTTCTTTATACGGAAATGTGACATTTAAAAGTGATTTCATTTCGTTTATCTTGCAGTCTATAATTGAGTCACCAGATAAGCAACTTACTCTCAATGAAATATACAATTGGTTTCAAAATACATTTTGCTATTTTCGACGTAATGCAGCAACATGGAAGGTGAGTTATTTGCTAAAACTTTCTTATATTTAATTTGTCTTACATGTAAAAATATTAACAATATAGAAAATTATTTGCTATAATTCATAAATAAATAAAAAAATACTATTATTAAAACTTTAATAATACAAAAAAAAACAATAAATCAATCTCTTATGCTACGGACGGTGCGACGCGCTTATGCATATTCAGCTCGCAATTTAATAATAATATGAAACGAATAATTTATTATTAATTTTTGTAAAAAATTGATTTTTAATTTTTTGTTTTCATTTAATTAGCGAGATTGTTGTACTAAAAAATATTTTACAGCCAGCGCTGCCGCCGCGACTGGTAGAAAGGATGATTGTTTGAATGGATTTATAGATTTTTAATTTATGATTATATTATTAAATACTTTTTATAAAACTATATTAAAATATATATATTATATTATATTTAACCTATACAAATGACTCTAAAAAAACACACACAAACATGAACGAATATTAAAATAGAATGCAGTCCGACATAATTTATCGCTACATAAATGTTTCATGCGAGTTGAAAATGTAAAGGGTGCTGTGTGGACAGTCGACGAGATAGAATTTTATAAGAGACGGCCTCAAAGGTCGATTGCAGCTGCAGCAGCTATGACTGGAAATCCAAATTTTGGGTACGTTCAAGAGAAAAGGCACAACACAAGCAAATCAAATATAAAAATTAAAGCGAAAATTAAGTACCTATCTTCTTTTGAAATTTTTTCCATAAATTACTTTTTACTTTTCATCTCCTTTTAAAAATCATATTTTTTCAATAAAATAAAAAAAAAAAATTTCACAACTTTTTTTTATTTAAATATTTGTCTTTTTTGTGTGATTGTTAGCCCAGTCGGCAGAGTTTTCTTTTTTAATCATATTTTTTTTAAACAAAACGGGTTTCTTATTACCATTTCATAACATCGCGTCCGAAAATTACTATTTTAATAGGCGTGTTTTTTTGCAAGCCCGGGGGGAATTGGTTGAAAAAAACGACAGCGGGGATTAGCGAAGCCATGACAGTAAAAAACATTGAGTTTTCATACAAACTATCGATAACATGTATGCAATTCATGCCGGTAACACAGTTTTTCGGTGCGCTTAAGTTACGCCCCGAGAATTCTCCGGGATTAGTTGTTGTTGCGTTTAACATGTTAATTGTTTAGCACCGACGTCGTTTTTTTCATCCAATTCCCCCCGGGCTTGTAAAAAAACACGGCTAATATAAAAGATATAACTATTTTAATATTAGGAAATGCTTAAATAAATGCACAACTACTTTTAATTGCGAAAAACTGTTAAAATCGATTTGAAGAAATACTGTGTTCGTAAATGTCAAATGCGTTTGCAAAAATTCACTGACGTTTATGAACAAGATTTTGTGCAAGCAGGACAGTTGCATATTTGACTACAGCAATATCTGCGTCAAAAAATTCATTTGACGATCAAAGTGCCCTTTCACACGAGAAAACTGAGTTGTCAGCAACTTTCAGTTTTTTGGAGAAAATTATAAAGTTCAGCTTTTATGTGCAGTGCTTTAGCTGATTTGGCACCTTCCCCCAACACAAACAACTTTCATCTGAATTTTCATAACACTTTGCCAATGGGCCATCAATTCTCGTCTTCAAGATATTTTTTAAAAACTTGGGTGGCGGAAACTTAATGTACGCATCTTTTGGACTCAGTTGTTATCATAATGGGCTCCTTGGGTCCGGAATATTCGTGTTCCTGCCAACTGGGCTTAATGGTGTGGTGGTGTGAGTTTTTTTGTTCGTTAACAATATTGTAGAAGATACATATATATATAAAATTATCGGTCAGTGCTTGTGTATGTGTGTACATTTGTGTGTGTTCGTGATTGATTCTTCTTGAGCTAATTTTTGCTTTTAATGTTAAATAAACTAAAAAATCTGTTTCTTGCGAAAGTTTTGTGATACTAACAAATAAAGACAAATAAGTTCTTTGATTTGTCTCTCTTTTCTGTCCTTCTCTCTGGTTGAAAGAAGACAACGACGTATGCTTTGCACATTTCAATAGTGGGGATGACGTAGCCGATCAACCATTAAATGAGCCTAATCTCTGAACATAGAAAATATTGAAGTAAAGTCATATGAATGTTTTTTTCCTAACTCTGTTCTTAAACACGAATTACGAAAATAAGTTTGCACAATTTTGAAAGTACAACCACAGATACTATAGTAACTCTATTATGGTACAACTGAGCACACATCACATACTAGAATATGTCAAATATTAGTTGTCGTTGGGAAAATTGTTGCTTAAACTCAAAAAAAGAACTTTTACAACAACAAAAAACATAGGTAATAATTAAGTTCCAAATCCATATATCTGTCGTGTACTTGCACACTTGCTTGTAGATTTCACATAAAATCATGCTCAGATAATGCTCTTAACGAAAATAAAACTGATATTTTAAACTTTGAGAGATTGGAGAACTTTGAGCTATGCAGATAAACGGAAAAATATATTTTTCTACAGGACTACAGAATCTGCTCTGAAAAAAAAAAGACTCGTACAAATTACATAGATATGAGAAACATTTGAGAAAGTGATGAAAATGAAAAGTGTTGATGTGTGTGAAAATAATTTTTTCTACTACTTTTAAACTACTTTCAATATTTTCAAAAAATTTATCTAAAGTTAAATATTTATTACTTTTTTGACTTACTTCAGCCGTGTGTGAAATTGCGTTAAAGAACTGTCAAATTTTTATGAATTAGATTTTTCTTTTGGGATTTGAAAGCAAATTGTGAAAATTTCGTTTAAAAATTTGTCAAGTTATCAAACAAACTAAATTATTTTAAGTTTAATTATTGACATAAGAGAATTGGTATAAACATAAACGACAACACAAAACGACAACGCAATTTACACACGGCCTTATTTTTCTTTCAATGTTAAAGTCTTAATTAATTTTTTCAACTTCTGCATGCATTACTGAACATTAATTCCTGCACACCGTATTATTAAAATAAAGCATTTTTAAATTATGTATAGGTTAAAGGTAAAATCGCACTCGACGGAACTGCATTTCAGCGACACCTCGCGCACTTTCGCACGAAACTGAACGAAACTTCATGTCGCGACAAAGTTTTTTATTATCAACTTTATCGCATAGTGCCGTGCCATGAAGTACAGTTGTCGCTAAAAGCCCTTCGACACTATCCCACTGAGTATTAACACATTTCAAAAAAAGTGGGAAACAAATCATGTATAATAGTGTGGAAACAAAATATGACTGCCCATCTTACACAGCATGATATTCCAGCCTACACGATTTGACATGTGTTAATACATGAGAAATTTTAGAAATGGTTCTAATTCTAACACACATTTCATTAAACTGTTGTGTGTAGAAAAAAAATTAGTCATTTCTCTCCCTCAAATTTGGCAGTAGCATAGAATTTTTTCCCACTTTCAATTTCATATGTATTAATACTCATTGGGATAGTGTGGAACGGCTTTAAGTGCGATATACATAGCTCATACAATTTCCTACAAATAAATCGTGAAGCATTTCCGTTGAAGTGCAGTTCCGCCGAATGCGGGCAGGGGTTAATTCCCAATTGAATGGGAATTAACACCCGCGGTTGTTATTTCCTTTTTCTTGTTGGGATTAATACCATTTAAAAGTGGAATTAACCCCCGCGGGTGTTAATTCCCATTCAATTGCGAATTAACCCCCGCGGGGGTTAATGCCACGGAGGTTATGGCACTCCACCGATGTTTACATGTCAAATTGAAAGTGGGAAAGAATTTCAAGAGCTTGTTAAATTTGTATGAAAAATGTGATTCTCATATTTTACTTCTACACTATCATACACATGTTATATTTCAAACATTGTTAAAATGTGCTAATACGCTTTCAGTCGTATTTATTTGATTTTTTACACCACTCTTGGACAGTTGTAAAGCTAGCCACTGTCTAAATAGTTGAATGTTTCCTTATTTTCAAATGCATTTCAACAGTTGTCTAAATATGTTTTCATATACTCCCTGGCATCCCTGTAATCTGTCAATTTCGTGAACATTTGGATAAGTTCAATGAACATTTCATTAATTTCAAAATAGCTTATCAATTCTTTGTTAATTGAACGTAGCCACTTTAGAATAGGTGGGGGGAAAGAGGTGCGCCTTCATGGCAGTGAGATAAAGTCGGAGGAGGCAGCTTCCAATGTGAATACCGTCAGAAAAACAAACAAATTAAAAGTGGGAATCTCGAATGTAATTTTTATGCTACAATTATCTATAAATTTTGCTGTTGGAGCAGCGTAGATACACTGCAGATCGAAATTCGTATATTGTTTCGCATCCGAAGCGTACTAGGATTAAGTCATTCTGATCGCGTATCTACATCCAAACAAAATCTTTTTCCCACCAAGTTCAGGATTCACATAGAAAGAAAGTGTTCGTAAACGTCAAATGCATTTGCAAAAAAATTGACTAACGTTGATCAAACACATTTTGTGTAAGCGACTATTGACAATAAAATTGACGTTGATTTTACTTTGAACCGGGTGTCCATATCAATCCCAACGTTATTCTGAGGCCTGTTATCTGCTATTTTTAACTTATTCTTTTAAAACTAATCTTAAAAAAAAAGATTTATTTTTCTCCTATAAAATAACAATTATATGCACGGATTTGATGTTGAATTTGTTCTATAATTTAATTTTTAAGACTACTCAAAAAATATTTTTCTCTTTAATCATTTCTCATTTTTGTCGCTTGTTTCTCTTTTCAAAACATTTTTAAATCTCATTTTTGAAACTCAGTCGAGTTATACTTCTAACTTTTAATATTTTAAAAATTTTCAACAAAAAAAATATAAATATTATTAAAATAACTTCTTTATATCTCTTTTTAAACAATTCTTTCAAAAGTTTTTTTGCTCTGCATGCTTTTATCTCAAAAAATAAATTTTCCTTATATAAAATTATTTATACTTTCGTATAAATTTCGGCTAAGCTGGATTTTCGGTCTAATTAGTTTTTTTTTTTTTTGCTGTCTGTATTTTGAAAAGTCTCCATCTAAACATTTTACTCAGGTTCGAAGAGAACAGTATTTCTTGAACATATCCCTAACCGAGCAGTCACTTTTACATAAGATCAATTTTGTAGGCTATAGGGAATTTTCTACAAATTTGTCCGTAAAAATAACCTTTTCGAAATAATGTCATATAGATAACTGTACAAAAAATCCAGCTTTCCGGGTATTTGTTTGTACTTCTTTAAATACTAGTAAATACTAATATTCTTTTACTAATATTTTATCATTAATTTAATAACAATTTTTTGATTAAAACTAAATTTTATAACTTTTATTGTATCTTACATCTTAACACAATAAATTTTAAATTAATATTTTATATAATATTAAAAATAATAAATATTAATATTCTTACATATTTTTGGAATCTTTTTGTTTCTTTTATTTTAACAAAGTTTCATATTTAGTCTGCTTATTTCAATACTTTCATCTTTGTTCTTTTTTTACTGTGCCCTCCTACTTGTATAATACGTATAATGTGTTAAAAATAATATCTCCCTTAAACATACAAAAAAAAACCGAAAAAAACCTTACCACCAACAAAAACAAAAAAAAAAATCGAAAAAAACAATACACATTCTTCCTTGTAACGACGATTTTCAAAGAATGCCATTCGAACAAATCTATCATTGCATAAATGTTTTGTGCGTTACGAGGACGACTTTGGATCATTTTGGATGGTCGATGACAATGAGTTTGTTAAGCGACGTCATCTGTCAAGAGGTAGACCCCGAAAATATGAGCCATCATCGCCGCCGAATTCACAAAATGGTGCTACAGGAGCACCATCTAGTGGTGGTAGCAGTGGCGGCGGCGGTGTTGGTGCAAATTTAACAACCAACATTGGAGACAACATTGGCAATAATAATGAAAGCAACTACCACCCACAGGCAATGGGCAATGACAATAGCGACATGACTGACATTGGCGGCGGCGGAAGCAGCAGTAGAATCGATGGCAGATCTTCCTCTTCAGCAAGTGATCGCGATCGGGATCGGGATTTATGTCGAAAAAATATCAGCGATATTGGTACTTCTGGTAGTGGATGTAATAATGACAATGGCAGTGGAATCGGTAGGACAGGAAGTAGATATAATATGATTGGTGGTGGATTTTTACCATGCAACTATCAGTCGCAGTAAGAATGGAATGTTTTTTCTCCCTCTAATTTTTTATTTACTTATATATCTATATTAACTTATTATGTTATATGTATTATTAAAAAACTATTTCGTAATTGTGTGCCCGGATTCACAGTCTTTGGTAAGTTTTACTAATACATACTTGTATTTAGAATTCTGAAATAAATTGTTGCTTTACATTCATTCATTTTTCTTAAGCATCATTTTTTCTGACTGCCGGTGTTTAAAGATTTTAAAGCTTAGAAATAAATTTGAATTTTTAAAATTCCACCTTTGTGCTTATAAACGAATGTGCCTGTTTGCTGAAAGTCATTTTGAAGAAAAAACCCTTTCACTTCAACCCACCCTTCCCAATCTCACAACCTTAAAATCCATGTATACATACCTATTATCTCATTAACGCACTGCACACAAGAGAATATTAAGGTAGAACTATAATAGGCGGACGCTGTCGGAAACTAATGCCATAACCGAACGAAAAATTTCTTTCCGAAATGTCAAATGCACACGTTACCCATAAAATGGAAGAATTTAACAACAACAAAATCTCTGGCATCAATTTACAGATAGCTGTCAATTTTCTTCCGTGCGGTGCGCTTGAGAAGCGCTCTTCCCCTCCGCAAGAAATTAAAGGAAATCGTAAAAAAAATTCAAGCAACCATGCGTGAGCGGTACAAAACCACCCGAAGAGGGAGTTAAAATCCTTGGAACCAGCGAAGCGGGCCATCCAAGGTACTGTTATCTATAAAACTATTGACAAAGTTTATCAATAGTTTTATAGATCAGTATCTTGGTGGCCGCTTCACAAAGTGTGATTACTTTATGTGTGGGTCTTCAGAAAGGCAAAAACTACCGCTTTTTTGTAGTGGGTCTTATTGCCACACCAAAAAAAAAAAAGCCAGTGGGTGTTATTTCCATTTTTTTTTTTGGGAAGTATGACCCGTGGGCTTTATTTCACCGGGTCTTATTGCACTGCATCCCAGCAACCTGTTTCACTCTTTCAGGGAACGGGGCAGTTTGTCCGCCAGCTACGTAACTTTAACCACGTATAAACTATAAAACCGAGTTTTATACTCACATTGAATTGTACCGCTACATTAATTTTTTGTTCGAGGGATACATACGGATGTGTTATGGTGGGGGCATACGGCTGGCCGGTTTAGGAGAGCCTCATGCACTGTTGAGATTTCGTTGCGCTCCTGTTGACTTATCATTCATTGCCCACATTTTTGTTTTGATTTTTGAAATAACATTACTCTACAGCACACACAAACATATTGAGCTTCTTCTAGGGAAACTTATTTGCAGCAAAATTGCAATAACAATAACAAATTATTGTGGGTAGAACTGGTTGCGTGATGATGATGATGATGACATATTGTTTACAAAAATCAAAACAACAGTATAGAAGAAAATATTTTCATAACAAGTCTGTAAACACAAATAGAAAAATGACACGGAAGTGAGATGAAACAAACAATATTTGTTTTTATATTTTTCAATAAATAGTAAATTTTTTTATAAAAACAAAAAAACAAATGTATTCCTATTTAGGTACGTGATCTTTTCAATGGTGTTTTAAAAGTGGTTGAATCGAGTAGATAGATAAATCTTTGAATAGAAATGACGAAAAGTTCGTTGTCTTTAAGCCTTTGGGCACGTTTTTATATTTAGCTAAAGTTATATTAGATAGGTTTCGGTTGTAGTAATCCCTTGTGAAAACACATCTAATTCAAAAAAAACTAAAATTATTCTTAAAACTTAGGGATGCCCAGACAATCTACGCAAGCATTGCTGACAAAGATTTTTTTTGTGAACATTTTTAATAATTTTAGAGCAAATCATTATCTATTAACCGTCAAAATAAGCAACCTTTTCTGACATGGTTTAATCGCTTCTAGTTTTTTTTATATAAAATTACAGAATGATACCTGTTTTCCTTTTTTTGAAGAATTGAAGAAATATACAACCCAAATAAATTGTAGTTGGGTTATTGAAATTAAGTAGTAGAATATAAAATATTAAATAAAAGTAAATAAGTATCCAAGGCCCGCTGTAGCTTAAGATACCTGCATGACATTGAAGAAAGAGCAACCACTTATTTTTGATATTTTAAAACTACATAATGTATATAGGTACTATAATTAAGTACACGTAAACTGAAAATCATTGGTCAATATTTAACGGAACTTAAATTATAAACAAGGTAAGACTTTTCATTTTGTGTTCATAATAATTAAGATTGCTTAATGTTTCTAACAAAAATTAAAACTAATTCAATTCCTATAGTTCGTTTATTACCTATATGTTTTTTAATAATATTTTTTACTCTTTCATACTATTTTCAACATACTATTTTTTACAATTTGCTTATAATCTTTTGAGCTTCATTTTTTTTCTTAAGAAAATCTCTATTCAAATTTCTATAATTGATAAATTTTTTTACAATATCTACATTTATATACCTACATATTTCGTAATTTAAAAAGTAAAACAAAATTAAAATTAAAAACAACATTGTTATTCAAGAATCATCAAAAAATGTTCTGTTTCATTAGGAAATCTACTCAATCAAAACTATAATTATTAAAAAAATACAGTTTTGAAACTAAAAAAATTTTATTTTTGTTCCAAAATTCGAGTTTTTATAATTCTGACTTTAGTAAGCGCTCACTCGATACATTCAAACTAAAACTTAAATCCGGATGTATGTATTTGCATTGAATTTATATATAATTTACATCCGGATTTGTATTAATCTGGATGAATAGAGTGACTGATATGGGGGTTAATGTTGAAAAAAGGTTTATTTTTTTTACAACACAAGAATTTTGACTCAACATTATTTTTTAAATTTAAAATTTATTTAACGGCAGAGTACAGAGAAAATACTGATAGATGATTCTTTGAATGATGCAATGTTACTAAAGTGCTCATTAATTATACCTAAACAAACATTTTATTCATCTTCCATTATACAGGAGTGCATCTCACGAATCAATGTCGAGTTCTCCGACTTATGGAAATGGAAATTTTTCACCAAGTTTACAGGTAAATTTTTAAATAATTTATGACCGTATAATTATAGATCAAATTTCAACAAAATTTATTGCATTAATTTGACAATTTTGCAAATCAAACAAACCTATTCTCACATTGCTCTAAGTATAATTATTATATTCGAGAATCGATGTTTTTTATGATTTGACAAAAATCAAACTTTCTATCTCACTTCCACTAAGAAAAAATTTAACTCCACTTGCATTTACTGTACTGTATACTACTATACGTTTTCATCGTCCACTAATCCGAGATTTTAGTAGATTTAGGGCCAGTTTGTTCACAGCTGATCATCTTTAATCAAGGATTATTGCAACTGCTAAATCATCGAATGAGCTGCTAATCAAATTTTTTTTCAAGGAACCCATAGTTGAAGTTGTTAATCATGGAAATCGCTAATCAGCCGATTTTGGTTGATTAGCGCCATTTGTTCACAATGGGTTAAATTTGAACGATGACTTTCACAGCTTCTAACTAAATGGTGCCAATCAACTAAAATCGGCTGATTAGCGATTTTCATGATTACCAACTTAAATTATCGATTCCTTGAAAAAAAACTGAATAGGTACCTTGGACATGCGATGATTTACCAGTTGCAATAATCCTTGATTAAAGATGATAAGCTGTGAACAAATTGGCCCTTACCCTAAATCTTAATGATTTACTATACAAATTTATTCCTCAAATGAAGTAGATTAGAAATTAATCTTGTTAAATCTTAATAGGACCAATAATTTTACAAATCGAACACAAATATTCCCCTAATGCGAACATTTTTTTTCATCGTCGAACTATCTATCTCACTCTCACTTTAGAAGAAAGAATGAAACAGCAGCTGTGTTTGGTAACGTGAAATTTTTGGAAAAATTGCACAAATATTCACAATTTTTCACAAATTGTCACAAATTCCAGTTTGTTAACTCGAAAAAGTTGCAACGAAAGAGCGCAATGAGAGAGCAAATTATTTCCCCTCCGTTGGATAACTTGCAATTTTCTGCTACACAAATTTCTGTGTGCAAGGAGTGTAAAACCTGTCAAATACACAGTGTGCACCAGTGTCTGTCACTTGACATCGCTAGTAATTTAAAAAATATTCATTTTGGTATTCACCATCTTAATTGAAAATCGCCTACGGCCGTACTCGACGTGTTGCAATCGGTAGTGACTTATGGTTGGCAAACCACAAAATCACCGCTAAGTGTTTTCGTCCCAAGAAGCGCTTATCCGGACGGAGATTATCATAGATTTCAAATAAGTCTATAAAAACCTGTGCAACATTTTTGTTCTGCATTTTCAGGATAAAAAATAATTTAAAATTTAAAAATTACAAGATTCAAAATTATTTGTTACCGTTTGACGCCTTGTTTTTATACACTATCAAATCTTTGCCGAAGAGAGCTTAGTACAAGCGACATCTTGCGACCAAAGATTTGCCAACACAAAATATGTGTTATCCGGCTCATCACTTAGTGCAGTGTTAGTAGTTAGTAAGCAAAAACAACTACTAACAAAACATACACTTGAGAAACAATTAATACAAAACTATAACATAAGAATACAAAATAAATACATACATAAATAAATACATGACATTAAGAAATCAAACTATAATTAAAGACATTTAAGAGCGTGGGGCACTGGTCCTTAACGTTTGTTTTAAACTATTCTTACTAATATTAAAATCAAAGAGGTTTGAATTCAAATTCAAAAGCTTGCACATGCGGGTAAGAGGCTCATGCATACCATAATTAGTACGGTGTTGGGATAAATTTAATCAGGCCTATCACAGAATCCTTCGCGGAAAATCTCATAATCTCAGAGCACTATTACAGCTGTCAAGTTATTGATCGTGAAAAAACTGTGTTGTTGATATTTGTTTATTTATTCAATGTTTTAGCATTTTTTCCCAAGAAAATAATATATTCAGCATTAAAATAAATTGAAGTTAAAAAAATAACAAATTTTAATCCGGCTTGTTTTAAAAGTGATGTGTTCTTTTACTTCCTTTGTTTTTTTTTAGTGCAATTGTTTTGTTTCGACTTCTTTGCAATGTTTGGCGTGGCATTCAATTATTTAAGAGTTTAAGAACTTTTAACAAAAAGTTGCAACCATTGCAAATTTTAGAATTTGTAAAAAAAACTATTTCTTTAATGAAACACAATCGTTTACCACTTGGCTACGACAAGAATCAGTTGTCGTAGAAAAGGAAGTCATATTTCCGTTTCATTCGGAATTTTTGATAGCAAATTTCCCGAATTTCGAAATTCTTAATAGATTTTCCACTACGAATGGATTCTGCAATACATTTTTCGTGATTCGTAGCAAATTTTCGATTACGATGGAATTTGTGATAGGGCTGATTTAATCCCAAATTCCGAATATTGTAGTTTCCCCTACGGTAATTAAAACTAATAAAATTTAATAAATCTGGTGCATCAATAATGCCAGTTATAAGTTGGTGAATAAATATTATATCCATATTAATCCTCCTTTGTGATAAAGGCTGAACCTGAAGAAGTTTAATTCTGTGTTCATAAGGAGGAAGGTTATAAGGATCGGACCACGGTAGCCCTTTCAAGGCGAAACGTATGAAATTTCGCTGTACGGCTTCAACTCGGTTTTTATGGGTTTCGTACAAAGGAGTCCATATCTGGGATGCGTATTCAAGATGGGGGCGGACTAAGCAGTTGTAAAGAGCGAGGGTAACATAAGGATCCTGAAATTCTTTAGACCATCTTTTAATAAACCCTAACATAGAGTTGGCCTTATTGACGTTCAAATTGATATGCTCAGTAAAATCAAGGTTGAAAGTAAAGTGTACTCCGAGGTCTTTAAAACTATGAACAAGGCGTAAAGTGTGTTGCGATATTTTGTAATCAAACGAAGAAGGAGTTTGTTTTTTAGAAAAAATCATTGCCTGGCATTTAATAGGGTTAAGATTTAAGCCATTCTTATTACACCAAATAAGAAAACTGTGTATATCTTCTTGCAGAAGTAAACGGTCGTTGTCAGATTCAATGCTTTTAAAAATTTTCATATCATCCCCAAAAATTAGAATTTCGCTATTACGTATACAGAAAGATACGTCATTTATAGCTAAGATAAAAAGAAGGGGACCTAAGTGACTTCCTTGAGGAACTCCCGATTTGGCAATGAAAGGGTTAGAGAAAGAGTTTCGGAATTTGACTTGGTAAGATCTATTAAGGAGATAGGACGAAATCCAAGTGATGAGTCCAGGAGGAAACCCAAACACTTTTAATTTAAACAAAATAATTTCATGAGAGAGTTGATCAAAAGTATAAATGCAGTTGAGTTCTAGTCCACGTTCTAACGCAATAATACACTTATGCATAAAAACAAGCAGATTTGTGGCTGTTGATCGCTTCTGCATGAAACCATGTTGTTGTTTGCAGATAATGTTTTTACAGTGGAATGTCAAACTATCGCACACCACCTGCTCAAAGAGCTTAGGACTACAGGATAGCTTGGAAATCGGCCTGTAATTAAATATGTCAGATTTGTTTCCCTTTTTAAAAACTGGGGTTATAAATGCTTTTCTCCAAATATTTGGAAATTTACCTGAACTAAGAGATAGGGTAAATAATTGTATAAGAGGGGAAGCTAAAATTGATTTAAATTTTTTCAAAATTATAGGAGGGATACCATCTGGTCCAGATGAGTAATCATCATGAAGTAAGGAAAGATAATGTAAAACTTTTTCTTTTGTAATTGGAATATTATTGAAGGTTGTTTGTGGGCAATATTTTAAGTAAAGAAAGAATTCTTCGTCAACATCAATTGAAGTATCAATGAAGGACCGACGAAAGTTATTTGCAAAAGCATCACAAATTTCAGGGGTATTATTTAAAATATTACTGTTGTAAGTAAAATTCTCTGGATAACCATCAGATTTTTGTTCATATTTACAAATTTCCAGAAACATTTGGGATCAATCTTAAGGCAGTTTTCCATATTTTTGAGATATTCAGTGTATAAGTCGTTTGAGAGGTTTTTAAACTCTTCAAATAGGACCATATACACATTTCTATCTTCAAGGGACATGCTTTTTAAGTAATTCTTCCACGCCCTGTTTCTTTTATTACGAAAGCTTTTCAGCTCTTTCGAATACAATGGATGGCAAAAGTTCGAGTATTTAGAATTTTTAAGAGGAACAGTGTCATTTATACAGTTTTCCAACACTTGATAAAAGTATGAAACTGTAATGTCAATGTCACCAGAAACTGGTATGTTTTCAATACCAGAAGCATTTAAGTGTTCAAAAAGAAGCTGAAAATTGGCCTTGTACACTAATGTCGAATTCTTTTCAACAAAAGAATCGATCTCAGATCGATTTTTTTCTAAACAAATCTATTTTTTTCTGTTTTGAAAGGAATATAAAAATACGAAAAAAAACGATTTTTTTTGTGATTGTGTGTGTGAGATGACAGCTGCTGTTTTGAAGCAAAACGTCAAAAAATATTTGTAAATAAGAAGACTGTTTTCAATGAATTAAAGGTTTTTAAATTTAATTTTTTTAATCATTCTTTTCTTAATAAAATTACTAAGAGCAACAACACTTCATAAATCCACTTAATAAATCAACATCCAGGGCCGGACCAACCATATGTGCAAGATGTGCAAATGCACAGGGCGCAAAATTCTGGGGGCGCATAGCCAAGAGCAAGAAAATGTAATCCGATCTTGCGCAAACAAATATGTACTGTCGTTTGCATTTTAAGCACAAAACTTGTTAAAATAATCCCAAAATAACTTCCATCACAACTGTGCTAAGTTATTTCAAGGAGAATTTAATTCAAAATGTCGTAAAATTAAAGATCCAATGAATCTTGGATGTGGGCAAATATAAAAAGGGGTGCTTTCTAAAAATCTTGCACAGGGCGCAAGTTTGGCTGAGGCCGGCCCTGTCAACATCAATCTTGCCAAAACGTTTATTATCCAAATGGTATTCAGGAGATAGTTCTGAGAAAACTGGAGCAAAGTTATCACACGATGGATTCCAAAACGTGTAGAAGCAAACAATTAACAATCTATGATTCTTACAATTTTTAACACTGCGGAGTTTTGTTTTAGTTACACAAGCTAGTGTGTATTTATAATTTAATTTCAACAATTTACTTAGTTGGTCGAGAAAAAACAGTTTATTGTTTATTTATATCGAATGAGTTAAAACAACAGACAACAAAACGTATTGCACTTTTCGGGAAAACACTATATAGGATTCATTAAATCTCAACGAGATTAACTTTCGGTGAAAACGTAGTATAATAGCCTTTTCAAACCAAATCCAAAACCGTGTTTTCGGCAAAAAGTTTTCGAAAACTCGAAAAACGTTCACACCGAACATTTACACGTTTTCGTTTGACATTTCAAAAACACCCACTCTCTGCAAAAAAAACAATTATCCTTATTTTCTAAGGAATCTTAATAAATAATATTACTTACCACGACCAAATATGATTTCAAAATAAAATTTATTTTGACAGCTGTCTTTTTCACATTTCATTGAGCGCCGAATGTTTGGAAAGTTTTGTTTGTTTAGTTCAACTTTGAATTGCACAGCGTTGCCACTTCACGAAAAGAGGAGCGCAGTAGATCATTAAAAAAAATGCAGTAGATTGGATCTTTCCGGAGACCAGGAGAGTCTGACGGTGTCCAGCAGCACTACTGTGAAGAAAAGAACACAAAATCAACATATATACACGAAAAGTTCAGCATATATTTTTTCCCCCAAAGCGTCTTTTGTATCGAGTAAATTAAACCAAAACATTGAACAATCTAAAGCATCATAGTATTTACATAAAAGATCTTCGTTTCCTAAAATAAAGACCTCCACTGACTATTTAAATTTTCTTTACTGCAATCGGTAAAGGGAAAGGATTCTAAAATAGAGAATATTGATGGCATAGCACCATTGACAACTAATTAAGCATCTACGTATTTCAGCAGTTTAAATTTTGTATCATTAAAATCAAAACGTTTTTTTATTTGCTTACAAATTTCTACATACAAATTTAAAACATCCTTTTTTTAACACTTGAACAAAGATTTGTCAGAACAGTTTTACTTTTTTTTGTGGTTTCCAATAAATATTTATCCATGTCCTTTTTTTTAATAATTCTTGTAAAATGAGGAATTGTCAGTGTCACACAATACAAATACGAATTCAAATAAACTCTCAGAATCCCGTTAGTTTAGCAGATAACGGGAACATAATACAAACAGAGACAGAGATTTGTATCATGAATGAAAGCATCCAACTAATTTCATATGTCATAAGAGAATGTGGCCAAGTTCACAATGAATTGGCTTCGTTCAGACGTTCTCTACAGCGATTATTTGTTTGCATGTTTTTTGGACAGCTGTCCAAGAGAAGGTTCATTAAACATAAAAAAGTGCAGTAAATTGAATTTAGTGGCAGAAGATTTAGTTTTTGCGAAAAGTGCAGTAGATTTACTGCTATCGCAGCAAAGTGGCATCCCTGATTGCAACTAGTTTTTGAGAGGTTTTATCTAAAACTTGTGGTTTACAAAAAAAATTATTGTAAAAATTGGGTTTTCGACGTAGGTTTTCCGCCAAAACCGTGTGAAAATTATATTATATCAATGAATTTCATTAATCCATAATTAAGAATACGTGATAGTTGAATTTGTTGGATGGTTTAATTACCTACAAATGAGAACTATGCTAAATAGATAAATGCTCACTATTACCTATTACGATTTTCAAATTGAACTTTCTCCTCCGACTCTTTCTGACGTCTCTGGCGAAAAAGGGATGGCATTTCTTGGCCGCCTCTTTCTCACTTGGTCTGTTTGGTAATGTGAAATTTCTTGCGAATTTGCACAAATTTTCAAAAAATTTCACAATTTGCTGGCAAAACCCATAGAAAATAAACTAAGTTTTTGGGAAATTTGTTGAAAAAAAAGTAACCAAACAGGCATACTAATAAGTGGGAGTTAGATAAATAGGTCTGTTTGGTATCTTTTATAAGAAAAACGTGTCAAACTTTGAAAGGAGAAAATATTTTCAGAGAGGGGAAAACTTGTCAAGAAGTTAACAAACGCACTGAACCACTTTTTGTATAACATGTCACTTAAGTGTAGACTGTAGGTACAAGACGTCAAACTGTGACAAATAATTTGGAATCTTGTAAATTTTAAATTGTAAAATTATTTTTTATACAGTACAGGAAAAAATGTACATTAACTTCAATTATTGTATAAACAGGTATGTTTAATTAGTAATAATTTATATTTGAAATTGCAGAATATCTGGGCGTGTCCACCAGTGTCATTAGAAGAAGCAGCTGCATTGTCTGTAAACGCACAGCTCCTCCGCCAAAATCATGAAAACTATCGAAATCTAAACTTACAAAGATCACCGCACGACAACAACAACGATCCAAGGTAAATATTTTCTTATGTATATAAAGTGGATTGGGTACGATAACTCGAATTTATATTTATCGACACCATAAATTCAATAAAAAATATCGACTGATTAAAATACAGACAAAATTTCGAGTTTCATATTACCAAACTGGCCTATTTAACGAATAGAGTTTTTTACAGTAGACATTGTGGCAGTTGATTTTTGATAAAATCATGGTTTAAGGAAAGGTGTTTAAAACCGTGCGCTTGTTAATATCATCATTTCCCAAACCATGATTCCAACCGTGTAAATGATCTAATAAAATCTGCAATTTAAATTTGTCTTTAAAAAACTGATAAGTGCAACCGAAGTATTCTTTGCTGCCAGTCTTCAAAGTGGCATTGAACGTCATGTAATTTGACGTAATTATATGACACTTCAATGCTCCAGTGTCAGAGCTTACTTGATTCACTCAGAGGCTCTACTCAGTGCTGTGCTCAGAGCTAAAAAAATTAAGAAAAACGCCTATTGACAGTAATTCAAGAATACTTTTGTGTTAAAAAATGATTGTGGTCCCTTTCCGTCGACTTATTGTACCCGGATATTTGGATATAAAATTAAAAAAATAATACAAGCAATTTTCTTTCAGATCGTTACAACTTCAACAAAGTAGCGCAGCACATTGTAACCAATTTATATCGACGTCCGATAAAATTCTTCTATCGAATTTAGAACGAAGATGCCGCAGTGCGATAAATAACAGCTCGAATAGCATCTTTGCATTGGCAAAAAACTTAGAACAGCACCATCAATTGCAGCAGCAGCTTCACAACCAACAGTCTGAATCAGATATTTTAATAGAACATGCAACTAAAAGTTTAAGCAAAGAAATGGAGCGGAGTGGACTTGACATCAAAACTGCCCCGGAAGATCTATCTACAAATTCTATAGAGGCCATGAAATAGTTTATAGATGTAATGTAAGGTTCTTGAATTTTTAAGACACAACGCAAATGTTATTTTATATGCAGGCGAATATGATTTATTAATTTTTCTTTTAATTTCTGTTATTTCGTCAAAAATATAGACAGCAGATTAAACGATCGGCCAGTTTAGCAGGATTGAAAAAATCTAATTTTTATAATTTAGTAAATTAAAAATTATTGACCGATAGTTTAGTACGAATGTCAAGGTGTGGCACAGCCAAAAATACACTACCATTGTCGATTGGGAAATTTGGGAAAACTTTTTAATTTTTTCAAAGAATAACTTCATACTTTCAGGGGGAAAACTTTTATACTCTTTCGACAGTAGATTTTAAGTACACAGATGTACGCATATCTTCATATCAATATTCATAAGAATAAAAAGACCAACATTAAATTATCGGCCACCGTAACGTCTCTTTCTCTTTGAATGTACTAGTGCTACAAACTAAATCTGGCCATACACGACCGAGCTAAATTGCATAGTGTGATTCGGCTCGGCCAAGTCATTTGGATTTTCCCCAAGTCTGATTTACACTAGCCAAATATGCTCCGATCCAAATGGATCGATCGTGTATGGCAGTGAGAGAACATCAGAAGGGGCAAAATATCTTCTTCGAAAACGATCAAAAAAGAATAATTTTGACAGTGAAATATAGAGATTCCTTTATTTTCGATTTAGAAATCGGGCCCAAATTTATTTTATTTATTTAAAATCTTATTTATATTTTATTTACTATCTAACTATATGTAGAAAAATTAGACTTGCAAGTTTATCAAATACACATCTACTTGCTTTCGAATTTGAGATTTTATTACACATCTACTTGCTTTCGAATTCGAGATTTTATTAATTAACTCTGGGAAATAGAAGCCTGTGCCTACGTTCTGTAACTCTCGCTTCGTTGAAATTGGTCGAGAAACGTGGGAAAATGGAACAAAACTCATATAATTTGTTTCAATTTTCATCGTTTCTCGACTGCTTTTGCCGATGCGAGAGTTACAGAACGTAGGTACTGATTGGGGAACTTGAAACGATCCTTTTTCGATTCGATATTTAATTTTCGACTTCGCTAAGCTTTGTTCAATTTAATCAAATTCGAGGGGAATAAACTTATTTCCAACCATAGAATAAGAATATAAGGAAAAGGTGTATATCACATATACAGTGTATGTGAGTGAGGCACCAAATTAAAAAAAAAAAAAAACAAAAAGGTGCCTATCTTTCATTTTGCCGATCTAAAGGAAAGTGTTTCGAGATTTTCAAACGTTAAAATAGTGAATAAAGATAATTAAACTAAATAAAAAAATGAAATAAAAGTGAGAATAGTGAAAACTTGCAAATACTTTATTAAAACAAATATAAAACAACATGCGGTGCTGTGTTAAATTGTGTACAAACACCTATAATATGGAGTTAACAATTTTTTTCATTTCACGAGCTGATTGTGTCTCAAACTCCACATAAATAAATGTGAGGTGATGTTTTTTATGTAAATACAATTGTCGAAGAATACTTCAAAATTGATGCTTCATAGCATATAAAAAGGCAAATTTGTTGAAAATACAAAATAGTTTGAAACGTGATATGTCAGGTTCCTATCTATCAAAATTGAAATTCTCGCCCAGGGCCAAATTAGCTTTTGTTGGTGATGGTAAGGCGCGTTGAGCGCCCGTAGTGCAGAGTATTAATTATAATTACTTTATGTGGAATATGAGACACAGCTTACCAGTGAAATGAACAAAAATTGTACTGCTTATTATAGGTGTTTTTACAGGATTTAAAGCAGCACGACATGAAGTTTACATTTTTTTTAAATGAAATATAACATATATTCACTTTATTTACTTTTATTTCACTTATTTATTTAATTGCTAACCTTTTTTTTTTACTATTTTGACGATTTAAAACCTTCCTTTGGGCGCCCCAGGATTTAGCTTTCTAACTGCATGCCTACCCTGTGTGAATGCATTTGTGTTTGTGTAATTCTCACTTTAATGAAAAACCCTCACTTTTGTCTCGATATGCCTGTTCCTCTATTTCTTCTTCTAAGGACACGAGA
The DNA here is from genome assembly GCA_929447395.1 of Epistrophe grossulariae. Taxonomy (NCBI): domain Eukaryota; kingdom Metazoa; phylum Arthropoda; class Insecta; order Diptera; family Syrphidae; genus Epistrophe; species Epistrophe grossulariae. The sequence goes on from OV839570.1 coordinate 8,094,350, forward strand.
TGAAATGACAAAAACAACAATGGCCGCGTTCAGGTTTGCATCGAAAGCGATCTGGATAGCTTAATGTGTAATTGTAATCCCTTTTAAAATCACAGCTGATGTCAAAGGAGCTGTTGCCAAAAAATAAATCTCAAGCTATACTCAAAATTCTGGGATACTCACTTATCGTATGAGAAATGTCTGATTTGCGTTCAGAAATATAAAGGATATACGAGTTTCTTAGATAGGGTATCCTAGTGCATCCTGAACGCTGCCAATGTAAAAAAATGGGTGTGGAAGGTGGAACGTACGAAAAATCTATGATTTCCAGTCAAATAGCGTGATACAAAATTTTCGTCACGATTCAAAAACGCTCGATATAATCTTTGCATGACGTCGTACGACGTAGCACAGTTGGTTAATTCTGCACCATCACTTTAATAGGCTCTAAATTAATGGTGCTTATAAATAAAAATCGGTTGATTAGTGATTTCAATGATTAAGAACTCAAATTTTGGATTCCTTAATAAAAAATTTGACAGATAAACATCCACATTCGATGATTTACCACTGACATTAATCCTTGATTAAATATAATCAACATGTGAACAAACTGGCCCTTAAAGTTGCTGGAAACATAGTTGTTTATTTGCTGAGAGATTAACTTTAAAACTAATAATTTTGCTTTTTGAAAACGAAAATTTGATTGTGAAATAGGGTCTTCTTTAGTAGTTAGAAGGCTTTGACACGATGACTCTTTTTGATCTCAGCAAGTGCGAAGGAGGCAAAAGACACAGCTGGACGATTAGTCGGGGCCCAGGGTACAAACTCTCCATGACTTTTACAAGGCTCGAAAAGTCATGAGTAATGTCGTTTTCCTTTGGTAAAATTCTAGCATTGCTTTTTCACACCCAACACGATGTTTAACAGTTCTTTTGACTCCTAATTGAAGATGACATTTGTGTAGGCAGCTTCAACTGTTTCCATCTGCTAAAAAAGAAAGCTTCAAGTATAACAATTCATCAATTGCGGTCAGCTTTTTCGTTTGATTCAAAAGACAGAATTTTCACAATTTATTTGATGTGCTTGTCTAAATAAAACCAAAATATCGGAAAATATTTGAAAACTATGCATGTTACACCTAAAAATTATTTCTAAAATTTTTTGAAAGAAAATTTAAAAAGCAGTCTTTTTTTTTGTCACTATTTAACTTCTTATAGGTCCAACCACCGATTAAAAATGATAAACAAATCTAATCAAAAGTCTAACGCCCATATTATTCACTCGATACATCCAGATTCAAACTTTAATCTGGATGTATCTACATTGAATTTGTATACATTCTTTCTTTCATCTGATTTAAATTTTAATGTGGATGTGTCGAGTGAATAATATGGGCGGTAAATTGACATCCAAAAATCCAGTTGTACATAAATAATAATAAAAAATATAAACTTATCATTACCTATGTATGTGTAATTCCATTAGAAGTAAAATATAAAATCTAGAAAAATGAACTCTCTATCATATATACAGCAGTACGTTAGAATAAAATTTAAAAAACAAACTTAAAAAAAAAAACAAGAGCTTAAAAGCTTTTCGTTTTTTAGTTAACATGAACAAAAGGAAAATACTGGATCTTTTTTCCATAGTGGTGCTTCGTATTTAAGTTATAATATAAAATTTTTAAACTAATCTTACTTTAAATACTAAATAAATACAAAAAAAAATTAAAAAACTTTAAATATGTGGGCATATTTAAAAAACTGTACGTAAATATAAAAATCAAAATAAAAAATATAGTTATAAGAATTATATACTTAAAAAAAAAATATTTTAGAATATTATCAAGACGTGTAAAAAGTCTTGACACTTTTATTGTATGTGAGCACTTCTTAGAAACCAAAAAAAAAAAAATAATACAAGAAATTTCAACAGAAATGTAGACAAGCATGTATGAAATTATATATAAAATAAAGGTAATGTGGATGGCTATTATGAATGATACAAAATATTAGATATAGAACGAAATAACTAAAAAATTCAAAGCAAAGAAAAAAAAATAAAAGCCATATATCCCGGATTCCTTTTAAGTGATTATTTTTGTTCCTTAATACTCGTATACAATACTTTATTTTTTTTAACAAAATTCTTATTAATTATGACACAGTATTATAGTATACACATACCATCATGTTCAGTTAAATTATAATTATTACATTTATAAGGGACATTCTTTTCATATAAAATAATAAAAAAAAATATAAAATTACAAAAAGTGAAAAAATTAAAAAGAACAAATAAATAAATGAAATGCTAAAGATGTACACTTCCGATTTACTTGTCTAAATAATTAGTTTACAGTTTATTCAATGGGCATACAAGTCTGATCAGGAAGGACCAGAAGGAAGGTTAGAACAATCTAAAAATAACGTTTTCATTAGAGTCGAAATAAGGTACTTTCACAAATTACAGAAAATTTGTTAACATTACAATTTTGTTAATTTAGTTTGACAGCAGATTTCACTTGTTTTTTGATTTGGCCTTTTATCGCTTGTTTTTGTTATTGTCTCTTTCTTTTTCTGCTTTTTATACATCGAATTTTGATATTTTCAACGGTTTGACTGACGAATGCAGCGTCTCTCTTTTGATCTCCTTTCGGTTGCAGAGATGCTTTTAAACGCTGCGAATTTTAATAGCTGCAATTTTTGGGAACAATTCTTCACACTCTTTATTCTGCTTATGTCTCAAAAATCACGAAAAGGCACAAAGAAGAAAGGGCGATAACTCTGCATTTAAACCTCAGAAATTTTGTCTACCCCGGCCACCACATATGTCCCCCGTCTAGTTTCTTAAAAATATTGTAAGGGGTGATTGCATCGTTTAAAGCCCTTCCACACTATCCCACTGAGTATTAACACATGTCAAAAAAGTGGGAAACAAATCATGTATAATAGTATGGAAACAAAATATGACTGCCAATCTTACACAGCATGATAGTCCAGCCTACATAGTTTGACATGTGTTAATACATGAGAATTTTTAGAAATGGTTCTAATTCTATCACACATTTCATCACATTTTTATTGAGGTTAAATTAAACTGTTGGGTGTGGTAAAAAAAGAAAAGGCATTTCTCTCCCACAAATATGGCAGTAGCATGGACTTCTTTCCCACTTTCAATTTCACATGTATTAATACTCAGTGGGATAGTGTGGAAGGGCTTTTAAAAGCAGTCTTTCCAGTTTGCTGATGTAAGGTAGAACTACGAAACCGAGCGAAAATAAGAAATTCATATGAAGTGCATATCGCACCCTTAAGACTTAACTACATTGGCCAAAAAAGTGAAAATTTTCAAATATATTTTCTGACTGAAAAACCTACAAAAATGATGCTTAAATTTTTAGCTTAAAAACAATTTGTAAACTTTTTTCCACAAAACAACTGCTCTAACGGGAATAAAAATATTTTTACTTTTGTAATATTACAAATATTGGCCAATGTAATTAAGGCTTTAGAATGAAAATGACCTAACTCAAAATTTTTGTAAGTTTTGATTTTTCAATAAACTGCCCTTAAAATGCAAAATGAACTCTAAAACCAGGTCGTAAAAAAGATGCCGAACTTTTGAGTTAGGTCACTTTCATTCTATAGGGGTATTCACGATCCGATGCAAACTGGTCTTGTATCATTGCAAAAGTGCAAAGTTTTTTTTTTACAATGCGGTTAGGGTATAGCAATTTTACACTTTTGCATTTTTGCAATGATCCAAGACCAGTTGCATCGGATCGGGAATACCTCTTATGTTTACACCGACCGCTAATCCGAGATTTAAGTAGATTTGGCCTAAATCCTCTCCAAATCTCAAAGATTTACCATACAAATTTAATCTTCAAATCTAGTAGATTAAAAATTAATCTTGTAAAATCTTCATAGGGCCAATAGTTGCACAAATGTTATTATCGTAGGTGACTTTAATCTACCAAATTTAAATTGGGTCTTTGACTCAGATGAAATGCAACTTATTCCATTTAATGTAAACAATGAATATGCTCAGAAGTTTTAGATTCTTTTGCAGCGTATGATTTAGTGCAGATAAATAATTGTAAAAATAACTTAGATAGACTACTTGATTTAGTATTTGTTGATAAAGAATTGGGGATGTCAGTTACTGAATCTCCTTTTCCAATTTTTTCCAACTCCATTCATCATACTGCTTTAAATTTTGAATTAAAAATACTTAATTTTTTTAATCCAAAAACTCAACACTCATTTAAATATAACTTTGAAAAAGCTAATTTTGTTGGTATAGTGGATGAGTTAATATTAGGCGTGTTTTTTTGCAAGCCCGGGGGGAATTGGTTGAAAAAAACGACAGCGGGGATTAGCGACGCCATGACAGTAAAAAACATGGAGTTTTCATACAAACTATCGATAACATGTATGCAATTCATGCCGGTAACACAGTTTTTCGGTGCGCTTAAGTTAAACCCCGAGAATTCTCCGGGATTAGTTGTTGTTGCATTTAACATGTTAATTGTTTAGCACCGACGTCGTTTTTTTCATCCAATTCCCCCCGGGCTTGCAAAAAAACACGGCTATTGTCCACTTATTTTAATTATGATTACGATTTATCCTACCTTTACAATGTTTTTCTAAGCACTTTAAAGGAAGCAATTGACATTTATGTTCCGAAAACTCTAGTGAAGAACAACTCAAAGCCACCTTGGTATAACAAAAGACCCATTAATTTGAAAAAAACAAAAAGAACAAAGCTTTTAAATTGCTGCGGGTTTCTTCATCTGATGCCAATTTGCGAGTTAAATATAGCCGTGTTTTTTTGCAACCCCGGGGGGAATTTTATGAAAAAAACGACGACGGTGCTAAACAATTAACATGTTAAATGCAACAACAACTAATCCCGGAGAATTCTCGGGGTTTAACTTAAGCGACCCGAAAAACTGTGTTACCGGCATGAATTTCATACATGTTATCGATAGTTTGTATGAAAACTCCATGTTTTTTACTGTCATGGCGTCGCTAATCCCCGCTGTCGTTTTTTTCAACCAATTCCCCCCGGGCTTGCAACAAAACACGCCTTATATCACCCTTGAAAAAAAATTCAATGTCTTAAATAAATTTCTCTACAAAAATTTTATTTTTTCAATGGAATCTAAACTGAAAACTAATAGTAAATACTTTTGGACTTTAATAAAAAGCAAAAAAAATAATAATGGAATTCCAAAATGTATGGAATATTTGGGTTCCTCCTACACAAGTCTACCTAAAATTTGCAATGGGTTTGCTAAATTTTTCAAGTCAAACTACTTAGTTTCATCAAACATTAATGACCTTTCCTCTGATCAATCTGATAATATAATTAACATTGATCAGTTAGATTTTTGTACAACTGAAGTTGAGAAAGCTTTATCGGGGCTCAGTGATGATAAGAATGCTGGACCAGATGAAATTCTTCCTCTTGTTTTAAGAAAGTGTGCGTCATCGCTCTCCAGAATATTATGTTTTATTTTTAACATGATCACTCGAAAAAGGTGAATTTCTTTCCGAATGGAAAACTTCTTTTATTACACCCATCCATAAGGTCCAAAACAAAACATATCGAACTATCGCCCAATTTGCAAGTTATCTGCGATCCCCAAACTGTTTGAAAAAATTGTTTATGATAAACTTTCGTTTCTATTAAAAGAAACAATGGGCCTTAAAGCCAGAACCACACCTATCTCGTGTGGTGTGTTGTGGAGTGGTGTGTCGCTATCGCTCCAATATGTTTCATATGCTTAGAACCACATTTGTGAAGCGTGTTGTGCTGTGGAGTGGTGTGTTGTGGAGGAATCGCTTCTGTTTCGATTGCGCCATACCACGATGTGGAGTTTACTATTTGTAAGAAAGAGAACACTTTTATTATAAACAAAAATCAAAACAACAGTCATGTCATGACATATATATCTGTACTTTTCTTTTTCAACATCACTCAACACAAGTGTGCACATTCAACGACACACCGCTCCACACCACAACACACCACACGAGATAGGTGTGGTTCCGGCTTTACTAATAACCAAACACTAATGTCGACTATTAGTAAAGTGGAAGGTTAAAATAAAGTGGGGAGCTTAAACGGAATCCTACTAATAACATATTTAACCTTCTCGTTAACAGATCCTCACACTTTCCTTGAATCTACTACAATTTCCATCAAGATGTTGTCAAATAAATGTCAAACTTTCTTGGATTTTCAATTTCATTAATTTCGCGTCAACAAAAACAAGTATTAAGAAAAATGAGTTCAAGTAACGAAAGATATAAATTTATTCAAGGAAACTCGCAAAATTAAAGAAGCAAAATTAAGAAGCGATTCCATCAACAAATGCACGCGGGACTGGGTATACAGAACGCAATTTATAGGAAAGCACTTCTCATAAATTATACTATATTTTTCATTTATTTGTATGTCATAAATATGTATTAAGTAACAACAAAGGATATGCTAAAAAAAACTCTACTTAAAATAATCAGACATTTTCATCTTAAAGTTATTACTTCAAAAAAAAAGTAAGAAAAAAAAAACAAAAAACCAAAAACTAAAAACAAAAGAATCTTGAAGTTGGTGTTCGCTGGGTTCTTCTTTTCACAACACGCGTATCCGATCTGCGGGATACATTTAGGAATTCCTTGAATTCATGAGTTTAGTGTACAGCTTAAAGATGGATTTTCATGTATTAAATTTTAACGTCTTGCTAGTGAATAACATGGAGACTAAATTCGTTATTAGTATGCGAATGTTCTGTAATCTGGAGATTTTCGTTTAACTATTTACTAAATTTGGTTATTAGTAAGCCCAATATCTCCATTTCAACATGGTTTTGTCTCTGGTAAATCAACTACTACAAACCTTACAATCTTTTCTAACTTTGTTCTTAACAAACTTGAAAAGGGATATCAAGTGGATGTTATATATACAGACTTCGCCAAGGCATTTGACACAGTTCACCATTATTATATATTAATTCAATAACTTCAAAAACTAGGAATTCATTCAAATATGCTGAATTGGTTGCGTTCTTATCTGTCAGGTCGTATTCAATATGTTCGTATTGATTCGGCTATTTCAAATCCGATTTTGGTTTCATCTGGAGTTCCCCAAGGTAGCCATCTTGGACCACTTGTATTTCTTATATTTATAAATGACTTACCTGATGTTCTTTTGAACTCCATGATACTGGGGCCCAATTATGTAACTCGATTCTACAATAAAAATGTTCGAATTCGCAAAATCTCAGCTGGCTAATTCATTATCAAACGCATATAAACGAAAATAGAACAGCGCTAGTTGAATAATCTGTGGCAAAAAGTCGAAAGCACCAAAATTTGATCCCACTTTCATACATATTACCACATAAAATAACCATTGACAACAACTTTCGAATAAATTCGAAAGTAGAAGCAAGTTACATAGTAGGGTCCCTGATGTTTGCTGATGATCTGAAATTTTTGAGATGTATTAAAGATGTGATGGATTGTGCGCTTCTGCAAGAAGACCTAGAAAAGCTGTCTATGTGGTGTAAAAATAACCAATTACATCTAAATATTTCTAAATGTCAGTGTTTTTCGTTTTCCCGTCGTTCGCTTACTATATTATATGATTATCATATTGAGAACAAAATTCTTGAAAGAGTTTCGGTCAAAAAGGATCTTGGGGTAATTTTTGACTCTAAACTCAACTTTGTTAAACACATACAGCCGTATCTATAAAGAAATTTTAAAGCCATCTTAACTTTAAGATACCTCTAAATAGCTCTTAAGTGCGAAATCGCTATCTATAATCAATTTTCACATTTAAGCACCATGACTTAAAGGCCTCTTAACTTAAACGCCAATCAGGGCGTTTAGAGGTAACTTAAAGCCATTTAATATATATTTTGAGATCTCAAAAGAATTGTTTTTGTGTATTTATTAGAGAAATATGTATAATATACATAATATGTATTCTGTATATGTATGTAGTTAGAATTTTCAGTTTTGTGTTCTAATTAAAGAAAGTATGAATAATAATTATAAAAAAGATATATTTATATCAAACGGCTGAAAAAAACCAAAGAAATTTGTGAAAATAAAAACACGTCATAAAACAAAATGGAGTCCGGTTTCATTTCTTTTGCTTTGGCCTACATACCATCCAGTTGCTTCTCTTTCCCTCTTATTTGCTAATGAGCTTGTTTTTTGTTTGAATTTTTTTCGAAGCTTTCAATAACAGCCTAAAAGTATGCAATTCTTAGAATACATGACACAATCGTTGTTTAATTAAGTATCAATCGGAATACGATTATAGATAAGAATTTAAGTAACATCATTTAAAGGCAATTTAAATATTTAAGCAAACTTAACTAAATGGCCTCTAAGAGACGTTTTAAGAAAATCTAATAGATACGGCTGATAGAGTTTATGGTCAATAAAGCCAACTCCATGCTTGGATTTATTATCCGCAACTCCAAAGGGTTAAAAGATCCTTATACTTTGAAATCTCTATACATTACTTATGTAAGATCAGTTTCTTGAGTACTGCTGTGTAGTATGGAATCCCTTCTATAATTGAAATTTTGAAAAAATTCAAAAAAAATTTACAAGGATAGTCACATACAAACTCAGATGGAACACCGTAGTAATGCCTCCATATAATACACGGCGACTGCTCATTGGCATTCAGTCTCTAGAAAACCGCCGCAAAATGTTTTCTATAATGTTCATTAAAGATATTTTATCCTATCATATTATAGATAGTCCGTTTTTATTGTCTTTAATCGATTTATATGCGCCAACTCGAGTGCTTAGGAATCGAAACTTATTCAATGAGATAAATCATAGAGTAAATTGTGCTTTTAACGAACCCATTACTCGCTGTATCAGAGAAATTAATCTCAAATCAAATAGAATAGATTTAGATTTTCATTTCAATAGAGATACTTTCAAAAAAATGTTAAACTTATTCTTTTTAGTAAATTAACTAGTTACAAATATTTCCTAACTGTAATTATATTCTATAAGAGTAATATTATAAACTCAAATTGATGAAATGAACCTAAACTAAACTAAACTAAATCGAACAAACCTATTCCTCTCGTGCGCTGAGTATATTATTCGAGAATCGAGAGAACATTTTCTAGAATCAATTTTTTTTTCATCGTTTAACTATCTATCTCCACTTCCACTTTAGAAGAAAACATGAAACAGCATTTGCATTTTGAAAGGAACTGTCAAAATTAATCTACTTTATAGGTAATCTTTTTATGCGGTGAAAACACTATATAGGATTTACGAAATCTCAACGAGATTAACTTTCGGTGGAAACGTAGTATTAAGACGAATTGGAAGAAAAGAGTATTCCTTAGAATTTCACAATTTTAACGAAATGTGCACGCCACCTAAAATTTTCATGGCATCACTTTAAATACGAGTCTCGTTCGTTTGGCAAAATACATGCAGCTGCAACCAACTTCACTTAACAAAAAAAATAACTTTTTTTAATAGTGCCGTTGTATATCAGTATATGTCGTTCGTCCGCAGTTGTTCGCAATTAATATTTTGAATCAAGAAAATTAAAGTTAAAACCCGAAAAGAAATAAAATAATTTTTCTTCTTTCCGCAGGGCTAGAGGGATTTTAAACAGGAGCTTACACACAAAAAGACCTGCCAGTATTTCCCCGCCCCCTATCCATCCCTGATCAGTTTTACACAAAAATGTTTTCGCTATGAAATAAAAAAAATACTTTCCTCTTTCGACGTGTTTTTCCTAAATAACTTCCACATTTCGAGAAAAAAAATTATGTAAATATATAAAATCAGCAACAAATTCCGAATTGAAAAAAAAACAAAAAAAAAAAATACTAGACTGAAAAAAGTAAAAAACCTACCAAAAGAATCCCTAATCCGCCGCGGAGATGAATATTATTTATATCTACTGATAAAACTGCGATGATGTATCGCAATTTGTATCTCTTCGTCTTGGCTTTTCTGCTTTCAAAACGGTGCATTTATTGTTTTTCTTTTTTGCGTGAAACCTTAGATTTGTTTCCTCTTTTGTCTGTCAAGATTTACTTCGATTGATATAGATAAAAAAAAACATTTTAGAAGTCAAAGTCGAGAGCCCTTAGCTCGCTCTTCAAGCAATCGACAAAGAAGACGACGGAGATTCAAGATTTTTGTAAGAAATTATAAAAAAGACTAATGTGCGTTAAATTAATTGTGTGTTAAATTAATTCGATTCGATTTGGGATTTCGGAACACCATCTCCATCCATATGCAGCAAATAGTTTATTCTTAAAAAAATTATTCGAAATTCGACACATACATTGATCTCTACATCGGCGAATTTAAGCAATACACAATCCAGTTTCCAGAAGAAACAAACAAAAAACAAAAGGACGTGTGGAAAAGAAGTTTTTCATTTTCAGCATCCCACAACCCACACACTGTGTTGTCACAGTGTGTCACATCCAGGGAAATTGAGTCGGTGATTAAAAAAAAGAGGTATTTTTTTTCACATTACCTACTTTATTTATATTTCTTGAAAATCCATGTATGTATTTTAAGTAAAAGGTTTTTTATTTTACACCTAATTCCCTTTTTGTAGTTTTGTTTATTTTTTGTGTCATAAATCCGAGAAAATCATATAAACAAAGACCAAACAACAACAAAAACATTGATAATAATGGTTTCTTCTCTTCTTTTTTGGTGTTCTATCTACTTTTATTGCTATTGTCTGTGGGTGTGACCACGACTCACACTTACAGTAGGACTGTTCACTTATTTTGGGACAGAAATTCAAAAACACATTTTCATGAAATTCTTCCAAAACTTCTCGATGGTTACGAGTACGATGGTTTGGAATTAAATTCGTGACAATACACAGAAACCCACAGTACGAGATCAAACCTATTGAGTTGAGCAGTTACATGGAGAGGCAATCTGAAATCGTTAAAATCTGATAAGGTACCTACTTCAGGAGAATAAATTTGGATTACATTTACAGGCATGATTAGATATGAAACCTCATGGTACCTATAAGGAATCAGTGAAGAAAATCGTTCCGCCCATTGGCTCGCCCATTATTTCAACTTGTTCTTTCCAGCACTAACACAGTTTGACCAGAATGAGAGTACAGCCATTAGGTCAGGAATACCTGCTTAGGAAAATGCGTGGAAAATTATCAATTGCAAGAGGCAGTGCCACTAAAATATGAAATAGACATTTTTCTTAAGTGGCATGATAGTTCAAGGCACTACCCATTATGCCTAAGGACACTACAATTTTGATATTATTTGGCAGATCGTACTCTTCTCAGACCTTAATCGGTTCGCTCAGGCTCTACTCAGAGCTTACAAAAGAAAGCCTTATACTGAACTGATTGTGACATAGTCAATGCTTGGTTAGGTACTTCTTGTGACCTCATGGGGCGCACTCTGAATATGCTCTCAACGATGAATGAAACACAAGTACGAAGATTAAAGATTGTTTTTTTCTTAAAGAGAAACATTCTGTTTATTCCTTTTTCTGATAAAATGTATTCAGGAAAAATTAGTCAATCTTAGTGTCTTAGGAATTTCCATAAATAAAAATATAAAATTTATTTTTTGCAAAAACCCATGAGTTAGTCGAAAAGGAAAAGTTAGTATTATGGAATTAAGTTGTTTTAATTAAATTATTCAAAGAAGTTATCCCCGATAGAAAGAGTTAAGGCAAAAATGTTACGAATTCTTTGTTTTGGTTTCAACAAGTGCTCTAACTGGGCAACAATCTATTTTCGAAATGTAAAATTAATCACCTTTAAAATTCAACAATTCAAAATCACCTGTTAAAAAAGATGTAAAATTAATTTTGTCTGTTTTGCCTTTTACGCCCTTACTAATGTATGAAGAAAGTTATAACTAAGTTTTTAGTTTTATTTTTACTATATCAAATAATTAGAAACGCTGAGTTGAGTTATGTCAATAAAAAATATAAAAATCGAAAATCGAAAAATTATGAGTTCTGAGAATTCTTAAGATAACATCCAATTAATGTTTGTTATCTAAAATGTTTGGGGTTTTTTTTCCGATTGACTCACGTATTTTTATTATTTCGCTTTTACTTGCGATATACATTATGTATGTAGGTACTAGGATCTATAGTAGAGATGCCGCGAATAGTGACTCGGCCGCACTCGTCGGCCGAATACCGAATATTCTATTCTATCTATCTCCTACGTGACTTTTGACATGTTATAACATGCTATTGAAAACGAAATAGAATTTTATTTAAGAACTGTTCGCCAAAATTGGACGGCAGACCCTTACAAGTGGTGGTCAGCAAACACAAAACAGTATCCCAATTTGACAACATTCGCTAAAATATACCTCTCTTCTCTGGTACTAGTGTATGGAATTGTTTACGAAAATAGACGTAATCGTTTGCTACCAACCACCACAACTTACCATTAGTAGATTTTAAATACTAAAATCCAAATTTTTGAATAAAAGAAAAAAATTTATTGTAAGATTATAAGCCTTTCTTATTCTCCATTTGTTATTCGGTATTCGGCCGAATGTTGTGAACTATTCGGCCGAATACCGAATTTCAAAAATATAGACCGAATAGGCCGAATGCCGAATAGTCGCCGAATATTCGCGGCATCTCTAATCTATAGAGTAAATTATGAATTCGTAAAAAAAATTGAATTCGAGATTTTAATTACACCTGACAATACGAAAAAGGCGCCTTAACCGATCTCGAACAAAATTTGTATACAGACAGGCTTTTAGTTCAAAATAATATTCGTATACAAATTTTCAAACAAATATTTTTTTTTATTAAAAAAACAAACTTTATAGGTATTAATTTTTATTAGGTACATAAACCGCTCTAAACGATTTTGCATAAATTCATATTTTTAAATATTTTCTCATGGAAATATCATTACATCTTCAACGTGTAGCTATGTACATATGTATGTACAAGACCAAGTTTTTTGGAATAGATTAATAATAATTATAAATTAAATCTAAATATATGACGTAGGTATAAAGAGAACGTGAACAACAAAAAAAGTTTCAGTGAGAAGATCCATTACTAATAAATATGAGAAGAGAGAGTCAGAAACTAAACAGAGCCCTGTGGCATACTAGCATTTATTTTATGAATATTATACTTAAAACTAACTATTGAGCTACTAGAAAGGTAATTACTTATCAAGAGAAGAAAATATTCATCGATAAAGAATGCAGGCAAATGAGATAAGAGAGTTTGATGTGGAACTATAAATACTAACTACACTTTATCGTAAACGATGTAAAAAATTGTGCAACTGCACGGATGTGAACTCACAACGCAACATTAACCAAATAGTTGCCTTAAATTCTGTTGCAAGTCCAAGTTTCGAATTTCTCTCGGTATTTAAAATTTTAAACGAAAAAAAAAACAAAACAACGCAACGCAACGCAACATAAACCAAATAGTTGCCTAAAGTTCTGTTGCAAGTCCAAGTTTCGAATTTCTATAGGTATTTAAAATTTTAACCGAAAAAAAAAAACAAACCACAAATTTCAAATAAAATTGTAGACCCCTGGGTTTTTTTCGGCAGTTTAAGTTTGGACCAACAATTTCCAGGAAAACAAAACAAGGAGGTTTAGGATTTTTTTAACCAAATCTTTTAATAAATATGATTTAAAATCACGAAAATAAATATAAACCAGCATAAAAGTGTTCATATATGCGTTTCGCCCCGATGTAATGGTTGGGCTCATCAGAAGATGACCATTACATCTTGTCTTGACGCATATTTTGAAGACTTGTAGCAACTATATAATTCGCAGTTGCTCTATGTAGCTCGGATTATATGGAATCTCGATTTATTCGGGAAAATATGCGTCAAGACAGGATGTAATGGTCATCTTCTGATGAGCCCAACCATTACATCGGGACGAAACGCATATATGAACACTTTTATGTTGGTTTATATTTATTTTCGTGATTTTAAATCATATTTATTAAAATAAACGGTGTTCAGGAAAAAACAATTCGACTGTTAACAGTCAAATATTTCTTCTTCAAATCTTTTAGTTGCTATTTGGGATAAATACAAATTGGTTTTGTGAAAAAAATATCGTGATGTCAATCAAACTTAACTACGATGATGGATGGTTTTCCACAAACTGTTTTCATCCTACCGTCCGTCCGTCTTTACATCTACCGCACATCAAGCTAGAGTCTAAGCGAGGGATTTGCTTCAAATTTGGTAAAGAGCATTTTTATTTGCGAATTTTTGTACTATGTCATCTAGAACGGTTATCAATAAAATAAATTTTGTTCTACATCGTTCTGAAATCTATCTATTCGTAGGTACTTTGACTTAAATGCTGTCCCTTTTTGTTGTTGTTGTTTTTGATTTTTATTGAGCTTATAAGCACAAGTATGTGCGACCCAGTCGTGTATTTTATTTTGAAACTTTTCCAATGAATGAAATTTATCTACTCGTAGGTACTTTGGCTTAAATGCTGTCCCTTTTTCTTGTTTTTATTTTTTATTGAGCTTATAAAGTTTCGTCTAATCGACTATCATTCAATAGATAAGGAGTAATAATAAAAATTAGATAAACAAATAAAGAATTATTTACATTTACTTTGTCATACTGCGCGAATTAACGTACAGAGCAAGACGTGTTACAAAATCATATAGACATCAACATTTTTTTTTTAATTATAAATCGAAAACAAAATCTTAAAACGTATAAGTATAAAACGATCGTACCAACGAATAAACGATAGATTTGGCCGCTGAAAGGAAATGATTAAACCAATTATCAAAAGTAATTACATATAAAGTTTTTTGTTGTTTATTTATTTTGTTGTTTTTGCATTTTTATTATTTACGAACTATAATTCTCAAATAGAATAATAACAAAAACATTTTAACATCCCAGGTGCATTGTACCTATTCGCTTAAATCGTTCCATAAATTGTTGAAGTGTTTGTGCGAAGACTAAATTTACCGAGAAATAGGTAGTTAGTCTCTCGTAGGTGAGGACTGAGATTGCGTGTGTTTCAAAATCTTGTTAGTGCTCGCTTCCTGGCTGATATATGGCAGATCTGAGATATTTTAGTAGCTTTTCCATGTCTGTGTGTGTTTATGTTTATATTTGTAACATAGTATTTATCTCCTCTTCGTTCTTATATCATTGCAATTTAAACGAATTGTTTGAGCTTTCCTGTTTAAGGTTGCCAGAGTGCTTTTGCTACTTTTTATTCACCCCAATAACAGAATCCAGTGCGGCAGTGCGGTTTGTAAGACTCGAATTTGACCATGTTCATGAATACTGTGTCTTTGAATCCCGGCCTCATATTTCCCTTTAATTTCGGTAACAAAAGTTACAAAAGTTTGAAAATAATTTATTAGTTTTCTACGCAAGTACCTTTAAAAAAAATGTAAAAAAATACCATCCTCGCATTCGATTATATGAAATCAGCTGACTATGAGACAAAAACAATTCTGGTTTTGTTTCAATTTTTATCATTTATCGACGAATTTTATCGATGGGAGAGTAACAGACCGTATGCACTAAGCCTTCGTCAATTTCTCACCGTGAATTTACTTGAAAATCGGAACATTTTTTAAAAATTAAAATGGAGTCTAACTTTTTGAACTCTTAGTAAGATTTCGTGTCTAATTTATTCATATAAGTTTCCACTGTGAAACTGGCCCTTAAACTGATAAAAAGCCTTTCAATAGGAACACTGAAAATGTCTTAGATTAAAGCGGCCATGTTTTTATTAAACATCTGTCAAATTTGTTGTAAAATGTTCTTTATAAGGTTATAGCGTGGATTAAGGTGTACAAGCAAATCATCAAATTTTATTTTCAAAATCAGTGTACGTACGTACCTACCACGTAGCGCATGCTACAATGGACAAGCGATTTCAAGAGTTGGTTAACTGGCGGGTCGGCGATGTTAACCTGCAAAGATTATATCGCAGGCTTATGCGAATAAACGGCAAACAATTGTTGCCAACAAAGTGAACTTAACTAACGCCATCCAGCAAATTTCGCGACAAAGTCATCGAAAATTGGACCTCCCGAATACATGCCACCAAGCAAAGCTGCACCGAACATTTCAACACCGTTGTTGCTTTGAAAATTTTAAGTTAGTTATAATTTATATCGGAAACCTGTTTATATTTAAAAAAAAATTAACTTGTAAAAAATTTAACTTTGTAACCTAAATAGGTTTTTCGACACAAAATGAACATTTAACCCTATTTAAAATTGATTTTATAGATTTTTTGCTGTCAGAAAAATTTAAAATTATTATTATTTTTTCTACAGTGCTAAAATACAAAATCAAAAAACATCAACAAAAAAGAATGGAGAAAAAAATATCAATGGCCCAACCAAGAATTCTCAAAAAGAAGCACTTTCGAGTGAAGCATCAAAAGGTGAAGCTCTTTCGGGCAAATGAACCTATCCTCAGTGTTTTCATGTGGGGTATTAATCATACGGTATGAATAATTGCCAAATTTATTATTGTTTACCATTCATTGTTTATCGTAAATTTTTTCACGTTCACGCCTTTTTTTTACAACTTAAGATTAACGAACTGAGTCATGTCAATATACCAGTTATGCTATTGCCAGATGATTTTCGAGCATATTCCAAAATTAAAGTTGACAATCATTTGTTTAACAAGTAAGTTTATCATATTTTGTGTACAATATACAAGTAAAAATAAAAAAAACTTCTTTATCTTTTCAGAGAAAATATGCCATCACATTTTAAAGTCAAAGAATACTGCCCGCTGGTATTTCGAAATCTACGTGAACGTTTTAATGTAGACGATGTTGATTATCGTGAATCATTAACACGATCACAACCTATTCAAATTGATTCATCGGGTAAATCAGGTGCACAATTTTACCAAAGCTATGATAAGTTTTTTATTATCAAGAGCTTGACTTCAGAGGAAATAGAAAGAATGCATGCGTTCCTAAAACATTATCATCCGGTAAGTTTAGATTTGTACACGTCATAATAATAACTTAATTAGTTATAATGTCACGAGTATAGTTGGCTAATGAAAATTAAGTTAGACCTTTCTGAAGACCAATAGTTTTTCATATCGAACTTATCTACTTATTGGATAGATTACATCAGTACAGCCCATTAGCAGTATTTGTTAGTTAGGCAAAACAAATGACACACCAATATCTTCTTGAAAAAGACATGCTGTCAAAGTTATTTCGTCTTGGATTTTCGGAATATTCCACCCTTTTTTGATGCCAATGGGATGAAAGAAATCGGCTCACCATTTAACAACATGGAATATTTTAGCATTTATTACTTTTGATTTTGTGTTCCATCGTTTCTACACCTTCGTGCAATCTGAAAGAAAATGACTCTGAAAACATATCTTCGAAGAGAAAATCTAAGGCTTTCGGATTTATTGTAACGGAAAAATCAACAATTTTTTAAAAGATATTTACAGTATGGTTTTCTGATCGACCTGGCAGTCGTGAAATAGCTAGGTATAACTCCAGCCAATAAAAACTTGGTGGTAGCTAATCCAAGTGTTGTTGTTTCATTCAAACCTTCAATATTAATATGATGGTGCGAAAACTTGGCAGCCTCACTGCTGCAAGTTTGTTATCAGTTATCACCCAAAAATACCAAATATTTTTTTTTTTTTTCATTTCGGCTTGTGTTTTGGTGAGTGTTGACATGTTACGTCAGTCAAAGCCGTAAAACCTTGTCTCGTCATCAGTTATGTATGATATTTACGTGAATGTGGGATCAGAACTGGCGCAATCCAACATTTTTCAACAAAACCGAACGATACAGCCTCGTAAAAGATTTTCAAGTCTTGATATATCTCTCTTTGAAGCCAGAATGACGAATATCAGGCACAATTCCTTGTTACTTTTTCCCTGTTTTCACCGATTGAAAGAGTCGGAGATGATCTGGGTTGTCGAACTGTTACGGCATGTCTTCGATAAAAATTTCTTGGCCATTCTTGTAGAACTAATAAGGCTAAGGCCGCGCAGTGAGCAACAAGCGACAGATTTAAAAGCAGACTGCTTGGCCTTGGTCTAATCGTTTTTTAATATATTTAGCGAGCACTTAGGTAGAACAGTTACTATTTGATGCAATCTCTTAAACCTCAGATTAATCACAAAAATTAATAATTTGCTAATAAAATACTAAAAATATTTAAATTTTTTTCGCAGTATGTTGTAGAAAGACATGGGAAAACACTTTTGCCACAATACCTAGGCATGTATCGAATCACAGTTGAGAGTGTACAATATTACTTTGTGGTAATGCGAAATGTATTCAGCTCACATCTAACCATCCACAAGTATGTTTTTCATGTTCAATTAAATTTTTTAATAAAACAAATATATATTGTTTTGTTTTTATTTGTTGTTTAGAAAATTCGACTTAAAAGGTAGCACAGTTGATCGAGAAGCCTCAGAAAAGGAATTAGAAAAACAACTACCAACCTACAAAGACAACGATTTTATGAAACAAAAAATGAAACTTGAAATTGGCGAAGATGCCAAAAGGAAATTATTGGAAACTCTTAACAATGATGTTGATGTAAATTTTAATATTTTATTTATTCGTATTTTTTGTTGAAAATAACTTGTGTTTTTCTATTTTAAGTTATTAACAAAATTGCACATCATGGATTACTCACTTCTAGTTGGTATACATGATTGTGTTAGAGCTGAAGAAGAAGCTCTGCAAGGTGAAAATTCACGTGATGCTGGTGGCCGAAGTGATAACAGCGAAAGTGAAGAATGTGATAGCGGTGAAAGGTAATTAATAAATTTAATATATTTGTTGAGTTGTCTTAGTTTGTAGCTTGGTCTTGAAAATTCGAAAAAGATACAGATCTAGGATCCGAAACTAGATTTATTTGTATGCTTTATTTTGGTTATAAATTTGAATAATTTCGATGTAGTTTGAAAAGTTGTAGCAGGTTTTGGTACTTCATGGTTGACAAACAGACATGTCATTTGTTTGCGAGAAATTGACAAATCCTCCAAGAGTATCTATTGTCAGGAAAAAGTGCTTCTCACCTTGGCCGTTCTCACCTTGGCCGTTCGGATTCGGCTGAAAATTGTAGGTCCAATAACACGCACACAGCAATGGTTGAGAGTCACATAAGCCCTGGTTATACACGAGCTGCCGCTCCACCTAATTTATTGTTTATTTTCTCATTTATAACAATTAAAAGACAAAAGAAATTAAATGTTTTATTTGTTTCACAAATAAGTATAGTCTTTGGAAAAAAAACAAGACTTTTTTTTACCAACCAAATACATTATTATGATTCGGGAGATATTTCTCTTAAGTTATTTTTAATTCTGTAACTCCATTTTTTAAATGCATTCATAGTCTTCAATCTATTGTTAGCAATTAAATTTTAAATATTTAATTTTTTTCTTTTACAGATGGACTTATAATACTCCACCAGACTCACCAAGGGGTGGAGCTCAATATAATGAAGTTGTGTATGAAATTGATATATATGCCATTCCAAGTATAGAAGGTAGGTTTTTGTTAAACGTTGATTTTAAAAAATTTAATTCTAAGTACAGTCAAAATGTAATTTTAAGACACAAAAATGTAACCGCCCAGATTTTGATTTTATTTGTTACGGTATAAAGTTAACGGCTTAAAACACATGTTGGCTTTGCCTCTTCTCCCAACGATTATTCGTATCTTAAAAAAAAAATTCTAATCGACATATACATAATTCGGAGAAAACTAATTTGAAATTCCGACTTTATTTTTCCTAACAAGTCAAAGTCTCTTTAGCTAGTTTTCAAAAAATACCAAAAGCTTGTCGCATGCCACCTTAACAAATTAATCAATGCAAACTATCAATAAACTTCGACCCCAAAAAAAAAAAAAAAAAAAACAGAAAACTGCTAAGGCAATGAAATTTAAAAAATTATTAAAAAATACGTTTGATTTCATATCATAAAATGAATTTCAAAAAAAATATCTGAAAGGAACTTTTCATGCCTAAGGTTACTCTTAATGTTTAAAAATGCGGTAGGAACGGTAAATGCAGCTACAAAAATAATTAATTTTGTATGTTTTTTTTTTCAGAGCGAAGAGAAATCTACTTCATTGCAATTATTGATGTACTTACGCAGTACGGAGTGAAAAAACAGGTATTTTTTTTTAGAATCTCTGGTTAAATCTGTGTTCGTAATCTTGTTTTTTTTTCGCATTTCAAGGCGGCCAAAGCAGCAAAAACTGTAAAATATGGCAGTAATGTGGACGGTATCTCAACTTGCGATCCTGACCAATATGCTAAACGATTTATAGAATTCATGGATAAAGCTATTGAGTAGACAAGGCCATAAATATAAAAAATGAAAAAAAAAAACTAAAAGAAAAATTAAAAAATTAAAATACATTTATATAAATGAATCTTTTAATAAACAGTCGTGTGTATTGTGTGAAGACATACACGAACAATAATTTAAAATTGATGTAAATGTAAAAAATTAATTAAAGAGCACCATTCTCTATAAAGTGAATCATTGTATATGAATTGTAACAATATTTGTTTTATTTTTTATTTTTATTTTGTACATTATAATTATTTTAGTTTTGGAAAATCTTTTTACTTAAAAATTTTGTCATTAAGATAAGATATTTTTAAAAGTAATGAATATTGTTTTTTTTACATAATATTTTTCATCAAGTCAATCATTGGCATTTCTTTTGAAATTTTTGTTTTTTAATTTTCTGTACCAAATTTATGTTTAAAAAAATCTAATTTATAAAAATAAGACCTTTAAAGTATAAATACAAAATAATATTTAATTTCTCATGAAAATTAAGATTTTTTATTTGAATTTGTGAATTTTGTTTATTAAATTACGCAAAGATTAGTGCGAAAAAAAGATGCGATACGAGAAGCAGTGCAAGATGCCATGCGATATAAAAGATGATGTACACATTGGAAGCTTTGTGTTATTGTTCTTCTGCTTGATCAAGCATTACGACAGTGAAATGCCTTGGGAAAACCACATCGTCAAAAAACTCGCACGCAAAGCTTCTCGCATCCCATCGCTTCTCGCACTAGTAAGCGCGCATTCTTAGGCTGCGCCCAGACTGTGACTTAGTCAGTCAAGCACAAGCAGAAATATTTAATACAATTAGGCTAATAACAGCCCTAACTGAATAAACCTTGTACTCATACATACGAGACTGATATTTATTCAATGTTGGCGGCTAATAATAAAGTTTTCTTTTTTACTTTTGTTTGGCTGAGTCAGTGTAGGTGCAGTCTTATACAGCCAGCAGGAGAGCAAACGGAATATATTCGAATAGAAAAACAAAAATTAAAAATATATAAAAAAACATTAAAATTTTCTATGTACGTTACAATCGCAATCAATGTTGGTAAAAATATATAACTGTACTTGTTGTAGACTATAACAACCTACGCAAACTATCCGAACAGAAGAGAAACAAGAAAAAAAAAATGTATTAAGGGTAACTGTTATTAATATATAAAAAAAAACAAAAAATTCTTATGCTAACACATTTCCCTTAAAAATTTATTAATTATATAAATTATCATTCTAATAAAGCGAACAGCATTTATTATGTAGTTGGATGATGACCCATAAGTAGCCGATTAGTTAGAAGACAAAACAAAAAAAAAATAGAACAAGTTTAAACAACTCAGAGTCTTGAAGTTATAAAAAATAATATATATATACAAAACATACATACATCCAAATCCTCTTATTTATTAATAAAAACAAAACTAAAAATAAAATATCAATTACAACTATTCGGTATTTTTTTTATTATCTAGTCTCTCTCTTTTAATAATAAAACAATAATAATTTACTACTAAGTAGAACAAAAAGTCTTTGGAAAAAAGAAAAACACCAAATTCGTCAGGTTAAAAAAAAAAAAAAATAAAAAAAAAATATTGCACTTAACTTTAAACTTTAGCAAGAAAAGGGAAATAAATCGAAACAAAAAATAAAAACAATAAAATTTGAACAAAAAGTTAAGCAAATAGCAAAATAATAATTTTGTGTAAATTAAATGTTAAATATATTATATAAAAACGAATTGAATTTCAGAAGTTTCTTTTTAATGTGAAATATATAATTTTAAATGGTTTCCAGGCTCGAATTTTATTTTATGTGAGAGGTGTGGGCTGGCAGAATATGGAATTGTGTTGCATTTTGAATGAGTCAGGCTTTCCATTGATAAATAAATTAATTAATTTTTTATTTGGATCTGTCAAAAAACCGTAATCCGTTGATCGGAACGTAGACGTAGCATCTCATCATTAGCTTATCTAATTCGGTAGAAAATTATAGGTCCCCCACATTCCTCAGGACCTCTGTTTTGAAGATCAAGAAAAATTTTAGAAATTTTGAGCCATTTCGGACCCAATTTTCATATTTTTTCAAACATAAAATTAAAACGAACAAATGACTGCATTTTTGTTAAATTTTTAGTTGAAGAAGATTTAAAACGCATTTTTGTTTTATATATCAAAATGATGGAAAATTATAATGAAGTATAAATTTCGAAAACCTGTTGGAAAATGGAAAAGAAAATGACTATTTTGTCAAAAACTCACCTTTTTTTCCAAGCCCCTAAACCATTTTTTTTTGTGATTATCTTAAAATATTTTGTAAAAAAAAATGTACACGGGGTCAACCATTCCATAGACATCTCAAACTTGAAAATAAAATAATTTTTGGACCGAATTTTGTGCGCTAAATCGTCAATTTTTTCCCTTAGAAAAGTACTTATTATTTTTTATAAAATTGGTGAAAATATATCCTCACAATCATTGCCGCAGACGAAATCCATGGGTTCCTGAGGTCATTGTAAGTTGAAAAACTTGAGGCAATTTTCTTGTTTTCGCTTTTTTTCACTTATAACGGTTTTTTTATGATATTTTGTCTCGTTTCTTTAACTGGCTCTGACTTTGCCAAACTGGAACCGATTCTCAATTTTTTTTTGTTTACACAAGAAAAATTAATAGTTTTTATCCGCCTAAAATATTTTTTCTGTGTGGATAACGGTTTTCTCACAATTTATTACCAAATCCAGTTTTTGAAATTTAAAGTCGTTTGTTTTAATATGGTATCTATCATTTTTTCAAAAAACTCGTTAAGTATCATTTTTCTTTTATGCAAGCCCAATTCGTTCTATTAAGGAATTCTTGAAAATTTATATGTTTTGCGGGAAGAGCCGATATCTGATTAATTTTTTTTTTTAATAAAACAAAAAAGATTTCTTAGCGGTTTGGGGCTAAAAAGGATTATCATATTCATTTATGATGGTAAAAAATAGACGTTTTCAGCCATTTCGGCTACCTTTTTTCAATTTTTTTCAAACATAAAATCTTAACGTCCGTCTGGATTTTTGTTAAAATTTGAATTGAAGAAGATTTAAACGCATTTTTGAAGCTTGTGTTTAACGGACCTACATGTTTTATATACCAAGATTCCAATGAAGTACAAACTTTGAAAATCAGTGGGGAAATGTAAATGAAAATTACCATATTGTCAAAAACTCACCTTTTTTCTTTCCAAGCCACTAAACTTTTTTTTTCGTAAGAGCACCTGTAAATATTTTTTTGTATTATAGGAAAATGCGCACGGGATCAATCATTCCATAGACACCTCAATTTGTATTATTGGACTTATAGCGAATTTTGTGCAGCTAAATCGTCAATTTTCCAATTTTTCACACTTTTTACCTTCGAAAAGACTGATTTTTTTTATAAAATTTAATAATAAAATAGATCCTCACAATCACAGGCGCAGACTAATTCAGTGGGTTCCTGAAGTCATTGTAAGTCGAAAAACTTAAGAGGTAATTTTCTCGTTTTCGCTTCCTTTTCGACTTAAAACGTTTTTTATGATTTTTTTTTTATCTTTTTGCTCTAACTTTGACAAACTGCAACTGATTATTAATTGATTTGTTATTTTTATATAGACAAGAGCAGTTAACAATTTTTATACGCTTTACAATTTTTTTCTATGCGTATAACGGTTTTCTTTCAATTTATTACCAAACCCATTTTTTGACATTTTAAGTTGTTTTTTGACTTTGGTATCATTTTTTCTTCAAAAAAACACGTTATTAAGTATCATTTTTCTTTTTCTATTATGAAAGCCCAATTTGTTCTTATTAAACATACTTATTTCAACAAAAACGAAGTATTTAAAATTATTAACAAAAAACTAAAAAAAGAAATTCCTTGAAAATTTGTATATTTTGCAGGAAGAGCCGACATCAAAGGAATTTGTTTTTTTTTTTTTTAATTTTTTTGAAAAAAAAAAACGTTTTGGTGCTAAGAAAGATTATTTTATTCATTTCTGATGTTCAAAAAAAATTTCATATGTTTTCAGCCATTTCGGACACCTTTTTCCAATTTTTTTTTAAACAAAACCAACCGTCTGGATTTTTGTTAAATTTTGAGTTGAAGAAGATTTAAAACGCTTTTTTGTTTTTGTTAAAAGGACCCACATAACTTACATACCAAACTGACCGTTGATTAGAGCCAAGATTATAATAGGTTTGTTTTTTTTTTCTCATTGAAAAAAAACGATATCGGGGATTGACGATGCGACGCCATTACAGACAAAAAAAATGGAGTTTCCATACAAACTATCCATAACAAGTATGTACTAAATCCCGCCTAATTAAGCCATTTTTTCTAAAATTGCCCCTACCTCTTAAACGGGTCGAGATAGACCCCTCCTCCTATAGTAATAAATGCTTGTAATTGGGTTACTTAAAAAAAAAAGTTATTACTTTGCGGCGCCGGCCGCCGCGCCGTACGAATCGTAATCGTGCTAACTTGGCACCCAGCAGTTTTTTAAAACTATCTAGCATATTTTAAATGAAAATTATTCTTATATAACCAAAACAATACAAATACCATACAAATGTCTGAAAACCGGTATTGAATATCTCATTTTTCTCAAAAACGCCTCCTACGATTTTGATTAAAATGTTTGTCTGAACTAATATCTATACGATCTACCATATTATTGGAAACAAAATTATTTATCGTTTAAAAATGGTATTATTCATAGAACCTTTTTTTTGATTTTCTACTATCTCATTATCAGTTGAACTGATTTTAATGAATTTTTTTGAAGAAAAGCTTCAAATAAGTTCTAATAATATTGCATACCAAAATTTCCAAAAGAATAACTTATTGATTTCAAAAAAAACTCAAAATTATTTTTTTTAAATTCCATATTTCGAAAATGGGAAGATGATATTTTTCAACTCCGCGCTAAAAAATTGCGTATACCATTTTTTTTTTTAATTTTTTCAAAATTTTATATATAAAAAACAATTTTTTTTTTAAAACAGCTCCAGCGAATTTCAATTTTTTTTATCATAAATTGAGATTTCCTTAAGAACTGTACAACTTTTCAGTCTAAACTGTAAGTTCGATTCATATTTGCAACACGGTGTTATATTGTTCATAAATAAATGTACTTACTCGCATAATACTACCTTAAACTTAACTACGTTTTAGGCAGGTGGTATACAATTTATAGGCTCCCATAACTAATTTATTTCTTTTATAAGATAAAAATATAGTTTTTGAAATATTAAAACTTTAAAAACACAGTGTGATCACACATAAGAGCAAATTCGTGCGACCCATTCGTGCGCAGTCATGAAAATCGCCACCTTTCCGAGAAGTAATAAAACACAAAATTATAATTATAATATAATTTAAAATTTGTATTTAACTTTAAAAATATTGAAAAAAAAACTCTAATAAACAAACGGTTCGCTATACAAAAGTTATCTGTTTTATTTATTTATTGTTATCTCAACTTGATATTGTATAATTTGTGTTCCTTTAAATTTGTTTTATTTTTGTTTTGTTTTGTTTTTTTTTCTTTTTCAGATATGGAAAATAAATAACAATAATTTTCACGAAACTTTGTTGTTTGATTTTTGTATATTTTTATTTATATTTTTATTATTTTGTTTCTTTACAAATAAACTATATTTATAAGTGAAAGTTAAAGTTTTTTTTTATTATTATGCATTAAGAAATAGAGGCAAATATAATAATTAAGTGCCTTTAAAAAAATAATAATAATATTGAAAACATTAACATTTTGTAAGTAATTAATATACATATGTCCATAATTCATGTAATATATAGCATAACATAATAAATAGGTAATAATTTTTTTTATAGCTATTCCCCCTCCTCTGAGGTACATTTCCTTAATTTTTTGTTAGGTATATATGGTGTGTGATTATTTAACATTAATTTGTTTTTTTTTTCTGTTTAATTCATCGGAAGTATGTAAATATTTTTTTTTGTATTTGGGTTCTATAAGAAATATATTATATTTTCTTATATAAATGTATAAAAAAAACCTTTTATAACGTGAATTCTGTAAATAAATTTAAAAAAAATGATAAGTTTTGTTTTTGTGTTAAAAGTATAAAAAAAATATGTTGTTTATAATTAGGGGTAGTTTGATTTTTTATTTTTAGAAATGATAAGATTGATCTCAACCCCAAATCTCTAAGAACCGAATACAGCATTTTTTCTTTTTAAATAAATCCCTTTAAAAATATCCTATTATTTGAAATCCTCGCATTATCAAAATCTCTCATTTAACGATAGAAATTTTCGCAAGTATAGTACATATATTATGTTATTAACACAATTTATAGATATAGTTTTTTTTTAATTAGATAAGCTCACTAAAATAATTTGTCTATAATTCCTTATAGTTATAGCGATTGCAAGGCGATGAATATCGCCGGTTATGACCTAAGCTGTTCTAAATACTGAATTATAACTAATATTTTCGTTTTATATGCAGAAACCTTTCATTGCCCAGCTGTAGGATTCTTTTTTAGAAAATTGTTTTTCGACCTAAACTCAGACTTACCCTCCTTTACCCTACCTTAAATTAAAATAAATATGAACATCTTTTATCCGCAACTAAAATAATTTTCTTCCATTTATAGTTTTTCATTGTATATCTTTACAACTTATCATAATCGCAGGGTCATATGTCCAAAAGTTCACAATGGACATTTGACCCACCTGAGTGGGTTATAAGTTTACAAATCACAAATATGCCAACTTATAACACTTATAACCCACCTAAGATGATGAGCTAAAAGTCCACATGAAATTCTTGTAGATTTCCGGGCTATGCCTGTATAGATTTCTGATCCACTTAAATTTTTCATTTTAAACTCGTTGGCATTTTTGATATTTTGGTTTTGAAGAAGCAGATATTTGGGTCACTTTTTGAATATTTAAACATAGTAGTTCACGAAAATACATATTTTTAGTGACATACTTATTTTCTAAAATTAGGGAACTTTGCTATGTGGACTTTTAACCATCAGGGTAAATTATTTTTTTCAAAATTGATTTGTGGACTTGTATAAGCCATCCAAGTGGGTCATAAGCCCATTATGGTCTTTTGGCCTGTGGACTTATGATCCTGGGCTCCATGTATTATTATTAGTATTATCTTCGCAATTACACGTTTCTCTATGTAAATTATATTAATTGTATAATTAATTTTTTTTTATAATTTCTTAATTGGCGGAATACATGCTGAGTAGCTGGCAAAAAATCACACCTTATATCTCGGTCTTCTTTTTGAAAATTAGTTGTCATCTATGATCATCTAGATGTGCTTATATGATTATCAAAATATCAAGATCAATATGCGAGATTTTATTAAAAAAAATTGTAAGATTTCAATGAGGCGAGATTTTCAAAACAAGGCTTTTAAATGCACCCAATCGTATACCCAACCCATTTTTTCTTTGTTTGTTTACATCGCTATGTGGGTTTCATTGAGAAGTAGGTATACTAAATAATGCTTATATGATGGTTTAGTTGAAATATAATTATTTTCTATTATGTATATTTGAATTGTGGTTTTTAAAATTGAACATTGCACTAAACATTAAAACAAAACATTGCACTCACTGCACTTTTTTGCATGATGGTTTTATTTGTTGTTTGTTGTATTTTTGACTTAAAGTGATGTTTGTTTTGTTGAAGTGTTTGATTTATAATTTTTTTTATTTTTATTGCATAATTTCATTATATTAATAATTTTTTTTTGTATAGAAGTAAAAATGGCGATAGAAAATATTTAAACATTTTGATGCGAGTGTTTTTCGTGTTTTTTTTTATATTTTTGTTGAATGTTTGAAATTTTTTTGCATTTGGTTGGTTTGGAATCTAAAAATTCAATAAATAAAATATTAAATTAAAAATAATTTTTCATCACATCAATGTCAATAAATTTAAATGTAAAAAAGAAAAGGCGAACAAAATTATTGAATCTGGCAATTTTATGATGGTATACCAAATTATTATTTTTCTTTAAACTTGTTTTATACATATACATATATAGAGTATATGAGCCGCTTGATTTTTGTCTTATTTTTGCAAAATTTAACATAGGTTAACTTATCTAAAAACAAACAAATTCTGTTGCCTTATTTTTATAAGAATTAGGTATACATATTATACCTATATTTTAATTATATATAATTGCTTTACTTTAATTGGGTGGCACAATAAGGCCAAATAGGAAATGTTGGTTTTATATCAGCTTATCTATTTTTTAAGTTTAGTATGTATATTAATTATTTGGGAAAAACAAAGCAAAAATGCATAAATGAACCAAAACGTATACAAAATTCATTCTAAAATTCAATTATTTTGCGGCTTATTTATATAGAGCTTTATTAAACGTCGATTAGACTAGGCCAATGGAAATGGTTCATAAATTGATTTAACCAAAAAAATTGATCAATACATTGTTAAGCTCAGTACAGACGATTGTCATGATCCGACAATATTGTCAGATCTGTCAGTGAAAAAAACTGTTCCAATTGTCTTACAATCGTCTGAACATACAATTTTGTCTGACAATATTGTCAGAAACGTTATTGTCAGACGACAATCAGACAAAAAATTGTCAGGTAGGTATCTTACAATCGTCTGAACACACAATTTTTATCATTTCAGTCGATTAGGACATTGTCAGACTCATTGGTCATTGTCAGATGTTTTCATTGAAAACATCTTACAATTGCTGACAATTTCTTCACTGTCCGAAATGTCAATGAGTTGGTTTAAGAAAAATTAAAATAGAGCTGCCAATCAAATTGTCAGACTTTGGGAAGAAATCTACCAACCGTGTGAACGGACAATTATTTTTCATTGTAAGAAATATATCAATTGTCAGCTAATTGTTAGCTTTTGTCAGACCATTGACAGTTCTGACGATATTGTAAGATCTGACAATCGTCTGTACTTAGCTTTAGCACACAAATATGTCTCACGTCAATTCATGAAACATCGACCATCCCAGCACACGAATTACAATGCCATTCCAATCTTGTTCCAAAATAAATTGAATTATAATAATTATTATATGTCAACGTAATTTTTTTCTTTCGACGACCGCGACGTCAACATACGTTCACACGATTTGGTCTAGGAACATACTTGTGATTTCAATTGTGCAACTAAATTCAGTCGCAAAAATAGAACAATAGAACAAGTTTTAATGTGAATGACCGACCGCACATGATACGGAAAAATCACGATACTTATAAAAGACTTAAATTTGTTTTATTTTTCTACCGATAAAATGAATCAAATGCGATAACCCGTTTATGCCCAAGATACTTGCGAATTAAATTTCGACCACCAAAATATATAAATATCGCAAAAATCAATAAATATTTTTACGTACTTACTATTTTGGTTTTCAATCGTAAGATTATTTTAACCGCAAGAAATGCGATGCAGTTTCAACAATGTGACACATAGATATGCAACTTGCAAAATCGCAGAAATTATAAAAATGAAACAGGTTCTATAATTCAATTTGTTAAGCGTTATCTTAGTCGCAAAATTTAATATATAGATGTAAATGCACACATATGCGAATGTATGAATAATCGCAGCGACAAAAAAAAAAATAAAACAGGTTCCATTTCATATGGTCTTATTATTCGATATAACAACAAAATTGCTATTTACGTGTATATTTTTCACATTAAAAGAAGTAATGTATGTTGTATTTTTTCGCGATTAAAAAATCACACGACAGAAAACCACAAGTGCGAGTGCATGGCAATTATTTGTTGGCGATTGCGATTTTTTAATAATTGTATAACGACAGCAAATCGCAGGTGCGTTACCAGCCTTAATAAAATAAAATAACTTTATACAACTGACAAATTGCCATATTTTCTGCCATTTTGTACTCATTTTTGGAAATAAATGGTTAAAATGTGGAAGAAATGATAATGATGGCATTTTGTCAGTCGTGTATTTAAATTTTATTTATTTGCTATAAAAGCAAGTGTATACCTTACGTCTGAATCTATCGTGAATTGTATTTTATCGAGACCTTAAAATATACATAATTATACTGACATATTTTTGTTCATGTATTAAAAATAAAAAAGATAAAATTTTACAAGTTCATGTAATGATATTTTTGTTATATAGAAGTATTCCACTTAATTAAAGTAAGGCAGCGATATGTAAAATTTAAATACATATTATTTACTTTTCTTAGAAAAAAAAATAATCTAAGTAACAATAAAAAAAGGTTTGTTTGTATCGAACCGATATGATTTTTTTCTTTATTTTGTGAGTGATTTATATTTTGCTGTATAAGTATATTTTTTCTTTTGTTTTTTTCTTTGTAATTATTATACATAACTGTAAAAATTATACTTGTTGTCTGTTTGTTTGTTTATTTGTTTGTTTATAGAAGAAGGAAGAAGCTTTCGTGGAATTCTGTTATAATGCTTCATATAGGTCCTTTCTGGATATCTTCTCTCAGTGTTAATATATATAAATGTTTGCCTTAAATAAAATAAAACCAAATAAAATATTTGTTTTGATTTGCTGTTTGTATTTAAAACTATCTATCTATTTTTATCTACAAAATAAAGTTCATACGAGTATAGCTCAAATTTTAAAATACATATTATATTATACTTTTTCGTTAACTTTCAAATATTCTATTATTAATATATATATTCTATTATTTAAAGAAAAATCGTTCAAATTAAAATATCTACTAATCAATGAGAAGTTGAAAACCTACTAGTACAGGGTCATTCATTTCGTGGTTTGAAGTTGGTTGCCATTTACGATAATGGATCGTCTAACAATCGAACAACGCGTTAAAATTATTAAAACTTACTACAAAAGTGGTGTTGGAGCAACAGTCAATTTTTCTTCAGCGAAGCACATTTCTCACTCGGTGGGTATGTAAACAAACAAAATTGCCGCATATGGGGGCAGAAATCCCACAAGTGATCGAAGAGGGTGCCGTTGCATCTAGACAAAGTGACTGTTTGGTATAAGGTCGAAAGGTGTAATTGGTCCGTTTTTCTTCGAGGATGCCATTGGGCAGACGGTTGCAGTCAATTCGGAGTGATATGGTCGAATGATAACAGATTTAGAAAAAGTCGTTTAAAATTACTTCAAATGAATCCCATGCTGCGAATCTTTCCGAGGCGGCCATTTGAATGATATTGTTTTTCACACTTAATGGCAAAGTCCAAACTTTATAATGAAATAAAATTTTTATCAAAAATGTATCGCTGTGTGTGTTTTATTTAGCTTTACTTTCGAAACTAAAAATGAATGACTCTTTAAGTACATCATTACATGGTTCTGATGGAAAGCTTGTGGTGTCTGGTGTTTAGGTTTCTGAAAGAATTGTGTCACCAGAGTTGTTTTTTTTACTGTCATTTTTGGCTACCTTCGAGCATGTTATTTTTTTTTTTTTTTGAGTTTTTAAACGATCCTATTGTCGCACTTATAAGAGAAACATAAGTCCGCAATTCGATTATAGAGGTATGTCCCTCCAATAACGATCGACTCAAATGATCAACACGTTGAGTATGACGTCAAAATTACGTCAAATTATGCCCCAACTTTGTCATCGCAGAATTTTGTCAATGTGGTGATGGTTGCATTGAAGACTGCGTTGACAGTAGAATTTCAACGCTACTAACATTGATACTAGTAACGTTGACTTGACACTATAATAGTATAGTGTTGGCACACATTTTAAGGTCAACGCCTTGATTACTTTGTTTGACCATGTTTTGTTTCACCCTGTCAACGCAATCTTTAACATTATAGGTCTGTTCGCGTACTTGCCCGAAAGTGCCAGATTCTACCAGATTTATTTTTTTTATACGAACTTTGACAGTCTTTCGGGCTAAAAATGGTAGAAATGGGTAGGTTTGGCAAGTAAACGAACAAGGTTTATGTCTGTTTGGTAACTGCAACTTCTTTCTTCAAGTTGCTAATTGTCAGTTTATTTCTATGGGATTTGACAGCAAAATGTGTACCACGTCGTACAACGTTTCAAGTTTCCAAACAGACATATTATCGCTAACGCATTGGAATGTATTCTGAAGAGGATGATAATAAAAAATGACTGTTATAATAATAAAAATAATAATAATAGTTAATATAAATAAAATAAATTAAACAAAGCTACGCTGTAGAAATTTAACTAAGTATTTGAAGCAGTGGATATAAATGTCATTTGTTGTCTAATTTTGTCTATCATATTTGTTGTTTATTTCCAATTTGTGTCAGTGCCGTTGTCGTCATCGCGTCGGGAGGATGTAATACTGGGACTCTTATAGTAGATATATATAATGTGATTTAATAATAAAATAAATAATAAACCCCTGAAGAAGTAAGAAATTCATACCAAAAGTTGGGTGAAGAATGGAATTAGGTTTTTTTTACCCGCATTCAAAAATCAAATAGAACAAAAGAGCTTAGTAAAATGTAGTCAATAAATGATGTGATAAGTATATATATCTTTATATTTTACAAATTCAAATTCAATAACTTGGCAATATTTATAAAAATAATATGCTACTGTTTAAATATAAATCTATATCAAACTACTAAATAAAATTAATTTAAATTTTAATTTAAAACAAATTCAACTGTATATAGGTACTTTTACTTTAAAATTAACCTTTAGTTTATGTTGCAATTCATAAATCATTTCCTGTTTCCGTTTAAAAGATTATCAGTGTTGTGACGGCAAAAATAGGTGGCTTGTGTGTATGTATGTGTGTGTTGTATGATGAGATTTTTTAAGGTTATTGTTTTTTTTTTCTAGTTTTTTGTTGTTGTTATTCTATTTCGATGGTTCAACATTTTTAGCAAATTTACAGAATAGTGCGCAAGATGATCGGATGATTGGGTGATAGAAGGAAGGTAACTGTAGGTTTTTGATATAATTTGTAAATTTCTGTAAGCTTTGATTGAATCAACAAACTTGAAATGTTAAGAATATATAGTTTTTTTTTGTTTGTTTTAATTTAAATTTAAATTTAATTTTTATTTTTTTTACCTTCAAAGCGAACAGAGTGCTTAATTTAGTAACAATGTATATAATTGGAAATTGTTATTTTTTTTTATATAACATTTTAGAAGAATAAATTTGATTGGTTAGTTTGTTAAGGTTTTGATTTGTTTTTTGGGGCCAAAATTTTTTGTGTCACAATTTAAATATATATATACATATACATATATTTTTTTTTTACTAAAGAAGGAATCGTAAGGGTATAGGTTGGAGAGATTGATGGGCTCTATACTTTCGAATACTTTTTTTTTGTGTAAGGTGATTGTGATACATAATATGTATAATATTGAAAACCTTGAAATTTTTGAGAATTTAGTTTAGCTTTCTTATTTTTTTTTTTTTTTAATATAATTTAAACTTTAACCAATATTTTGTTAATAATGTTGAAGCTAGCAGAAAATCGGAATAAATATATAGTTTTTTGTTTTAAATAATTTTTTGTTAAAATATACCAATAATAAATATATATATATATATAGATATAGGTATACATATAGGTATATATATATATGTTTATGAAAAAGTGTATGCAGAGAGAGATAGTATATTTATGTATGTTATGATGATTTTTTTGTTGTTGTTGCTTTTTGGTGTTATTATTATTTTTTTTCTCTTTTTTTTGCTTTGCTTTCTAAAACCAGCCTCCGCCTCCTAGCTTTGAGCTTAGCCCACCAATGCCTTTTCCTAGGATGTTTCCAACTCGCCCTGCAACCATATTAGTGACATTACTAATATTTGTAACGACATTTCCATCTTCACCGATTTGTGGTAAAGCAGCTGTTGCAGCAGCAATTTTTGGCTTTTGTGCACCACCACCTCCACCACCACCAGCAGCTCCACTTGGATTTCCTTGCCCAGGTTCGCCTTCTTCTCCTTCGACTTCGTCCAGCATTCTATGAAATTATTCATAAAAAAAATTAGTTAATAATTTTATTTAATTTTTTTTATTTTTTTTATTTGTATTTAAAAAAAAAATACTTACTCTTCACCTTCGGCAACTTCTGGCATTGTAAGCGCGCATGTAGCTTCTTCGGTGGCCATTCGTTGCGCAACAGTTTGATAGGCTTTGGAATTAAGTTTATCTTCCATTACACCTTGTAGCTCGAAGTCAGAGTATATTTTCTAAGTTCGTTAAATATAAAAGATGAGAATAAATTTTACTAAAATTTATCTCGTGAAAATAAATAAAAAATAAAAAAATTAATCTATTATAAAATAAAATAAAATGTCAAAAGTTAAAAATGGCCGAGTTTTTAAAC
Organism: Epistrophe grossulariae; assembly: GCA_929447395.1. Taxonomy (NCBI): domain Eukaryota; kingdom Metazoa; phylum Arthropoda; class Insecta; order Diptera; family Syrphidae; genus Epistrophe; species Epistrophe grossulariae. Next base: position 8,129,108 of record OV839570.1, read on the forward strand.
GAAAATAAATTTTCTTAAAATTCAAAATGTCGAAAAACTATAATGTAGATTATCTATTTTGTCTTATTTCTATAATTGCAATTTGTCTTATAGTAAATAAAAATTCATCTAGCATAATTTGATTTGTATTTTAAGTTTTTTTTAACTTACCTTGACTATGTGTGATAAAGACGTACACTGAGCATAGTGTAAGGCATGATCTAGTCGTTCAGATAGCCAATTACAAAGCATATTAATTTGCTGCGTGTACCATTGTTCGAAGAAATTAAGTGTCCATAGATCGTCACTTATTTTTCCACGTATTTGATCCATGTTATTGCGAAAAAAGTTCACATAACCTTGACCGAGATCCTTACCCGAACTCGAGACATTTGTAAAACTAAGAATAGATCCGATTAAGCTACCTTCATCGTAACGCGACAGTTTAGACAATGTTGATTCTAAGACAGACATAAGTTTACCAATAAGGCCTTGTGTCATTGCAACATTGGCCTTGTCTATTTGATCATCAATTTTTGAATGATATTTGTACTGGAAATAGGTTAAAATAAATATTGTGTTGTTAATATGTATCCTATACATAAAATATAAGATATTAGAAAGAAAAACATACCAAGTCTACACCATCGATTGTGCATAGTTTAAAGCTTTGGTTTTTAGCATCTAATATCACATTAACCATTGCGCACATCTCTGATGGTATTATATAGTCTGTCGATATAAAGGCCACGTTCTTTTTAAGCCACGACTGAAATGCAGCATCTGAACGCTGCAAACACTGCTCCACCATATCACATGCCATCAGTTTAAGACGCTGCTCCAAGTGCTGCCGAAATTCTGCATCAGGCCAATGAAGATCACGTATGAACGATTGTAAGGCATCTAGTTTCCAAAAGAGATCTTCCGAAGTCGCACAACCATTGCTATATTATGTATTTAGATTTTATAATATTTTTTTTTATTTTTTTATACATTAATAAATATTTATTTAAAAACGAGCGTGGTATATAAAGAACAAAAAATAAATAAAACATAATTGAAGAAATATTATCTGATTCGTTTTTTTTTTCCTTTTTGTTAAAATTAAGGGTTTTTCAATAATTATAACGCATTTTTGTACTTAATTATTTCGCTCATGTTGCTCTGTGTAAAACTCGGCACTCGCACTGATTTGAAACGTATTTTTACTGTGATCATTTGGAGCAATTTAAAGTGAAATAATGGAAATAAGCGTGCTATATTGAATTTATAAGTTTTTTCATTTCGTAGCAACATGAAAAAAGAAAATCTTCACTTTATATTTTTTGTATTCCTAACATTTACGCTCTCGTGACAAATTCAACGACAGGAACAAAAATAAGTGATATAGTTTCCTTTCTTAAAAATAAAGGAAAATCTGAGGGTATTGTCACCTGCCGAATAACTATAGTTATTAATAATAAACTAGTATAGCCCTGTGTTGAAATTTGACATTTTTCTTTTTTAATTTAATTTTTTTTTCAATATGCACAGTGCTCGACAGTGCAAAAACAAAAATGACCCACAGTGTGTAAATGCGTGTCTCTAGTATATTCTGCACACCTTCGCAATTGTGGCTTTCCAACCATATAAAATTTATCGAAATCGGTCAAATACTTTTTGATAAAATGGTACCACAAAATTTATTTAAAGCTATTTATATATAGATTATGAATAAGAAATAGATATGGAGACAAAACAGAGCCTTGTGGCACACCAGCATTTATTTTTGTGAGAAATTATCTGAGTATAGAAATAGTCCAAAACAACTCGAATTGAAAACAATACAAAGATTGGTTTTGCACTGCTCGAGAATCGTGAATTAGACTTCAGTCAAAAATTGTTTCGTTCTTTTATTGAAAACCCTTAACGATAACAAAACGTATAAATATCTTAAAATTGTTCTATTCAAATTTTTTTTATTATTAAAAAAAAAAAAACAATTAAAAAATCCAAAACTTTAAAATAAAATTATATTAAAAGTTTAGCTAAGTTAACTATTATTTTTAAAATATAAATGTTAAAACAAAAACAAAAAAAAACATTATTGAAATCTAAAGCTGTTTAGTTTTTGGTAAATGGAGAGTTTCAAATCAATGTATTTTGTTTTTTTTTTCATGTGTTTTGAGTGATTTATATGTAATAAAGTTGTGTGAGATGTTTTGTCCAAAATGTTAATTTTGACATACAAAATTATTATTGCCAATAGTTTTTTTTAATTGAATGCATGGGTTGGACAAAGCCTATAAGATGAAGATGAATTATTAATACTCGCATTCTTATTCTATAAAAGAGGTTCGTTCCTACTACTGTAGTTTGTAGCTTTCAGTGATTCGTTCATGTTTATTGGGAAAGTTCAATACGGCTAGCTTTAATATCGTGCTGTTAGGAACTATATGAAGTAACCTGTGTACAAGAAGATACTTCACGAGTGTTGGTTGTTGTATATAAATAAACGAAAGCAAGATCGGAAGGCAGGTAGTGGGGTAGCAACTTAAGGACTTTCCTCAAGTGCCATCAAGAAGAAGAAACCAAACCTCGATACATAAGAGTCCGTGTACCCACGCATTTAATATATATTTATAGCTCGCATGGAGATCTCCAAAATTATTTCAGCAGCGTCTATTATGTTCAAACAAACAAAAATAATATCAATATGGTGCTTTTGAAAATGTGAAATCACGACAGTTTGAATTTTGTTTTACTTCAGAGTTACGCCGCAAATTATGTTATCAAAAATTAATGCTTTTGAATAAAAATTTCGTTTTGAGTTTTTGAACATTTGAACATTTGAATTTTGCAATTGCATTTTTTATGCCAATGACGTTTTGGAAAACGCTCATTTTAGATTTGACAGCGAACCAAATGTACAAGCATTAAATAGAATAATATAGATTACATGTTGACTAAAAAAAACATGTCATTCAGAAATAATTGCCTGTCAGTTTGGCTAAAAATAATCCAATCGCTGACAATTCAAAGGGGAAATTTTCACCCTCAACACGCCGGACGTGTAGGTATATAAAGAAGTATAACTTCAAAAAGGTACCGATGTTTATTTAATAACTGATTCTCAAACGAATTGTATCTTTCTAAAGTATCCGAAACCAAAATTAATTTATACAGGTAAAGCAATGATAATTGGTGAAAAAGGTTTCCTTTTCAATCTAAACTTTACATACGCACTTGTAATATACATATACGAAATGAGGCTTACATACATATATGCCCGAAGAAATTAACACATATTTATTTTTTGTCAAAACTCATTTAAAAGAAAAGAGGAAAATTCCGATTCATTTTAATTTAACCATTTTATTTTTAAATAATGAAATAATGAAATCTAGCAGATATAATCTATACTAGACAAAATTTCCTGTAATTCTCAAGTATCAAATAATCTAAAAATACTGTAAAACAAAAAAAATCGATAAAATTATCCGCTAGGAGTTTTATAGGAAAAACCTTTATTTTAGACACTTCGCTATCTTGTAATTGATCACTTGTATGAAAAAAGTGTGAACACACTTTCTAGAGAATATTCTAATCTGATGAGTATAAATCATATTTTGATAACTTCGAAATTTAAGAGTAAAAATCGAATTACCAGTATTTTTGATTTTGGATAAATTTGTTTTTAAATGATCGATTTTAGGACATTTAATGTTTTGCTGTAGAGGGTATAAACAATTTGCATAAATATGTAAAGAAATTACATGGGGAATGGCCATATTTTGGAAACCGTTATAGTCGGAAGAAAATAAAGTTTCAAAACATTTTTTTATATATAAAATCACTTTATATTCAAGCTGTCCATGAAGTATTTTTCGACAGTGCCTACCGTTAAAAAGTTATATGCAAAAATACAATATTTTCGACAATCGTAACTCCGAAGTCTGAATAGCCAGATATATTGGCAATGAACTTTTCAGCCAATAATAAATTGCGTTTAAAATATTTCACTTAGATTTTTTTTTCGCAAATTGGCCTATTTTGGTACAATTTTGGCTATAATAGACTTTAATGACAGCTACCTCAAAAAGATAAACAGAACAAATATTTAATCTTTTTCTCTGGAATATTTGAGTTTACTTTTAGAGAACTATATTCAGCAATATTCGTTAATTTAATGGGAACTTTTTTTCCCAACAAAAAAAAAAACACAAAATTGCAAGGAGAAAAAAAATTTTCCCATAGCGAATCTCCCACGAAATAATTATTTTTCCCCAACAACTAACTTCCGGATATGTATGCATTGAAATAAGGAAAAAGTTCCCTATTTTGGCTGAAAGGAACATTTTTCCTAATAATTTCCCAAAATGAGAGAAGAAGAAAACTCCGGGGAAATTTATTTCGCGATAAAGCTGTGTTTTATTCATTGCTGCATAGCCAGCGCAACAAAATTTCCCTTGGCAATCAAAAACAATTTGATTGCTGGCGAAAAAGAAGTAAGTAAAAAAAAAGATGGCTGTGCTGGCGATAGAACTTTGAATTATTGAAATGAACGTATAGAGTGAGTGTGCTGCGATGGCTTTGCAGCAATGAATAAAATACACCTATAATTGAAACTGTGTTGGCAGGATATAAGGATACTTTAGAAATAATCTTAAAAAACTATTATTAAAGAACAAAGTTTATATTTAAAAATTGTATTAAGTAAAAATTGTTCCGCAGAGAACTTTCTTTAAAAAAACCTACTGGCTGAAGTTGTAGCAGGTAGTTAAAATGAATATGAATGAACAATACCGCGTCGGCAATTCGTTTTGTCCTTTTTTTTAATAAATAAATTTAAAAAAAATTACCAAATTACGTAAAATGCGTTTATAAATGCTTAATGAGATGCTTTTTTTTGTCTGTCACGCATTCAGTCGAGATAACAAAAAATATAGATATCTTCTACTTTATAAAACGATTCAAACAAAACGAAAATAAAATTGTAAAAATATACTTTTGATTGATAGTTTATCAAAATGTTGAGCATTAAATATAACATTAGTCATAAAATATATTTCATATATTATATATGTATATGTTTTATAAAAGCATGAGGGGGAAGGGCCCGGCCCAACGTACAAAGAAAAACTCTACACAAAAAGCCATAGCTTATATAAGGAATGCTTTAATTGTTCTCTCCCGCACTATAGAAACACAATGTTGTAAACAAAAAATCATAAATTAATATAGACATGAATCAGGTTTATATGTTTCGATTGGTCAAAACTAAAATTTTCAAATTTTTGTGCATTTGACGTTTTTTTGAGGTCACTCTCCTCGCAACGCAAACATTTTGTTCGCGATATTCATCTTCCTGTTTGAATTTTTATTTTATTCCGAATTGTTATGGCAAGTATCTAGATATTTTTCAAAAACAAAAATTAAAGGGGGGGGGGGGTCTATAGACATAACTAACAAAACAAAAAAAAAATGAAAAAAACAGATAACAGACGTCACTATAACAAAAAAAAACTATTGTAAAAAGAGTGGCCTCAAACACTGTATAATTTTGACATACATTTCGCAAAAATGATGTATTGAATTCATCAATAAGAGATTCTGTGAATATGATATTATGACGCACACTTGACCTTAGATTAAAAGATTGGACAGCAAGACAAATAAAAAAAAAAAATGTAAGTTTGTTGTAGTTGTATAAATTGTACAGTCTGTATCAGAAGAAAGTGTACGTGTTTTTAAGGGTTTTGAGCTTTAGAACATTAGACAATCTTTTTTTAATAGGTATTTTGGGAGATATACGATCTGGTCTTTATGTACAGCCTACCCCCCCCCCCCCCTCTAATCCCAATAATAATGTAAGATGATTCAAATGAAAAGTTTTACCAAATTTAACTGTGTTATATGTCAATATTTAAATGAACTCCAACAGACAAATTTGTATAGTTGACAATTCTCAACTTTCTTTGATACAAAACCCTTGGCCTTCGAATCACAGTTTTACCCTACAGTGCTATGGTCCGGTAGTTTCATTTGGCATATCATCAAATACCAACCCACTGTATATCAAGTTTTGTCGAAATATATAGCTAAGTTTCTATTTCAAATTGAACAATTTATTTGCGAATAATGAAAATTATTTTACCGAAAATTTGAACCCCATGTAAACGCTAAACATTTATCAGCGTGTGGCAACCTTGAAGTATACATAATATAATATCTATACTTCAAATTGTGTATGTAAAAAAGTGCAAAATAAATTTGTACATAAATCAGCGTACACATTCTCTTCTTACACAGACTGTATAAATAAATATATAAAGTATTTTGAAATTAAAGTGAATGAAGAACGGTGACAAGTCGTTTGTCGATTTAATTTTTTGTATATAAAGAAAAAATATACAAAATAAACCAAGTATTGATTCAGCATAAAAGTTAATTAAAGGAATGTTGTATAGGTTAAATGCGCATAAATGCTCAATGAGGATTTTTTTTGTTAATCAGTTTCGTTAAAAAAAGAAAACATCTACTTTAATAAAAACGCGCAACCAAAATAAAATGATATTTGTAATATTTTTTTTAAATTAATTAATACTTTATAGAAATTTGGAGCATCAAATATTATTATATATAATTATAGCATGAGGGCCCAACGCGTACAAAGAAAACTCTACACAAATAATTATCCAATCTATATTTCATAACATATTAAGTAGGTATATTTAAAAAAAAAGGAAATAATATCAAATAAAAAACAAAACAAAAAATAAACAATAAACAATGGGAAACTGAAAAAAGTGGCATAAATGCATTTTTAAAGAATATTATTTTTTTGTTCTTATTCAAATTCAAAAACCTCGTTGGCTCTTCCTCGACATTACGTAGCTTGGGTATGTAAAAGACAATATCTTTCTCTTTTTTGACTAAGCTCAGTCTAAAAATATATAAATATATTTTTTTGTCGTGTAATTTATAGCCATAGCCGGTATATTGATGTTTTTTTTTATATATTTTGGATCCAAAGTGTAAGCAAAGAAAAATAATTGTGAAAGTAGAAACATAAATTAAATATATGTTATACAAACTTTTTTGTTAAGAATTGTTGTTTTTTTATGAGGACTAATATTTTTTTTATATGTTTCTTTTTGAAATAATATAATGTAGGTATGTTAACATAAAATCACAACCAAAAGATAAGAAAATGAGCTAAATTTTGGATCCTATTTATGTATATATTTTGTATGCTGATTCGATTTGTCAGAAACCACATCGAACCCCTTTAATAAAATCCCTTATGCGGTAATAAAAATTTTATATTCTTATCCTCGCTTTACTCTGCGAAATCATCCCGGCAGAAATTACCTACATATATATTATAGAAAATAAAGTATTTTGGAAATTCCCCATTGGAAAAATTCCGGAAATTAAAATAGAAATAATACAGAACAAAATTTAACCCAAATTTGAATTTTAGTTTATATAGACACTCAGTCAGTTTATATTTCAGATTCATCACCCTCACTCATTTTTGATCCGTTGAAAATTGAGGTCAAAATATTTTTTATCTCACGTGAAACGAGGCAGAAAAAATTTAATTTTTGTTCATTGAAATGAAACACATTTTTTTTAGCAAAAAATGAAAATCTGATTTTCGGCATTTTTTTTTTTAAACGCCTATCATTTTATAAAAAATTCCAAAAACTGGTTATAAATGGGGGTGCCTATCGTTTCGTCTTTTTCACTTCACATTTTTGTTGTTTCGTTTTTCTTACAGTTATTTTTGTTTCTTTCCTAATACCTTATTTTGTTCTTGTTTTATTTTGCTTTTCGATTATTTCGCCTTACAGTCATTTCGCATTTCTTTCTCTCTCTCTCTTTTAATTGAAATTGAACTAAACAAAAAACGAAATAATCGAAAAACTAAACAATCAAAGGCGAAATGACCTTAAAACGAACGAAGTGAAAGACAAAAAGATTTTTTTTTCGAAACGAAATGAAAAAGACGAAACAAACCATACCCTATAAATGGTACCACCCATAGAACCATTTTTTTGATTTTCGATTTTCTCAATTTTATAGGAGCTAATTTCAGTACAATCTGCCATATTATTGGGAATACATTGGAATCTACCGTTTAGTAACGGTATCTCTCATATACATAGAACCATTTTTTGGTATTTCGAGTACCTATCTCAAAACAGCTGTTAAATCGATTTTCATGAATTTTTTTACATAAGAGCTTCTAATAAGTTTGAATAACATTGCATATCAAAATTCTCAAATAAATTTTGGATCGAAAAAAAATCTAACTTATTTTTTGAAAATTCGACATTTCGAATGATTTTTAGTTGAATTTATTTTTTAACTCCACATTAATAAAAAATATTTTAAAAATTTTATATATAAAAAAATGATTAAAAAATTTTTTTTCTCATAAATTAAGATTTATTTAGGAAATCAGATCGCTTACATTGGTGTCAAAACATTTTGAGATTTTGTTTAATTAATTTATTTCTAATTATATACTAAACAAAAATGCCGAAAAAATACGGAAACTCAGGATTAATGTCGAAAATTTTCAGGATTTTTAAACGCGAAAATTTTAAAATCGTGATTTTGTCTTTCGGGATTTAATATTATGAACTAATAATTATATCAATGTAACCCTATAGAGCTATCAAATACCGAGAAAAACAAACAAATTTAATTCGCTTGCTCTCTTCAGCAAGTCTTGACGAAGGTAAATTTAGGAAAAATTTTGAGCTATCGATCGGTTAGAGACTTGAAATTTAAAATTTTTAAACAAATGTTTCCATTAAAAATAAATTTTATATAGAAAATGGGGAGCTCTTAGTTAATATATTAAAAATTCATATTTTAAAAAGCTCTTCTTAAGGCAAGAAGCAGTTATTTTTATAATTTCAGAAGAAAAAAATTAGATTTTTTTACCACCCCTTTATATGTATAGACATATATAATACCTAATATAGAAAAGTGTTTTATAAATTTATCTATATATATGAATAAATGTATAATTAAAGCCGAATTAATGAGCAATAACAATCAAAAGTTTTAATGAAAAAGAAATTTGCTTATTTTTTAAAAGTCCTCCATATATATGTGTGTGTATTTTTTTTTTGTTGATTTTTGTTGTTTTCTATTAAATAGATCAAAAAGCCGACATCAACTTTTCGGAGTGGAGGCATATAGCCATAATATGTTTTGAATATATGCAATATACATTATATACATAAGTGTTTATATAGGATTTAATTGTCTGGAAGATTAAATGGGCCATTGCCCATTTTATTGTAATTGTAATTGTTAAATTATACAAATAAAATAATCTAATCTAAAAAAATCTTTGATTTTTATTCGTAAAGTCTTCGGGGCTATGTCACTAGAGTTACATCACATTTATACATATCGTACATATATTCAGCTAATATTTTGCTCACGACCAACCATAAGCTGTATGTGTAAGCAATTAATGTATAATAAAAAAGTGATGTACAAATTTTATAAGAACATGGAATACATTTTAAAAATAAACACAATCATTTTTTTTAAATTTAGTTTTGTTATAAGCAGTTGTGTTTGATTTCTTCATTTGTCACATTTGGGCTTATTTAACTAACATTTTCTGGCTAAATTTAAAGTGTTGAAAATTATGAAAAAACTACAGCGTCATTTAGAGTCAGTTTTTTTTTAAACGAGCCATTTTGAAAAAAATACTACTAAATACTGTCAATTATTTAAAAAAATCTACCCCATACCACGATTTTTTTTTTGATTAAATACTTTTTATTTCAAACCAAAAGAATTAGAGTGTAAAACTATGAGCAGACGGCATATAAAAAGTCGCATACGTTTGCGACTCTGACGTCACGTAAAAGTCGCAAATTTGTTGCAAATTCTATTCATACATCAGTGCTAACAAACTTGCATATAGGGGTGTTTACACGATATGCAGAAACTGTCCCAAAAGTCGCAAATGCATTTGCGATCAAGATGCTCGCATATCATGTGTCCGCAATTGTGATCGCATATGTTGTGGTCTATATGCAGGTTTGCGGACATTACATTATTTTTCCGAAATTTGGTGGTTTAAGTATGTGTTTGTGAATATTGAAAATGTCGACAAGAATTTGGGCTGGTTACATTGGGATATGCAATGTTCTGTTTTCGTCCCATCGCAAACATGCATACGGTCGCATATGCTCGCAAACTGTCACAAATTATATGCAAGTGCTCACACGATTTACAAGAAAGTCGCAAATTATATGCGACCTGGGTGTTGCAAATAATTTGCGACTGTCCCAAAAGACCAAAGTGACATATATGATGACATGAAAATGACGTCAGAGTCGCAAACGTATGCGACTTTTATATGCCGTCTGCTCATAGCTTAAGAATTAGTGATTTAATTGAAAATTTACATTTTTGAAATCCACCCCTATAGAATACTTCCATCAGGAATAACTTATCCATAGACATATTGTAAGTTATTCAAACATGTCCGACTGCATTTTTCAGAAACAAAACATCCACTCCCAAAAATTAACTGTCGGCAATTTTTTTTTAATAATTTTAAATGAATAGTAGATATACATAATGCAAATGAAAAATATCAAATCAAAACTTACCCTTTGCTTTCCCATCTTTCCTTTTCGAATCCTTTATGTATAGATTGTGCAATTGATGATTCCATTAAATCAACATAACGCACTACTAATGGAGCAAATGTATCTCGCAAATGTTGATGGAACCGACCATTTTTTAAATTATCTAGATAGAGTTGAAAATGTTGGTTTTATATTAATAAAAGAAGAAACATTGTATCTTATATAATTCAACCTAAAAAAATAGAATAAATTATAAAATTGAAAAAAAAAACGTAAAAAAGTTCAATGACTCGTATCGCAAATTCAAATTTTTTTGTTTTTTTTTTACAATCAAAAGAAAAACCTGATTTTTTGTTCAATGTCAAAATGAAATTAATTAATTATTATGTGCTAAGGAAGCTGTCACTTTTGTTTTTAAATTCCTACATCCCAATTAATTGAAATTTATCTTTTAATTCATAAATCCCCTTAATTTTGTCATCTGACACTCTGACTCTATAATCTTATATCTTTACAATTCACCAAATGCTAGTACAAATATTTGGTATGTTTTTGGAATGAGTTTAAGCTTTCTCAGTTCTTACAGTAATTTTAGCATAATCTAAGAAAATCTCTTGAGAACCTTTCTATGCTTTTGATTACACTTTTTATATACCCTGAAAATCTAAACAGATTTTAAGCAAGGGAAAGGTGAAAGGAGATGCCGAAAAGATGTATAAAAATACATATTTAATTTAGGATCTGGGATCTTCAACATGAGGGTTATTCGCAAAAAATAGTGTGTAATCTAAAAAATCAGTAATTGTTCAAAAAAGGTCAATTTGTTTCAGATATCGGTCAGCCATAAAAAAATTTTAATAAATGATTATTAAGTTTTTCAAGGCTTCATTAGATATTTTTAGCACTTAATTTGTGGGATTTTCGCAAAAATAAAAATGCACGAAATCTTTATAGAAGGTCGTCTTGCTGAAGTAATTCTTCAGCCATAGATTTTTTAATAATATTTTTATAATTTTTTTGTTTATTTCGTAGAAATTGTAATTTTTGGGATATTCAGAAAAAAATATTCCATATGTGATAAATTTAAAAAAAAAAAGTATGGCTGAACAATTACTAAAACTAGTTCACCCTTTATGAGGATTTGATAATCTTTCAGATGGTACCTATAGTTTTTTTGCGAATATCCCACTAGGTACAAGTGTGAAATAAAATAGGTACTGAAATGACTTTAATTATTGATTAAAAATGTTCTATGGCAGGCCAATTACTAAAACAAGTTGTCCTTTTTTGATCAATTACTGTCCTTTTAGATGGCATATTTTTGTTCTTGCAAATATCCCACATAGGAGGTGCTATATAAAGATTCCTGAGTTTTTAAATAAATTTTTTTTCGTTAAACCATAAATTTAAGTCGTTTCAACCACTATATTATTTACTCGATTAATCCAAATTAAAACTTAAATCCAAATGTGAATTAAATGAATATAAATTAATCACCATCCGGATTTAAATTTTTAACCTTAAAAAAAATTATCTTACACAAAATTTTGTTTTTCAATTTATTTTATATACAAATGTAGATATGGCATGACTTTACAAATTTTTAACTTATAAATGACAGCTCCCATATTTATAGATATACATATAATTTTTTGGTTTCAAAATCAAATAATAAAAAAAAAATTAAAATATTGAAAAACAAGTTCAGGTTTTGTTTGTAAGCTCTCATAAACCACTGGACAAATTTAGCAGACAAACAAACATTTGAACGCATTCGTTTTATTTTTATTGTATTGTAAATGTGTGTACGTGCTTATTTTATTCAAAATATTTTTGAATAAAATGAACCTATTGTTAAAAGAATAATAATTGTGTATTTAAATATATTTTTGATTTGTTCGAATGCGATCAGTATGTTATATTGAGGCTTAGTCGGCAGAGAAAAAAATATGTAGATTTTTCATCATTCAGAAATATACCGAAGAAATTTTTAATGATTAAACTTGTTAGTATTTTAAACACAAAATGCGTTTTATCCACGATTTAGAGAATGGCTCTGCGAAAGTAAAATTTGTTTACATCTTTCTTTTATAGGAAATTTAAAAAACTTTAACTTTTATATCACTTTTTTCTACGATTTATACTTTCACACCCCTTATTAATAAAAAAAATGCTTAATTTTCATCATTCACAGATCAACTAAAAGGTTGATCAAAAATTTAATTCACGAATTCAAATTTTCATTAACAAATGATTATTTTAGTGACCTTTGTATTTAACAGTATGATTTAGTTTAGCGGGCTTTAGGTCAAATGAAAGATGTTAGTTATTAAGCATGATCGTTTCGAGCATGATTATGCTCATCATCATACCGAAGAAATGGTAGAATATAAAGGAATATACCAACATTAAGAAATCAAAATTTATCGAAATATGTATTAAGATTTTGCATAATAGACAATAATTATTTGAAATCCGATGGGATTATCTACCAACAAAAACAAGGAGTTCCCATGGTAGCCCAGCATCACCTATTGACAAACAATTAACGTTAACTGCTTTAATTGACGTTGAGTAGAAAATCTCGACGAAAATCTACTACATTCAACAAAAACTCTGCTATAGCCAAAAGAGTATTAATGTCTACTTATAGAATTCGCAATTCTCGATCCGCAGTGATTCGCAGTGCAGTGCTCTCTTTTCTTCTTACCCATTTGTCGTGAAAAGAAAAGAGAACACTGTACTGAGAATCACTGCGGATCCCATACCGCGGATTCCATAATCGACATGATTATTTAGTCTGCACACGTACACACTTTCTAAAAAATTGTTCTCTTTTATCTATAGTTTTTTTTTAGTAGATGAGAGAATTAGCTAATTAACATGAATTAACTATAATTATGATAAGATTTAGCACTTATTTATTTGATTAAAAATAATTCATGTTTAATTTGAATTTATTAATAGGGGTCTCTTAGTTTAAACACTTAAAAAAGTTTTGTCCATTTTAGAATCCGTAAGGGAATCAAGTTAGATAAGAAAGATATCTCCTTTTTTTTCTACAAGAAGTCATTCATGAGATATTGGTAAAAACTTATTATATTATTCACTCGATTAATCCAGATTTTAACTTAAATCCGGATGAAAATTAATTTAAATTCAATTGATTTACACCCAAATTTTAGTTTTAATTTGGATTAATAAATGTATTAATTAATTAATTGAAATTCAATTAATTTACATTATTTTGGATTTCAGTATTAATCTGAATTAATCGAATATGGTGGTTAACGTTATTATTTTTGTGTTTCGAATACACAGACACGGCCTTCTAATTACACAATCACTTAATTTAATGAGCATAGTTTTGAGTGAAGAAAAACCTCTACCGACTGAGCCTATTGACACAGGGTTTTTGACAGCTCCAATTCGGACATGTAAACATATTCTGTGATCTAAATTGTCTCGAAACGCTGTCCGAAATCATTTTTGATTCTGGCCTAAGTACTTTTATATACTCGTTTGTATGTATATATTTTCTATTTTTTTAATTATATTCAAGTGCATTTTTTTTATATATAACATCATCAGTAAGTGCAATTACATATATAGTTTTTTTTTTTAAATACTAATTCCTTTTTCGAGTCATTGCACAAAATTTGTTTGGTTTTTGCTTTTTCTTACCATCCGTTCTTAAGTAATCGTTAAGTATTTGAAATAATGGAAATGAGTCCCATGTATCTTGGGGCTGTTCGGATAGCACACGATCCATGTCGACGGCGAAGAGGGACCAGAAGATCTCGGCATGTTCAACAAGTAGATCACTGAACCATGCAAATGCCTGTTGTTTTAATTTTGTTGTAAAAGCTGATTTTAGAATCTTTTACCAATTTTGTTAAAAAGTAAAAGCTATATAATTTCTTCCATTTCGAAAAAATAAGTTTTTTTTTTGTTTAAGAAGAAAAGTTTATAAATAAAATTAAAACAAAAAAATGTAAAATAAAGAGAGAAAACATTAAAAATTAAGCGCAAGACTTAATACAAAAACAATAAAAAATATAATAAATTAAAAATTAAGAAGCTGCTATTTTTGTTTTGTTTTGCTTGTTTTTTTTAACAAATAAAGTGTTAGAAGTTAAAAGTTACCAATTTACATTTTTATTATAATTTGTTTATTTGTGTTTGAAAGCATTCCTTAAATCAAGAGATAGTTTACTCTTAATTTCACTTAATAAAGAGTGCAAGTGAAGCAACATTTATTTCTGACTTATTTTTTTTAAACATACTTGTGCTGCATGCATATAATGGTGATGCAACAAAATATAAAAACAAAGCAGAAACTAGTTATAAGATGAAGTATTTTGTTTGTATTTTAATTTTTCGGCAACATTAATCAATATGTATAAAAATAAGTATATATGAATCTTTCCAATATAATTGATTTTATGTCTTTTTTTCTTTTTAAAATATAAATAAGTTATATAATCGTATCATGATGTTTTTTTTTTTAATTTTTAATTGATTAAAATTGAATAATTAATTTTGTTAATATTATGGGGGAAATAGAGAAACGCAATTAATTTAAAAATTTAATTTAACTTAGTTACGTATTATAATATCATTAGATGATATGTATGACTATTAAGGGAATGAAAAAAAGACACCAAGCTGTAAATGTTAATTTAAAATTGTACGTAGGTATATATAAAACGGGTTTTTTTATAGATTTTTATTTTACAAAATTTTTTAAATATTGGGACATCTAGCTTTCGAACGCGGGCAATCAGACTATTGTGCTATCAACTTTTATTATTTATCAAATTATGGTTATATTTATTGTTTATGGGTAGATAATTATATATATAAATATAAAATATAAAAATGTTAAATAAATGTTTATATTTTAAGTAATAACAAATATTTGTTTGAGAAATGTTTTAATGAATTCTTCAACAGCTTAGTTAAAACAAAAGTTTAAATTGGTTTTTTTTTTGTAATTTTGAATTTAATAAAATTCCTATAGATTGGTAACAAAAAAAATTTGCAAACTAAAAGTGATAAGTGATATTTCATTGAAATATGGGACCTCTAGAGGTAAGAAAAACTTAATTTGATGTGAATTGCTGTAAAAAACCTTGCAATTCTTGGATATGTTAAAGAGAGTATTTTTGGCAATATGTTGGACATATGTCAAAACAAAACAGAAATATTCTGGTACTTTCATTTCATTTCATCTTAAACTTATATCGGTTGAATATTTCTTCAGGCGAGATATTTTCAGATATTTCAAGGCCGCATTCTTGCTAAAATTGATAACAATGTGGGTCTGAAAAGCCTATGCGGCATCCAAACCTAAATCTTCAGAGTCAAAATGATCCGTACTTTATATCACTCCCTGTTCATGGCTAGAAAGAGATGGCCAAGAAAGGCAGGATTTTTAATTTTTTTTGTATTTATTTATTTTTGTTGACGTTTTCTTTTGTGACATCTTTTTCCTCTGTCTGTACTTTTTCTTTGGCTTAAATACTACAGAAACTATTTTTTTTCAATTGGAAAAATACTATTTAAATAAAATAATAATTTCGTGATTAAAAGATTTCTATATAATCATTCGACGTTCTCAGATTTGTGCTTTGTTTTAACGAATGCTGAACGTCAGAGAGAGACGCTGCGGTGTTCACATTAGTTTGTGTCTGAATAATAAAAATGAAATTTATGTCAAAAAAAATCGGAGGAGGCAGTCCGATGAGAACATCGTCTTAAGAACGCGGAATAAATTGTTTCGATTTTGATATCTATCGCCATTTGCAAACTGTGAAAACTTTTGCGCGCCACCTAGTACGTATATTCAGGTTGTCAAAGTTGAAAATGTTATAAATTAAAAATAACTGTTCAAATGCGCACAAAAACGCCATATCACATTATTAAAAGCAACAACAAAATATTGAACGAAGACAAGTGAATGGATCCGCCATTTTCATTGATTTTGACAGATCTGGCGAAAAATGAAAACGTGCATCTGTCATAAGTAGGAGATATTCGAACATAGAACTGCGCTTTTCATTTACTGTCAAAAAAGAAGATTTACATTCAAAAAGCTTAACTCCTTTATCGTCATCGTCAAGTTTAAAGTCAAGTTCAATTCTTATTGAAAATTAGGTACTACAAGAATGGTTTTGACCTTTTTTGAAAAATATATTCCCTGGTGGAATACACATTATTTTTATGTCAGAGAGAGAGTGCACTTTGAAATACAAAAAAATATGGTTCAGGGCTGTAAATAGCTATTAACGTTTTTAATTAAATTGCTGCTTTAATTACCCATTACAATTATTACTTTACTTTCCATTCTAACTACTCTGTGTAGTTTGTAATTTTGAAAAAGAATTCAATTACAAATTTCAATGAATAATTATTTTTGTTTTAACTACAAAGTACATAGAGTAATCTGTATTTAGAATTTTGTATACGAAGAAGAAGAAAAAAACAATAGAACTGGTAATGAATAAAAATTCAATTGAAAGTTTTTGCAATCTTAAGTCCAAATACGTTTCGGCCAGGCACGACAGTTGGGTTCATCAGTTAGTATAAAAATAATGGACAGTTGGATTTTTGATGTGTAAACATCTATACTGGCGGTAGGGTGAAAAGAAAACGTAACGTAACCAAAATTAAATTAAAAATTAACTAAACGTTGAGTATTTATATACGAAATCGAAAGGTCGAGTTCAGTTCGGGTTGAAATTGGCTGTTTAGAGGATATATTAAGCCCCTATTACACGATGATTCTTTGTGTCTGACTCTATTCGAACATAATGAGTGCGAAAGAGAAAAAATATAAGACGGAAGACCAGTTGCCCTGTGAGTCGTGGGCCAAGTTTTACGAGACTGTTTTTGACGCTTCTTTAGCATTATCCGTATTTTGTATTCTTTGCATTGCTTTTTTTCAATTACATGACTGCTTTGAGACCAGAGCGGTTTTTCTATTTTGTTTTCCTTTCAGTTCCAGAGATTTTTGATGTGTAAACATCTATACTGGCGGTATGGTGAAAAAACATAACGTATCTAGTAGTCGTGATTCAATTATCTTGTAGACGTGGTTGTGATTTTGATTCTGACCCAGAGATTAGTCTGCTATTACACGATGCATCTAGACGCATGCGACTTTTCGAACTACGTAAGTGCAAAAGAGAAAAAAAAAAATTGAAAAGATGAGACGGAAAAAAAGTGACCGGTGTCGCGTGGTTAAAATTTTCGGTGCAACTATTTGACGTTTCTCTTTTCTCTTGTCCGTTTTTTACTATTCTGCTTCATATGGTTTTGTTGTTCAAAGAGTAAATTTCGATGCAACGCACTGTTATTGATAGCCTTATAGGCTTTCCAGAAATGAGAAATTCATCTTTAAAAACAACATAAATAAAATAAATTATTGCTTTTCTTGACTGATATTCATTTAAAGGCACACAAACCTTTCTTTCTTCAATATATCTAATAATGAAAACAAAAATAAAAACAGAAAAAGTTTTTTTATTGCTTGAGCACAGCCCAACACGAAAATGAAAAATAAAGAGAACTGTCAAATTAGATTCATGACTTTGGTTTCAACGTGTAATAACGCTTGAAACAGCGGACGAAATAACAAAGAAGAATTCGAAGAAGGCACATGCAACTAGATTCATCGTGTTATAGCAGACTTAGCTGCAGTTGTACAATAGTGGTTCAGCCTCGGTTCAAGATTTTTACTCACCGATTTCGGCGGATTAACTAACGTTCAACGCTGGTTCAAGTATGTAATCGGTTATTATCACACACTTGAACAGTAAACCACTGTTGAAACTCAATTAATCCGATGAAATTGGTGGATAAAAATTGCTGAACCACGGTTTAAATATTTGTACAACTGGCCCTTATGAATTATCCATAACCTCTGTTCTGAGCTTCACGAAAATTGAGTGCGTTCAACGCTATGTACACTCAGTAACTAAGCCCTGAGTGTTTATATACGAAATCAAAAAGTCGAGTTCAGTTTGGGTTGAAATGTGGTTGGTTGCTTAGACCATATAGTAAATGGACTGCGATTTCATCATGGCTGCAGGGTTTCAACATAGAAGGCCGCCTTTTTTGGCAAATTAGACGGAATAAGGTCATTGAATGGAAAATATTTTTAAATATAATTTTAATGATTGGCTAAGAGCCCACTGCTGTTTGTGGGTGTGAGTGATCGCAAAAATTCACTAGAATGTTTAGATAGATCTTAACTTTTTTATAAGCGTGGTTGGGGCCTTTGTCGGTAAACTACAAAACGCATTTTCCATGCATCATTACCGATTTTCAAATTTGCTTATGAAAAGTTAAGATCTATATAAAAATACCAGTAAATTTTTGCTATCATCCACACCCTAAATTTGATGTAGGCTCTCGGTCTATGAGGCATTCGGACGAATGTTGATGTTTACACATCTCAATCGTGAGTCCCGGCACTCACACTTTTTTTTTGAAAACTATTTTTTTTTGAAAACTACAAACTACACAGAGTAAGGGATGGTTAGAATTTTGTTTCAATTTAATTTTAAAATTTTGTTATATGAACTGCACTACAATATTATACAACTCTGATAAATGGTATGTGATTTTTTTTTGTAATACGATGAGTTGAGTATAACCTTACAAAAAATCAATGGTGAATTAAATCATATCCTAATCTATGCGGCTTATATGTGTGCACAAAAGCCCAACTTTTGTATAATAGTTAGTTAAAAAGACATTCTGAGTTTATGATAAAAAAATTCAATTGTTGTCCATATAATATAAGCAATATAGATTATAAAAAAAAAAATCAAACTTGGAAAAACTAAAAAAAAAAAAAACATAAAAAAAGAAGCATGATAATTTTCCAAGAGCATTATTTGTGACTGTGCTTCATCAAAGTTATCTTTCGATTTTAAATTTAAATACATTTTTTTTACTTTTAAAATTACTATATTTTCAAAAAATCCTATTGACGTGCTAAAAATTTAAAAAAAGCATTCTTAAAATTTATTTTCAAAACAACAAATTTTTAAAGCAAAAGTGTTTTTTTGTTTGTTTTAAGACAATAAAAAAACACTTTCCCGACCCTCTCTAATATACCCTTGCGCATCAACATATCCTACAAAAATAAATCAGCTATTTTCTAAAGCTATTTGCTATTTTTTTTGGTTGAAAGCAATATTACGTACAATGGTTTTAAAAAAAAATAGAAAGAAAATGAAAAAAAAAAAACAAAAATATATGGATTTTGTTTTTGTTTTTTTTTTTTGTAAATAAAACTCTAGTACATGCCGTTGGTACTGGAGCAGTATAGACCGCATGAGTTGGCATGCAGTATCGAAATGGTGGCGGTTGAGCTCCTTGGGCAGTAGCAACTTGTCCGGATCCAGAAGCTCCTCCTGTTGACGAGTTTCCAGCAGCTTGATTGGCGGCGGCGGCGTTGGCATTTGGATTTGCTGGATCATTACCATCAGCTGTATTGCCAGAAGCTGCAACTGCAGCTGCATCTTTTTGATCCGGATCATTTTTGCGTAACTATAAAATGTATAGGTATACACACATTCACCCAAAAATAGTATAGGTATTTGTTTGTTTCATTTTTTTTTGTTTTAAACGAATATCTACAGGAAATGTTTAACGTGTTTTTTTTGGTTTTGGTTTTGGGGGTGTTTTTTTTATCTGATAGAAAATCAGTGTCGAGAGAATAATCAAAAATGAAATGTTGGTATGAATTTTTGTAGCTTCAGCTTATAACGAATTGTATATTTTTTGTATTTATAAATTAATGACTAAACGCCTGACTAAAGGATTTTATGGAAAATAAATATACATAAATATACATAATTCCAAAAGAAGTAAGTCCAAATTTCGAATTTGGGTCTTAATTTATTCGATTTTGATGCCAATTTGGGTATATATGTAGGTAATAAATGCCAATTTGGGTTTTATTTCGTTGGTGTTATACATAGTTCCACAAAAAAAATTAATTGGGATTAAAATAAATTTTTAATACTTGCCATGAATTTGTTAAATTTTACTTAGAGCAGTGGCTTTAGCACCGAAAACACTAAAACCTCAGAATCTAATTATGTATGTACTTTGAATGAATTTTCAAAAAAAAAAACTCTTTATCACAAAAAGTTAACATTTTTTTTTGTTGCTTTCATTTTGTTTTAATAATTTTTTGCTGTTTAACAAAAATGTTTATTAATTTACAGTTTATGCCTTTCAATCTAGACGATAATGTAGACCCACACGACCTTGATGAAGTGATCAAAGATCGAAAATGACGTTTGATGTCATACAAATAGTTTAGATAAGTCGAAGCGCTATCATGAAGGGTTTTGTTTTACTTCATTCTTGATTGAGAACAGAGCGTTTTTAGTCCCGTTTACAAAGACAGTTAGTGAGAGAAAAATATACAACAATGAATTGTCAAAAAAGTAAAAGTTCAACAAATGAATTGGTTGTGTCATATGTACAGAACAACAATTCGATCGGAAAGTCTTTGAATCTACCGCCGTGGGATGGTACAGTTAGCGTTTTTGGTCTATGGGGGGAACGTCCGAGATAGTGTTTCGTAATTCTTCGGGATTGTACCTACTCTATAATTCATCACTTAAAGTATTCTTCAAAAAATTAAAACGAACAGAATTTTTGAGCTGTCAAACTTCAAAATAAACTTTACGTCAATTAAATTTTGTTTTCGTTGTGAATGTTCTTGTTTTTTGATTGATTTTGAGAAGCAGCATTTTCTAAAGGGTAATACATATTTGTAAGACGGATTTATAGTTGGTCCGTAAAATTTAATGATATTTTGATGAGAAAATTCATCAAAGATCTGTGCATAGAAGGTAGTGTATATATTCTAGAAGTTAATTAAAGTCGGAGGAATAACTTTTGAAGATAGAATGATCAGCAAGTTCATTTGTTTAAACAAACAAATAAACAAATTTCAAGTTATTTGATCCCAGAAGTGTTTCCGTTCATTCCCCGTTAGATTCTGAGGTCGTCAAAAATGCTTAAAGTAAACTATATTATTATTTGCATACTCTGTTTTCGTGCACATATTTTCATTTCATAATTTTTAACTAACAAAAGAAATAGCAATTTTTTTTTTATTAAGGACACAAATTTGTATTAGATGTACCGAATTTGAGCATTCGTAAGCAGAATTCTGGAAAACACAATTTTGCATATACATAATGTTGTACCTACATCTTTTTGAGACACAGAATTTTGAATTTACAGCATTTTAAAAATTTTGAGCATTCAGAATTTCAAAAAAAAAAAAAATAAATAAAATAAAATAAATTATGACCCGCTCCCCTCTACAATAGATAATACATAATATGAAAACGAAAGATTTATTTTGTATTTTAAATAATCGCAACGAATTGTTAAGATTTCCTGCTTTTTTACCATTTTTATTAAAGATTTTATCAGCCGAAAAATGTTTCATATATAGAGCATCAAAATATTATAAACAAAAAATACAAATTAAATAAAAAAAAAACTTAAACAAAAAAATGCAAAATTAAAGCATTCCTATGGAATATCATTATACACACATTTATTGTTTTTTTTTTTTTTTGTTTAATATAAAAATATATTATATAATTTCGGCTTACAACAATCTAATTTAAACAAATAAAAAATCGTACATAACATTCAAAAGGAATAAATATGTTCATCTTCTACAAAAACAAAAATAAATTTTATATTTAAAAAAATCGTATTTTTTAAAAACATGAGTTCTTTAGCCTTAATACAAATTTACAATGCTGCTGGCTGTTTTATTAAATATTTTTTTTATTGAAGAATAGACAAAAGGAAATAAAAGAAAGACATTTTTTTATTCTAATTAATTTAATGTATATATATTTTTTTTATTTTCTTTAAGTTATATTTATTTTTTAAATTTTAAAACAGCGAACGCAAGAAAATTTGTAGTAAAATTAAAATTATATATTTGTATATGTATGTATAGAGTGATTCGCTTTCACCCAGGTATACGTTTAACATTTAAATGTGTTTATTAAAAAAAATTACTTTAAAACAAATATTTTATTGAATTCAACTAAATCAAAGAGGTTTTGTTTTGTTTGTAATGAAAAAATAAATATCACATAAGATTGTAGGTGTGTAAAGGATATTTTCTAGTTGAGCAAGCGATATCTAAACGACATAAACTAATAAATTAAAAACTTGCTTGTATATGTAGATTTGGTTGTGCATCTCTCTTTTTATTACTAAACTAAATCAATTTTTGATTTTTTCTATTTAGTTATAGTTCCTTTTTTTTTTGAAAACCTCAAAATACAATTAGATTTTTCCAAAGTAGAATTGTATTATATTAAAAAAAAAAAAAAAAAAAAAAAAAAAAAAAAAAAAAACACTATCCGAACTTGTCCGTTTCATAACATATTTTTGGTTTGTGATATTTCCTTTTATATTATTCCAGGCGCGACAACACTTTAGCAACAATCTATAATAAAGAATGTTTTCTTATTAGAGGCGGAGAACTTTAAATTAGCAACACTGTTTTCTATGGCAGTTCTCGATCGTTTTGAGGTAAGTTTGCAATTCAAAATATATTTTGAAAAATATGGTTCAATCCGAGAAACTCATAGGATATTACAGATATTGCGCCATATGCCACACAGCACGCTGCTGTACAATTAATTTTCTGATAGAAACATTTGACGATTGACCACGTAGGTATAGGTGGAACCAAAGACATAGGTACCATTGGACGTTACTATTTATCTGTAACGAGAACGAATTATTTACCCTTTCTGTACGAACTCCAAAGGAACATTTTTTTGGAGGGAAAGCTGTAGGACGAACAAACTGATCTAGTTATACGTATTTGGGAGCAAAAATATATTTAAAATTCGAAATTTACTTACTTAAGGATTTATAACTTTCTTGCATCCTTAACAACAATTTCAAATCAGACGATTAAAGAGCGCGATCCATTGGGTTCGTTGCCTTTTATAGCACTGTTAAAAAGCTTTATTTTATTTTTTACACGACAATAATTTGCACGAAGTAATAGATTAACTAGAGATACCGAAAATATGCTTGAAAGTAATGAACAAGTTCATTATTTCTTTATTTTGTCATAACTCTGAAAAATATTCTCAGTCTCTCAGTAGAATTATAATAACACGATGCCAGTATTGTATGGAAATGGTTAATTCAAACGTCAGTTGTACTTGTCTCTTTTTTTAAATTATAAAATTGTGGCAGACTGGACGAAGAAAGTAGCACATATAAAACACATCAGATCGAGTTCAGAGCACAATAAGTATACCCAATATGCAATGCCGTCTGCCGACCTCAAACAAGCTTATAATTGACAACGGATGTCAACGGACCTGTCGGAGAGAAAAACTAAAAGTTTGTCCCCTTTCACACGTGGAAATAAATTGATGGAGATTCTTTCTTTTAATCTCCAATCTCCACTAATCGTAAACTATTGACTCCTCGTGCCCTTCCTACCTAGAAACTGAAAGTTGCTGGCAACTCAGTTTCGACGTGTGAAAAGAGACTTTAGCTACTTTTTGTGTTGCGTCCGGCTACCTGCAAGTTTTATACGTTGACGTAACGCATTCGACTAATGCTATAGGTCGGCTCCTTAAAACCTATCTCTACCGTTACCTATCTATATTTTGATTAGGTGTGTTAGTGTTAGTCTCGAATAATAAGGAGAAATTTAAAACCGGAAATTTTTTTTATTTTTTAAACTTAATGAGAGGTAGATAGTAGGCGTGTTTTATTACAAAACTTTTTATCTTTCATATACAAAAATAAAATGTCAACATAAATATTTTATACTTAGTGAGGACATACAATGGTTTTTTTTAGCTTCAGAGCTTCGATAGTATAGATATCGATATTTTTTTTTCGAAATTATCGATAAAATCATTAGATGCGATAATTTTTGAATGTATTCTACTTTAGTAAGTTAAATCGAAGTTTTCCCAGTTTTGAAGTTAGAGCCGAGTTTAATCATGAGAAATGATTTTCAGTTAATTTAGATCTCTATTCAAGGCTGGATTAATTGAATAGATATTTCTGACAGATGTGTGTCAAAATACCATCTAAATAGAGAGGGCGCCACTATGGAAATCGCCATTCCCTGCATACTGCTAAATAGTGTCGCCCGCTCTGTTTCACTAGTGAAATCAGAATTCCACTTTCGATAGATTTCTTACAAATGGAAGTTCAAAAATAATTCTACACTTTTTAAAACAAAGTTTCACTAGGTATCGCTTATCGGAATCAGTTAGTTAACTCACTTTTCTGAATAAAGAAATTAGGAAGTTTAATAAAACACGTCTATTATTTTTACACATACCAAAGCCCACATATGTACGCTAGTTAAATTTTTTTTTGTTCTTTAAAATAAATTATGTAATAATAATATTAAGGTATATCATATAATTATATATAATAAAGTCAAAATTCATAACACATTTAGTTCTAAGTTCTCAGATAGCGATAGTTTTCAGATTATACATTGGGAGTTATACAGAAAATACAGCAAGCTTTTTATATTATGTAAACATATGTAAGTATTTATAATTTTAAATTATTTTCTTTGTTATATTACCTCTGCATAGTGTTCTTCGTTTTGTTGCAATAAATCCACACATAATTCAGCTAAATGTATTAAATCTTCTAGTTTTTTTGCAGGCGATACAATCATTTCACCACGAAGATCCTCTAAAAACAATAAAAAAACAAAGGTAAAATTGAAAAAAATAATATTTTTTGGTTTAATAATAAGAAAAAATAAATAAGAAAGCTAGTGAAAGATTTTGTGGACAGTGAAAACTAACTGCGAAAAAGTTGGCTTCAAGAAAATTATAATGCACTTTCGAAATACAAAAAAAAAACAAATACAAAGAAAAGTGTTTTGATTTCAAATTTTGTTCACATACAATTTCTATCTGTCCAAGCTGGCAATGAACTTTAAATTGGCAACACTATTTTCTGTGAAAGTCGATTTGACAGTTCTCGGCACGAGTTCCATAACTCAAACTCACTGGCTGAACACAATGGATACGGATCTGCAACTGGAAGCTGCAACTGAATAGCTGTCAAAATATTGAATACACACAAATTCAATGTTACGAACACAACGCAACGTGTTCAGCCAGTCAGGCGCCAAAAATTGATAAAGGTTTCATTTTAAGTCATTTTTTTTTAATTGCCCCTACCTCCTTAACGGTGCGAGATAGACCCCCTCTCACAGTAAAAAATGCTTATTTTTGACCCCTCTACAAAAAACAGTTATCAATTTTTGGCGCCTGAATTATCGTACTCTCCCCCAGTTTTTGGGTGTTTTGAGGTTAGTTTTTAGTTTCGTTCATCTTGAATAGAACGCGCGCCGCCGCGCCGTGCCACAGCAACGCTTGTAAATTGTTAAACATTTATTTTGACATGGTTCAAAGTTCAAACTTTAAACCGAGAGATTCGTCGGGCATCGAGCAAAAAATGAAAATAAGTGAGAAAAATTTAAAAAAGTGAAAAAATAAAACCTTCCATGTCGTATTTTATCGCTTTGTCGGCATCTATTTAACTGGCTGAACACAATGCGACGGAGCCGCATCCGAAGTCGGAGCTGGAACATCTGTCAAAATATTAAATACACACAAAATCAGTGCTACGAGCAGAATGGAACGCAACTGCAGACGGAGCTGCAGTCGGAGCCGCAAAGGTTCGCCAACTTTTAACTTTTCACGGACAGCATTTTTGACGTTTCCATTTATATGAAGAAAAAAGAAGCCGGAAAAATATATTGAAGTTTTTAGTGCTTATTTGTGTCGCGAAAAAAATTATTAATTTAAAGAAAACTATTGGAAATAAGAACAGTGAATAATAAACTCGTGGCTGTTTTTTTTCTATGAAATATACAACATTTTTTGAAAGTAGTTGCAGCTCGGGCTCCGATTCCAGTTGCAGCAGGGCATTGTGTTTAAATCGAGAGACTCATCGGGCATGAAAATAAGTGAAAAAGTGAGAAAAATGAAAATAATATGCAAAACAAATTAAAAAAACGTGAGCAAAAAAAATTGAAAAAGTGACAAAAATGGTGAAAAAAATGTAAATAAACATTAAAAAAAGTGGAAAAGTGAAAAAACTGTAAAATAAGAAAAAAAATAAGAAAAAGTGAGATGTATGAAAAAAGTGAAAATAGTGAAAAATGTGAAAAAATTAAATATGTGAAAAAAAGGAAAAAATGTGAAAAACGAAGAAAATGAAAAAAAGTAAAAAAAACTTGAAAAAAAAGAAAATGAAAGAAATGAAAAAACAAAAAAAAAATTAAAAAGTACAAAAAAACGAAAAAAAGTGAAGAAGATTTAAAAATGAAAGTAAGTAAACAAAATGTGAAATTTTTTTGCCATTATTTTATTAAGCAAATATACATGCATCAAAATAAAAAAAACACATCTGATGTTTGCGGATGGCGGAATAATAACTCGTTTTAAATAAAAAAACCAACACATGAATTAAACTTACCCTCGATTTTCGCTTCTGAGGACAACCTTGTGTAGTTAACTAATGCAGCTGTTTCGAGACTCTTCTTAATCATCTGTCTAACTTCTTCTGGTGGAACTGGTGTCACTATGTCTTTCATAAGAACCCTTTCCAGTAATGATAAGGTTGCCTTAAGAGCACCCTCAGGCCGTCCAAATGGAAAACAAAATCGAAAATTTGTAATCTGATATTCAAGAAGGACACGCAGTCTCTCTTTAATTTGCTGGAATTTTTCCTTCTCTTCGTGGGTTATGCTGCCAACGCCATCTGGTCTGTTTTATTTTTCATTGATTTTTTAATTTTTTTTTATAAAGAAATATATCACAAAAAAACTTCTCATTAGACTTTGATTAAATATTATTAAAAAGAAAAAAAAGGAAAATCGAAAAGATTAAAAAAATAGTTTTTTTTTTAAATGTCATTACCTATTCCCATGCACATGACTCGCACAAAAAGCAAAAGAATAATGAATTAAAGTTGGATCAATCATAAATTGTTTTTCGGCACGATCTAATAAATCAGACAGATAGCAAAGATGTCGGTAACATCCTCTTACGCCATACCGTGCACAGTATTCATCCAAAACGAACACTTGTCCGGGACTAAACCAACCCTATGTGTATGTATTGAGAATTTTTTTTTAATTTAATTTGTTTTTTTTTTACAATTTTTAATTTAAAAGAAAATAACAAATAAAAACTAAGAAAATGACCACCTAAGATCGACTCAACATAATTAATAGAATATTAACCGATATCGATCAGAGGCAGTTTAATGGTAAAAAAAAGGATATAATAATTCAAAAAAATAATCGGATAAAATGGTATGTACGTGAAAATCTACTATTATCGTACTTTATTTTTAACATTTTACTAAAGTTAAGATCACCAAATACCTTTTTTATCTTTTTAGTATCATAATTACTCCAAATGTCACTTTGACAATAACAAATCGTATGTTTGTTTACGTGTTTACAACTGTCACTTTTTATGCGTGTTCAGTTGGAGTTTATTAAGAAAATAGTTTTAGTATGATACTTAGTTAAAATATGTTTAAAATTAAGAACATTGTATTGAAGAGCTTTAAAACGTTTTGAAACGCAGGTTTCCTACAGTCAGTTTGATCATTACAATAACGTAGATTCACGGAAAATTTGAAAAAAAAAACTTATATGGTTGTATGGCAGCTACCCGTTTTAGATGAGCTAAAACAAAAATTCGAAATTCCTCTGTAGGAAATCACATTAAAATTATGTGTACTAAATTTTAAGCAAATCAATCCACCCGTTTCGTCTCTAACGCAAATTACAGTGAACGCACGGACGCACAGACGCGCACATACATACAGACACACATAGATGCACTGACGCACAAAGGCTTACTGGCTGAACACAATGCGACGGAGCCGCAGGCGAAGTCGCAACCATAACATCAGGCGTGTTATTTTCCAAGCCCGAAGGAAATTGGATGAAAAAACAATTCGGGGCTAAATAATTTACATGTTAAATGCAACAACTAATCCCAAATGTTCTTAGCTAAACCGAGATAATTTTCGGGGCATAACTTAAGCACGGAGAAAAACTGTATTACCGGCGGCAATTACATAGTAGTTTGTATGCAAACTCCATTTTTTTTTCTGTAATGGCGTCGCTAATCCCCGAAATCGTTTTTTTTCAACTAGTACCCTCCGGGCTTGGAAAAAAACACGCTGCGAGCAGAATGGAACTGCAGATGCATAGTGTCGATAAGGTTTTGTGGTCGTGTGAAATGGAGATATAAACTGACACAGTATTTCGAGTAGTATTGCACCGGTATAGTATGACGACTGGTATGTAAAAAAGGGACGGAATACCTTACCGGTGCGATTTAATTTTTTTTTTAAGTTTGCCTGTTGCTTTTACTTTGAAGTGAGTTTGTTTATTTTTCTAACCCCCAGTTCCACAGTGAAAGTTTAAACTTCACTTTTGGTTTAAACTTCAGTTCAACAATTAATTCGGTTTCACAGTTTTGTTTAAGCCTTGAACTGAGTTCATTTTGCAGTTTAAATTAAACGACAGTATTCTGCCGTTTAACCCTCAGCCCAGTGTTTACAACCACCTGAAAGCACGGATAAATTTTCGTATTTGGTCTTCAACACATCCGATGAACTTTACCAGTTTTTTTTTGTTTTCAATAGGCGTTTTTCTTTTTTAGCCCCGAGCGGGGCACAGAGCGGGCTCTGAGCGAATAGAGCTCACTCCCAACAGAGCGTGACCTGAGCGCAAGTTGAGAGCTCGGAGCGCTCCGAGTTAAAAAGTAACATAGTTTTCTTTTTGACAGCTCAGTGCCACGCTCGGGGCTAAAAAAGAAAAACGCCTAATAATGTGCTTATTTTTCATCACCAATTCCGTAAGCAAATCTATGTCTGCTTTTGAAAAGTTATTACTTCTTTTTTCTTTGCACATATCGTTTTCTTGATATTACTATCTCCATTTTAATAAATTTTCATCTCCAAGTCACAGTTCACAAGGGTGTATCTACTTGTAAACAAAACAAACTTCCCGATTGTCATCAACGCAAAGTATAAGCTGTTTTGCGTGTTTTTTGTTTCAAAGACAGAAAGAGAAAACAAGGAAAGATTTTGGAAAAGATGCAAAAAAAAAACAACGTACTGTTTACATTACGTCACATAACAGAAGAACAACGTAAAATGCTGCCAACTCCTATTCATAAAATTTATTTAAACTACGTTATATTGAACTTAAGTTGAGATTTCGCTGTGAAACCGGACGAGTTGAACTTCAAATTTAAACTCAAGTTCAGGTTCAGCTGAACTTGGGTTTAAACTTCACACTGTGAAATTAAAGTGAAAATAAAGGATTATGGCAGAAACCGATAAATGTATCTGCCTTCATTCCGAAGTGAATGTTTTATTAGAAATAATAAAAGATAAGAAAATTGAAAATGAAGTGAAGTGAAATAAAATAAATAAAAAAAAAATTATGTAAAATTATCTTTGAATTGAAATAAAATAAAATGAAGTGAAATAAAAAATAATAAATTAGAAAAAAAAATATATAAAAGAAAATAAATGAAAGTGAAGTGAAGTGAGATATCGAGGGGATAAGGTAGTTAATATTGCTTTTAAAATTTCAATTGTTCAGCACCGTTCTCGTTTTTCTTCTTTTCTCCAAATTCTCTCGGGATTGAAAAAAACTGCCCTGCAACCTAATTAAACCTAATCTAATGACGTACCATCTTACCCGAACTTTTTGTTCTTTATAAATTAATATAAATAAATACATATATAGAAATTAATAATTTTTAAAATAAAAAAAAAATAAATACAAATTGTAGGTATGTAGATTTTTTTTAAATATACATTTACAAATAATTACCAATGAAGCATATGGATCGTTTAGTCGATATTCGAGCGTAAGGTTTTGTAGAATTTTAAATAGCGTCGCATGATCAAAAGTACAAGGATCGGCACTTATAAAATCTTCCATGCCATGTTTTCTCGCTTTGTCGGCATCTATTTAATGTGTAAATGGAAATTTTGTTATAATGTACATGTATTATATTGTATCTTTGGTTGGTTCATATTATTGTACCTAAGCAAAAAAACAGTGAATAAAATTTTCTTTTTTTATAAATTTCACCCGGTTTGTTTTAACGATTGTAACATTTTTGTTTAATTGATTTGTTTGAGAGTTATTTCGTACATTTTTTTCTCAGGCATTTTATTATCAAAACAAAACTTATCTAAAAATATAAATTCAAAATAAAAGTCATTTTTTCTGTTATATTGGACACAATGGCAACCCTATTATTTGCCTTAAAACAAAAAAAAAAGCTTAAGGAAACAGTGTGAGTTTATAAGTGGTCTGTTTGGTAACGTGAAATTTCTTGCGAATTTGCACAAATTTTCACAAAATTTCACAAATTGCTGTCAAAATCCATAGAAAAAAAACTCAGTTTTTGGGAAATTTGTTGAAAAAGGGCATACCTAATAATTGATTTGGTCAGTTATAGTTATAGTGAGATTTCACACTGTAGGAAACTGACAGTGTTTATGTGAAAGGGGCACGAAGTAAAAGGAATGGACGAAGTCAACGATTTGAGGAGATTTTTTTCTACATTCCACTTCACACTTCAGACAGTATGCGTGAAAATCTCTTACGGTTATGTTTGCTCGTGTGAAAGGTGCAAGAGATGATTTTAGAAGAAATTAAAAAAATAAAACGTAAAAAAAATCTCAGCAATAACAAAAGCTCTTTACTAACTACAGGATAAGTCTGTTCACTTACTTGCCCGAAACTGCCAAATTCTACCAGATTTATTTTTTAATATGAACTTTAACAGTCATTCAGGCTTAAAATGGTAGAAATGGGTAGGTTTGGGAAGTAAACGAACAAGGTTTTTGTTGCGTCTGCTACATACATTAGTAAATACAGGAAAACAATAGAATTCCAAGACAGTACAGAACAAAATATACTTAAATCTGATTTCAAAGGAAAGTATTGCAGAAACAATGTACTTCAATTAAATGGAATTTAATAAAAAAAAAAACTGAAAGTTTTAGCTCCAAATTTAAACTTCAAAGTGACAGCTGACAGATCATTTGACATTTGAAAATACGTCTGCTACAACTTGTGACAATTCGGACAACTCTGGATATTGTATAACCAATATTTTTTTATAAACGTAATTGAATTCTCCTCTAAACTATGTTCCAAAGAAAAACAAAAACAAAAAATAAAAAATTAAATTATAGAAATAAAGTTTTGTAATTTACCCTCCTTCCCCATCAAATTTTTGTTTCGACTATCCAACTCGAGCTATGAAACTTTATGTGAAACCTATTCGTAAATATATCTTTTATATAATTTAATTGTGGTTCACAATTTTCTTCGCATTTTTTAGTCTAGTGTTAGGTGTGTTTTCCCTGATTCCAAAGATATTACCACAATTTTTTAATATTTTTAAAATTACATTTATGTAGGTTTAATAACTGAAAAATCTTTTTCAGTCAATTAAAATCCTGAATGAACTGATAAAATTTAGTGAGTTTACTCTTCTATTAACTGAATAGACATTTCTGACAGATGTGTGTGAAAACAATATTGAAATAGAGAGGGCGACACCATGGAAATCGTCATTTCCTTAGTGCCCTCTGTATTTCGATAGTGAAAGCACATTTCCAATTGCAATCCGCACTTTAATTTTGATTGATTTTTGATAGTTAATCTTATACACTGAAAAACGCCATATTAAAAATCTGATGACAAAAAAAGGAAACTAATATCATTGGAATCAGGGATACTATATAAATATATAATATATATATATACAATATACATATATATGTATTTATATATATATTATATATGTATATATATTTATATCTTTGGTTGAATGGATTTGTTTTTGTAGGTACCTCCTTGTATTTTTGAAATAGCTGAATTTTTATCTTGTGTCACTGGTGGTGTTGGCTTATGTGATTGACCGGTAGCCCGATACATAGCCATAACCCAAAGGCTGCATTCGTTTTCGTCGTCACAAGCGTATGCGATGCTATCACCTTCCCGTACAGCATTGAAAAAATATCTGCCTCCATTCAAGTCGATTCCGAACATTAGATTTGCTATTTTTTTTTTTTTTTGTAAGTTTATACATAAAATTTTTTTTGTTAATATAGTTTTTTTTTGTTTTTAATAAAATTGCTATGAAAATAATATTTTACCACTGGCTCCTTCAATGTAATCAACAGTATATCCATCAAGTTGCATCATCTCTGATGGTTCAGACTTTTTCTCTTTATAACTACACATTGCAAACGTATATTGGGATACTTGCACTAAAACGAAATATCGTTTTTTCCATTTTTTCCACACAGTTTTTCCAATTGCGAATAGATAACTTAAAAGATATATTAAAAAAACAATGAAAATATTATTATAAATTTTTATAACAAAAATTGTTAAATGTATAGCTACATATTAAATATTTATTTATTGTTTATTGTTTACTGTTTACTGTTCCTTTTTTTTAAACACAATTATTTTAAGAATTTTTAAATGCAATATTGTTCGAAATAATTAGAAGCACGAACTTTTCAATCATTTTTGTCATTAAATAATGCGAAGTTTAATCAAAATCGTTAGAGCTTTTTAAAAAACCAAAATCTTTTTATGGTTTTACATGAACTTTATAGGGAATCACATATAAAATTGCTCTGTACCAAAATTTTAAGCAAATTTAAAGTCCAACTCGTTAAGGTGCTCATCAAAATAAAAATACAAATGGCAGAGATATTCACAAACATACCCACAATGCTTCATGTTAAGAGGCCTTTCCATTCGACATGCGATCTTTATCCGAAGATCTTGATCAGGAAGATTTTTGGGTACTGTCATTCGATGCCACTCAGGTGACTTTAAAAATTGTTAAAAGTTACGGCAGCATATAATAAAAATTATATAATTAAATTTATTAACTTTTTTTTAGTATATACCTTCGAGGACAATGGTGTGGGTTTGATTATAAATTTTCCCAATTCTTTATCCTCCAAAGCTAGCATTCCAGGATTTTCCGTGTATAATTTAATCTTAACAACTGGCAAAGGATGTGTCGTTGTAAAATCACCTTGTGTATCCCACCTTGAAAACAAAAAAAAAATAAAACAAACAACTTTAAACTTAATATTTATATATAGAAACTCACATTGGTTTTGAAGCTTCAGCTTGATCCGTTTGCAGCTTCTCACCATTTTCAACTTCCATCGTACAGTAAACTATACGATTTGGTGCTAAGGATTTAAGGCCTTTAACTTCCATTACAATAACTTCCAATTGAAATGTTAAGACTACATCTAGTTTTGATAATTGTGCATCACTATCAGCTGAATCGCCTTCGAGCTTAGATAGAGATCCATGAGATCGGAGAATCATTTTGCTAAATGTTTTTTTTGTATTATTAAGATTATTAAGTTTTGTTTTGTAAGAGGATATTTTGGTTTATAACTTATGATAAATATTTTGTCTTATTTATTTAGTTTAAATTTAAAAACCAAAAAAATCTTTAAATTCACAATTTTCACAGGAGAACTATAAATTGGCAACACTGTTGTCTTTGACATCTGATTTCACTGTTCAATTTGAGAAACTCATTGGACTTTTCCTTTGAAAATTTTTTTAAGTGATATAAAGCACACTTTTGGTTAAATGGTACCATGATTTCATGGTTTATGTAATTTCGGCGCAGGGACATATAAGTCTCTAGGCCATAGCTGTCTCTAAGGGACTTTTTTCCCAATTGAGTGAGACATAAGTCCCAAATATATTATTAAAAAAGAAATATAATTTAGGTAATATTTTGTTTCAGTATTTAAAGTGAACTGGACCAGAAAGAGTTTCTTCTAATAATATGTATAAAAAAACGTATTAGAAGCTTCACCTTTGACTTTCGTCCCCAATTGCTGACACAAATAATTATTCTGTTCTTGTAATTAAACTTTTAATAAAAAAAAAAGGAATGTCTTAAACCCGTAAAATAATTTAAATAAGGGAAATAATTTAAGATTTATATTTTAAAAATACCACTTAAAAAAAGTACGACAAAAAAGCCTGATAAAAATAAAAAATCATTTAAAATCCAAAGAATTGCTTAATCAAAACTATATAAGTACGACTTATATTTTATGTAAAAAAATCTCATGAGAAAATTTATGAATACTTACAAAAATGATGGTGTGCTGTAAAAGTTAAAAAATCATGTAATTATTTTTGATTTAAAAAACGTTGTTTTTTTTAAATTGAAATAAAAAAAGAAAAAGCAGATAGACCAAACATTCATAGATTATGTATTATGTATTGTATGTAGGTGTTAACTAAAAATGAGCTTGCTATATTATATAGAACACGAGTAGGTATATACATTTTATATTTGATTTTAAAAACGTTTCTATATATATTTATGTATATAATGTTTGAATTTTTATACAAAATGAGTTCTTTTACATAAATTCAAATGATTAACTCCCATAGGCAGTTATTTAAAAAAAATAATAAAACTCTCGGCATTATTTGTTCAATCATTTTTATAAAAATATAAAACAAATCAAAATTAATTATTAATAATATTTCAATGCATATAAATATATAATTATAAAAGAAATAAAATTAAATTAAATAAGGTGAGCAAATTTTGTCTTACTTCAAGAATTAAAAAAAAGGATCTAAGAGTTTATTTAAAAAAAATATTTAAATACAGAAAAAAATTGACTTAAATAATAAATAAATTTAATTTGAAAAAAGATTTCTTTTATATTTTATGCATAATAAAAAAAATATTTTTTTTTTGTTTTACTTTTAAATTGTGTTTCATATGCTTCATTTTTTCACTTGGTTCACTTGTACCCATCAAGGACATCATGCCAGTCGTGAGGATATCATATATACATTTAAATTAGCACCAACAAAGGTGCATAGCTGCATATTTAAAATCAAAAATTAAAAAAAAAAGTACGCATACGCCCGAGTGTACTGTACGCGTTACGAACTTATTTTTCATGCGATTGGTATTTAATAGGTTTTTATTTGTATACGTATCATAATTGACAATTAGTTCCAAAAACTGTTTTGTAGGGCTTTGACCTCCTATAAAATTGATTGTAAGTATAGCTAAATGCTAATAACGATATTGAAATTCTAGTAAAACTAAGACTTTTTCAGTAACAAAGTCCGAAATGTTATGGTTTTCATATAATTCATTCCGTACTTTTAACACCATGCTTGTGATAGGGTTCCATTGTATAAAAAAACTGTGCTTGCCTGGCACCAAATTGGACCAAAATCGGTCAATATAAATATGAAAGAGATACTCGGGAATTAACCCAAGTTCTCACAAAAAAAAAATACAACAATGTAAAAGTAATACATTCATGAAGTTTATCAAATTCTACATGGGACCTACATTTTTTTTTTTATGATTACAGAAATAGAATAAATGTATTATTTATGGAATATGCATAGTGAATTTAACATTTCAATTATTTATTTACTTATTTTATTTATGTATGTAAACAAAAATAATTAAAAACGAAAATTAATAAATCCTGTATACATTTTTTTTTTAAATCCACTCTGGCCACACTGTCTTCAAGATCTAGCATTAATTTATAATAATTATTTGTAAGACAAATTAAAAATAAAGAGAAATTAAACAAAAATTAAATGGGGCTACAATATTTTTCACCTAAAACAAATTCCAACAGAAGTTTAGAATGCTGAATTTTACTTTATATAAAATATCTATTTGAAATATTTAAAAAAAAACATATTTTTGATGGGATAGAGAGTTAACCAAGAGAGTTAACCAAGACAACTGCAAGATTCCCAGATTAAACATTTATTAGGTGGATAGTTGCGATAGTTGCGATGGTTTCGATTTTTTGTGGTTCATTGTTTTCTATGTTTTTATTTGCTTTATTCTGTTGATATCATGTACGCAAAGCACCCTCTAAAATAGAGGCGAAAACTTGGGTCAATTACTTAATAATTTCCCTTTATATTTGTGATAATTTCAATTTCTTCGTCCGATGTTTTCTATGTTTTTTTTGTGTACCTTTTTTGTTGGTTTTTTTCGATTAAAACGATATTTTATAGGGATAACATATGTATAGATATGCCTATCTTAGTACCAGCAATTTGTTTCTCTTGATATGTGGATTACATCGTATATATACAGACTTCTGGTATTTGGAATTTGTTTTCGATGCTGATTTTTTTGTAATAAAAATCCCCGTCTAAGAAACTTAAATACAAAAAAAAAGAAGAAGTTTCTAGGCAAACTCACACTCTAAACTTAATAAATATTTGTAATTTTCGTTTGGTAAATAAAAAATACCTTAGAAGGAAATTGCTTCTGTTTTTTCTGTTTTTATTTATATTTTTTTTGTTGCAAAAGAAAAAAAAAACATGAAAAGTAATCAAGAAGAAATTTTGTTGGTTCGTTTATTTTATTATTGTGAACTATTTAAGAGTGTAGTTGTTGTTATTGTTGGTTGTTGTTGTTGTAAGAATTAAAAAGGAAATAAAAAAGGAAATTTTGTGTTTGTATTTTTCGATCATACATATGCACACATGCATCTGGAAAATCTGTAGGAATTCTGTAAAATTCGGTTGTCATATTATATTATTAATTTTATACAGAATACATTTTTTTTTTAAGAGATGTTGTTTGTTGTAGTCAAGAGAAAAAGTTTAAAAAAAATTAAAAAAAAAAGGAAATAATAGAATTTATATAATAGGTGGACTTGACATTACCTGTGATTGTATCGCTTAAACTTTTGCAGTCCGTACTTGGAGTCCATGGAACCTTTTGAAACTGGCAATGATTCCAAATTAGCCATTAATAAATTAATTGATGACTTAAGTTCATCTATGTAAAGAGATTCCATTTCTTTAAGTACGAATTTTGGCATAAGTTTGCGATTCCTTTCCATTTCACTGACTCGTTGTAATCGACCATCTAGCTCTCGCCTAATTGCTGCTGCTTGTTCATCCGCTGAATCTAGCTACAAAGATATGACAAAAAAATTACTCAACAAACATAGATAATGTATTTTTTAGGACATCCAAACAGATTTTGGAACATTCATGCTTCTGGTGCGGCAGTGTGAGAGGATTTGCAATTGCAAAACTGCTATACAATTGGTTTCACTTACCATCAATGCATTAAAAAGGATTTGGTGTTCGAATTTCTTCACACTCAGTATCTGTTGGAACATATCGTAAAGCTGTTCCTTCGATAGAATCAATTCGCTGTTTAAGGATTGTTGCATCCTAGATGGTCGTTTTGTATCCTCTTCGCCTGAATGAACCAAACAAAATAAAAAGAAAAACATTTATGTATTTACTTTGGCAGTAGAAGTGTTTCAAACAATAACTTACCGGTACCTTTCAGGATAATATCAAACTTCGCCATCCATGATGTCAGAACGGTTTCCTTACTCAGACCATCAATCTCCGGCAAGGATCTAAGTAAAGAAGATTTTAAACATCGTCATCGATTCAAAATCCCACACTCTTAAAATTACCTCACACGCTTTTCGATATTATTTCGAAATACCTCACGAAAATCATGTTGAGAACAGGCACCTGATTGAACCATTTTTTGAACACGATCCGATTTCAAAAAGACATCGTGGTAGCTTTGTACGGCATTTTGAAATGCTTCATCTGCCATTATTTGTGTTTCGCCTTTCAGGAAAGCCTATTATTTTGGGGTTTTGGAAAAAATTTATACACGATGCGAACAAATTTCAAAGAAAAAAAACCTGAAATCGTGCAGTTATGGATTCTAATTGGTGCTTTGCTATTTTTGTTTGTCTTTTCGTCATGTCCGTCGGTTGTTTCGCATTAAATGGATATGATATACATCGCGATACAAAAACATAAAGTTGAATTCGCCGTTTTCTTTCCTCTTCTTCTCGCTCATGTTTTTCCTGTTACGAGTAGGTTTTTTTTATATAGGTATATTGTATTTCACATAATTATGATTAAATGAACTCACCTGAACATCACCATCATTTTTTTCGCTTACAACTGATGGTGAAGGAGATAAGGGTCGAGGTAGCGAATTCGCCTTTGAAGAGCCAATAGTTTGACTAAGTGTTTCTTGTGCCATTCCACTAGATGGCGACAATATTCGATTATTAAAACTATTTCTATGATTCGATTTATTTTTATTTATCGATTTGAATGATGAATGTGTCATACTACTTGTTTTTTTTTATGGTTAAATTTCCAATTATTATTATTTTTTTTTTATTTATGGTGAACATTTTTTTCGTAATAGCAAATTTAGTTGCAAAGGATGATGGTGGATTATATAATTTTTTGATAAGTACGTAATTACAGAGGCGAAACCAAATGGGCAAGCAATATGCATGTTTTTTTTTTTTATTTTGGATTTATTATTATTTTTTTAAATATGAAAAGATAAAAAGATAGTAATGCTATTTTAAGTAAAGCTTTCAAATATGTGTCAAAATCACAAACTACAAATAAATTGAGTATAGATATAATATTAATTTTTAGAAATTAAAAAGAGAGAACTATTGAAAAAAAGAGGACTGAATGTTTTTATTTATTGTATTTAAGTGGAGCCATTTAATTTACAATATGTAAATATGTATGTATATATAAAAACAAATTTAAATAACAAAAAAATGTATAATAATCTGTAAAATAAAAATGAAATAAATTGGAATACAATAAATAAAATAATATAAAATAATACAAAATAAAACAAAATAAAATATAAAAAAATAAAATAAATACAAGTAAATACACGAAATTCACAATAATGTTAAACAAATATTTATATAAAATTATAAAAAAAAAGTAAAAAAAAAAATTATTTAAAAAAGAAAAACTATTTTCACACAATAATTCTAATAAGAACGTACGCTTGCAATAATTTAAAGAGTTTGACAGTTTTGTTATTTTTGCAGCCTATAGCTACCAAAATTAATTTAGACATTGACAGCTGACCCGATGAAAGACTTTTTAATTAAATTAGTTGATTAGAATCATGTAAATGGTGACGATGTATAAAGAATATTTAAAATCCAAGAAGTGGAGACTCCTCCGACTAATCTGATACAATTATCAATTTCGCTCGTTGAACAGCGTATTGCAAAGCAAAAAGCAGAACGAAATTTTCCGTTTATCATTTTGTTGTGTCATTATTGTATGGGATTTTTCGTTTCAAATCAGCAGCATACTAGGCTTAACTTATGAAATATTTTTTTGTGTTTTTCCTTTTTTCGTTAACTTGATTTTCATTTTTGAGCTAAAACGAAAGTTTTAATGATACATTAAAAAAAATTTCTATCAAAACTGAGACTGAGCCCCCCACCCTGCGTTTCTAAGCTACTGCATGCAGTTTCATCAATCCAAGCATCTTCGTCGTCATCTCTATCTGCAATTATTATAATGGATTGTCTAGTCCAATCTTGATTCTATATTCAGTTATTGTTTTTACATACCTATGTCAATATAAAATTGATGGCTTAAATTATTATTTTAGTGATAAAAAAAAATTTCATTGTTAACTTTCTTCATAATTTTTACTTGCGATATATGGGAACTACATATATACGGCAAGTTATGGATTCGTAAAAAAATCGAACTCGGGATTTTGATGAAAGTTGTAATTACGATGATAGCGAAATCGAAAAAAGTGGGTCTCGAAATTCTGTCCGTCTGTCTGTCTGTCCCTTCGGCTGCCGGCTGCAGCCTAAACGGGTCGGTCGATTTTCTTCAAAGTTGGTACCTAACGCGTTTTATTCCCATCCGTTTTTTTCATTTTTTTTAAAGACCAAAACCAACGGTACTAAAAAATGAAAATCTTATTTTTCTCAAAAACGTGCCCACAATTTTTTTTTTTTTATTCAATAATTTTTTTTTACAAAAAGGCAACCAATTTCCGAAAAATGGTTAGAAATGATACCTCCCATAGAATCATTTTTTTGATTTTCGATTTTCTCAAAAACAGTTGAACTGATATTCACCTTTTTTTTGAGAATGTTTGAAAAAGTTTTAAAAGTTTTGTATACCTACCAAAATTTTCAAACAAATTTTTTCTACGAAGTTTCAAAATTTTTTTTTGAGAACTTAATAATTTTAAAACGACTAGGTCAATTTTTATTAAAATTGGTACCCAGCATTTTTTTTAACATTGTCTAGCAGATTTTTAATTAAAATTATTCTTGTAACCAAAAATAACGCTACCTCCCATACAAATGTTTAAAAACCGTTATCGCGGCTCCTACGGTTTTAATTAAAATTTTTGTGTGATCTAATATTTATACGATCTACCATATTAATGAAAAAAAAAAATTCTACGGTTTAAAAATGGTACCTCTCTTAGAACTATTTTTTTTTGATTTTCGACTATCTCATTATCAGTTGAACTGATTTTAATGAATTTTTTGCCAAAAGCTTCAAATAAGTTCTAATAATATCTTAAAAAATTTTTCAAAATTATTATAAGATAATTAAGATCTACATAAAAATACCAGTGAATTTTTGCTATCATCCACACCTTTCGGTCTAAAATATATTATCATTTTATAGGGAAGGCATTAAAATATTCACTCAGTTTTCTTCCTATATAAACGTCTTAAAATTTTCAATGCCATCTTTTTGACCATATTGTAACTATCAACAGAGGCACACAACTCATTTAGCTGTTTAAAAGAAATTCAATTTTCAGGATCCTTCAGTACCTAATCGATTTTCGTCAGAAATTGATTTGGAAATTTTGATATCGCCCGTTGAACTGAATGGAAGGTGTTTGTTTTTTTTTTCTTAAAAAAGCTGCAACGTAAGAATTCTTTAATCTTCTTAAAAAAATTTAAATACATATATGTATATTTCTAAATAACAAAAAAAAAATAGTGTACGAAACTATTATCATTATAATTATAAATGAAAGCAATGCTCAAGCTTCTATTATATTAAATTTCAATCAAAAAAGATTAAAACAAAATCTAAAATCACTCAAAAAGTGTATAAAAATGTTTTATATGCGTGAAGAGGATAATAATTAGTTATAAAAATAAAAACAGAAAACGGAAAAACATACCTTGGTACAGCACCACCTGGTACCTCGAGACTACCAGAAGCATCGCCTCCAGAATGTAGGTGCGCTCCAAACTCTTTACCTGCAGGATGATGTGCAGAACCCATCGCTGTTGATGCAATCGAACTTGAGCCACCTGA
Organism: Epistrophe grossulariae; assembly: GCA_929447395.1. NCBI lineage: Eukaryota > Metazoa > Arthropoda > Insecta > Diptera > Syrphidae > Epistrophe > Epistrophe grossulariae. Next base: position 8,171,057 of record OV839570.1, read on the forward strand.
CTCCAAGGCACTGCCACCACCACCATGATGTGGTGATCCATGTGGCGTAAAATCTCCATTTTGCGTCGCCCCACTTGCTTCTAAATTCGTCGTTACCAAAACGGGTCCCCCATGATGTGCAGCACCGCTTGATTTATGCGATGCACCACCACCACCACCACCGCCACCACCTTGAGAACGACTTCCCTTTCCTAATCCGGGATCATCATCAGCTTCCTCTTCGCTTGAGCTTGGATCAATCATGATAAATTGTGATTTGGTGTTAACTTTTTATTGTTTTTGTTTTATTATCTTTTGGTCTTCGTTTTGGTTTGCTTTTTTTTGTTTGTAATCTTAAAATAATTTGGTGAACATTTTATTTATTTTTTATTATATTGCTTTTAAGTATGTGTGCGTTCTTTTCTGAAAAACTTATTTCCATTTATTTAATTTTTTTTTATTTTATTAAATTATTTATTATTCTTATAAGATATTTGTTTATATATTTATCCCTTGCAAATTATTGTTTGATGATTTTTTTTAAATTTTTTCCTTTCAAACTTAAATCACTAATAAGGCGAACTGTGGTAGAAATGATTATATTTGTTATTATTATTATGATGACTTTCGGGTTTTTGTCCTTTTCTTTTACTTTTAATTTAATTTTTTTTTAATTTAATATACCTATACTTCTATATGTTTGCACTAACTAAAAAAATATTCGATAATTATTGTTGATTAGAGTTCAAATATATATGTTTGTACTGAGAGTTCTTAATTTAAGTCGAGCGCGTTTTTTTTTGTTTTTATTTTGATGCAAGTTTTGTTATTAAGTTTATTAAATTTAAATTTACATAGCTTAAATGTTATAATATAATTTATTTATGTCACTTATAAAGTTTTTTGTATTTTTTTTCTGTTATTTTCAAGTTTTAAAGAAATATGCGACTTACAAAAAAAAATGATTATATGCTAACTGTTATAATTACTTGTTTTATGCTTTTTTTTAATAAATTTTTTATTATTATTATAATTTTTTTTTTGGAAGCAAATTTTAATTTTTGTTATCAAAAAAGGCTTAACAAACAATAATTATTGTTCGATGTGTTATTTCAACATTTTGTTGATTTTTATATGGTCTGTGATGTTTCTTACAAATTAATAGTTGCATTTTATTTTTTTCCGTTGAATTTTGAACCTAAAAATTTACAAAAATATAAAATATATGAATGTAATATAGAGTAAAGGAACATCCGAAGAAGAAAAAAGGAACATCTTCACTATCTCTATCACTATCTATTTTAAAAAAGAGTGTCGCAAAATGAACGCAATATTTGAATTTGTGTAGTAAAGTGTTAGTAATCCTAATAAAAAAAAAAATTATTTCACAGCTGACAGTTGAGGGTTATTAAAAATGGAGCGCTACACAAAACAACAATGCATTTTCATTCTTAAGCAAATCAAATCATTTTCAGCGATGAGGCATATTTTTATGTGGATATGGCTTTTTAATCTCCAAAATTGTCGTAGAAAATACACAAAGTAATTGTTGAGAAAAAAAGCATCTACAACAGTTTGCTCCGGATTTTGGAAATTGAGTGCTGCAGTATTAACTATAATAAGCCACATTTATGCGGAACGGTCATATGGAAAATGTAAAGAAAACAGTACATGAACCAGCAAAGCCGAGGTGGCCTGCCTCACCCGGTATATATCCTAATCCATACATAATCCTATATTGTATATTTTATGAATCAATAAATAAAAATGATTTACATCAAAATTACTTCTTGCGTGAATTTTGGGACACCCTTTATTTTGCACTTAGGCAGTAATACTGTTAAACGTTCTTAATTCACTATAAATGCATTTTGATTGTCAAATACACAAAAAAACTACTATATCCGTACAGTAAGAAGCCAATAACCTCAAACTTACCTGTTTGGGCCATTTTTGAATCCTTCTATTGCTTGGCGAGTTTCTTATAATTAATAAAGTTCTGTAAAAAAAACACACACAATTACACATTTTTATGTATTCATTTTAGGTAAATTTAAGAAACTACAATATTTAAAAAAAAAATAATAAATTTAAGTCTCAAAAATGAGTTCATAAATTTAGTGAAATTTTTTGTAATTGTAAAGTAGCTAAATAATTAATTAAAAAACATTTTATAAATGTTTAAAAATTGCGTGTCAATGACCTAAGTTCCCTATAGCACTAATATTTTTTATAATAGGTATATGCCTGTTTGGTAACTTTTTTTTTCACCAAATTTCCCAAAAACTGAGTTTTTTTTCTATGGGTTTTGACAGCAAATTGTGAAATTTTGTGAAAATTTGTGGAAATTCGTAAGAAATTTCACGTTACCAAACAGATCATATGTTGCACACAGTTTGTTTGTTAAAGGTCTGTTATTTGAGGAGGCGGAGAACTGTAAATTGGCAACACTGTTTTTTCTTTAACAGTTCTTGGTTGTTTTGAGGTTAGTTTGGTTGATCATAAATATTGGGTCGTATGCTAAAAGATCAGTTCGATCTCTGAGTCTGAGCTAACGAGCTTGAACTCACATATATGAGATCGATCTAGCATCGCGGAACTGGGACTCAGTTTCATATGCAAAAAAAGAGATTGATCTCAACTGGTCTGACTGGATGAACTTGAGATCGATCTCAAAGCCCTCCGCTTTTTTCGTTGTTTTTTTGAGATTGCATTATAAATGTACTATGGTAGATGCAGAAAAAATATGAAAATATGAACATTATTTTACAATTTCATTTGTTTAATCTGGTTTTCTTGATTTCAACTTATCTTGCAAGCTATAAAAAGGTATTGAAAATCCATAACTATACATATAAATAGCACCTATTTGGGACTCAACAGCCTACTTTAAAAACTTTTTTTTTTAATTAGTCAAAATTCTATAAATTAATTGATTCTCCTCGTTATAATTGATTGATTTTTCTATTTAGGATTCTATTTATGCATTTTAAAGCATTTTCAACCCTGTCACTTTTCTACATGATTATCCATCATTATTCATATAACATACCTCATTTTACCAAGGATGAAACTTTGATCATCACAAAAATAATAATTATGACCATCAAATAAAAAAACACCTATATGTCTAACACACTCCGGTGTGGTTGATTAATTCTTTGTTTTTTTTTCAAAGCTTAAATTAAAAACCTGTAATCGTCCACATAAATCTTTTTGAGGAAAAGGTAAATCTCCTTCCATAATATACTATTAATTATATTTCTAAATAAATTTCTGCATAAATCTTTGCTCATCTTTTCAAATACATGAGTGTCACAAAAGTCCGGGTACCGGACGGTAAGATATTTATAAAAACAAAGTCAAGGTCATTCTTGTAATCATTTTCAACGAAGAATTACATTGATTTTGACCTTGACGATGACCTTCAATGTTCTCTCAAGGGCAACATACAGGTTTTTGTACAGAAGAATTTGACTTTTTTAAATACAGATCCAAAATAACCGACCTTTATTTTAAATCGGTTTCTCGCTGAGAGATCTTATTTAAAAAAAAAATTATTTTTAGATCTTTTGTTGAGATTTACCATTCAAAATTGAATATGAGTATTAAAAAAAAAAAAACTACCGCAATATCAAAATTAATATGACCAGTCATATAAAACTCGATATTGTACAACATCATCTTATTATTGATTAGCAAAACATCAATTTTACACGGTGGTTTTAATTTTTTTTAATAATCTAAATTGTATACAGATTTTAGATCTATTGTCAATTGCGTTGATAAGTATTATGATTATTTTAATGATTTAATAATAAATGTGTAATGGCCTGGGACATATGATAGCGAGTAGATAACAAAATTTCTTAAAAATGACTTTGCCGTATACGCCATCAAAATCAAAATTTTCACTTCTAAAGAAGACCTCCAGCGGAGCGGGAGCGGTGAAAGCTCACACCCTCCTGCTCAATCTATAAAAACTTCAGGAGGGGTGGTGGTTTTGAAATTGGATTTTTTTAATATAGACCTAGTTGCGGTTTTTGCCTCGGGAAATTATACAATTACGGTTTATAAACACTGATTTTCATTCTTTATATCGAAAATTGTTTTCCTTAAAAAAAGTACTTTTTTTATAAAAAAAATAATTTGTTTTGGTGGTGATCTAATAATTTATTTATTTTTTTTAAGGAATTATAACTAAACACGTGGTTACATATCATAACCAACGTAACGAGGGAAATAAATGTTGACCGAAGTTTTTTTTCAATTAATTTTGTGCAAATGGTAAGCGATTTTTATTTTTATTTATATTTTTTCTTTTCTTAATAAAATAAAATATACTTGAAGAAAAACAAACTATCCAGTATAAGAACTTTAATTTATAAACATCGCTATTAACATACATTTATGAAATACCGTAATATACTCGCGGTCATGCACGTACCTTTATTAAAGTGGTTAATAATTTTTAAGACTTAAGAAGTATGATGTAGATGAATATCAAATTTATTAAAAAATTAGCAACTCAAACTGGTTTAGAAAACGTGTTTTTAATCAACTGCGTTTATAAGGGCTTATTTAACATAAAACTTCGCTCATATTTTGCTCAAGAGTGTGAGCAGTTTTCAAAAACTCGTGACCTTGGTTAATTTCAGTATATTCCGACAAGACCAAACGAAAACTTTAATTTGGTTCTCAATTTTATTTATAATTTAAAAAATAATGAAAAAATTTGGTCTGCGCTGAAATTTTTCAAAATGTATTACCCACAAACTAGCGTGAAATTTCGAAAGCTTTAGCCCTACAAAATCTATATACACACCGATTTACTGCAATTTTAAAACTCAAATGAATTTTGTACAATTTAAAATATAAAATTTAATGTTCTTATTTTAATGAAATGTCTGTCTGTTCTTTAAGCTGCAGCCTAAGCCGGTGGGTCGATTTTCTTAAAACTAGGTACATAACGCATTTTGGGCATTTCCCCGACATATTTTTTTTTTTTTTAAACCGATAGGGAAAATTTCATTTTTCTCAAAAACGACTCGTACGATTTTGATCAACATTTTTATGTGAGCTTAAATTAGTACTATCTACTAATTGTATCTATCGATTAAAAATGTTATCTCTAAAAGAACCAGTTTTTTGGTTTTGACTATCTTATTATCTGTTCAACCGATTTTAATACATTTTCTAATAAATTTAAATAATATTGTATATTAAAATTTTCAAATGAAAATATACATTTTCGATTTTTCGAAGTTATCGATATTTCGAAAAAATATAATATGTAGGTAATTTTTTTTAAATCAATTTTTTATAAAAAAATTGCTTGCCAATTTGTTTCCTTTAAAAATTTCTGCGAAATTTTATATATAAAACATTTATTTTTTTAAAAAACTGCTCCAAAGATTTTAAAGATTTTGTTTCATGAATTGAGATTTGTTTAAGAAATCAGATGGTGTACATCACAGTGGAGTAAAATTAATTTCTAGTTATATTTATTTTTTAAACTGTTTGTTTCAAGTATACCTATGCGTGCAAGACGGTGCTATATTATTCATTTGTATGTAGGTACTCACATAAATTCTACTTTAAACTAAGCCACTTTTTTGGCAGGTCGCATAAAATATTACCAATTTATTTCTTTTAAAATCAGGTGAATAGATCTAAATATTCAATCAGACATAAAAATCACAGTGTGATCCAAGATAAAAGCAAGTTCGTGCGACCCAGTCGTGCATTTTATTTTTGATAAAAAATACTTTGATTTTATATATGAGAATTTAGGTAGTTTTACCGTTTTGTTTTTTTATGATTTTCTTTTCATTTGAAGTCTTGACTCTACCGACTTTATAGGCGTGCAAAAATAGACCCCAACCCCAACCCCTGCCATAAATTTTTCTTCCTGCCTTAAACTGACCTACAACACGCCCTATAGTTGTTTTGTATCTCTTCTATCTACGAGTCACCCTGTAAAAGTCAATGGTGCCAGCACATTATTTACACCATGCGACGACCCCCCGACAGCAGCATAATGACAACATTACACGTCACTTGCACTTGTCAATTCTTTTACAACGAAAACAAAAAAAAACAAGCCAAATTTAAAACCATTGTCGTACACGATGAACTAAAAAGGCCTTAGAATTGTGACATACGAGTAGGTACATAAATATATTTTTTGTATTTGCAAACACTCTTGATCCTTGTCCGATTTTTTTTTTTAAGGAAGTAGGTATACAGAAGCTGGGAAATTCTTTTTTAAGTTCTAGTCTTGGGCACACTTAAAAGGCTAAAAACAAAAACAAAAAACAAAATTTATTGGAACAACGACGATAACCGACAACCAACAACCGACCGACGCACGTTTTGTCGCCTTTTATTATTTTCCTCTGAAATAAATCATAAACTTTTGTAATAATTTTTTGGGAACTTTATCAAAATGTTGGGGTGCAGTATGGGGTGTTGTAGGATGGGAGCAGAGTGGCATTGTGGATTATATTGTAGAGGAACACTAAATTATGCTGTTCATATGAAGGTCACATTATTATGCAAATAATTATAATCTCTGCGTGTATGTGCACAAGGAAACTAAAAAAAGGGTAAATAATAAAGGCGAGGAGTGTAGTAAAATATAAGCAACAAAAATTAAGTAATTTTGAACTTACATGCGATAAAAGTATATAACAAAATTTTGGAAGATATCTTTACTAGTTGAAGAAGACTGTTTTTTTTTTAAGAATTATTTGTTTTTTTTTTTAAATTCTAACCAGAAATTCATACACTACATTCCTATAGAGATTTATACTTCAATTCGTGATGCCGTTTGTATTTTGTTTACTATTTTATAAATATAAAATATTAATTTAAAATTTAATAAAATTTGTTTTTAATTAAACACTTAACAACAAAACTAGAAGAGCAAAAAGAAATTAATCGATTTTACTTTTGATAAATTGTTTTTTTTTTTGTTTTATTTCATTTTTGTTTTGTTCTATACTATGGGTATAAATGTTTGTTTTTTTTTTATTGTTTAACAAGAAATTTTCACTCCGTAATCCGTTATCTTTTTCACTTTGATGGTAAAGGAAACTTCCTGATTATACCTTCACTGCTGTATTCACTCTTAATTTTTTTTTGTGAATTTAATTTCTTGATGTAAGTTTTTTTTCTTTTATTTTATAATTATCTCTAAAAATTCATAGTTGGATTTACATTTTGTTTTATGTGTAGACTTTATAATGGTGTCGAAATTTAACAAACATAAAAAAATTGTATCATTCTTCGGTTATCATAAACACACTGTATATAGTTAATATATATTATTTACGAATTTAAACAAATACAAAAATTATTAAATGATATTTATTATATATGTACTTTGAAAAGTAAATTTGAAAAAACCGTAGTCGATTGGTTTTTCTGGAAAATAAAACTCCGAAAGGAAGGAAATTGGCATATTTCTTTCGCGGAATAATATAAAGGGTAGGTATATTTTTTTTCCTCCTGTATTTATATCTTAAAAAAAAAACGTGCTGAAAGAAGCTTGGCAAAAGCTTTTCGAATGGTGTGTTTTAAGACTTGCGTCGTGGTGTTTTTTTCAAAATAATATATGACATTGAAGAAGTTGTTGTTTTTATTGTTTTTTGTTTTTTTTTTTTTTTGAACTTAGAAATTTTTTTGTTGGCGCGCAATTCCTGAGTGAGCCTATTTACCAGAGTGTATGCGCACAAAAAAGGACTTTTATGAGAGGATTTATGGGAAAGACGAATTGTGTGTTGCAGGTAGTATGCTGAATTTGGAATTTGGGATGACAGTGACAACACTGTGACATGCGTGCTTCTCTGTATCTGAGCTTTGCATAGTGAAACAATCAATGTTAACATTCATGGATTATCTCTATAGCTTTTTTTTCTACTTTTTTGTTGATGGTGTGTGTGTGTTATTTCCTTTTTTTTTATTTATTTAAAAACTTTTTTTTAATTTTGCTTTTTATTCTCTTTTATAAGTTGCTAAGTCAGGTTTTACGATTTATGTAATTTTTTTTAAATACATTTAATTTCATTTTATTTATTTTTTTTTTATTTTTTAAGAAAAAGAAAGCAACACTTCTCTATGCAAGAAAAGTCCTTACGCACAAGTGTCGTTGCTGCAAACACACGACAATGACAACGATTGGAAAATAACTAAATTTCGAAATGAGCGTAAAAAAACACGGTCATCAGTTTTATGAAAAAAAAATTGTTTAAATGAGGAAAACCCCGACAAAAGCTTTACTGGCGCTTAGAAAATTTCTTATGGTATCTACCTTATACAAATTAACATAGATATACATACACTCACGAACAAGAGTCAGTCAAGTCAAACTGTAGTGGAATATATCTACATATGTAAGAATTTTCTTTCGGGAAAATTATGTAGCTTTAGCTTTAAATAATAAAAAAAAAACAGAACCCTAATTTTGCACGCACTTACTCACGCACGCATAGACTGTGTGATGTTACCGAAAAATAACTCCTCGAAAAGCTTAATTTAAATACCGACACATTTTATTTTTTTTTGGCTTGTGATATGCATTAAGGGTTCCACTTCGTCTCTTTTAGAAAGTAATTTGAGACTTTGATAAATTCTGGGGAATTTTTTGCTTTTTGGGTTTATACTTTTCATTTAAAGATTGTCAACTCAATCCTAACCTAAGCATTGTAATCAATTGCCTATGAAAGTGGGTTTTTTCTTAACTGTGATGGTATGCGCATTGCGCATATAGGTTGCATAAATTTTCGTACACTCATATAATATATATTATATATATATATATATATAAAGAAGGTTTGAATAAGGCAACAACAAAAACGCCGCTATATTGAGGTGTTTAGATGTTTGGAGATGGCCAACCCGATCATGAGAAGATTCCTTTTTATATGCATAGGATAGGACCATTAGGGGTTCTGAAGAACTTGGTGCAACAGTGGCGTAGCTCGGGTTTTCGCCGCCCGGGTCAGAGTTATTGTTTGCCGCCCCTAGCAATTTTTTTTCTGATGCCTTTATTTTTAAAAAATCAAGTGAAACAACTTACCTTGTTATAATTTAGTTTTTTTTTTTTTTGAAAATACAATTGAAGTATTCAAAACTAGTTTTAATCTTTTAAAAAGATTCGCATGTTTCTTACAGTTCAATAAAAGGTAATTATAGATGAAATCGAAACTTTCTAATTATTTATTTTAAAGATTCGGATATTACGAGCAAAACTGTATCACCTATTTTAAAATTTTCAGAACAGTTTTTGACTGATTTTTTTTGAGTTTTTTACCAGTAATGAAAATTTGTAAAATTTGCCATCTTAAAAATGCTAACATTAGGTTATGCGAAAGTTTCATTTGACATTTCAGATTTTTTTGTACGAGAGTGAACATAAATATACGAAAAAATGACTTTATCCACTTATACCTGACTTACACCCTCTGTGAAAAATAGGCAGAAAATATAAAAACTAAACTTTCTAAAGCGAAGAAAAAATTAACCTGCAAATTTGAGAATTGTAAATAAAATGTGGCACATTCTAGCCTATTGCCCCATCCCCAAGCGGATAAAAATGACACAATTAACCGAGCAATAACTCCAGCAACTGTCAGTTACTTCAGAATATTACTAAATTTATGGAAAAATAAAATTTTTCGGTGATAAAAGTGAGCTTATATGAGCCAACTCATATCGAATCAGTGAAAACAAACCAAATGTTTTTATTTTTTTCGTAGTCTCACTCTCACGACTTACAGCAGGGTTCGAACCGCAGCAGTAGGTACTAAAATTTTGGAGCAACGACTTGTAAAAAAAATGAACTAAATCGAAAATTTCCTGAGTAGGTTTTAAAATTAAGGAAAATTACAAGTTTTCAAAAACCGTATTTTTAATATTTTTAACAAAACAAATTATTCTAAAACACATCACATAAATTCTATTCGTTTCACAACTGAAAAGAATTCAGATTCAGACGTTCAGATTTTGGTTTGGCTAAAGAAATTTTGAATTTTTCAGTGCGTAAAAAAAATTAGTACTAGATCTCAAAAGTGGCGGGGTAGATTTATTTTCCTTCTTAAAATTGAAGGATAATTGCAATTATTGACTGTGAAGCGTCACCGCTCAAAAACTTTTAAATAATTTCTTTGAACTGATTTTGAAGAAAAATGGATCAAAAAAAAAAAAATAAAATACATAAACAGAACATACAGAAATCTTTTAACACTAAAGCCTGTTTTGATGAATACATGTTTTGAAAAATTGCCACCTATCCCGAAAATTTTGGAAATTTGCCGCCCCTAAAATGGATCAAATGACAAAAAAAATATAAAAACAGAATATAGAAAAATCTTTTAACATTAACGTCTGTTTTGGTAAATATTTATTAAAAATTGCCGCCCCCTTGCAAACTGCCTTCCGGATTTTTTGAATTGAAAATGAAAAGAAAATATAAAAACAGAGCATATACACAAATCTTTTACACTAACGTCTGTTTTGATTAATATTTTGAAAAATTGCAATTGTTCTCTCGGTTATATTTAAAATTTGCCGCCCCCATATTTGGGAAATTTGCCGCCCCCAACCAAAGTGTCGCCCGGGGCCTGTGCCCTCCTTGCCCCTTCCACTGTACGCCACTGTGGTGCAATTTCATCGGTAACGGTCAAATTTTTCAAGAGTCTGATGATTATCGTATTGACCGTGACCCCATATAGCCAATAGTATGTCCAAGATGAAACATTTGAAGGGATTTTTCGGCATTTTTTTAGTTGTAGTGTGCGTTCAATCAATAGACGAAAAGGCAAATTATAGTCCAATCAATGTGTTCTATGTTTTTTGTTAAATTAAAAAAAAAAATTTTTGAATATAACAAAATTGTTTTTAACCACTTTTCGAAGGTTCCTTCGCTAACTTCATATTAATTTAGAAAAAAATACTCAACAAAAAAAAAATAGGAATAGAAATTATATCAACAAAATAATCAAAGACAAGCTTACAGCCAATTATTACGCTATAAACGATTCAATATAATAAGTCTTAATCCCTTTTCGAGAGGTTCCGAGGGCTAATTTCATGTGAATTCAGCAATAAACTCAACAAAAAAAATTGCATGACAAAATTCAAATTATAACATTCGACAATAGACAAGCTAACGGTAAAGTAATTATTAACCAATAAACACCTGGCAAAAATAACATAGAAAAAATTGAACGACAAATTTTATATTCACACAACTAATTATCGAATATAATGAACAGCAAGTTTAATAATAAAGAAAATTTCTACAAAAATATTTACCTAACAAATTGTAAACCCTTTACCATAGAGCGTGCTATGCTAATTTTATATAAAAAAAAACATAGAAAATATTGCAAATTATTATAAGCAATTATATCCATTTAGTATAACAAGTTTTTACCGCTTTTTAATTAGGTGCTTCTGTAACTTGATATCAACTTAAGCGAAGCTGTGAAAATAACATAGAAAACATTGAAATGATGATGACAAGCAGCACACAACTATAGGCTTACCATCCGTCAGGATTTCGCCTGACGCGTGTGGGCTGGAATATCATGCTGTGTGAGATGGGCTGTCATATTTTATTTCTCCACTATTATACATGATTTGTTTCCCACTTTTTTGACATGTGTTAATACTCAGTGGGATAGTGTGGAAGGGCTTTTACTACACCCAACAAGCTGTCATTTGAGATGACATAATATTTGGGATCGTTCAACACTTTTGTCTCTTTTTAATGAGAGCTATTAAGTCATTGAAGAGGTATTTTGCTACACGATTTTACAGCTGTTTGAATCCAGGAGTGATTCGCAATTACAAGTTTTGAAAAATAAGCAATGTTCTTGCTTGAAATCGAGATTTTTAGATTCGACACCTCAGATAAAAAAAATCGAACTTTTGGTCGAATCGAAAGTAAAATCTGAAAATGATTAAAGAATGCATTGAATTATAGAAAACGAGTCATTGTCATTAATAATAATATGAATATTTTAGGCACTCAAACAGCCATTTTTAGTTTTTGACACTGATTATTAGGTAAATCTTTTCGGATTAGCAGTGTAATTAAATTATTGAAGAGTGCACTTTTGTTCTCACCCTGAACTTTTAACTTTGACAACCTATTTGTCAAAATGAAAATAGACTGAATATGGTCTGTTTGATAACTTGAAATTTCATGCGAATTTGCATAAAATTTACAATTTGCTCTCAAAACCCATAGAAAAAAACCTCAGATTTTGGAATTTCTTAGCTTTTTTTCAATTTCACCTGTCGAATGCTTGAGTTCAGCATTCAGCTCGGTCTGCTCAGTTATTTTATTCTGAGCTCATAGAGCGCGCTCTGTACGAGCTCAGAACACGTTCAGAACGAAAAAACAAACACAAATTTGAAGCTCTGAATGTTCAGAGGTAAAAAAGAAACACAATTTTTTGTTTGACAGTTCAGGCTCTGCTCTGAACTAAAAAAGAAAAACGCCTATTAACATCCTTCTTCTGTGAAGTTGCAATACGAAATTAAATATCAAACAAACCAAAAAATAGAAAATATTATGATAAAGAGATTGTCAAACATTGAGTTGGGGACAGCGTTGCCGATGTGGCACGATCGTGCACTTTTTCATTTAAATTGCACTGTGGCACTAAATGATTTGATATGGCACTTTCATTTTGATATAAACAAAACACTAATTCTTAGAACGTTTATAAAGAACTTAATCGCATCCACTACTAATCTTCATCTGTTAAAATTTTATCTGTTTTGATTTAATATTTTTTGTTTGGGAAATTGGTCATTCCATGATTTGTTTTTCTTTAAATAATTGTGTTTGTGCTTAAAAAAGTGTTTAAACGATATTTGTCTAAAGGTTTGTCAATAAAACTGAAATAGTTTTGCAGACAACGCCATCGACGTTAAAAAGAAAAAATTGTAGCGGAAGTCGCACATTGAGTGCGAAGAATATCGTAATTTGAAAATATAATAAAAACTAAGTTGTTTAATGAAATGCAATTAATAATTTTTTTTTAAATAGAGTGACATTTTTATAATTTCTGTTGGTGGCACGCACTGACTTAAAATGACAATTTTTGCTGGCAGCGGTGGCACTTAAAAAAAATTATTTCCGGCAACGCTGGTTGGGGGGACAAATATTCTGTAGAGTCGACGACGACGCAGGCGTGTTATAAATCAGAAGGGGGATGGAAAAATGCATTTAAAAGAATATTTATGGTTAAAGGTGTTGAACGATGAAAATAGCAGCGGTTCGATACCCGAATGAATGTATTCAGCTGTATACAGGGTGTCCCGAAATCACCGCCTCAGAAGAAAACCATGAGTTCCTGAGGTCATTTCAAGTCGAAAAACTTAAGATGTAAATTTCTCGTTTTCGCTTCGTTTTCGACTTATAACGGTTTTTATGATATTTATTATTTATTCCTTTGACTGGCTCTAACATTGCCAAACTACAACCGATTTTTGAAATTTAAAATTTAAATTTATTAAAAAAAATAAAAAACAAAAAATAAAGGAAAATAAAAAAAGTGTGATATTTGATGAAAACGAAGTAAAACGAATAAAAAACTTACGCTGAGCGTTTAGTGTTTAATGTTAGAAAGAGTAAAGTAAGAGTAAGACCGTTAGAAGTTTTTTATTCGTTTTTATTCAAATATTCATATTTTCTTTTTTTTCCTTTATTTTTTTTAATAATTTTATATCTATTTTTAGGTAAAAATGTTAAGTATTTTTAAGAAAACATATTGGGCTTTCATAATAATAAAAAAAAATTATACTTAACGTGTTTTTGTGAAAAAAATCATATCGAAGTCAAAAAAACAACCTAAAAAAGCTTAAAAAATCTACTTGAAAATAATTTGCGGGAAAACCGTTATCCACACAGAAAAAAGTTGTATGGTAGATACAAATTTCTAACTGTTCTTGTTTAAATAAAAAAAAATTCAAAAATCGGTTATAGTTTGGCAAAGTTAGAGCCAGTCAAAAGAAAAAAGAATAAAATTCATAAAAACCGTTATAAGTCGAAAACGAAGCGAATACGAGAAAATTGCATCTTAAGTTTTTCGACTTGAATTGATCTCAGGAACTCATGGTTTTCTTCTGAGGCGGTGTTTTCGGGACACCCTGTATATGGTAAACTGACAATTTTCTTTACTTTGAAAGTTTTTACTATAAAATTCTCCATTATTTTAAAATATCTTTTAACTACCTATATTATATCATACTAAACATATTTTTACTTAATAAGGTCTCCAGCTGAACACGCCTATAACAATGACAGTTCATGCAAAAAAAGTAAACAAACATACAATTTTTACATTTTTAATAGCTGTCAAAGTGACATTTGGAGTTAGTATGATACTAACAGGCCGAATTCAGTGATTTTTAAATTATAAATAGGATGTTAAAAAGGTGGTACGATGTTTATACGCATTTAAAATTTGGAAAATCCTGCTTTTAACCTTGCATCATACCAAAATGTTTTAGCATCGTACTTTATACCTAAAATGAGTACCTACTTTTTTGTTTATTTTCAAATTGTTCTTTTAAGAGCGAGCGATTTTTCAAAAAGATATAGGTACCTAAAAGACTTTGATTTGTTGTTATTTTTTTTAAGATAAAAACTCCATTAGAACAAACGATTTCACTTTATTTTTTGGTACCTAATTTAGATCATTATAGTGGAATAGTATTGAGATTGTACCTACTTAAAAAAAAAAAGTATTGAAATTCGGGATTAATCTCGAATTCATGAATTTCGGATTTCGAAATTTTGAAGTTCGGGATATTATTGTTCCCTATACATAGGTACCTAAGGTATCTACAAATACGTAGGTACCTACCTACCTAGTTGTTTTATTCCAATGCACCTTATACAAACGGACAGACAGACAAGCTGTAACATAAGGTATCTATACCTAGGTATATGTTTGTTTTTTATATTTTTTTTCCCTTATTGTTGGATTATTTTCTACTCTACATATCCTAGCCTTTATCACAGCTTATGTAAATCACTCTATGCACTAGAAATTATTAAAATTTGTGTCTTTCATGTTTAAACCGTCGCAATAGAAAGTTCCTACATATCTAAGTACCCAAGTAGTACAAAATAAAAATATAGGTATAAATGCGTTTTTAGGAAGAATTTAGAATTGAAAAAAAAAAGAAAAAATAACAGAACCAGAAATTATTTACGAAGATACGAAAATACAATATAACGGAATAAGAATAACGGATACTCATTTTGTGACAGAGGGTGATAGCAGATAGTGATATTATAGAAAATATAGGGTAATGTTTATACTGCCTGTTTCTACCAACTTGCTAACTGCTATCAAAATTATTTAAGGGATGAACAAATAATATTTCTTACACATCCCCTTTATGCTTATGCTTCCAAGTTCCAACTCAACCGAACCGAACATAGCAGCATTACAGCATAGCGGCAGCAAGTGGCAAAAACTTACCCTTTAAAAAGTATGACAACGATAAAGAACGACGAAAAAAAAATACGAACAGGAAGGACGAGGACTAAAAACTAGCTCTCAATGATGATGAGTGTATTGGTATAAAATAAATGTCTGCGCATATTTTTATGTGTGTGTTGTGCTATGTTAGACGCACTGGTGTGTTATTCTGCTGTGCTCCTCTAATATTCTACGTCCTCGTTCGTATAACAGAGCGAGCGAATGCAAGAGTAAACTTCTCAATCCTCCTCAGTCTTAGTTTAGTTCGTTTTGTGTAACGAACATTTTGGGGTTGTCGTTGTACCTATATTTAAGATTATTTATTTACTTTTATTATTATTTAAAAAATACAACAAACAAGAAATCTAAACTCGACTTGAATAATAGTTAAACAAAATATTGTTAAACAATAACGAACACTGGCTATGTGAAAAACAAAGAACAAAAAAAAAAAACAATAAATAAAAACCTAAAAGTGATTGCAAAAAAAAAAAACAAGACGTCATCTAATTATTATTCATCCCTTACACGGTTACACGGGGGTATCATCACCATAACAACCCCATGGTCTTTTTGGTATTGTGCGGTACAACTACGAAGGGTACTTCTTATTATTTCTCTGCTTAAATATTTTCTTTTAATGAAAAGAAATTCCAAAAATTCAAAATTCAAAATGTTTTTCTCCTAAAAACCAAAACCGAAAACAACCTGTAATTTAAAATTTTCAATACCTTAATTTTTGTCTAAAAGAAAGCTCGTTTTTAGAACTTGTATTTCCGCCGAACCGAATTATAAAAAAAAATGAAGTAGTCAGGAAATCGGGTTAGAATTATGCATCACATACGAAGGCTACGAGTACTACCTAAACATGCTTATAAATTTAAATAAATTAATTAACCGATTATACTAAACATTAACCGTTGTCGTCGTTATAAAACTCGTGCTGAGACAAAAGGAACATATTCCGATATTTATTTTTCAAAAAGAAAAAAAAATACCCTTTTCTCGGAAGTGATGTGTTAATAATTTATAATTTAAAATAAAAAAAAAGTGTAGTGTACCATAGAAAGGGAAAAAAACTACCCCTTCTCTATAATATCCCAACCCCCAACAACACAAGGGGGGAAATATTCTCAAATATAAATAGAATACTACGACTAGAATAAGGATATCTACAATTTTTGTGATTGTGATTTTAAACAAAAAAAAATAAATAAATACAAAAAACCAAACCAAGGATAAACAAAAAAAAAAAAAAAAAAAAATATGTAAGCGGAGAAGGATAAGTAGGATTCGAGTAGGTTCATAAGCTTTTGTTTGATATAGTTTTTTTTTAGATTTTTTTTAGTGCGAAAGGCTTCATAGGTTTGTTCTTTTGCGTTCAATCCATCATGCACTTTTTGTGTCCTTTTGCTACAAATTATTCATACTTTTTTGCCTACCTAAACAACACCTACATAGCTATAGTATAGGTATAGTAAGTAATAATATGAAGGTTAGGCACGCAATTGATGTGCACTAGCGGTACGCTAGCCGTAGCGGAGCTCTCAATCTCGAATCCTGCCAGTGCCTGATGGTGGTATAATGATCATGGGGTTCCCTCTGCGCCTTCCTTCCATATAAAAGAGGTTTTTCTGTGTGTATTTTATATTTTTTTGTTTTTGAAATCTGTGAGTGTGCCTGTGTGTATGTGTGTGTGTGTGTGTGTGTGTGTGTGTGTGTTTGAGTATGTCATGAGTGAAATTTTTGTTGTGCTGTCTGCTGTGTCCTTTGGTCATCAACTGCTTGTCTTGTCCTGCTGTCCTGTCATGGATAATACGTCAGAAATATTATTTCAAATACAACTTGTTTATAATTCTTACTTTAAAAAAAAATATAAGAAAAATCTAACTGCTAACGTCAAATTGCAATCTTGACAAAATTTTACACAGAATAATAAATTAATTCTATAAGGTTATTTTGGAATTAGATGTTGTTTTGAAAGACAAAAAAACTTCAGTATAGGTATCTATGTATTTATTTGTGTAGATGCATGTAGATGTAGAGAGATATACCTATTTATCTTCCATATGAAATGAAAAATGATAGTATACGTTCTGCAATCAGTTTTTTTTCATGCTACCTATAGGATTGTTATTTCACTTTGAGCATTACCTATACCTACCTATTATTCGGTAAAGGTAGAGAGATAGGACATAATATACGAACCAGGTTGATGTTTTGATATTAAAAAAATGCAAAATTTTATGAGACATCTCGTGTGTAGGTCCTACCTATACCTTACCTGTAATGAAAAATTATTGAAGGTAGGTAGAATATTTTATATTTTCCCGCCATGTTAGGTATAATTTGGCTGCGTAATACCAACAATTTGACGTCAGTTGAGTTCTCAGATTTAGATGAATACAAAATACACATAGGGTCATGAATGGCTGCTACCTAGGTAGGTACATGTAATTTTGATAAGAACTTTAAAAAAGACACCTTCGGTTTTCTTAATTTTAATTTAAGAGATTACAAAATGTAACCAAATATAGATAGGTTCCTTCCTAAAATTAAGAGAAAGTTGTTAGTTGTTAGTTGTTAGGTAAGTAGGTTTTCTTTAAAGAAACAATAAAATAAATTACCTATACTACCTATATGATAGAGCGTGGCAGAGACGCGTTATTTAATATTTTAGACGATTTATTATTTTTAGTATGATGCATGGTTAAGAATAGGATTTTCCAAATTTAAAACGAATAGAGCTTAGTACAGACGTCTGTCAGTAAAAAAATGTCCCAAATGTCTTACAATCGTGTGAACTGTGAACTTACTATTTTGTGTGACAATATAGCTAGAAACGTCATTGTCAGACGATAGTCAGATGACAATCTGATAGTAAAATTCACAAAAAATTCTGCACTGACCACTACGAACAAAAATTTTAATTTTTCTGACAATATCTGTCAACAGAACGACCAATTGTCCTTAAACAAAAATATCTGCCAACCGTGTCAACTGACAATTTTCACCCAGACAATATTTCAGAAACGTCATTGTCAGAAATTTGTCAGCTTACCATCTGATAATGATATAGGTACCTATTATAAGATTTTGGGACAAAATCTACCAACCGTGTGAACAGACAATTTCTCATTGAAAGGTATTTGGTAATGTTAGCTCATTGACAGCTCTATTATCAGAGCACTGACAGGTCTGACAATAATATTGTAAGCTCTGGCAATCGTATCTGTACTTAGCTTAAGCATCGTAGGTATAATAACTTTCTCACATTTTGTTAAATTTAAATGCCTGCCTACATGTTTAAAATTTGGCTTTAAATTGAAATTAATTTATATATAATTTTTTTTATCGTGACATAAGGATTTTAAATCCGTTTGTGAGTTTCAGTCACAAAAATGGATTATAGTTCGTTGAGCAGCGCGATTTTTGTGTCGAAACGTACCTATTGACTTTGCGTTAATTTATATAGTGATTGATGTGAAAACAAACAAAATATGCGTCTTAAGATTCTGTCTGTCAAAGTTCATATTATGTTAAAAACAAATTGGGCTAAAATTTTTATAAATTGGCATTTTTGGGAAGTTAACGAACAGAGCTAATGGTCACTGTCAGACTCATTTGAAATTTTCAAATTTTTTAGTTTTTGGCATCTGACCTTTTATTATTACAAATATGTAGCGTGTGGTGTTTGGATAGGAAAACAAATTATGCTACTTTTTTTTAAAAAGTTTCATATTTTTTTTGTATGATTGGAACTGCGATATAGAATTTTGGGCACCCACAATACGTATTCCTCCAAAAATACTAGGTTTTATATAGTCCATTGAAATGTCACAAAAATTTTCCCGAACCTCGCATTTAGTATAGGACAAAGTTTTTTTTTTAATGTATAGGATGCATCAGGGGCTGTAACCCCCCTCCTCCCATTTGGCCGCCATATTGAAAGGGGGGAAAGAAACCCCTTTTCACAAAATTTTGAGATATATAGGTGTGACAAACAAAATTTTAGACAATTTTTGTAGAAAATTTAATTCTCTGCAATTTTGATGAAGAGACTTTTTACCGTTAAATTGAAAATAAAAAAGATATAGCCAACAATCGACGAACATTTTCAAAAAAAATTATTTTAAAGGGTTATAACTTTTTTTTCTAGTTTTTTATTGAAAAAACACTTCAGAGGTTTTTTGTAGATCATTTTATTGCGAAAAATTTGGTATACCCAGTTTTTAAATTCCATCATTCTACAATGGGTTCACACCAAGAAGTAACAATTTTTTAAAATTTTCTAAAAAATTGACTTAAAACAGAAAAAAAATTATTTAAAAACAACGGTTAAACTTAAAATGTCATGATATACCTTTTTTCAATACCTAATTCTCGAATTAAAAAAGTTAAAGTCCATTTTTAACATTTTTCCGGAGAGCAACAAAAACTCTTAAAAGAATTTAAAAGAATTTGAATCACTATGCCATTTTCGTCATAATATGAATTTTGTTCCTTAAGGAAAAGGAATATAAATAGAAAAAATGAGTATAAGGCAGAATTGTGCGCCTCTGCTTATACCAATACCAAATCATCTTAAGTCGAATTAAGATGTTTTACCTTTTCAGTCTTACATCCAAACATTATAATTAGTAACAAACTTTTTCTATTAAATTTAATGAAAAAAAAAAAATTGTATTTATATAGATTTATCACTTTAATTGGATTAATAAAGCTTTTAATAATAATAATAATAACCTTTTCAGTCAAGAATTTTTTGTTTTGGTTACATTACAACGTAGAATTTTAGTTACGCTAAAGGTTGGGGATCGAATCACAGCCAATATGCCAATTTAAAATAAAAAAAATCATTTATCTCTTACCTTATGCCGTTTGGATTCCTCTAGCCTCTTTTCCTCCCGACAACACTCATATACAGGAACGGTTCAGAGTTGTTTATTTAAATCTGCATGTAAGCTTATTTATTTACAATTAAAGAAATAAACGTATTTCATGTATTTTTTTATTTTTTGTATTTTTTTTTTTTTTTTTGTTAAATCACTATAAGATGACGTTTGGGTCTGTTAACATTGCTAGTGTTGTTGACATCAATCAACGATGGTGCTCCTATTTTACATGTAGGTATACATAATAGGTATATTTGCATGGTCCTTATAAAGGTCACTGTTATTTAATTCTGATAAAAAAAAATACCCCCCATCATACCACGTGTTTATAAACGACTTTAAGGAAAATTATGTCCCTTAAGTTAGGAGAACAAATTTGTATATGACGTCATCATTAGGCGGCGCACTTATTAAGTGCTAATTAAGTACCTATACCCAACTACAAAATTAAGTGCTCCAATACTTTTGTTGTAAATTTATGCTAACTTGATTTCGAGTTAGGAAGTTTATAGGAAGAAACAAAATTATTTTTATTTAAGGGCCCTACACACGATCAATGTTACCTGACAATATTACTTGAACGAGCCTTGATTCAGTTAAAATTGATTGTCAGTAGGCACTTCAATTTTCGTCACAAGTAAAATTGATACATTGAACAAACACAAAATTATTTTGATTTTCTTCAATGTTCAATGACATAATATTTACGGTGTGTAGTGTGTTTCAATTTTGTCTAATATTATCTGATTGTAAAAGGTTAATTTTGTTCAAGATGTCTGATTTGCAACAGTGTTCTTGAGATTTTTTTTTAAATAAACAGCCTCAGATCCAATTTTTTGGCTAAATTAACAAAATTAACAATTCTTAAAAGTCGTCAGCAGGAGAGGACGAAATTTACCAGTCAACATTATGGTATTTCAATTAATTGTTCTGTCTGAAAAACTCCAAGGAGTGGATTCTGCAGCAGAAAATCGACTTCCTATAGTTTCCCAGATTTGAATTAGGAAGATACAGAAAGCAAAATTGTCAATCTGCATTGAACTCCACGCTTGTTTTTTATCAATGTTACCTGATGAAAAAAACGTTGATGTTACCTGACAAGTAAAATTGATGATGTGCAGGGCCGTTAAAAAACCACTCAAACGATTTTTTAAATTTTGTTTCTTATAAATTAAGATTTGTTTTCATTCAAAATTTTGTAAGGCATTTATTGAAAAACGAAATTAAAATTTTTATTTAGAATTAAGAAAATTTTGGTTCAATTTTATTAATATGTATACGGATATCCTAATTATTATATAAATTACCTATGACAGTATCTATTGAAGCAAATGAGCGCTTCTGTATTATATAGAAAGGTTCAGTGACGTGCATGCCTGTTGCCAGTGGCGGATCCAGGATTTGGTCATGGGGGGGGGGGGGGGGGTCCAACTACAAATAGAAAACTTAAATAAAAAAAAAACTTGCGTTGGCTTTGTGCTACATTATTTATGTGCTTGAAGTTAGCCGCCATTTTCGATTTTCACAAAAAAAAAAACAAACAAGCACAAAAAGTGAGCATGTATGTATAAATTTAAAAAAATCGAAATTTTGAAGAAAAAAATTGCAAATTTGCGAATTAAAAAAAATATTTACGGCACAATGGTAACACAAGTTGAGCACAATATAGCGAAACTTTATGTTTTTTGAAAATTTTTGGCCCTAAATGCTGTAAATATGCGAATAATTTTTTGAGAAAAATACAGCACAAATTTGACGTTTTTCAAATCGTAATTTTGCAAAAAAAAATTCACCCCTTAATTTGCAAATTTGCGAATTAAAAAAAAATATTTACGGCACATGGTGACACAAATTGAGCACAAAACTCAAAGATCCAAGTATTGCAACTGCTATTGCATTAAGGCTTAACTACATAAGCCAAAAAAGTGAAAAAGTGCAAAAGTGAAAATTTTCAAACTCATTTTAGGATAGTGTTTCTGACTGGAAAACTTATAAAAATCATGCAGAAAGCTTAAATTTTGGTTTAAAAACAAATTAGTGTATTCTTTTTCACAAAACAACGGCGCTAGCGGTAAAAAAAATATTTTTACTTTTGTACTTCAGTACTTTTTGGCTTATGTAGTTAAGCCTTTAGTTTGCATTGTTTTGGCACATCCAAAATGAAAAGGATACAAATTATATAATTACTATATAATTTTTTAATATATAGGTATTATTGAATACAACACCTCAATTTTTTTTTTTTTTTTTTATTGATAGTGATGGTGCTAATTTCAAGGTAAGTTCCTTCGCAAAATTTGCATCTGGTTTTTTCTTTCTCATTTTTGTATCATTTTTTGAGATCAAAACAACACAACTTTAACTTAATTTTGTAAAAATTTCATCCTTAAAATTTGCAAATTAGGAAAATTTTCAAAAATATTTACGGCACAACGCAGCACATCAACATAGATACCTTAAGCTAATAAGTTTCCCTCATAAAACTGTTACGCAATCCAATGTAAGTAGTTATATAATTATATTCTTTTTTCCACTAAGATGCATTTGAAGTTTTGGAGGTATACCTATTCATTACAGTTGAAGAAATTTTTTGGCGAAATTTTATAAAAAGATGGGCTTTCTGGAATTTAGTAGGTCAAACGTAGACCAGAGAAATAAATATTTAATAAATAAATAAATTAATATAAAAATATTTGGTTTGAATGCTCATGGAGGGATCCGGACCCGAAAACCCCCCCGCGTGGATCCGCCACTGCGGCTGTTGTTATAATACATAATGCACCATACGTCATATAAAATAATTTACGCTTAAGCACACCTTCTTGCACGCATGAAGCGAATATTACATTACATTGATGGGCAATGCAATTGGAACCCCGTTGTTAACAAAAATGTCATTCTATTCCTATTATCCCCTGTTGTTCTTTCCTGGAAGAATATGGGTTCGATATTTCTAATCTTCTTGTGCTTACTCATTTCTTCGTAAATCCAACCGTAATGACAGCTATCATTCGCTAAATGGCAACAATATTTCAGAAACTAAATTTGCTAGTTGCAATCTCTGGATTGAATTTTTATTATAAATATGTTTGTTTTTTTGTATGCTTAGTTAAGCAGGGTCAAGTTAAGTGCGGTTGGCCTGCTATACTCTGTTCAATTTATATTTGTAGTACAGGGATGAGGGAAGATAGGATATTTGCCTTTCAGTCTGACTATTATGGATTTCAATAAGATATCTTCATTTTAAAGCTCTTACAGGGTTGCCGTAGTGAGCATTTAAAATTGCCGCAAATCTCACAAAAATATCGATAGAGTTACCAACTACCTATTTATTAATATACGCTCATTTTATAGTCAAAAGCAATGATGACCTAAATAAATTGAATCTATCTTTTTCCACACCTCTCTAAAAGACAATATCCAACAATTGTATAACTGCATTTTAATTTGTAACTGTTTTTCCACACATAAAAGGAAAAACCTTAAACATGAAAACAGAAAAACACCAAGCCCCAACACCTTTTTCTCTTAAGTAGAAATATTTGCTACCAAAAGCTCTAAAAAAGCTTAAATCCTGAAAGTTACATATAGCAAAAACCAAAGAAAATGCCATAAGGATTTTCACCAACTAGGCAATGGTAACTCTGATTCAAAGTGTGTTTTTTTTTTCTTAATAAACGCAATGTCAATAAGGGTTGGTTGCAAATTGGCGATCAGTCTCCTAGTCAGTGTGGTCACTTCCTATTTAAAAAAAAAGGTAGATAAAGCTAAAACAAAGTGGTAGATTCAGACTTTCCGTGGTAGAATTAATTTAAATAAAGAGAGAAACAAATTTAGTTTTTAGTTTTTATTTTTATTAAATATAGATACAAAAGAAATAATGTAGGTACCTTAAGTAAATTAAGTTAACTTAAACTCTTATCATTTTCTTTTGAAGAAAAATGAAATCACAATTATTTGGAATCAGTTTATTTAAGCACAGCCGTAAGTATAAAATATATGTACATACGTTCATATAAAGAAAATATATAATTCTTTAATTGAATATTATATACCAATTTTTGTCAGATACAGTTTTAAAATAAATTTCATAGTTTTTCAAATTTACCATCAACAAATTTAAATTGTAAATAAAAGCGAATAATTTCTGCAGATGGAATAAATATTTCACATTTATTTGTCATTTCTTTTGCAAAAATAATACATCAAGCTGGTTTGTTTTTTTGTTTTTAATATCAATCGATCGCTTTAAAAATCAAATTTTTTTACTTACTTTTCAGACGGTTTAATTAAAAATGTTCGCATTTTAAATTTTTTCACTTGAAATACAATTGACTTCCACTGACCACTCTTCTAGAAAATTTCGAAAACAATAAACGTTTAACTGTTTACCGTTAATACGAAATCCAAGTAAACAATATTACTCTTTTAAAATAAGGCACACAATCTTAGGAGTAAGTGAGTAGGAAGTAGGATCTACTTATTTTTCTTAAGCAGACTAGAACTTTGTTTTTTTACAAAATAAACGTAGGTATGTACCTTATGCGGAAAAAAGAGAAAACGATAGGTAGATACGCGTATGCAAAATGACAGATGAAAGCATTCACATTGAGTAAAAAAAGCATTGTGAGATAAAGCCAATAAATGTATTCAGGTAAAACAGCATAAAAAGTGCAGAGAAAAAATTTTTTTTTTCAAAAATCGAAGCAGATATTTTATTTATTTTTTTCTGGACGAGTGAAAAGGGGTAGAATTTTTTACTTCCGGGGTAGAAGTGGTAGACTATGAAAATGTTGGAGAAAAGAGGTAGATCTACCACAATTGTGGTAAAGTGACAACACTGCTCCTAGTCCTTTCAACCGGGGAGCAGATAGGTCAAGTTTTGATGGAATGTACGTGAGCTCAAAGAAGATTACACAATCAATTTAAATGTAACTCAGTGATTCTGTTTCTTATTTCAGTGGCAATTTCCTAAGTCAAGGTGCCACGCAAGCAGCAGCAGGCACCAGTGTTTCTGAAAAAGCTCTCCCATAAGGCCTGTACTGCAAATACAAATTGAACAGAGTATAGTCGAGCTATTTAAAGTAGCAACAAGAGATGATTTTGTTAGAAAGAATTTTTCATTTGTAGAAAGGTCTGGGAATTTACAATTCAACACGATTGGTTGGTTGGTTGGTTAATTGAATCGGGTCGAAATAAAGTAATATCACTTTGGATGGAAATAATTTAAGAAACAAACCTCGTAGAAGCATTTGGCTTTCAGTTTCAGAAGATTTGAATACCGAAACGACGGTGGTCAGTTGCGAATTATTGTAATGATTTACCCAGCGTTCGATCGAAATTAAGTAAAATCACATTATAGGTATTGAAAAAAATATTTTCAAATTTTTTATCGTGCGATATTCCGCGATGGAAAAGGAACTTCCGGATGAATAAATTTAAGTTTTCTAGAGCAAATGTTCAGCCACTACTACTCGTATATAAAAGAACTTAACAAGGATGAAACATACATTTTTTTTTAGCAATGTATCAAAAGTTAAAAAAAAGTGTATCGAATTGTAGGTACTTTTTGATTTTTTTTCCACAAATAAATTTTTTTTCTGAAGAATAACACCAAGATAAGTAAATCTTTTAATATGAGAAAAAATTAAAATATTCATATACAACGATTTATATCCATTTATAAACTGAGATTTAAGTAGATCCTTATCTTAATAAAATATTAAATTTTTAAACCACACAAATGTGTTTTTGGTTTTATTTTGAAATATAAATGAGAAAAATAATTTTGTTCCTTATAATAAACGTTGTTATTAATTAACTCGGGCCTTATTTCCATTTATAATTGGGAGTTAGCCCCAACAAAAAAAAAATGAACCCCACGGGTTTTATGGCCATTCGAAAGTGGAATTAACCCCTGCGGGTGTTAATTCCCATTCAATTGGGAACTAACCCCCGCGGGGTTAACGCCGAGGGTGTTACGGCACTCCACAGTCATTGTGATCCTGTTTGTTTTATTATGAGAATCTGATCCAGATCAGATCATGTGGATAATAAAATGCAGCTAATCGACTTAAAATCGATGTCTTTCGATCTGAGTCGATTTCCCACGAGGAATCCACATCCTAACATGTGCAATTTTTGATGACAGCTGTAATAAATGTCACAATCTTTTCTTTTCGTTATTCCTGATCCTATCCATCGTATTTCCTGGATCTCGGTAATGTCTGTTTTGTACCGCTAGAAGACAGATTAAAGTTTTTGAGTAGCACCTGGCGTATAGAGTGTTCTTACATTCCAGGTGCATACTCGTAGATCGTAGACCATTTTCGTTCCGGGTCTAGTTGCCATTTGAGGGGGGTCGTTATCCGTTAAAATAACATATATATATATTAGTATATTTAGGTTACTATAAATAAATACTTAAACTGTATTGACACAAAATGACAAAATTATATCGAATTTAATAACTATGTATTTGTGTGCTTTAGTAAAGTTGAATGTATCGAAAAAAAAGTACAATTGTATCGACTTTTGCAACCATGTCCTTTTGTTATTCGTTTTCTACTTTTTTTATCTTCATAACAATTCAATATAATTTTTTTTTAATGATTTGCGACCAAATTCGAAAATAAAGGCGATCAAGCTCAAATTTTTGCTCATTTTTCGTTTATTATTTATACTTGCTTATTACATAAATAATTTTGTATAAAATTTCAAGATAATATAAATTACAACTAAAATGTTTGTTATAAAAATATAATGGAAAAAACGTACAAAATCTCAATTCATATACTTTTTTTCTTTTATTTATTTGATTTACTTTAATTATTTTATTTATTTCATTGATTTTATTTATTTTATTTATTTTATTTATTTTATTTATTTTATTTATTTTATTTATTTTATTTATTTTATTTATTTTATTTATTTTATTTATTTTATTTATTTTATTTATTTTTTTTTATTTTTTTTTATTTTATTTTATTTTATTTTATTTATTTTATTTACCACCCCATTTTTCGTACACAGACAACGTCATCTTTTTTGTGGACCAAAATCGGATTGTTTTGCGGTTGTTTGTTTTGGTCCTGTCGATGAAAACTTGGCCGTCTCTAGATCACCACTTGCTCGGAGGTTTGGTTCACCTTTTTAAGAGGTCACGTACAAGCTAGGTATTGGTTTTCAGATTTAGAAAAATCCACCAATATTTTTTGGTTCGATTCTGGAAATAAAGCCATCCAATAAATTTTTTTTGGTTGGTTAACATTCCGTTCGGATATTCTGGATAAACATTGTCTTTTCCATACATTCCAGCCATTAACATGTAAAGAAGATATTAAAAATTATTATTCTATATTATGTAAGTCACTTAGAATATGTATTTGCACCTACTCTTTTTGATAAAAAAATATTCAAATGAAGCAAGAATATTGTAAACAAACGAACACTTAACGGACTTACCGCGATTAATTATTATAATCAAAAATTATTTTCGATTTATTGCCCGACGTTTCGGCAAGGTTGCACTTGTCGTGATCACGGGTTGACATATGGCTTGTGGGATGGGTGTTGTTTATTCTCTTATTCTTTTGATCTCGTTCGTAGATTGTACCGGTGCTTCTGTGCTTGCAGTTGAGATGGTACATGTTGTTGCAACTGCATTGATTGTTGTTGTTGTAATTTTTGATATTCTTGAGAGCAGGCACAACTAATAGCATCAGCTGGTAGGTTGTTTTGATTTTTTTGTTTGTTGTTGTTGTTTTTAGCTTCGATATTATTCAGCTTTAATCTGTTTATCAGAGGATCCCATGCCGAGGAGAGATTAAATCTTTGATCACGATTGAAATTTGAGTGCATTTTTATTTCGATTGCCTCTCGCACCAATCTTGGAACATAAAATCTTTCCGTGGAAATTGATTTAGCTAGATCAAAACGTATAAAGTGATCCTCATTATAAGCTAAATGCTCACATATTGCCGATTTGGTTACTTCGTTCTTTTGTATGGCTTTTATATGTTCCTTTAATCTTGTGGAAATTGCTCGTTTTGTCTCTCCTATGTAAGATGAGCCACAACTACAGGGCACCGAAAAAACTCCTGGATTTTACAGAGGAATTTTATCTTTTGGAGATCTTAGAAGCTGGCGGATTTTTTCCGGTGGCTTAAATATTGATTTTATGCCGTGCTTCGATAAGATTCTTCCAATTGCTTCAGAAACGCCTTTTCTATACGGAAGGAATGCTCTTTTTTCACTTTGTTGTGTTTCATTTTCTGAAGCTATTCTTTCTTTCGGTGTCCACGACCGTTGTTTGGAACTATAACCATTTTTCAAAAGAGCTGCTTCAACAAGTTTCAACTCCTCTTCACGATGATCATTGTCACAGATCGTATTTGCTCTATTAACAAGAGCTGACACCACGGATGTGAAATTTGACGGATGGTGATGAGAAGCGGCATGCAGATATCTGTTGGTGTGGGTGGGCTTCCTATATACCGTGTGTCCTATGGTTCCATCTTGTTATTTTATGATTTTAACATCTAAAAATGCCAACGAGTTATCTTCTTCAACTTCCATTGTAAATTTTATTTTTGGATGTACCTAATTTAAGTGGTTAAGAAATGCATCGACATCATTTTTGTTGAGGATACAAAATGTGTCGTCTACATATCTTTTCCAAATAATCGGCTTTATTGGAGAAGTCTCTATTGCCTTAATCGCGGTAAGTCCGTTAAGTGTTCGTTTGTTTACAATGTTTCATTACCACGATAAAAAAAAGTCTAAAATCTACAATTGAAGCAAGAATGTAGGATAATTCAACGATATTTAATATTATACTGACATTTTTAAGAATTCAAATTGCCTGCGATTACTGATATTACCAGATTTAAGATTTTGTCAGATTTTGATCAGTTTTGGGCGTATCAAGGTTGTTGTTTTCGAAAAACGGAAACAAAAATACTGGGAAATCGGATATACGAACCAAATAATACAACTATAAGTATACAATACTTTTTTAAGTTGCACTCATTAAGGCGTATTAAGGTTGCTGTCTGCGAAAAACGGAAACGAATATACTGGAATCGAATACATGAACCGCATAAATTGACTAAAAATATGCAATTCTTTTTTAAAAATTAATTTGGCGGGAAATTTAAAAAATTCATTATTTTGAGATAAAATTGCCCGGGAGAATTTTAATTGTCGTCAATGAAACAGTCAATCAATTTTTAACTCCATGACTGCTCAATCACCGACTCAAAAATAAATCCTCCCATGTTTTTCTTGGTTGGATTTTGCGATTTTGATCAATATTTTAAATAATACTTTCTAAGGCGATGCAATTCCTTTACATTTGTTCGCAGACAATTTGATATATACTTTTAGGAAATTTTTGATTAAATTTGAATTTAACTGTATTTTTAGGTTAATAATAAGTGTAGCCGTTTATTACAATCTCAAATCTCAGAAAACTTTTCCTAAATAGACCGTTTTTAAAAAAAATTAATTTGCGTCAGAAATCTAATTGCAAAATGTTTTTAAAACGCAAACTGCAAAAGTCAACTTTTTGAAAACTCAAAACGGAATTCGTAGATATACTAGATCATTATTTTTGATAATTAAGTTAGCCACAGTCATTTCGTTGGATAAATACGTAAAACTGCTAAGTTCAGTTTTGCAAATTTTACAGGAGAGCGAAAAAACAAAACAAAAATTACCTACATAAGGCAAAAACTGATTTTCTCTTTAGGATTCTGCAACAACTAAGATACATTGGACAGAAGTAAGCTATTTTGTGCAAAATGTGTTTCTTCAGTAAATGGGATCGAAATATCAATTTCGGCCAATAGTCTAAGTCCACTTTTGGCCGAAATTTGTATTTCGATGCTTTACGTATTTAGCCGACGATTTGTTTCATAACATCGTTTGCGGCACAACTCTGCAGTAAAACAAAATCGAGTTAACGACAAAAATATTAATTAACCAGAGAACGTGTTCAAAAACATCAAATGAAAATCGACTGACGTTGCGGAAGCAGGACTATAGCAATACATAATATCTGCGTCAAAAAATGACGATAATTTTGACATATCAAGTTGACTTTGATGTGACGTTTTCAAAAACGATCATAGAAATGAAAAGAAAAACCAACAAAAAAATATGTAATTAGCGGTCAATTTATAATTGGAAAATGTGGGTGCTATCAAAATAGCAAATTTTAAAACAAAAAATACTTATTTGAGCGGTACGTGTATAGAATATAACTGTTACAAATGTACAATCCTATCTATTATCGCTCTGATTGTTTTCGTTGTTAATTGGCTGTTTTATAATCTGGCAGAAAAAGGCACTTCAATTAAGAAAGCTGAAAATAATCTTAATTTATGAACCAGAAAAATTTAAAAGGGTTAGTTTGTGAAGATCCTTTCCATTAATCGAGGAAGCATCCAATAGGAACGATATTAAATGTCATGCCAACATAATAAGAATTCAAACTGACATTGATGAGATTTGATAACTGATGTTAGTAAATTTAAAATTTTCTCGGTTTTTGATTTTGATCGTTTTTGGGCGTATTAAGGTTGTTGTTTTTGAAAAACGGAAACAAAAATACTGGGATATCGAATATACAAACCTGATAAAGTCCTATAAATATGCAATCCTCTTAAAAGTTATTCTCATTTAAGCTGATGTCTTCGAAAACGGAAACGAAAATACTGGTATATCGAATACACGAACCTGATAATGTCCTATAAATATGCAATCATAAAAAAAAAAACTAATGTTGGCGGGAAATTTTGAAAAATTCGATATTTCGAAATGAAATTTTGATAGAAGATTATTAATTGATTACTGAATTATATACTAAACCCTTACTGTAACTCATTCACTAATTTATAATTTATTATGATGAATAAATTTTGTATGACATATTACAGTTAATATGCCCTATCTATAACAATTGTAGTTAACTTAATAATTTTTTTTCTTTCAGACATGTTGTGGGACAGTGGTATTAACCAAGAGATCATATAAAATAAAGGTATACAAATACAAATATCGACAAACATACAGTGATTCACACTTTAAGCGAAACAAAAAAAAATTTAATTAAATGATGTTGTGATATTAAATTAAGTTCACATGGATAAAGCAATACATTCAATTAGCATAGCTGAAATATTTGTTACACCTAGACTGAAGTGAAAAATAAATAATTCAAAATTCGTCACCAATATCGGATACCAACAACTGTCTCGTGCAAAATGAGCATGGACTCAATAAGTGAGATTATCGATCAGCAAACACTGAACGATCAGCTTGTTATCGACACATCAGATTTGACGACTGGCTCGAGTGGCCATCATCATGAAGGTGGCGGTACAGTTGTTATGGTCCGCACGATAATCGATGGCATTTCGTCTGTATCGCCACCCCAACACCATCAACAGCAACATTCGCATCCAAATGCCAATCAACAACATCAACAGCATCACCATGTAAACCATCATCATATCCACAACAGTCATCATCAACAGCAACAAACACAGCAAGCGAACAGCAATGGACATCATCATCCCCAGCATCACACGCACCAACGCAACAATAATGATGGAGTTCGCAACAACAATAACAACAACAACAGCAACCAGAGACACAACTCACATCATTCGAGTCAATCAACGAATGGCGATTACCCTGGCTCAGATGTCACCTTAGAATCGCTGTCTTCGTTGAGTGGACACTCGCACATCATCACGCATCACGGGCATAACATGGATCTAATCAAACAGGAGCACAAGGGGAACAACGTTGACATCGTGGTCTCTTCAGACCCATTGTCTGACGAGGTCACACTGAATCAGCAAGCAGTCGGGCGCCATGAAACATTGTCTGTGATCGTTCAACCGCAGGATGAATCGCGGGATTCACAGATTCTTAGTCCCGGAAAACTTACGCCGTCCTCATCGGATATGATAGAGAGTGCTCTAGAACCAACATACCAGACGCTCACCTCCGTTAACGGCGGTCGGATGTCTCCACCGGGCTTTAGTCCGACATCGTCTTATGCAACCCTTACACCGTTGCAACCTCTGCCACCTATTTCCACGATGTCAGAAAAGTTCGCCTATGGCGGTCACTCGGGAAATGTTAGCGGCTCTTTTACAGTGATGCAGCATCAGTCCATAGGCATCAGTCTTGGGCTAGGCGGAGTGAATTCGCCGTACGCTTACGATAAGCTACCATCTATGGGAATGTCACCACCGCATAATTATTCATCGTCACCCACGAATACACTCTCCGGCATGGGAATGTCCCAGCAGCATAGTCCGCTCTCTCCACAAAGCTCTTATAGTCAGACGGAACTACACTCACCGCAAAAGAGCATATCACCAGCGGGCTACGATTCACCATACGGCGGCCATCGTGACATGCTCGGTGGTCAGCAGAATCTCTCTACACAACACAGTCCTACAACGCTTTCACCGCATTCCGGGTCGCTGCACTCACCAGGCGGCAATACAATAGTCACCAGCTTCGCCAGCGCGTCAACGCTACCTTCAATCAATGGAATGGCCACAATCACGCCGCATTCATCCGTTATATCACCCCTATCGCAATCGGCTGTCTCTGGCGGTGGCCTAGTACAAATTTCAACACACCACGTGCATCGGGAGTCCTTGGTGGTGCAATCACCATCGCCGCCCATATTATCGATTCACCACTCTCAGCATCATGTCATTTCCAACAAGTCCAATGGAGATGGAGCCACAATCTCGACGTCGTCAGCTTCGTCCCAAGCCGACCAGCATGCAACTAATGATGGAGTTGTGATAAACACCTCTTCAAATGCCTCCGAAGGTCTTAGTAGCATGCATCTGATGAACGGCAACGGAAATAATAATAGTAGTAGTAACAGTAGTAGTAATAGTAACAATAACAACAATAGCAATCAAAGTAACAACTACAATACCAGCAACAACAATAACGTCTGCGGCAATGGCACCTCAGTGACGGTTTCCGCAGTTGCAAGTGATCTCGAAGAGATCAATACAAAAGAGCTGGCTCAGCGGATATCGGCCGAACTGAAAAGGTATAGCATACCACAGGCAATTTTCGCTCAGCGAGTACTGTGCAGGTCACAAGGAACGCTATCAGATTTACTACGAAATCCAAAGCCATGGTCAAAACTGAAATCGGGTCGAGAGACATTTAGACGGATGTTTAAGTGGCTTCAAGAGCCTGAATTTCAAAGGATGTCAGCACTTAGAATGGCTGGTGAGTAATAATAAACTTATACTTTTTAGTTTTATAGTTTTTGTTTGTTGTTGTTATTGTTGTGTCAATATTCGTTATAGGGACTTAAGCTATATTAATATTGCCAGCTCGTATTGACGAGTATTAGGTAAATAAGCTAATTAACATCAATTAACTTCAATTTTATTTTATTGATAAGATTTCGCGCACTTATTTCACTGAAATAAAATTAATCCTCGATTGATTTGAGTTTATTAATAGGGGTACGTTTATAATTAGTCAGACATAAGTCCACTCCACAATGAACTATCCTACAAATTTGGCAAAATGACAATATATATAATTTTCATATTGTCGCAAATAATTTGAACATTTTATAAAATTGTCAGAAAATAAGCCTTAGTAAATGTCGTGACCACAACTAAATATTGTCCAAAAATGTTCAAATTAGACAAAAAAAAAAAAAAAACAATTTCATTTGAAATTTGATGTTGAAATAAAGCAATTTCCACCGGTATTTTAATGGAATCTTTTTTTATTAAAACATTGTGAATGTTATTATCCCAGGGGGCACAGGAAAAATCTGAGATACCCAAATAGATATTTGTTTACAGATCGCGCAAAGCCTTCTGACCCACCTAAGTATATAAGCTGCTAGATCACAACCGATGCAATGGTTCTTAAATCCCCAGGAAATTTTGACGCGGACTTTTGACCCACCACCAAAGTGAGTTATAAGTTCACAGTTGTTTTTCGGACCTATAAAGCGAACTCTCTGACTTCAAATTCTGTTCCAATGTTGTCAAAACGTGCAGTGATTTGATGTCATTTTGACGTCAGAGAGTCAACGCGTTGACTATTTTTTTTTTTGCTCAAAATATAAATAGGGTTTTTGTGATTAAAATTGATACTTTTAGGATTTACCTAGTATTTGTATTGTAAACAATTTAAACTTGCTCTCCTGATATAGATTACGGGTTTGATTTTAATTTTAATTATTTATTCTTTTAATTGCTTAAGCTTTATGAAAGGACACCACAAAATAACAGCTTTTGTCGTTGAACTAACAGATTCTATATAGAATTATCTGACCTTGAACTCTTATAACTCTTGCTTCCTTTGTTTCTTTTCAGATGCAGAAGGTAAGTCAACCTTTATAAAAACAAAACATTATATTATGAACTCTCTTTAGAGAATTCTAAAATATTCATTAAAACAATAGGTATACAAAAAAAAGCAGATGAAAGGTGAAACATTTGGTCCCCGTAAATAGTTGATGAAATTGTCTTTCAAAGGACCTATCATGGCATATTAAGAGTCAAAGCTCAGTGAGAAATTCGTTTGTTTTCACGGCAGTTATGCTATAAATTTCATGCACTTAAATATAGGAACAGTGCAACTAAAAAAAATTAGATGAAGTCAGGGACATTATTTCCGCATTAAGGAGATCGATAATTTTTCGTGAAGAATCAACGAATATCTTTAATTTTTTACTACACAAAATGTAGAGTGCGGTTAGATCTACAGCAAATGTTACAAATAGTTAGTTTTTTTTTTTAATTTGTGACTGAAAGAAGGTTGAAAAAAGATATAGGATTAAAGGGATGAAAGAAATGTTTAATTAAAACACGTCACCGTATGATCATCCAAAGATCATTTGGTATTCCTCCTGATTTATAACTAACAAGGGAATTTTCTCGCAATTTAATGCCTAATTACCTATATTTTTGTTTCATTTTTAAAATTTTTATATAGATTCTTGTATGCCATAGAATTTGAAAAGATGTAAATTTTTCTCTTACCCCGAAACTTAAGTTATAAGTATAGGTTACCACAAAACTTGCTACACCTACGCTAATTATAATTTCTTACATTTTGTTTATTTATTTTTTTTTTAAATCCCATTATTTTTTTTATTTTTTACCTGCAAAAGTTTTCAATCTTGTTCCAAACTCATCTCAGATATTTATTTGCGCAATTGTTTTGAGCTAATTTATGAGATCAAATTATTGAAATTTAACAAGCAAATAAAAAGTTATAAATTTATTTTATGCTACCGGCCTTATATAGGTACCTACTACAGCGGGTGATTCACATAAGATGTGACAAAAAGCTTGTTAGGTTGGGTAGGCCAAGAAAAAGCTTATGAAAGGCGTGAGGGGCAGTTTTCCAGAAAAAAAATGGCTTTAAATGGAAAACTGATTTTTTTTTTCTTCAAAATTTAATTTAATATAAAAAAAAATGATTAATTAAAAAAATGTGTCCAAATTTTATATAGACCGAGAGCCAAGATATTTTACTTACCTAACTTTTATTTTAGCAAGAATTAGGAACTTCAGGTAAAAAAATGCAAATATAACTCTTCGGTTCGGTATTTATAAAAAAAAAGTAAAAATAAAGACCTAATCAACTGAACCGCTGTTTTTTATTTTGTATACGAATGAAAATTGTACTTTTGAACCGGAGTGTAAGAATTGTTTTTTTTCTTTTAATTTTGTATGCGATTGTAAATTTTAATCTTCGTTTCGATCAATGAAGTCTGTATATAATTAAAAAAATCGACTGAACGAGAGTGTAAGAGTTTTGTTTGTTTTTTTCTCTTTAGTGTATACGATGACCATAAATCTTTCTGTAGACAAAATTTCATTCATTTATAAAGTGAGCTATAATATTATATTATTATTATTTATACTTCTCCGCTTAGTCCAAGTGCCATCAAGCCTATAGTATGCAGTTCGGGAAAAATTTTATTTCTCATACATTTTTTTCCCAGGACAAATATTGTCTCGGATTTTTCTTGAGTAGTGCGCAGTTCAAACGCAAAAACCAAACTTTTTTTCAAACTGTATATACACCGAAAAAAATAAATGGTAAATACTACGAAAAATTTTGCAGATGCTGCGAAAACATTCGTTCATTTGCTCCACGAATGTTTCTTGTACATTTTATAAACATGCATTTGTAAATTGCACGAACGATATTTTGAAAGTAAAATACGAATGTTTTCGTATATCTTGCAAAACTTTCGTATCCCTAACAAAAAAAAAAATTTTGTACAATATACGAAATAACATTGTAGACTGAACGATCTAGCTATAATAACTTGAAAAATACGTTTGTACTATTTACGAAACATTTGTGATTTAAGATCATTTATTTTTGTAGAATACACGATTATGTTTCTATATACTACGAATTTATTTGTATTTGTAGTATTGAATTCGTAGTTTATAGGAACATAATCGTGTATTCTACTAAACTAATTAGGATCTTAAACCACAAATGTTTCCTAAATTGTACAAATGCTTTTGTTTGCATTAAAATTAATATCATTGGTTGTAATAAATTCTTCCTTTATTGGTTGAATATAGCAAATATTTGAAGTATTCACAAGTTTGTAGCATTGGCACAGAATGTATAAATGTGTTTATCTTTTGCCAGATGAATTAAACCACAAACTCAAAACAAAAAAACTTTGGTTAATTTTTACGTTGGTTTATTTTAAAATTAATTATAAACAAAAACTTTAAACCTTAATCAATTTTTATCATATCGTCACGAGACACCTTTGCTTCTTCTTTTGCAACTATAAAAAAAAGGTAATTTTGCAGAGTGTTTAAAAGAGTAATGAAAGTTTACTTACATTTTATTTCATTAAGCAGCGCATATAGCTACTGTTCTCCTTGTTTTACCACCAAGAATGTTAAAAATTTGGGTGTTTATCAATTCCTACAAGCAAATCGCATCAGTTAAAAATATAGAAAGAATAAAAAATGTAGGTACTTACCATCTGAAAAATTATCCTTTTTATTTAATAATATTTCGTGCAATTTAATTTTATTAGGATTTCTGGCATTTTTGAAATGATTTGCCAAAATTTTGTCTGTGACTAATGTCCAAAAACCGTATTAGTCCACCTAAAATGGACTTAAAAATTCAAATTCGTCACTTACCAAAATACAATTATTAACCTTTTTTTCTTTCCTTTTTTGTTTTTAGTATTCCTTTTTATTTACTTTCTTAGTTTTTTTACTTTGTTTTTATAAACTTTTTAATTTTTTTCACTTCACTTTTTTCAATTTTAATACCGACTAAATGACTAGGTGCATATTTAGTCGTATGCATGAAATAAAATTAAAATCGTTTGTGTTTTACGAATGGTAAACAGTAGGAATAATAATATACAAAAAAAAACGTAAATAATACAAATGTATGCATGGAAACACAAAACGTTAGTATAATATACGAAAGCACATTCATGGCATTACGACTGTTTTCTTGAATTTACGAAAAATATTTGAATTTTTTCGAAACCCTTGGTCAGAACGGAGAAGCAACTGTAAGCTACAGATGTGGGTAAACATAAATGTTTTGATGTACTATTGAAGACTTTCGAATGGTAAAAAACTAGTTTTGTTACAAAACATTTTTTGAGAATTACAACTGTATTTCGTATCTACACAAAATATATTTTGTATAATTTACGAAATGTTTTAAATTTTTAACGAATGTATTAGTATACTTACCAAATGTTTGTAGTTTTACAAAATCATTCGTAAAAATATTCGAAAATTGAATATGTACATTTCTGCTATCATCAAGAGAGATATATTGAGTACAGTTTACAAATTTTTTGTACAAATCACGAAACATTCGTGTGAAAAAGCGTTACAAATGTGCTTTCGTAAATTGTACAAATTTTTCGTATTTCTGAATTTTTTGATCTCCATGTTGGCTACGAAAAATTTGTTTATTTTACAAAATTTCGTATATTAAACGAAAAATCAATCTACGAAAATGTTTCGTAGTGAATTTACGAAATTTTTTTTTGAGTGTATAAAAGTCTCCACATAATTTTTCCAAGATAAGACAAATAAAGTTCGAAGCATTATTTTGCCAGACGTTGAAGTTTCATGAATATCACGGTTTTTATCAACCAAAAACATATTTTCGTTTTAGTATTTCCAATTTTAGCTACGTTACTGCTGTTGTTTGAATTTTATTTTTATCTCGTCTTGAGCAAAAAAATGTAAGGATAAATTTTAGTTTTTCTCGATCTGCGTACAAGGCTTCAGCATCAAATTTACATACCTTACAAAAGAATGCATTTTTTGTCACAGAATTATTTATGACTATTAAATACAAAAACGACACTACAATTTCATCAATTTAAAAAAATAAATAAAGACCTATTGACCAAACCGGAGTGTAACAAGACTGGGGTATTTGTATATACTGGCTATAAATGTGCCTTAAACTAAAGGTATTGGGTACGATTGAAAGCATTGGATTTGTTGAATTTTAATATAATAATACAAATTTAGCGTGTATTTTTGCCAAAAGGCTTTCCATTTTAAATGTTGCAAATGTCGAAAAATAAAGTTGGATCACTTTTTTTTTTAAGTGTCAAACTTTTTTTTCGTTCCACAATCAGTGGTCTATTTCAC
Organism: Epistrophe grossulariae; assembly: GCA_929447395.1. Taxonomy (NCBI): domain Eukaryota; kingdom Metazoa; phylum Arthropoda; class Insecta; order Diptera; family Syrphidae; genus Epistrophe; species Epistrophe grossulariae. The sequence goes on from OV839570.1 coordinate 8,210,150, forward strand.
CACTTTACCATTTACAACTACAAATTTGTAACAATCCTGTATTAAATAAAAGTAATTGCATTTTTATTTTTTTATTCTGACGCTCAAAACCACTTTAGACAAATTTAAAAGAATACAAAACTGTAGGAAACTTTACAGATTTTCACCTGTAAAATTAATACAAAAATCAACAAATTTGTAAAATAACTTATTTATAATGTATGCAATTACTTATATTTGAATGCAAGATCAGGGGCCTATTTCACCAACTTACAAATTTGTATTTACAAGCGAATTTTGTTTTGAAATTTGTTGAAAAATCGATTTATTCTGTTTCACAAAACGTTTGTATTAAAAAAGTATATTTGTAATTTACAAAGGGACATTTGTGGCAATATCTTTATTTTCGTTTCACCAAGACTAATATTTGTTTGTAGTTTACAAGTACATATTTGTGAAAACTGGGTTATTTTTGTAAGTTTCTGTTTCACCAAATAAAAGAATTTTACAAAAATTTATTGAATTGTAGAAAAAAAACTTGCAGAAGAAAAATGATGTGTAATATCTTCTACAAATTGTGATTTCTATATTAAAATTGCTTTTTAAACTTTAAACCATGTAAACTGTGTGAGTAAAATGTGTTTTGTTTTTTAATATCAAGAAATTTGAAAAGCAGAATTTAGTATATAAAAGGTATACAATTTTGTATTTGTAAATTGTATTTGGTGAAATAGGCCCCAGTACTAGTTTGTAATTGTAAATTGTAAACTCGTGAAATAGGCCAGTGTTGTAATAAAAATCCAAAAAATGGTTTTTTAAGTACTTAATACTTCCGTACTTTACGTACCATAACAAAGCATACTTGGCAGCAATTACATTGTATACTTCATCCAACAAAAATAGGCGATGTGGGCAAGATAGGACGTTTGCCTCGCATTCTGGCTACAGTGGATTGTATAAATGTCCTTCATTAAAGCTCTCACGGGGTTGTCGTAGTGTTTATTTTAAATTGACTCAAATATGAAAGAATAGTATGTAGGGTTACCGCCCTTTTTTTTAGAAAGAAATTTTCATTTAATTGTTTTATTTATAAAAATTAAAACACATTTTACCTTTCAAAAATACAATTTACTTCACATTAATTGACCACGCGCTCGAAAATCTACGTGAATAATGTTCTTCTTCAAAGAAAACAGCTTAGCTTTTGTAAGTTTAACACATTAAAAGAAATGCAAAAGATGAAAATACTCCACGATAACACTCATTATTAAAAACTTTTTTTAAAGCTCGAAAATCAAAAGCTACTCAACAGAAACCCAAGGAAAAAAAAGCTGAACGAGTTAACAACTGGACCAGCGCTGCCACCCTATAGATGATTAAGCGCAGTACATATCAGAAAAAAGCGCAGTAGATTGCAATATAGCGCAGTAGATCTACAAATATACAAAAACAAAAATTCAATTCATTCATTATTAATTTAACAATTACTTCAAAAACGAACTCCGATGAAAAATAAAAATTAAAAAAAAAACAAATTTCTTAAACTTAATTGACAAAAAATAAAAAAAACATAATAAATATTTTGGCCTTACTTTCTTTTGTATTCGCCATTAACGAATTAATTAATGAAATTTATTGAAAAACTTAATAATACCTGTGGCCGTAATGAAATTCGTTGAAAAACTTAATATTACCTGTGGGCTGTGACCTATTGCACCAACTTACAAAGTTGTGATTACATGCATTTTTTTTAACAAATTTGTAAAAAAACGAGATTTTGTTTTTTGTAATTTCTTTTTAAAAAACAAATTTGTACTTGTGAATTACAAGTCACAAATTTATTGAAAAATAGATCTTTTCGTTGGATTTGTGATTGTTAATTACAAGGAAAAATTTGTGAAAATTGTGTTTTTTATTTTAGGTTTCTGCTGCACTATAATAAAAGCGATCACAAATTTGTTTCAGTTTGTGAAACAGGTTAAAGATTGTTTGTAAATTCTTCTACAAGTTCTATTTTCTCATAAATTTAAAACGGTGATACGTAAACGATAATATTACCTCTTAAGTTTTTCGACTTGAAATGACCTCAGGAACTCATGGTTTTCTTCTGTGGCGGTGATTTCGGGACAACCTGTATATATGTAAAAGTTTTACGCTGTTTAATATATTTTGGGATGACAATACCTATCTCTACGATAATCTTCCATTCAATTACTTTTTTCTAATGGGTCAAAATATCGGAAATTTTTTCAAATAAAACTTCTTTTCTATCCCTGCAAAAAAAAATTCTGGGTACCTACCTACTACCAAAGATGTCTGCTCAACAATTATCAACAAAATTGTGAATAAAACTTGTAGCTTATAATATGTAAGCAAATTGTAAACTGGTGCAATATAGGCCACTCGTGAATGGATGCGTTTAGAGCTCACTTTGGACAACGATCAAAATTCTTAAAAGAGGAGTAGGTACGTTTTGCTGCGCAGTAGATTTTCTTTTGGGTCTAAGTGCAGTAGATCTACTGCTTAAGGAGTAGGGTGGCAGCACTGAACTGGACACGGGTAACTCTGAATGCACATCAATATTTAATGGGGGTTGAATAGCAGCAGCAGCCATAGGCCACAGAAATTCAGTAAATCAGTGCGCACTCAGATGTGCGCTCAGTAGGACGTTGAGTCTGCGTCAGATACAATCGAAAATTCACGGGCGGGCACACACTTTTTTGTGGAGGAATTCTTTCAATTTAGTATGGTGCAAAAATATGGCGTGCTACTGATTTTGAAAAAGCTCTTCCATAAGACGTCTACTGCCTATTTTTGTTGGATGAAGTATAGTATAATTTGCGGAGGTGCAGTAGTGTAATTCTTAAAAAAAGAACTTCAAGTATTAAACTTCTTAAAAATAGTTTGAGTGGATAAGGCTTAATTAAATTAAATTCAAGGTTTGAATGAACAACAACACTTTAGTGAGCTACCACCAAGTTTTTATGGGCTGGAGTTATAGCTATTTCACGACTGCCACGCCGAACATGTGTGTGGCTAGTAAAAATGCTGGTTTCAAATGCAATTGTCAAAACAAGAAAGCTTAAAATTGGACCGACTTGATCAAGTGACCTCGGTGGCGCAATGCGTATGCATAATGCATATGGCTCGGAGGGAGCTTGGTCCGAGTTCGAGTCCTACCTGGGCATAGAAAGTTTTTTCAATTAAAATTGAACAAAGACCAAGCACCACTTAAAGGAGTCTGATGATCAGCGTGGCAGTCGTGAAATAGCTATAACTCCAGCCTATAAAAACTTGGTGGTGGCTCACTCAAGTGTTGTTGTTCATTCAAACATTCAATATTAATATGATGGTGCGAAAGCTTGGCGGCTTAACTGCAAGTGTGTTATCACACAAAAAACCCCTTATATAAATTAAATTCAATCCAACCACTGTGTGTGTTGCCCAGCACCGAACGGCGAACAATTGGTGCTTAAACAGAAAACAATAGTAGTAGAATATGTAATAGAAGAGGGCGATGCTCCTTTTTTGGAGATCATGTCTAAATATAATTTTGCCTTCTTCATTTTCACAAAATCTTATTTTTATTTTATAAAAAAAAATTAGCAACACTGTTTTAAGTGAAAAAATTAACGTTTTTTCATTATTGTAATAAATTTTGTTGTTGTCTTTTCTTCTATTACAGCTGCTCAAATTCCTCAAAGAGGAGGTAAGTTATATTTTATATTTATAATGATTTATATAAGTAATCATTTTAGCCATGTTTTGATTTTGGTTTTTTTTTTTTTTTTCTTATTTTTGAATTTGTGTGTTTAAGTATTTAAGATATTTTTAAATAAACAATTAATCATAAATATTTTAGAACAATATGATCTTTAGTCAGTACAAAAAAGCTCATCAATATAGATTAAGGCTTATTTGTTTGGGTGGTTGGGAGTTAAACTCGAGTTAAAACATTATTTTCAATCAATTCAAATCTCGCATTAACCCGGATTAAAACCATTAAATTAAATTTTGAGAGTTTACTCACTCTCTACAAACTTAATATACACATATACGGTGGTATTTATAAACATTGTTTAACTTTGAACTAACGTCCGAGTTAAAAATAAACATTTTTAATTGATGTCTAACCGCCATATTATTCACTCGATTAGTCCAGATTAAAACTTAAATCCTAATGTATTTACATTGAATTTATATAATTTTTAATCTGAATGAATTGAGTCAATATTAATGCGGTAAGAGGTATCTAACTTAGACAACGGAATAAGTTGACTAAGGTTGACTAAACCTTGTCTTATATAACATTTTACTTAATTAGATAAAGTAAATTTTTCAACGGAGTGCAGCCAGCAGCTGTTAGAAATATCTATGTTCAGTTAATCAAGAGTTAAACTCACCAAATTAATGAATTCCCTATAAAGCAAAACAAACTTTTTTGTCGAATTGACAATAAAATTCTTGATTATCACACCAAACCGACACACGTTGACGTTAAAAACGTCTTCAGCAACAAGTGTTCAAAATTTCAACATAAATTCTACTGCTATGCGTATAACTGCGACAGAAATTTGATCAACTCGAACTCAAACACTGAAACTGCAGTTTCTATCGTTGTCCTACAAATTGTTTACGTTTTACTTTTTTTTAGTAAATATGTAAGTTATAAAATTTAATTCGAATTTAAAGAAAATGTTAATCTTGTTATTTTAGGCAACAACAACAACACTGGATATACCCCAGCAATAACAGGTAAATTAATTTTTCTGTATAACGTCACATAGTTTTTATAACGTCACATATAATTTATCAGAAATATTTTCTGAGCTTGGTTATAACTTTGGCTTAACATAATTTAAACATATATTTTAAGGATGCCGTCGAAAGGATGAACCACAAATTGAGCACATGCCAACACCTAAGAAGCCCCGACTTGTTTTCACTGATCTCCAGCGGAGAACACTTCAAGCTATATTTAAGGTAAAGTAAACAAAAAAAAAAAAACAGTTAATTAATTTTTAAGTTTGAATTTTAATCAGTTTTTTTTCTTTTATATTTTTAAATAGGAGACAAAACGCCCATCTAAAGAAATGCAAGTAACAATTGCACGACAATTAGGCCTTGAGCCTACAACAGTTGGCAATTTTTTTATGAATGCTCGTCGCCGTTCAATGGATAAGTGGCGAGATGAAGATCCGAAAAACTTAAATCAGTCATTACTATCGCCTGGTAATCAACATTCGTTGGACTTGGACGATGATCCAGATATGGACTTGGATTTGGGCCAGGACGATTTCGATCTGGATCAAGATCATGACACTGATCCAGATCATGATGATATGTTGTGACATAACCCAGCTGCCTCCCCGGAAGTGCTAACGAAATCGACATCAGTTGGCTTAGGCAATAACAGCAGAATAATGAATAGCAGTAATAGTAACAGTGCAAATACTGATATTGAGTTCACTTTGAATAGCAACAATATACAACAACAAGTGAAGCAAGCAAGAACAACTATCAATAGCGCTTCGTCGACGAATACATCGGCTGATATCTGTGATGATGATTTAAGCTTGTATGGCATGTATGTGAATGAGCCTTCAAGCCATCAGCAACAATCACATCATTCAAATCATCAGCAACAGCAAAATCAGCAAGCGACAATCACTGTTATCCGGGGAGGTGGTTCTAGTAGTAATAATAATCAGAGTAATAAGATGCAATATTTGGTACGTAACGAGAGTGCAATAATAATGGCCAATAGTGCTAATAATCAATACCAGCAACATCAGCAGCAACACCAACACCCACACCAACACCAACAGCAGCAGCAGCTAGACCAGCAAAACAAACAGCAGCAGCAACAACGGAGCCAGCTACAAAATATTCTCCAGTACAACAAAGTTTATAAGTCAACAATAATAGTTCCGAATTCAACAAGCAGTGCAACACTCACAAGAATATCCTCAGCCAATAAGATCGATTGCAATGTTGACAGCCGATGCAATCAGGAGCAGCTAAGCGATGATGAGCATGAGGTTGATCTCAGCGATGGTCTCTCTCTAAATGGAAAACCCAGCAGTCCCATCCACCATCAACAGCAGGTACATAATCGCCGAGCAAGGCGTCTGCAAACACGATCCCCAACCCTCACATCGGTTTACATTGAAGACTTTAATTGCCGGAGCAATCGCATGCCACCGATCACAGTGATCCAAGCTGGTATCGCTAGGGGAGAATCAACAAACAATAAAAACAAACACTATCACAATAGTATGAACGAACTTGACAATGGTGAGGCCTCAAACGAATACATCACTGCAGATGAACACCATTACCAATACCAACCAACACAATCTGATGCAACATTGAGCGAACACACAAACAGCAACAACAATCGGCATCGATCGCAACAGATAAGCCAACAGCACCACCACCGCCAAGTGGTGACGATTATCGACGAGGACAACATTGTCGATGACGATGTTGACGACAACGATTACACCAGCAGTGGCAATTTGTCCAATTTCATCTTGAAGAACAGCGCCAACGAAATCCTAATCGGTTGCAACAATAACGTGATCGATGATGATGACGATGATATCGCTGGCGGTCGGCGAACAGCCCCTGGCCATCACACTAACGAAATTGATATTGGAGACATAGATGACGATGATGTTGTCCACCATCATCACCATCACCACCACCATCACGACGATCTTTTGGTGAAGGATCATAGCAGCAACCATCTCGTTGGACACAACGATTGTGTTGAGTATTTGAATGACGATTTGGAGGATCTTAAGGTGATGATAGTATGCTAACCATGCACCGGTGGATAGGAGATGTGAATAAGCCTAAGCCTATGCACACATCATATATAATATTATAATTATTATAACGGCTAAGCACATAAATGTTATGAAATCCTTCCCGCTATACTGTGTCCTATGCTTATGTATCATCTTTCAAAGAAATCTGTGTAATCGTTCGTATAATCACAGAGGGCCTTAAGAAAACTGACTGTTTGTTCTTTTCGTCTTTAATTTTATTAACTTAAAAAAAATTTTTTTCATTCATTTGGCACTTTTTGTTTTAAGAACGGGGTTCCAAAACATATCAATGTTTTTTTTAATATTATGTATTTTATTTTTTTTTTTTTTTTTCAAAACATTCCGAGTACATTCCTGTTTCCAAGGTCCTGGAAATTGCTTTGGTTCCACTCCAAAACTGTAATAAGCTCTCTGTAGTTGGGAGTTATAAACTTAATTTCACTTCAACGCATCATCATCTCGATTCCCTTTCACTTCTCAGGATACAAAGTTCCCAATACCAGATCCTGAGTCCTTAATGAATTTTAGAATTGTTAATTTTAAGAAGCCTCTACATCGTTTGGTCACTGAAGATCTGCATGTCCCTTTGCTTATACAAAGTTCAATTGAAACAAGAAGTGAAGTCTTACCTAACTGTCAGTTGTCAAATTGTTTTTTTTTATAGGGTTGCCAAAACTTTAATATACAAATGTTCAAGTTCATCTTGCGTTAATTATTAGAGCCAAGGATGAGACCAATTCTTTGTTTAGCGCTCCTCAGTTTATTTTCCTAGGGTTTCTATATAGGCTTTGGATTTATTTTATTTTTTTTCTGTTCTATCCATCAAAATTTATAATTCTATAGCCTTTTTAAAATTTTCCATGTAGTTACAAATTTTTTGCAATAAAATTGAGCTAGCTGGAATACAGAAGTTTAATATGACCTATTAGTTAAATATTTGCTTACTCACGTAGGCAAGTAATAAACACGTACGTGCGTCGGTCGGCGATATTTTGGCAGTTTTCGAAAACGTCATATAAACGTCAATTTTTGACACAGATATTGCTATCTTCAATTATCGTCCAGTCGTCCTGTTTTCAAAAAATCTGTTTGATTAACGTCACTCGTCAGTCAAATTTCTCGTCAGTCAAAGTTCTCTGGCTTTTCAATATTTTTTTTCGTCCGTCGATTTTGTTTACTACTTTGACTGAAAATATTCTATATATTTGCTTTTTGAAAACTATCATGTTCAATACCCTCAACGATAGTAAAGAAGTATAAATTCAAAAAAAAATTCAAGCTGAATATGATATAAGGTCTTGTGAATCAAAAAAAGTTAAAGTTTTTTTGAGAGAAGCTAAAGCCAACTAGTCATAGCTTTTACTAGCAGCTAAAGCTAGACAGTTCTAGCTTAAGCTTTGTTTTATGTGAATAAAAAATGATTACGCTTAATAGCTTGTGCTACAATTTCGAAATTTAAGCAGTTTGTTTTTTATTTATATGTTTCGACTAGGTAGCTTTAGCTAGAACTATTCATATATAGACCGAAAGGAAGGTTGTTTTGGACTTTGTTTTGCCGCACTCTGTTCTGTAGGGCAAGTTTTGATTTTGGGTAAAAAATGTTTTTATCATATCGTCCGTCAGTCTCTGCGTCTATACGTTCACTGTGGACCAATTGGCTTCAAATTTGAACATCAGTCGGGTAGCTCCAATAAAACAGTTTTGATATTTTAAAAAGTATAAAGAAAATTGTCTTATTTTTGACTTATTGTCTAATATCTAATTAACAGCTCGCACAATTTTTTAGTACTTGTACCTTTTAAGCAAGAGCGGGTTCGTGTGATTGAATCGTCGATACATTTAATTAATGCTATAACTGTCAACGACAACTACTTGCTTAACAGTCTTACATACAGAAGAGCGTTCAACTCCAAGATCTTTTCCTACACCACACTGAAATACAGGTTCACTTAGATATCTCAAACATATCTGGGTTCTATTGTTTTTTTTTTTTTTGAGAAAATTCCCTTCATATTGTAGAAGTTCCCGTATATCTTGTTAATCTAGCTTAGATTTTGTTCAACAGGTACTTCTAAGTATTTCAAGAAATTTGCATTCCAAAATATTCACTAATTTTAACAACACTTGCTTCTAACGACAAACAATTGCAATTTAATGAGAATTCGTATACGAACTTGGCATATTTCTTCATATTATAATGTTGGTTCATTAACTTAGTTTACAATTTTAACCATTTTTTACATTTTTTTAGTTTGTTACTACACAAGATTGTTTTTTTTAATATTATATTTGTATCAATATTGTTGATAAGCAAAACAAACCTATATATATATCGCATATTAAACAAACAAAAAAACACATTCCCAAATTATTTAATTATATGTCATTAATCATAAATTAAATTTTAAATCATCATTTCAGTTTTCTTTCGATTCCCTAAAACAAAATTAAATTTAAAAAAGAAATAAATCATCTTCAATATACAAATTTGGCCTTGATCTAGATTTACTTCTAAAGTTTAGATCTTCTTTAAATAATTTTTAATGCTCTATAATTATATTATAATTAAAAATATGTATAAAAAAAATGTCAAAAAAAAACAAAAACAAACTAACAACTATAATATAACACTTATTTGAATATTTTGCATGAACATTCATAACAAAAAAAAACAAAAAATATTTAAATATAACTTGAATCTTAATGAGAACTTATTTGCCTTGCGGTGAAGACCCGCCCTTTACTATATATGCAGAATATAAACAAAACACAAAATAAAACAAAAATGCATACTGTATATATAAATAAAATTAAAAAAATAATAATAATAAAGAAAAAATACATTCAGAGGAATCAAATACAAAAAAAAAAAAAAAAAAAAAAACGGAATACAATAATAACCTATGTAAAATGTACCTACATTAAAAAAAAAACAATTATATCTATCAGAGAGTATATTGATAATGTCTTATACGTTTTTAATATGCGACATGTGGGGACTTGAAGTTTTAGCAAACGGATGAAACCGGCCCATGTTTTCCTCTTAAACATAATATCTTATTTTATTATATAATTATATTATTATTTATTTATTTATATAATTTATTTATTTATTTCGTCTATAAGTATTGCGACACTCTTAGAGGTTATGTTTTTTGTTAACTTAAACTTTTAAGTTAAGAACTTAGATTTCCAGAATTTGTGTGTAGAACAGAAACATCAAAAAAAAACACACACACTTTTTAAAAAATAAGTTTATGAAGAAGTTCGTTGGCCCGTGCGTCCACTGTACTTTGAGCTAGATCCTAAACGGGTGTACCGATTTTGTTAAAATTTTTTACTTTTATCATTTTATATGATTCCTTAAAGACAAATTTTGAATTTGTGTTTAAGCTTATCTAAAACGGGTAGTTGTACCATACAATGATTTTAGTTTTATTTTTTTCAAAGTTTTTGAAAATGACTTAGGATTTTGATTAAATTTCGTACCTGTTATATCCAATGTAATTGTAAGAAAACTGCGTTTCAACTTTTTGCCAAACAAATTCGCATTACGAAAAAAAAAAATTTGACATTTTTTTAGCAACATTTACTTATAAGGGTGTTTCTCTGCTATTTGGAAATTCGTCCTTACAAATTTTATAAAATATAAAAAATGTGTGTTAATAAAGTTAAGGGCAATAGTAAATAAAATATGTATCTTAAAGAAGCCCACATATTTTCCTCTTGGTTTTTGAGCTATGGACGATTTTATAGAAAACCGTGACAGGGGACTGTTGTAACTTGTATCCTTCCAGGGAAATGTTTTTATGGACAAAAACAATTTTTTGGTGTATTAAAGTAATCAAAGTCTTTATTTTTCTTTGTCTTTATGAACATATGTATGTTATTTTTCGGAATAAATCAACAGTATTAAAACAAATTTAACTTACTATAGTGACTTTCTTAAGGCTAATAATAACATTTGTGTTAAACTTAACAAAATCAACTTCTTAGTTTAATAGTATTGATAGAACTCTAATTGTACGACACTCATTCAGTCTTTATGATATTTTAGGTTTACATAATACTTTAAAATATTTCTATTTTTATAGTAACTAAAGTAAGTAACATTAATTGTACAACGCTTTACAAAAAAATCAGTCTTAACATTGCACTTCAGAAAAAAATCTTTAAATTAACATTGGAAAATAATAAAATAATCTTCTCCAAGTTTGACTTAGATCTGGATATGGTAACTTCTCCAATATTTGGTCAAATTAACATCAGAAATTACAGGGGACTGACATTTTTACATGAATACTTAATAAAACAAAATCATTTAAATACATATATCAGATTAGCGAACTAGATATGGCTACATACTAGATAATCAATAATTTTAAACAAATTTTCAATATTAAAACTCTTAAAATAGTAAAAAAAAAAAAGGGCTTTTCAGGGGACTTTTTTCACTAATGGACGAGACGTATGGTTGACAAGCCAACGCAGTCGTAGCTCTAACAAAATGGCGGCTGCCTGCTTGGCTTCACAACCGAACGAACTTCACCAAAACGCCAAAACGAAATTTGATTTAAGCGCGGGTTTGACATTTCAACAGGGAACTGTTTTAATAATTTGAGGACAACATTCGCACATAGATCTTTTGATTAAATTTCTGTTGTCAAATTATAATTATGATATATAAAGATGCCTTCCAGTTTTTTTTAATGTATTTAGATATTTTTTTTATTCAGTTTTCAATGTAAAAAAAAAAATATCGGTAACAAAGTTTGTAATTCTGGAAAAGAAACGCACCAGGGTACTGTGTTTTGAGGTGTTTGAGGTCCATTTATTCAAATATTAGATTATTAAATTACTAAAAAAGCTGTGGCCTGCCAAGAATACCTAATACTGTGTCGTTAGTGATACAAAAAACTGAGAAATATTAAGATTTATTACATAAAATTAGCTTGGGACAGCGATTTTCCATTTAGTGGAGAAACACTCATAACTTTTTAATTTTTTAATGATTTTCTTATAATTTTGCTATCTGATCCTTCTTAATAATTGAAACAACGTTCAAAAATTTTAAATAAAAAATATCCATTTTTGTTTGGTACTTTTGACTTTTTAGTACATTTTCTGCTTAAAAATATGATTTCTTTATTTAACAATAATGTGACTATTATACATTACCTGCAGATGTGCATATTTATTTTTTTAATTTTTTCATTTATATATTTGTTTTGTTTTCCACTGTTAAAAGTACAACTGGACGTCCTGCCCTGAAGTCAGGCTAGCCACCGTTTATAGGTATTGACATTGCGTTAAATTTATTTTACTAAAGTTTTAAATTGATTTCTATTGAAACCTAAAATTTAGATATTAATAGAATAATTTAAAATAAAAAAAATTAAAAAAATTATCCGTTTGTTAAAACAAAATTCACCCTCTATTTTAACAGAATTATTATAACAAAATTATGTATATATATACTATATAAATAGAATACACAAAACTAAACTAAATAAAAAAAAAAAAACTAAACTAAACTCGTGTAGTAAAAAGTATTTAAGCTTTCCAATTAATGACAAAAAAATCCCTGATACAAAAATCAATAATAATAATCAAATTTAATTAATTAACAAAAATAAATAAAATTTGCAAAATAAAAGAAGATTTAGTAGGTATATATGACTAAATACCTTAAATTTTTGTAAATTAAAATGAAAATTCAAATCTGTTATCATTAAAGAAAAAAAACATAATAAGTACATGCAAATCTTAATCAAAACCCATCTCTCACTTTTCCATTCCGTTCGGCGCGGCGGCAACATAAGAAGATTGAATAATTCCTTTTCATATATTTTAAATTTTTATTTAAGTTGCTAAATAATATAAAAAACATAGAAAATATATATGTATAGTATTTATATTCTTAAAAAACAAAGCAAAAAATACGAGCTTAGATTTTGATTTCTTGTTATTAGTTATTTTTTTAGTTTTCAAAAGAAAAAAAACAAAACCAAACAAACGAGCAACTGGCATAATATATTATAAATTACTTATAACTGCTCAAGATTTTGTGTCAATAAAATAATAAATTATTATGTTATTTATATATATTAATTATTAATCTACAATATTTTGTATAGGTTTTTAATTTAAGAAAATGTCTATATTTTTTAATTCTATATATAAAGTGAATATAGTTGATATTGTTATGTAAATTAGAAATTGAGTCTAGTCAATTTTTTTATTTATTCATGTTCTGATAATAATATGTTGATTTTGTAGAAAAACCAAAATTTTTAATTGTTCCTCTTGTCAATATTTATAGTGCAACAATATGTTTTTTTTGCAATCACAGTGCACTTGTCTATATGTGAATTATATATAGGTACATGTTTTGATCATTATGTATATACCTACAAAAATATGAGTACTGCAAGAAAACAAAAATTTAAAACAAATATTTTAATAAAATATATACACAGAACGGTGCGGTATATGGAGAGAGAGAGAGACATAAGTCTATAGAAACTAAAATACATTATGGGATTAGAAATTCCAAATTCAATTTATTATAGAAACAAGTCGAATTTTTATAAGTTTGTGTACATTTATAAAATTTGTAAATTTTACATTTAAAATTGGATTTACAACTTTTTTTCTCAACTTTAAAGAGCTCTATAAAACAAATCATTTGTCTAAACAAATATAAACATAGCTTCACAATCTAAATTGCAAATTAATTAAAAACAATTAATGATAAACAAAGACATGAATCAGAAAAATCAAATATTTACTTTGCGTGGTCTGGATCAACATAAGGGTCTATTCTAATGGTCTGATTTTCAAGGACTTAAAATGTGAGGCTTTATGTTACTAGAAAAGATATTGAGAATAGTTTTTAAAATAAATCATTTCTCCGCTTACCGCATTCATAAAGAATTCATATAAATACTCTTCATTTAAATAAACCCAATCTATAAACCCATTCCAAAGTATGTCTAACTTACTAGACAGTTGTCCAATTTTAAAACCTTATTTATAAACATGTTTCATCGATTGTCTAACTAAGACTACAAAATGAACAAAGAATTGAAAAGTTATCTTGAAATGAATGAAATGTTCATTAAACGTATCCAAATGACCACGAAATTGACGAATTTTGTCGCATAATTAACAACTTAATATAAAAGTATATTTTCTTTCATTTTGAAAATCGTGCACGGTACACTTTTTTCGACAAATTCGACTTAGGTATTTCCGAGTGGGACTCACCCCATGTCAATCATTGACATTATACGAAGTTCTCGAAAATGACTTATTCTCTTGTACTGCACCAATTCAGATATTATATTCTTATTTATGCTATATATACAACCAAAGAAACCGAGTATATATTTATATTATTATTATAACTACAAGTTTTCAGTTAATAATTAAATTGTTAATATAAGATTTTGTAATTACTGTTTTATTTCATACAAAAATTATTATTTTTTTTTGAAAACTATAAATAATGATGAACAAAAAAGTTTAGGTAAAACAAAAATGAACAAAAGAAAAAAACAAAAAAACAAAAATTGGCAGTAAATATTTATTATGCATATATGGACAAAAGGAAATGACAAGGAAAGTAATTTATTAGTGGCAATATTATAAAACCAAAATTAATTTAAACGTAGTTACAAATTAATTAAAAAAATAAAAAATAGCTAAACAAAAGTAATGATATATGCATGCATACAAATAACTACAATGATAAATACCAATGATTAACAAAAAACAACATACATTGCTTATCTATCTTATGTATTTAAAGTAAATAAATAAACAAAAAAATATAAAATAAAATATTCTAGTCATATTACTAAAATGGAAAACAAAACAAACCAAAAAAATAGAAAACATAAGAAGATGAAAGTAATTTATTTATTATTATTATTAAATATATATATATATATATATAATATAAAGAACGAAAATTAAACAAAAAAATAATTTGTTGTGAGAAATACACACACATATGTATAATTTAAATTTTTTATTTATAACGTGCTTACGTCATTCTTTCCTTGTATATTAAATAATTAAGTTTTTCAATTTTAGTACCTTAGATCATAAATATAAATTTAAATCATAAAAATTGAAAAAAAAAAATAAATACTATTGAAGAAAAATCTTAAATATATTTGAAAAATGGAATTCGAGATCATTACAAAACAAAACAAAAAAAATGCAATGTATAAGTTTCTTATATAAATAAATAAATAATAACTCAATTGCAAATTACATTAAAAAAAGAAAAAAAAACGTCAACACAAACTATAAGCAAATATTAATATGTAAGAATTAAATAAATATTTATGTATATATTAATATATATATATATATATATATATATATATATATATATGATTATATGTGCATTGTGCGAAGTATATATATTATATATATTCAAAGAAATTATTATAAACAAAACAGACAAAATTGAAAAAAAAAACAAATGATAATTCATATTTAATAAGGGACTATTTGTAGTTTGTTTGATTTGCACATGCACCTACTTATAGAAAATGAAAAGGTAATAAATAAGAAAAACATATAAGTAAAGACAAAAAAGCAGTGAACAATTGATTTAGTTTGGTTTTTAATATAGAAATGATGCTGGAGTTCATCGATAAACGGGTTGGTATGTTTATCCACAAAATTCATCATGTCCCAAACGACAGAATCCCGAAAATCGAATTATATACAAAGACAAAATTCCGTATAATGTATTATTATCCCGAATATTACCATAGCTATAAAATGAACAAATAGAGATTTAAAAAAAATAAAAAGAAAACCAGCCAAAATGGTATAATAGGCTTTTCAAAAACTCGAAAAGTCTTCACACTGAACATTTACAAGTTTTCGTTTGACATTTCTAAAACACCAACTCATCTACCTGCAAAAAAAAACAATAACAAAACATCTCATTTACATAACTACACAATTTCTTTTGTCAGCAGAATTCAGCAGTTTTTTTTTACATTTGATTGAGCGCTGGATGTTTCGAAAGGTTTGTTTGTTTAGTTCAACTTTGAATTTCAACTAGTTTTCGAGAGGTTTTATATAAAACTTGTGGTTTACGAAAACTTGTGGTTTACCAAAAATCTATGGTAAAACTTGAGTTTTCGATTAAGTTTTCCGCCAAAACCGATAATTTCGCGAAAACCGTGTTTTGGGCTTGGTGTGAAAAGGCTATAAGATTCTGTAAGAAAATTTCATTTAAAAAACTGAGAATCACGGAGAACGAACATAATGGTGAGATTTTTAATTCACAAAAAGTGCTACGACGCGTCGTACGCAGGGGCGGACTGGGCCACCGGGCAACCGGGATTTTGCCCGGTGGGCCCCTAGGTGAGTAAAATATGCACAAAAGCTCCTGAAGTACTTTCTGTATTTTTAAAAGAAATTTTGTTCATAAAATTGGATTTCATAGGTGCCTTACAGTAAATATACAGCTTTTGTGGCCTCAAAGGAAGTTCAGGAGGCCCACACGGCACTATTAAGGGCCTCCACAATTTCTATAAAGCAATTGGTTCCTCACAACTGTATTGAAGACCCGTGGAATTAATATTGAGGCCCCAAAGTACACTAAGACATTTCAAACGAAACTTTATTTGGGGTGGTTGGTACTAAATATTGAGCTATTGTGGCCCCATTTGTAACTTAAGGAGGCCCCCAAATTGCTCTATAAGTTAACTATATTCTGTAGGTTTTGGAAATACTTTAAGTTAATTTAAAGGAAAACTTTCTCACAAAATTGAATAAGAGAGCTTCCAAAAGAGGAGTAAAGAATAAAAATGAATTGGATGTTGCAGCGAAAAACTACAAATCTTTCGTGGAAATGTTTAATATCAACGAAAGTACAAAAAATCTCAAACGGCAGTTGATGATACATATTTCAGGGCCGCAGAAAAAAAAAATAAAAAAGTACAACTTAACGATATTTCGATTGTTATGAGTATTTTTGAAGTTTTTGTAAAAAAAAAGAAACATTAATTATAAAATTTGCGTTATTGCAGCAATGTTTTCTCTTTACTGCATACGAAGCTAAACATGACTTTTTATGTTTAAATCCTTTTTTCCTAACACAGACACAGAAGTTGACAAAGTTTGTAGCCCAATTCCCAAAATGTAAGCCAAATTTAGAATGATTTTTAATAGGTAGTAGCCCGTGGCGTAATAGTTATTGGGTATAGGACTGTTACGTCAGTCACTAGGCCCTGGTTCTACACGAGCTATCACCACCCATTTTTCAATTTATTTATTTATTATAATTGAGAGAAATAAGAACCGGCCAGAACCAGTAGTTCCCATTTTTTACTAAATGGTTTGTGATGCTCATCTAAGTTTACAACCTCGAGCACCGAACGCAATACATATTTTCAAAAGTCGAAAAAACCCACCCATTTTTTGAAATTAATTTTTTTTTAATTTCAATTATTCATAATTTTATTTGATAGAAACTTGAATATAATAAACAAAAAAAGTCATTAAACTATTTTTCACATTATTAAAATATAGGCGAAAGCAAGGCGAGCACAGGTCTGCTAGTTATACATACATGCATACATTATATTGTCTATGTTATTTCATTAATGTCGTAACCATATTAGGAGTGTACTTACACTAGACTCCAATTGACAGTAACGAATTGTGTGGGTTATAATTTATGTTTTGTTTAAAGACTTCCAATTGTTTTTAATAATTAGGTACTTGTACTACTACTTCTGTATAGATACAAAGTTTTTATCGTCGTTTTCTTAGATAATCTTTTTTCATTACTTCTGCTCATTTTATTATTTTGTGACCTTTTCTTAAAATCCGGGGAGGCCCTTTGGCTCCCAGTCCGCCCCTGGTCGTACGTGATACTTTCGTTCGGGATTATGATACGATCTGCGTATAAAATTCCTGAGCTAAGGTTCTACACAAGTAATGGGGAGGAAAAAACTCACTCTTTTTAATGTGTATTTGGAAAGCAAATAACGTTTTCCGCTTCAACAACAAACCGAAAATTTTTTAGATTTTTAAATTTCCTCGATGAATTCCTTATTTGAAAATTGTTTTCTTCCATATTTTATTCAAGGCGTTTTAAGCGCTATTTTATTGTTATCATATTATGAAAACATTTATTTGATAATTAATTTGAAACGCTTGGAAACGAAAATCACTGGATGCAAAAATAAAGCTGCATTATGACTTGAATTATTATTTTAGAGTGCAAAGAAAAATACATAATTGCAATTATTATTTTTATTTTGATTGATAAAAGTAATTTACTTGGAAGTTTGGACCCTAAATAATTTTTTCAAACTGAATTCAAGAAATTTAGACGATTTAAAATGTTTCCTCATTTTTCAATTAAACTACAACGACAAAGTTCTATGAACGACAATCACAAATTCATTTTTAATTTCGTTTTATTTTATTTTCTACCAGGCCCTCAAGTTGATGTAGGAAGGTAGGTATACATATTTTTCTTTTCCATTTTTTCCATCAAATAACTGAAAAATTGTGACACTAAACCAAATAAACATTGCAAATGTACCGGTGCTAGAAGGAGGATCTTAAATTATCATAGTGGGACAAGGAAATAAATTTGCAAACCAAATTGTACATTTTATTAGATTCTATAACACTCAAAATGACAGTTCTGAGCCACTGGTGGTATGACGTAAAACACTTTTAATGCAAACGGTTAAAATCGGCATTTATTTGGACTAGTATTGTTGCGTCTATGTTATCATAATTAGTAAACTATTTGAATATATTATTTTTACCAATTTATAAATTTTATACTAATTTGGATCTTCACTGGGTGATTTTTTCCAAAACAAATAAAAAATACCTACTTATAACTAATTCACTATTTCAAAAGTTAAGGGATGTGTTGAAAAAATAGTGTCACTTTATGTGAAGTTAAATTCAAGGGAATGGTTATATGGAGGTTGAGTTGGATTAGAGTTGAGTACCTGTTGAAAAATTGAAATGTATCTCTTTGTTTTCCATGGAATTAGATTAACTTAGGCTTCTAGAAGTGAAAATTAATAGTTTTAAGAAATTCACGTTTGTTTTAGTTTTTTAAATAATTTGAATTTGAAAAAAAAAATCGTATAACTCAATCAAAACGTAAACAGATGGTTTTTCGTGTACCTATGTGGGATTTACCCGACTGTCCAAATTTCTGTCCCGAAATAATGAACGACATTTATTTACACAAAGACAAAAAAGAATGAAGAAAATTATTCTCTTACAATTTGGGCGTTTTTCTTATTTAGTTCAGAGCAGAGCTCTGAACAGATTCTGAACACTCCGAACATACTCTGAGCGATCTCTGAACTGAGCGTGCTCTGCTCTGAGAGTTCAGATTTATTTAAAGGAACACGCTTCAGCAGCTGTCACTTTTTTTTTGTTCGCAGTTGCCATTTTCTTTGTGTTCAGCTATTCAACTCCGTCTGCTTTTCAATTTATTCTAAGCCCATAGAGCGCGCTCTGAACATGCTCAGAGCGAAAAAAGAAACACAAAATTGAAGCTCTGAATGCTCTGAGCTTCAAAAGAAACACGATTTATTTTTTGACAGTTCAGGCTCTGCTCTGAACTAAAAAAGAAAAACGCCCTTTATACGACGCATATGGCCTGGCCAGTATGACTAAAATGCACTTTTCAGTTCTTATTACGAATAAAATGGCAGATTATGACCATTTTTTAATGATGAAGTAAAATAAATAAATAAGTTATAAATCTTAAGAAATGGAAGGAAGAAATTATGTCATAATTCTGCCATTAGTGTTTTCTTCGCTTTTGCTTAAACAATTTCTTACATTTCACTTTCATTTTTCGACATATGGGACGAACTTAAAACGTGTATAAAGTTCCAAATGCCACAGCAATGCGCTCAATTTTCTATGTGAAATATAAAATATCAATTTTGTTGGGTTTTCCATTTACGTCATAGCCATTCTGCGATAGTAATTACCACTCTTACTTGACAGATAAGGAACGAAATGCATAATTATCTTCCTTTTATTCAGTACATTTTTAATGCGAACTGTCACCAGAAAGTCCAAATAGCAGCCGCGTTTTATTATCGCCAATAACCAATATGGTTCACCCCGATATAATAAAACGATACGGATCCAAATGAAAACAGTGTTGTATGCTCATCTCTTTACCCGCCAAAGTAAGAACTTAATTCTGGTTCCATAAAGCAAAACCCCGATAAAAACCTAGATCCAAATTTGTTTTTGTATTACGTGTTAAAAGATAACCCGACCCAGACCCGTAGATAATAATACGCGGTTAGCGTTTTCGATATGCACCTATATTAAATTTAAGAATCGATTTCAGAAGCAATCGCACGTTTACACAGATTCCATGTCAACGCAACTAGAAACAACATTTCGAAAATTTTTTATAACGCCAATGAGTCAACGCATAGATTATTTACCCTGACCGTCTGACCGTAGCGTAATTTTCCAAACCAACACATGAAAACAAAGCAATAAACGAACGCATCCTAAAATGCCAACTTTCAATATAAAATATTTTTTTGCAATCTCATTGATTGTCAAACTATTCCAGACACTCCAAAAGTTTATCTCAACTATTTTTACTGACTATTACTTTGTTGTTTTTACTGTGTAAAATTTTACTGTGCTGCCAGAATTTCCAATACGCGATGCAGAAATTTTCATACAAAACTCTTTTAGGTCTACTAGGCGCTCATGTTGATAGAGGAGGGTAGGTATACACATTTTTTTGTTCATTTTCTTCATAACACAAAACGTGAGGTATGGCCTCACTCCTCAGTGAAGCAAAAATAATATGCAAAAGTACCGGTGCTAGAAGGATGATCCAAAATTCATCATAGTGGAACATAGAAATAAATTTACAAGTCAATATTGTTAATTTTTTTTTTTTAATGAGAATGAAAATGCAATCAAAATTTATCGCATTGACCGATATACGGTACCTATAACAAAAACCCACTTTTGAGGTGCAATGGAAACTACTTACTCGAATAGGGTTGTTGTCTCTGAAAAATACTGGTTATCGAATGCGCGATCCGGATGTGTGCCCCAGATAATTCTAAGGAGATACTTAAATAAAAACAAAACACTTACGGCGATGTACCTATACCTCCATAAGTTCCCGAACAGTTCAAAGCAGTGCACGGAGAAATGCAGACAAAAATATGTAATGAAACTTCAGTTTTATTTCATTTTGAAAATTATTTATTGTTTTTTTTTTTACAAAAAATTCAGCGGTTCCATAAATTTGGCGAATTAGGTATACTAATAAAAACATTTAAAAAAAAGATTTTGTTTTATTTATTGCTTAGGGAATGTAGGCGTAGCATCTCTTGTCATGAAAATAAAGTAGAAAATCGGTTAGAAAATGTAAATGCTGTTGTTTCAAAAATTTACTTTTTTAGCTTTTCAAGTTTCTTATGAACTATACAATTTTATATCAAGAGTCAACCATTCCATAGAGACCTCAACTTGGAAAATCAAACCAATATTTATAGCGGATTTCGTGGAACTCAGTCGACAATTTTTCATATTTTTATACTTTTACTTTCAATAAGGGCATAGGTACATAATTTTGTATCTAATTGGTTACTTTTAATTTAAAAAAAATATGTCATTAAGTATCATTTTTTCTTTTATTATACAAATGCTAAACATTTAAAATAAAAAAATACACAACAACAAACTAAAAACAAATAAAAGAAAAAGTGGAATAGGTACCTACCTACCTAGTTTTATTTTAAAATACTTATAATACGTACGAAATAAAATAGTCACAGTGTACAATTGTTTCACAGAGTCACCTTTTTGATAATAACATAGTCTGATCACAGCAAGTATTGGTTTCGTGTAAAAAATAATTTCGAAGTTATATAATCAAAATAATCGAAGAAAATTGGTTTTGTCATACCGTCCGTCAGGTCTGTGCGGCTTATTAAGTGTCTTACATTTATTCTCTTATTCGTCGGTCGTTGGTCGCTCTCATGTGAACAGTCCTTAATGAGTTTTATTAAATTTCCAAACTGACCAAAGTAATTGTAATAAAATGGAATCTCAAATTTTTACCAAAAAATTCGAATAACAGAAATGGGGTTTTGACGATGTTTGAGAAAATTTCTCTATTTTTTTAGTACCTACGAATAGCTTAGCAATTACTTACCGATCAGAGGTTTATAAATATTTTGAATAACATTCCATTGCATTTTAAACTACAAACCAAAAGGTCCTTTTGACGTGCAAAAAAAATGTGGCTCCATTTCAGTTGTTAACCACATTTGTTTTAATTTCAAGCAGACATTAATTAATTATTATTCGTAATTCGCAGCGTCACATTCCCTTCGTGGGACTTGATTCATTTTGTAGTAGGTAACACTATATTTCAATGTTAAAAATAACATAGGTACCTATCTCTCTCAAAAAAAAAACAAATGATAATGTGACGCCCACGTGGATCTCTCGCCTGACACACCCCTCCACCTGATGCACCCCTGTTTAAACTAAACCATGTGTCACAAATGGACACAAATCTCGAGGTCAACTTACTATTGAACAAAACAAAAAAAACCTTAGGTAAAACACAAAAACTTGCACAAGGCTTTGATGATTGTTTTCGCAATATCTCTCTCACTCTGTCATGGAGAACAAAAATTACAAAAATGTCAATTTCTGTACGAGACGACAGACATCGCATCGCTTCTGTTCGTTATTATTTTGTATGATGCCGATACACTTAATACTAAACATTGAAGTGTATCTATCCATCTGTGTATATTTTTTTTCATAAAGCTTGATAATATAAGTTTGAATTCTAAAGAATTTCGAGACCAAGCGAAACTGACTATTATTGCAAAAGTGATAAAGCTTATCTTTTGGTTTTCTGTATCACAATTCACACCCACAGGAAGTGCAAATCAAAAAAAAAACATATACGTACATTGATTTAAATTTCCAAAAATGTATAATTCGTAAAAAAAAACTTACAAAGCTTCAACGCAAAAACAAGACAAAAAATAAATTAATATAAAAAAAAATATATTGTTTTTCTCAGGGCCATCATTTTTAATTAAGCTTGCAAGTTGCAACTTTACGTCACACTCTCATGTAAGAGAGAGGAAACAAATAACATGGAAAGTGTAGAGCTTTAGTGTATCAGTGCAAGTAAAAAAAAGCACATACGGTCACGACACGACACACGAGACAAACGATTTGAAACGAAACGTCGACGTTGAGTCGAGTCGAGTGCGAGATACATTTTTTTTTGCCATTTAGAGAGCTAGAAAACCCCAAGACCTAAACTTGAGAAATTAACTAACGAACGAGAACTAACGAAAAAGCCCTGGCCTGGCGCAGTGAAAGAGCAAGAGTCGTCTCGTCGTCGTGGTCATGGTTTGTGGACGCAGCAGTAGCTCTTGGTTGCTATTGAAAATTTAAGTGAGTCAGTCGGTCGGTACGGTAAATAGAAGGAGGCGTAACAAAATAACGGACAAGCTGACAAGCAGAGACAGACGGACGGACGGTCGGACGGTAGCGGTACGTGTTGTGTTTGCTGTGTTTGCTCCGTTTGCTATCAATCTGCGAATGTTGATGCTCAATCTGATGCTGATGAATATGCTTTATAAGTGCAGCAGTGTAAACCAGAGCGATCGACGTTAATATCAGCAGCTTCGTTCTGCGTTGTTGTTGTTGTGTTTGTTGATTGATTTGATATTGATAGTGTTTTGTCCTTATACCTACACAAAATCATTGACAAACAACTAACTTAACAAAAACCTTAAACTTAAAAAAAGCAAAATTGACTTCTGACTTCTCTGGTTTTGTGGTATACCATATATACCTACCTACCTACATACGTACCTATACCAACTGTCAAAGTTAACACTAAATCGGAATATTGTTAGCGACAGCACGGTTGAACTTTTTTTCTTCGATTCCTTAACAAAAGAAACAACAGACTCGAGAGAAAAAGTTAAAAAAAAAAAAAAATTTCTTAGTGCATATTATTTTTGTTGGTTTGTTATTAATCTTAGATTGATTTCTTATAACAACATTTATATATCTCAAAAAAAAAAAAAAAATATTGACAACCCCACCGAATCGAGAATCCCCAAGATATACATATAGGTAGATAAATGAAATTGGGTTGACCCAGGCACAGTGATAAAGGGTATACCTAGATAGGACTTTCATATACCTATCTACTAATAAATTGAAAAATAAAAAAAATACTTTCGTTACTATACCTAGGTATTTGATATACTTCAAACCCCCACAATACCTAATTGTTTCACAACTCTCTTGATACCATGTCGGACGTTGGAAGTATCGACGAGGGAGTCTCTGGTGGGCCAAGTAAGTTTCATAATTTTTTGTTTATTTTTAGTAAAATGAAAAAAAAAAAAATATTTTGAAT
Source organism: Epistrophe grossulariae (assembly GCA_929447395.1). Taxonomy (NCBI): domain Eukaryota; kingdom Metazoa; phylum Arthropoda; class Insecta; order Diptera; family Syrphidae; genus Epistrophe; species Epistrophe grossulariae. Next base: position 8,234,447 of record OV839570.1, read on the forward strand.
GTTTTATACCTTTACCAACTAATCAACCATACTCCCCCTCCTTTAACCTTTGCAAAGGTTTCTATAACACTCAAGGTAACTAGGTAATAAAATAAACTTTTAAACTCAGAATCAAAAAGCTGAGAAGGAAAAAAAAAATTTTTTTTAGCCATATAGTTTATTATTAGACATTCGAAACCATCCCTTAATTGGCTTACGACCACTACGACAACGTGACAAACTATATGACAGCGACGACATAAAACCAACCCATACCATCTATCCCAATCGTCGTTAAGTTATTACTTTATTATTCATGCTATATATTTTTTACTTTTTAGTTTATATAGACACAGACGGTGTTGAAGTTTGTACAATAAACATTCAAATAATTTTAATAAAAAAAAAATCAGTTATAAGTACAAGTACCAGTCCGTCCAGTGCAGTCAGTCAAGTCCAGTGGTTCTCGTAGTCGTAGTTAATGAACATATACGAATGCGAAGTGCTTACAATAAAGTGTGACCTTGCACATCATACCTACCTACTCTTCTGTCTTCTTTGTTAGTTGGTATTTAAAACTTTGCTAAAAGCTCATCGCAGGACTTTTAAAAAATATGAAACATTTGATAAATAGCCCTTTAAAAAAAAAATTATTCTAGATATTGCGATGCATTAAAATGAGCATGTATATAGGTACTATCCTTCTTTGCTTATCCTGGGTTTTCATGGTATTTCTATAAACATTACTAGGTCAAATATGAGTTTTATACCCTTTCTGTTATTACGCAAATGCAAAAGTACGCAGACACACATCATGTAAGGTTCTTTATCTTTACGGATTATGGGCAGGTTGGTAGAGGTGGTAGGTTGGTAGGTATTCTATAATATTGTTTTTATTGAAGTTTAAGAGTAAAATATCAAAAACATAGAGCTGAATGGTGGCTTACTTAATTCTCACAAGTAAAAACCAAAGTAAGAAATATTATTCATCATTTTTTAGGAGATGAAAAGGGATAGATAGATTCATAGAATGAAAAGGAAAACATTTCAAGGTAGCTGCATATATATATGTACCTACTATGTACATATGTATATCCAAAGTAAGTCAAGGTCTTAACATTTTTGTGGAAAATAGAGTATCTAAATATCTATACACAACATCATGTACCTATATGTGAGAGATACGAACGAGTATTTTGCGAGGCGCGTGTTTTTTGCAAGCCAGTGGGAATTGTGTGAGATGAGGGCGAAAAAATGACATCGGGGCTTATCAACCTACGAACCTAAGTCAATGTCGCATTGTGGTGCCGAATGCATTTTACAAAAATTATAGTTTTGAATAAATACATATATCGTAAATCATATCGCTTATAAGGAATTATAGGCAGGTATTCAAGACTATAAGGGAAGTAAAAATGAATTTAAATTTTTTTTTATCTATTAACAATGTTCACTTTAAAATGATTAGATATAAATAAGAATTTACAACTTTTAAGCTTTAAAAATAAAATTGTTTAAAAATTAATTTGTTTGTTTGCGAAAATGTAATATTTTTGAAGATATTTAGAAGCATGCAACTCATTTCCGTAATGTGATTTTTTCTAACAATAATTTCGACGCGAAAAAATGTTAGAGTCGTTTTTGAGAACAGTGAAATCGTTGTATAGCAGCTATCCGTTTTAGATGAGATAAAAACTAAAATTCGTTATTCGCCTTACACATTAAAATTCTCTGTACCAAATTTGAAGGAAATCGGTCGGACCTACAGACGCACAATCCGATAGACGGTATGACAAACCCCACTTTTAAGTTATAATCTCGACATTTTTCTTTATACGAACTCGAAAAGTTTTTGCATTTAAGCCTTCAAGCCTTTATAATCGAACAACTTGATAGTAAGTTAAAGCTGCCTCTGTCAAACGACATGTAATAAGTAAATATTTTTTGTGTTTTTATTATGATGCTATGAAAAGGTAGTGTGTATGTTGGGTTGAAACTAGAAAAAAATTTTCTTAAAATTAACTTTAAACAATATTAAAAAAACAACCGTAAAACTTACAGTTTTAGTAATAGTTTTTTCTTGAAGCCAGTATAATCTATTTTTTGATTTTCTTGTCCAATCAATTTGCTTTAATGAGTAGTTTATGAAAATTTAATTTTCAAAATTTTTTAAAAAATAACAAAAAAAAGAAATCTCATTAAAAATTATTTTTTCTTTTAATTTTAAGTTTATGTTTTTAAAATTTAATGCTCTTATTTTATTTTTAGTCAAATACTAAAAATTAGAAACTTAAATGTCTTTTAGGTTTTGATAAAAATTCAAAATATCATTCTATGTGAAACAAATATTAGGTATGGTATACTGAACTTTATTTTGGCTTGAAAATTTATTTCTATGACCTCCTTCTAACACCGGTTCTTTTGCAAAGTGTATTTGCTTTAGTGTGGACATACCCCACATTTTGTTTGAAGGAGAAAATGAAAAAAAAAATATAATTATACCTACCCTCCTACATCAACATGAGCGCCTAGTAGATCTAATAAAATTTTTTATGAAAACTTATTTTTGTCTGTCCCCTCGCGTTGTCTGGGAAGACTTTATGTGTAAACGTTGTTAACGTCATACCGCCTGTCTGTCAGAATTGTCACTTTGAGGGTTTTAGAAGTCTTATGGAAGACCAATGGAAAACAACACTTTCTCATTTAAAGAAAATATACAATTTTGGCTTGCAAATTTATTTCTGTGCCCCACTATGAGGAATTTAGGATCCTCCTTCTAGCACCGGTACTTTTGCAAGAATATTTGGTTCAGTGTGGCCATACCCCATACCTAGACCTACCGTCCTACATTAACATGAGCGCCTAGTAGATCTAATAGAATTTTGATGAAAACTTTATGTCTGTCTCCTCGCGTTGTCTGGGAAGTTATGTGTAAACGTTGTTAACGTCATACCGCCTGTCTGTCAGAATTGTCACTTTGAGGGTTTTAGAAGTCTTATGGACGACCAATGGAAAACAACACTTTCTCATTTAAAGAAAATGTACAATTTTGGCTTGCAGATTTATTTCTATGCCCCACTATGAGGAATTTAGGATCCTCTTTCTGGCACCGGTACTTTTACAAAGTATATTTGGTTGAGTGTGGCCATATCCCTTATTTTGTGTGATAGAGATAATAAAAAAAATATGTATATTATTACGTACCCTCCTATATTAACATGAGCGGCTAGTAGGTATATCGAATTGAATTTTTTCCCGTTTTCGGGAAAAATGTAAAAAAAAAAAACACCCGAAACGTTGTAAGCCAATTGCTCCGGGAAGTGTAAATTGATTTAAAAATTAGTTTGAAGTTCAGTCCTGCCTAGCTCGATTTATACCTGAAGTCGCACTCGCATGGCGCATTTTTCAGACTAACATTTTAATGCATCTATTTTTGGAAGTAGATATGTAAAACAAAATGCAACATGAGCCATAGGGTAAAGAAGGTAATTGCCTGCGGAATCTTGAGATATTAGTCACTTAGTAGAATAAATCAAATAAATAACGTTTACATGTCAAAGGTCATAAAATGTTCATAAAAGGTTAATTAGTTTCAATTATGGTTTTATTCAATAGAAATTTTGTAAATTTTTTCAAAACTTTTCTTGAATTGTCAAAATATTTTCTATTTTCTGACCTTTCCAAATTTTTTGTTTTGTTTTTTTAAATAAGAAGCTATCTCGATAGGAAATTAGCTCCTTCCCATTTACATATGGGCAAGAGTACGATAACTCAGGAGCCAAGAAATGATAACGGTTTTTTGTAGAACAATACTACGGGAGGGGGTCTATCTCCCCCCGTTTTGGCGGGAGGGTAATATTATAAAAAAAGATAAAAGTGAAAAAAATATATTAAAAAATAACGGTAACACTCATAATTAAGTATTATGGTTCTATAAAAAGCAAATACTCTGTTCTATTAGCTAGTTTTTAAATCAAGTGAAATCTGTACATAGTTTTTGAAAAAAAGGGTTTTTAACTAAAAATTTGAAAAAAAAAAAAAAGTTTAAAGTGTAATTTTTCAAAACTAAAAAATTATGTTTTTTTTTTTTCTGAAATTCGTTGCCCTAATTAATTCTCAATCAAAACCTGAAAACTAGATGATTTTATGTCTTCTTGAGAAAAATTACTAAAACTACTTTTTTATGAGATTTTTGGTTTAACTTAAATTAAGGATTAAAGAAAAGATTTCTGGATTTCAAAACCGGTATAGCACTTCATTGTAAGTATTACCGTTGTTTTTTAATATTTTTTTTTTGTTTTTTGTTTTTTTTCTAAAATTGCCCCTACCTCCTAAACGGGGCGAGATAATCCCCCTTCGTGTAGTATAAAATGCTTGTTTTTGACCCCTCTACAAAAAACCGTTAACTATTTTTGGCGCCTGAGTTATCGTACTCTCCCATTTGTATGCATCATCTCAGTCACCACTGTCTACCTCCTGTACTATACAATCCAGTATAGGAAAACCACGACTCGGGTTATGCACGGGAATGGAAAGGGACCTCAACCAAGGTAGCATGTGTAAAATGGGGTGGCTTGATAGAGATTTTCGTAATGCGTATTTTTTCCAAAAACCTGAAACGCACTTCTCTGGTTATAAAGTGTTTTTTTTAACAAGAAAAAGAAGAGCGATAAAAGTTAAGTTATTTTCCGTAATAGGTGCAGAATTTGTATGGAATACATTTTTTTTATCAAAGCCCCCATTCGAGGATGAATATTATAAATCTCATTTCTGGGATTGTCACAAAACGAATAAGGGCTATTTGAAAGTCCACTTAATTGCCTTAAAAGGTTGAACAAGTTTCACTGATTGGTAAAAGCTTTTAATTTTTTTTGTTTGTATGAATTTTTAAAGTTTTTTCAAGATTCTATATTCTCCTTTAATGACCTTTTAAATTACATTTATCCTTTATTTATTTCATTTGTTCCTTTTCCAAAATCCCACATTTTCAAAAATAACATTGAAATACCATAATTGAGGCTTTTCAATTAAATTGTCGACAATAAACGCCTACGATTATCCCCCCGTAAAAAAAATATGCCATACACAAAGAGCTAAAGAATATAAGATAAAGAATTGGTATGGTATATATATAATACGAACAAAAATGAGTAGACAAATTATTGGGATAGGTAGGTTTATCAATATCCCTTATAATTTATTTTCGGGAAGTTTGGAATCTCTCTTAAATTTTTTTTTTTTTTCAGTTTTTCAAACATTTGTCCGGCAGTCTGTGCGTCCGGGTGACTTTGAGCTAGAGCCTCTAGTTACACCGATTTTGTTAAAATTTTCCATTTCGCGGAAAATCGGAATTTAATTTTGTGAAAATTCCCTTATTTTTTTAAGTAATTCACATATCGACGGTTAAAGTGCAGAACCTCGTAAGGAAGGATCGTGTTTGCATAGTTTTCAAAAATCCAAATTTTTAATGGCGATCTATAATAAAGGGGTTTGACTGTTTAGAACAATATTGTTACACTGATATTGGCAAAAAGTGCAGGCTCTGATTTTTTTTTCATTAATAATATTTTAGTTTAACGCCATATGGATATAGTATACCCCGGCGTTATATCCCGGATGATATATTTATATTGTAGCCTATATGAACATAAAATAAATAAGAGCTGTTTTTAAAATTAAAAAAAAAATAAAATAAAATAAATTAAAATAATATGCATATTTTTGTTGAATTTCTACTTACTTAATATATTTTGATTAATTTTATTATAATTTTCCAATCGGATGCTTTAAAATAGAAGGTACAATACTGTATTTAAAAATTTTGAAAATATTTTTTCTAACATCAAAAAATATCAAACAAAATATGCTTTTGAGTTTCTTAAAAATTTTATCTTTAAAATTTAGTAACATAAAAGTTGTCATTCTATCCACAAGACCAAGTTCTCGCGATCATATTTTTGAATATTTTTTTAATTAAAAAAAAAACCGAAATATTGTTCAAATATTTTGAATTGAAATTGTTTTTGTAGAATTTTGTTTTTTTTCACAATATTTGGGGCATTATTTTCAAACTAAATTAAGATATGTCTGCTTAGGATAATTAATTTTCCAATTAAATTCTATTTGGTAAAAGGAAGAGCTTTCAAAGCTCTTATGTAATTTGACAGATTACTAAGCATATGACAGTTCAATGCTCAAGTGTGTTTCATAATTAAATCTGAGGGATCTGATCATAATCTCCTCAGAGCTTTGTTCTGATCGCTCAGCCTCTGTTCAGAGCTTTGCTCAGAGCTAAAAAAGAAAAACGCCAATAGATTTTTATTTTTGGTGATTTTCCAAAACAAAAATCGATTTTCAAAGAAAAAATTAAATTATTCTAAATTTAAATCCACTGACAGATTCGACTACCAAGTCGCTGTCGTATTTTTATCAAAAAAATCCCATAAATTTGGCCCTCTCCAGTGATGATTGGATTATTTAAAATACACGGATCTTCGGATACACGGATACACGGACACACGGACGTACGGACGTACGGATGCACGGATACACGAAATACACGGATTCAAATCCGGATATTATAAGAACACGTGTATCCGTGTTTTTAAATATCCGTGTAATAGGGAGCTCTACTTCATATTTTTGAAAAAAAGCCAACAATTTGTTTCAATTGGTCAAATTTTTCGTTTTTTGAATTATTTTCTTAATCGATGAGTTTTTTGAGTTTGAAAGATTTTTAAAATGAAGTAGATTTAAATATTTTGGCAATAGTGTGAAGAAGGAAGTAGATTTTTAATTGAAGCTGCTATTCGTGTTTTTTTTTTTGATTCAGCTTACTGACTTACTTACTTACTCAACTTACTTCAGTAATAGTGGCACTGAAGTTTTCCCTTCCATTTTGGCCTCTTATGCGGCGCATTAATTCAGACTTTATGAAAGTGGGCTATACAATAATGCTGAACTATACCAACCGCATCCGGAAGGATGCAAAAAACACTTGAAAGACATAATTCATTTTTTTTTCTCTTTAAGTTCGATGTCTATATAGGTACCTACTCTAATTATATTCAGGGATGCCCATCACAATCACACCAATTCCCATCAGCAAAGCATCAGGAAGGGTTGATTTTAAGTTTATTATTTTGTATGGCTGATTCTGTGATATAAACAGCAATTGTTTCTTCTCCATCATACAAACATGCGGGGAAACAGAAAGTTTATGTTGGGTAGTGTTTCTGAAAAAAATGTATCCATCAGCCAAAATGAGAGTAAAAATTTTGCTGTAATTTTGTTTTTTTTTTACGTAGATGGTAGATTTTCTTGAAAAATTTCTGCGTAGAGTAAGAATACCTATATGTAGGTAATTATTAGCAATTTGTTTAGTCATTGAATTAACTGCTCTTATTTGACCCATTAAGCTTTGACATCAATTTTCTTTGAAGTCTACATTCTGCAGGGTTCCTTATTCGACTAAAGCTTTGGCTAATTCAAGAGCTGTTTTTGGTCTGATGGAAATATTTCATTTTCAAAGCAATTTTTGATTTTTATAAAATAGTTCTACCTAACTATAGTTCCATTGGCATCGCACGTAGAGGTACAAAAAATGACAATTTTCAATCATGGGACTCAATAACATGTATTAAATAAATAATATTTAAAACATTAAACTACACACACATACACATACACGTTGAGGTTTTATAAGTGTCAATGCATTTTTTACCCTTTGCTGTTGATAAGTCAAACTGTGACGATCACATCACACGTCTTTAAGGGCAACAAAAACTATAATTTTTCGCTTTGACGATCATATGACGTTAAAACTTAAAGTCAGTGTGGTTTTTTTCGCTGTGAAGCAATAATCTATATAAATAAAAATGTAAATGTACGTTTGTTCCTTACCGCCAATCTCCGAAGGTTCTTCACCGATTGCTTTGAAATGTTGACACAATTGTTGTATTCGAATACGAGCGGGTTTGTACATCCTCAAAACAAGAAAAAAAACAGTGGGATATTTTGCATGAAAGCAACACCCGCTATTCTAGATCTCAACAATCTCAGTTGCAGACATATAATTACTCGGAAATTTTTTAAGTTTTGCTGTCAAAATTTGTAACTATATGTCAAGCGAAAAGCAAAATTCATGAGTGAACCCTTAACAATTCTGTGCTGAAGGTACATATAGCTAATCCCATTGCCATGGGCTGGATCGCGGTTGGAATAAATTGAAAAGAATAACCTCCGATTTTAAGGAAGAACTGTTCAAATCAATGTTGTATTATTCTCTTTCAATTTCAACTTGAAATTCTAATTGTGAAGTATGCCTGTGTGTATTTATGTCATTCCGCATGTTCGAAAGTCTGAACTGATTATGTTATAAGATACTAGCCGCGTTTTATTATGCTGGGGTCCGGGTTATCTTTTAACACGTAATACAAAAACAACATTGTGTCTCGGTTTCCATCGAGGTTTCATTTATGGATCCAGAAATTAGTTTTTAAATTTTATGGGTAGATGGCTTTTCTGTTTTACAAATGGTAAGGTAGTCCGAAATAGAAAGTAAAGAAAAAAGACAGTATCTAAATGAGACCCAAGCAAAAAAGAGATGGACATACAACACTGGGGTGGAATCGGCTAAGGTGATAGTTGACTATCGCCTTTTTGATTGTCGTTTTTGATTATCAACTATTCGTTGCTCTGTGTTAATCGATCGCCAAAAATTGTTTGTTTTTTGGCATTACTTACAATTCTATCAGTACAAAAAAACGATTGTCGATTTGATAATCACCTTGCATAGAGCAAAATTGTCGATTTTGATTATCAACTATCAACTATCGCGTTAGCCGATTTTTGGTGCGAATATAAAAGTAAAATAAATCTATATGCATAGCGAGTAGTACTTGGATTCACAGATTCTAGAGTTCCGAATATGAAATAAGCTATGGCAGATTTAATCATTGGGGTGATTGTCATTGCCTGCCTAACAAAGAACACTATAATATTATTTATTTAAATATATATTTTCTTTTTCAAATTTTGTACGATAATTGGGTTTGCAAGCCGGGGCGGGTCAGCTAGTAAGTAAATAAAAAATCATAAATTTTCGAGATTGACATGAGAGATTGTCAAGGAAAGCAACGTTGTTGGCAATAGAAAACTTAGCTGTATCAACGTTGACGAGCAGTTTGTTGATGTGTCCTAACTTACGTTAACTGCAGGGTGATTACCAACGTCGCGCCGTTGACGCATTGACAGTATATCCAGTGTTAACAATTACACGGCTTGACAACTTTAGTACCGAATTGGGCGTCATCGTACTTAATATTTCCTTGTTTTTTTGTGCGTGAGTCATATTTATGACTTAAGATACAATTTATTTTCTTATAAATTCATATAACTAACATCTATGTATACCGTCGTGGCAGTAGGATAAACGTTAACAATGTGAGCCTTACGTGTAATACGTTACGTGTCACACAAACATTATGTTGTATAATTGGGTACTCCAATTTTTATCATTGTCAGTCGATTAGGAAATTGTCAGACTCATTGGTCATTGGCAGATGTTTTAATTAAAAACATCTTACAATTGCTGACAATTTCTTCATTGTTCGAAATGTCAATGAGTTGGTTAAAGAGAGATAAAAAAATATCTGACAATCAAATTGGGAAGAAATCTACCAACCGTGTGAACGGACAATTATTCATTGTAAGAAATATGTCATTTCTCAGCTAATTATTAGCTATTGTCAGGCCATTGACAGTTCTGACAATATTGTAAGATCTGACAATCGTCTGTACTTAGCTTTAGACTTAATTTATATTTTTACTAACAACTGAAGTAGGTAATTGTTACTCTAAATGATGAATTCGACAAGTTGGTATTTCCCCATCTGAAGAATCACACATAAGAATACTCTGTACCAAATTTTAAACAAATCTTTAGGCTCTAGCTCAAATGACAGTGGACGTACGGACGCACAGAAGCACAGACCGATGGAATCATGACAAAACCTATCTTCTATCATCATATTGTTAATTTTGATTACAACGTCAAATTTTTTAGTTACATGAAACCATATACCTACTTGCCCTATAGACCAAGTAAAAAGATTTTTAATATCTGTCAAGTCTTTTTCTAGTAACAGGGGCCCTACTCTGTATCTCGTTCCGAAAGTCAATCCTATTCGAAAGTGCTTTTCGCTCCGTTTTTGAATTGGAACTCTGTAAAACTTTCGGAATGGAAAAAAATAGTACTTAATACTTTTCCCATTTACGGATTAGTTTTTTTTCAAGTCTCAAACTATTTCTTTTGAGATCTGTCAAATCAAAAAAAAAAAAACGAGGTGGAAAAGACAAAATTTTTGTTTAAAAAAAATAATAATATAAAAAAATTAATATAATATAAAATGGATTCGGTTGCACTGTGGATGGATGCAGACAATACTGAAGAGCGAATAGAGCGAAAAATTATACACGACAAATGTAACATAATAGAAATGTGTGATAAAAGGTAAAATTCGATTGATGACAAAAAATTAATTTCACTGTTTTACAATTGTTTATTATTTTAGTCTATTCCATAAATTGTTGGAAGTTTGTTTAGCGTCAGCGGTTTTTAAATGTCCCTTTGCCAAATCGGGATGCCCACACATAAATTCCACCAACATATCAAATTGTTTTTGCTTCGTGTGTAAATTTTTGCTTAAAATTCCATGTAAATAAATTTTATTTGCTTAAATTGTTATTTTCACTGAGATTTTCTTAAAAAAAATTACATTTTTCGACTTTCCTTGTTCGTTTCGCTATCACATTTGTTGTAGAAATAATTTTTTCGCTTTTCAATGTTTTTGACATTCGGAAACGAGTTGCCAGGTACGAAAATTTCACTTTCGGAATTGTCAATCCGTAAGTAGTAGATTCCATTCCGCTCTAGAAATAGAGAGTACAAAATATTCGTTTTCGGAAAATTTCACTTTCGGAACGAGATACAGAGTAGGGCCCCAGATTTATAATTGCTTTATTTTAAATCGTTTTTGTTTTTATTGAAATACCATGCAAGAAATCCTACTATATAAGCTAATAGTAAAGTGCAGAGGACTCGAACAACAAGTGTCTATAGTTATATGTTATTTAAGACAATTCGTAAAAATTTGTCATCTTTGAATTTAAAATGTATCGATTAATAATTATCTCTTCACAACACGAAAATAACCATACAAATTATAATTCACACGTAAAATGTTCGTAATTATATTTTCATCGATTTAAACAACATAACCTTGATGATTCTATAGGTATACCTAATTAAAAAAAAGCAAAAGTTATATGACTTCGAAAAGAAAAATTTTCGAATGTTTTAGAATAGAATTTTTCGTATTAAATACGGGAATCTCTCAAGCTAACGACATAATAGACAGACATTGTTTTTCGATTTTGATTGATTTTTTTTTCCTACTCCTTTTATGTGCTATGAAATAGCGTGACGTCATTTCCGTAGGGTAATTCCGTCTAAGTGTCGGTTTTTCTTATTTTATATCAAATCTTCATTCCAGAGCCTGTGAAAACAAAACAAAAAAAATTCTTCTTATAATGCAATAATGTATTGCATTCTCTACCATTATTGAATATTGATGTTAAGGTACAAAGTCGAATTTTATAGTGTATACCTATCTAGATTTTTTTTAACTTCTCCTCCATCATAATCTTAATTAAATTTAAACCCACAAATTTTGTTGTACCTATGTATATACATGAAACCAATAGATACATAGATAGATAGGTTTGTACCTACTAAAAGCTATAAAATAAACAAATCAATTTATTACACAAAAAAATGAACTCATATAAAATACAAACAAACCAAAAAAGAAAAAAATAAATAGAAAAATATGTATAATTGATAATGCACACATATAGGTATAAATACTTTTTTATAATAATTATTTTGTTCTGAGCTTAAAATACCAAATCAGCTGGTTGCAGTTATTTGCATGTATAGATTAATTTGTAAGTATATACATAGTTACATACATACATAATAATGATAATCAAGATACAACCGCCAAACGAGTAAAGCAAAATATAATTTTTCGCGCATACTCATTGCCTTTGACTGTGACTGTGATATTGCAAAAGATAATAATATGTAAGAGAGAGCCAAAGCCAAAGTAAGACCAAGAGTGAGCTTCCTTAACAACTGACAGCTGATTTCGATTTTAGTTCTTTAAAGCTTCATTTTATATTATACGAAAAGTCATGTCCAATGTCAAAAAAAAATGCAGAAAAAAAACAAAGAGACAGAATAAAAAAAAAACAAATAAAACATCTGCGAATCAATATTTGTTTGGTTATGATGACTTATGAGTCTACGATGCTTTTTTTTTGTCGTTCATTCAAACAGATAAATATTATACACTCACATTAAAACCTATGGGGGAAATATTAAGACTCAAATTGAATAAAGATGGAAACAAAAAATAAGTTTAATATGCGTGACTGAGTCGCACGTTCTTGTTCTTATGGCTATGCATAGGTACCTATAATGTTTCTATTGTGATCTAATGAATAAGTTGGTGAGTAAGGGCGTGAAACTTATGAAGGAATGATTTTTTAAAAAAAAATTTTTTAAACACATTTTTGGTACAAGTACCTACCGGGTTATTTTTTAATTTTAGATTTTAAACCAAAATTGTGTTTTCCTAAAAATATTTTTAACTCAGAGTGAGAATGTTGTTCGATAAGAATCATTTAAGCTGTTTTAGAGAATTATATGGACGTTATGAAATGTAGTGTACGTTACCTATACTAAAAATAATTTTTGTTTTTTTTACTTCTCCATATCGTAGAGTTATGTTTAGTATTATAGAATTTTGAACCTCAAACCAATACTCACCCTATAGAGAGCAAAAGTTGAAACGTGAGAAAAGCTCAGTATTTTGTTTTGTATATGTGCATCTACGAGTATCAATACATTTGTAAGATGAGTACATACTATAAGAAACTAGGTCATATTCGGGTTATGAATTATATAAAACCAGTTGCTAAGAATTTAAAAAAGTTTTGCATAGGTATTATGGAGAGGATGACTTTAATAATGCGAACTTCTTTAAATATCATGAAATTGTTTATTTCTTACTTTGTTGAGTTAAGTAAATTTAAAGACAAAATACTTGTAGCTATACCTACCGTATTTTAAACAAATAAAATAAGAAAGAAGCTTGATATGATGTGCGTAGGAAAGTTGTTGCTAGGGCATATTCGATATAGAATATTCTGATTTGGTTAAAAAATTATTTTATAAAGTTCTAAATGCAATATTGTTTGAATTATCAAGAAGCGCCAGATTGTAAAATTTTTACAAAATGGTTGAAGCCATTAGGAAGTACGTGAATAACTAAAAAATAGGGCAATTTTTTTTTCAAAAAACATCAGAATCCTTTTTCATAATGCGAATTTGCCTTTATTGGTCGAAACCTAAAACACAGTCATTTGGTAATTACAGGTACGAAATTTAATAAAAATCCTTAAAGGGATTTTTGAGAAAATTTGAAAAAAAAAAAATTAAATCGTTGTATGGTAGCTATACCTGGGGCCTAATTCCGTAAAACGAAAACGATTGAAAGATATCGTTTTACTATACCTATCTCTTTTACATCTTAAGAGAAAGATAGGGACAACTATTGCCAAAGCGATATCGTTTGATCGTTTTCGTTTTACGGAATTGGGTACCTGTTCTAGCGTATTCGTGCTATTTTTAGTTTATTTTATTTTATTTTTTTTCATACATTTCTTATTGACAAAATTAACTTTATTATTTAAATTTTGTCTGCCACCTTGCGTCGCGTCGCGGTCATTTCAGATCATGCAGGTTATCATTGCTGTATGTAAAAAACTCATAATTACCATCCATCAGTCGGTGCGGTAATATTTTTCCATTATCGGCATTTTATTATCCAAATGATCTGATCTGGATCAGAGCCTCATAGTAAAACAAATAGGATCACAGTCAAAGCCAGTGGTATATAACGATCTCTTTTTGCATTGTGTTTGTATATTTTTCATGTGTTTGCTTGATTTTTTCTTTGCACTACAGTTAACACTTCCTTACTATAATAGTAATAAAAAAGTAGGATTAAATGTTGTTTTTGTATTTACGTGTTGAAATTTGATCCGGATCAGATCATATGGATCATAAAATGCAGCTATTTTCATTCTCATATGTATAAAATAAAATGCACAATTTTGGCTTGAAAATGTATTTCTATGTCCCACTATGAATTTTGGGTTCTCCTCCCAGCACCGGTACTCTTGCTTCATATCATACCACACGGCCATACCTCACGTTCTTTGTATGGAGAAAATGAAAAAAAAAATTATACCTACCATCTTCCATCAACAAGAGCGCCTAGTAGGTAGATCGAAAGAATTTTAACATTAGAAATGTTTAAGCGGAGGCATACCAACTAACAATGTGAAAAAATCAACAGAATTTCAAAAAAGTATAACGCCGAGTAGAGAAAGAGGGCGAAACGTCTGGGGAATGGACAAAATTATTGCGTTCATGCTATGTTCTTACTGGTCTGAGGAAACAGAATACGAAGAAGATGATAAAACGGACACCAAAAAAGGATAAGTGTTCGTAGGCAGGATGACCACTAAATTTTTCACATTTCCTACGTAGTTTATGTAGTTAAACGTAGTTAAATGTAGTTAATGAAACAAATTGTAGCAAACTTAGCTTCAAATATCAAATGATCTGTCAGTTGTAACTTTGAAGCTTGAATTTTGAGTTAAAATGTTCAAATTTTTGTTGAAATTTTATTATTAACAATTTGTAGAAAATAAGACGTGTAGTTTATTAAATTAACTACGTGTAGTTAATGATGTAGAAAATGTAGTGTAGTTAATTCGGCCAACCCTGTTCGTAGGCTTTCCAGATTTGTATGTGAAGAAGAGCAAATTTAAAAAAGAATTTATTCAAAGTTTTAAAATACATACATAAATGCTTTTGTCATTTCTAATGTACCTCAACTATGCTGGAATGGCAAATCGGGTAAATTTTGTATGAAAATTTTGTATATAGATTTTATTCCTCGCGTTGACTAGTTTAAAGTGGACGTCATCGGTCATACCCCCAGTCCGACAGAACTGAGTTTTAGAAGGAGGACAAATGAAAAACGACATCTCATTTAAAGTACAGTTTTGGCTTGGAAATTTATCTCTTTGCCCCACTATGAGGAATTTAGGATCCTTTCTAACACCGGTATTTTTACAAAGTATATTTGCTTCAGTGTGGCCATACCTCACGTTTTGTGTGATGGAGAAAATGAAAAAGAAAATATGCATACCTACCCTCCTACATGAACATGAGCGCCGAGTAGATCGAATAGAATTTTGTATGCTCCTCGCGTTGTCAGATCATACCGTCATACCGCCTCTCCGTCAGAACTGACATTTGAGGGTTTTAGACGTCTTCTGGACGACCAATGCGGAACGACATCTCATTTAAAGTACAATTTTGGCTTGACAATTTATTTCTATGTCCCACTATTAATTTTGGATTCTTCTTCCAGCACCGGTACTTTTGATAAGTATATTTACTTCATAATATGATACCTACCAAATGGTCATACCTCACCTTCTGTATGGAGAAAATGAAAAAAAATATGTATACCTACCCTCCTCAGTCCTCCTTCAACATGAGCGCCTAGTAGATCGAAGAAATTTTGAATTTTCTTTCATCTGCCTCCTCGCGAATCGCGATGTCAGATCATCCCAGACAAGACGCTGATTACACGAGTCTTTTTTTCGGATGTTTCGTCTATCGTTTTTTTGACAGCTTGTAGAGAAATGTATGGATTTGTTGCTTCATTCCCCCTACATTTCTACACCCCTCACCAGAGCTGTCAAAACGACGAAAGGAAAAACAACTGAAAAAACGAGTCGTGTAATCAGCGTCATAGTGGTCGTCACATCGCCTGTCGGTCAGAATTGTCATTTTTAGGGTTTTAGAACTGTTCTGGAGGACCAATGGAAAACGACACTATTCTTATTTAAAGAAAATGTACAATTTTCGCTTGCAAATTTATTTCAATGTCCCACTATGAGGAATTTAGGATCCTCCTTCTAGCACCGGTACTTTTGCAAATTATATCTGGTTCAGTGTTGCCATACCTGACGTTTTGTACCATGAAGAAAATGAAAAAAAAAAAAATACCCTCCTCCATCAACGCGCCTGGTGATTTTTTACTTAATTTTTGTTTTCTTTTCTTTTACAAATACAGCAAAAATGGTTGATCGCGTTTATTTTCGAATTTGGTCACAAATCATTTTCAAAAAAAAATATTGTTTATTAATTTCTGATAATTTTAGATGAAATATTAATTAAAAAGGCAAGCAATTTCAGATAGAATGATTTTTATTGAATTTAATTTGATTATATAAGTGATACGAATAAGAAAAAGTATCAGTTATGTTTATTTGTATTTAAAAAAACTTTTTCGACGTCACCGGGCTCCAACTCTTCTTCAGAACCATAAGGACCTACACCTCTCAATGTAGACTTTATTACTTGTCAGCTGCATTTGAAGTTGATTGTTGCAGGTACAGGCTACTTTAAATATAAAAGATACAAATAACGAAGGTGGAGAAAATTAGAAAACTATTGAATTATAAAAGAATACATTTTTAAATAAATAAAGTAGTAAAAAAATAAATTAATAAATACAAAAAAAAAAATATGTAAATGTCTGCTCCAAATGAGTTCGTACATTGATAAATATATTAATTTTATTTTATTTTGCCTTTTCAGAGTACAATGTTGCCGGAATGGAAGGTGGTGGAGCAGAATTTGATTCGGGTAAAGGTATGGATGATTTAAAAATCCAAAAAACATTAATTGTATTACCAATAACGAAACATTTTTTTTTCCATTTTGTTATTTAATCAAGGACAACAAAGCCAACAAATTGAACAGGAATTAGCAACAAAAATGTTGCAAATTCAATCAAAGCGATTTTACCTCGATGTAAAACAAAATAGAAGGGGGCGGTTTATAAAAGTAGCAGAGGTGATGTTTAAAAAATAATGTTTGAAATATTTATTCTTTTTTTTTTTTGGAAAATTGATTAGATGGCGTATATATTTTTATAAAATTAGAACTTTGAAACTAACTAAAATTTTGTGGTGCTAATTGGGCAGGAATATCTAAAAAAAAAGAAAGAAGAAATGCAGGTTAGCAACAGAATATTGAGATTTTTTTAAGCTTTCAATATGTCATTTAAAAAGGGCCAAGACGAGATTCACAAAAATTTACCCGATTTGCCATTCCAGCATAGTTGAGGTACATTAGAAATGAAAAAAGCATTTATGTATTTTAAAACTTTGAATAAATTCGTTTTTAAATTTGCTCTTCTTCACATACAAATCTGGAAAGCCTTCGAACAGGGTTGGCCGAATTAACTACACTACATTTTCTACATCATTAACTACGCGTAGTTAATTTAATAAACTACACGTTTTATTTTCTACAAATTGTTACGTTTTCATAAGTAAATTTAGAGAAATAATAAAATTTCAATACAAATTTGAACATTTTAACTCAAAATTTAAGCTTCAAAGTTCCAACTGACAGATCATTTGATATTTGAAACTAAGTTTGCTACAATTTGTTTCATTAACTTCATTTAACTACGTTTAACTACGTAGCAAATGTGAAAAATGTAGTGGCCATCCTTGCCTACGAACACTTCTCCTTTTTTGGTGTCCGTTTTATCATCTTCTTCGTATTCTGATTCCTCAGACCAGTAAGAACATAGCATGAACGCAATAATTTTGTCCATTCCCCAGACGTTTCGCCCTCTTTCTCTACTCGGCGTTACATTTTTTTGAAATTCTGTTGATTTTTTCACATTGTTAGTAGGTATGCATCCGCTTAAACATTTCTAATGGTAAAAACGCCTAAAACCCCTATATTAATAAACTCAAATCAAATTATTTTTAAAGATCGAATTAAGTGCAAAATCAACAAATAAAAAAGTAAATGCATGTACCTAAATTAGCTGATTCATTCAGTAGGTTAACGGGTAATTAAGTTAAAAATTCTTATAAGTCAATTAACAAATTCGACTAGAGATGAAAAGAAAACAAACGCAAATTAGAAGTTTTTGTGTGATAACACACTTGCAGTTAGGCTACCAAGCTTTTAGGAATGCATCAAAAGAGTGCCATAAATTGGATTTTTCCTAATTTTTCTTTTGTTTTTAAATATTACATATTTTGGCACGAGTACGATAACTATGGCGCCAAGAATTGATAACAGTTTTTTGTAGAGGGGTCAAAAACAAGCATTTTTTATTATGGCTGGGAGGGGGTCCATCTCACCCGGTTTAGGAGGTAGGGGCAATTTTAGAAAAATATGACTTAAATTGAAAAAAAAATATTAAAAAAACAACGGCAACACTTACAATAAAGTACTGTATCTGCTTTTAAAGTCAGAAATCTGTTCTATAATCCTTAATTTAAATTAAATTAATTATGTCAGCAGTTTTTGAAAAATTCACATGCAAACTCAAAATTTTGATAAAAAAAAATGAAAAAAAAAGTTTAGACCTATTTTTTTTTTAAATTGTGAAATGAAGTGCTGAATTGGCTTTTTGTGGTTAATGCTAATATAAATTCAACATCGAACAAAAAAAACCAAATGGTTTTATGTCTTCTAGTTTTTGATAAAATTGAAAATTACTGAAACTACTTTTTTATGATACTTTTGTTTTTTTGCTTGCTTACATAAATACATCAGTGCTAGCACCCAGCTTTACGGCGTATAAACAGTGAGGTATGTATGGGGGAGCATGCTGCCCCCTGCAACCCCCCTGCTTGGGCACACTATAGGATTTGGGGTACGTGCGAGGTTGGGTATATGCAAAGTTTCTTTTGCATTTAAAGTATCTGCATTTAGAGAAAATTTGAATTTATCCTACACATCCGATGTCATAAGCTGTTTTCTATACATTATACGTTGCTCAAAGCTCCACATTTAACACTTTCATATATGAAAACGTAATGCATTATACAAAATTCACATAACCTAGGTACTACTGTACGACTGCAGCAAATCTATATAATTTCTTATTTTATTTCGTTTGTGACATATCTATGTAATGCAACTGTAACGCTTAATTAATTCCTCTACTTTACTTACAAAGATGAACCTATCATCAACATTAATCCTCAAAATGTAATAACCGGAAATACCAAAAAACAAAAATCTCATAAAAAGTAGTTTTAGTAATTTTCAATTTTCTCAATAACTAGAAGACGTAAAACCATTCGGTTTTCTATGTTCGATTCAGAATTGATATAAGCATTGACCACAAAAAGCCAATTGAGCGCTTCATTTCACAGTTAAAAAAAATTGGTTTAAACTTTTTTTTTCGTTTTTTTATAAAAAAAATTTGAGTTTGCATCTGAATTTTTCCAAAACTATTGGCATAAATAATTTAATTTTAATTTCGGATTGAAAAACAGATTTCTGACTTTCAAAACCGGTATATAACTTTATTGTAAGTGTTGCCGTTGTTTTTTAATATTTTTTTTTTCATTCTAAGTAATTTTTTTCTAAAACTGCCCTTACCTTCTAAACGGGGTGAGAAAGGCCCCCCTCCCATAATAAAAAATGCTTGATTTTTACCCTACAAATATACTTCACTGTTTATACGCCATAATGCTGGGTGCTAGCATTGTATTTATGTAAGCAAGCAAAAAAACAAAAATCTCATAAAAATGTAGTTATAGTAATTGTCAATTTTCTCAAGAACTAGAAGACATAAAACCATTTTGTTTTTTGTGTTCGACTCAGAATTAATATGTTCACTGACTTCAAAAAGCCAATCTTCATTTCACAATTTTGAAAAAAATTGGTCTAAACTTTTTTTTTTTAATTTTTTTTTATCAAAATTTTGAGCTTTCATGCGAATTTTTCAAAAACTATTGACATAAATATTTTAGTTTAAATTTAGGGTTATAGAAGGGATTTCTGGCTTTCAAAATCAGTATAGTTCTTTATTTTAAGTGTTGCCGTTGTTATTAAATTGCCCCTTCCTCCTAAACGGGGCGTGATAGACCCCCCCCCCCCCCTCCCATAATAAAAAATGGTTGTTTTTAACCCCTGTACAAAAAACCATTATCAATTTTTGGCGCCATAGTTATCGTACTCTCCCCCATATTTTAATTTGTTTTTAGAGATAAAAAATACGGTGCTTGCGAAAAAACTACATAAGAAAAATCCTATTTTTCTCGAAAACTGATTTAAAAAAAAAAAACAAAATTGGTTACTGTGGGTTGTATAGCATGCCCACGTTGGAATTGACTATCGGCTATCCTCCACTCAGCTTTTTCTCTTTGTAGTCTCATATCGGATTCTTGGCGTTCCGTCGTTAAAATCGAGAACTTTCAGTATATCCTCGCGGTGCAGTCGATCTTGTTCCCAGTATCGGTTTTTGGTATCGTTGCATTTTAGTGTGTTTTTCTGGAAGAAACATCAAAGTTATATTTGAATCTGCTGAATATATTTTGTATTGAAACAACTACATATACAGGGTGTCCCGAAATCACCGCCTCAGAAGAAAAGAAAAATGAGTTCCTGAGGTCATTTCAAGTCAAAAAACTTAAAAAGGTAATTTTGTCGTTTTCGCTTCGTTTTCGACTTAAAACGGTTTTTATGAATTTTATTCCTTTTTCTTTTGACTGGCTCTAACTTTGCCAAACCACAACCGATTTTTGAAAATTTTTTTATTTAAACAAAAACAGTTAGAAATTTGTATCTACAATACAACTTTTTTCTATGTAGATAATAATTTTCCCGCGATTCATTATCAAATACCTACTTTGTTTAAGAATAACGGTACTTTCGGGCTTGTTTTAACTTGTTAAGTAAATTATATATTTTATTATATATTTATAACTTTATCTTTTTCCTCAACCAAATGTTGACAGTCGAAAAAATAATGTTTATCGTTTCGAGATTCTACTGTATGATGAACTGTCAAAAATTTTCAATTAGTGTCACTGTGTTCGTCAGAATTATAGTTTTTCTTCTTTAAAGAAGAAAAAATGCTTCTAAATTTGATTAGAGAATCAAAATCAGAAGCGTTGATATACATTTATCTTATATTTAATTGTTGTTTCGGATTAACCACCTGCGTATAAGTAGGTATATAGTTTAGATTCAGTTTATAGTTAAGCAAAGTTATAATAAACATGTGATCTATAATATATACGCCATCCAATTATATATATTTAGAATAGTTTCTCACGCTCAAGATTACAATATTTATTTTTCTATAATACTGCAACGACAATGATTTGGTTTGTAAAGCTTATGAAATGTTAAGATTTTGAAGAGAAAATTTTAAAATACGTGTGAAATATACCTAATATGTATATTATTATTATTATTATTATTATAATATTTATATTGTTATGTATGTTTTGTGATTCCTTAGTCGATTTTACTAAAATGCCATTTCACTTAAATGGGTTTGACTGTATAGCGTATACCTATAATTTGTATTTAAATTGATTTGGTATTGGAGATTTTCAACGTGTTTTTTTATGAAATAAATAAAACATATTATTTTAAATACCTTAAAAACACTTTTATTATTTATTTATTTACTTGTTTGTATTATTATTTAAGTATATAAAACTTACTGACGATGGAAGCATAGCTTCCGAAATGCATTTAAGTAAATAAATAAAAAATAAGTGTTTTTAAGTTATTTAAAATAATATCTTTTATTTAATTTGTATTTATTTAGTTTTAAAGATTGTTATGCTACTTAAAAGCTATATTCCTGTTTTCTTCCCAAAAACTATCAGAGTATTAACATAAAATCGACGTAAGGCCCACGCACGACGCACTTATGACGTTTATTATTTTCCAAATTTGATCAACTTCAAAAAATTTTAAAGAAAAATTCGGTCGAGAAAAAATTAGATGTATTTTTTTTTTTATTTTATTTAAACCATAAGCATTGTTTTTTTATATTCGTTAATAATGACAAATAAACTCCTTTAAGTCGAACTTTATTTTAAACTTATATTCATTTATTTTATTACTATATTGGAATGCGTTAGATAGGTGCAGATGGTAGAAGAAGTCAAGTTTATCTGGCATTGTCAACAGCTGCAGAATTCCGGGATCATTTGTCGACTTTCAGTGATTATTATGCATCATTAGGTGAATCAATGCCGTTTTATAATTTTCATAATAATTTATTTTGTATATTAACATAAAATAAGTCACTCAAACAGGACCACCCAATCCAGAAAATGTACCCGAAGATGGAAAGCTTAAATCTGAAATGATGATCAAGGACAATCGACGGTATTACTTAGATTTGAAGGAAAATGCAAGAGGGCGTTTTTTAAGAGTACGTTTTGTTTATTATTAGTAATGAATTGCTTATCGGGTGTTTTTGAATTTTATATTTTTCATGAAGAAATCAATCATTATTTAAAAGGTATCGCAAACTATAACAAGAGGTGGTCCTAGATCTCAAATTGCAATTCCAGCCCAAGGAATGATCGAATTCAGAGATGCTCTTACCGATCTGCTAGAGGAATTCGGAACAAGTGATGGAGGGTAAGGCAAATAAATTTATTATAATCATTTAAAAATATTTTTGTTTTTTTTTTAATTTTCAATTTTTTTTAAATATTTTTTAGTTTTAAGGGAGAACTTCCTGAGGAACGTCATATGAAAGTTGACAATAAAAACTTCTACTTTGATATTGGACAAAATAATCGGGGTATTTACATGCGAATAAGTGAGGTGAGTTATATTTACTTTTAAACTATATATATGTGTATTTAAGTTGAGTTTCTTTAAATTTAGATTTAAAATAAATCTTTTTAATATTCTTGTTATAGATCCAATTATTTTACAAATCGAACTAACCTACTATACATATACACAATAGGTGTGTTCGCGTACTTGCCCGAAACTGCCAGATTCTACCAGATTTATTTTTTTAATATGAACTTTTACAATCTTTCGGGTTAAAAATGGTAGAAATGGGTAGGTTTGGGAAGTAAACGAACAAGGTTACTTTGTTGAGCTGAACGCATTCATTAGGAAATTCTAACGTTTCATGTTTTTCAAAATGGTTTCTCTGCAATTTTTATTGACTTTTGCCAATTATTCTTTCGTAATTAAAGGGGAAAATATATGATAAATTCAGTGAATTACAATTTTGTATTAGGTATCAAAAGTGAATTAAGAACACAAGAATATTTTGCTTAAAACAAGCTACATCAAAAGGAGAGAAGTGTTTTTTTTTTAATACGAAGCAGATCGAGCAAAACTAAATTTTATCTCTACATTTGTTTGCTCAAGAATTTTGAAGGTGAAGAGATGAAAACAAAATTCAAACAAGGGCAGTAACGTAGCTAAAAATATTTTGTTTGGATTTTGTAAATCTACACTGCATTGTTAAAATAACAAAAAAATCTGTAAAAAAAAATGTTGTCATAGAAAAATCATTTCTATTTAATTTTAGTATATTTTCATGCTTTTAAATATGTTGCTGCACTAGTATTTGGCCCTCTTGAACCCTTTCCTATAAGCTACGCCACTGAGTAAGTGAAAACAGCTGTTTTATATAATCTACTCCCGTAACTTTCTTTTATGTTGTTTTGGATCATCATTCACATAATACCTATCAATATTGAAAATACTAAAACGAATATATGTTTTTGGTTGATAAAAACCGTGATATTCATGAAACGTCAACGTCTAGCAAAATAATGCTTCAAACATTATTTGTCTTGGAAAAATTATGTACACTTTTGCATGTACAGTTTGGTTTTTGCGTTTGAACTGCAATTCGAGACAAAAAAATTTTTATGAGAAATAAAATTTTTTCCCGAACTGCGTAGGTACCTATACTAGGCTTTAAATGCGAATTATGGCCACCACGCTTCGGATGGTAGGGGTTTTAACAGGCTTTTTACCGACTTTACGATATTTTACGATATCATGTGTCATACATAAAGCGTGACCTTTGCGTGAATTTGCAAAACGAAATGTAGCTTCAAACCTCGGGCGTTGAGATATGGGAGAATAAAAGTTCTGTTTCCTTAAAATAACACTGCACAGTGCAAAAATACTTTGCAGTTAACAGGGAAGCAAAAATATCACTGTTTTATTATGCTTTCATTTAGGTATTACAACGGGTATGGTATGTTTCGCAAGAATTTTCTGGCAAACTAACGTTTCGCGGGGGTTCATTTCGCTGTTTTTCGTTCCGCATTTTGTTTGTTTATAATTTTGTTGTTTCGCATTTTACGTTTTGCAAATCACGTTTCGTTTTTTAAATGATTTGACAATTTATCATTTGAATTTCGATTGGATTTTTGAATTTCCACAATTTTTTATTTGTTTTTTTGTTGTTTTGCTTTTTTTTATTTAGCAAATTATTATTTCACTTTTTTTTTATTTGGCATTTTGTTGTTTCGCTTATTATTATTTGACATTCAATTGTTTTGCAATTTTTTGGCATGTATAAACAGTTAGTTAGGGAACCCCCCTGCTTGGGCACACTATAATATAGGATTTCAGGTAGGTGTGAGGTTGGGTGTAGTTAAAGTGTTCGACAAAAACATTTGGCTTTATTTCGTTTTCGAAATGAAATAAAGCCAATTTGGCCTTATTTCCATTTTCTTTTTTCATTGGGCCTTATTCCAATACTCAAAAATTAACGATTTACCATATAAAAAAATTACTTCTCAAAAAAACATTAAAATTAATTATTATCAAAACAACTAAACGGCGAAGCGATATTTTGCGAAATAATGAAACGGCGAAACGTTATTTCGCGAAAAAAAACAATTGGCCAAATATCAAATAACCTAACAAAAAAAAACGAAACAAATTGCTAAGTGATTTTTGCGAAATGATTGAAGATATTTTTGAAAAAAAAACGTAATCAATAAAAAACCAAACGTAAATTGCCAATTGTGGATTGCGAATTATACGAAATATTTAACGACTAAAGCGAAACATAGAAATGCCAAATGAATTTTGCCAAACAATAGTGACCCATTAACAACAATTGAAATAAAAAGCTTTTCTAATGAAAGTAGAATTGTCGTTTTACATTAGATTTCAATTGAATATTAAACAACCGTCTAACGAAATTTACACAAAATTCAATTCAAAAACAAATTTTTTTAATTTTTTTAAAATGATAGAAAACTCTTAATGCATTTGTAAATTTATTTATTACAAGCAAATTTGTGTGTTGGTTCAATAGAAGGAAAACACGTGGAATGAAAAGTCGCATGGTGTTTGGCGACATCTGTTAGTATATAGGGTTATTTCGCATTTACATTATTGGAATAGATTTTTTTTTGTTTCGCTTATAGTTTTGGTCAGGTTCTTACACATTAATGACGATACTTATAATGCAGTCGCGAAGCGATGAAAATATTTGTAGATACGCAAGAAAAAAATGCACATCCATATTAAAATCCGATACACTTGTTTCTTCTGTAAGAGTATTTTATTGTAACAAGTGAACATTGGTATAGGTACTAGCACAATATAGTTTGAATATTTTGTTCACTCAAAATTGTATTCTATAGAATTACTTAATAATCTATCTTTTATTTATAAAAATATTTAAAATTTAAGTAAATTAAATTTTAAAAATTAATAGATATGTTTTTTCCTTAAAAATTCTCATTTCATTATACTTATGCCTCCGTTTTCTTTTTTCTTTTCTTTTAGGTGAAAAGTAATTTTCGCACAGCAATAACAGTTCCAGAAAAATGCTGGATTCGCTTTCGTGATATTCTTACTGATTATTGTGAAAAAATGAAAAAATCGTCCGATACGTCAATCACTGCCGAAAATAATATTCAAACAACTCCTTCTAACAGTTTAAAATGAAAGCTTAATTATTAAAATTATTTGCTTACAAAAAAAAACAACAACAGATTATTCAATTACAAAGACAAACAACAAACAAAAAATTTAATTAAAATAAAAAAAAACACACACCTAGACAGATAACATTAATATATGATAAATATATATATATATATATATACATATATATATATATATATCAAACAACCAATAGAGTTCAATAATAATTTTAATTATAATTAAATAAATAGTATTGTAAGCTATAAACAAATTTGAAAAAAAACCAACAAACAAACAAAACAAAGATAGCTCTTATTAAAACAACAACAACAAAAAAGTTATAAAACATGATTTTATTAATAATTGTATTGTATATAGAAAAACACTTATAGAAAATGAATATGAAAATGAAAATTACCAAAAAAAAAAAAACCATTATCGTGTAACGAAAATATGTTACCCAGATTATCAAGTACATATTGCTGTTACTGTTGGTCTATGCAAGATTTTTCGCCTTGTTTCTCAATTTTAGAAAAAAAGCAAAGAAATAAAAATATAGAATGTAATTATTTGTTAAAAACTCTTTATAGTCTAATGGAATGTTATAAAAAAACAGTTTGCTATCATAGAAAAAAAAAACATATACATATATATATACATTTAAACCTCTAATTGCCTCAAGCATTTCCAAAAGTGACAAGTCCCATTTAAAAAAAAAAAAAAATGAAGGCAAATATAATAGTATATGCATCTCCGTCAGAAAAGCACTTGCCGTATTTAATAAAAAAAAAAAAAAATAAGAAAAACAAGGGAAATTAAAATTAAAGTACCTACATAAGATTATTTGTTCAAAATACAACTTTAAGGTCGAGTTGAGATCCAAATACAGTTACATCATATATCTATGTATGTATATATATTATATTTACTAGATCAAATTTACAGAAGAAGAAGAAAATCTATACTTATATAAAAAATAATGTATATATATATATGTATTTATATTTTAATATGTATACCTACTCTTAAAGAAATGAAAAAAATGTTAAAAAATAAAAAGAAATTATTTTTGAATAGCTTGTTAGATTTAACAAAAAATATGATTCGTTGCTTCAAATCCCTAGGATGTCAGAAAAGTAAATAAATTTTAATTTTAAATTAAAAAAGGATTTTATTAAAAAACACAAGTTCTTTAACGTTTCCTTGATAAAAAATAAACAAAAACAAATACAAAACCAAAACCAAATAAACAGAGATGCAGCAGAAAAAAAAGAATCTCAAATTTTTGCTTTAAAATATAAATTGGGTTATTTTTTATTTTGGATAGAATTTTAAATTTAAAGCAAGAGCAATACATACAACAAAATTGTGTACCTTAAAGGTGTTCAAATAAATTATAGATATTTTTAATTGTATACCACAGTTTCAAATAAAAAAAAATGAAAACTGCTTTTCAATGTGCAATAGCTTTTAAAACTTGTATAGATGAATATAAGAAAGGAAAGAAAAAAAATGATTTTCTTTTAATTTGACAAAATTAATTGCAACACGAGGTAGTTTCCAATAAGTTTTAATTGTTTTGTTTTATGTATTCACTGCACGATTATCAATTATCAATAATTGATAGTTGATTATAATTGAAATTTTGTACTCAGTTGCTAAAATTTTGTTCTTGTAATTCACAATGGTGTGTCCCATTCACAATGCTCAAAAGTTAAATCAATTGCGTTTTAAAATATCGATTTTTAATTTTTATCAAATGTCAATTGAAATAGTAATATAGGGGCGACTGTATTCAAAAAAGTATACTGAGTAACCCTCCATTGCGGTAGTTGGGTACATAACTAGGATGTAAAAACCTTTCTATATAAACAGTAAACCATGCTTGGGTGCAAAGAACGTGAGGCTTCAAAACCAACATATTCAAAATGAGAGTGTTTAAAATAAAAAACTCCGATATATTACCAATTTTTAAATAAATTCATATCACTTTATGATTTTTTTTTAACTATAGAGAACCTGTTAATCCAAGTGTACTGTTTTATTATGAAAAATGTTGACATTTGCGCCTGTCATGAAGACTTAAAATAAAAGCACTAAAAGCAAAGCACTTTTACATCTTAAATTAAATTTTAACCTGGGTTAATCGAATCAATTTAATGGCGCTATTATCGCTTAAAATTACTTATTTTCCATTTTAATGAAATTTGACATTTCAGAAAATTGAGTACTTTTGGATTAAATCATTTTACATCTAGATTTAAAACAATTTGAATCCATTGGATTTAGATTTAGATTTTAAGATTTAATAAATCCAGTTTTAATAGTTGGGTTTAAAATTAACTTCAATCCAGACCGAATAGTATTGCAGTTAGCTTTATTATCGATCAACAATACTTTTGGTGCGGATATGATTATACCGAATCTATATATATGAATCCGCGTCTATATATAGTCATATCATATCTGAATATGGCAAAAGTGAGTTTGACTTCCGGCAATGTGGATTTGGTAATCAGGGTGATTATATATGCGCAATGAAGATGCATATAGAATAGCTGAGAAATGGACACTCTGGTGGGTTAAAAGTCTACAAATCTACTGTGGATTTTTGACGCACCTTGGAGGGCCAGAAGTCTTGACTCACTAGTGATTTCAAAAATATTCAGTTTATTCAGTTTTAAGGGTTCAATAGGAAAAATACACGTTCTCTTGGACAACCAGTATATCAAGTGGGTTCCAAGGATTTTTAGTCCCTTTTTGGGTGGCTTTGTACCGCTCGCGCAACTCCATTGTTCCGCTTAGAGTATGTTCAGTCCAGGGAGGCGCCGCAATGTCAACAGTTTTCTTAATAAACAGTTCCTTGGGTAATTTTAAAAAAATTCCAGAAAATATTTGTGGACTTATGACCCACTTTCTTTCTAAAATTGTGGAATACTGACCCACTTTTTTGTGGACTTCTGGCTCATGAGGGTAAGTCCACAAATTATTTGTGTACTTGTAACCCACCAAAGTGGGTCAAAAGTCCATTGTGCACTTTTGACCCGTGGACGAAAATAATAATTTTTTTTCGACTGCTAATAATAAATTAGTTCTGATGTGTGAATTTCATTTAAAATCAACTGAAACAAAAAACAAAAACAGAGAAATGGCTTATCTTTTATTTGAAGTTTGTATAAATGTGAGGTCGGTTCCTTTCCTTCTAGGGTCGACCGAATAATTGTCACAGAATCAAAAATATACATTTATTACATCTGCTGCGTAGTGTCGTTAAAGGTAGTTAAATATATAGTTATTGAAACAAATTAAAGCAGACGTATAATTTCAAATGTCAAATGATTTGTCAGTGTCACTTTGAAGTTTGATTTTTGAACTAAAATCTTCGGTTTTTTCAGTTAAATACAATGCGTTATTTAAATATAAAATCATTGGAAAATCAAAGGTTGCATAAATGATAATGGTAGATATATATCACAGAAAATATTAATCTGGTATCTATATGTAAATAAACCACACAATATAGTCATATCATACAAACAGTTGATCGCTTGATAACTATCAATTTTAATATGAGTCCATTTATATGAAATACAAAAAAAAAAAGTTTCGTGATTGTTTAAGAATTTGGTGAATTTATTAAATTCGTACAAAATATTGGAAACATCCTCATTGCAATGATTTATAGATACTTACTTATTTACGCTTCCATCAAATAACATCCCTATAATTTATCAAGGTTAAACGCACCACGAGACGTTTAAATTTCAAGTTTGTTGTTTTTTTTTAACTGTAAAATATGCATAGTGCAAAAATAAAATTGTAAAACGATACAAATTAAAAATGAAAGTAAAATTAGTATAATTACTATTATAATGTTTAAGCAGATATATTATTTTTATCGGTAATATTTTTGCTTTATTTTATGATAAAATTTGTATATCGGTCGTAACGTATAGTCTCTTAATTAAAAAAAAAACATACATGACGTAAATTCAGTCTTTATCAGCTTTATTCTTTTCGTTTTTGTTATTAAAAAAAAAAAATAAAAAAAAAAAACAGAGTTATAGCAGTAGAATAATAAAAAAAAAACTCATCCCAATTGTTGGTATAAAATGAATGTGATATTTTCTTGTTACAAAAGAAAACTTATCATAAATAAAATACAAATATCTTTATATTTTCCTTACAACAATAACATCAAATTATGTAGAAACAACAATAATGAGACACATATGCAACATATTTTTTTTTCAGAAACTTTAGATCACATATATATATTTTTTGGCAGGTTTTGTAATGCCTTTATAATTTGAATCCGATCTCAGAATTGCTCCTTTACTTTAGGTCAGGTTATCAGAATATACTGAACTAAAAGAATCGCCTTTTTCCCCTCTATTTAAGGTTGTGTTTTATAAAAAAAAATCAGCTTCTCCATACCGCGTTTAATATTTTTCTATAACGAAAATGGCAACGGCAACTGTAACGGAAACGGTAATATTCTCCGGTCTTACTTTCTTGGGCCATCCGGATACTGTGCATCTAAATATATGCAATAACTTTTTACCATTAATTCGTTCGGTTGAAATTTGAAATATTTCGGTTGAAATTTCAATTTAATTTTGCTTTACGTTTTTTTAAACCTTAAGAGAAGTACACATCATGAAGTAAGTCAACACGCATCGTTACACATCTTTAATCTGACCTATGTTGCAAAATTAAGTCAGTAAATCTCGATTTGACTTGACTTGAACTGAGTTATGGATCAATTCTGAGATCGTATATAGTCTTTGATTCAGGGCATCAAAAACTTTCGTAAAAGTACGGTCCGGTTACTAAGTAATTTTTTTTTGTTGATTTTGTTAAACCTTGTAAAGAGCATTTTTTTAATTCATTTTTTTTACTTTTTACAAATCAAAAAAATTTGTAGGTACATAATTAGCGAAGAAAAATGTTCAGAAATGTTTTCTGAATCATCAAGAATAATCATGGTTATTAAATGCAATTTGTTCTTTATATGCAAAACTATATTGTTCTTGAAGCTAAATTAAAAAAAAAATATGTTAAATTATTTCAATATGCAACAAAAGAGGTCCAAATTCTTCATTCATCTGCAATTGATTTTCTTACGTATACTTAATTTAAAAAAAAAGTTAAATTTTGCAATTCTTTATTAATTTGCCTGGACGATTTTACAACACAAAACTAGTTTTATTTCTAATAAAGGATGAAAGATTTGAATTTCATTTGTGCAGTAAGGTATTTGCCAACGAATAGAAAAAAAAGAAGAATTTCTTTGGCCGTTCGGATTCGGCAAAAAAATATTGTCCGTACCCAGGGCCGGCCTCAGCCAAACTTGCGCCCTGTGCAAAATTTGTAGAAAGCGCCCCTTTTTTATATTTGCACACATCCAAGATTCATTGGGATCTTTAATTTTACGATATTTTAAGTTAAATTCTCCTTGAATGCAACAATGAAAGTGATGTTAGTTAGTGTGCAAGAAATAACTTAGCACAGTTGTGATGGATTTTATTTTGAGATTATTTGAACAAGTTTTGTGGTTAAAATGCAAATGACAGTACAGATCGGATTACATTTTCTTGCTCCTGGTTATGCGCCCCCAGAATATTGCGCCCTTTGCATTTGCACATGTTGCACATATGGTTGGTGCGGCCCTGTCCGTTCCTGCCAACAACATCGCATACAAAGGAATGTTTGAGATTTTTTAGTCACTATAGAACCTGGTTGTTTCTATGTGAGCTGTTGCACCAACAAAGTTATGTATTAATTGTTTTTTCTAATAGTTGTACGCATAGTATATCACTTTTCAGGTCAGCTCTATTTAGTTCGAGATTTTGTCCAAAAGTATGATTTTTTTTCTTCAAATATTTGAACGAAATTTAATCAATTTCAGTTCTAGTCGTTCTCAACATGTAAATGCGTCCACTACAAAAGAGAAAGAAAGAGGGAGATAGAGAGTAAGTTAATTCCCTGATCTTACGAACTCTGTAAAAATATATCTTTTTGAATGATGTTATACTCGACAATATAGCAAAAAGCACACAAAATACATTTATAAGTTATTTGCATTGATATATTACCTACTGCAAGAAATTTGAAATTTTACTCATTTGTTGTCTTAAAAACGAGAATAACAGTATAATTTGTTGTGATTTTGACAATTTTTTTCTGAACGT
Source organism: Epistrophe grossulariae (assembly GCA_929447395.1). Lineage (NCBI taxonomy): Eukaryota > Metazoa > Arthropoda > Insecta > Diptera > Syrphidae > Epistrophe > Epistrophe grossulariae. Next base: position 8,266,556 of record OV839570.1, read on the forward strand.
AAAACAAATTAAGAAGAAAACCGCACCCACGAAAGGGCCAAATTTCTATACGAAAAATTTGCAATGCAAAACGAAAGTTAAAATGTCAAAAGCATATGTTTGCACTGCATGTTCATTGTGCATATGCGTTTTGGGAACGAACATTCGCTTAAATTGTTGACATTTTGCTGTAGAACTAATAATGGAAAGGACAAAATAACCTTAATCAATTCTATTTAATCTTTTCTTCATTTGTTTTACCCATTTTGATGCATTTGCATGTTGCACAAGAAAACAAAAATCTACTACGTTTTGGGATAATATACTTTTCAAGAATGTTTAAACGTTTGAATTTTGGAATTGCTTGCTTAGCATAATTTGCGCAAGTTTTGCGTTTATGAATTCGGCCAAGGTTTTAACTAAAAGATCATCTGCAGAGTGCCGCATTTTTTGACTTCATGTAAATATATTGGCGCAGGACATACTTCCCGAAAAGACTTTCGTCCCATTTGAGTGGGATATTTCCATATTTAACTTTTGGCACTTAAGACACCTAACGTTATATAATATTTAAATCACCATTTTTAATTTTTTACTAATATTGGTAACCTCAAGTTGTTCACATCTGCTTGTTCTATATTATGTCCTATGAGTAAGCAACATGGACATTCAGACATTCAGTCCTTTTCGTGGATTTTATTTACTCGATGTCCATGCATCCCGATCATTTTCAAATTAAATTTGGAATATGGGACCCTTTTTGTTGTTTTTTTTTTATTAGGGATCTTATTTGATGTTACAATTCGGTTAGAAAGAAGTTTAAAAACTTCTCATTAGTTATAACCATAATATGAAGAAATATTTTTTTGTTTTGTAGTTCAATTAATTTCGTTTATAACTGTATCCATTCAGAATTCAGAAATAGAAAATGAGCACAGATAGAGATTAATAAACAAAAAATATATGTCTGTATATTCATAAAGAGAAACTCTAAATAAGTTAATTAAGAAATAACAGAAAACAAAATACAGAAAAAAACTTGGAAAACGAATACAAAAAAAAATAAAGTTATTAAAGAAATAAGAGAACTTACCGTTTAATTTGATGTTGTTGAATCTATTTTTTTGTTAATGTAGTTAGACAAAATCCGTAACAAAAAACAAAAACAAAAAAAACTATCTATCTTCTGTGTGAATGTATACATCCAAAAATATTTTAATAAAAAAACTATCTAGAAAATATGTAATTTCTTTACACCAAAACTTACACCTCCTATAATATATATATAGATGATGATACCTTCTCTTTTTCTAATTTCAACTTAGACAAATAAAAAGATCTGACTAAAATATTAAAAAAAAATCCAAATAAAAAAAAAAACAAAACTAAAATTTAAATTAAAATCTAAAATTAAATTAATTACATAATTGGAAGTTATGTATACCTCGGGGGGTCAATGATCGAAGATTCTATATTAAAAAAAACACGCTAAGTAAAATAATATTAAAATAAAAAATAAAACAAAAGTGTGAATATACATATATATTGAAAATAAGATATATATGTATATATATATATATATATATGTATAGAAAAATATTTATTTATCAAAACGGCAGAGCTAAAAATTAACAAAAAAAAAAAATAAACTTAACACTCACATGTGATGAAGCGCAAAGCGTTCCAATCAAATATAATATGTAATTTAAATTCATAGAAAGAATTTATTATACCTATGTATATGTAATATGTAGAACAGTATTTAATTTTATTATTAACTTTGTGACTTTCTTTACTTTATTTTTATTTTATTTTATTCTAATTTTTTTTTATTATATTTTGGTTTCTATATATAACATACATTTTGTTCTAATACTGCAACAGTTAGTTGAATATTGAAAGATATTATTGTTATAATATACGAAAGTTAATATTCTTTGAGAATTATTAAATTCACGAATATGTATTTCATTCATTGACCTTATTTTCACAGATTTTCAAATCAAGTTTAATTAGAGTTATTCTGGCAGTCCCGTCCCAGTTTGTCAGTTTGAGTCCAGTCACAATAGTCATTTCTTTTGGGGAAACAAAATTGCTGATGAAAATTAACTTCATTTTAATGTGATCATTTGATGTTCCGAGAAATCCCCTTGAAAGTTGAAATACACTTCTTAGGTAGTATATAATAATACAGAGATGCTCGATATAAAGATAGGAAACTTCTGTTGTTAAATCGGTTTGCCTTCACTCAGAAAAAAAAAACATTGCTATCCCAAGAATTTTAAATTCTTGTAAAATTGTGGACAAAAAATTGTTGGCTCAACAAAAAGTTCTTGCAGCAACAACTCAGTGTTGTTTTTTTAAGAATCAAATTTTCAGTTCTTGGAAAAACAATTTTTACATTCTTAATCACTTTCAACATCGGAAAATTGTTACCCCAATAATTAAATTGTTGTCATAAGTATTACTACAGACAAAATATCCTTTTAACAATCAAATTGTTGATCCAACAATTAACAATTATTTTCAAGAATAAAAATAGTTGACAGAACAATGAAAAATGTAAATTATCTCTAGGTAAACTATTTTCAAGAATTTGTTGTTTGCGAATTGTTTATAAATCAGCTGGAATTGCATATTTCAATCCAATTATGTGTCGTGATAAAATAATCTGGGATCATATTTTTTGTAGCCCTCGGCAAAGGCGACAATGACAATGACAAAGGAAACGGAAACGACAATTATTAGTTGATCATACTTTCTTAGGCGAATGGAGTAATTCTCTCTGGAAAAATCCTGTTCTCGAATGCATGATCCAGAATCTGTACATCCACAAATATGCAATGACTTTTTGTTATTTCGATTGAAAAAAGAAGAACATCTCAAAACAAATAACAATGGGTACGTTCAGAAGAACGTAGGGACTAGAAATTAAGACAAGTTTCTAGTCTCTTATTGGTCAGCTATCAAAAAATGGCCTTTCAATTAAGGTAAATTTTTTGGAAAGTTGACTGGAAAGCTAGTCAAGAAATATCTCCCTATATTTCAAGTCAAGTTTATTTATATCAAAATAGCAGCTGATTATATTTTATCGCTAAATAGCAAGCTGAACTTCATTGTTCTGCAACTTCTTTTTTCAAGTTTGTTATAAGTTTTGGTTAAAGTGGTTCTTTATCATATTATATTATGGAAAGGATTTAACTAAAAATGTAAGATTGTAATATTGATTTTTGCGTTGTATGAGATGTTTTTCAGATAAACATATTCATGTCGATTATGGATCCGCAATACTTTATCCGCTGTAATTCGCAGTGCAATTCTCTCTTTTCTCTTTACACATTTGTCGTGAAAAGAAAAGAGAATTCTGTACTGAGAATCACTGCAGATGTAGAATTGCGTATTCCATAATCAAGACAAATATTATAATAATGTATATTTTTGAAGTAAAGACCCAATTTTGACATCGTAAGATATAACTAGTTTCCTTACTCAATTTTGCATTGAGGTACATATATGTGTCTGTTTGGCTACTGCAACTTCTTGCTACAAGTTGCTCCTTGTAATTTTTTTTTCTATTGGATTTGACAGAAAATTGTGCTACGTCGTACAACGTTTCGAGTTACCAAACATACATTATACCTAGCCAGTGTGTTATATATCGCTTATAAATACGTTATTGGTGTTCACAAAAAATTTGGGAGCTAATTTTTTGGTGACAAACTATTATTTATCAGAATGTACAGCTGTGATCAGCAGGTTTGACCGAACTTTCAATTTTTAGAGAAAAAAAAACTACATTTTTACATCTGTTACGTATCTATGAAATATGTCGTTGAGAGTGTAGTTTCGTTCGTTGAACTTTACCCAGGTTTTCTTGACAACCCCAAGAATTGTCAAAAAAATCTGGGTTTTTCGTTTTCCAAAAACACCATAGGGCTTTAAATTGTGTTGTTGAAATTCAACGCAGAGAACAAGAAGTTCTGTACTCAATACTTAAATACGAAAAATTTGTTTTAAATTAGTTTTAAAGATAATTTAAAACATCTTCAAGCGTTTCGTTTTTCTTTTTCTATTTATTATCATTCAATATTTGTATTTCTATTTCAAAAATAAGCAATTACCAGCAGCAATTGAATCCACAACTATAAATAATTTCCTCATAGCTCATGTCACTCTGGCAGATTATTCGTTACCTCAACAGCAAAAATCCTAGGGCTACTTCAGGGCAACCCTAGGTCTCAAAAAACACAGAATTTGATGGTCAGGGTGAGTTCAGGGCTCAACGAACTCTCGGCCGTCATTCTGGTTTGCCTACAAGCTAAACAAAATGGCGGATCGTGGTGAATTCATATTTTTGCACTAGTGTCCATGTTTTAACGCTCGCTAGTGCAAAAATATGAATTCACCACTGCATAAATTGTTGTTGCAATTCAAATATATTTATCGACACGCAAGATGAAATTACAGAAACAACAATGTTTTGGAGGATGGAACGTACGAAAGATTCCAATCTTTATAATTCATAATGCCTCTTTGGTAACTTTTTTTTCAACAAATTTTTCGAAAACTGAGTTTTTTTTTTCTATGGGTTTTGACAGCAAATTGTGAAATTTTGTGAAAATTTGTGCAAATTCGCAAGAAATTTCACGTTACCAAACAGACCAATAATCTCTGTATATATGTTAAAATGAAATGATCTGTCCGCTGTCACTTTGAAGTTTGAATTTTGAAATTAAATGCTCAGTTTTCTTAATTCTATTGTTTTTCTGTTCTGACGTAAGAAATTGCAGTAAATAAAGCGTTTATAGTTTATTCAATTAACAACGCTTAGTTACAATGATGTAGAAAATATAGTGTAATGAATTCGGCCAATCCTGCTTACCTTATGCTTTAGAAAAATTGCTCATATTTAGTATTGGAATTAGTAAAATTTTTATTACGAAATGATTTCTTCCATTTAATATAAAAATAAACCTCACACACACACAATGCATTCAAAATTCGGAAGTTCCACCATACTTCAATGCGAAACAAGCAAAAGAAAACTATAAGTTGATAGCTCAATTGTTATAAGAGAGAAAACAAGCTACTTTTCAAAGGGGCTATTATAGTGAACATTGTTATTTATCATTGTATATGTTATTAAATTTGTAAATATATTGCATTGTTTTCTCTTCAGCCCATTTAGCTAAGTAAATGTCAATTCTATCAAAGTGAAGTAAATAATATTTGACAAAAAGCTCTATTGTACCGCATTTAAAAAAATTTGCCCCAGATAGTCAACAAAAATTTACATTAACACAGCATCACCAATGCATTTTTTTTATGTAAAAACAATTCCAGCTACTTTACACGAGTAAAACAAATTTATTATCTATTTCTGTCATTTTATATTAATTGTTTGTTATAATCCGTTTTTATGACAAATAATTGGTATAAAATAACATAAATAATGGCATTTTTATATTTTATGACAAACAATTGATATAAAATGGCATAAATGATGAAAATTTGTCACTCGCATTTCGTATATGTAAACGAGACAAATACTAATGTCGAGTAGTAAGTTTGTTTAAAAGAATTAAAGATGGATGTCCAAATTTATCACTACTGACGAGTCTTCATAATTGTCTAAAATCTGACAGTATATTTTCGTCATAAAAGAACAAAGAAGTGATAAGAAATTTGCTATCAATTCTGTCATTATACTGGCTTTTCTGGCACATTGCAAGTATCTTCAGAGCGCATAATTATTTAACATCGTGTTAGTAATAGTCCAATAATTTGCCAATACTGACAATCAGCTATTAAAAATGTTCGAAAGTCGGGAAATTAACTAACAAATATTTTTTTGAAGACCCAAACATCATTGATTCATCTTAAAACAATTAAATTCTTGAGGAGGATAATAGACCTTAACAGAAATTTATAAAAGAATTTGCCGGATTTAATGTTTAAATTATAGAAGAACAACAACAAAATTTTGTTTTAACAAATTCCGCAGAAAGTGGGTTAATTAACAACAAGACTTGGCAAACCTATAACCTCTTACATTTAATGCTTTTGCAAAAGCAGCCTGCACATTGATAAGTGATGGACATAAGGCGTGTTTTTTTCCAAGCCCGAAGAAAATTGAATGAAAAAAACGATTTGGGGCTAAATAATTTACATACAACAAAACCCAGATAATTTTCGAAGCTTAACTTAAGCACGGAGAAATACTGTATTACCGGCGGGAATTACATACTTTTTATCGATAGTTTGTATGGAAACTCCATTTTTTTTTCTGTAATGGCGTCGCTAATCCCCGATAATCATTTTTTTCAACCAGTTGCCTCCGGGGTTGGAATAAAAAACACACCTATTATATACATACGGTTCGGTTTCGAGATTTATTTTCAAGTTTGTGTTTAAATTTGTATTTTATTTGTAGTTAAATTTAGTTCTTGTGTTAATTTTATTAAAATCACATAATTAAATTTTTGACACACCATAATGATTTGAATCTATATTTGTAGGTATATTCAATATTAGGCGTGTTTTATTGGAAAATCTATCCGTTGTATAGTCCGATTTAACATGCATTATCGCCACTAGAATTACGGCCGATAAAAGCTAAAGTAGAATGCTACTGTGGATGGATTTTTTTTTATTTCAAATTATTCTGACAGGTGTTCAACTGTACCAAATGTGAAATATTAAAACCATGAAACTACCGATGCGTTTTTTGGGAATTTCTTACTGTACTATGTATAGATTCCCAATAAAACACGCCTATTGTCGAAAGAAAGACAAATTTAACCAAACTATATGATGGATGGATCAACATTTTTAACCCAACACGACTCTATAATTTGCTTTTCTTTTGTTTGCTTTAACTTAAGTTTAAATTTTCGCGCACTGGCTTTACAAGGTCTATATACATTATACATATATACAAGTTGAATTTTGTGGTAAATATCCTACTTATGTTTTTTTTTTAATTTGAGTAAATATTTTCATCATAATATTTTTGTAGAAGACTTACTGGCTGAACACAATGCCCTGCTGCAACTGAAATCGGAGCTGCAGCTGCAACTGCTTTAAAAAAATGTCGTACGTCGTTTTTTTTATCTGCCCACAATGAGCTGTTTTTATTTAGTTTATTATTCACTTTTCTTATTTTCAATATTTTTCTTTTAATTAATATTTTTTTTCGTGACACAAATGAGCACTAAAAACATCAATATTTTTTTCCGGCTCTTTTGTTCTTCATATAAATTGAAACGTCAAAAGTGCTGCACGTGAAAAAAGTGGTGAACCGACTGCAGTTGCGTTGCGTTGTGTTCGTAAATCGAAACATTGAATTTGTTTGTATTCAATATTTTGACAGCTATTCAGTTGCAGCTCCGTATCCATTGTGTTCAGCCAGTTATTCACACGTTACGTTTGAGTGCTTTTTTTTCAGTCGAGGATACAGTTTATTTTGAGGCATTTAAAACAGTTCGTCTTGTTTTAAATAAAATGTACTCTCAGCGGTATACAATTTTCTCTATTTATAAAAATAAAAATACCCCCACGGCGACATTCAAATGGAAGGCTTTCTGTTTTATCTTGTCATCGAAGTCATTTGTATTTACCTACTTACTGCGGGAACTTTGATAAAATAGGTTCTTTAGTTATCAACACAGGAAAATCGTAATAGATAAAGATTTTTTCGTGATCAACTTAAGAGTTTAGGTCAGGAATAAATGGATTATTATTAATGAAAGTTGTTTGGAAGTAACTATTTAAATTATAGCCAAGTTTACCTATACGCAGATCGCCTTGAAAATTTAAAACTCAAGCTAAAATTTGCTATAAGAGCGTCGTGTAAAATATGTCATAGAAAACAGCTCTTATCTCAGAATAAATTATGTCCAACAGGTTATCGTCCCTGTGCGAAAAAAACGTTAATTTTTTTTCATTCTCATTTAGAGAAAATAAAATTTTCATTATTGGCTTGCAAATTTATTTATCGGTTCTACTATGAGAAATCTTGGGTTTTCTTCTAGCACCGGTACTTTTGCAAAGTACATATATTTGGTGCAGTGTAGCCATATTTCACGTTTTGTGTGATGGAAAAAACAGGTACAGTAGGTACCTAACCTACCTACCCTCAACATTATCATGAGCGCCTAGTAGATCGAATATAATTTTGTAAGGAAATTTAAATTTTTCTGCCTCCTCGCGTCATCGTGGATACTTGTGGCTTCACTTGAAAGTTGGAAATCGGACATTTAAAGAAAATAAAAGGATTTTGGCTTACAAATTTAGCTCTATGTTCCACTATTGACGAATTTATTTTTAGTGTATTGTGGTCATGTTTCACTTTTTGGATCATGGAGAAAATGAAAAAAAAAAAACATTGTATACCTACCCTCCCCATCAACATGAGCGCCTAGTAGAGCGAATGGAATTTTATATGAAAAATTTCGTTTTGCGAGAACATGACTACATATTAAATTTGCCCTTATTTTGTTTTGAAAATGGAGCAAAAGCCCGATAGGATTCATTTCCACTTCCAAAAGATAAGGTCAAATTTGATTTGGAGATAAAACCCTAATGTTTTTGATTTTTGTGCACCTACACCTAAAAAAAAAGTAAAAGTCCGTCCGATATGTTTTGTTTTCATAATAATTGATTCCAGAATTTTATCAAGTTTTCTTGGACAACAAATTAATAGTCCCAATAAAGCCATAAAAACAGCCCAATTAGGAAATAATCACCGGAAAGCTGGATTTTCGTATTTAGCCTCCCCATGGTTTTCTTAAGAAACTGTCAAAAGTCCCCATCGATATAAGTGCCGCTAAAAATTTTACGGGGGGTTAAAGGGCCCCCTGAAATGTTTTTTCAGGAATAACTCCCAAATGGTAAGTTGTACAAAAAAAAAAAAATGTCAGAGAATTATTTGTAGCTTAGAATTTTTCCTACAAAAAATATTAAGATACTTTTTTTCATAAAAATAACTGTTTCCGAAATAAACCAATTGGAAGAGTAGTTAAAAAATTGTGCATTTTTTGATAAATGCATTAATTTTTGTTGTTGTCGGAATATTATATGAACATGATTTTAAGATATCGGCCCACTGTATTTGTCCATCCCTTTAGGTGGGATGGGCAAATTAAAAAAAAATATATTGAAAATATAAAATGAATATAAATAAACAACGCCAACAACTACAATTTCATGTTATAACTTTTTTTAAAGCCAGTAATTTATTCTTTAATTATGTTTTCCAATTAGGTTACTTTACTGCTTAGTTTTTGAATAAATGATTTTTAAACTCATTGAATAGATTTTATTCGAAAAATTAAAAGTTTAAAAATAATTTATTCAAAAACTAATTTAAAAATATAATTAAAGAATAAATTACTGACTTTAAGAAAAGTTATGATATTGTAGGTGTTGCCGTTGTGTTTTTACATTCATTTTTCTATTTTCAATATATTTTTTTTTCCCCTCCCACCTAAAGGGGTGGACAAATAGAGTGGACCGATATCTTAAAATCATGTCCATAAAATGTACCAACAAAACAAAAAATGATGCTTTTATCACAAAATGCACAATTTTGGAATTAAGTCTCCCAACTACAAAGAAAAATAAAACCCTTAACTCTTCTGATTGGTTTATTTCAAAAACCGTTATTTTTATGAAAAAAAGTATGTCAATCTTTTCTGTAGGAAATATTTCAAGCTATAAATTAGTCTTTGACACTTTTTTTGTACAACTTACCATTTGGGAGTTATACCTGAAAAACCATTTTTGGGGGACTTCAACCCCCCGTAAAATTGTTAGCGGCGCTCATATCGATGGGGACTTTTGACAGTTTCTTAATAACGCCATGTAGAGGCTATATACAAAAATCCAGCTTTCCGGCCATTTTTTCCGAGTCAAATGCTTTATTGACTGGACTATAACGGTTGTTTTTTTTTTTAACCAGGTTTTTGGTTACACCGTCCAGAATGATATTTGTTTTTGAATAGATAGAGATGTTCATACTTTAAAATATTTTTGATTTTCTTCATCATTTTGCAACTAATAAATACTATGACATTTTGATCAAATATATTTTCAGGATTAACTGTTGTTAAAAATCTATCGAAATCCAATGGAAATACGCTTTCATAATGAAACAAAGAGGGCGCTGTTATGAGGCATTATTGAAATGGTAACTTCTATAGTGTATATATATTTCGATACTGTTTTGAGAAATATCAATGAAGTTAATCCAATCCAAAGTTAACACGCGTAGTTCGATGGTGCTGTTAAGTCGGGATCTAAATTGACTGAAAGACATTTTGCAGCAGTTAACTTGGGTTTTACTCCGAATAAAGTAGGAAGATCTCACACTAAAAAACTTGATCGTCTGTTTAATCAAATGAGGAGAAATCTGTGAGTTGTGTTTTAAAAGGTACGTTTAAATTAGACTTCGTCGTATTTTGATGCGGGCATTTCTGGCGGAGCGAGATTATTACAGAAAAATTCTTTAAGAGGATGGATATTTTCATCAGCTAGATTTCATTTAATAACTTTTGTTCCTAAGAAAAAGTCCATAGAATTCGTATAGATTTGTTTGCTGTCTTCAGTTTGATAAAGTCGTTTACCTTTTGTTTTATAGATAATAAAATACATAAATCTAAAAAAAAAAACAGCAATGCGCAATCATTATTTATGCTGCAATTTTAATAATTATATATTTATTTTAACAATGTCAGTTTTGTTTTATACAGTTTTTTTTTTAATCCATTTATTATTAATTTTCTTAATTGATTGTATTATTTTAGTGACATTTCAAGAAAAAAAACTTTTTTAAAATTAATCTGCAAAAAAAGAAAAAAATATATATTTTTTTTATTAAATCATTTTTATCATCATTATTATTGAATTTAATGGATACAAAAAAATATCTGTCACTGTTGTTAATTTTTTTTTCTAAATATTAAAAACAAAAAAAAATACATGTAAGAAATGAAAACTCTTAATGGTGATCGAAAGGATCTAGTGCAAAGCATTATGTCTTTATAATAAATAAAAATAAAAATAAATATAAATAAGTATATATAAATAATATATATATGTATATTCTTTCATATTTATAAATATTTAAATAAAATAAAAAAAAAAAAACAGAGCAAAACAAAACATGTGTGTACATATGCAAGTGTATGCGTGATGCTTGTTTAATATTTTATTTATTTATTTTTTTTTTTCGTTTTTATCTCTCTAGAAAAATAGTTTCCTAAACATATACATATATAGTATAAAAATTATTTAAGAAAAATCATAACATTTAGAATTTATATAATTTAAATTAAATTTATGATAAATAAGAAAACAAAAATTATAAATTAAATAAAAAATGAATATAGAGGCACATTTATTGAGAATTTAATAAAATTGTTAGTGCGGGATCACACTTTCCAATTCGAATGAAGTATCTCTAAACAAAAGAAATTAAACTGATGTAAATTTAATTTATCTGTAAAGCTACAACTAGTTTTGGGTGACGCGTGAGCGAGCAATAATTAGTGTGCAGGTTCAGTTCATATATAAATAAAGTAAATTTGTTCTTAATTTTCAATTGCATTGTTATTTATAACATTGAGATGAGATTATATTATATAACTTATGTTATATTGGCTTTCCATTAAGTCAATGCCAGACCGGACTCAATTTAGTTTTCATTTAAATGAAAAAAAAAAAAAAAACATTTTTTTCTTATATCGCTTTTTCTTAACTGACCAATTCTCATAACTTCTTCCATATTTTTGTGATCATAATTTTTATAAATAATCTTTAATTTGCAGCTATTTCTGTTTTGTTAGGTTGGTATATCAAAATTTTGCAATTCAATTAAAATCCTGCACTATGAATATTTTATTTAAATACGAGATAATAAATTTATATTACCTGTGTGTCCAAATAGAAAATCAAATTTATACAAAAATTGGATAAGAAAAGAATTTTCTACAATTTTTTGCGACATTTTTAAAAGACTTTTCGTAATCTCGCAATTACAAAATCTCGTTTTGACAATCTCGCAATTCCAAAAACCCTCAAACGAGGTTTCGGTTGATATGTGTGCGACATTTGGATGCGAAATGTAAATGCGAGATTAATAAAATCGGGATTTTGTAATTGCTAGATTATGAAAATTTATTTGTGAGATTTCATTTTTCAAGAGTCCAAAAAAAAAAATGCGAGATTCCGTTATTCCATATTTTTATTTGCGCGATATCGTAGCGCTTCCCTTTTTGTTGTCATTATAAAACTGACAAGTGAAACTGAAGAATTATATTGCTTTTTTTTCTGGAATAAAGAGCATCAGAGCCCTATTATTTGATTATTCATTATTTTCGGTTCCATTGAGTTAATTATCGAATTCTCACAAATAAAAAATCTCGCAATATTAAAATTCTATATGCGCGAATTAATTAATATTTAATTTAAACGCGAAATACAAAGATATTGCGAAATTTTTAAAATGCCAGATTTTGATTATTCGTTATTTTCAAACGCAATACAGTCAAACTTCTGTATAACGAACCTTCAAGGGAACAAAATATTGTTTCGTTATAAAGAAGTTTTATACAAAATTCGCTATATAGAAAATTTAATTTTTTAACACTGATGAAATAAATAAATAAATTAAAAACATGCCAATTTTCGATTGCACATGAACAGTTTTATTTTTTGTTTTATGTACTAAAGGACACTCCAAATCAAATTTTTTCTTCTTTTCTCCCCTTTTAAATTTTTCGATTATCGACAATCTGTCCGATAGTGATATCGATTCAAAATGCAAACTCAAACGATTGACCTGTTGCGTAAAATTTCTACTACATATGTACACTTTTTATACATACATTCTTAAGTAAATTCTTGCCAAAAAAGGTAGTTCCTTTAAAATTAGAAACAAAAATCGTAGTTTGATTTCAAATTTGAAATTTCGTTATAAAGAAACAACTTTGCTTTCGGGCCATAAAAATAAGTTTCTAAGTTAAACTCTGCGCGCGAGTTAATTAATATTTTACTTAAATGCGAAATACAAAGATCTTGCGAAATTTTTAAAATTCCTGATTTTGATTATGCTATATGTTTTCAAAATTTTGAAAATACAAAATTTCGATAAAGTTTGCAGTCAATCGTAGCTCCTGTTGTTTTTTTTTTTTTGTTCGCAATTTGTTTGTCTTGTAATATATATGGGTACCTACAATAACACTGGTCCATCACCTTATAATTTTCATAATGCTTTTTGTTATTCCTTTTTAAGTTTCCAAATCAACTTTAAATATACATTTTATCGATAAATCACCTATTGGTCCTTATATTTTATAAAAATTGTTAAGTCCAAAGATTTCAAAATAAAATTTGACATTTTTGTAAAGCTTTACGAAATGTCATACAAATTGTCATGCAATTTTGCAGGACTATGTAAGACGACGAGGCGATATGAGGTTTAAACTATCTATGGAGTTATCGCGTCATCACGTATAGGGGTTAGAGAATTCATTTGACTTGGGACCTCAAGTGATTCTAAGTTTTGTTGGCTTTAAGAATTATATCATCGGCGCGGCGTGAGGAAGTTGAGGTCTTGGTCACACGATCTTGGTTTCACGGTGGAAATGCAGATTGATTTTGAAGAAAATATATTATATAGTGACGGGGAGGAGATTTCATGCGCTTAAGTGAAAAATTGATTGATTAGCAGACATAAGCTCCAACTTATTTTTGAGTCAAAATTAAGTAATATCACCAGATCGTTGTATTAAAAAAAAACTCAAAATTTATTATGACAAGCAGAATTATTTTCATTTTACAGTTTTTATAAAACATAAGGCTCTCCCTGTTATGAGTTGATTACCTATTTGTATGAATGGTGCGGTATGAATTGCGACGGTTTATGGTAAATTTGTGAGAAATTCTTATGTTTTATAGTACCTATAGGTTCTTAACCAATTTAATATTTGAAAATATTAAATATATAAAATTTGGGTAAGGCATTATATAACTTTAACTGTACAAACAAAAAAATTAAAAAGGCTTATCAAAAAATATTACGTGTGTACTTATATTAAATAAAGTTAAATTTGTAAAATTAAATTCTGTTCGAAAAAGACTTTAAGCTTAACTTTAAGAAAAAACAACAATTTAGTATAAATAATAAATCAATCCACCCAAAAACAAAACAAAAAAATATGAAAAATAAAATTATTAAATTGCTTCTTTTTCTCACAATGTTTATATTCTTGGAATTATATTTTCTAATTATATACAAATATCTACTTATATGTTTCTTTTATTTTTTATATATATATAATCATGAATTTCAGTAAGATGACATCACCAACAAACAAACAATTTATATATATGTACATACATATATAATAAATGTATGTATGTATGTGGCTAAGAGAATCATACCTTTAATTATTTAAAACGAAAGTGAATCAAAGCAAAATAAGCAATTATTGAGACCGAAAAATCACCTCCCAATTTGTTCACATAATATGGATAAATAAAAAAAGACAACACACAAAATAATTAAAAAATAAAAATAAAATAATAGTAAATGTATGTAAGATTGATGTAAGGTTTAAATGACACAAAACAAAAATAATAATTAACAGAACTTATCTGAAGATATCTAAAAAAAAAGTTTATTATAAGAAATAAATTGATGCAAACGAAATAAATATAATATTGGAGATATAATTGAATAGGTTTGTTCTTATTTTATTTTTCAAGTTAACATTAACAAGATGAAGACTGGTCTTATTACTGTAGGATGAACATAAATGAACTTGCGGATATACGAAAATGTGAAATGGAGGATTCGTATAAGTTAGATAAAGTTTCTGTTGAAACGACACGAGATTTCTGCAGAAGAGGTTTCTGCATTAAACGAGGTTTCTGCACCACGATGTTTCTGCACGACACGAGGTTTCTGTTCACAACGAGGTGTCTGCACACAACGAGGTTTCCGCTCACAACGAGATTTCTGAACGATAAGTCTTCTACACGACACGAGATTTCTGCACAAGAGGTTTCTGCATAACGATCATGCAGCGAAGATTCCTATAAGTCTGATTCGTAGAGATATACACAAAATGGTATTTCAACAGTTTTGTTTTACTCGTGCAAGGTTTCTGCAGGACACGACATTTCTGAACGACGGGGTTTCTACATATGACACGAGGTTTCTGCTCCAAAAAGTTTCTACGCGACACGAGGTTTCTGCACAACGATCATGCAGCGGCGATTCCTAAACGTCTACAGCATTTTTTCACAAAAATGATTGCGTCATAGATAAAAAGCTTGACAACCTTCAATCAAATTCACACATTTTTGCAATGTCTCCGATACCAAAATGTTTAATAAATACTTGAAAACACAATTTCCTGATGACTGACACTATAATTGTCCAGCTGCGCATCATCATCCTGGCCTATTAAGGGTCCAAACATTGCACGTTTAGAGTCGGAGTTCGTTGTCCTTATTGTGTTTGATTGCTTGGTTTGTCATCATGTTAATCTGATCTGACATCTTTTTTTAAATTTAATTCGTGTGTTAAAAGTGTGCTGAAAGCCAGAATTTCCACCGACCGGCTCGATCACATGTTTAGTTCATGCTCTTTGAATGTTTTTTTTTACCACCTCTACTAAACTTTATTAATTTATTTCAACCATGTGTTTACTTTGTTCTTCTAGGTAACAGAAAATATATAATGATATAATGGGTTGCGAATTAAATTGTCTTCAATTAAACACAATCACAAATAAATTCTCGGTAATTACGCATCATAAAATTCCATTTGATTGGCACAAAATAACAAAAAAGGGCTTAAAGTAACTTCGAAACATTACCTCCAAGTATATCGTATCGTATTTATAAAAAAAAAAAAAAAAAACATAAACTATATTGTTTTGTTTCCTACCCCTAATATAATTAATCTTCAAACCCACCATCCAATGCCACACATCAGCACAGCACAAAAAGTCTAAAATTGTTCTCTAATCACCTTGATGTTATTTGCAAAGGCCAATTCCCAGCCCCTTTTTCAGCCAAGTCGAACCGTACCGAAACCGAACTTAAGTACTTATAAAACATACGGAAACAGATATCATAACAACGCTGCGCTGCGGGTCTTATCTGATTTTAACCCTTGTCGTTTAAATTGTTGAATAGATTTTACAGTTGTTGCAAATGATAATCATGATGATGACAGGATGTGGAGGTATATAGGAAAGGTCGATTGAATTATGGGAATTATAGGTTTATATAGGTAGTTATAGATACCTGCCTTGCAGAACAGCACAACACGGCAATAGTAACATCAGCAATCATCATTTTACGTTGTATCTATGTAACTATAATCACAATCACGTGACAAACACGCGCAAACAATATAGGTAGCTTATAGCGAATTACAAAAGTGAAAAGTTCAAGCAGCTATTAACAACATCATCAAAACTTCATCTTATACCACCATCATCATCACCAATGTCGTTATGCTTTATATAGTCTGAGAATTAATGTTTCAGCTTCCAGAAGATGAAAAAAAATAAAAAAATTTGGGAAGGCTCTTTACAGCTCATGAAGAACCAGGATCTACATTTTTCCTCGATATGCCCGTTCCTCTATTTCTTCTTCTAAGGTTACAAGAGTTTACTATAGGTGTGTTTTATTCAGCAAAATTTCCCTTGGCAAACAAAAACAATTTGATTGCTGGCGAAAAAGAAGTCAGTAAAAATAAAGATGGCTGTGCTGGCGATAGAGCTTTCAATTATTGAAATGAACGTATATAGAGTGAGCTTTCGTTTTATTCAGACTTGTGCTGCGCAGGCTATGCAGCAATGAATAAAACACACCTTATGTTTACGATGACTACCATCTTCGTCTAACACACAAATTTGTGTCTTAGGCCGTGTCCGAATTGCGTTAAAATTTTCTACCACTGGTTTAATTTTGACGTTTAGTTAAAATGTAATAATTTTTTTATTTTTGCTGTCCGAACTGGATTAAAATAGGATGGTTTAATGAGATTTTTAGTCAAAATTCCCGCAAGATTAAAGAAATTTCCCTAACCACATATGTGTTTTATTATTCCAGAAAATAAATATTTTATACAAAATCCAGCTTGAAATGTATCAAAATAAAAATTCGAAGCGTATAAAGTACAAATTTCTTAATTTGATTTATTTTTAAAGGTTTTGCATCGATTATACCCCCAAACATTATGGAAAAAATTCTATTGTGTATTGCTTGATAATGCAGTCTGCAAACACTAGTTCACAGCTGTCAACAAACTAAAAAAAATGAAACAAAACAACCAATTGGCATTAATTTTGCAAGACGAATAACAATTTGAGGAAGTATTTTATATTAATTCTTTTATATTTTTTTAAATATCAGCGTATTATTACGAGGACTGCAATAACACAGCAACGACTACGCGAGGTATGTGTACATGCACATGAAAATTCAAAATTCATAACATTGATTATTTCCATTGTCCATTGTTGCACTTTTAAAAATAATTTCTAATTCAATTTTCTCTCTTCCTTGAGAAACGTTAAAATTTAACCACTAGTGTCAAATTTTAACCTGCTCTGGAGCTGGGTAATTTTTAACCCATTTTATTTACCACGCTAGTGTCAAAATTTAACCACACGTCAAGTTTTAACCAACATTTTAACGCAATTCGGACATGGCCTTAAAGTTCAAGATTTATTGGTAAAGATTTCCCATACAAATTTTTACAGTTCGTTTACGACGTCGTAAACTTTAAGACGTTTACCACGTTTACGATGATTTTCCGACGTTGCATGAATATACCCTTATGGTTTTTCTCTCAATCTATACACTTACATAATTACTCAATTTTCTCTTCAGTATAACAGTAGTGTACTGAGACAGTGGGATTTCATTCCGTTTTGCGCATATTTTCAACAGAAAGCGAGAGAAAAAAAGGAAATGTGTGTACTTGTTTTGGGAATTTTGTTGTGGGTTTCTATCAACACTGAAAGTTGTTGGAAATCTCAAACAAAATCTAGGTTATGTGTGGTGTGAATGATTCGACGAGATTTGAAAATCTTGTTGCCGAAATCCGAGATTTTGGTTCGGTGTGAAAACCGTATAAAATACATATAAGAAATACTCAAATTGTCATTTCTAATTTCTCTTCTTAAGAAAAAGCTCTACTAATTGAAAGGTACGTTATTTTTATTTTTATTATTTGAATATGTAAAAGATTAATAAAATAATAAAAAATTCTGTCAATCTCAAATCTGGTATTAATTGACAAAAGCAATTGAAATACCCAGCAGAAATTTTCTCGCACTACAATTACTGACAAAAAGGGAAAATGTTTTACTCTCTCGTATAAGCATTCTCTTAAGAAAGAAATAGCACAATTTTTGATTTATTGAGCAGGCTGACTGACCAAAACTGACTAAATCTATCGGTCTGAAATTGTTTTGAAACTGTTGTGCGGTACATAGCTAATATTAATTAGGAAGAATTTTTCTTAAAAATTTTAGGTCTGTTCGTTTACTTCTCAAAATTCCCAATTTATACCAATTTTATAGACAAACTTTTTTTGTATTCTAGATCGGGATCATCTTTTAACACGTAATACAACAACAACTTTGGATCCTGCTCTGTATCTGGATCAATTTTAAAGATCCGAAAATAAGTTTTAACTCTGGCGAGTAGACGGCTCTTTAGTCGGTAGGGAGTACAAACTGTAGTGTAAAGAAAGAAGACAGTATCTACATGAACAATAAACAAACATAAGAAAAAAAGAGATGAGCATACAACACTGTTGTCATTATGGATCCGTATCGTTTTATTATCATGGGATGATCCTGATCCAGATCCGTAGATAATAAAACACGGCTAGTATTACGACCGATAAAAAGCTAAAGTAGAATCCTACTGTGGATAGTTTGACGTTTATTCGAGTTCCGAATTGGATTTTGTTAGATATGTTCTAAGATGTTCGTACGATTAATTATTATAATTGAATTGTAACTCGATAGATGTGTTCATAGAGTAGTTATTATAATTGTTTAACAGTACTAAATTTGAATATAAAAACCAGGCCACTGCCGATGAAATTTCTTAGTGTACTATGTATAGATTCCCAAAAAAACACACTTAATGTGTATATAATATTGGTAAATTGACTGATAAAATTTTATAAGATATACAAAAATTCAACACAATCTGCCACGACTATTAGCTAAGCTTACTCAATAATAAACCAAATTTTGAATCCTCTTTACTTTTTATTTATTTCAAATACCTATTATAATATCATCGACATTTAGGTAGCTATAAGTATATGAGGAACATTTATATCTACCTATTTGAATGATGCGATTAAAAGGTAAACCACCCTTAGGCGATGAAGGTGCGTTAACGTTTTTGAATTTATATGAAATATAATGGGCCCTTGGGCACTTTTGGTATAATTAAATTTAATTGCCGGTTGTCGGTTGTCGGTTTGAGGAAAATAAAATCACAATAAACGAAATGAAATGAAATGAAATGAACACTTTAGAGAAAATCACAAATGAAGAATGTAAATTGTATAATTTAAGGAAGTGACTCTATAGAGACACTCCAATTTATAACAGTTTTGTTCGTAAAAATACTGTTTATGCGGCCAGAGTCCTCCGCCGCTGGCGCCTGGCGGTGGGCACCAAGAGTTATTTTTTAAGCTGATGTCACGAAGTCCTTAAAGAAGATTTCCTATATACTCTAGAAGAAACAAAACGCATATAATTTAATGTTATGGCCAAGAATTTAGCTTTATTATAAAGATAAGGGTTTGCCATTATGTTTTAAAAATGATTTCGGGCAAGTGGCCACCGCGGCTGGCTCGAATAAATTCCAGCCGAGAGGCCCCAGCTCCAATTGTTGCGCGCGATGGCGGATGGACTCATTCGGGTCTTCTTCGATACTCTGTTCCACAGCAGCAATAGCGTCTTCGTTGCGCACTGTAAAGCGTCTCTGAGGATGCGCATTATCCACTAGAGTAAACGTGGTGCGAAACCGATCCATGGTTGCTCGAATTACTCTGCTGGGCGAACCAATATTTAGGTAATAAATTTGCACGATTTGCAAACGTTGTTCATTATGAAATGGCAAACCAAACTGAGCATAAATCAAGTGACAGCTGTCAAAAAGACCAACTCCGTATAAAGTATTGCCAGATTGAAAACCACACGTCTAAAAAAACACCCTTTAGAAGAATTCTTACCCCTTTTTTTAAGCGAATATTTAGTTACCTTTATTTTTAATATGTAAGTCAAACACTGCATTATTATTATTCTACTATTTGTATAGGAAAGTGGTTGTATGTATAAGAGCACCGCCTGTAGTGTATAAGGGATGTTAAGTGGTCTGCAGAAGGGTGCTTTCGGACGTGTTGGGTATAGGTATATGTTTAGGTAAAGTCCCGTAAATTGAAAAGGCTAAACTTTGATACTTTTGAAAGACGTGGAAAATATGTTTTTTTTTTCTTGTTGAATAGGTAAACTCAATTAGAAAATTGAAATAAGTCGCTTTGTCAAGCTATTATATAAAAAAAACAATGGATGCTGATGCTCGGGGGCGGATCGGCAGGTTTGGAATAACAGTGGTTGATTTTTGGTGGTTGGTGTATGGATTTGTGGAATGAATGTGAAATAAGATTTCATAAATTTCATGGTGATTTATAAAATATTTTTCGACGACTTGTTCAGCATAAAATTTTACAAACTAGACCCCTTTTTGGAGTTAAGATTCTTAACAAAGCCTTTCCACAAATAAAATCGAATCGATCAAGAAAGGAAGTACATAATTACAGAATGGGTATATATGGGTATAACTCCCTATACATTGAGAGATTGCAGTTATTTTATGTACAGCTAAAAACACAATCGGTATTGTTGCATTACGATCAAGCAGAAGGAATATATGAGAGTTGTTTGAAATACATATTATGATGAGGTAGCTTAAGCTATGGCTTTAATTCACAAGCTATAGTGGGTGACTTGCATGAATTTAAAAAAAATGCAAACAAATTTAAACAAAATCAATTCATCAAACCTGAGTATGATATAATATGTATAAGTATGTATTCTTCCGCATGATATTTTTCTCGCACGATATATTTATTCCCGCACGAAAAATTGCTAGCATGATATACCTATCTCTCGCATGACATTTCTCGCATTTTGTAAATTTTTATCGCGATGTTCAAAAGGTAGACACGGTGCATTCAAGAGGACACAAGCGTCCACAAGCTAAGATTCAACAACGAGCTTTAAGGGCTTTACAGCAACGTCGACCTGGTCAAAAAGCTGAAAGTATAGCGGCTGAGATGGCTGGGACACGTGGAGCGTATGGACACCAACGCACCAGCCCGACGAGTCTTCGAATCTACCCCGGACGGTCTGCGCAGCAAAGGAAGACCCCACCTTAGGTGGCGCACACAAGTGGAGAACAACCTCAACCAACTTGGAGTGCGTAACTGGAGCTGGCTGGAGGGGCTAGTTGGTTGAGGCCGTATTCTATCCTGGACTGTGAGCGCCATCAAAAGTAAAGCAAGTAAGTAAGTATTTTTATCGCAATTAAATTTTACTCTTATGTTATATTTCTCTCATGATATATTTCTCGCTTGATATTTTTTTCGAATAATATAAATTTTCTCGCTCTCGAATTCTTTTTCGGATCACAGATGGATCCTTTTTAACATTAATTTCGAGATTGTAACTCCTCCTCCCTAAAGGAACACCAAAAGAATTGACTGGAAGAAGTTCAGTCAATTTGTTCAGTCCAAACTGCGTAATATACGGAATCTGAGTCCAGTTTCGATTATAAATCTTGAGGCAAAGGTGAAAATCTTTGAATCATGCATGAACACTGCTTTCAAGATCTCTTGCCCAGTTAAATATAGCCGAAAAACCCTCCCCCCATGGTGGAATGAAGATCTGTCCAACCTCAGAAAATTGACACGGACAATTTTCAATATCTGCCACAAACATAAGTTCTACCAACCTTATAAAGATAGCCTTAGAGCCTACAAGCGAGCTATCGCATCAGCCAAGCTTCTAGGCTGGAGGGAATTCTGTCATTCTATCGAAAATATTAAAGATTCGGCAAGGCTTAGCAAAGTTTTATAGAAGGAGCATTGCAGCCCTTCGTTCTTGAAAAAGCCTGATGGATCGTGGACAGTTTCCCCGACAGAAACTTTGGAATACCTGATGGCGACACATTTTGCGGGATGTGAGAACAGCATCCCCGAACCGCTTGATACTCTTTACATACCATCAGCTCATTTAGAGCGTATCAATTCCGTTATAACAAGAAAAAACATTGCCTGGGCAATTAATACCTTCTCACCATTTAAATCTCCAGGTCTGGACGGAATTCTGCCAATCATGCTACAAAAACTAGCAGAAGTAGTGGTCCCTTGGCTGGAGATTATTTTTAAAGGATGCCTCCACCTCAATCATGTACCCGAGTCATGGAGACATGTACGGGTTGTCTTTACTCCGAAAATTGGCAAGCGAGGGCATGAGTCCGCGAAGGATTTTCGACCAATCAGTCTTACCTCTTTTGTACTAAAGACATTGGAACGCTTCCTTGATACCCATATTAGAAACATCCTTGAAGAATGTCCTTTGGAAAATTCTCAACACGCTTATCTGAAGGGTAAGTCCACGGAGACTGCTCTACATGAAGTAGTGCGTACAATTGAAAAACAATCCACTTTAAAGAATACACTCTCGCCACCTTCTTAGATGTAGAAGGGGCTTTCAACAATGTCCTTACCGAATCCATTCTAGAAGCGCTCATTGAGTGCGGTATAGAAGTAGGGATGCCAGACGTCCCGCCACTCGCCAGGTGCGGGACAGTCCCGCAAACCGTCTTTTGTCCCGCAAGTGTCCCGCCGGTAAATTATGTCCCGTTATGTCACGCAATTTGATATAATGTCCCGCTGGTCCCGCAAAAAAATTAAAATGCTATCAAGATTAAATTTATTTTATCATTATCATAACACGTGCTTTAACAAATGTTTTGGAAAGGCACTTGATATGAAGATATCAAACCTTTTCTGTAATTTGGCTTCCTTGCAAGCTTAATTTTCAGGTGAATCATCAGCTGATATATAAGATTGCATAAGTATGTTTAGGAAGACTGTAAAGACTGCTTTATTATGCTTTTTTATGATTCTATCTACTTCTCACAATCGTTATAAAATTGCCATTATGTAATTATTTAGAAAAAGATTTTAATAATGAATTTAAATGCTCATCAGCTTTAAGTTTTATAAATAATCCCGAGTTTGAGAAATATCTAAAAATTGTTGATATTTCTAAATTAAAAAATTTAAATATGTATTATGATTTAAAGAATTTGTGCAACTTAATTTTTTTTATAAAAATGAGCCTAGAAATATTAGGAACGAAAAATCTGTCGATATTTGGGTAAACTTTTTTTAAAAGAATTCAGTCCCTAACTTTGAAAAATTATGTGGTTTTGTTTTTTCTTTGCTAATTTCGAATGCCAGCTCTGAAAGAATTTTCAGTTTTATGAAAAACTCATGGCGTGAAGAAAGAAATAAAGTTTCTATGTCGGTATTAGGAGCGAAATTTGTTGATTAAACAAAATTTTAATATGACTTGTAGAGAATTCAAAGAATTGTGGTAAACTGAAATTGTTTCAAAAATCTCAGCAGAAAAATACTTATAAAAAACCTCCCTACTATTTACCTTGTAAAAATCTATGAAATTTTACTTTTATTAAAAGACTGAAAATTTTGTTTTTATTATTAATTAACTTTTAATGATGTTAACTTTTATAGTTTTCAATTTATTTTGTTTTTAGGTAATTTTTTATTTATTTATTTACACCTTAGTTCGTTATGTTGTATGTTCACTCATAAATTATCAATGTTAAATAAAATACTGGTTTAAAATTGAAGACTTTTTTTCGAATAACAAATAAATCATACGTTTAAAGTTTTCGGAAAGATTGTTATGTTCTCAAAATAAATTTGTCCCGCGAAGAAATTTTTCAAATCTGGCATCCCTATGTAGAAGACTACATCAGGGTATGGATAATATTCATGCTCAGCAACAGAAGGATTCAAGCTACGTTAGGTAATACAAAATCGATCAAATACATCAGTAGGGGTACACCCCAGGGTGGTGTCCCTTCTCCTCTATTATGGCTTTTGGTCATGAATAAAATTCTCGTTAAGTTGGAGAGATGTGGAGTGAAAGCGGTTGCGTATGCGGATGATTTGGTTCTATTGGTGTCAGGAAAGTTCCTACCAGTGATCAGTGAGATTACAGAGATGGCTTTGCGGAAAGTTAGCAACTGGGCCACAAGTTGTGGTCTAGGAGTTAATCAAAGTAAAACGGAACTGATGCTTTTTACTACCAAAACAAAAATACCCCCTTTTATTACTCTACCCCGACTCAACGGCCAGTCTTTCTCTGTCCTCCATATAAGACTAAAGGAATCCAATCTTTGGTTTGCCAAACCATATGGTCATGGCAATATCGCTAATCTTATTCCCCTAGACATTCTTTCAACAACTACTGACTACTGCGCTCCTACTATGTGCCTCAGTAAGGATTTTAAAGTCGTTTTCCTATCCAGACAGGACTGGCAAGACAACGTCGTGACGAAAGACTTCGACACAACTATTTTTACTGACGGTTCAAAGATGGAGTTTGGTGTTGGTTCAGGAATATTTTCCGCATCCCTTAATATCTGTAGATCTTTTAGACTACCCAATTTTGCTAGTGTTTTTCAAGCTACATTACTGGCAATTAGGGAGGCATGTAAGATACTTAAACAAGACCCTAACCAACACCGAAATACCGCTATCCACCGCTTTCCTGACAGACAGTCAGGCAGCTGTTAAAGCCATTAGCTCAGCTGCATCTTCTTCCAAATTAGTGCAGCAATGCCGTGATGAGCTCTCCGGCCTAAACGTGAATCTCAAGGTGACACTTATCTGGGTTCCGGGTCACTGTGGCATTGAGGGAAAGGAACGGGCTGACGAACTGGCCAGGCAAGGCATGACTCACTTGCGGAAAGAGTCAACATTCCGCTTGGAGTCATGAAGGGCAATATATTCTCTATTTTTCTTACTGAATCCAATCGCAGGTGGGGCAATTTGTCAAACTGCATCATTTCTAGGAAGATATGGCCCACCTATAGTAAATCCCGAACAAATTACTTAATTTGCAGACCCAGGCCAGACATAGCCAGGGCCGTTGCGACATGTACAGGACACAGGAAAAGAGCTCAATCATTTGGTAGAGCTTTTTTCAGTGACCTAAACGAACTCTCTGAAGTGAAGATCAAAGATTTGATCTCCCTCCTCAACGAAACACATTGGCTCTAGGATAAGCTTCATTAGCTACTGTACATCTTTCCTAGGACCAGACGACCATCCTTAAAGGTCAAACCTCTCACGTCTCTGAGCCAACCGACAAACTGCCGAGCGTGGCATGTTTGCTGGGAGGCTCAGACTTCCCGAACCATTTTTAACCCGCAGGTGCAACAAGTTATGGTATCAAAACGGCGCACTCTAGCGCTAATTGGGTCAATCGGCTAGTTTCCTCGTGACCGCCATTTCTACCTACCTACCCATAAATTTTCTCACACGAAAAATATCTATAGCGTGATATGTTTCCCCCATGACATTTTTCTCACATGATATTTTCTTTCTTTTGTAATTTTTCTCGCATGACATATTTCTCGCATAACATTTTTCTCTAATGATATTTATTTCTTTCTCATATGACATTTATCACACATGATGTTTTTCTTCCATGTAATTTTTCTCACATTACATTTTCTCCCATTATATATTTCTCGTATAATATGTTCTCGCATGCCATTTTTCCCACATGCCATTTTTCTACCATGTAATTGTAATGATTCAAACATTTTGTCAAATCAATATAAGGTGTTATATTTTTATATAAATTTCACGCGGTTCAACTTCAAAGAATTTATATGTAATTTTTCTCTCATGATGTATTTCTATCTGATCATGATATATTTATCGCATAATATTTTTCTGGCATGATATTTTTCTCGCATGATATATTTCCCTAATTCATTTTAATTATTATATTTCATTTCCCGGTTGTTAAGGTAAGGTCTGTAAATGACCTTACAATTAAGTGTATATATACACTCGATTACAGCCACCATTTGATGAACTGCACTATCTGGAACAAAAATGTAAAAAAAAAACTGCAAATTTCTGTCGCATGGTCCTGCATTATTCTAAGTGAAAATTGTTGTGCCAACAGCTCAAACGTCCATCCACTTGATGTATGTTAAACCAATGATGGCTAGTTTAAATGTAGAATATTATTTTAAATTATTAAATTGCCCACCCTTTGATACCTAGTGGCGCAAAATATTCTGAGTTTTAAACATTTTTTAACTAGTATCATTATATCAAACCTATTTTCTTAATAAAACGATAACACGCCTATAAAAAGTACAATATTAAAATTCCAAAAATCATTTTTTTAACCTATAGCATCATCCTTTATATTTTTATATCTTTAACAGTATCATCTATATCTTCAAAAAGGGAAAACTATATTATGTGTTAAAAAAATGAATAGGTACATTATATAGAAATAACAACGAAAACACATAGTAGGTATCAAATAATCATAATAAAAAAGGTGTAACTCATTGTTGTAATAATAATAAAAAGGTGCCGCCCAATGTTCGTTCCTCTGGACCATTTGCCGATGCTTAGCAAAATAAAAATGATTGTCTGCACGTGAATTCCCAATCCAATTTTTTTTTGTGTTCTTATAAAAATTCAATTGATGACTTCTGCATGCAATTCAATGGTCACTGTCAACGACACGGCCACCGCCACGGTGCTGCACTGGTCGGTATAAGTAAAACTGTGGTGCTCTTTGTTTTGAAATGTGAACAAAAAGTATTTTGAAACATATCGGCATAATTATGTCAAAAGAATCGGTGACAATACAATTTACATAATAAATATACAGACTGTCAATAGTCAAAATATTGTTCAGTGAGTATTATGTTATGGTTCACTGTTTTTCTTGAAAGTTTATCTCGTTTAGATTTTATAAATCTATACGTTGTAGGTATTTAATTTTGACAGTACCTACCTTTCAAAATGCAAATGCTCTTTTAATTTGTCTTATTACCTTAAGTGGAATTGAGATAGAAATTTTTCGTTTATATCGTACGATGGAATAATAATTTCGATTTTTAAATGAATACGTTCAGCGTGATAGGGAAATAGGTAAGTTCGATTTGTATAAGACTATTGAAGATTTAACAAGATTAAATTCAAATCTACTAGACTAATGAAATAAATTGTGATATGTATAGTAAGGCCCGGTGCACACATGCGTTTTTTTGACGCCGCGCCGCGGTGACGCAGCGGTGCCGCAATCGTTCAGTGCACACATGCGGGTTTTTCTCGCTGGACTCAATCTGCAAATCGCGGTTGGCTTGCAGCAATAGAGGTTTATAAAAAGAAACGAGTAATTTTTGCTTAACTAGTGGATAAAAACTATGATCTTAAAAACAAAGGACGTTATTTGGTTAAACATCCATTTGTTTATCATTGGCTAATAAAAGGAGTATTTTATATATCTTTTCTTTTGCCAGTCATGGTATGGCTCGAAGCAATATTCCATATTTCTGGACACTTTTTTGTTTCACCTATAAATGATTCGATATCAAATTCTTCTATTTTTGAAATCTTTCTACCAAATTTAATTTGCGGCAAAATGACGCATGTGTGCACTGCTCCATAACAAACAATGTACTGAAAGACGCAAAAGCGTCTGCGGTGACGCAGAGGTCTCGCGGAAACCTGCGAGTTTTTTTTCCCGCAAGAATGACGCGTGGTGACGCAGTGTCACCGCACGTGTGTGTGCACTACTCAATTTATTTGTGAGTACTGTAAGACGCAAAGGCGGTGACGCTGCGTCACCGCGGCGTCAAAAAAACGCATGTGTGCACCGGGCCTAAGTCTTCGACAGTGAACAAGATTATAAGTAAATCTAATTTAATCTTGATTTATTCAGTGGAAACATATAGTTATAAGGTCCGAGCAGAATAGAATAGCTCACAAATGATTAGCTTCAAAACGGAACATACAAATCGTCGCGTCGGCTAAATACTTTTGGAGGAGAGAAAGAAATAAAAAACAATTCGCATTCGGTTCCATATTAAAACTGATTTTCTCTTTAGGACAACAATTGCGATACATTTAACAAAAGTGATTTGCGCAGAAATGTCATCAAAATATCAATTTCCACCAAAAGTTGACTTAGCAGCTATACATGTTAAGCCGCCGATATACCCAATTTGTCAAATAAAACTACATTACTTAAACGAAACTAACAAATAAATTGAAAATATTTACGTCCAAATGAGTAAAAATTCGCACCGAAAGAAATTCCAGAAAAATCGAAAATTTTGTTGTTTGATTTTTGCTACTGCCCTACTGTTGTAGTCATAATATATATATCGTGTGCACCCGCCCAAGGACAAATAACATTGAATTGTTTCCGGTTCGGTGTGTTAAGTGAGAGGTGTGTGTGTGCAAAATGTCATCACATTTTGTTTGCTTTTATAAATGTCCTTATGCGGACCAAGATTTTTATTTGAATATCCGCAGAGGGATCAATTTCATGTTTTTTTTTTCAGAAAAGATAAAAAGGAACAAAACAATAACCATCCATATCCACAAATTTATCGTTATGGGCTATTTTTGTCGTTTATAATTTATAGACTTACATGTTATAGCAGCCTCAGAGGGATTTGCAAATTGGATTCAATTGATCAATATATGCACGTGCGAGATGTCAGAAAGATTAAAAAAATTGAGTTGCAATTGAAATGACCAAGCCGATAAACTGACATAGCTGAAACGTGTTAATATAATGTCGGTATTTAATTGACTGGACATCATTAATCATTGATAGTATTATAATATTGAAAATGCGCTGTAAATTGGCTCCCATTATTATTTACATACATAGGAATGGAATGGAAAATATTCGCAAACATAAAAAAAGCCTGGGTGCAGCGACCCACACTGGTAACTTCCGATTGGTGCCCTTGGAAACTGGATACCCGCGAAGTTATTTTGTTTTGAGGAAATTCCTAATTCAAAATTCCTTATCAGGTGTTCAATAATATGCGATTAAGTGAAAACCAAAGTTGGGTCTTAATGTACCTATGTTAACTATTTTAGTAGTATTTTTGGCAGATTTGGTTTGCTTTAAAAAAATAAAAACTATAACAATTGAATGTTGTTACTAACCTAACTATGTGTGTTGACTGTACATTTTGATTTGTATATTTCAGGAGTAAAGAGATTTTAAAGAAAGGAACTTATTTGCAATAATTTGAGAAACATTGAGAATCTCATATTATATTGAAAAAAGTACACTTAGGAACATGTTCGATTAAAATTTTCATTTTTCTTTTGTTACGTGCGCATGTAATTATGAATTTTCTTTAGGTCAAGAAGAAGAATACATCAAAATGGAGCCAAAAAGGATTCTTAAATACATTATGAGAAGAAATTTTATGTAGGTACCTATAATGTGTGAATCCAGTAACATATGTGGGGTAGTCTATAAAGTGGTTTTTAGCAAAACAAATTCACATTAACAAAAGAAGATGCGAAATTTAAAATATATTTCTCAGTACCTACATGCTTTTTTCAATGTAGGTAGGTATGAGATTTTTGATGTTTCTTTACATTCAGACATTTTGATAATTTTTTTTTATTGATGTTGGAAAAAATATTAAAACCTTAAAAAAAAGTGATTGCATATTTCAATAATATTTCTGAATGTCATGGAGATATAAATAAAAAAAAGGTTTTTTTAAACTCTCCCCGCACTTGTAAACAAAAAAATTCTATACTAGGTCTGGTTCCCGAAATATTTCCATCCAAGGTGATATTATTTCAATCAACTCACAAAAAGAATCAAAACAAATTTGTTATATGGATGAATATGTCGCCGCAATGGAGACTTGAAAATGGTTGCTCTTCTCAAATTTTGTTTATTTGTTTTCAAGATTTTTCTAAAACTGAAAACCAAATGCTTCTATACAAGGTTTGGTTCTCGAAATATTTCCATCCAAAGTGTAATAACTTTACTTCTAATTTATTAAATTTTAAAACTAAAAGTGTTTCGATGGCGATGTGGTGCCCAATAGAACCACTCATCCCTCTGTGTGGTATATTTTTTTCTGAACGACCAATGGAAAACGACACTATTCTCTTTCAAGAAAATAAAATGTACAATTTTGGCTTTAGCGAATTCATTTCTATGCCCCACTAGGAGGAATTTTGGATCCTCTATATAGCACCGGTACTTTTGCAAAGTTTATTTGGTTGTGAGAATTTTTCACGTTTTGTGTGATGGACAAAATGAAAAAAAAACCTCCTATATTATTATGAGCGCCTAGTAGATTTAATAGAATTTTGTATGAAAATTTCATTCTTTTTAGTGAACAACTTTCAAAGTGCATATTCATCATGGAAGGACATGCAGGTCGAACGATAAGAAATTAAAAAAATATTATTTTTCCTCATTAAGTGATTTTACTGAATAAATTTGATCGAAATTCTAATTTTTAGCCATATTTTCGCAATTAACCAATCGTAAGTGGTTGGCTGTTTTCAAAGCTTCTTTTATCTTTTCAATATCTTTTCTTAAACTAAAAAACCAAAAGTTTCTACGAGGTCTGGTTCTCAAAATATTTGTATCAAAATAATGAACCAAAACAAATTGTTTGGATGGGGATATAATATGTAGTATTTGCACAGCCAAACCTCGTAAGAGGATGGCGGTTTCAATACTGAATTAAAATATCACAGACTTTCACCTTGGCAAAACTTTTATTACTGAATGTTTGAATCTTTTACTTGCGATATAAAGGTATTGTGACAAAGTTATGGATTTTTTTTTCTGAACTTATTTCTGATGCAGGTGCAGTGACAAACATCCCACAATAGATTTGAAACATTCAAGTGGGACAAAAGTCCTGTCGATGAGGACGTGGTCATTAACACTACCTATATTGATAGTGCAGCTCATTTTAATAATATATTGAAGGTACATACATATATAGCTTGGTCATATGTTTATGAGGCTCTTATTTTTATTAGCGCTTGAGCGTAGTTTTGTTTTGAAATTTGAGGGCTATTCAATTTTGTGTGCCTCCTCCTCCCACCCGATTTCTTCGAAGCACACTAGACCATGTACCTGTAACTCAACCCCATACCCATTTGAACCGCATTTAAAATAGATCGTTTCCTTTTTGAGGATATTGGACAAATATTTGGTTTTCTCATGACTGGAATGTCACTTGATGCGTGAATAGGTGGGTTGGTATGTACATATATATATGCACACACGAAGCAAATATTTACTCACAGACACACAATCTTCCAAAAAAAGACAGAGTACGTACAAAATAGTAAACAATTGACTTGCCGTTATTGTTTATATATCGATTAAAAAGGGGGTTCACCTTGCCCGAATAAATGAAGTGGGTCGTGGGTGGTTGGCTGCTGACTGCTGCAGACTGACACAGCTATATAAGCAACGAAATGATCCCTGATCCAATCATATATTTGTGTCTTTGTATAAACTGTATCTATAGTGCATGAAGCCAAAGGCGTTATAAATGTTGAAGTTAATTCTGTTGCAACGATTAAACAAATTACCAAAGGACATTTTCCATGCGAGCCCATACTGCCACACTTACACACAACACCTTCCAACTATACCTTCCCTTTTGTCGTTTCCGTCTACCCCTCCATCACTATACCTACTCGCATAACAGGAAAATAGAGATATAAGATTGATATGCTTGAAGCTTGAAAGTCGAAGTCGAAGGCGAACGTTGTTAAGTGTGTAAACACAGACATGAGACATGAGAAGGCACTTCCACTTTGCAATTGAATTGAATTGAATTCATTGCTGCTGCCTGCTGAGAATAATTACTTATCATGCTAATGTGCGGAGGGAGGGAGATAAATTCAGGAGGCGCACTTGTTACACTTTTCCTAAACTCTGTCCTGTGCATCCACTCGTATTGTAATTAATTGAATTTGTTTTACCGGTGCGCACGGTTGCCACTTTGGTCATTTTAAGACCAAAGGGAATGCCCATTTTACTATGGAGCTTTGGCTAAGAGTGTACAGAAACGAGTTTGTTATCAAATGAAAGGTGACGTTAAGCCCGTTAGATGGGTGAAGTATTTTCAAGATATTTCATGGTAAAGTCGAGATATTTGAGCTTGAAGTTGCCCATTACAAAATAAATATTTCCGCATTTTTTCCAATTAATTGTTCATAACGTGCTTAATAAATGACGTAGAAAGATAATATTGATATCAAATGAAAGGTATGAAATATGTCTTTAAAATAGTATACAAAATATTTTTCCATATATATCTCTATATATATAAAAGAAAGTCGTGTTAGTATAACTATTTATTTAAATCCAAGAACGGCTGAACTGATTTGGCTGAAAATTGGTGGGGAGGTAGATTAGAATCAGGAGAAGGACATAGGATCCTTTTTATCCCGTTTCCGTAAGACGTGACATGAAAAATTTATCAGTCGACCTGACGTGAAAAAATTATCAGTCAAAACATCAATGTTTGTTCCTAATAGCACCGGAATGGTTTAGAAAGTTGTTTGAGGAAAATCCGACAACTGCAACGGACATTATCATTAAAATTCATTTTTCAATACCTTATAGTAGAAAAAATAAAGGAAACATTTATAAGAAAAAAAATTAATTTCTACAGGAAATATAATGTACATAATATGTCAATTGAAGAAAATTAATTAAACGAAATTTTTTAAATGAATTAAAAGGAATATGAAAAAGGCAATTATTTATGGTACATGTGCATTGTGCATATCTAAAATAGTTACATAGATCAAAAGGTATGTATGAAAGTATTAAAAGAAAATTAAAAATAAATAAATAGGGATTAAACAATTTAGGTTCCCCCACATCAACGCGGTTATTAGAGACTCCGCTTATGGAAGACTTATTACTATAAATTTAAAGGTTAAAAAAAACCAACGCGAGGAATTTTTGACATAAAACGAAAAATTTAATCTAAACATCAATGTTTGTTCCTAATAGCACCGGGATGGTTTAGAAAGTTGTTTGAGTAAAATCCGCCTACTGCAACGGACATTGTCATTAAAATTCAATTTTCAATAAAAAAAATAAAAGAAAAATTTATAAGAAGAAAATTAATTTCTACAGGAAATATAATGTAGGTAGGTAGGTACATAATATTATGTCAATTGAAGAAAATTAATTAAACGAAAATTTTTAAATGAATTAAAATGAATATGAAAAAGACAATAATAAATGGTATGTGCATTGTGCATATATAAAAATAGTTAGATCAGATTATTGTTTTCGTCGCCGCGACAGATTCGCGTTGGTGTGGGAGAACCTTTAAAGGAATACTCAAAAAAAATTAAAGAAGTGGTATGTGCATAAGAGAGATCCAAACTCTATGGCGATTATTAAAATTGGTTTCCGCGTCCGGTTATTAGAGACTCCGCTTATGGGCGACTTATTACTATGAATTTAAAGGTTAACCCAGACCAACGCGAAACATTCGGAACGACGCACGATGAAAATTGTTCCTGTTAAAATTACATACTTACAAGACGATAAGTGACAGTATATACTCGCACCAAGCAACGTGAGTCGTGACGATCGCGATGTGACTAAGCGAAACAAATATACAGAGCCCGTCTTACCGGAGTATTAGAAGCTTATTAGCTTATAATCGTAAGATTTAAAAAAAAGTATCTAAAATATATTGACAGCCGAAAGTCACGTCGTCGTTTCGAATGTTTTGCGTTGGTTGTATTTCCTAAAAATGCCCCCGAAAAGACAAAATATAGGAAGAAATACCTACTCGCAAAAAAAAAATTATAATGAAAATGAAGAACAATACGAACAACCCATTGAATCAATGCGCGTAAGTAAATTCACAGTCACGTTCAAATGAAACAAACGCACAAACTGAATTAAAAATTAAAAATGACCGTAGAAAAATAAGACGAACAAGAAAAAGTTCAAAGCATAATTTTTATAATGCAAAGGGTTGCAGGCTGTAGGGTTCAGACAAGCGCTTTGATAACAGTTATACAAAATATATTAAAATACCTAACGCGAGTTATAGCAATCTACCATTTCGTTTAAGGTTATTACACTATCCCAAATTTTTCACATAGGTCGAGTTGTTGTACATAAATAACATATTAATATTTTATTTTCTAAATTTTTTACGAAACCAAGATTTGTCAACCCGCGAAGCCGGGGCGGGTCAGCAAGTTAAATATGTTTTGAGATATTAATTTTTAACTTCTTAAAAAAACACAACTTTTTTGTGAGGTCTTTGATACACAGGTATATCAAAAAATTCAGTAATGACATATTTCATTTTTATTTTTGTTTATATTATAATAAATAAGAGGATTTGAATGTATGTATGTTTTGTATATATATATTATTTTTTATAACTTCAAGACTCTGAGTTGTTTAAACTTGTTCTATTTTTTTTTGTTTTGTCTTCTAACTAATCGGCTACTTATGGGTCATCATCCAACTACATAATAAATGCTGTTCGCTTTATTAGAATGATAATTTATATAATTAATAAATTTTGAAGGTAAATGTGTTAGCATAAGTATTTTTTGCTTTTTTTTTATATTAATAACAGTTACCCTTAATA
This sequence comes from Epistrophe grossulariae, assembly GCA_929447395.1. Classification (NCBI taxonomy): domain Eukaryota; kingdom Metazoa; phylum Arthropoda; class Insecta; order Diptera; family Syrphidae; genus Epistrophe; species Epistrophe grossulariae. The sequence continues at coordinate 8,301,395 of OV839570.1, forward strand.
CTTTTTTTTCTTGTTTCTCTTCTGTTCGGATAGTTTGCGTAGGTTGTTATAGTCTACTACAAGTACAGTTATATATTTTTACCAATATCGATTGCGATTGTAACGTACATAGAAAAATTTAATGTTTTTTTATATATTTTTAATTTTTGTTTTTCTATTCGAATATATTTCATTTGCTTTCCTGCTGGATGCATGACTGCACCTACACTGACTCAGCCAAACAAAAGTAAAAAAGAAAACTTTATTATTAACCGCCCACATTGAATAAATCTCAGTTTCGTTTATTCAGTTAGAGCTGTTATTAGCCTAGTTGTATTAAATATTTCTGCTCGTGCTTGACTGACTAAGTCACAGTCTGGGCGCAGCCTAAGAATGCGCGCTTACTAGTGCGAGAAGCGATGGGATGCGAGAAGCTTTGCGTGCGAGTTTTTGACGATGTGGTTTTCCCAAGGCATTTCACTGTCGTAATGCTTGATCAAGCAGAAGAAGAACAACACAAAGCTTCCAATGTGTATATCATATCTCATATCGCATCGCATCTTGCACTGCTTCTCGTATCGCATCTTTTGTTCGCTGCACTAATCTTCGCGCAACCTAAAAAACAAAATTCACAAATTCAAATAAAAAATGAGAAATTAAATATTATTTTGTGTTTATTTAAAGGTCTTATTTTTATAAATTGTAGTGTTACCAGTAATGTGCACATATAATGATGTATTTTATAGAATTCCTGGGCATTTTGATATCGTTTAGTATTTGCCTCGACATATAAAGCTTTAAACGTTCTTCAGCGATCTAAAAAAATCTAATGGATTTCTCAAACTAGTCCAACGGCTGAATTTACCGTTCTTACCGCATTTTTAAACATTAAGAGCAACCTTAGGCATGAAAAGTTCTTTTCAGATATTTTTTTGAAATTTATTTTTTGATATGAAATCAAACGTTTGGCGTCTTGTTGAAACTGAAAGAATATAGAAAAGAATGTGGCATCGACCGGTGGGGCTCGAACCCACATATCTAAGTTAGAGATCAAATTGACCAATAGTGTCGAACGTTACTGTTTTTTTTTTGGTACTAGTTCCTTTTCCAGTACCTATACATTTAAAATTGCACCCACTTGTTCTATTGTAAAATGCTTCAGAATCGGGATGAGCCGCGAAAATACCCAGGAAGAAGATAGTTTTTAATTGATTGTTTAAATTTCATTGCCTTAGCAGTTTTATGTTTTTTTTTTTGGCTTCGAAGTTTATTGATAGTTTGAATTGATTAATTTGTTATGGTCGAATGCGACAAGCTTTTGATATTTTTCTGAAAACTAACTAAAGAGACTTTGACTTGTTAAGACAGATTAAATCGAAATTTCAAATTTGTTGTCTCCGAAATATGTATATGTCGATTAGACTTTTTTTTTGAATACGAATAATCATTGGGAGAAGAGGCAAAGCCAACATGTGTTTTATGCCGTTGACTTTACATCGTAACAAATAAAATCAAAATCTAGGCGGTTACCGGTTACATTTTTGAATTGTAATTAAATTTTTAAAAAATAGACGATTAACAAAAACCTACCTTCTATACTTGGAATGGCATACACATATATCAATTTCATACACAACTTCATTATATTGAGCTCCACCCCTTGGGGAGTCTGGTGGAGTATTATAAGTCCATCTCTAAAAGAAAAAATTAAATATTTAAAATTTAATTTCTAACAATAGATTGAAGACTATGAATGCATTTAAAAAATAGATTTACAGAATTAAAAATAACTTAAGAGAAATATCTCCCGAATCTTAATAATGAAGGTAATTGGTTGGTAAAAAAAGTCTTGTTTTTTGTCGATGTTGACGACTAAACTTATTTGTGAAACAAATAAAACATTTAATTTCTTTTGTCTTTTAATTGTTATAAATGAGAAAATAAACAATAAATTAGGTGGAGCGGCAGCTCGTGTATAACCAGGAACTATGTGACGCTCAACCATTGCTGTGTGCGTGTTATTGGACCTACAATTTTCAACCGAATCCGAACGGCCAAGGTGAGAAGCACTTTTTCCTGACAATAGATACTTTTGGAGGATTTGTCAATTTCTCGCAAACAAATGACATGTCTGTTTGTCAACCTGCTACAGCTTTTCAAACTACATCGAAATTATTCAAATTTATAACCAAAATAAAGCATACAAATAAATCTAGTTTCGGATCCTAGATCTGTATCTTTTTCGAATTTTCAAGACCAAGCTACAAACTAAGACAACTCAACAAATATATTAAATTTATTAATTACCTTTCACCGCTATCACATTCTTCACTTTCGCTGTTATCACTTCGGCCACCAGCATCACGTGAATTTTCACCTTGCAGAGCTTCTTCTTCAGCTCTAACACAATCATGTATACCAACTAGAAGTGAGTAATCCATGATGTGCAATTTTGTTAATAACTTAAAATAGAAAAACACAAGTTATTTTCAACAAAAAATACGAATAAATAAAATATTAAAATTTACATCAACATCATTGTTAAGAGTTTCCAATAATTTCCTTTTGGCATCTTCGCCAATTTCAAGTTTCATTTTTTGTTTCATAAAATCGTTGTCTTTGTAGGTTGGTAGTTGTTTTTCTAATTCCTTTTCTGAGGCTTCTCGATCAACTGTGCTACCTTTTAAGTCGAATTTTCTAAACAACAAATAAAAACAAAACAATATATATTTGTTTTATTAAAAAATTTAATTGAACATGAAAAACATACTTGTGGATGGTTAGATGTGAGCTGAATACATTTCGCATTACCACAAAGTAATATTGTACACTCTCAACTGTGATTCGATACATGCCTAGGTATTGTGGCAAAAGTGTTTTCCCATGTCTTTCGACAACATACTGCGAAAAAAATTTAAATATTTTTAGTATTTTATTAGCAAATTATTAATTTTTGTGATTAATCGGAGATTTAAGAGATTGCATCAAATAGTAACTGTTCTACCTAAGTGCTCGCTAAATATATTAAAAAACGATAAGACCAAGGCCAAGCAGTCTGCTTTTAAATCTGTCGCTTGTTGCTCACTGCGCGGCCTTAGCCTTATTAGTTCTACAAGAATGGCCAAGAAATTTTATTAAAGACATGCCGTAACAGTTCGACAACCCAGATCATCTCCGACTCTTTCAATCGGTGAAAACAGGGAAAAAGTAACAAGGAATTGTGCCTGATATTCGTCATTCTGGCTTCAAAGAGAGATATATCAAGACTTGAAAATCTTTTACGAGGCTGTATCGTTCGGTTTTAGTAAAAAATGTTAGATTTTGCCAGTTCTGATCCCATTCAAGTAAATATCATACATAACTGATGGCGAGACAAGGTTTTACGACTTTGACTGACGTAACATGTCAACACTCACCAAAACAGAAGCCGAAATGAAAAAAAAAAACAAAAAACAAAAAACAAAAAAAATATTTGGTATCTTTGGGTGATAACTGATAACACACTTGCAGCAGTGAGGCTGCCAAGCTTTCGCACCATCATATTAATATTGAAGGTTTGAATGAAACAACAACACTTGGATTAGCTACCACCAAGTTTTTATTGGCTGGAGTTATACCTAGCTATTTCACGACTGCCAGGTCGATCAGAAATACCATACTATAAATATCTTTGTTGTTTTTTCCGTTACAATAAATCCGAAAGCCCTAGATTTGCAATTAAATCATTCAAATTTGTATTAACTCACACTCTAACTTCGATTCAACACGCTTATCTGTTATTATCCAGAGCCCTTGGAAACAATCCACTCAACATCTTTTAACACGTACAATAGGAAGACCGCCACAGAAAAATTTATTATTTGATGATTATAAATAATTTTTCTTTTATTTTGACATCAGTCAAATTTAATTTATCTGGAAAACTGAAATAACGAACGAATTGCTAATTGATCATTGTGAAACGCAAAGTTTTTTAATGTGAGGATTTAATTTTCGGATAACTAATTAGTACTTAATACTCAGACATTGTGAAACAGGCAGCTGAACACACCTAACATAGTAACAGTTCATGTAAAAAGTAAGCAAATTTACCTACCTACCATTTTCACATTTTTAATTGTCAAAGTGACATTTAGTGTTTAAGAATAGTAGTTTTAATTAATTTTAATAAAATGTTTAAAATAAAATAAAAATTTTGTTTCTAACCTTTTATCATACTAAAAATGTTTTAGTGTCGTATTTATAAATCTGCTTATAAAATTTGCGCCATTGTTATTCTATTTTGCAAGAAAAACTCTAAACTTTTTAAACTTTTTGTACCCAGTGATGTCACACGTAGGGAAAAATCCCTACACGTAGGGATTTTCGGTTTGATAACGTCACCGTATAGGGAAAAAAGGACGGATTTTTGAAATATAAGATTTTTCTATAAAAGCGTAGGCAGTTTTAGAATTTTATTACTTAATAATTTTTCTTTTTAAAATCGTACACACCCTACAGAAATGTTATCCCAAAATATTTTCTTCCCAAACAGCTTACCACAAATCCTTAATTCAGTAATCTGTTTCTACCTTTTTTATTTCTTATGTCAGACTTATATTTCCGAACGTGCCGACTTCCTGGTGCCGAAATTTAATGATAGTGAGAAAATAGATCGGATGTCACTTTCACACTCATTAAATATCGAAAAAAGTCATGACTCTTGAAGCATAACAATCTGTATATATATCTCTTTCTCTCAAGAGTTTAATAGAAAATTCTGCGAGAAAAAAAAACAAAACAAAAGTAAAGTAAAAAACGGTTAAAAACAAAAAATCATGTATTATAGTATACCAACAATGCCAGACACTAGACAGTGAAGAAATCTAAGGAGCCGTTTATTAAAATCAAAATTATTTGCAACGAAGAAAAGTACCTACGCAGTTGTATTTTTAAGGTACAATATACCTATTACAAATTATTGATCTATTCAGCGTAAATATCCTGCTTGAACTATTTTGTATTTAGTTCGAAATAATTATTTGTGAGATTTGTGTTTTGGTGACAATTTTGGGTAGGTACATTCAAACATTTATGTCGTATAAATAATATTTTTTAATTATGTATAATTTGTTCATAGAACCAGACCAAAATGAGCTGTTCAGCTCAAAAATTTAAAAGAACAATATCAAATTTTTTTATTTTTATATATTTTATGGATTTTGTGGGCGTAGGAAAAACGTAGGGATTTTTTGTCCATGCTGTAGGTACTTTTTTTATTTTCATGTGGCATCACTGGTTGTACCTAGTTGTTTTTCTTTAAAAAATAAACTAAACTTATGTTTTATTATAAAATAAAATTCAAATCAAGGTAAAATATGCATCACTGGCTTTTATACGAGCAAAAAAAAAACAGACAAAAAATTGATTTTTTATTTTTTGCTTGCATTTTCTCACCAAAAAAAAAACTCAGACTTGGATTCAGCACTTAAGACAATTAAAAAAATCAAAATTACCCTGGCCTAATTCCGTAAAACGAAAACGATTGAACGATATAGTTTTGGCGAAAGCTGTCCTTATCTTTCTATTTAGATGTGATGTGCAACGATATCGTTCAATCATTTTCGTTTAACGGTATAAGCCCCTGCAAAACTTTCCTGATGTTTAAGCCATTATGCCTGTTTGGTAACTTTTTTTCGACAAATTTCTTAAAAACTGAGTTTTTTTCTATGGGTTTTGACAGCAAATTGTGAAACTTTGTGAAAATTTGTGCAAATTCGCAAGAAATTTCACGTTACCAAACAGACCAATTATAAATGTGTTTTTTCCAATCCCGGCGGGCGAGGGAGGTAGGTATGGGTAGAAATGGCGGCCACGAGCGCCTGGCTCCATGACCCAATTAGCGCTTGATTGTGCCGTTTTTATACCATAACTTGTTTGACCTGTATAAATAAAGAAGAACGAATTTGTGGAATCATCATTACACTCCCCCAACCACAGTATGCTTTCTATACTACTATATTATAACTTTCAGAAGAAAACATTGTCCCCTTACTCGCAGTCGAAGTTCATATTAGAGCCAATTTATTATGTTGAGAAAAGAGTCCAAATGTTTGATTTTTGTTTCGGAGAGTTCGTTGAGGTCGTCGAAGAATGGTTTACCAAATGACTGTAATCTCATTCTGCCTAGAGCAGGGCATTTACAGAGGAAGTGAGCGACCATTTCTTTTTCCTGCTGGTCCCAAAACTATAATAGGTACGACAGATGAGTATTGTGAGGAATTTCCAGCTTTGCCGCATGCTCTTTCAATGTTCTGTGTCCAGAACAGGTTGCAACGATCCTGGCTATGTCTTGCCTGGGTCTGCAAATTAAGGCAATTGTTCGGGATCTGTTATAGGTGAACCAAATCTTCCTAGAAAAAAAAAATCCCGGAGGGAATTGGCTGAAAAAAAACGATATCGCAGATTAGCGACGCCATAGCAGAAAAAAATGGAGTTTCCATACAAAATATCGATAACAAGTAGGTATGTAATTCACGCCGGTAACAGTTTTTCTCCGCGCTAAAGTTAAGCACCGAAAATTATCTGGGTTTAGCTAAGCCCATTGGGGATTAGTTGTTGTTTGCATTTAACATGTACATTTTTTAGCCCCGAGTCGTTTTTTTCATCCAATTTACTTCGGGCTTGGAAAAAACACGCCTATTATTTTACCGTATTGCGGTATCACTGCAATAAAACTATAAAATCCTTTACGCGGCGCGCGGGAATATCAACTCAACAGATTCTTAACTTACAGCGGAATTAATTCCCCGTATAGATCAGATTACCTTATTGGAGTTATTTCTCTGACGCAACTGCAAAAAAAATGAATAAAGGTAGCTACCTATAAAAACCAAAAAGGACAATTAAAGTTTGTTTCTCACCTCTTATGGCCTCTTATGTAGGTCAATATTTTTAAATCAATCTCTAGATAAGGTTGGTATATAACTATAAAACTACCTACCTACTTTATAAATCCTATAAAAATCAAATCAATTAAAAAATTCATGCAGCTCACGGCCTAGAATGTGCCTTGCTACACTTCCCTATTCCTACAACTGATCAGAGTTGATTGTTGAGGGACATTTTTAAATAAATCAAATCAAACTGCCTATAGCGTATACAATATATCTATTACCTACCAATAATAAAATTGAAAACTGAATTCAAACTGCAACATCAAACTTGATTATAGGTACCTACTACCTACATAGGTAGTACCCTCTATTGAATTAAGGAAATATCCTTGTTAGGCTGTCACGAGGAACTCAAACTGGTTCGTGCGCACAATTTCAAAAAATCAACTGAATACTCGTACTCGTCTCACTCTAGCCACAAATGGGGTTGCGTCTCAATACTTTGCCTTCCATGCAACCCTTATATGCAAAACATTCTGATTGGCTGGCAACTAAAGAACAGTATTGGGCATTCGTTTCCAATAAAGGGCAAACACACCAATGACAAGGATATAAAAACGAGATGAACCATCCCTTTTTTTTTATAGAAAGTCACACGTGCCGTTTGCTGCTGTTTTAGTCTTGTGCCATTGCCATGTCGATTGTCGGCCGGTGCTATAAGAACGCAAGGATATTATTGTCTCGTTTGTTTTTTTTTTTATTTTGTTTTAAGTTGCCCTTTGTGTTTTTTGGGGGACTAAATTACGAAGGATACGATTACGAATGAACGATGTATTGTATTGTGTGTTGGGATAACTTCGTCGTCGTCCTTATTGTCATTGCCATCGTCATTGTCATCGTCATCGACTTTGCTTTTGCCTTTTTGCCTTTGCCGTCGCACGTCACTTGCGTTGAACTTCGATTATCTTAACCTGCTTCCCTCAGCTTTGTACTACTTCGACGAGCGATACCACTTATAATAAAAACTGCACTGTTCTATTCAAATACTCAAACACGGCTCACAGGCTCTGTACCTAGGTAAAAAGTGATATGTTATTTGTGGTTAAAAAAAAAATACATATAGAAATTCAAATTCAGAATTGAATTTTTGTTTCTTCAAATAAAGTGCATTTCTTTTTTGTTTTGTTTAATCGCTGCTGCTATGTCTTGCCGTTTCCGTTTCCGTATTCATTTTCAAATTTGGGAAAATCTATTAATTTTTAAAATTCTCGCGCAAAATTCTATCTCTTAAAATATATAAATAAAAGAAATAACAAAAAAAATACATAATAATTATAACAAAAATAAATCCGGGAAATGCATACCTATCTATAAAAAAATAGTGCAACTTAGATAATACCTATATTTATGTATATAATTAAATTTAATGTGTACAGGAATGTGAATGGAGTGTGATTGAAAAAAATTTCAATTACAACTGTGTTATACAATTTAAAGAAAAAAATCATTAAACCTACAAACCTAAAATATATATAATTATAATTGATACTGGATTATACAAAAGCTTATATCTTGCGGATTGGATTTTGAACACAGTACGGTATTCTTAAGATATACCTTCTTTACATTTTGTTAAATTTAAATTTAATTAAAAAAAAAAACAAAATATTATTTTTTATACGTAACAGAGTTGTAAAAGGATGAAATCGTTTTCAGTGTAATGCGATTATATTATGATGATGATTAAATGCAAAATGAGTTCCGCAAAATAAAATTTTGAATTATTTTCGTAACAATCAGCCAAAAAGTTTCAATAATTTGACAATGTCTTATCTAAAATTTTCAAAAAATCTTTTCCAATAAAAATAAATAAATGTTAAGCTATTGCGGCGGAGAAAGAATATACAGGTCATGCTTGGGTTTTCTCTTTCAAAATTCTCAGCAACTATAAGTTACATTTTTCTATACATCATCATCCGCCGCATTTTTCTTATTTTATAAATTTTATAGCTGCGAACGTTTGAACGTTTACTGACTTATTTAAAGTATTTAATGCAGCCGTCTACATTTCTCTCTCTCTGCTCGTTTTACTTCCCATAAACTGCTACTTTCTGTCAAAGTAGGTACTTATAAAATTACCCTAATTATACAGAATCCCATGAAGCTGCGTAAGGAATCAGACTCAATTTTGACATTTGAAAATGTTAAAAGTTAGTCTGATTCCCTCCGCGGCTCATTCATCGGATTCTGTAATCAGGATGAAAAGCAAATAAATAAAATTGGAAGAAATTGGCATTTTTTGGCAATTAAACGAACAGATCTAATGTTTTACGATCATAAACTTAATTATCCGATAAGTTCAAGTTATATAGGATTCTAAAGACGTATATGATGCATATTGATATTAATTGTGCCAAATTTTAAGAATTTAGTACGATGTTGAAGCACTTTTAGTATGAGCTAGTTTAAAAAACAGAATTTTCCAAATGTTAAACGATAATTAGCATCGTTCTTTTTAATTTTCATATACCAAATGCCTACTGTATCTTTTTGAGTAATAATACTAAAATACTAAATGTCACTTTGACAATTATAGACAATATGACAATGATTTGATTTGTTTGTTTTTTTGTTATTTTTTTGTTTAAACTGTTTTAGGCGTGTTCAGCTAGAGTTTATTAAGCAAATAGGTTTAGTATGATAATACATTAGAACATTTAAGTTCACAGTGGGTTAAAACTGAAGGATGACTTTCACAGCTTCTGACTAAATGGCGCTAATCAAACAAAATCGGCTGATTAGCGATTTCCATGATTGACAACTTAAATTATCGATTCCTTGAAAAAAATGTGATTACCTTGCACATGCGATGATTTACCAGTTGCAATAATCCTTGATTAAAGATGATCAGCTGTGAACAAACTGGCCCTTAAAGTTAGAAATTGTTATGAAGATAATTGACTCTATTTTCTTAATTAACTTGGCCTTTATTGCGAAAAGTTTATAAAAGCCCCACATAAACCGAAGTAAGGTAATAGACCGCTTTAAAAGACGTCAAAAAATGAATTGCTTACACGCAAACTTTTAAAGTCTGTCAACTGTCAACGAAAACCCAAAACGAAATTTGTATAGGTATTATGCAAAAGCATTATTTTCAAATGTTTGACATTAGGTGTGTTTTATTCATTGCTGCATAGCCAGCGCAGCAAAATTTCCCTTGCCAAACAAAACCAATTTGATTGCTGGCGAAAATGAAGTCGGAAAAAAAATTGCTGGCGATAGAACTTTGAATTATTGAAATGAACGTATAGAGTGAGTAATCGTTTTAATCAGACTTGTGCTGCGCTGGCTATGCAGCAATGAATTATACACACCTATTATCATTTCATTATCGAGTTGACAATAAAAATATTGAAAAACCCTGCAGAGCGTATATTTGTATATAAACGTCAAATGCGATTGCAAGAAATTGAAGAAAATTGACTGTGGTGCATTGTCGGTCAAAAAATGTTGTGTTTAAGCAGGACGATGCAATATTTATTTGACGATATAGCAATATCTGGGAAAAAAAATTACCATCATTTAACAATAAAATTGAAGATGATATTTGACGTTGTCGAAAATGGCATAATTCTTTGATAAATGGTGTCATTCGTGGAGTTGATATTTATTCGGAGGCATAAGATGAATTCGTATTTTAAACTGGCAATTCCTCTTCTGTTCCCGGTTCACAATTTCTTTTCATGCGATAGTCGAACTCTGGAGTTTTTCCGCAACAAGGAAGTAGTCAGAATAGTCAATTTTAAAAAGTTATTTTCCTAGTCTGCAAAAAATGAATGGTTATTTCAGGTTTTATATTTGAAGGAAATTGAAAACGACATGCAAATGCTGGCAGTACGAAATGGAACCGGATAAGTGTGAAACGAAGCTCACTTTTTTAGTGCGGATAATCTTTCATTTCGGAATTTAAACCGAGTTGACTCCTGGAAATGATTTTCATGTAAATTTAGATCTTAAGTTATCTCTTCGATTTTAGTAAGTTATCTCTCTATAAACTGAATAGATATTTCTGACAGATGTGTGCCAAAACACTATAATCAGTGCTGCGCACTGCTGCCCTCTCTGTTTCGATAGTCAAAGGGATTTTCCGTGGTGTATAGTACTTTTATTTCGAAAGATTTTTGACAGCTGAAAGTAAAAGAAAAACTGTTTCTGAGTTAACTGGTTAATTAACTCATGTTTAAACTTATATGCACTGAAGGACTAGCCCTTAAACACCCAACACAACACAACCCAACAGCCATCAGACTTTAGCTCAACGGATTGGATTTTAAGGATTTTTCATTCTATGACTCAGACAATTTGACGTTTCCATACAAACTACCGATACCAAAAAGATAATAGCGCCGGCCGGTAAAAAAACTGTTATCGGGACTTAAGTAATATTCCGAAAATTATCTGGACTTAGCTAAGTCCACACGGAATTACGTTGTTGTTTTATTTACGTGTAAAACTCTTAGTTCTGATGTCGTTTTTTCGACAAATCCATTTGGACTTACAAAAAAAAAAACACGCCCTCTGGGTAATGTTTTTTCACACAATTCGGACTTGCAATAAAACGAGGCTATGTGCCAAACTTTTATTTCATGAGCTATAAATTTTGACAGATAACTAATTGATGTATAATAAGAAATAAAAATTTGATTTTTTAGCTGGAGCTACGTACTTCTCGGCTTGAGAAATAAAAATTCTATTTTACAAATTTATATTTATTTTTTGTTAAGGATTGAGTTTTAAATTATAGAGAATCAAAAATATTATCTTTAATATTTATTTTCAAAGAATAAAATTGTTGATGAATAAAACAGATTTAGGTATAATTATGTTTAAGTTTAATTTATTTCACATAAACATCCTTATTAATAAAATCCAATCAAATGTAAATTATTTTTGAATCAGTGAAGTTATAGTGCGAATTGTTATCAATAAAATAAAAACAAAAAGTTAATTCATATTATTAAGCTAATTCATCCGAACATAGTTGGATTAACTATTAATTAATTCAAAAATACGTAAGATTTTTTTCCCAAGGGCGTAACATGCAAAAAACTAACGCTTTAGACACATTTGCTTTTTATATGCTCAAATGAGAAAGTGTACACGTGTGTACAAAATAATATTATTTGGCGACAGCAAAGTTCTTAGTTAAATGAAGTAGATTATCGTTATGATTTTCTATTTACCGTCAATTTCTTTACACTACCTCGAAAGCCTAAAGGTTATAGCAGTTAATTCTTTATTAATAAGATATTTTATTTCGTGAATTAATTGTTCATCAAAGTTTAAGTTAATTTATGAATTAGAAGATAATTAAAAAATTTTTATTAATAAAGGGATGAAAATCTTTTGATTTTTCTTCTCGAAAAATATCACTACGACAGAAAAAAAATAATAACTTCACAAAATTGGAAGTGATATTTTTGTACACATTCAAAAAATTTAAATAAACTATAGCGGTGAAGCTTTTTCCCATACCTATGTACATTTTGTTCTCTGCAACAGTTATAGATAATTCAAAGACTGTTGAACTAAATTTATATGATTTCAGAATTTCTGTGTAAATAATACGGTACCTACCTACCTATACCATTTGTTACTCAAGTTCCTTATGGGAAGAAACCTTTACAAAATTTGAATAGCTTCATTCATCATTCATCATCATCACCAAATTATTGTTCTTTATATACCTACATAAAAATTTTATAATTCATGCTTAATTCACGCTCATTTAATTCTAAGGAGATCAAATATGAATATTTTATTCTATACAACTCTGTCACGTATAAATACCTACTTTTATTAATTATTCATTATTTTTAAAGTATGTATATAATAATTTATACTAATTTTTTGTTAGATTGGAAAAATAAGGCAATTTTGCTCAAAAATGTCGAAATATAAAAAACTTCTGGACGTATTTATTGAGCAATTTATCCTTAAAAGATAAATTTTTTTTTTTATTTTCTATAATAGTGATATGTATAGGTATAATATTCTCAAATTTATCAACATAAAAATACAGCTAAGATAATAGGCCTTATCACAGGCCCCGTCGTATAATAGATTCGTACTACGAATCCCGAAAAAAAAATATTATAGCAGCCGTTCTAAAAAAAATATTTCCGAGCGAATTCCGAGTTCGTGAAAAGTGATATCGATAGCCCGAAAATTCGTGTCCATATTTTCTTTACGAGGACGCGACGCGCACCGTCTTATTTTTTTTTTTGAGATTCGTAGTATACGAATCTATTACGACGGGGACTGTGATAAGGCCGAATAAGACAAAGATCTGATATAGTGAATGTAATAATAGCAGCGTTTTAATATTGCTATAATAATCTCTTTTTTTGCTTATTTTTGTTTATTTTTCATGTATTTGTTGCATTTTTACTTTACCCGCCAGAGTATTAAAACCGATAGAAACCTAAATCCAATGTCGCTTTTTTATTACTGGTTAACAAAAACCCATGACCCTTATATAGAGGGTGTCCCGAAATCACCGCCTCAGAAGAAAACCATGAGTTCCTGAGGTTTTTTCAAGTCGAAAAACTTAAGAGGTAATTTTCTCGTTTTCTAACTTTGCCAAACTATAACTGATTTTTGAATTTGAATTTTATTTAAACAAGAACAGTTAGAAATTTGTATCCACCATACAACTTTTTTCTGTGTGGATAACGGTATTCCCGAAAATTATTTTCAAGCTCATTTTTTAAGCATTTTTAGGTTGGTTGGTAGGTTTGACTTCGATATGATTTTTTATTTATTTTGAAAACCCAATATGTGTTCTTAAAAATACTTAACATTTTTTAACTAAAAACAGATATAAAATTATTAAAAATTGGGGACACCCTGTATAGATACTATTTTAAAGATTCTTTTCAAAAATACCTAATTCTCTCCAAAATTTATCCAAGCAATTTAACCGAAAAGTATACGCAGCTCCAATTAAAAATTCAATTTTTCATTTCTTAATCCACCTATGTATAACATCACTTAACTGTCAAAATTTAGAGCGTGAAATAATTGTTAGTCACATTTTATTCTGATAAAAATCGAAATGGAAGAATATTTCGGGAACAAACGATTTTTTTCTTGGCTGTATAATTGATAAATTTTATTTGGATTTAATTCAATTGAAAAAATTAAAACAAATTCTTTGAATTGGTTGAATAAATTTCTTCTCAGACATATTTCTTTTCTGAGACATATTCTCCACAGCGTTCTTATATGTTAAAATTTATAGCCACAGTTTTAGGTGATTATTGAAGAGGAAAGTGTGAGCTTAAGGCCCAGTTTCACACTCGAATAAGTGTCACTTAAGTGCCAAATATGGAAAACTAATGCACAATTTCACAGTGTAAACTTATCGGAATAAGTAACACTTAAGTCTCCCATATTGGCCACTTAAGTGCCACTTACTCAGCTACGCGCAAACCAACGCGATGACGGTGGCGATGGCGATAACAATGTGGATGCGGCACACGTAAATCAATGGAGGGGCACACATCGACGCGATATGTGGATTGCGTTCACGTTCCATTGCTGCTTTTCTTTGCTTTTCTTGATCGCTATACATCGCCTGAAGAAAAATTACAGTTTAAAAAAAAAAAATTGAAAATGACTTCAAATACTGAAAAATTAATAGAACAAATTCGGGGGAATTCCATTTTATATGATTTTTTTTTGTTGTACAAACGTTTATTTCGCTGACAACTTAGCCCGCTACACAATATATCGCGTTGATGTGAGCAGGTTTTTGAACGCATCTTTATCGCGCGATAAAAGTTATCGCGATCGCCACCGCCATCGCGAGAAAAAAAACTTTTAATAAGCTTTTATTTTTTTAAGTAGAAATAATTTTATCAACTTAACAAATACAAACATATTAAGAAAAAAGTTGAAATTCATTTAACCAATATTTAGGAAGTACATTAGACGTTCGATGTAGTGAAGTAATTAAAACCAGGCATGTTCACGATATCGAGATTTTCACTATTTCTAGAGAGAAGCTAAATAGGCATTTCAATATGAATTTGATGTAAAATGAATATTTTTGTTTTTATTAAAGCGTAAAATAATTTCCATTGGGTTAAATACAAGACAAACATTTCATTAAATTATAAAAAACATACCTACTTATTTACAGCTTTATTTTTTATTAAAAACGAAATATTTCATAACCCAGGTAAAAATTAATTTTTTTTTTTCTAATAAGAATTAATTTTACAGAAAAATGTCACTTTCGATTAATTTCTTTCTCAACTTTAAACTGTTTTTTCTTGCAAACGTTTCATAAATTTAATACCTGATTTTGGAAAAACATCTATAAACACCATTCAAAATGGAAATTTTTTTCGAAATTTTTTTTTTTTTCACTAATACAATATGTCACAAAAGTTAAAATACAACATCAACTGGTGTTATGCTGGGTCATCTGGATACCTTATTTCGTGCCTACCGTACGAAGCACATAAATGAACGGTAAAATATCTTTAAATAAAGTCGACAATGCTGTAAGGACGTTGTAGCTGGAATATTCTTGTTAAATATTGAAAAAAAAAATCTGTGTTCACTATATCGAGATACTTTTTGTTCACTATTTAGAGTAGTCTGATAAAATTTTGAGTGTTCACTATACTGGACTGTTCACTCAACCTAGATTCACTTTATCGAGCGTCTACTGTAATTGATAAATAGGGCCCCATATTTTGGCCCCACCAGCTCAAGCTACGGCGCTGGTTGTCACTCTATATGCTATAATTTTTGCAAATGGCTGCATTCCGCATTCTTTATAGGAAAACAATGATTTATGTCTTGTTAAAGTGTATTTTGAGTCTGTTTACTTCACAAATATGTCAAATTAGAATTGACATTTACCGCCATTTTCAAAAATTATAGAATCTTCCGATAAGCCTAGTACGCTGCTGATGCGAAACGAAAATTTCCTGTGATCTCCAAACAGACAACGAAACGCTTGCGAAAACACAACGGAAAATATTTTTGGAGAGTTTCACTAATTCCAAAAACAAAATCAGACATAAACGCAAAAAATCAGAGAAACCAATGATAGGCGTGTTTTTTTGCAAGCCCGGGGGGAATTGGTTGAAAAAAACGACAGCGGGGATTAGCGACGCCATGACAGTAAAAAATATGGAGTTTTCATACAAACTATCGATAACATGTATGTAATTCATGCCGGTAACACAGTTTTTCTGCACGCTTAAGTTAAACCCCGAGAATTCCCTGGGATTAGTTGTTGTTGCATTTAACATGTTAATTGTTTAGCACCGACGTCGTTTTTTTCATCCAATTCCCCCCGGGCTTGCAAAAAAACACGGCTGATGTAAGAAAATGATAAACAAAAAAAAAACACAAATAAGACTCAAATGTCATTTTTCCGCACACAATAAATAGTCTGTATAGGTAATTAATTAAGTGCGAAAAAGGAGCGGAGACTTCTCCAAATAATCTGCTACAATTATAAATTTCGCTCTTCGAGCAGTGTACTGCAAAACGAAAAGCAGAACGAAATTTTCCGTTTATGATTTCGTTGTGTCATTTTTGTATGGGATTTTTCGTTTCGCATCAGTAGCGTACTAGGCTTTAAACAAAAGGAAGTTAATATTCGCAAAATAAAAACAACAAAAAAACATAATAAGATTGCGATATATTTAAAGGAACTTTTATCCTCTCATTCGAATGCTGTAA
Source organism: Epistrophe grossulariae (assembly GCA_929447395.1). Classification (NCBI taxonomy): domain Eukaryota; kingdom Metazoa; phylum Arthropoda; class Insecta; order Diptera; family Syrphidae; genus Epistrophe; species Epistrophe grossulariae. The sequence continues at coordinate 8,318,017 of OV839570.1, forward strand.
AGAGAAAAGATATAGTGAATATCCGGCCCCATGTCCGTTCGAATGAAGTGTGATGTACCCGCTCCCCTCCTATATTTAACAATAATTTAGTTTTACGTTTTTCATAGTAGGTAGGTTTATTTTGTTTTTTTTTTTTTTCAAAAATAGTGTTGTTCGACTTTTTAAATTTACGTTTTTTTACATAGTTTTTTTGCGTTTTTTACATTAGTTTTTTACTTGCTGTATTTTAATTATGCTTATGTAAAAAAGGTAAAAAAGTAAAAAAAAAAAAGCGAAAATAATCAAAATTGGTTACCTTCAAGATTGAAGATGACAGTTGGATAAAAAATATTGGGTTTCTATATTATTTTCGACAAAAAAGACATATTCTCTTATCTATTTCAGTCCAAGTTTTTTCACTATAAAATTATTTATTTGTTCTTTCGATATTTTTGAACGTCTGCCAAATTTTCTTTACTTATTTAAATTTTGACAGATGCTTCTCATTTTCTCTCTTTTTTCTCAGTTATTTACTTTTTTTTACCTCTTCTTTACACTTTTTACGAATAAATTTTTTAAGTTTTTTACACTGATTTACCTACTTTAACCTAGAAAAGGTACTAAGAAAGTAAGATTGAGCTGAACGAAGCTAACTTTAGGTACAAGGTTAAAACTTATTCGAAAGATATACATAATGAGATCTTCGTTGGGGGCCCCCTTGGTCAGGGACCCCGGGGCATAGCACTAACCATTACGCCGTGGGCTAATACAACGCACCAAAGGATAAAAAATGCGTTGACACAGATAACACGTCAACGCATTCTGGAACAACATTGACCGACTGCTGTCACTCGTGTGAACGTCAACGTCTCATGCTTATAACGTGAATTCTTAAGCTATGATTAGACGTTCAACGTAAATGGTCAATGCGTTGACACGGTCTACTTTGAAGGCGAAGTAAACCGTGTCAGTATACGTTGACTGTAAAATGGTGATATTTTTGGTGACGCGACCGCGACGTGAACGAGTCAACGCATTGACTATTTACGTTGACCGTCTAATCCTAAATCCTAATCGTAAGTATAGCTTAAGAACTCACGTTATAAACTTAGCAATTATTTATCGCGTTTGCTTTTGGGGATTTTACAAAACGCTCTCCCTCCACTGAAACTCATCGTCAGCAAGCGCGATCAAGAGGATTTTTTTTTGTAGCTTCTTCTGTAGGTAATATACGTAACTATATATAGGTATGCAATTAAACGCGATTCGCATCATCTTTGAAGAAATATGGCCCAATAATGCCGCCGGCCCATAAACCGCACCAAACAGTGGCTTTTTCGGGATGCATTGGTAGCTGTTGCAATGCTTCTGGCTGATCTTCACTCCAAATGCGGCAATTGTGCTTATTACGTACCCATTCAACCAAAAATGAGCCTCATCGCTGAACACAATTTTTCGATAAAAAAGCGGATCCTCGGCCAGCTTTCCAAGAGCCCATTCACCAAAAATTCGGCGTTGTTGTTCATTTGTAAGACGATCCATGGTTAAATTGCAAACCAAACTGAAGCTGTTTGACAGTGACACAAGGTACTAAACACACGTCAGCTGTCAAAACCAGTGTTGCCAAAACCAAACCAGCTAAAAAATCACCCTTTATATGCCTACATTCAGGGCATAATGCAAACCACATGTACCTATCCCCTGTACACAAGAAATTCCATTCACTTTACCGAAACCCAACAAATAATTAAACCTATCATTCAATGCTATGAGTACACATATATATGAAGGAAAAGTTACAACTTATAAAATCATTTCAATTGCCCTCAATTGAATTTGGGGTTTGTAATGCCATTTTTTTCGCCATTCAGATTTACTTCTTGCCAAATCTATTTAGACCATGTGTTCGGGGACATATCAAAGGCAAAACAAACAAAAAACACACAACACACCCCATTCAAACCTGTTAACAAAAAAAATATCCAAATCCCCAGTTGTAAATCCCTGTCCTGCAAAACAAAATTCCACCAGTTGTTTTCTTCGTTTCTAGAGATTTTTTTTTTTTAAATGGAACGACAGACGGCGAGAGAATGTGATCAACAGCCTTCAACCATCGTTATAACAATATAACATGTCCTTAAAGAGCTTTTATCATGTTTTTATTTTCTTATATTGAACAAGAGATTACCACGGATGTTCGTTCTATTGGGAAATGTATCCTTTCATTTTATCATTACATCCCCTTTCTTTTGTAGGTACATATCTGACTATAGCTAGATGGCCTTGCTTGTGCTTGAACACTGGGCCTAAGTATTATTGCTTGTGTTTTGGTCACAAAATTGCACAATTGGTTCATCCCTTTTTGGAACAACTTTCAGTTAAGCCTTTCGACCATGGAAATGGAGAAACCCTGATGGCACTACCTATAGCTGCTGCTGCTGCAAAAAAAATATAAAACAAAATGTTGCTTCGCGCTGGAGCCATTGTGTATCTGAATTGGTTTAATTATTTATCTGTTTAAAGCTTAATTGAGAAATCACTCAATCAGACAGAAATTGTGTTTTGTTTTTTTTTGCGACAATATAATTAAAAAAAATATATATACCTATGTAATAAAGGTACTAGTATCCAATCAGTTAATATATTTTTTGAATTTGTCCTGTTTTTTTTTTGCTTTTTTCTTTTTTGGCTGGAAAATTAATTTCTAGGTCCCACTATAAGGAATTTTCGATTCTCCTTCAAGAAGCGGTTCTTTTGGGAAGTTTATTTGTTTGAGTGTAGCCATACTTCAAGTTCTATTATAAAAAAAAATATGTGTACCTACCTAACCTCCGAACAGTGTTGCCATGTTGGCATTATTAATGCTAGATCTAGCATTAAAGACGAGTAAAAAGCATTATGAAATTTGAAAATTATGCCGAATGCTTTTTTAGCATTATCCGATTTTTTTTGGCATTCTTGAATGCCATTTTTTGGCGTTCTTGAATGCCAAAAGTTGATTTTCAATCATTGATTCATATACATGAAAAAAAATATTTTCAAAATAATATATTTTAAAATTTGTTTGCAAAATATGCGCATTATTGTGATCTAACCTTAATAATGTCATATTGAACTCAGACAAAAAAAATGGTGGAATTTAAAAACTGAGTATATTTTCGCAATAAAATGATCTACAAAAAACATCTTGAATGTTTTTCAATAAAACTGCTAAAAAAAAAGTTATAACCCTTTAAAGTATTTTTTTTTGTAAATGTTCGTCGATTATTGGCTATATCTTTTTTATTTTCAATTCAATGGTAAAAAGTGTCTTTACCAATATTGTAGAGAATTAAATTGTCTACAAAAATAATCTAAAATTTTTTTTGTCAGACTTTTATTTCTCAAGATATTGAGAAAAGGGGCTTCTTACCCCTTTTTCAAGTTAGCGGCCAAATGGGGGGGGGGGGTCCAGCCCCAAAAATGATTTCGTATACTCTAACTAATGCACTCTACACATTTAAAAAAAAACGTTGTCCTATACTAAATGCAAGGTCAATGTAACAATATGAAATATCCAGAAATATAATCGAAGAAGTCGGAGCCTCAGTCAATTATGAGAAAAGAAGTCAAGAAGATATCTATGACGACCTTTGGGTTGACGCATCAAGTACCTTTTTTATTTCCAAAAGCTATGAATTTAAAATGTGATATAAATGACGTCTGACTGAATTAAAATACTAACATATACCTAAACGTAAAAACAGAAATATTTTTTTAAATAATATTATTTCAATATATTTAAATAAGATTTCTTTTTTTTATACCATTTATGATACTTATTTATGAAATAATAAATTTTAATTTTGCATTATTACAAAGTTTTGTTCTTTTAATCATTGAAATATAAGATTGTAAGAGGGAAAATTTTCTACGAATGGATTTTAAAATCTAGCATTCTGTTTTTTGAGCTCCCATACGATTTAGCATTATGGAATTTGAAATCTAGCATAATGAAATTTGAGATTATGGCAACACTGCCTCCGAATAGAATATTGGATAGAAATTTAATTTTTTCTGGCTCTTCGCGTGCGTCGTGAAATCGATCACGTTCAGATTATATGTGCAAGATGTTCAAATGCACAGGGCGCAAAATTCTGGGGGCGCATTACTAGGAGCAAGATCATGTAATTGGCGTTAGGCAATAACTCCCAAATTGATTTGTAAGTATTGCCCAAAGAAATTCTGAACAATTGTTGTTGTTTTTGCTGGATTTGGGCGTTATTTCCAATTTTTTTAATTTTTTTATAAGAAAGAACGCCCAAAATACAAATTTTAAAAGTCAAATGGGAAATAACGCCCAGAATTGGAAATATTGCCCAAAAAAAAAAACAAAGATGTACCTATACTACTATATAAAAAGTGATTTCAGTCATACCGCCCGACGGTCTGTGCGTTAATTTTTTTTTTCATTCTCATTAAAAAAAAAATAAAATGTTAATTTTGGCTTTCAAATTAATTTCAAGGATCAACTATGAGAAATCTTGGATCCTCCTTCCGGCACCGGTACTTTTGCAAAGTAATTCGGTTCAGTGTGGCCATACCTCATTTTTTGTGTGATGGAGAAAATGAAACAAAACAAAATATTTATATATACCTACCCTTCTCATCAACATGGCGCCTAGTGGAGCGAATAGAATTTTATATGAAAAATTTCGTTTTTCGGTTTATTTTGAAATTTCGGAAAATGGAAGATGAAAAAACGCAATAACAAAAGAAGCGTGGAACACGTTTTACAGGGTGTCCCATAATAAATGCAACAAACTGAAACTGAGACGCGGGCGACACTGTTCAGCTGAATGGAAAGGGCGATTCCATATTCACACCCTTAGAATGAAAGTGACCTAACTAAAAAATTCGGCATCTTTTTGACAACCTGGTTTGAGAGTAAATTTCACTTTTTATGGTCAGTTTATTGAAAAATCTGAAGTTACAGAAATTTTGAAACTTTCATTCTAAGTGTGCGATAGTGTCGCCCTCTATATTCTGAAAGTGATTTAACATACATCTGTCAGAATTATATATATTCAGAGTTATTTCGGGGTTTTAATTAACTGAAAAACATAATTCCGGAGTTAACATTTAACTCAGAGAAGAAGAGAAGTCAATTTATTTCTTCATCTACCAATTTCAGCAATCATAAAATGTCATCGGCATTTAACGAAAAAAAAAACCTCGAATCACCTTTCTTTTGTTTCTTCTGACTAAATCTATTTATCTATATATCATATTTTATCCATTACCCCCGTCCATTGTAACGGTGCCTGTCTGTAATAACCCGAATGTTAAATACCTATGTAGGTATATATATTTCTAAATTTCTCTGTTTTTTATTTAATTTTTTCTTCATTCATAGCATAGCTTCTCAAACCATCCTGCGTAATCCCCCGGATAATCATCATTGAATACCTACATCTACCTACCTATACTTCTGCCTTAATTTTTTTGTTGAGTGGTGATTTTAATTATACGATGATCAAGTTCCGGAGCTTCTTCTTCTTCATATATACATATCTATATTTTTTTTTTTTTGTTTTTTTTTTTATATAATCCCCAAATTGTGTTGTACTCTTAGCACTGATGGCATATATCTACGTACAGGGCTCAATGTTTAGATATATATTATGCAAGTGAAAAACAACCATAAGCAATTCAATTTCACAGTTGGTTAGTTTTAAAACTTTTAAAGAAGATTTGTCAACAATTCAGGGATGAAAATGCAAAATATTCTTGTTTTTTTTTATATTTAGATGTAGTTAGTATACAGTGCATGCACCAAAGTTATCTTGCAAACGACAAAAAAATTAATTCAACACATATACGTATACATATGTATACCATTGTCATGCTATGCATGCCATTTGACAGATGTTATAAAAAATTCTTTGCTCTTTTCTTTACGTTTTTGAGGTGGAATATAGTATATAAATGTATATGTCTCAATTTTTTGGCATCAAAGTTAAGTATTATTTCCCAGGAGAATTCCTATTCAAAATAAAAAAAAACATTAAATAGGCACAGTGTATATCACACTGTACAACCTATAGGTAGTTTTGGAATAGGACCTTCATCAAGACCTCAAATTTTGAGTCAGCAAAATTTGAAATATCCCAATTTCTTATATCCAATGGAACAAAAGTCAAATTACTCAAATCATTCTATAATAATAAATAAACTCAAATCAAACATGAATTGATTTTGACAATAAAACAAAATCGAAAGTTAATTGATGTTAATTTACTCATTCTTATAGTAGGCAGATTAACGACAAATTAAGTTAAAAATAACGGCGATATTTTTGCCAAGCTAGGACTAATGTCGTTTTCCATTGGACGTTTGGAAGCGTCCAGAATCAAAAAGAACTCTTCTGAAACCATTTCATTGGCAAAAAAAAACGGTCAACCGACGCTTCTCAGAAGAAAATTTCGCTTCTCGATTTGAAATCAGAATCCACTCGCAAGAAGCACTAATACATTTAAGCTATAACTTCAAAACAAACTCACTCAAATGTCAAAAGTAAACATCAGACTCTGTTTGATTTTATGCCTGTTCGATAACATGAAATGTTCACGATGATTCACCAATACAATGACAAAATTTCTAAGTTGAGTAGAAGAATGCTAACTTTGTTCCATTGGATGTCAGAATGAGTTAATCCCTGAGTGAAACCAATGGAAAACGACATAAGGAAATGAAGAAAACAAACGCTATAGTAATACAGAAATGTAGTTTTATAAGCTCAAATGAGAAAGTGCAGTTTGGGGAAAAGTTCACACTTTCTGATAAAGTGTATAATATGTCCTCTTTCACAGGAGGAAACTGAGTTGCCAACAACTTTAAGTTTTTAGGCGGGAAGCGCACGAAGTAAGAGGAATGAACGAAATCGCTTTGGTCAAAAATTTGAGGAGATTTTTTTTGACATTCCTCTGCAAACTTCAAGTTAACGTGCGATCAACCAAGATATTTAAAAAGAAATCTACAAAAAAATCTCTTACAAGTTTGTTTCCTCGTGTGAAAAGTACAAAGAGATTTTAAAAGAAATTAAAACAAAAACGTCAAAAAATCTCCAGCAACTTGTTTCATCTTGTAAAAGGGGCACATGATCTGATCCGGATCAAATTTTAACACGTAAATACAAAAACATAAGCAATTCTGCTTTGTATCTATTTCAAGATCCACAAACTAGTACTTTTCTACACTCAGCCGCACGGAATCTTTGACACACTTGATTTTTGTTGTATAACTTTCCCCTCAAATATTTTTTTGTTAATGATTTGTAACTAATTATGTTTAATGTGCATATTTTGATTGTTAAGATAATTTAAAGGTTACTTTATTTTTAATAACGATAATTTATAATTTTCTCAGAAAAAACAATTAAATTAAGAACAGTATAAAATGAAAAATTACGTCTTTTTTTGTTTTGGGGGGTTGAGACGTGTCAGTATCGTGTGTTCCCTCCTCTTAGCCATACTACAGCCTCCATTGGATATGGCAACCTGTGGATAATGTTTTTAATATCCCTCCGCGATAAGCTCTCCCAAGCGGCAAGTGCACCATTCCTGAGCGTGTCCAGTGTTTGTAGGGGATGGGATGAGCACTTTATCTATCTTTTTAGCATGTCCTAGATATGCTCTATGAGATTTAAATCCGGACTGCGCGTGAGCCACTGCAGTTTTTGAATAGCAGTGATTTCAAGGCATTGATATATACGCAACGCGCTGCATGTGGTCTTGCATTGTGCCATATATGAACCCCATATAGTGTATAAGACGTATTCCTCAAGGATCTTCTCAACCTATCGCGTTGATGTTAATCGATTATCAACGATGACCAACTCCGTACACCCTTCGGAACTTATACCTTCCCATGCCATAATTGAGCCTCCATGAAAAACCATAGTTTCTATGGTTCCGACAAAAGATTCTATACTAAAGTGAAATAAACGGCAACGCTTAAGAAATGTGATATTTACCTGCTCTATGCGATGATATGGAAAAAGCGTCGGTCCGTTGGTTTGTGTGATTGTCTAGAGGAGAAATTATTTTTTTTTATTTAAATAATACATTTTTTTTTCAAACCTTATCGAAAACGGCTCAAACGATTTTGATAAAACTCCTTATCTGTTATTACCAATGTTATTGTAAGAAAACTGCGTTTCTAATTTTTGCAAAAAAAATTCTCATTGCTCAAATATGAGTTTAACATTTTTTTTTAACGAAAATTGCGTTATTTTTAAGTTATTCACGTATATATATAGTTTTTCAATGACTGCACCGATTTTCATATAATTTGCAATCTGATGCTTCTCAATAGTTGAAATAATATTACATTAAATAATTTTAAAATATTTTTTTTTAAATAAAAAAAATCAAATAAAAAATAATTTTTTTTTAATTTGTTCGTTTAATGGACTTTCTTACCTTTTGGTGAGAGTGTTAAGCAAGCTTAGCAAAAAATTTAACACAATAACAATCAAACTGATTATACCTAAATACTTTGTTATTGTTTGTTCACAAAACAAAAAACGTATTTTTGTTTTTGTAAAAACTTATCTACTATATAGACTTTCACCAAAACAAGGCTTATATTATATGTATGTTGTTAACCACAAGATATATAGTAGTTGTTGAAAATCAAATTTGGGTTTGTCTCAAAAATAATAGTATTCGCTTTCAATTGTAATTGTAATTAATTTAATTATTAAATTTTATATATGAAAGAAAAAACTTTAAATTTCGTTTAGAAGCCCGATGTTGGCATCGTCAAATCACATCGTCTCTATCTGATGTCCGCCTTCCTTTTCTAACAATCTATATACTCGCTTCAATTATTTGACCACTAGATAGCGTTATTGACGTCATCGGCAGCATTGCCAACAGTAGTATATATTTATTTATTTCAAAATCGCTTACAAATTAGGACAAGTCTTATAAATTGTTGAAAGCCTTTAATTTAATTTCGAGAATTCGAATTTAAATAATTAACAAGTCTATTTACATAGGTATAGTATTTATTTATAAAAAAAAATAAAAAAAAATAAAAATAATAGAAATATGTATAACTAAATAGATATTATTATCAATGATGTAGTAAGCTCGTACGATCTACTATTTTTTTTTTTAAATAAAAAAGTTATACAGAGATCAAAAGTATCTATAGAGCGAATTCTTCTAAAAAGAGGGCAAACAGATTTTTTTTTTAAATATAAGGTTGCTTAATATAACCAATCCTACCCCCCCTCCCCCCAAATATATAAAAAAAAACAACTAAATAAAAAAAAAGCTGTATATCCGCACCTGAATTTTTCTCATTCAAAGAAAATAAAAAGTTATCAACATTAAATTAAGTTGTCTGTCCCTCTTATAGAATTCAAAACCAACAAACCTGCACAGCTCACCCCCATCCATGCCATATCGCCATTCAACCACTTGCCTGCATTATAACCTAACCGTTTTGTAAGCTTATCCAATAAATTTGTAAGTTTTTTTTTTTCTCGACTTTTTGTATTTTTTTCTATTGTTAACTGTTTGTCCTCAGGGACCTATACGTACACTAATCGAAATCAATTCGGATTCGTAGTTTCATTGCTTTTGCTCGACTTGAATTTCAATTTAAATCAGGGGAATAAACTTTTAATGTTGCGATTCGAAAGCGGAAGCCCAAAGCCGAAGCCCTTATTCTCAAGGGTTTTTCCGTATATAAACTGCTTAGGATATATACCTATATTATATAGCTGTTTGATATGCAATGAGGATAATTATCTGTGTCTGGATTTGTTGTTTGTGATAATTATATAGGTATGTATGTTTGTTTTTGTTTTATAGCAATTTTAAAATTTATTTGGCCTATTTATATATGCAATATATAACTGTGCAGAAAATGTCTGGAGATTTAAACTTTTACCAAAGTCTTTATTTAACTCTAAGAAATAAACCCTCATTAACTCGGTTGATGTCTACATATTATATAACAAAGAATGCGCATTTGAAATTCTATTAAAAGCAACACTTGTAAATATATTGTTTGCTCTCTGTGTAGGTGTAAGTAAAAGTAATTATGTGCATTTTCAAGTCTTTTGCAATGTCACTCACTCAAAATAAAAAATGGTAGATAGTCATGATTATTTAATTAAGTTAAAATGTTGATTAGATATTTATTAGGTTTTTTTTGTACACGCAAAGGCAGGAAAATGATTAAGATAAATCATTCACAAACAAAAAACACCAAACAATCAAATTGATTTTGTCCTAGCATATGCTTCTTTTATGTATGGGTGTGAATATGTATAGGTACATGAAAACCCCATGTTGTGATTTAATAATTCAAAGATAGAAAGATTTATTCAATTTAAGTTAATCTATGAAAAATACAAAAAGGTAAGATATGGTTTTCAGGTTTGAAAAAAGTGACATAAGGCGTGTTTTTTTACAAGTCCAATATACCTATAGAATTTGACAAATAAAAAGACATTGGAGACATTTGCCTATCAGTAGCCGTGTTTTTGGGACTCTATAATATATAGTATAGTTAGTATTTCTAGTATTTCTGCTGTCAGAATAATTTAAAAAAAATACACAAATAAATGAAAGTTTGCTACAAACAAAAATAACTTGAACCAAAAATTAATTTTAGCTATAGGTACATAAAATGGACAATTCCATTCGATACTCGAATGAACGTCACAAACCCATCCGCAGTGGGATTCTACTTCTGCTTTTATTATAGCAGTAATTCTACTGTGGATGTTGTTTTGTATACCCGTTTAAAATCCTACTGTACAACGAATAGCTTTCCCAAATAAACATAATAGCCGCATTTGGAGTAATGGGATAATCCACAAGCCATTGTTTTCAAAAAACGTCAAGTTAATTGTCATTTTTTGACGAAGATATTGCTATCGTCCTGCTTGCAGAAAATCTGTTTGGTCAACGTCAATCAATTTTTTTTTGCAAATGCATCATTGAAGTTTAGAAACACGCTCTCTGGCTTTTCAATATTTTTGCCTTTAATTCGATTTTGATTGCATTTTTATTTACAAAAAAAAGACCTTATATATTTATCTCTGTAAATTCATAATCTTTTCAAATCGAACGATTGACATTTTCGGCCTGTTTTGAAAATTTTAAATTTTATACGCAAAACTGCATTTCGCCCCCTTATAGAATGAAAGTGACCTAACTCAAAATTCCATGTAACTTCTGATTTTGCAATAAACTGACCTTAAAAGCACTTTTTGTAGACTTTCTTGCTCATTTTCCACAAATTGCAATTTTTAGTTAGGTCACTTTCATTCTAAGGGTGCAATTTACACTTATATTATTCCCCTAACTTGTTGTTGCGCATAACATGTGACCCTCTTTTCATTTTCCTCAAATAAATTCTAACATAAATTTGGTAGCACGGCGAAAGATCCCGAAAAACCAGAGCCTATATAAGTGACTTAGAACTATTCCTGTGTGTATGTTGACGGACGGGATCTTATAAATTTTGTGCCCATACCGAATGGCTAATTTGAAGAAGCACTTTCTTTATAACAGCAGATATACTCTTGAAGGATTTGTCAATTCTTAGCAAGAGATGAAAAAAAAACAAATATGATTTTTTATATAAGCTTTCATAATCTAGGATATTATAACCAGACCTTCAGCTTGATAGTCCCACGCACTCCACCATCATTATACGTCGCAAGACTCATGATGGTTTAATGTATAAATAGAATAAGTATATTAATTACAATCATTCATACATTTTTATTTGATTTAACGGATTCCATTGAAATGTTTATCAATTTGCTATAATATAAAATATTTGATAGGTATACGAAAAAAAAATTCTACAAACAATTTTGTGTTCTAGTTTTTAGAATGTAGGTGGAGATAGCGGATATATAGGAAGTTCAAGAGGAGGTTAAATACAAATTTTCGTTTTGCGTCGGTTGTTGCCATATTAAATTTAAAATAAATTATTCGTTTTTAACAACTTTAGTGAATAAGGTATATATGAATATAATGGTGGGTTAAAAGTTATTCTACTATCGGAAGATGCTATAATTTTTGTAAATAGGGTCAAAAACATCTATCGAAACAATTATTCCGCGTTCTTTTCATCACAAATGTCAAAATAGAATTGACATTTGCCTCCATTTGCAAAAGTTTGAGCATTTTCCTATAATATTTTCAAATGCAAAAACATCCATCGAAACAATTATTCCGCGTGCTTTACTTCCCAAATGTCAAAATAGAATTTGACATTTGCCGCCATTTTCAAAAATTTTAGCATTTTTCTATAATATTTGCAAATGGGATCAAAAACATCCATCGAAACAATTATTCCGCGTGCTTTACTTTCCAAATGTCAAAATAGAATTTGACATTTGCCGCCATTTTCAAAAATTTTAGCATCTTCCTATATAATGGGGGAATGAATTTTGTGTCCACCTTGTAGATATGGAACATTTGCTCTTATTTTTGTATACAATTTATATTATTTGTCGAAATTTGCATCTCTCTTTCTCTGTATATACAACATTTTTAAGTAATAAAACATATTTCTTAAATTTTCCTCATATTTGCAGTTCTTATTCGTAAGAAAATATTCAAAAGCAAACATCATGATAGAACATCAATCCACAATGATAATGTCAGTGGCAACAGCTAAATCTGAAGAAAACAGTATTTTGTCCAGAACTAACAACAACAATAAAATAAATAACACATCAATATGTGCTCCAGAAAATAATGTAACAGCATCTTGCATTCATCACTTTGTTAAAATGATCAATGAACCGTCGTCGTCGTCATCGTCATCTTCAAAAGGCCACCAACCACAACCACCTCAAAATGTCGTCGATGACAGTGTAGACCTACATCATCATCATCATCAGCACCAGCATCATCATCATCAGCAAGAACAGAGGCAACAAGAAATTGAAGGTTTATCTTCATCGATTTCTTCACCAAAACCAAATCAGGTGAGTTCTTATAAAATACTATAAATGACATTCAGACATTTTGACATGACATTTTGGTATTTTATGGCAAAAAGTTGGGTTAAAGAAAATGGCACGAAAATAGCGATTTTGTTTTGTGTGTAACCATTTCTGTGTGCTTGCAGTAAATCAGACTTTCAGGCCTTTTCTGTTAAATTTTCGGGTGAATTTTCGTATTTTGCTATCCATAGGAAGAAAACGAATGTTCTAAAAAGCGAATAAATTGCGATAAAAATAAAATTTCAAAAACAATTAGATTCTTTAAAAAACTCCAAAAATAGTTATTGATAGAGCTTTGAACTCAAAAGATTGAAGAGTTTAAATATAATAATTTATGACAAATTAATTGAACAATTCCGTGAATCGAAAAAAATTCGTTTGGATCGGATAGCAGAATAGGGTTGTTTATTTGGACAATAATACGTCGGATGTTGACTTCCATAATGCTCCATTGTTTCTGGTTAATCGGCATTAACATGCCACTTTAAATATTCACACAGAGAAAATAATCTTATGGCGTCAAATCGCACGAACGAGGTAACCAGTTAGCAGGTCCATTTCGTTCCATTTAAATTTTTGAATTGAGCTTTGATTTTTTAAATAAATTTTAACGTGAGTTTTATGGCGTATTTGATTGGTAATCTGGAAGAGAAATGTCAATTGAACGCTTTTAACGATTCTGGAGTATAAGTGCTTCTGGGTTCTATTCTGAATTCAAATCCTCTTCTATCGAGAAGAAGAACTGTCATTTTTTGGGATTCAGAAGGCTTCTGGGCGACTAATCGAAAACGCCATTATTCATGACGAATTTTCAAACCAAATTAACCTAAAAACAACTGAGTCAAATCGACTGGCACAGAAAACAATGTTGCCAATTTTTTCGCGTTTAAAAAAAACACTACAAGTTTTTTTTTGCCGACTGAAATGAACACCCGACACAAAATAAAATGCACTTTTGAATATTTTGATTTGAATTTGTGGGCGCAATTACTTTTTGTTAAAATTCCTATCAAATGGCACAGAAACAATCGCATACAAAAATCGATGTTTTTCCTATCCTTCCAATAAGTTTTTTATACTTGATACATAAACGATCGCAAGTGGAGACCTCTGCTGTGTCATATGGAACTAAAAAAACACAAATTTAGTTTTGACAGCTCAGTTCTTGCTCTGACATTTTGTTTACGAAAAAATGTCAAGTCTCCCAATGGAGAATTTTGTCTTTTACATTTACATAATATAACAAATTTCGATTACAATTTTTGTGAAGTTTTCAATAGGTTTTTTAGAGACCTTCTGAAAACCCTTTCGTCGCATAATGACAGCCCCACTTCTGAAAAGGAGAGGAAATGCTTCTTTTGCAATCGAAAACGCCACTAAAATTTGTTGAATGACTGAAAGTAGGCGTGTTTTTTTGCAAGTCCGCAGATATAATTTAACGAAAAAAACCACATCGAGGCTTACCAAAGTTATCAAGGAAAAAAAGCGCCCATCGCTTTTACAAAATTCCATCACTGTATCTTTTCAGCTTTGTGACAAGCACGAAAAACAAAATTGTCTGCTTAGGGAAATTTCAAATCAAACTAAATTCTATGACAATATCCCTGTTTTTTTTCAATAAATTTCCTAAAACTGAGTTTGTTTCTATGGGTTTTCACAGCAAATTGTGAAAATTTGTGAAATTTTATGTAAATTTGCAAGAAAATTCACGACCAAATGATCGCCCATTTTATTTTCATATAAAAAAAATTGTTTCATTCGATGACTTAGATAACGTTTCCATTCGGGATTAGCGAGTTAAATCTCGCAAATTATCTGGACTTGAACTTTTGTTGTATATGTATGTACGTGTAAATTGCTTCGCAGTGATTTTTTAACCAAATTTTATTCCGACTTGCCAAAAAAAACACGCCGAGTGTAAATGTTTCAATTCTACTCTGTATGTTTAGTGGTATAAAGGAGACACTTGTCCATCATGACTTCTTTATTCCCACGTTAATCAGGAAAATCGAAAAATTGTAACAATTAAAGAAAGAAAACGATTTTTGTTTTCTTTTATAATAACCCGATATCCATTGAAATGAAACAATTAAACCGTAATACTCAGCTTCAATTCAAAGAATTCTCGTCAATATATCCCTTAATTCCAACTACAGACTTACGGTCAAACAAACTAGGGTTTTTTCTTTAGCCGCACTATACACAAAAGTTGAATGCTTTGCCTAGCTCTATTTTTTAAACTTTAATTTAACCCTTGCGCTTAGGTTTATACCTGACTAAACCATACAAAAATAGACCATTGAGTTCTTGGCACCTGTGGGTTATGAAATTCATTAAATACCTACACTTCCTGTTGATGCAACCGTGTCTCTCATGGGCCTTGGATAGAGAGATTCTATAGAATTTATAATGTTTCCATAATTAAATCAATAGTTTGCTAAACCTATTTTGACAAATATATAGGTACAACCTTGTTTTTCCAACTTAACGTTTTTTTATAAAGAGTCTTGAATCTTGATAATGTCTTTTTACAGAAAAAAAAAACAAGAACATTCAACAACAAAACAAAATGTATAGACAAATATTATCTTATATTGGAATGAATTGTACCCATGGGACAATCCAGATTCACATAACCATAAGCCAAAACATCTCACACAAAAGGGGTTGCTACAGTTACGCTACGCTATAGTCACCAGCAGAGAGTCGAAGAAATAGAAAAAAAAGAAAAGGAAACAAAAAAAAAAAAAACAAAAAACTTTTAACTAAGCCAAAATCTATGGGCACATAAGAGGTAGAAGAGGTTCGTTTAAATGATGGCTCTTCAGAAAACTGTAATCTTACACTGTTTTGATTGAACAATTTGTCGAAAATAATTGAGAACGTGAGCAGATTAGCAAGGGCGCACGTTCTTACATCTAATTTATTTGTTTAACTCTCCAGAGTCCTAACTAAGGTTGTTTTGTTCTTTTTTTTATCTGTTTTGTTTTGAAGGTAAGCACTGTTTTGCTGTATGGGATACCAATTGTTTCGCTGTACATCGAATCGCAGGAGCGACTATGTTTAGCTCAAATCTCAAATACATTGCTTAAACAATTCAGCTACAATGAGATCCACAATCGGCGTGTGGCACTTGGTATAACATGTGTCCAATGTACTCCGGTGCAATTGGAAATTCTACGAAGAGCCGGAGCAATGCCAGTTAGTTCGAGACGTTGCGGCATGATAACCAGGCGAGAGGCTGAACGCTTGTGTAAATCGTTTTTGGGCGACAATACACCACCACGGCTGCCAGATGACTTTGCTTTCAGTGTGCATCACAAATGCGCTTGGGGTTGTCGTGGATCATTTCTACCCTCGCGTTATAATTCGTCGAGAGCAAAATGCATCAAGTGCTCCTATTGCGGTTTGTTTTTTTCGCCGAATAAATTTATATTTCATTCGCACAGGATCGGACCGGGTGATAAGTATGTTCAGCCAGATGCTGCTAATTTCAATTCGTGGCGGCGTCATATGAAATTGAGTGGCAATCCGCCCGAAGAAATAACCCATGCATGGGAAGATGTCAAGGCAATGTTCAATGGCGGCACTCGGAAGCGCTTGATGACATCATCGTCGAGCTCGTCAAGTTCGCTAAAGACGACAGCGGTTGCAGCTGCGACAAGAGTCGCCAAAAATTCTGCATCATCTTCTACTTCATCATCGTCTTCTTCATCATCGATAGCTGCTCAGTCTCCGAAGCGTTTGAAAGAAACTTCACCGGGTCGAACAAACGCAGTTAATTCGCATCAAGTCGGGCAGTTTTCGTTGAGACCATCACTTAGTGTTAATCCGCACCAGACAAGTGGTTGTACTACTCCTCTGACAGTAACAAGCCAAATACCCACTTTACCAGGCAGTACACCATCGACTGATATTAGTCTGCCATTTTCCAGGCATTTCATGATGGACTACATGTGGCATACCCACGCTCAAAACAAATCTTCAAACAGTCACCTACATTTTTCGAATTACTCCCTGCCCTGGATAAAAGGCAACGCTGGATCACTGATATTTGGAAATGCCACAAATCAAAATTCTCATATGGCAACTAGCCCAACTCAAGATCAAACCTTAACAATTTCCATCAATTCGTCATCGGATCCATCGGCTCTGATGCGAAAGAACACATCCCCGGCGATAGCAAAATTCGGCTCTCCCGCAGAACATACATATCCTCCGCCAGCGTCAGGAGCTATTTCTGAAATGAAAAGCCTTACGGGATTGTATAATAATTCAGCCTTCAAGCCTGTTATGCAGCTTAATAGAACGGCATCCTCATACTCTGCAGCTACGACATCTTTAGCTTTGGAAACTGTAGCTGCAGTTGCAGCAGCCGCAGCGGCTGCCGCAGCAAATTCCTACAACGACAACGATCAGAAAGCCTTGGGCCGAACTTCCATTACGGCCAATAATTCCATGTCATTCAAACCATTACCAGCTTCGTCTCAAATTAAAGAATCTTATTCGTCGGACGATGAAATGGTTGACATTGAAACAACAGAAGAAGAAGAAAAACCTTTCGATGTTAGCGAACAGCAAAGAATGCAGAAGCTATCCCGAATGCATCACGATGAATCAAATGAAACTCTTCTAAATGCCCCTATAGAAGTGGACAACTCAAGTGACGAGCTTTCTTGGAAAGGACTGAAAAAAGAGGTGAGTAACGATTCAAATTGAAATTTTTTATACTAAATATTATGTTTTGTCAAATTTAATATTCATATCATATCAATTTTGTGGTTTGAATTTGTTATTTTGGTATAGGTGGATTAATTTAAATTGTTAATTTATCTATTCATAGGTAAATTTTTCGAATCTGTCAACGTGAAAAGTGCGAAATTGAAATAAAATCTTTTTTTTTATGTTTAAAGAAGTTTGTGCTTAACTTTGATATTTAAATTGTAATTTTAGTTAACTACAACTATCTTACTGTTTATATTAATAATTATGTATCGCACACAAAACCAATACGTATTTGCTTTTAAAAAATAGAAAATTGTCAGCTGTCACAAATTGCTGACATTGACTTTTGTAAATAAATGAAAAAGGGATATATTTCTTCTTTTTTTTTGGTAAAGGGCTAGCTCTATTGAATGACGTGCTTAAACGTCATTTAAGTAAAAAATGCAATTGCAGGAATGTTCTTAAACACAAAAGTCAGCAGTTAGAAAAAAAAAAATGTAGCATTATTTTCGATAAAGCAGTTTGCCAAAATCATAATGTTCGATAACATCATTTGCGGCGCAACTCTAAAATAAAACAAAAATTGATTTAACTGACCAGAACATTGAGAAACCAGAGAACGTCAAATGCGTTCGGAAGAAAATTGACTGACGTTGATCAAACAGATTTTGTGCAAGCAGGACGAATGCATATTTGACAATAATAATACCTCTGCTCGTTACCTTCCCAAAACTGACAATTTCTACCAATTGAAGTACAAAGTTCCGTCAACATTTTAATATAAAAAATAAAATTGTACTAGAAATTGACAACTTTCGGAAGCAAACGAACAGACCAGGACTATTGCATATTTAACGATAATAATTAGGTACTTTGTTCGTTAAATTCTCAAAACTGACAGTTTCTGCCAATCTTAGTACCTATACAAGGTTCTTTCAAAATTTGTGTATTTAAAAATTAAATTGTACTTTAATTGTTGCAAATTGGAAGTGTTCGGAAGCAAACGAACAGACTTAATTTCTGCGTCAAAAAATGACGATCATTTGACGAACAAATTGAGGATAATTTGGCGGCCATATAGAATATGTAAACGTTTCTCACACATTTTAACATTAATAATCTGTGAGATATAGTGCATAAAATGGCTTAAAGTAAAGCACCTACCTACCTTTTATATACAAGTAAAGTTATAAAACCCTTTTCCGAGGTGAACTCATTTCTGTCAGTATACGTAGGTATAGATAATTATTTGATTTGAATTAATTTAGAAATCCTTCAATTTTCCATGTCTAGTGATGAATTATTAAAAATGTTAATTATTTAAAATTTCATCCCTGATGGTTTGCCCTTACTAAATGTAAAACTTAAATGCGGACAACGATGAACAACGCAAGTGTACAAATTTTCCCACCCACTCTATTATATTATCCACTAGAGGCACCACTCGGTAACACCTTACACTTAGGTAGGTAGGTATAGATAATAGCTTGGTTGGAAAATTAATTTATTTTATTGCCGCTTCAATTAATCTTATACCTGCACTGCACCCTATAGCCTACATAGCTTACAGTTGTTAATGCCTACATAGCCTACACCCTCCTATGCCTTACATTCAATTTATTTTCAATTGTAATCCAATTTTTACTCGTAATCAAGACACACACGAGTTAATTAATCTTACCCAGGAAGTGGAAAACCACAAAATTCTTCTCTAAAGTCGTTGCGTTATAGGTATACCTATATAGGTTTGCCAAAAGTATATACCGTCTACCCTCGTAGAACAGTATAGCAATTCCATATGCCAACATTATTGTGCTGTGCAGAAGATGACAGAGCCACGGGCGGCGCGCGCGGCGGCGGCGATGGTAGATAGGTTATGTAAATTATCCATTACCGTTTCTGTCTGTCTTTGTATTACCTACCTACCACCTACGCTCTACTCTACGACCTGCTTCTCGTCATCGTTTCCAATTTCAAATTGAAATTTTGCAACAATATAGGTTTAACGTTACATTACGTTGCTTGTGTTTGTACAGGGGACAGAGAAAAGAGCAGAAAAAATAAAAACCCCAATTGGAGTCAAAACTTTGGTTGAGAGGAGTTTCCTTTTTTTTTTGTTTCGTTCTTTTTTTCGGGAACAAAGCGAGACAACATGAGTATTTTGTTTTTATAAACCGAACCGGATTCGGATAACATTTATTCATTCATCCATTGGAGCTGGAGGAATGGAGGTGTGTTCTGTGACTGCGGCATCCTCCTTCATTCTATTGTCTCCGTTTCGTTTGTGATGGGGATGATATTTTAAATTAGGATTACGAAATGGATTGGGGAAATTGGAGATTGGGCGGGATCAGGCAGGGCCTGTTGCCGGGCGTTAGACTTTTTGGGGGAATGATGGGGTTGGGTTGAGAATGGCGATGGTGATGAATGAAACTGCAAAGATTTTTGGGGTGTACTTATATGTGCCGTAACTGTCGTACGCTGCTTGTGCCAGCGACAAACCCAGCTCACAGGATATAGCTGGTATACTCGTTATTACTCGTATATTGGTATGTAGGAACCAGAGCCGATACGAAGGCGAAAGAATGGCAAATGGAGTAAGGGCAGGGGTAGTTAGTTGAATAATGCGATGATGGTAAATTTAAATTGAAAGCGGGTGTTAAAGCGAATCATTTTAAATTGACTATAATTATGATGTTTCGCCTGTTGGTTTACTCCAGCTCCTTAGCTTTTATTATCGTCGTCGTTGACTCGTTGTTTTCCATGCGAACAGTTTACGATTTTAATTGAAAATTTATTTTCCCTCTCCCTAGCTACCTATATTGTGAAGGTATAAATTGTTCCCCTCTGCTGTTTCTCTTTCACCAAACGATGGCTTTCCATTGCTGCCAGGAGACAGTCAGAGCATTGAGGACGAGGACGAGGACGAGAACTTGGGCCCTGGCCTCGGTTTTGGTTCTGAATGCTTGAACGACAACGGTAGATATGTACATATACATATAAAGCATAGGGAAATTACATTAACTGTGACTGCAAAACTGTGGAGGAGCTGAAGAGATACGTAGGTAGATAATATTGTATCGCTCAATATGCTACTCACTGAAAGAGTAAACCAGAAATTGAATTACCGTAATCTCAATTTACATAGTAAATTGAATTGCTCTGTGTTCGCGATAAGGTTGTTTGTACTGGAATTTTTGACTCTATTAATATTTTTTTTTGTGGGGTTAGGGTGGTGGTGGTGTGGATAATTTAACAACAGTGTTATTCGTGATTTCAATTATTTTATAGTCGGATGAGCGATTCTTTACTTGCTATAGGAAGTTATATATGTACCTATTCAAATTGATTATATGTAGGTAGGTAGGTACTTACTCCCAGTTAGTTAGGTACGTACAATGTAGGTATATTTAAGTAGGTATGTATGATTTTAAATAGTTTACATTTAGCCCATACCTATATACCTATTATATTATACTCAGATACATATATGAGTGTGAATGAGTTGCAGTGCATTGAGAAATTCTATAGATCGATATTTCTACAGACTGTTTAAAAACAGTAAATTTTCCCTTATAAAAAGTCACAAAATCATGCAGGTACCTACCTAAACAAGCACTTACGTTGTGGGAAATTACAAGATTCTATTGTATGTACCTAGGTACGTGTCGGGAAGCGCTCCAAAATTTTTAATAAGTAGGTAGGTATGTATCTGTCTGACAGTCTGTCAGTCGTTTTCGAAAATGTCAAATCAACGTCAAATTGATTGTCAAATGATCGCCACTTTTTAACGCAGATATTAGATTTGTTCGTTGATTCATCCTGACAACTAGGTAAATTCTGTCAGACTTTGAGAAAACATTCTCAGATAGGTGTAAATCTCATCAAAAAGTTAACAAATGCACTAAACTATTTTTTCTATAAAATGTCAATTTTGTGTACAAGACGTCAAACGGTGACAAATCTTTTTATTTAATTTTATGAACGCGGACTTACCGCGTTTTATTAATTGACAAATTATTTAGAATCTTATAATTTTAAAACTTTGAAATGTTGTTACACTCCTTGTACAAAGAAATTTGTGTGACAAAAATTTACAAGTTATCCAATGGAGGTGAAATTATTTCACGTTACCAAACAGAGCTAATATGTACTTAAGTTGCCAGGCAATTATTTTGTTGTGGATTCGCTTGCTGCGGGTAATCGCTTATGTTTTAAATAGAAATTAATAAAAATATAAAATGGAAACATCTGAAGATATTTTAGGTAGGTAATTCATTTTCAAAACTCACTAGTTAACTTATGGGTACAAGTGAGACCGCCCGGGACGAAACGCCAATTTTTGTAGGACTAAATGCCGTTTAAAGCTATTTTGAATCAATTTTTCAACAAGTTCAAATAAAATGGTGCTAAGTCTTCTATTTGGCTGATTTAATATACAAAATTCGTATTATTAAAAAAAAAAAACCTTAATTCTTGGGATTGTCAAGAAAAACTGGATTAATCCTGCATAAAGCTCAACGAACAAAGCTATTGCTTTCGTAAAATATGGAACTGTCCTGATTGCACAATATCTATTCGATCAACGTCAGTCAATATTCTTGCAAAGACTGCACGCTTTCTGGATTTTCAATATTTTATGTCGTCAACTGAATTGATGTTACCGTACATAAATGCAAAAATACATAGGTAGGTATAGCTACTGGTTTTCTATATAAAATGGGTTTAGGTATGGTCTAAGAAAAAATTGACTTCCAATTTGCGTTTAAGATCTTCTTGTACAATTGCGCATTTTTTACGCAAATGATGTTTTCGAAAAGGGCCATTAATTGAGTTTATAGTTAGTTAGGCTGGGCACTTCATAGAAGATACGAATTTAAATCATCATTAATCTTTTATAAATTGAACTTAACTATATTGTTCTATTAAATAGATTTAGTTAAAAACTGATTCACGTCATAGGTATCCAATTAAAAAAAAAATAATATAATAATTTACTTTCCTATATTTCAGCAGCCCATTACTCCTCAGCAAGACAACACATGTAGAATGCAAACTCCCACATCATCATTGATATCTCATTCACCGGCATCATCCATCACAAGCGAACACCATATTTCCTATCAACTATCCAACAAATCAGCATCCAGCACACCCGATATCATATTATCGGCATCGCCATCAGCTTCTTCAAATTCAACAAATCTTAATCCACAAAAAAACAGCAGCCCGGAACAGCAGAGAAATGTAGCAGCAGCTATTGTGTCTGCATTCAGTCATAATCACAATCAGCACCATAATCATCATCATCACCATCATCATCATCTGCATCCATCACACCAATCGACAGCATCGCTATCTGCACGCCTGCCATTGCCACAGCCAACAGTCAGTGCATCAGCAATTGCCAACGAAACGTCATCGTCGTCATCACAAATAAGTGGTCATCTAACAGCAGAGCTCAATAGCAATAATGTCCTTTTTGGAGCAATAGGCAATAACCCTTCGAACAAAACCAATCCGTTCTTGATAAATGGCAAGACCACAAACATCAACGATATCAACAATGGGGGTGGTTCATCAAGAACCGCCACCGCCACCGCCACCGCCGCCGCCACCGTTTCACCAACATGTGTCAATAACGAATTCTGGAGCGTTGCTCGACTGTCATTCAATCGGCCCAACGATTACAGTCAGCACCACAATGTACCAATTACAGCAACATTCCATAGGCACAATCATGACATAGCGAAGCATTTTCAAGCTTTCCGCAATCACGGACAAGAAACCCCAACACAAACCAATGGAGTTGGTTAGTTTGTTTTTTTTTTTAAGTTTTTTTTTGAATCTATACATAATAATATATCTTTTTGTTGCTATAAAATGGTTAAACTTTAAATAATAATAATAATCGCTTTCTTGCAATATTTTGTTACATAAATTGAGTAGAAATTAAAAATTAAAAGGTTAATGAATTAAGATGTACCTATAATATATTTATTGTGGTGTTTATGATGTTCAAGGCATGTGGTGTGTAGATAGCACAAAAAGTGGGAGAAACCCAAATTCCAATATAAAGGTTTTGGTAAGTATATTATCTAAGTATAAGTAAGTAAGTATAGGTATACCTTTCTATTTATATCAAGTGTCACAAAAGTAACGGGGCTACTTAATAATACAGGTACATCAGATCAGATAGATATTTTGCAAAAAGGTCAAGGTCTTCAAAGGTCATGACGTACTAAAACCAGTAATAATTTTTTTTCTTCTCTCTCAACGTCGGAATAATTGAAAAATTTCATCCAGATCGTTAAAGCCGTTTCCGAATATCTCCGGAAACATTAAAAGAAAAGTGCAGGGTGTAGGTAGCATATAGGTAGGTGGATTTTACAAAAATCAAATTTTTTTTATAACATTTGAGTCGTTTCCGAAAAATAAAACATTTCCCACCTTTTCGAGAATACAATAAATAAGAAAAATGGGCCTGGCAGTTAGATAATATTTTACTAATAAACCAATTTTAAAATTTTGTTGTCTATCAGAAGAAACTCTCAAAATAACCTCCAAAACTCCAAAATACTTAATCTCTCTTAATGGTTCTACACTTCTTAGTGGCTACCTTGTGGAACAACTGATGGGCCATGGGGAATTATATGAACAAGTAGGATAGCAACCTTATTGACAGTTTTTAATGTTGGGGCCATTTGTTGGTAGAATCGGTAGGTTGGCTTACTGAACGGGATAAAAGTTCAAAACTCAAATTGAACAAAAGTCCTTGCGGAAGTTATGGGCTGGGTGGGAACCTTTGTCCCTGCGCCTTCGAATATGACCAGAGTAAATATGTACATAGGTACGTTTTGCAACATGACGACTGATAACGACTGTACGAAAACTCGTATTGTCAGTCAGAGTGATGCACCCTGATGACGAAAGATAGTTCTGGTGCTTGTACCAGAATATCTCCAAGTATCGTTCTTTTTTGACCTTGTGTTGATCTATGAGTTTGCTTGAGGATCTATGAGTTTGCTTGAGGTTTCGTTTGAGTTAGATTCGACCCCTTACCACTGGTGGGGGGAAGTCGTAATAAAAACAATACACTCTTTTTGACGTTGAGAATTCAAGTGTCTTTTATTTTGAATTTAACTTTCTTATATACTAACAATTTTATCAACAAAAAAAATGTGTAAACAATAAATCCTAAAAGTAAATTCGGTAGTACAAAAAAATGAAGTATACAAATTAATAACTGTGTCATTTAACCCAGCGCAATATGATTGTGTAATAAAGTATAAAATGTGCATAATATGCAATTAATTGTAAAAGGTGAATGAAATGCATAATATGCAATTGATTGTAAAAGGTGAATGAAATTAAAGTGCAGTGTCAGTTAGATGAGTTTAGTGTGCTACTTATCGCTAAAGGTGTTTTGTGTTCTGGTTGCGCTAGGTCAGTTAGGTGTTTTTTTTTTGTGTAAATGTAAACAACGACAATTCCCTACAGTGTGCGTACTGGGTATGCTCATTTATCAACATGGTGACCTTCGATGGCGCTTCTATCAGTGTGGGTACTGGGTACTCCCATTAATCGGCATATATAAATAATATTGAAATGCAAAAGTTTAGTCGCCATTAACATGGGGTTCGATATGTCCACCGTCGCGACGACGGCTTTTCCCATCAGTGTGGGTACTGGGTACTCTCATTTCCAGGCATGTAAATAATGTTGACATAAGAAAGTTATACGTGCATTGTCGTTACCGAATATTTCGCATTGGTCAGCCTTTAAGCGATTTGAACTGAAATCGCTTTCCCCCTTCTCGCCTTCTTCTTTTAAACATTGCAATACTTTAAAAAAAAACTCAGAAAGTTTCCGAAGTTTGGTTTTTACACCAACTATTGGTTGATTCCTATATACTAATTATCTCCCGCCGTTGACTATCATATATCCACTATCAACTTGGCCTTATCTTATATATTATTTCTATAGTTTAGCACTCTTAGTACGGGTAGGCTAGTCTTCTAAAAAAAAAAAAAAATTATTTCTATGAATCCCTTTCCGACATCAGACAAAATCATCATACAGCAATTTATTAGATCGCGTCAACACCTAAATACCTACTGCATATTAAATCTCTACTTAGACTAGGTATAATAGAAAAGAATCTCCCCGAAGCAATAAACACACAAATTTTGCAACATTTGTGAAGTTCCTTATCCATCTTATGCCTGATGAACAAAAGAGTCCTTAGCAATTCACATCATATTAATTGAATCCACATCCGAATCAAATTTATTTGCTCAATAAAAAGGGGGTTGAACAACATTATTCGAGATTGAGTCGACTGTGTTTAACACAGTCCGTACCGCATGGCATGCTTTACTTGGTGTTTGCTTCAAGAGCTTCCCTTGTACCTCGCTGGGCCTAAAGGACCTTTCCTGTTTCCACCACCAAAATACCATCAACCAACGATGCCAAAGGCCAACCAACAAAAACAACAACCAACAACACGAATTATAGTAAATTTGATTGCACGGTGAACAGATAATTAATTCTATGTGCAAATAACGTGAAATGAAAATTAGGTTTTTTTTTCATTTTTGTGTTTGCGATTATTATAAAGTTAAATAATAATAATCATTATCATCATCATTATTCGTAGGAATGGATGAAGGGTGGAAAAAATGATTGTCTGTTAATAATGATTATGAAAATTGCACTGACAGATGTTAAGAATATCACTGCTTGCTCTATGGCCTACGGGACAGTTATAGTGTTGGCTAAAAAAATATTTAATCCTTGGAGACATAATCAAATCAAAAAACAAAAAAAAATAAAAATAAAAAATTCAAAAAAATGGTGAAAGTTACTTACAGGTTTGAAAATTCCATTTTCACATGCAAAAAATAAAGGCAAAATCACCACACTGAAAGAGAAAAGAATATTCATTTATTAATGACTAATGAATACTAATTTGATTTTTTAATTATGTTTTTGTCTAAATAAAAATAAGTTTTCAATGCGATATTGTTTCCAGTGTCGAAGTTAAACCCGACTTGTCTTAAAAAATGTTTTTCTTCTCGAATTTGTGTGAGTTAACTCTGGATTAATTAAATACATATTTCTGTCAGATGTTTGTAAATGGAAGTAATCCTTCCCGTAGTACAAAGTAGTGTCGCCCTCTCTGTTTCGATAGTGAAAGCGCATTTCGATAGACAGTATTCGTGTTTTTTTCGGAAAGCTATTCAAAGAACAGTAGTATTCTACACGAGTTAAGCAAAGTTAAGACAATTGTCAGATCTGTCAGTGAAAAAACTGTTCCAAATGTCTTACAATCGTCTGAACACACAATATGGTGTGACAATATTGTCAAAAATGTCATTGTCAGACGACAATCTGACAAAAAATTGGCAGGTATCTTACAATCGTCTGAACACACAATTTTTATCATTGTCAGTCGATTAGGACATTGTCAAATGTTTTCATTGAAAACATCTTACAATATCTGACAATTTCTTCATTGTTCGAAATGTCAATGAGTTGGTTAAAGAGAGATAAAAAAATAGCTGACAATCAAATTGGGAAGAAATCTACCAACCGTGTGAACGGATAATTTTTCATTGTAAGAAATATGTCAATTGTCAGCTAATTGTTAGCTATTGTCAGACCATTGACAGTTCTGACAATATTATAAGATCTTACAATCGTCTGTACTTAGCTCTACAAATGCAACATCCACAGTAGAATTACTGCCAATAGAACCAGAAGTATAGAATCCTACTGCGGATGGGTTTTTTTGGAATTTCTTACTATACTATATATAAAGTCCCAAGAAAACACGGCTAGTGTCAATCTTTGATTTCGATAGATTTTCGAAAACTGAAAGTTATGAGTTATTCCAAAACTGAAAACTCCTTTTGATTTCATTCGAATTCAATTTATTTACAGGATTAACTAACTCTGGCTTAACTCAGATTAAATAAAAATGAAAAAAAAAATCAATCGAAATTAAAGTGCGACACTATGGAAATGAGTTTTTACTATCGACTCACAGAGGGTGACACTAAATGTCGCCCTCTATATTTTGATAGTGTTTTGTCAGAAATATCTATTCTCAGTTAATCCAGAGTTAAATTACTAAATTCTATGAGTTAAATTGACTGAGAAACAGTTTTCAGGATTTAACTCCAAAACTTTGTTAATCACGAACCAAAAAATTGGGCCTTAGAAGAAAAATAAGTTTTGTAAAAATTTAAAATTGAAATCTGGCGAAAATTTAGCTAGATGCTTAATTGATTTCTGATCAAAAAAAGAACTTTTAGGTACTTGTGAAAACTTCTAGACTACTGGCTTAGATTCTGAAAATATGAAATCAAATCCAGAAGCAATTTTCACTTCTTTTCAGAAGAAAAACTGTCATTCCAATGACTAATCGAAAAAAACAATTAGATATTATGATAAATTTAAACTAAAGATTAGAATTACCTACATTATTTAGATAATGTATGTATGAACAATTTATACATATTCTTATCTTAATGTCTCGTTTTATGGGTGGAAATCAAATTTGATTTCTATATTTTGTTTAAAGTTTAAAGTGGTTGGCAATTAATAAGTTTTTTTTTCAAACAAAGCAATCAAAAGTATCTTATCTACACTGATTTGAATTCAAAATGTGTAAAAAAGGAGAAGACTTCATACCCTTTTATAATGTTAGTCTTACCATTGTATAACGGGGTTGAGCATGCTGTTCTTAACCCTAACGTCGAATTCAAGTGCCTAATTCGTTCCACATTGGACTATAATAGGATTTTCATAGATATCAAATTTTAACAAGTTGCCTTTTTATACGGAACATATGCGTAAATAAGAATATAATAATTGTTTGTTAATTTTATGTGCTGTTTGAGAAAACACTAGTGGTTCCGGAACAGATTAAAAATTATATTTAAAAGATTTTGTTTATTTTGATGAAAGTAGCTGCAGGTGTTCCTTTCATCAAGCAATACATTTCCTCCCATACCTATTATATTATAATACATATAGCATAAACAAAACAGCCATTAATATATACCTTATAATAGTCAGACCAAGCGAAGGTTCTCTTTCATAATAGACATGACGTATTAAGGGCGGTTATTCTTTTTTTCGTTCCTTATACAATATCAGATCTTTGTCGAAGTGAGCTTAAGCTTGCTTAAAACTTGCGACCACAGATTTGCCAACACAAAAACTGTGTACACTAGCTCATCATTTAGTGCTGTATTATTACTTAAATTGATTTGATATTGGAGGTTTTTAACGTGTTTTTTCACGAAATAAATAAAAGATATTATTTTAAATAACTTAAAAAACACTTATTTTATTTATTTATTTTATACTATTGGATGCAGCGATTGTAGGAAGGAATATCTAGGACAGACAAGAAGACCAATCATGAAAAGGTTCAAAGAACATTTTACACATGTAAAATACAATGAACCTGAAAAGTCGAGTGTAGCACAACACATGCTGGAGAATAACCATAATTTTAGCTTACAAAATTTGAAATTAATTCGCAATGTAAATAATCATTATGAATTAGATGCTTTTGAATCTCTTTACATTTTCAAAAATGAAATAATTTAATGAATAGTGACGATGGACCAATAAAAGATCCAATTTTCAAAAAATTTTATAATAGATCTTAAATTCGGTGGGATGACATAACGTCCGCGGACATAAAGTCCATGGACGTTAATTCCAGTCAAACGGACATAAGGTCCATGGACATTATGTCTTCCTCATAATGTCCATGGACTTAATTTCTTTTTAAAAAGAAGATAATGCCACATTATTTCACGGACTTTATGTCCATGGACTTTATGACTTTTTTTAACAGATATAATGTCCATGGACGTTATGCCTGTTTAAACAAGTCATTATGTCCATGGACTGTATGTACATTTTGGACAGACAAAACGTCCATGGACTTTATGTCCTTTTTCACTACTTAAATCATGGTTGGACATTATGTCCGTTGAAAAAGACATTATCCATTCTATTCCAAGTTCCAAGAGAAATTTTTGACGAGCAGTGCATGGAAAATAAACTTGCTACGGACAAAAGATAATACGTTATCAAGAATTTTTCGTTTTCTAAAGATATCCAGAAAATGTTTGCAGATGAAGGTGTTCTTAAGAGTTTTGGGACTCCAAGTATGCCGCTGGTGAAAAATTGTATGCGAGCACAGTGATTGAAAAGAAGTTCTCCTACACCGTGTTCGTTTCGCCAACTATTTGAAAGCTGATAAGTAATTCTCCACAAATGACTGAAGGGAATTATGTGCTCGATGGTACCTTCTTCGTTGTGCCTACTTGGGATACAAGCAGCTTTTGATTATATACATTCAGTATGAAGATCATGTAAGTATTTTGCAATAAAAGTTGAATTTGTTTATTACGATTTGAATTACGTCATACATATATGTATGTATATACAAATTATGCACCTACATATTTTATAGACAATTTTGTGACGCTTGGTCACCGCGGCGGCGCGGGGGGGAGGGGGAGGCGCGGCGCGGAAGAAGCGACGGCGCGGCGCGTCGGCCGCGATCGCCTTCGTCGCCGCGTTCCTCGCCGCACCGCGCTCATCCGTTCGTCGCGTCGTACCGCGCCGCACCTTCCACGCCGCGCCTCCCCCTCCCCCCGCGCCGCCGCGGTGACCAAGCGTCACAAAATTGTCTATAAAATATGTAGGTGCATAATTTGTATATACATACATATATGTATGACGTAATTCAAATCGTAATAAACAAATTCAACTTTTATTGCAAAATACTTACATGATCTTCATACTGAACAACGAAGAAGGTACCATCGAGCACATAAATCAGCTTTCAAATAGTTGGCGAAACGAACACGGTGTAAGAGAACTTCTTTTCAATTTATTTTTTCTGATTGAACACGCTACAAAGGATGGACATAATGTCAGCTTGAAACAAAAACAAAGGGACATAATGTCCATTCTAAAATATGTAAATAATTTTTGCAATTTGGACATTATGCGTGGTTGGTTTTCTTTGAATCAGACATATTGTCCATTTGGACATTTTGTCCTTTTCAAATGAACTATAAATATGCTGTGAAGGTAAATAATTTCCAAATGGACATTTTGTCATTATTCACTAGAAAATATGTCCAAATGAACATTATGTCTTATTTCAACGGACATAATGTCCAAACGGACGGTATGTCTTCTTCAAACGGACATAATGTCTATTTTCATTTTGATCTGGTCATAATGTCCATGGACCTAATGACTGTTTGAGTTGGACCTTATTTCTCGACATAATGTCCGTGGACTTTATGACCGTTTGTGCGGAATTAATGTCCATGGACGTTAAGTCCGTGGACATTATGTCATCCCACCCTTAAATTCACTATAAATTTGTTTGTGTAGTTTGTTTTTGTTTGTAATGAGTTATTTGTATTTAATTTATCAAACAAAATTTTTTGTATTATTATTTATATAAAACTTACTGACGATGGAAGCATAGCTTCCGAAATGCATTTAAGTAAATAAATTAATAAAATAAGTGTTTTTAAGTTATTTAAAATAATATCTTTTATTTATTAGTACTTAGTAAGCTATACATAAAAAACAAAAAAACAAATTATTAAAAACGAATTAATACATAAAAACATAGAAAAATAAATAAACAATTAAAATAAGAAATAATACATTAATAAAAACAAAAAATCATAACACAAATTTTAACTGCTACCTACAAACATTTATGACAACCACACTCACTGGTGTACAATATACACTTAAGTTTTATTTTATTAATATTAAAATCAAAGGGATACATTCAAATTTAAATTTAATTATCATTTGCAAATGCAAGTTAAAGGTTCATGCAATCCATAATATTGTGAAACCACATTTTGAATACTGTTCAACAGTTTTGTTTTTATGTAGTGAGGGCTCAATTGCTAGGCTTCAGCTTTTACAAAATAAAGCAATGCGGGCCATTTTAAAATGTAATAGATATTCTTCAATACATATTGTATGTTAAATGCTATTCAATGGTTGTCCGTCAAACAAAGAATTGTTATGAACATGTTAATATTTGTATATAAAATTAAAAATAATTTATTGCCCAATTATTTAACGAAACACATTAAATATGTTAGTGAGGCTCAGTCGTTTTTACTTAGGAACAGAAATGATTTGAGATTGGCAAATTTTTTAACAGGTAGAGCTCAAAACTCACTTATTTATAAAGGTTTGAAGATCTTTAATCAAATACCTAACCAAGTTAAATGTGAAACAAACTTTAATTTATTTAAAAAAATTATAGTCGAATCTTTCTTTTTTATAGTGGCATCTTTTTTACCACCTGGCTTTAGAGTTCATTTTGCTTTTTAAGGTCAGTCTTTTGAAAAATAAGAAGTTACGAAAATTTTGAGTTTCTAAGGGTGCGATATGTAAAAACAAAATATTGAATAAGTATATTTAAATTATATAAACATTGTTAATTGTAATTGTAAGATTAAAGCCATATAATGTGCTAATAAATAAATAATAATAATTAGAACGATAATGCTGAGGTAAATTCATTAAATTCAAACCGCCAAGATTGTGACCTCGTCCATGAAAGTTGAAATTGAAAAAAAAATTATAAGTTGCCGGTGCGTCGATAATTCCAGTTATTTAATGATGAATAAACACAATATCATTATTTATTCTTCTTTTTCCATTTTTGGCATTTCTGTGGCGTAATAGATGATTGTCTATTAGTTTTCTTTTCTTTTCTTTTTTAATGAAGACTATTTTTAACATTTCTTGCATTTAAACAAGACGTATTCATCAGACTTTCTGAAAAAGTCGCCTTAGAGGTCAATTAGTTAAGTTTTCTTATCTTAATTTGTCTTTTTAACTTAAATTAATTTCCTATTGTTATACGATCGTAATTTAGCCTTACCAAAAAAATTTAAAAATCTTCGTACAAATCAAATGAATTTATGGTATATTTGATACATACCGACTTCTTTTTGACATCCTGCAATAAAAAAAAGACATCAATTAATAAGAGAGGAAGTACTTTGTAACTTTGGGTTACACAATTGGTTATTTTTGATTAAGAAAACTGTTGACATAGCTGTTTAATAAAATAAATAAATAAACAACACAAACATATACATATATGCCCTCGAGTACTGTTGACATAGATACCTGCCTGACCGATGAATACAATAAAGCAGAGCAATAAATAAATGAAAACAATTGTCTTTCTTTTGGCAATTCTCAAAAAAATTAGAAGAAATAGAACTACCGGTTATGAATTGATAGAAGCAGTACACACTTAATGCCAATTTAATACCTTATTTTACTAATTTGAAAATAAAACATGTATTCCCCCGAAAATGTTTGTTTCTATTGTGAATTTCCCTTACAAATATTCCCATGGAAATTTTATTAACCTCATTATCTCCTAACGTATTATGATTGTCACGTCACACAGCACTAATAAGCAAACCTTTTATCTTTTTATCATGATCAAAACCTACGGTATGTATTTAAGTCGGTAACAGTATTTCTTTCCCAAATCCCAGTATCTACGCTGATAGTTATAGTTCTCATTGAACTCATCATTAAAAAAATTAATTTCTTATTTTCAGCAACAAAAGCAAAGTCAGTGATTATTTTGATGACAATAAAAAGCAGACGACACAATTATTTAAAACCAAAAAAATATTTAATTTTGACTCAACCTTTCACATGAAATTTTTAAGATTTCAATGATCAATGGTGAAGTATATAGTTCGTTCATTGAAATAATGAAACTCATTTCCTGTAGAAACTTGGACAAAAATTAAAATTTTTGTTGAAAAGAAATAACAGTATTATAGTCATCAGCATATTATATTAGCATTAAAATTCCGATTTTTAAGTCCCTCAAAACATAAAATTAAATTTTGAAATAACTGGCACCTTAAGCAGTACGTATACCGTTAAAAAAAAAGAAAAAGAAGAACTCGTGTAGTTAGTTTTTTTTTTGTTATAGAGTTTATTTAACTGACTAATACATACAATTAATATATTTTAATTTTACATGCTAATTCATGATGTACCTTAACCAACACATGGTACATAAATAAAGTTATTAGAAAGTTTGTGTTGATTTGAATTCTTTTTTTTTTATTTTTATTTTTGAAATATTTTTGTTTGTATAGATAAAACAAGATTTTTTGATTCACATCAAAATCATCTTTTGAAACAAAAAGACATAAAATAGACATTTTTTTTAAAATGTGTCAATAAATATTAACAGCAAGTATATAAGCAATATATTGTAATAAGTATTTTTTATATTTAAAAAAATAAAATGAAAAACTTGACATGATGTGTTTCATTCTTACTCTTGTTTTCAATTTTTTTTCACTTAACTAAGCAAATAAAAAATAATAAAAATAAAAGTTTTTATTTGTAACTGCTATTTCCATTTTGATTTTCTGTGTAGTTTTTCTGTTGTTGTTTGTTTTTGTATCTAATTATTAAAATGATGTTTTTCCTGGTTCAAAAAATCTGCAGTGGCATTATTTACTGGCTCAATAACAATCGATGGTAGATCGAGACGTTTTTCAATTTGAATGGCTTTATTGTTATTTACGTTGTTAGAACCAACAACAATTGATAATGGTTCATCATCGTCATCAACATCAACTTCAATATCATTTTCGAAACTAATTTTTGGCTGTTTAACATGCGTAGTTTCTGGAATAGATGTTATGACCCCCATTGACATCGAGGGTGGTGATGGTGGTTCTTTAATTTCTTCATCTTGTGTTATTTCAAAATTATACACTTTTCCTTGTTGTTGTTGCTGTTGATATTGCCCTTGCAATTCTGCAGCTTGTTCAGCAGCTGTTGAGAGGATTGAATGCTCCAAATATTCTATTAGATCATCTTTATGTGATTGTATATCATCAACTGTTGCATTTGATATTGTGTTTATTGCTCGCCAATCGCTGTAATTATTAAATAAAGACTCAACTAAATAAATAAGTTTATTAATTTAAACGAATAATCAAAAAAAAAAATCAGACATTTATTGTATGAGCAGCAAAACGTTTCTACAATACTGATCCCATCCACGTTCAACGCTGGAAAATCGTATAGTTTAACAACGATCATAGGTAGAACGCCTTTTCGATGTGTAAACGACTTAGATGTTGGAAGAGGGAAATTGAAAATGGTAATAATAGCCGCGTTTTATTATCTACGGATCTAGATCGGGATCATCTTTTAACACGTAATTCAATAACAACTTTGGATCCTGCTCTGTATCTGGATCTATTTTAAAGATCCGAAAATAAGTTTTAACTCTGGCGAGTAGACAGCTCTTTAGTCGGTAGGGAGTACAAACTGTAGTGTGAAGAAATAAGACAGTATCTACATGAAAATTAAACAAACATAAGAAAAATAGAGATGAGCATACAACACTGTTGTCATTATGGATCCGTATCGTTTTATTTTCATGGGATGATCCTGATTCAGATCCGTAGATAATAAAACACGGCTAACAATAACACTTGCACCGTAAAAGGCAGTAGGGTTTTTGTCTCTAAAAAATTTTGGTTATCGAATGCACGATCCAGATACAGACATAAGTTCAGTACATCTACAAGTATGCAGTTCCTTTTAAAAATTTCGTTTGAGATTATTTAAAAAAAATTTCGGTTGAAATTTGAATTTAATTTTGTTCGTACGTTTTTGATGTGTAAGAATCTTAGCTTAACGTCAGCGGAATCGGATGTAAAGGAACCGAAATTAAAAAATTATTTTCATTTGAATGTTCCATTGCAGCTTGACCGTAACCGAGAGGATACGAAACGAAACGAACTTTTTCGCCTAAAGGTATTTCCTGCTAAATTTACTATTTGTCGCTTGCGATAAAATTGCGTCAATATTGTAAATGAGAGGGTCAATTTTTACACCTAGATTTTTGTGATTTATATTATGCAAAACTGTTGCATTAATAAGAGTCTGAAAACGCAAGAATTAAAAATTATCAGAAAATTAACTCTCTAGGGAATTAATAAAAAAATTTACTTTAAAAAGAAAAAATTAACACAACAAAAACTTACTCATCATGATTTCCAACAATTGATCCTGCAGATTGATCTACGCCTTGATAAAATTCCGGTTCTGTTAAAAACAAAAGGTCCATTTAATGAGATAAAGGTTTAGAATTTTTTTTATAGAATTTCATTTAAAAAAAGAGAAAGAGATAGAACACAAGAAAAGAAAATGGAGAATGTTAAGATAAAACAATACAAAAAGAAGAAATACAGTCTTGCTTTAAATATGAGTTATTTTAAGAATAAAATTTTGTCAACAAAAGCCACTATCAACAATGCTGCAGCAAAATAAAATTGATAGGATTCTCACACAAACACCTGCGAGAAACCCCTGTTCAAAAACAATGAACGCAATAAAGCCAACACGCCAAATTTAAAATCGAAGCTTTAAGGTTAAGGCATCAAAAGTATAATACAAATGGACTTATATCATGAAAGCTATAATAACGTCCCAGAATAAATTTTTATATTTAAATATATACATTTTTTTTAAAAATTTAAGTTTTCTATAATTTCAATTTTTGAATATTTTGTTGTAAATACAATAACAAAAAAAAAAGAGACTGAGTGCGGCCCATACTGGTAACCCTTCATTGTTGCCCTTGGAAACTATAAGAAAATCACCAATTCGAAATCTTCGAAAAAACTTATCAGCATAGGTATTGAATTGAAGAAGCTTGCGAGATATTCGAGCCGAAAAGCATTTTTTCAATAATTTGTAGTAGTTTTCTCTTTTTTTAATGTATTTACATAAGACAAAAACCAAAGTTAAAGAAAAATTGTATGGAATCTAAGTTTCAACAGAATATGTTTAAATAAATTTTCTATAGGTGGTACCTGCGGAGTGTTGCCAAGAAGTCAGAAACAAGGTTTTATTCTCAGCAAAAACCCCTCCGCATGACTTAAAAAAAAATGTAAATCGAGTACCTACATATTATGTGTTCAATGCCCCCGGTGAAATGTGACATTTTACTGAACTATTTATAAAAAATCAAAAAACAAAAAATATTCGAATTCAAAGATCGGAATTTCTATTAACACCACGGGATTTGGCATTTGGCGCCGCCGCAGCTCGTTAAAATCTTTTTGAAGACTGTTATATTAAAAAAAAAAAAAATAAAACAGGATTTATTTGAAATTTTTTTTATAAAAATAGATATATTTTACTTAATAAATTAATACAATAAGTTTTTTTTTTAATTCATGCAAATAACAAACAATTAAAAATAAAATCGTTAGCAGCTAATCACGACATCGGTGAATGGAATGGAATGTAATCGTACTCGTACACGTTATTGCATACTATAGCATTGAACGATGCACGAAGCTTAAAGGTAATTTTAGTGCCCATATGATATTTTTTCCGAAGTAAAAGGACAAGCTTAAGTTTAACAATGAATTTTAGCCCTAGTTGTGACCATCTACTGCTAAAAATCAAATGTTTGTTCCTTACGTCTTTTGAACACAAAGCGTATCGTCTTACGAAAAACACTAATTTGAATTTTTATCAATCCACACTTTCTTGCAATCTATCCAACAATAGTTCACTAAAATGCTCAATAAATACTTGAAACTGTTTAAGCCTGATGACTAACACTGTTGTACGCCCGGCGATTAGAAGCAGCTTCTATGCTATGACAAATATGTGCATTGTGCACCTAACTCCTTGTGTGATTGTCTATTCAAACAATCGTGAGCTACTCCTAAGCCGCAAAAAAGCGTAGTTCGCATCTATGAAGAGACCCTTCGTGTGCAGAAGGTACTGTACGTTGCAAATCACATTCACATTCACACGGACGGTAGGAATTAAAACTTTCGCCAAGCTGCATACTAAGTTTTAAGAACTATAACTTGTTGTCACACATTCAAAGAACATCGTGATTTGTGCCATCGAAATAAATACATAATGGCAAAATAAAAAAGCAAAATTAAAAAACATTTGCATGCAAATACAACAATGTCTATATACAATACAAAATTTGAATAACATTAAAAAGTATTTTTTTACAAGAGCCAGCAGCTGATTTTTAGATGTGAAAGGCTGAAAATTAAAAAAAAATTACTCAGTTTTTTTCTTTCCTTTTGGAGAAGAAAAAAATCTTACTCCGAAATAGAGATCACTTTTATTGAATACGTCAGGGATGGAAATCAATAATTGAAAAAGAAATATTGCCATTGTCAAAGCGTCTCTATTGGCCATATTTAGATCATTTCGTTCATATTCTTGTTGAGAATTGAATAAAATAAACTAATAATGGAGTTTTCGATTGGGAATACCAACTAACAAAAAATGAGAAATAAAAGAGATAACAATAATATACTTACTGCATGCAATCTTTCACACCAAAAATAAGCTTGCTCTTAATTTAAGTTAATATATTATTCATTGTGTTTATTATTTTTTCTTTAATATCACATGTATGCCCAGTCGACAGCTAGTTTTCGTATAAAATTCTAAAATAGCATTTGTATTTATATTGGATGTCAACAGCAGAAGACTAAACGCTCATTCTTCATCTTTGAATTCATAAATTGATTTTACGACAACACTCTGCCGCCGCGCCGCTGTCGTCTGGGCTACTTTTTTACTATTAATTATTATTATTATTATTTGTTTATAAAATCATATGTACATATGTATGTACTTTCTAAATCATCATCATGTATTTTTTTTTTTTTTCAGTTATAAATGTATTACTTTAAATTCTACCTGTATGTTCTTCGTCCTCGCTTAGCTCAATTCCAGTCTCATGCAACGCTATATCCGAATCAGATGACGAGCCAACTGTTTTAATATTGTTTTCCAGAGATTTGGTGCTACTGGTTTTTGATTTCGTTGAAGTGATACTGTTTTGTGTGATGTTTGTGGTGGTAACCACTGCACCTGTAGCTGCAGCAGTAGCAGCAACAACAGCTTCTGATGACTTTTCAAAATCAGGTAAATTTGGTTCACTTAGAATCTCTGGGGACGATATAATTGGGGTAATTTCCTCTTCCATCTTATATTGTCCTTGTGTGTTGACGACAATATTTTTTACTTCTTCAACCGCATCGTTGGGGTATATATCAGGGTGTTGTTCTTGTACAAACTCTAGTTGTTCATTCATAAAATCTGTTGATTGTTTTTTAAGAGAATCGACCATAGTAGGACACATTGACGAGCTGAATTGAGTTGTATGACCACTGTCGTATACCAAATCGTCTTCACATCCATCGCCATATAAAAACTCTGTTGTTGATAAAACTATTTCAGCATCATGAGATAGATCTGGTAGTTTATTATCTGATTCAACTACATCATCCAAATTAGATATTTCCATGAAATTATTGCCATCATATTGATTTTTGCCCACTGCAGTGATGACTGATGATGAAGGCAATTCAATAATTGAATCAAAATTATTTGCTTGTTGTTGTCGATTATTATTCGTTGCAAGATCAGCATCTGGGCCATCATATGGTGTTTGATCATCACTAGCAAGTTTAAGTTGCTGCTCTCCTCCGTCCACACTACCTAATTTAAAGGAAACATTTTTTTCATCGACATCGTCATCGATATCATCACCATCAGTATTTTTTTTATTTGTATCTGATGGTTCAACCCAACTTTGTTGGTATTGTTTCTGATGATAGTGAGGATCAAATTGCTGCTGCTGACTGATCACGGTTACTATTTTCGATGGGGTGACATTTTTTGATAACTTGGTTAGAGGTGATTTAAGATCTTGAAAAATTAGAACTTATTTCTCAATATTTGTTTGTTTATATAATTTTATATAGGTTTTTTTTAATTTTTAATTTAAAATCGTGTTTATTTGTAAATTTTCAAATAATTTTAACGAGGAATTTGGCAAGCGGAAGGTAGAAAATAACTCACCACAAATACAGTATCACACGCAACAGTATCAGTTGCCAATAAATTGAGGTATATAAGCATAATTTCAAACAGATATGGTTTTATGTGGAGTGCCTTACAGCAAGGAAAAGTTTCTTAACAAACTACAACACCTTTATAATAAAAAAAATATGTTTGCTGCAGCAAATCAATCTTTCAAAGAAATCTGTATTGTAAAAAAATAAGCAAAATTATCTTTCGACAACTACAGGGTCTTCAGCAGAATAGCAAGAAAAAATCTGTCAGACCACCCATCGACGAGACAAGCAACACAGCCTTCAACATTGGTTGTGAACGTGATCAGAATGTATCGCCGAAAACTACGGAATTGGGCAACACATTTTTTTACCAATAACAAATTTTTGCAACACTCTGCCGAAACTTTTTCTACAACAAAGCACATTCTCTAACATTCGAAAAATCTCATTCAATAATCGCATTCACATAAAAAGGGATTCAAACTTTTTTGTTTACCCAAACTATTTGAGGCTACTGTATTCATTTAGATTTTTTTTTAGTTAAGCTCCAAACCATTTTCTTGCGATGGAGCAAATGCAAGACCCAAAATTAGAGTACGTCAGCATCTAACTTATACCTGGACGTAACGCAATTTCGAGTTGAAGTTTCTTGAACTTTTATTTTAATTGGATTATTTTCAATCGCTCGACCTAAACAAAAAAAATTCTTTCTAATTTTCTTCATCATCTTCGTTAGTAACTCAAGGAAGTCATGTAGGTGCACTACTCTTTTAGCTGAAGATGATGTTTCGATTGTAAAATCCTGAAGGGGACTTATCTACTAAATGAGTTTCAAACTGGTTTAAAGAAAAAGTAATCGCAATTATACTCTGTTCAATTTATATTTGCAATACAGGGAAGATAGGCTATCTTCATTTTAAAGCTCTTACATGGTTGCAGTAGTGATCATTTAAAATTCACGCAAATCTCACAAAAATATCGATAGAGTTACTAACTATTTATTAATAATATACGCACATTTTATAATCAAAAACAATGATGACCTAAATAAATTGAATCTATCTTTTTCCACACCCCTCTAAAAGGCAATAGCCAACAATTTGTATAACTGCATTTTAATTTTTAACTGTTTTTCCATACATAAAAGGAAAACACGAAAACAGAAAAACACCAACCGTCAACACTTGTTTTTCTATAGTAGAAATATTTGCTATCAAAAGCTCTAAAAAAGCTTAAATCCTGAAAATTACATAGCAAAAACCAAAGAATATGCCATATTCTTTCTCAAATCTCAAGCAAAATTTTGACTTTATTGAAATGTGATGTTTGGAAGTATGTATGGGATGGTGAACTCATTCCGAAGACTTTGAAACAATTGTTATTCGAAAAATGTTTACTGCCAACATAGAAAAGAAAAGAAACAAACAAAAAAAAACTTACTCACCTTCATTTTCGACATGATTTACATTATAATTCTCATTACGTTTCTCATTACACTCAACATCGTTGTCGGATTTTTCTTCGAATTTTCGCACAACATCCACTACGGATTTCTCTTCGATTTGAAGTGATTCTGTGGATGCGGGCAATGGTGAAGCAACTGCCATTTGTTCGTTATCGATTATTTTAAATTTCTGTATCGCTCTATCATCTCGTTGAACTAGAGATGTATCACATGACGCTGAACCTAATAGGTCATCACTTAACGAATCGAAACCGGATTGATCAAGTTGCATTTTGGCAACTGCCTTTTCCATATAATCCGTCACTAGTTCTAAATTGAATATGCACTTTTCTACAATATCACTTCGATTGATTTTGTGAAGGGCCTGTTCGAGAGTATTACCATTAGCATTGTTGCCAGCTTGCCGCAACCATAATCTCAGCATAACCATAGCTTGTTTGGAAGCTTGTTTTCCAGTGTATTCGGATTTAATTAATTCGATGTCGTTTTCTGGTACTTGTAATTCTTTTGCCAAACTCACCCAGTCGTCTTCCAGCAGATTACATATGTCTGACAAACGAATGTCGGCCTTATGAATTTCATCAGCTTGACGGTAGCCGAAGTTAAGCATATCTCGATAATTTACACTGTGATCGAGACTCTTTTGTGAACCATTGTGGTTGTCTGCTATGATTTCATGGTCCGTTAAGGTGACATTCAAAGTACAAATTGGTGTTTGTGGTGCTTCGCCTTTGCTAATCTTTGGCTCACTCATAAAACTAATACGACCAAATGGATCTTCCTGGTCTTTGACACGAACAAGAAACGAGAGGCGATTTTCACGGAATGCATGGAACTTCATATTTAGCTGTTCGCCCGATTTCAATACTGGTAACAAATTTCCAGCAAATTCAAGATATATATCCTGATCTTCGGGTATCTCAACATCACGGCTTTTTGCTACTTCAGTAAAATACTCCTGGTGTTCAAGTGTTTTATCTTCTTTGTCATCCGTCATGCAGAAAACACTCAACTTTGCTTCCGTATTGCTTATTCGTTTAGCAAATACAACAAACTTCACCATGAATGGAACTTGTGCCATGTAAGAGTAGAGTTCTGTTGCCATGCGGCTGGCTTCCGATACATTTCGACAGTCCATTAGCCAGAAACGTGCCGATACGGTTGTGGTGAAGGACACACTGTCCTTTACAAACGCCAACGGAGTTGAACCAGTCACATCCTCCCAAACAGCCCGATTTTGGCCGCCTGTAATCGAGCAAAGCAAACGTAAAGTCGGTGCATTGCCTGAGTATTGATTGACCATTCCTTGAGTATATGCTTTCGGTGCAGGGATACTTAGTGTTATTGCCTTGTGGAATTTTCGACGACGCGGCTCAACGGTGACTACTGGCGAGACAGCCACACCTTGACCGAGCAATTTGCAGCAGCCATTCAAATCGACTGGCTGAGCCTGCAGGCCGACACGTATTTTTTTTGTGAGCGCATTTGGCGGGAATATTGCCTGCACTTGAGGCACAGCCGTTGATGACACAGTGCCACCGTCGGGTCCGATTGCATGCACTTCCTGCCGAATGCGCGACACAACCGCAAAGAAATGTGGGAAGTTGCGTGTTACAATGCGTACAATGCGCGACGTGTGTAGGTCCTCCAAGTGGCTGAGTTCATTCGATTCGAATGTCTCATTGAGGACGTCGCGAACGGCTTCCTCGCTGTCGTATAGTGTGTGTTCACGCCAGGTTTCGCCGTTGTCGGATCGAAGTATAATAATTTCTCGTTCTTTGTCACGCAGGGAGCCAAAATGAGGTACTTCCAATATGACAGACCTAAAATTACAAAAAAAATAAATTATTATTTTAAATGTTTGCTTGATTTTTTTTTATATATACCCTAAGAACTTAGCTTCTACTGGTGATAGCTCCATGACACGACTGACTAGCGCTTCGCCTTCCATAAGGGGTGGTGGATTGGCTACACGCTGTGGTTTAACATACCGACATGTGATTCTTGTTGGCTGTGCACATGATTTTGGCGGTACAATAACTCTTACGCCACTATGACGGCAACCACGCATTGATCCACCACGAGCATCGACCAGGAACGAAACTAAGAAACTTAAAAAAAAAAATTTTTAATGATTATTAGCTATATTTTAATGCAAGTTAATTATTATTTTATTTTTATTTTTTTGGTATTTCAAATAAAGTCAAACAATGAATGTTCTTGACTGTACGTTTTAGTCGGAAGCAGCTTTTTCTCCTGCTAAGAGTTCCCATATTGGCACTTTTGGTTAAAAACTTACCCAAGATGTACTGGTGGTTTGATAATTGTAACATTATCAATTGATTTAATTTGATAGGCATTTGTTGCTGGCGACATATTTTGATTGACATATTTGGCAGTCGCATTTTCAGTGAAAGCTGA
This sequence comes from Epistrophe grossulariae, assembly GCA_929447395.1. Taxonomy (NCBI): domain Eukaryota; kingdom Metazoa; phylum Arthropoda; class Insecta; order Diptera; family Syrphidae; genus Epistrophe; species Epistrophe grossulariae. Next base: position 8,361,638 of record OV839570.1, read on the forward strand.
AAGAAAAATTATGATTTTTTTTATTGAATTTATGATGAACACAAAAATTAATTTTTTTGTAAAACGTTTGGAAATAAGAAAAAATAAGGAAAACCAAGTTGGGGGCTGTTTTTTTGTCATTTATTTCTTACACTCATGTAATTAATTAACTCAAATCAAACATGAATTAGTTTTGATTGATTCAAAAAAGCTTTTAACGGCCTTTAAGTCCTACAAAAATTGGCGTTTCGTCTCGGCGATCTCACTTGGACTCATCAGTTAACTAGTGAGGGCCTTTGTCAATACGCAATTTTTGCGAAGTTCAGTTCATCTTGCATAAATTTAGTGACGAATATCTAGTGTGATCTATTAGTTTTGCTCAGTGAAGTAAGTGCGAAATCCCTGCTCAAAGTGAAGAACGCAATAGAGAGAAAATTTCTAGATTCAAGAGTGTAATAATTATTTTTCGAACTCGAAATTTTGAACTTTATTAAGTAGTATTATTTTAATATCCAATGCTCTTATCAATTTGTAGTCAAACAGTAAAACCAGATGCGCTTAGATAACTTTTTGATAAAATCGAAAATAACGAACATAAATTTTATTTTATTTGACTGCAATCCGTTGTTTAAGTTTTCTTAAGTCTTAATAAGTTGTAAAAAGTACTAAAGTGGATTTTATTATTTTTGATTTCCTCAAAAACTAGAAGACATTTTAAGATACTGCCTGATGACCATATGAGATACACTGGAAAGTCGTTGACTAATAAAGATTTGGTATTGTCATGTTTAAAATTAAAGTTAAAGGTTTGAAATATTTATTTGTTGAGATTAAGATCTCCCTTATTATTTAAAATACTTAAGTATTGAGTCAAAAAATTTTAATGACATGTTCCTTAAGTTGCGCTTATGTATAATAAAGCTTTATCTATAAATTAAAAAAAGCTGCTATGCATTATTTTATTTCTCTACATCTTCACTTTTCAACATGAATGTAAATCTCATCAAAATAACATTTGTTTAGTCTTCTTGTCAATCTAAGTTTAAATTTCAATTAATCTAAAATTTGAGTTCGATTTATTTTACGAAAATGAATAAATTGTCTGAGAGTAAAAAAAACTTTGACCTTTGTTTGGCCTGCTACTGGATCTAGAAGTCACGGCTTCGAAGCCCAACAAAATTCAAGAACATATTATTAAGACATAAAACATTTGATGTGTGTCACACACTATCACCAAAACAAAACAACAAATTTTGATCCAATTATTTGTTCCGCAATGTTCACCATAATTAACTACACTACAATAATATCAATGACATCATATATAATGAAAAAAATTAAATTATTACAAAATTTTTCGAATGACAATAAGTTCGCCAAGTTTTATCTTACCTTTACGATTACTTCCGTAGATTTGACCATCATCGGTAGTGTCATAATTGTGTTGATCATTTTCATTGATAATAGTTTTAAGATCGTCTGTAGCCATGTATTTGTATTGATGTTGGTCCAAGTGATCCTCACCGCCTTCGTCTTCGGAATCCGACATGAAAGCTTCGTGCATAGACTCAGGAGCGACAACTTTGTATTTTTCTTCCAAAACTCCAGTAACAGTATTTGTAATACTTTTTTCGGTAACAACTTTCAATGTTTCAACAGCAGTAACATAACCAAGTTTATTTGCAATATTCAAGGCCGTTTGTCCATGCTTAGTAAATTAATTAAAAAAAAATACAAAAAAGGGCGGATTATAAAAAATGCACACGAAATTTTAAATAAGATTTTTTTTTTTTTAATTATTTGTTAATGGGCTCAAAAAATATTGACAATCTGAGCAAATAAACAAGAAAGATTTTTTTTTAACTTTTTTATTTAACAAATAAAAAAAATGCAATTTCAACCCGATCAATCGCAGGTATATGTAAGGGTACACCAACCGAGGGTAATTCGACTCGAACCAAATTCAATTTGAACTTTCGAAAAAAAAATAAATTTCAAAAACGTCCAAAACACAATTTCTCTTCTTCTTAAAAAAAAAAAACACACAACTCAAACAACCTTTGCATAGTATAACGAACGCAGTTGTGTGCCTAATTTATTTTTATTGATGTGCAGCACTCCTCTTATATTTTTAGAACGCGAGTTCTCTCTGATGTTTGGTGTTTACTTTTTGTATTCGGAATTTTCCAATTTTTTGTTGGATTTTCGATGTAATAGATATTATATGAAAAACAAAAATTGCCATACATTATAAAAACAAATTTCTTTTTGGTATTTTTTTCTAATTATTATTTTTCCATTTGTTTTATATTATACTCACTGCAGAGAGATAATAGTCTCGTTGTTCTGTATGGAAACACAAAAAATATGATTTAAACTCTCGATTGAATCTATTTAAAAATTTAAATCTTACTGAATTGATAGATGGAGCAAAGTTCTAATAGGCGTACTTTAGGTACAGTGCGGTTCAAATGGTTAGACACACTAAACGAAAAAAAACAAAAGGAAATATGTTGACTAAATTCGTTTCAAATGCTAATCGTGAATTGGAATTTCGAAAATGAATCAACTTTCATTCTACATTATGGTTCATTCCATTTTCTGAACATATTTTTTTATAAGTTTCGCTCCTTTTTTCCCTCGAAATTCAAACAAAAATTGCATCATTTGCATCCATTCGCAGTGTAATTTCACTTTTCGAAACTCGAAAACGAACGAATTGTAGAACATAGAATTTCATTTCGAGTGAAATAAAAATCGATTTCAATTCGATTTCGTTAGAAAAGTGTCCATCATCAATTTTAAGAATGGTAAAATTCTGAGAAAATTCCAAGAAAGTTGAATATTGACGGAGAGCTTTATTTTTATATCTTAAGCACTTCTTAAAAAGTATTCCAAATTTGGAAGAGGGCTTAAGTTTTTATGGGGTGGGTGAAATTCAGATTTTTGGATTTTTGGATTTTTGAAAATATCTCGAAAACTATGAATTTTTATCAAAATCTATTGTTGCTTTTTATATATTATTTTTTTTCAGACATACAAGTGATTTAAGATATGGTTTTAAATTTGTTAGTATTTGAGTATTTCGTTTTCAAAAAAGGTATAACATCACCATTTTGACAACTTAAATATGACTTAAAACCAAATATAATAAAAATAAAAATAACAATTTTAAGAAATAAAATAAATTTAATCAGCATTTTTGATATCTACTTCTTTTTCTTCCACACTGAAAAACTCAAAAATTCTTTAACAAACCACATGAAAGAGTATATGACAACACTGATGATATTCAATTTTCCAACCACCTCTACGTTTTTTTTTAAACGTATGGTTTCAATCTGGTAATACTTTTTTTCGGAGTTGGTCAGTCTTTTTGACAACTGTCACTTGATTTATGCTCAGTTTGGTTTGCCATTTCATAACGAATAGACTTACTCCTGAACAACGTTTGCAAATTTATTACCAAAATAATGGTGCGGTTCGCGCGACGCATCGCGCGCTGCGTCCAATATTCGGTGGACATAATCGCCCAGCAGAGTAATTCGAGCAACCTTGGATCGGTTTCGCACCACGTTTACTCTAGTGGATAATGCGCATCTCAGAGACGGCGTACAGTGCGCACCGAAGACGCTATTGCTGCTGTGGACCAGAGTATCGAAGAAGACCCGAAAGAGTCCATCCGCCACCGCGCGCAACAATTGGACCTCTTAGGCCTCTCGGCTCGAATTTATTCGGCCGCCGCCACTTGTCCGAAATCATTTTTAAAACATAATGGCAAACCCTTATCTTTATAATAAAGCTGAATTCTTGGCCATATAACATTAACTTATATGCGTTTTATTTCTTCTTGAAAACTACACATCTAAAAAAAACACCCTTTATAAGATAGTTGTTAGATTTTCAAGTATGAAACGAATCGAATTTATGTGATTTATTATTTTTTTTTTTATTATTTAATATTTTTTTTTTAAATTGAGTTTTTCTTTCGTTTTCAAATCTTCTTCGGACAAAATCGAACTCGAGATTTTGATTAAACTTGACATTATATGGTGATAGCGAAATCGACAAGAGTGAGTCTCGCAAATCTGTTCGTATTGTTCGTTTGCCTGTATTTCCGTTCGTCTGCAGCCTAAACGGGTGGGTCGATTTAATTTAAAATTGGTATCAGGGTTCCCCTGATACGCTTTTTTATTTTTTTTTTAAGATCACAAATGGTACCTGCCACACTATTTTTTAGCTATTTAATGAAGATATTATTTTTCTCAAAAACGTACCCACAACTTAAAAAAATAGATTCTGTAATTTTGTTCACTATAAGCTACCTTTTTATAAAAAAAAAAAAAAACAAATTCAGAAAAATGGTTATATACGGTGTCTCCCTTAGAGCGATTTTTTTATTTTTTATTTTCTCAAAACCGGTTCAACTGATTTCGATCAATTATTTTATGTAGATTAATTTAAAAAGTTTTGTACTTATATCAAAACTTTCACAAAAAAAATGTTTAAAATTTTGTTTGGAGAACTTAATTCGAAAACGACTTGGTAGATTTTTATTAAATTTAGTATCCAGGAGTTTTTAAACATTATCTAGCAGATTTTTAACAAACACTATTCTTATAACGCAACCTATCGTACAAGTGTTTAAAAACCGCAATGAAAATCTCATATTTCCCAAAAACGACTCCTACCATTTAGATTTTATTTCTTTTTATGTGAGCTTATTCAGTACGATCTACCATATTATTTTTCGAACAAATTTTGTATTAATCCATTATTGACGGTATCTCTCATAAGACCATTTTTTGTTTTTAGTTTATGACTATCTCATTATCTGTTCAAACGAATTAATGAATGAAATTTCGCACACAAGAGCTTTTAATAAGTTTAAATAATTGCATTACGAAATTTTCAAAAGAATACATTTTGGATTAAAAAAAATTATTTCAAAGTAATTTTTTTTTGAAAATTCGGTATTTCGAAAATGAGTAAATCATTTTTTTTTTTTCAAATTAATTAATTTTTTAACTCCGCATTAATAAATTCCTAAAAATGGCGTATAAATTTTTCCTTAAAAATGTTTTCCAAAATTTAAAAAAACATTTTTTAGTTAAATAATAAAAACCGCCGCAACGGTTTTGAATTCTTTTCTTATAAATTGAGACTTGTTTATGAAATCAGATGGTGTACATAGTGTGTCAAAACAATTTCAGAGGATGTTTAATCAATTTAATTCCAATTATATTGATTTTTGTTTTGTTTTACAATTTTTTAAGTGTGAATCAAATAATTTACCTACATCAAATGATATAAAATTATTTAATAAAACAAATGTTAAAAAAAAATTGTCTGAGCATCCAACCAAAGGAAACGCACTGTACTCTCACTACAATTTTATTATTTGGAAACATTCCAATCAATGAATGTACCACATCTATAATACACAGAGGCAGCAAGTGAGATTATGACGTATATTTTCAGATTAAACCGATGAATCTAAGTTCGGTTATATAGTGGAAATATAAAAGCTTGGAACAGGGGCTGGCTATATATCGACACACACTGCCGAGAGTGTTAACCTGAGATGTTTTTTTTTTTGTATGTTTTTTTAAGCGATTTATATGTAGTTCCGTGTTGAAATAATTAAAACAAACAAATTATTAAATTATTGGTTTGGAAAGTGTATCATAATTGTGTAGATGTGAATCTACATATATATGTACACCTACGAAATCTGGAAAACCAAATGCATACAATTTCTCAACGTAGATGAATCAAGAGTGCGTTTTGATATTATCATTTATCAGGTAGGTTATTGATATTGATATGGGGATTACATTTGATGAATAGAATATTGTTAAGTAGGCCCGCCGCGCCGCGCCGCCGCCTTAAGTTTTCTAACTAATAAAATTAAAATGCACCACATGGTCGTACGTTCTTCTTCTTAGGTGAGTGCCACATGAGCATCTTTTTCCGCAGGTCTATTTAGCTGCGGGTCACGAGTACCAAGAAAATGATTGTGCATATTTTTATAATTAGTTTGTTTTTATATTCATGACGCGCGACCAAATGGACCCTCATACGTATTGCGCACTATAGTTTTTTTTTATTTAAGTGATGAGTAATAAATAAGAATTTAAGATCACCAAAATTTGGTGCATCATGAGCTTTTTTTATAAAAAAAAAATAAAATAAAAACAAACAAATATAAGATGAACTTACTCAACACTTTAATATCTATGTGGTTGTAGTATTCTATAATAAATTGTTGGTATGTTAAACATAAATAAAAATCAAATTTTATTCTTGCATTAAAGTGTATTATAAAATTTATCATACATGAGTCATATATTATGAACAAATTCTGTCAAACATGAGTCTTACTGGAAATGTTTTTTGTTAAAAGTTAAATACATTTTTGTATGACAAACAACCTAAACAAAACAAATGCACATCTGGGTCGCACGAACTCGGTCTTGTGGTTAACAACTTTAATGTAGCTATACATTTTAACAAACAAAAAAAATGTTAAAAAAGTCGAATAATAAAATGGATTTTTTGTTTTTCTTTAAAAAAAATTATTTTAAAATGTTATTTTATATGCAATATTATTCAGAAGAATCCGATTAAAAAAATATAACAAAATAATAAACAAATTGAAAAGTTATACGTGAATAACTTTAAACAAAATAAAGGCAATGAACGTTCTCAAAAATAAACGTCAAAATCTTATTTTCGTAATTTGAATATTTTGGCAAAAACTTGAAATGAATGGTATAACGAAAACCACTTTTTCGAACTTGGCTTGGATTTTTTTTCTACACACAATCAAAGCTTACCCTATAGAGCAAGAAAAATAAAATACACGAGTAAGCCGTACGAGTCTTATGTGCGTAACTAGTCCACAAAAATTGGCGTTTCGTCTCACTTGGTCTCTCTCCATCTTATGTCATGGACAAATTTTAATTTAAATTTTTTTTTTCGAACCTGCACAACAATCTGAAAGTATATTCTTCATTTGTAAGGAAACACCCTGTATATGAATATAAAATTTGGCAAACATTTAAAACAAAAAAAAAACATGGTACGCGAATTCAAACTGTTAATTAATGTGAAGTTAAAAATTAAATTAAAAAAAAAAAACATTCACCCGTTTTTGAAATATCAAATTTTCAAAAAATAATTTTGAAATTTTTATTTTAATTTTGAACATTTTTTTCTTAAAAATTTTGATATGCAATATTATTTTTAAATTATGTATAAAACAATTAAAATTTTTGAGGAAGATTTGGGCTCCTAGATCTTATCACCTCATATAAAAGGTAATTGGTCAAAAAATTGGTAATTGGTCAAGACGTATTGATCAGCCATATAAAATGTTATATCAATGGAAAGTTTTTCTGGAGATTTCATTTGAAATTTTGAACACCTCATTTGTGGGATATTCGCAAAAAATAGTACACCATTTGGAAGTCCACCAAATCGTCATAAAAGTTCAACTATTTTCAGAAATTGTTCACAGTATAGATTGTTAGCACCACCCCATTTTTAAAATTAAAAAAAAAATTCAAGTATCTTATTTGTAAGGTCATTAAATAATCATACAAAATTCAGTTAGTTTCAGAAATTGGTTAGGCATAGATTTTATAAGATATTGTTTCTTTAATTTTTTTCAACACCGCCGTAAAGATTGTTACTATGTACTTACCTCATTTGTGGTATATTCAAAAAAACTTATGCAGAAAAGATCAGCCATACATTTTTCTTAGGAATTTTTTTTCAGGAGGTAAACACCTAATTTTGAATAAACTACAAGCAGATTGTTTTCTTTTTTTTTTAAGGTAGATATTTTCAATCGTAAAAAACTTTCATCGTTCATCGTAAATTTGCTCAAATTTTGTCAATATTAACTAGAACTCCCCCCCTCCTCTCCCAAAAAAAAAAATAAATACATATCGTTAATTTGGCTTACATTTGTGAGAGCATTTGGATTGGCCTTATGTGTCAATAGTAAATTTATCACCAACGTGTGTCCTTGTTGGGCAGCTTGATGAAGCGGTGTATATCCTACATTTGTACTTAATTCAATATTTGCATCGTTTTCGAGTAAAAACTTAACCATTGTAATTTGACCAAAATGTGCAGCAACGTGCAGCGGTGAATACCCAGCTTTGGTTCGTTCTGATATCTGTGCATTATTATCAAGTAAAATTTGGGCAACTTTAGCTCTATCTTCTTGGGCACACAAGTGCATTGGTGTAAGGCCATTTCTAGCCGATATATTCGCTGAGGCACCATGCTCCAGCAAAAGATTCACCATATCAACATGACCCTCTTGGGCAGCTAAATGAAGCGGAGCAAATCCAGATTTGCTTTTGGCATTTGGATCAGCACCGTATTGCAATAGATTCGTAGCGATATCCATTTGATTTTTTCTAGCAGCAATGTGAAGAGCGGTGTGTCCATTTTTGGCACTTGCTTGCGGCAATGCACCTTTTTCGAGCAATAGTAGAGCGATTTCCTGATGGTCATAGTGACTGGCCACATGCAGTGGTGTAACACCATTCTTTCCTTGACAATCAACGTTAGCGCCCTTCTGAAGCAGTAATTGTACTATTTGAACTTTGCCATATTTAGCTGCTAAATGAAGTGGCGAAAAACTCTTCTTGGTAACAGCATCAAGAGATGCATTATTATCGATAAGCAGAGCTGCGACCTCTTCTTGGCCTTCTTTAGCGGCAATGTGTAAGGGCGTGTAGGCATCTTTTGTAATCGAATCGACATTCGCACCGTGCTGCAGCATTAGCATTATAATATCAATATTACCCAGACGTGATGAAACATGTAGGGGGGTTTGACCTTCGCGAGCTTGGGCATCTACTTTGGCGCCATTTCGCAGGAGAATTCGAATAATATCTGTTTGGTTTGCTCGAGCAGCTAAATGAAGTGGAGTTTCTCCTCGGACAGTTGGTGCGTCTGGATTGGCATCGTGCTGCAGCAGGTATATAACTATATTCATGCAACCCATGAAACTGGCAACGTGAAGCGGTGTCAATCCGCTTTCAGTCGTCGCACTAATACTGGCATTGTGTTTTAACAAAAGCTCAACAACTTTGATGCGATTCTTTTTGCATGCGATGTGCAGCGGCGTAAAGCCATTTAGAGCTCGTGCATTTGGATCAGCATTGTGATCGAGTAGGAGCTTAGCTACCTTAACATGTCCGCAATGTGCCGATACATGCAGTGCCGTCAAATAGTCCACAGTCACTTCGTCGACGGGCGCTTTGTGCATTAGCAAAATACGAGCTGCTTCATCGTGTTCGCCTTGAGCAGCCATATGTAATGGTGCTAGACCATTTTTTGTTTTTGACAAAATCGGTGCGCCATTTTCAACCAGCAGCTCAATAACGCCTTTGTGGCCTGATCGTGCAGCACAATGTAGCGGTGTAAGACCGTCACGAGTTGTAGCGTCTATACGAGCGTTTTTCGACAGAAGCAATATTAAAATATTCTTCTTGCCCCATTTGCAGGCCACATGCAATGGTGTTATATTGTGTTTGGCAATGTAATTGACATCTGCTCCGCGCTCAATTAATAGCTTTGCAATATCAACGTTTCCATAGTGTGCAGCAATGTGGAGCGGAGTGAAACCGCTTTTTGAAACAATATCAGGGTTGTGATCGTTTTCTAGAAGCAACGAAGCTGCCTTAACATCGTCCTTTTTGGCGGCAATATGAAGCGCTGGAAGACGAACTTTGCTGCGGGAGTCACTCTCCAGCAGAACAGCAACAACTTTGTCGTGACCCTGTTGCATGGCGACGGCAAGTGGTGTAAATCCATCCTATTTTTTTTTTGTCATGTATAAAATATAAATTAAACTACATAAATATACGGATTCAAATGATGTACCTCTGTCGCCAGAGAGGGATTGGCACCCTTAGCTAAAAGATATCGCACACAAGCGTCATGATTTTCTTGAGCTGCCATATAGAGCGGTGTGAATCCATTAAGCGATTGAACGTTAACATTGGCGTTGTATTGGATCAGCAGTTTAATCACCTCCTTTTGTCCGGCAAGTGAAGCTATATGTAAAGCTGTGTTGCCTTTCTTTGTGGCATTATCAACATTTGCACCGCGCCGCAATAACTCGCTTACAATATCAATGTACCCATCTTTCGCTGCTAAGTGAAGTGCATTGAGGCCATTCTATATAGGTAAGTTTTTTTATAAATTTTGTTTTTGTTTTTTTTTTTTTTTTTACGGTTACAAAAAAAAACTTCATATGAAATCAAAGAATTATTTAATTTAAGATGTAGCTTTTGGTTGGATTTTTTTCTTTTTATTTCATTTTTAAAATTAACTTACCGCATTGCAGGTGTTTATATCTGTCACTTGTCCGGATTCTAGAAATTCAATTACTTTACCTAATTCACCGCTGCGGCCAGCTCTAAGGAACGAAATTGTTGCATCAATCTGTAAATATAATATATAATATTCAAAGTAAAAATAAATAAATAAAAACTAATTTTTAAATGTCATAACGGCCGAATTGAAAATTGTAATACTGTCTATAATTGGATATTATCAAATACTTGAACTTTGAACCACCACCGTTGAAGCTCAATTAATTCATGAAAATCGGTGAGTTAAAAATCTTTAGTTTTTGGGGGGTGTTATGACATTTGCTGCTTTTACTCGTAGGTAGGTATAAGGTTGAGCGATATAATTAATAAATTAAAAACGTTAAAGTGCTCAAAATATTCTTGAAATCCCCAAACTTAAACCGAAAGTAATATTTTTTCTCCGGCATCTTAGAACCCCGCATATGGGATATTCGCAAAAAAAAATGTATTCTATCTAAAAGGTCAGTAATTGGTCAGAAAATTTTTAAACGATAGTTTTTTCAAGGTATTTTACATTATAGATTTTTAGCACCTTTGAAAGGGAGCACAATCTTCATAAGAAGTGAACTAGTTTCAGTAATATATATATTTTTTTAAGAATATCCAACAAATGAGTTGCTAAAAATCTTAAATTTCCTTGAACATAATTTAACTTTTGATTGAAAATTTTCTATGGCTGAACAGTTTCTGAAAGTATTTCACCTTTTTTGACCAATGATTAATTATTTATGGCATACTTTTTTTTGTGAATATCCAATATACAGTTCAGTCAATAAAGCATTATCATTTTCAATTTTAGAAAATTTTTTTTAAAGTGCCCCTCCCACCTTAAAGGGCGGATATATAAATTGGCCCAATATCTTAAAATCATGTTCACATAATGTACCAACAATGAACAAAATTATAGACTTTTGTCCCAAAAGGCACAATTTTTTAACTAAGCTGGGCCCTTTATTTAAAAAAGTAAAACCATTAACTCTACCGATTGGTTTATTTCGAAAACTGATTTTTATAAAAAAAAAAGTATTTGTATTTTATGTAGAAAATTTTCTAAGCTACAAATTTTTCCGTGACATATTTTGTGCAACCCATTTTTGTGGGCCTTCAATCCCTCGTAAAATTTTTAGCGGCGCTCATATCGATGGGTACTTTTGACAGTTTTTTTAAGAACACCATGAGGAGGTATATAGCCTCTGACTGACAAAACAAATTTTGAACTTTTGTAAAGGTCTTAAAATTACTTGAAAATAATTTTGACAATTTTCAATAAAAATTAATTAATAAAATTAAAAAAAACAACTCACCTGTTTGTTGAACTTGAGTACCATTTTTTCTGTTGATCCTCTTTCGATTTGTTCATTATTTTGTGGGACTGTTTCTACAGCTGTTGGAAGTTGAATATCTTTTGCCATTGAAGGCAAGTTGCCATTTTTTGTGTCACCAAGTGCCATTTTTGTGGTTTTTTTTTTTTTTTTTTGTTAAATGGAAATCTTATGTGTGGTCAGATTTCATGAAGATGTGATCTAGTTAATATACAAGATATATTTTATTTTTATTTTGTATTATTATAAAAATTGTTTAAATGGAAGAAAAAATTGTTATGTGCGCCGCTTTAACATTGAGGTGGAATGGCTGTATAACCAAATTTCATATTAAACATAAGACATCCTGATTTTATGCCAATTTTATTGCCGACTTTTATATTTGAAAAGGAAATGTGAAAGTTTTTCCTTTTTATAAACATGATTTCTTCTCTAAACATTTTAATTATTTTTCGAATTTTGTCTTTTCTTTTTTTGTTTCTTAACCCATTTCTGGCTAGCGTTGCGAAAACGCAACGTCATATCTGAGGAGGGTTGGAACTTAACTGATGATAAATTTAAATAAACTAAATAGTGAATTTGAGAGGTATTTGAACTATCTAATCGACCTGTTTTTGGATTATTTTTGAAATTTTTTTTTTAGTGTTTTTTTTGGGACCTTCAAAATACGAAACTTTGAAAATTCGAACTATTGAAAAATGTCATAAAAATAATAATTTTTTAAAATAATTACAGCTACAGGTAAATAAAGGTTCAAATTATATTCTAAAATAATGTTGACGCAATTCGTATGAGTTTCCTTCCTGACAGGTTAGATGAAACCACTATGTTGCGTTTTCGCAACGCATTTGAACCTTTAAAAAATTTTTGCGTTCGTTGCGTTTTCAAATCAGAATGATCGGTTTTTATGTTTATAATGTACAAATTTTTAATTGCACCCTGTCCAACAAAAGGATGCATATTTTAGTTCTGAGAAAAAAATGCAATCATGCTATATTGGAAAAACCCTTTACTATCCCTTTGACTTTATTCTATGAAATAATTAGCCAATATCTTCTGCATATAGGAAGCTTTGGCTATTTTTCTTTTGAGTGTTTTTAAAAGAGGGAAACATTTTCCCAAATGCAATAACTGGCAAAATTGAGCTAGAATGTGTGTAGATTTGATGATTTAAATTCTCAAAAGCCTCGTGAAAAATACGACGAACCGGAAGTCGATGTTGTATCAGAAAATTTAAACAACATCTGAAAACGTAGCCTCAACATTTTAACAACTGGTCAAAAATTCATCGAGTTGAATTTAAAAAAAACAATAGACGTGTCAAGTAAAAATATACGAGCAATTTATGACAAAATAAGCTTATAATATTTATATAATTCAGAAGCTAAAGCTAAATTTGCTAAAGAAACACCAATTCCACAGCTAGAATTTAGAACATTGTTGTAGATTCCATTTTGCGATTGGAAATAAATATTAAACCTGTGATTCAAACGGAAGGGAAAAAAAAATAAATAAATTGGGTGGTGCGACAGCTCGTGTAGAACCAGGGCCTAGTGACTTCCAACTCTCAATTCAACTCTCTATTGACAGGAATTGAGGGAACCTACAATTTACTGTCGAATCCGAACGGCCAAGATGAGATGCCCGTGCAAAAACATTTCTGTTTTTAGGTGGTATAGGCTTTGAAACTAACCCAAAACCTTAGGCGTAACAGTCCTACGCACTAACCATTACGCCACGGGCTACTACTACTCACAAAAAAAGGAAAGAAACCTCAATTACACCAAGCATACAGCCACCAAAACAGGAAAACGTCTTGGATGTCGAGAGCGGCCAGCCAAACCATTTTTTTCATGTATGAACACACACACAAAAACCAATTCTTATGAATTATTAAGATTTTCTACATTTTTAATTTTTACCAATATTTTCTTAACCCAGTGTATCTACATATATTTAACTCACTTTTCATAAAAGTATTCAAATAAAGTTGATTCATATTCCATGTAAGGAGCAAATTTTTCAATAATTTTGATACCCTTTCACTAAAAGCTTTTCCAATTTTTTTTTTACAGATTTCCTATAATTGCACAAAAAATAGACAGTATGTGAAATTTCAAGTTTCTAAGTCAACTGGAACTGATTAATCTTAGCTCCTCATGGGATATTCGCAATAAAGGATGCCAACTAAAAGGTCAAAAAACGTTCAACTATTAACAGAAATTGGTCAGTCATACAAAAATTTTAATTAAGTTTTTTTTAAGGCCATTCGAGATTATTAGCACCTCATTTATGGAATATTCGAAATAAAATATACAATCTGAAAGTTCAGTTGATCCTCATAAAATTTCAACTATTTTCAGAAATTCACCAACCATAGAATATCTGAGTATCCCACAAAAGAGTTGTTAACAAAGTGTATGCTCTTGAAAAAACTTTAAAAATTCGTTACAAAAAATCTACTGAAGTTAGCTGCTGAGTGCTGACCTTTTATGACATTTTAGTGGCCTTTCAATCAAATGGTATATCTCCAATAATCCCAATGCAAGAGTACATAGTGACCTTTTTCTGGGTATGTTGTGGATGGTCAGTTATCACTCATCGAAATAATTATTTATTTTAACTATCATATTACACTTAGCCGTTTGTCGATCTATATGCTCGCTCAAAGTGATTCATAAATTACAGAGTTTATTTTTATTTTGTTTATAACTACACTGGAGAATGTATAACAGGGACTACGGAATCGAATTGCATTCGAGTGGATTGAACTGAAGATTAATTCTTTTCAAAGGGTATCCGATACTTGTGAAGTCACATGGGCCATCATTATGTCGATTACAAAAATAATAGAAGAAACAAAAAAAAGAATTTAATTAAAAAGAATTGTAGTTCTTAAGAGAATATATATAAGTAAAAATAATAAACACCACTCATGGATTCATATCTTTATGGTCAAAGAGCTCTGAACATTATAATATCGTGCATTTTAACACTCGGATTCTTTTATAAGTGGCTGGTCAGATTAAAAACTCAACCATAGAGAGAAAAAAGGGAACAAACAATTACAAATAAGACGTTTGGAATAGTTTTTTTTATTCGAGCAAGCTTCAATTATATACAAAAAAAAATATTTGTAGTGGGTTTGTATCTAGATATTTGTATTTATTTTTATCTTATCCTGTAAAAATATCGCATGTTTTTTGAGAAAAAAGAAATAGAACCCCCTTGATTCATAAAATATATAATATAAAATAGAATACCGGGTAAGTGGTCTCCTCGACCTTGCTGGCTAATCTTCTCTTTTGTTGATATTTTTCATGACCGTTCCACACAAATGTAGCTGATTAACGAAGAAAATGAGCCTCTTCGTTAAAAATAATTCTGTTCGAAAAATCACCGTCAAACCTTAGTTAATTTTTCAGACTATCATTTATTCAAATCAAGGAAATAATGTTTGTATCCATCAACTCCATCCAAGTTAAAGTTTTATTTTATCGGACAAAATTAACGGTATGCTCCCAACTTCACTTAATTTGACTTATTCGAAATCAAGCTGCTGGCTCTTAAATTTTGCATTCAGTGGTAGCTTCATCTTATTAATTTTTTTTTAATATGGTTGGATTTCTGTATCATTCATTGAATTTAAAGTAAGTCCAAAGAGGGTATTTATCACCGAAGGCTGATAAACGCCTCTTAAGTTTACGAGGTTCATGACTTGAAAATTATTTGTGCTATTCCTCCACCACTCGAAATCTGAAAATGAGAGCCACTCTCTATCTCTCTCAACCACACATATGCCAAAACTGTGAAATCAAATTGTTTCTCGAATTAATTTACAAGCTCATAATTCCCTGCAGTTATACAATTTTTGCAGTATGTATAATGTTATACCTACATAACACGGGAATTTATCACTTAATCCCAGAAATTTAAATCTTTTTAAAACATGATCACAATTATATCCTTCTCTTATTAAATAAGAAAAATAAAAAAAATCAGAGATTAACTAATATTTTGTAAAAATAAAAAAAAATCACGTCTGTAATCAAGTGAAACGGAGTGTATTTAATTCAATAATAAAGAGTGTCCAGCCATTAATTTTCAAGTTTAAATTATTATTACTCGTAAACTAACAGTGCTCGATGGGCGTAGTTTGCGTTTTACCAATTACATTGACACAGCGTTTTGTACTTTTGTACTTTAAAATTCGGTAAGTTATGGGCCTAGCACGCAATTTATTATCATTAAATAATGAACCCTGTTCGTTGAATAAATGAACCCCATTCATTAAATTAATGAACCCCATTCATTAAATTAATGAATCCTATTCAATAAATTAAGGAACCCCATTTATTAAGTTAATGAATCTCATTCATTAAATTAATGAACCCCAATAATTAAATTAATGAACCCCATTCATTAAATTAATGAACCCCATTCATTAAATTAAAGAACCCCATTCATTAAATTAATGAACCCCATTCATTAAATTAATGAACCCCATTCATTAAATTAATGAACCCCATTCATTAAATTAATGAACCCCATTCATTAAATTAACGAACCCTTTTCACTAAATTAATGAACCCCATTCATTAAATTAATGAACCCTATTCATTAAATTAATGAACCCTACTCATTAAATTAATGAACCCCATTCTTTAATTTATGAACCCTATTCATTAAATTAATGAACCCCATTCATTAAATTAATAAACCCCATTCATTGAATTAATGAACCCCATTCATTAAATTAATGAACCCTATTCATTAAATTAATGAACCCCATCCATTAAATAAATGAACTCTATTCATTAAATTAATGAACTCTATTCATTAAATTAATGAACCCCATTCATTAAATTAATGAACCCCATTCATTAAATTAATGAACCCTATTCATTAAATTAACGAACCTCATTCATTAAATTAATGAACCCTATTCATTAAACTAATGAACCCCATTCATTAAATTAATGAACCCTATTCATTAAATTAATGAACCCCAGTCATTAAATAAATGAACCCCATTCATTAAATTAATGAACCCATCCATTAAATTAATGAACCCTATTCATTAAATTAATGAACCCCATTCATTAAATTAATGAACCCTGTTCATTAAATGGGGTTCATTAATTTAATGAACCCCATTAATTAAATTAATGAACCCCATTCATTAAATCAATGAACCCCATTCATTAAATTAATGAACCCTATTCATTGAAATAATGAACCCCATTCATTAAATTAATGAACCCTATTCATTAAATTAATGAACCCCATTCATTAAATTAATGAACCCCATTCATTAAATTAATGATCCCCATTCATTAAATTAATGAACCCTATTCACTTAATTAATGAACCCCATTCATTAACGGGTAACGATCAACTTCAGAAGCGTCGCACGCCACAACATGCTGCTCAAATTCGACTTTAAACTATGCGGTATTTAAAGTATAAATTCCCTAACAAGTCAAGCCCTACAAAAAAATTTCCGCCGTGAGCTTCCTGCTGAAACCATGTTAAATTTACTCCTGACGATAACTATTTTCGATCGGGTATAAAGTTTTTTAAGTTAGTGAAGGAACAAAAAAAGTTGAGATTTAATTAATTAATGTAATGACGCTGTTTAGATTAGGAATGAGGCCGATATCACGGTAGTTCGTAGGGAAGAAGAGTGTACGGTGAGGACTCTCGTAAGACACGAAGAAAACATAAGAACATGAGTCCAATTTGTTGTTGTTTCAATTTGTGGAATGTTGAAATTTGTTTGCATTTTGAGGCGCCTCAAAGTTTCTAATGTAAACACAATGAGACTCACCAATTGGATTGTAAAAATTAAATTTCCAATCCAAACAGGGGCAATGGTACTAAAGCCACAATTTTGTTTGTTCTACAACAAATTTGTTTACTATATTAAAAAACAAAATAGTTTTTGTTTATTTACAATAAAGGTGAGGGGGGTATTAAAAAATCCTGTATCCCCTATTGCTATATTATCAGATTTGAGCATTGAATCTTTTTTTTTTAATGATATAATATAGAAATGGAGCATTTTAGTAACCCCTTAATATTTAAGTTTCACAATATATCATTATTTGTTGCTTTATTTTAAATGAGCCCATCAAAATGTTTCTGAACAAATAAACATAGAAACAAAAATTAAAAGAATAAAATCATCAACACCGGAACTGTTTCTGCGGATTAACAAGTGAAAACCTTCATGGACTCGACTATCTTGACTGGTCTGAATTAATTCTCACTAAATCACATGACATCATCATCATATTTCTATGACTCATCGTTATCATTTTAATATAAAAACTTACAACAGCATATGTCTATGTACATTAATGGCTAAACTTGCATGTTCATTTCAGTGCCGCAGTGACCGAAAAACAAAAAAAAAAACAATTAAATGTGTTCGTTTTTGCTGCTCTCCCTGTTCAAATTAATTACTTCCTTTTTTAGTCATATGGACATGGTATGTAAACCCAATTAGAACATCAATTATTGCACGAGTAGAGTGGAGTAGAATGGAGATACACATACGACACAAAAGCTTAAAACTGAGAAAAAAAAATTATTACGATGTACACAGTACGGTTCACTTGGCGCACTTGACACATTCAAAATAAAATGTATATATTTTTGACTGGCTCTTTCGGCAGAGTAAACAAAAATTTCAAAGCTTAAAGCAGCCACAAATATTACGTTTATGTCAAAAACAAACAGAAATGACATCACATCTACCGGTTCGACGCTAAAAACCTGAAATTTCGCACCTTTTTTCTGAGATCAATCCCAATATATTTATTAACTCTCAATACGAGTAATTTTTACCATAATAATATATTTACTTTCAACATAAAATATTACGATGGCGGCGATTGTCCTCGAGAGGCAATGGATTCGGTTCTAAAATGTTGACCTACAGCCCACATCAATTTTTGTTTATATTATACAGGGTGATTTACATAAGGTGGGACAAAAAGCTAGGGCATGTAGGTTGGCCTTAGACAAGAAAAAATCGTATGGGAGGAGGGGGTCTATTTCCCCCCAAACGGGGGAGTAAGTCAAACGACTTAAAACGGAAAAAAAATTATTTAAAAACAACGGTTAAACTTACAATGCCATGCTATACCTTTTTGTAAAGCCAGAAATCTCTTCTTCATTTTAAATTAAGTTGTTTAGTGAATAGTTTTTGAAAAAATTTAATTTTAACTCGAAATTAAAAAATTTCAAACAAATTTTTTTTTAAATTTTATGTTCAATTCGTTAATTTTTTTTTTTTTTTAATTTAGAGTACTTTTTTCCAAAAAGGTGAAATCTAGCAAATCCAGTTAATTTTTTTTTGTAAATATTTGCTAAAAACCGGATAGTATGCAATAAAAATGGGGTAATCCGCTAGTTTAATAATTGACCTGAGCACTGAGCAGCTCAAACTTGGAAAAACCAAAAAAAAGTGTTTGTTTTTGGTAAAAAATACTTTTAATTTTTTTAATTTCTCAAAAAATAAGATACATTTCAGCATCCGGTTTTCTATTTTTTATTGAAAATTAATAAGAGCATTTAATTTTGAAAACAAAAATTATACTTAATTACATAAAATTTTGAAAAAAAATAGTTTGACATTTTTTTAAAATTTTTTTTTTTGAGTTTGAAATTAAATTTTTCAACAACTATTTAAATATTTAAATATATAGCAAATATGGAATTGTTTCAATTCGCATACGAAAGAAATGAGCCCATAAATAAAATATTATTGCAATTTGAAGATTTGATAAACGTATAAAAGAATTTAAATTCTATCCAAAGGAGTTAAGTGGGTTGTTGAAGCGCCCGCCGATACAAAAATTCTCTATAATACATAAACCAAGAATGGAAAGCTCTTCAGTTTTATTGATGCTTAGTAACAATCAAGTAGGTTTTTGTATAAAGCGAATTAAAGCATTCAATTCAATGCGTATTTTAATTTTCCACTGGGCAACGATGTGATATGAACAGCTGAGAGTATTGTCGACTGCCAAAACAATTAACAAATGAATATGAGAAAAAATGTTTCAGATATGGTATGGAAATGCACATTATGATGTGCGCAATAACGAAAATGTACGCTCATGTGCGTAAGTCGAAAATGAGTTTATTTAATAACTTGTGAGTTCCTGATTTAATAATGGTAACGCATTGTAACGTTATTTAATAAAGGTTAGCACACTTTTCCTAGTCCTGGTTACAGACTTAAAAAGAACCAATACGACTTGGTTAGTTAGAAAGTTAACTTATAATTCAACTAAGAACGGATTCCATTCATATCAAATCGATGCTTTTTTGGAAACAGAAGTTGATGAAAAACTTTAACAAACGTCTTACAGTGTGGAGTGTAAAAATTTTTATTTATCGAAAACAAGGCACAGATTGCCGTTTCCGGTCGATTCGGGAAAAGACCACTAGAATAGTACAGATGGGGTGTTGTATAAAATAACGAACGCTACTCAGCTATGGTTGGGGCAACATGTTCCCGAGTTTATCAGAGTTGAAGAATGACTCTGTGATAGTCCTGATTTCAATTTGCTAAACATTTCCGTATGGTCCAGATTCGACTCCATAGACTGTAGTCAACCATACAATAGTCTGGACAGTTTAAAATTAAGTTAAGGAGGTGGCGAGTTAATCCGAATGAGGCGCTTCGTACTGCTATGATTGATTCTCCCAACAGATAGCCTCAAGGCTTGTATGAAGGTTAAAGGTGGCCATATTGAAAAAAAAATTTATTTTTTGGTTATTATTGTATTTATACTTAAAGAAATAAAATATTTTTTCAACCACCGCAAAAGTTTTTCTAAATAAAAATCCACAAATAATACCAAGCACCACAAAAAGGAGTCTGATCATCGGCGTGGAAGTCGTGAAATAGCTATAACTTAACTGCCTATTAAAACTTGGTGGTAGCTCACCCAAGTGTTGTTGTTTCATTCAAACTTTCAAATATGTATTCTATTTTTAAAGGGCCTGGTAGCCGTGAAATAGCTATAATATCAGCCTATAAGAACTTGATGGCTGCTCACCCAAATTATACTAGGGTTGTTTTGATTGGAATATTTTATTTCTAACAGAACTAATGCCACGACTACATAATTCTCCCCTATTTATAATAGTTACTTCTTATTATTCTGATGGTTCTGATATTTTTTATTATTCACATTCTTATCCTGAAGTTACGATAAGAGTCTTTGATTGTTAGTTGACTTTGTATGACATATCTTTCTATTAGATATATTATTATAAAGGATGACCTAATTTATTATGTCATTTTCCATTGATTTCGCTCGGAAACTAGCTCATTCTGAATGAGCCAATGCTGCTCAATTATAAATTTTGGCTTTTTAGAAACATACCTACATATTATATTTACATACCTACTGGTACATAATCATAACGTACAGTCCGTAACATCTGAATAGCCTCACACTTTAACTTTCTTACATTCAACTGTTTTTGATACTTCTTTGATTTGCACATAAGAAAATTTATATTTGAAGACAAGGTAAGAGAACGGTCTCTGAGATTAAGACAATTTTTTAACAATTTTCATAAAGTTAACTAAATATTCTGTGCTTGTTTGTTGCAGTCACTAAAACGATAATTTTGTTTGTAACATTTGAATAGCCTCAATTAATTTTATTCCACATTGTAAGCTATAATTTGGCAGCGTAGGTCTCGAAAAGTTATCAGGAAGTGTCGGGTTATCAGAAGTGCCCGACACCCACAGCACTTAATGCTGATGAAAAAACCTCCTTTATTATGTTGGAAACCTTAAATCAACAGCAATTATCCTTACCATCCTCCTCTCATTAAAAATGTGTGGAGTTGTCAAACAGGCAAGGTTTATGGAAATGGAAGGATGTACACAAGAAGAGTAAAGTTCATTGAAGCTATCAAAGTGGCCAGGGCAAACATTTCGTCAGATTTTTAAGGAATCGTTTGCGATTGTTTAAGAAATTGAACATTGATTTTGTATGATTCCTTAAACGATCGCTTTTTTGAGGTAATTCAAAACAAGGAGGGCTCTAAAAAGTTCTAAAATATTGTGTTAACCACAGAAAAAATATTCAAATTATTTTCTTTAAAAAAATTAATCAATTGGTTTTTATTTCTACCAAATAAATAATGTGAGGCTATTCTAATGTTACAGCAAATAATGCACATTTTTGTGACTGGTTAACAAAACTATTTGAGAAAATTGCTTTAGCTTTTAGAAATTATTCAAAGCTTCTCTTAGATTCGTTTGCTGATACTACAAATAACGATTTAAGTTGAACTTAAATTCTTAAGGGGTACTTTTTCCATGTCATAAAGTGATACGCAAGAAATTAAGTTCAACTTAAATCGTTATGTGTAGTATCAGCAAACCTCCCTTAATCCTAGTAACCATGTTCTACCTTGCTACTCAATACAAATTTTCTAATTAGACCTCAAAGAAGTACCAAAAAATAGTTGATTGTAAAATAAACTATGTGTGAGGCTATCCAAAGGGTACGGACTGTATTTTTTTTTATAAGTTTTAAATTAAATTGTATCTATAATTTATAATTAATTAAAATGGTAAGTTAAAAATTAAAAACAAGAACAACATAAACACGAATTAACCTTGAAGTTTATTTGACGTTGAATATGTTTATTAAACATGTATGCATATGAGTGTTTCTTGAGTCGATTCTACTTGAAATCCACATTCAACAAACAAAATTCTTGATTGGCTAGGAGTAAAGACGCACGGAGTGCATAGCGCATAGTTGAATGGTCAATGGGGTAAGGAGGGTAGGTATGTAAATAAGGGAGCAAAAAAATTTCAGCCAGACATGACGATGATGATGTTGCTATTCTACGAAAATACAAACGAATATAACTAAATTTGCAAACAACGAAAAATTAAATTCAAGAACATTTATCTAAATCAACGGGTTTGGTAATTTTGATGAAGAATTCTTCCTCTTGCTGCCAACGAAACGCATAAGCTATTTAATAGGATAGGCTCCCATAACTAGAAAAGTGACTCTGGCCAAATGTCAACATAAGGAAATATACTACTAAAAAGACTACTCGGAAATCTTATGTATACCTATATTATATGAAGAAGCAAGCAAGATTGACATCACCATGGTCGTCATCATCATCATCATTATCATCACAAATCAAGAATAATAATGTTAACATTGAGGTAGGTAGGCGTAAGATTGACATTAACATAGAGCGAATGTGTTGTAGGTATTGAGCTGGGTCAAGGTGTTGCCTTTTTCGAAAATGAAAACGGAATCATCATCCGACATCATTGCAAATTATTAAACCCCCATTTTAAAACGCCAGTCCTTTTTAGCTTTCACTAATAAAACTTTAAGACTTTTAGACATGCCCAACAGTGCGATAATTTATACAATTATAATCAGAACTTTACAAGGGTGCGATTCAAAATTTGGATCTGGAAAGTTCGTATATCACAGCAGGGAGACATTTACAACAAAATAATTGTTGTTTTTGATATTTTTCTTTTTTTTTTCTCAGACGAGCTCGATGTCGAGAAAAAGCAACAACAAGAAACTGGTCGCATAAGTTAGGTAGATATACACCAGCACCACATACAGCTACATTTAGACAAAATTCTACTTATTTTGTTTATGTTTTCCCTTTTTCATTTGTTATATTTTTTT
Organism: Epistrophe grossulariae; assembly: GCA_929447395.1. Classification (NCBI taxonomy): domain Eukaryota; kingdom Metazoa; phylum Arthropoda; class Insecta; order Diptera; family Syrphidae; genus Epistrophe; species Epistrophe grossulariae. The sequence goes on from OV839570.1 coordinate 8,385,059, forward strand.
ATTTATATTTGTATTTCTCTTTGCACGCTGTTAATTTTTTATTGGAATAGGACAGCGACAACAGGATTCAAAAATAAAAAAAAAAAAATAAATTCACCTAAAGAGACAAGACCTTTTTTTAATTATCTTTGCGTTGAATTAAACAATCCCCTCAAATTCATTCAGCAGAACACGCACAATTATGTAGTTAATAAAATTACATGATTAGATATAAGCAACACATTTTTTCTTCTTTTATTCTTGTTTTTTTTTCAAGTAGGTATGTTTTTTTTTTGGCAAAACTCACCTTCTGTTTTTTATTGGCTATTTTTTCTCGAATTTGAAGAAATTAACTTTATAACTCGGCACTGGGGGATTAACCCGTTTTATTTGTAGTTATTAAATCACAACTATTGCATTATATCGCTATTCATATAAATTATATTGGACCGAATAATAAAACACTTTCCTATGCAATAAATTTAATATTTTATCTTTTTTTTGTTCAAATAAATAAATGAATGTTTTTTTGTTATTGGGTAGTACTTTTTTTCGACTGAATGAGAATTTTCTTTTAAACCACAGAGTTGTTATAATCTCCAACACAAACTTTCCTCAAAAATCATTTATTTACTAAAAAGAAATATTAAAAAAAAAAATATTTAAATTAAATATAATCGACAAATGCGCACTTGCCACTCTTTCCACCCACCAGAGATGATGAGAGATGATCACATTCACTTCACTATAATAAGAAAATAATAATACAAACAGACCTACATATGTATATATGAAATATTAAATCAATAGGAGAAATTTAAACATCCAGTGCGTATGTGCTATTTGTTGAATTGCCGAACTTCCAGTGGGTAGTTCCAATTCCAAGGAAAAAGTGGTTACGTTCATTATTCATCCAGATTTTCTGATTTTTCTAGCTTTTCAATGCAAACTGAAGACATGCGCTTAAAAGTACATTAATAAACAAAACTTTTATAAATTGGCATTTCTTTATCCACTTTCTAAGATTATTGTTTATTGTTATTTACCCCAATTCAAGAATCCAAGGAATGAGCTGCGGAGGCAGTCAGACTCAATTCTGACATTTCGTTAATAGTAAAAATGTCAAAATTGAATCTGAATTCCTCCGAAGTGTATTCATCGGATTTTGTAATCGGGATGATTATTTCGTTCCAAATGTCACTCAAAAATTCTATAATCGCCTTTTTCTTGAAAAATTTACTAGTTTATGACCTTACAGATGGGGGATAACCTATATTTATGACACGAATAGAGTTTGTTTAGTTTTGTCGTTTTTTCCGCTTTGTAACTTTAACGTCTTGGCGCTTTGCCACTTTGCCGATTTGACGCCTTGTAGCTTTGACACTTTGTCATTCTGTCACTTTGACGTCTTGTCACCTTCCTGCTTTGTTGTTTTGCGGCTTTGATTTAAAAGCAATCCGGATTGGTTGTTGGAATCCTATAGGAAAAAACAGCTGATGAACAAACCAGCTGTTTTCCAAAATAAATCTAAAAGGTATCTTAAAATTTTTCGGATTTTTGTACAAAAAAAAACAGCTGATTTTCAGTGTCTAGTCTCTCACTTTCTGTTTGTGGTTTTTTGTACTTAGATTTAGGAGGGCTATTCTGGCGTTGTGAGGGCTCACAACTCACAAGTCACAACTCACAAGCCTTTGTGAGGTTGATTTCTTGTGAGGTTGTTGTGAGGTTCTCAAAAGGAGATCACAATTTCGGTAGTTTTTGTGAGGCTCACAGTTGTGAGGGGACGAAAACCTCACAAAATCGATTTCACCCTTCCTTGTGAGGTTGTTGTGACTTGTGAGGTATCAGTGAGGTTTGCCAGAATAGGGCTGTTAGATTTTTACCGAACAAAATAAAATATAATATATAAAATACAAAATAAATATAACATAAAATACCAGACAAACCTATCCAATCCGGTTTTGGTCGTTCGAAAACATATCCGATGCAAAACGATCATCTGCCTATCATTCGAACGCGGCCAATTTGTCACTTTTGGCATTTTTCTTTTTTAGCCCCGAGCGTGGCACTGAGCTGTCAAAAAGAAAACTATGTTAGTTTTTAACTCGGAGCGCTCCGAGCTCTCAACTTGCATTTCTTTTTTAGCTCAGAGCTCGACCGGGGCTCGCTCGATGAGCTCGGAAAAAAATGACCGAGCACACCGAGCACAAAGCTGAGCGCGGCTAACTTCATACAATTTTCATGTAATTTGACAGATTACTTAGCATATGAGAGTACAGTGCTCAATTGAGTTTCTTAAATAGATCGGTACGCTCTGGTCACGCTCTGTTTGGAGTGAGCTCTATCGGGGCTAAAAAAGAAAAACGCCTTTTGTCGTATTCCCGCTTTCTCTTTTTGACGGCTTACTCCTTAGACTACTTTTAAACGATGCAATTTTTAAGCCCCTAGGCCCGTATGTATACACAGTGATCAATTGAAAATTCAATTTTATACTCTTTGAACATACACAATTAAATTTACAAGATTTTCAAAATAATAATTTTTAACTCGGAGCGCTCTGAGCTCTCAACTTGCATTTCTATTAAGCTCAGAAGTCAGACCTCGATCGGAGCTAGCTCGATGAGTTCAGAAAAAAATTAGCAGCCACACACAATCCACAGTACACAAATCTAAGGTATATATTGCGCAGGTTGTCAAAGTTGAGTGTCAAAAAAATAAAAATGGCTGTTCTAGTGCCGACAGGAACGCAATGCGCATCATTAGAAACAACCACAAAATATTGAAATTAGGCAAGGAAAAGGGCACTGGATCCATAATTTTACCACAATAATACCTCGATTTTGACAGATGCGCAGAACTGGACAAAAATGTGTGTACTGTGAACGCAATCCACATATTGCGGAGATATGTGCCTCTCCATTGATTCACATGTGCGGCATCCACATTGTTAAAGCAACCGCGCGCACTTTCAGCAAGGAACTGAAAGGAACTTCATGTCGCGACAAAGTTGGTCCGATTATCAACTTTTCCGCATAGTGCCGCGCCGTGATGTGCAGTTGTCGCTTAGTGCGATATAGCTCATACAATTTCCTACAAACTGATAACGCACATTTTTGTTTCTTTGAAAGTAATTCAACATTCGGTCTGTTTGGTAACGCGAAATTTCTTGCGAATTTGCATAAAATTTCACAATTTTCTGTCAAAACCCACAGGAATAAAAACTCAGTTTTGGGAAAATTGTTGAAAAAATGTTACCAAACAGGCATAATAATTCACCACATGTGGTGAGAAGATCCCTACCGCCGATGTAATACGGTTTTTACACACACTTTCTCATTTCATTCTTTACAGCTGATTTTTCTCAGTGGCTGCCGAGGATTCACGTCTTCATGTGGATTATCTTTGAAAATTGAGTGTCTTTGGTTTTCGTTTTCGACTTTTCGTTTTGGTCTTCTCCTCCGTCATCAGTCATCATCCTTTATCGCTATTCTTCTTCTACAATTGTTTTCAATATAATAATTGATTTTACTTGCATCATTTTTGTTTTTTATTTGTTAATTAAATGTTTTTTAGCAAGGCAATAATAATTATTTGTTTATTGTTAGTATTTTGTTGGTTTGGTTATTGTGTAGTAGTCTAAAGTGTTATCGAATTACGAGTCGCTTCATAAACTTCGTTAGTAGTCTTCTTTCTACCTACGATTCATAATTCAGGTTTTAAGTTAGATACATAGCTATTAATTAAAAGAAAAACTTTAATTCAGGAAGCTAACCTCTTTCTTAAATAATATCAAAATTACAATACTACAAGAAGTTTTAGAATAAAAATAAAAAAAAAAAGAAAAATAAATTTGTGCGTTTAATGGCTGTGGTTGCAAAATTGCAAACAAAAAATTGTATTCAATTCGTATGGATCGACCACAACCAGGAAGGAGCATCAGCAACATCAGTGCCACCACCAACAATTCCCATAATTGGAAACAAGAAAACAATAAAGTTATATCGTTGGTAGGTATTTACACTTTTTTGTAAATCCAATACATGTTTTTACGTGTACATATGAACATATATTGATGGTCAAATTTAGTTATTCTGAGGTCAAGACTCGGAATTTGTTTTTAGAATCAACCTGAATTAACCTCAGGTAGGTACGTGATATTTGTTTTCGTTTCTTTATGAAAAAGATGACTTAACGTAAATATATATATAAAAAAAAAACAATTATGATTTAAGGACAGACAGGCAACAAGTGATTAATAATTCCGAGGAAAAGAAATACATTTAAACAAGTTTTTTATTTTGCCCACCCAGATATTCATCAAAACCTTAGTGAAGTCATCAACAAGAACTACTTCGTTTCATTCTTGTTGGTATTTAAGTTGACGTGGATAACATTTATACAACATCTCGAATTATAAAATAGCCTCTAAATTTTAGTTGTTGTAAATAAATTCGAGACAATGCAAGGTAATTTCGTACAAAAGGGATCAAGAAAATAAATTGATAAAATCTCGAAATATTATTTTTAAGCATTAAAAAATGACATACCAACGTCTTTAGATTACGTAGGTATATTATCAAAACTGTTGCGTTTTCTTCATTGAAACATATTATCGAAGCTTTAAATTTTTTCATTTATATTCCAAGAGTTGTTAATGATTGCTAGTTTTGACTCTTATTTAATCTTCATAAATATACATGTTCTAATTGTTTTTGATATTTGAGATTCCATTCGTGTACAATATGCAGATACGAGGTTATTGCTTTTATTTAAAATAATAATAATTGACGGTATACTCAAGGCTAGAAAAATTATTGAACTTTAAAAAAAGTAAACACATTAAACTGAAATAGATATGTTTTATTTGTATTCATGTAGTAATCTCTTTTACAAAACTCATATAATTTAGCTTTAACACATTTGAAAAGCCAATGATGGCTTCTCACTGCACTTTTACTTTCGATATGGAACCTACATACTATAGGGTAAGTTTTGGATTCGTCAAAAAATCTTGAGATTTAATCAAACCTGACAGCATGGCGATAAAGTAAACGAAAAATGGGGTCCATAATTCTTTCTTCAAACTTTGGCTTAAGGTTTTTAAGTGAAAGTTAAAATTGAAATATTTTCCCCAAATAAATCATCAAAGCTTAATTATGTAAAAAACCGCCAATAACACTTTTGCCATTATTCATTTTATTGAGAAACGGGTGTTAAGATGCAACAAAATAATGCGAATCAAAATTTCCAAAAATATATATGAAAATTTTTATATTAATAAATATATAATAATAATTCAGCAATTTAAAGAAAAAGTGTTGCTTTTTTAATATTAAAGCCGAGAATTTCCTGTGATCTCCAAACAGACAACGAAACGCTTGCGAAGACACAACGGAAAATATCCTTGGAGAGTTTCATTAATTCCAAAAACAAAATCAAACATAAACGGAAAAAATCAGAGAAACCCATGAAGTATGTAAGAAAATGATAAACAAAAAAAAACACAAATAAAACTCAAATGTCATTTTTCCGCACACAATAAATAGTCTGTATAATTAATTCAGTGCGAAAAAGGAGCGGAGACTTATTCAAATAATCATTTGGAGTCATTTTTCATGGGATTTTTCGTTTCGCATCAGCAGCGTACTAGGCTTAAGAGTTCAAATTTTCACAGACTTTTTTTTTCCACTTAACTGAATTTTTTGGAACTTACCGCGTTAAATAAAAAAACGTCGGGAAAAATATATTAATAATATTTCTTCTATTTTTTTAATGCCGTAAGTTCCGAAAAATTCTAAAAAATTTTCAATTAAGTGAAAAAAAGACATCTGTGAAAATTGAAACTCTTAATATTAATGTTAAGAATAACCTCATCGTAGGTTTCGGTTTCCCATACTATTTGTACGGTAAAATTAGCAGTTCATATTTGGAATTTTATATTAATAAAATAATGAGTCTTCAAACTAATAATTTTTGTAGAAAATAAAACCAAAAAGTTTTGAAAATGTTTTATGGTAAACCACTATAATTAATGCACTCACTAGTTCTCCCATAAATAGAAAATCACCCGCTTTAACAACGAAAATAAAAGCCTCTTACCGGTATTATTCCTCATGATTATGTTCCTGAGGCAGACTCTGCTCCTAATTTGTCTACCCAGATTGAATTATGATCTGATAGATTACCAACTATTGAAAAAAAAAAATCAATGGATGACATCAAAAAAAAAAACTGTGTCCATCAAAATGAGACAAAATTACTCGCTATTTACAAAACTTAGAAACGCTGGACGGAAATAGACGTACTTGAGTATGCAAATAAAACTTACTTGAAAATGGACCACTGCGGGCTCGCTTCTTGCACAATGAACCAAAAATTTAATTTTCTAACAATGCAAATCAATAATCAGGATTCAGATGTTATTCTAATAGTATTATCGTATACACTGAACGAATAACATTTAAAACACATTTAATATGATGTTATGTGAAAATTTCGCAGTTCCCGCAAATTTCTAGAATATTTAGATCCAACTCGAAGATAACAGTGAATATTTTCAGCGCTAGCTGCACATAATAACAACACTCTCTGATTGTCTTTATTTATTTTCAATTTCCAAACAAACATCAATTTATAAACACGAAAGTCTAACCACCGAAAATTTAAATTGATCTTTCGCAAACCCGCCGAATATAAAATGGTAAGGTCTATCATTTTTCACCTTCTTGGTTCGTCGTCAGGTCCTTGTTTAAATAAACAAAAATGGAGCTGCTGTTTGTATAAGAAGCCTTCAATCACTAAATCACGCTCAAATTGCAATTCTGCCCTTCATGATAGAATACAACTGATAACAATAAACAAGTACCTACATAGATTAAGAAGTCGTCAAGTGTTCCCAATTCATGTTATTGTAATTATTAGTATTATTATTACTGTACAATTTTTGTTTGGTTTTCTATAATTATTTTAAATTTATTTTGTATTATATTTTCTATACAATTTTTTATATTTTTAAATTGTTAAAATCTTTTCCTACTTTCTTCATTTTTCTCTTGTTCTCTTTGATTTTTCTTAACATTTTCTGCTTTGGAGCATCTATGGGGTCTTTTTCATTAGTTGTTTCTCTTTTAGTGGCTGTTTAATTAAATTTCACTGATTCATGATTTGATTTATGACAATGCTAATTACAAAATCTGTATACTTTTGGGTTTTTGATAAAATCACAGGAGTTCTACTGCAATCGTTAAGATTTAAGACTGCAGTTTGACCAAGACAATTTAACGGTTTTGAGCTTGTTTGATTTCTCGAATGAACAAACTTTCGAAAGATGTCCTATAACATGCACGTAGGAACATTTGAGACTATGATTATATTTAATTTTTGTTTTGCAACAGATTCAACTTCAAACTCAAATTTTATGCTGTTTATTAGATTTTAAAAATAGTTGGATTTACCATAAAACATCTTAAGATTATTTTTTTACAGAAAAAAGTTATGTGATCATTTTGTGACTCAAAAGTATCATATAATTATGTATTAAGTTATTATAAAATTTCAAATACAAAGCTGATTGTATGAAAAACCGAAACATGCGAGAAGGCAAGTCTTTACATTAATATTAAAGTCCTTAAGACGTCTTTTTCACTTAACCAAAACTTTGAAGCCCTAAAATCCAAATTAAAAATAATATTATATAAGTGGTTTTAATGTGATAAGATAATACATTTGCAGTTAAACTGCCAATCTTTTGCATTACATTTTAGTTTAAAAATAAATTTTTATATTTTTTGTATTAAAATTGGAAGATATAAATATCTTACTATCGGTTCAAGAATATGAAATTGAGTTGGTCCACTTTTTTTCACTTAAATTTACGTAAGTGACCCATAGGTGAAAAATTCGGCATTGGCCCAGGCTTTGTTTATACTGCTCTTGTTGACGGATTCGGGTCAAGTAAAATACAAATTTCCTATTTCATTTGGGAATGACTAGACTTATTTCTAAGGAAAAGTTCCATTGAAAATTCTTTTATATTTCCGGCATAATCGACATCTCGAACTACGACGATTCGGCATGACTCTATTATTAGAGCTATAACAAAAAACTTAATTTTTGATTTATAAATATATTTAACTGTTAAATGCTTGCACCTTTTTCTGGTCAAAAAAATGACTAAAATATTTGATTTCAAACGCAAAATTCTCGAATACCACAGTGAAATCATGAGAAAAAAGGACTTTTGAGTCTCTTACTCTACATAATATAGAAATTGTGCATATCATTCTTACTATGGCTATATTACGTCATATCATTATGTAATTTAATAATAAAAATTAACTAACTCAAAATGTATTTTGAATTAAAGAGACCGTTTCAATTACCTCGCAATTTTACCTCAAATATACCAAATTTCTTTTTTTGTTTTCAAGCGAGAATATCTCAAAATTCTGAGTTCTGATTCGAAATTAAGTCAAAAGCTTAGAAAAGTCTGCGTAGCAGAGGAAGACCCCACCTTAGTGGAGAACGACCTCAACCAACTTGGTATGGGCAACTGGAGGCAGCTAGCTAGGGATCCTGTACTGTAAGCGCCATCTAAAATCCCAAAAACCGTAGAACAGTAACAACAAATTTGCTGACCAATGTTATTTAAGTCACTTAAAAAGTGCAATTTTGTGGTTTAGCTTTATTTCAAATTTTAAATGCAAGTTGAGTTGAACGACATTGTTCGAAGGAATAGAAAAGAACTTTCTAGAAAATATTTTTTTATTAAACTAAGTCAATATTTTATTGTCAAATATAAAATTGTAATTTCTTTTTTCTTTACAGTCTATTATACACTGAATGCAATTGAACTCCAAGTGGTTTATATGTAAAAAAAAAAACAAAATAAAATAAAAATAGAATAAACAATTCAACACTTAATAACAATATAAAAACGGATTTTTAAAAGTAAAATATTAAACAATAATACATAAGCAAACAATTTTAAATGAAGTGGCCAGAAGCTAACGTAATTCTGCAATTAAAACATCAGGAATCCAATTTCGAGGAGCTTCTAATAAATTCGACTATAGTTGGTGTCGAAAGCTATCGGCGACTACATGAGTTTCTCTTAATTTATCACACCAACTATAGGCACCATCTTCATCAGGACTTCAATCATCATCATAATCATCATCATCCCGAGAGCTACAATATACGCTTAAATAATACATGGAAAACATTATTGAAATCTATTTTTAATAAACAAAAGAACATAAAAACATCCTGCAATCGCCCCGTCATCAACCTCGGCCACCATAATCAACAAACAAAACGACGACATCCTATTGCGAATAAAAAATATTTTCTTAAAAGACGTTGGATAAAAGCTTCTAAATAAAGCATTTAAAGACGTTACACAAGATACAAGATCTATTATATATCCCGAAATGGCAGGCCTTCAAAATGGACGAATTTTGCGATTTCTTATTGTAATTGGTGCTGTGGTACTGACAATTTTCGTTTACGCCTCCTATTATTCAAATACATCAATGGGAATGTCCAGCCATTTAAGAATATCACCAGCTCTTGTTTCTTCGTCATTGTCATCATCCATGTCTGAGAAATATTTAATTCATAATTTAAGCGATTCAAATGGAATTAGTTTAACAAATAGTTTACTTATTAAAAATAATAATAATATCGTTGATGATGATTCGAAAGATAACAGAAATTCAATCATAGACATTCGGATGGTTGATAGTAATTTAAATAATTTAAACGATAAACTTAAATACTCGCATCAAGATAATGCCAATACCAACAACCAAAATAACCAAAACCACACGATGAATGGAAACAAAAAGAATATTGATGCAGCACAAAAATCCAATGAAGGAGATTCAAGCTTTTGTAAGTATTCAGAATTTATTACATATTATGTACATACATACGTCAGTAAAATGTTTTTGATGTTAGCAATTAGGTTGTTTGATGTATGCTCTAAATGCATTTTCACTAAACCCAGAGTTTTTCTCGTAGTAAAAATTTATAACTGTTAAAATTCAAATCAGCTATTGGAATTTTGACAAGAAGTCTAGCTTCAAATTGTATTCAAAGTGAAGTCAGCTGATTCTGCCGATGGCATTCCTTGCGTTCGAGATAGATTACACCTATCCCAACATTTCCGAATGAAACAACAACCACTTGGGTGAGCTGCCACGAAGTTTAGATCGGTGTTATAGATATTTCACGACTGCCAGGCCGATCATCAGACTTCTTACAAAAACTTTTTGCCTCAATTGAGTATTGAACATAGTTAGATCAAATGTCCGGAAGTCACTAGAACTGACCCCTAGGAGTCAACTCGATCAGTAGTGCATATGCATACGTATTGAATTCAATTATTAAATTGAACTAATCACCCAGCTTTACAAAATTACCATTGATTTTTGTAGGCTAGAAGACTAGAGTATGGCATACTTTTGGGCGCTGAACTCAAATTTTTCTATTGTTTTCCACCATCTTTTTTGTGTTTTTGAGATATTCTTGCTTGAAAATTAAAAATAGAGAAGTTTTTCCTTATTTTTGAATTTATGTTACAACGCAAGGTAATTTTTTAATCCAAATTTGCAAAATATTAATCTTCTTCTTAAAATTTTAGTACAAATATTTCTAATATCACTTTTACTCATGAAAAATCCTTGGTTTAGTTGTTAGTCTTTAACTGACCCTACATAATAACAATGTTAATAAAACAATAAACCTTTTCAATACAAAATGATTAAATATCTTGGATTACAAAAATTAACTAAAATGTTGATCTATTATTATTATTTATTGTATTATTCATACTTGAATTGATAAACAAACGATATACATCTCGACCTGTGACGTCAGTGGTCTAAAGTAGTGGAATGCGTAGTGCATACGACTTCTAAGACTGAGCAAATCTGATATGCGTGGGTTCAAATCTCATGGTGTGCAGAAAGTTTTTCATAATAAAATTGGATTAAAAGCTCAGCAACACTAATAAGGAGACTGAAGATAGGGCTTGGCACCCTTGAAATAGCTATATCTCCAGCCAAATAATTAATTAAAACGAATTATAAATTAATTCGTATACCATTGGTGGTAGCACCTTTAAGTTGTTGTTGTTGTTCAGAAATTCAATAAAATGTTGATCTAAAGTTAATTCAAGAATTAAAATTTCCAATTTTTGTTTGACATCTGTTAAGACTCTGTGAGATAGTATGGTAAATACCAAATATTTACAACAATCAACATCAACAACGACTCTTGTTACCATACTCAAACAAATGTGAACACTCTTTCAAATTTTAGATTTTAAATAAAATTATGCTAATGAAAACCAATTTATGGGCATTCTGGCGAACAGCAGAAAAAAGACAAGTACCAGAGCAATTGAAATACATCGAATACCATAATTTATCACGATTGATACGTTTTCACCTACTTTTATGAATTAGCTAATTAACGCCAATTCTTTTTTATTGATAGGATTTCACACTTAACTCACAGATCGAAGATAATTCATGATTGATTTCCGTTTATTAATAGAGGTTCAAATATGGTTTAATATGTCAAAACACAAATTTCAGAAAGTGACTTTATTTTTTATTACATTATTGATTATGTTGCATTACTCTTCGGAGTTGTAGCAATTTTTTTCCATTAAAGTTTTATTCGAAGAAAGATAATGAAATCACATTTTGTTTTGTTTTTCATATCTATTCTCTTTCTTTTTAATGCAGTCACTAATTCATCATTAGGCATACAAGACTCTGACACCATTTTGATACCAACATCGAATATCCAGTCTCTTATTCTGAATGCTGATAAAATATTAAAGAACTTAACAGCATCACCGAGCAGTAAGTAAAAGCATACATAAAGTATTTTCTACTTTTCTTGTTCTCCATTATTTTTTATTTTTGTTTTATTTTTTTTTTTTAACTAAAACCTTTTTAAAACTAAAACTTATTATAACTATAATTTTTGTCTTCTTTTCAGATAACCCAAACTTACAGCAGCAACAGCAAAAAAACAAACAACAAACAAATAATTCAAAATCATCTGTTCAATCTTCGCTTGCACAACCACCGTCCATTCTAATACCAGCCAATCGTCTGAAACCTTCGTCCGGCGGAGGGCAAACAACAATCATCGATCCAACTCAAGGCATTCCAACGCGAGACATCTACGAATGCGGACATCTTGACGTGAACCCACAGATGTGCCCCGATGAAGGTGAATCCATTAAATTGCTGATAATAATAACATCTGCGCATTCACATCAGGATGCCCGTTTATCGATTCGTCAGACATGGGGACACTATGGAACGCGACGTGATGTCGCTATAGCTTTTATACTAGGGCACACCAATAATCAGACACTCGAAAATGCACTTAACCAAGAGAATTACATTTATGGAGATTTAATTAGGGGTCACTTCGTAGACAGCTACAATAATCTTACTTTAAAAACCATTTCGGCATTAGAATGGGTCGATCAAAATTGCCCGCAAGCTAAATTTGTACTTAAAACCGATGACGATATGTTTATAAACGTTCCCAAGCTAATGGCTTTCTTAGACAAACATCAAAAAGACAAACGCGTCATATATGGTCGTCTGGCGAAAAAATGGAAGCCTATTAGAAATAAGAAATCTAAGTACTATGTCTCCAGTGGACAATTCGCTGCAACGATATTTCCACCTTTTACTACGGGACCAGCGTATGTAATGAGTGCTGATGTTATACACGATTTGTATATCAAGGCACTGGAGCAGACTTACCTTAAGCTAGAAGATGTTTTTACAACAGGCATTGTTGCCCAACAACTCGGCATCAAACGAATACACGTTAATGAGTTTCTTAATCGCAGGATCGCTTTCAATCCTTGCAATATTAGAAAAACTATCAGCGTACATATGATTAAGTCAAATGAACAATTTGATCTGTGGAAAAAATTGCTCGATCAGTCGACAACTTGTAAATAGTAGTATTATTATAAAAAACAAAACCTGGACTAATAAAAACAAAAAGAATATATGATATTAAATTTGCTTTTTCTTCCTTTCCTTGCTTTAAAATTACTATAAATGGTTAATAGATTTGCTTTAATTACAAATACAAAGAATAATGGGTGCTTACATTTTTTGAATTACAAATAATAGAGGGTAATTAAATTTAATTAATTAGATTTTATTACGATACGAATTTTTTAATTACAAACTTAAATTGTAATGTAAAATTTGAACTTCAAAGAGTATGTAATGGCAAATTATTTCTTTTAAATTAAACATTATAACTGTATTTAATTATTTAAAACCCTGCTAAGGAACGGTCTCACTAGAGAGGTTTATTGGTTGAGTCCCAGGTTCACAACGAAGTTTAGCGGCACCTAAGTAAGTCAGCAGGGTATACATAACTAAAAAGATTGACCGATTTTCCGATTTACCGAAAAAAGTTATTAGATGGAGATATTCCCTGAAACTAAGTTATAGTGCTGAATAGAGAATGAGCAGAACTTCCCATTGATCCAAAGGTATGTAGATAGGAATGGCGGCCACGATTGACCACCATTGGTAATCCTATTTGGCCTAGAGTGCCCCGTTTTAATACCATAACTCGTTTACTTGAGGACAAAATGAGATTTAAATCAGCCTTTCTACCCAAATATTAGCCGGATTTTATGATATGATCATAGTAGCCGTGTTTTTTTCCAAGCCCGGGGGGAATTGGATGAAAAAACCGACGTCGGTGCTAAACAACTAACATGTTAAATGCAACAACAACTAATCCCAAAGAATTCTCGGGGTTTAGCTTAAGCGCACCGAAAAACTGTGTTACCGGCATGAATTACATACATGTTATCGATAGTTTGTGTCGCTAATCCCCGCTGTCGTTTTTTTCAACCAATTCCCCCCGGGCTTGCAAAAAAAAACACCTAGTGATAATATAATAAAACGGAACAGAGTGAAAACAACCATTATACAACCATTTCTTTTTCCTAGTGTTTGTCTGTTTTTAATTTAGGAGTTAGTGAGATGTGTAAAGCCAGAACCCCCACCCCAAAATTTTGGGTCCAAATATATCAGATTCGTTTGTCCACGTTTGTCCAGGCAAAATTTTTGTTTGTCCACCCCCAAAAAAATTATTAAGCTTTTCTTTTTTATAGGAACACCCCTACAAATTAAAAAGTTGCCTCCCGCCCGCAAATCATTACTTATATGGATGGGACATTGTGCATTCGTTTGTCCAGCGGCCGATAATAATTGTCCACGAAAAATTTTCACTTTCCCACCCTAAGTTCAAAAGTTATTCAACATTTCTTTTTTATAGGAACACCCCACAAATTAAAAAGTCGTCTACCACCAACAATTAATAACTTAGGAGTATGGTACTGATTGCATTCGTTTGTCCACCGACTGTTTATGATTGTCCACCAAAATATTTCGTTTGTCCACCTTTAGTTCAAAAGTTATTTAACATTTCTTTGTTTTAGCAACTATCACAACCCTAAAAACCTTAAAAGTCGTCTACCACCCACAATTTTCAATTTAGAACGTCTTAACAAAAAGCCTTCGTTTATCCAGCGGCCCATACTGATAGTCCACCAAAAATTTTCGTTTTTCTATCCTTAGGTCAAAAATTATTCAACTTCTATTTTATGGCATCCAACCCCAAAATTGAAAATTTCACTTAGCCGAATCAAACCTTTTGAAATCGTTTGTCCATCGTTTGTCCAGGCTAGAAAAAAAATTTTCGACCCACCCTTCAAAAGTTATTCAACTTTTCTTTTTTATAGCAACACCCCCAAACTAAAAACTTGCCTACCAACCACAATTTTCAACTTAGAACGTCGAAACAAAAAGCCTTCGTTTGTCCAGCGGCCCATACTGATTTTCCCCCAAAAATTTTCGTTTGTCCACCGCAATGTTAAAAATTATTAAACCTTTTTATTCAACAACCCCACAGGTTTGTAAAAATGCAATTTTTTTTTAGCATTTTTGGTTGCATTTCTTGTTAAAAATAAAATTAAAATGCAATGTAAAAATAATCTGCATAGCAAAAAAAATATGTCATGCAAGTTCAAAATTGTTAGCATTAAAGAGTGCATTAAAAAAATGAAAATTTTATTCAAAAATTATGTGCATTAAAAAAAAATGCAAATTTTTTTCGAACATTTTTTGCATTGAAAAAAAAATCCAAATTTCGTTTGAACATTTTTTGCATTGAACAAAAATGCAAATTTAGTTCGAACAAATTTTAGCATTGAAAAAAAATGCAAATTTTGTTCGAACATTTTTTGCAATGAAAAAAAATGTATTAAATTCACGACTGCATGGTACGGACTTGCTGTTATGTACGTATCATCGTGGTTTTATTTTCTGAATATTGTTAACCTATTTATTTGATTTTAAAAGATCTAAATTAGTTATGGAACCCTATATTTTATGCCACCTGATAAATACGTAGTTTAGTTTAAGGTAGTATTATGTAACATTAGGGTGGTCGTTTGGGTAGGCGTAAAAAAATGTATCTCGGATGGGTCCAAATGAAGAAAAACTAATTTCCTTATTTTTTTAGTTTATAATTTTTAGCACCTACACCTAAAACCTCTAATTGAAGAAAATTATAAAAAATTTAGTTCAGAGACAAATCATTTCATATAGTTCGCACATTTAGATGAAGGGCTCTTAGTGGGTCGAAATTTTTTTTTTCTAACCTGGACAAACGATGGACAAACGATGGACAAACGATTTCAAAAGGTTTGATTCGGCTAAGTGAAATTTTCAATTTTGGGGTTGGGTGCCATAAAATAGAAAAGTTGAATAATTTTTGACCTAAGGATAGACAAACGAAAATTTTTGGTGGACAATCAGTATGGACCGCAGGATAAACGAAGGCTTTTTGTTACGACGTTCTAAATTGAAAATTGTGGGTGGTAGACGACTTTTAAGGTTTTTAGGGTTGTGATAGTTGCTATAAAAAAGAAATGTTAAATAATTTTTGAACTAAGGGCAGACAAACGAAATTTTTTGGTGGACAATCATAAACAGCCGGTGGACAAACGAATGCAATTAGTCCCATCTTCCTAAGTTATTAATTGTGGATGGTAGACGACTTTGTAATTTGTGGGGGTGTTCCTATAAAAAAGAAATGTTGAATAACTTTTGAACTAAGGGTGGGAAAGTGAACATTTTTGGTGGACAATCAGTATCGGCCGCTGGACAAACGAATGCACCATGTCCCATCCATATAAGTTATCATTTGCGGGCGGGAGGCGACTTTTTAATTTGTAGGGGTGTTCCTATAAAAAAGAAAAGCTTAATAACTTTTTTTTTGGGGGTGGACAAACGAATATTTTGCCTGAACAAATGTGGTCAAACGAATCTGATATATTTGGACCCAAAATTTTGGGGTGGGGGTTATGGCTTCACACAGCTGAGTTAGTGAAAGCTTTGGTAGTGGAATTTTTGGATTACCCGCTGTGGTAAAACCGAGATGTCGCCCAGGCCGCCGAAAATAGATTCCCTGATAGCGGTCTTTCTGGTTCTTACTATAGAATGGAGCAATCCAGAATCATTTGCTGATTCTGCTCATGTTTTTTCACGATGAGTTGGTCGCAACTCATTGGGGACTCAAGAGAGATTATGTAGTTGAGGCCTTTGCTTAGCTCGAGGATGTAGTCTTAGAAAGAACTATGAGCATCTGTCGTTTGTGGCTTTGAGCAAACGTCCCTGGTGAATTATACTTTTTTTTGCTCCAGTGTTCTAAGTACCGAATATCCTGTCTGTCCCGGATCAAGAGGTGACCCATTTTTGGGCGATTTCACAAACCAAATCGATTTCAATAAAAGAAAATCAAATTGGCTAAAAAGACTTATAATTTTAGGGTTAAAAAGAGTTTCGGAAATGTTTAAATTTTTTCTCCGCCTAAAAGAAAGCAAATAAAATCATTAATTTTGAAAACTTAAGTATATTTATTATCAGAAATATGTATATATGTATATTAACTTTAGTTCATTCATAATCATATAAGGCCGTAAGAAGCAGATTGGTCAAACTGATTTTTTCCCTTTTTTTCAGTGGAGTGAAAACAAAAATTAACCCTTTTTTAAACAGTTTTTATATATCTAATTCAAGTAAGATAAAAATGATTTTCTTTTTGTAATGATTCTAAAATAATGTATAGTTAGGTACTTTTTTTCAAATTAATATTTTCCCTCAATGTACCATTTCTAATTGTTTTCAAGTCACTTAGAGGCACTGTTGGACTGAAAAAAAGGAATAAATTTCAATGGAGTTGGAAATTAGACCAATATAGCGAAGATTTTCTTTTAATGAAGAAATTAAAGAAAATTCTCAACTTCTTGATATTTTTTCTTATTATTTTGAAATACTTGATCTATCCCTAAGAGCGATGTTAAAATGTGGAATATTGAAACTTGACCTAACTTGAAATTTTATAAAAAAAAAAAAAACCAAATATGCGAGCACAAAAGGGACCTAAGTGACCTGGGACTTGGGAACTTGCGTTTGGGCTAGTATAAAAATGAACTTAAATTTTATTACTAAGTCGTTAGTTCCAAGAATTTCAATGCTGGTATAAATACAAATACATAAGAATTCAATTTTTGTGAAAAAAAAAACGATTTTACGCCGCAGGCCGTTGTTAGTCAGTGGCTTCTGTTCTAATGGGCAAAGTGGATTTGTATTTTGCCCAAAAAATATAACTTCTTATGCGTCCATCATAATATACCTACCATTTGTTTTTTGTTCAGAAACTTGATTTTTTTAATGAAATTTTACACAAACAAAATTACAAAACTTCTTTTCGTAAGAGCATTCGCTTTTAAGAAAAGAGTGCGCAACGCACCCTTCATAATTTACTTCAGCAGCGGTTGTGTCAAAAGTTTCAGAAATAGAAAACTTTTCTGAGCACAAGAAATAAAAGCCAACCATTTATGTACCTTGGATATAATAGGACAGGCTTGTCAGATTGTGCGATTTATCGCCGAACAGGCGATTTAAAATTTCATTTGGCGACACGAAAATCGGATTGCCGATGTACCATTAAAAATGCGATATTTTTAGTTTTTGGAGATTTGAATTTTGAAATGAAAAAGGTCCAATTGATACACACATTAAATTTATTAAAGAAGACTAGGTAAACAAAGGCGTATTTTTTTTTCTTTAATTTTAAGTTTTTGAATTGTTTTTTAGTTTTTTTTTTAGTTTTTTTTAATGAAAGGTTTTTTGATGTAAAAACTACAAATTGCTAAATTTTATTTCATTTTTAATTTTTGATGATTTATTGGGTGGACAATTTTGAAATGGCGACTTAACTTTTGCATTTGGCGATTCGGCTTTTTCAAACCTGACAACCCTGATAGGGAGAACCCTGATTTCCAGAATAATATATGTAACTGTAAGGAATGTAAGTTATAAAAGGAACGAGAATGACAATTGACCATTGGCACAAAGTGTTGCCAGTAATTAATTTAAGTTTATCATAGATTACAAAATTACAATAAAAAGTGACACCGTTACAACAAATAATATTAAAATTTGGTAAAGTTTGCGTTTGTTTAGTATAATTTTCGAACAATTTGCAAAAGAGTTAATTTTTCCCATTTTAACCCACAAATTCATAACTCATAAGCTTTGGCCCGCTATTTTTTAGAGTCAAATTCTAATTTTACTGGATTTCATGCACCATTTTTTCAAATGCATTATTTTATTGATTTAAATTGCAATGAATGCAAGTTTATAAAGGACAACGAACAGAAATGTATGGAGCGCTGACCCAGTGTTAGTTAATGAGTAAGAAGATCATTTTATTCGTATAGTTTGATAAATTAATATTACACTGACATATATATTTTCACTAAAACTTAACTTTTAATGTACTGATTAATTATGTTGTATTTATTAGTTTACATAAGTTAACGTAAATAACCACAACCAAAAAATATTAAAGGAAATTAATGAAAACAGAGATTTAGAAACCTGAAACTCATTTTACTAAAAATTAAATAACTTCGGCCACACAGCGTATTTAGGCAAACGGTTAACGGATAGATAATGTATGAATACGTACCTATATTATGATATATAAGGTCGTTTTAATTGGAGCTGGGCCAAATTTGCACATTTTTCTTTATCGAGCTTCTGCCATAAAAAAGTTGATTTAGGTAATTTTTAGTGATATAGTCACCTACGTTTAGTTATTTATTAATTTTCAGGGGAAAATTTTGATTTAAAAAGTTTATATGAAAGGGTTTGTGGTGGGGGAAATGTCAAAAGCAGTTCTCTGATTATTGGATGATTAATGTCTGTATTTCATTATTTCTTAAATCAAAAAGATTGACTATTTCCTCATTCGAATATTGCGGAAAAATCATTTGAAAATCACAAATAAAAATCATTTAAATATGTATTCCATAATAGCAAAACACTTATGTGATGATATCTACGTATAATTGGAACCTGTTATATTATTTATTATTTCATTTTCAGAATTATTCGTGGTAAATTGTTTGTTAATTTACGAACTAAACAAATCTTCTTGTTTATTGTAAAAAATAAAAGCAAGAATTTGACATATGTAAAACATATGCCTCTTTACTGAAATTTCAGATTAATTTTGTGTTCAACCACAAAAAATTCATATGTGAATTTTGAGATTTTGTTTTTGAACGTAGGTAGGTAGTAGGTACTCATTCTTTACACACTAATTTCGTGTAATTAAACGGCGCGGCGCGCGGTTAGAAATGTATAACAGTTTATGTGGACTGAAATTAGCAAATTTCAAATTCATATTTGATTGAACCCATAGAAAAAAAAACTCAATTTTCAGGAAATTTGTTAAAAAAAAAAGTTACCAAACAGGCATATTATCTAGCCTAACGCTTGTAGAGTTTTCGTTTGGTAATCCTCCGGAAGAAGTCTTCAAACGAACAAGATGTAAGAATTTTTTGGATTCATAAGTTTGTTTTTCGTTGTATATTTGTCAATCATTAAAAACGCATCAGATATTGATATTAAACATGCCTAACACTAATTAGGAAGATTTTGATCATATTTTCAAAGAAAATCTTGAGATTATATTTGTGGATTATGAGATCGTTGTTTCATTCAAACCTTCAATAATATTATATGTACCTACCTATATAATAGTGCGAAAGTCTAACTGCGACAAAAACACCTTTGATTTAAAATAGTTAATAAAATAAAGTAGGTCGAATTTAATTTCATAATTTACATATTTTTTTCATTTCAAAATTTGGCCATTAAAATTAGTTATGCGTGCGTGCTTCTGGTTTTCATCTAGTGTCAAACGAATATGTTGAGAAAGCATTCAGAATGCTTCCGGACGACCAAACTAAAACGCTTTAAGGATAATAACCATTCTTAAATTCAGAATGGACCATGTAAGGAGCACAGTTACGTTTTGATGATTGTTTTGCTTCGTGTATAACAAACAAAATTATTAATCGTATAGACGACGTCGTCTAGGCTATTCAATAAAAGCTTCGTATAATTACTTGAAGAGAAAATGAAGAAATTTGTTTAATAAGAAAGGGAAGCAAAACGGTTTTTACTCTCCCACTGATCCCCCTACATGTGCAAAGCTGAAAAATCTTGTCCTATTTAAAATGCAAGGTTGAGCCCAAATTTTTTAACATTTCAATGGAAAAAGTTAAATTCATATAAGAGATTTCTTTCTTTAAGCTGACAGTGGTTAACCCCTCAAACCTTGGTCGCTTACACCATATGAAACAATTGAATTTATTTATACCATAGATCGATGGAAAATGGGGGAAAGAAAAAGTATATACCACCTAAGCAAAGTTCCGGTTTTGATAATCATGGACAGTGATATAGTACACTCATTTGGCAATGATCGCGGTTTGGAACATCCAAATTCATATTTCAGAAATTAATTTAATAAAATTGGTTAGGTATTATGTAGATACTTACCATAATATGAAATTTTAAAATATGACAGTTTTTTTTATAGCAAAAATTATTTTTTTCGATTTTGAAGTAGTTCTCAAACTGTTGGCAATTAAAAGATGAACGATACGATTGTGATTTGCTCGAAGCCAACTTTAGCCGACGTCGTAGTTTACTATAATCGTTTTAACGACGATCGTTTTAAAATTAACGAGATGAGAGCCTAGACAAGTAGAAGACGTAAAGCTATTTAATTGGACCTATTGAATAATTGATTTAAAGTAGCATTTAACGTGGTTGAGTCAACAAAAAATTGGCTTTTGTTCCTACGATAATACTTGCACTCTTCATTTGGCTATAATGAGGTCAATTTTTGTGAAGAAATTAGCACATTCTATCCTCGATTTTTTTTATTTTTCAATTTGTTTCTTTCTTTCTTTATTATTATTAAATATATTTATATATTTGATTTCCTTAATATTCTGGGAGTGTACATTATTTATAAAAACATAAAAAAGAAGTGAATAATATGCCATTTAATTTTCATATGTGGATTAATAAGTTAATAAAATGGGCGTTAAGTTTTAAGAATGAGCAAACGAGTCTAAGGTCCAATTTTTATTGCGAGAACATCCCAGTAGTTTCGGAAATAAACCCGAGTTAACTCCACGAAAATTAGCACTGCTAACAATTTTACAGGGGATTAAGGGCCACCCAATTTGGCTTTTCATGAATATCTCCCTATTGTCTTGAATTATCTCAATTGTATATAGAAAATGATTACTTTTATGAAAAAAAGTATAAACATATTTTTTGTAGGAAATGTCCTAAGCTACAAATTAGTCCTTAACATTTTTTTTGTACAAGTGACCATTAGGGAGATATTCCTCCCTTTTTAATTGCTAGCGGCGGCGCTCATGTCGATGTGTTGACTGTTTAAAATTTGAAAACAATGAACAGGCTTTACAAAATCAAGCTGTCAGCCGATTTTTTCCGAAGTTGTCCTGTTTTTATGTATAATATGAATGTTCTTATAACCACTATTTTTTACGTATACTACAAAATACTACGTTTTTGAAGGTTTTAGAGAACCTGCATTCCCTGAATTAAACTTCAAAATTGCTCAATCAGGTGGTAAGGTGTTCAAGATTATTCTTTCCTAAACAAAATTAATTTTTAAAAAGTGCAATTGACACGGGGTCAATAAAGCGTGAATCATGCACCGATGTATTCGTTCATGCCGCATCCAAATAGGTACAGTCCGTAACATTTGAATAGCCTCACACTTCTTATATTTAATTGTTTTTGATACTTCTTTGATTTGTACATAAGAAAATATATATATTTTAAAGACAAGGTAAGAGAACGGTCTCTGAGAATCAGAATGCTGATGAAAAAACCTACGTTTAACAATGCGCGGGAACTATAGCAGCTTAATTTAACAAGATGCCGAATGCCATGGAATGCTGAAGGCAGCATCCATTCAAACAATTGGAAAAAAACTTAATAGACCGGATAGATTACTTCCATGATTTAAGGAAAGAAAATTTGTGCTTTGATCGCTATCATAGCCGTGAGGGATGAATTATGGTATGGGGATGCAGTACCATTTTATGGCACTATTAATTTAGATTTTGTAGACTGTAAAATGACATCGAAATAATACAATACCTCTTGCTTCAGTTTCAGTGTATTTTAAGACTGCTGCCGATTTTTTCTGCAGCAAGACAATGAACCGATTCACACAGTTTTTATTAAAATGTTGCAAACATTAAATAAACATCAATTATTCTTACAACCCTTCTCTCATTAAAAATGTGTGGAGTTGTCAAACCCGCAAGGTTTATGGAAATGGGAGGGTGTACAAAAGAAAAGTAAAGCTCATTGTAGCTATCGAAGTAGCCAGGGCCAACATTTCGTTAGATTTTTAAGGAATCGTTTGAGATTGTTTAAGGAATCGAACATTGATTTTGTATGATTCTTTAAACTATCGCTTTTTTGAGGTAATTCTAAACAAGGAGGGCTATAAAAAGTTCTAAAATATTGTGTTAACCACAGAAAATAAATACAAATGAAGCGTTTGGAAGATGAAGGTGCTAAGCGACATTTTCAAAGTTCTTAGTAATCAGCATTTAAAGTTTTTTACCTGTAACTTTTTTTCATAAAAATAATAAAAATTCCATAAGGCCAATTTTAAGTTAATACAACTCAATTGCTTTTCAATTTAATAATCCTCTTTTTTGAAGACAAAGATCTTTGGAGATATTTACAGTTTTGTGTACTTAAAACCTTTATCTACAAACTTAATTGAATATACTTAATTAGTTTTTGCATAAAGGTCTTAAGTGACAAATTTGACTCCTATAATTATTTATTTTTTGACAGTTTTTTTTTTTCTTTTTTTCCCTTAGAACCTGCTGAAAATGCATTTGAATGGAACCATTGATGTTCTACTGGTATGAATTCTGATCTGATCTTTTAGATTTTTAATTTTTCCGCAGAAAGCTGTTTGATTTTATTCTCCCTTGGCATAAAATCTTGATTTTCGTTGGGGCGGTTATTGGTTTTTGCTATTATAACTTTACTAAAAGGTGTAGACTCCTCGTAGCATTCTTTGTAAAGAAAGGAACCATACTCTTCCACTCGAATCCACTTTATAGAATCCCTGAATTGAACTTTCAAATGAAACGTTTTTTGATGAATTTTTCACGTTTAGTTTTTTCTGAAGTTCATTCAAGGTTCGAAAATGATTTTGCATGTTGATAACAACTGTAGCTGTGCACGTGCGGTGCATTGCCGTGTGAACCAGGCCATACCAGATTATTATAAAATTTTTGCGAAATTGAAAAGGGCAAAACCAATATTAACTATCGGAAAAAGTCGATAAGGGAAACACTTTGTTAAGTAATAGAAAAACAAAAAATTCAATTTTAATTTTTAGTTTTACTACCTGAGTAAGTGAAACTTAAGTGGCCAACATGGGGTGTCACTTATTCCGATAAGTTTACACTATAATTTTTCCATATTTGGCACTTAAGTGACACTTACTTCACTGTGAAACTGGCCAAGTGTATAAGAAAACCGAAAAATCAATATTAGGTTCACCGCAAAACTTTAAATAATATCTCACATTTTGCGATAAATTGCCAAACCTGCCTTCCTAGAACTCTTACTACGACACTTGTGTCGGTCGTGCGTTGTGCCTGCACGGTGTAAAGTATTGGATACGATGTTATTTCCTATTGGAAACAATACTTAAATCTCAAATAAATGAAAATAAATTTTGAATGAAAGAATGAAAGTGATAATTGCATACATAGCACCTTCATAATTCGTTTTCATATATAATGAAGGGCTTAAGTGCGTTTAACACCATCTTCCACAAAGTTTTTTAAAAGACACGTGCTTATAGCACCTTCATATCTTTGGTAAATAGGAATCTAGATGCGATACAGCCGAGCAGATGATACAGAAATTTAAGTTTTCGAATAAGATCTCCATCTGCAAGAAAAAATGAAAATTTCAAAAAATATCACTTAGAACCTTCATCTTCCAAACGCTTCAAATTATTTTTCTTTTTTAAATTAACCAATTGGTTTTTATTTCTACTAAATAAATACTGTGAGGCTATTCTAATGATACAGCAAATAATACACATTTTTGTGACTGTTAACAAAACTAGTTGAGAAAATTGCTTTAGCTTTTAGAAAATAGTCAAAACTTCTCTTAATACTAGTAACCATGTTCTACCTTGCTACTCAATACAAATTTTCTAATTAGACATCAAAGAAGTACCAAAAACAGTTAATTGTAAAATAAACTATGTGTGAGGCTATCCAAATGGTACGGACTGTATAACTCTTATAAAAAACCTAGCTATTATCGAATCTGGCTTAGAATGCATACATTATTCACAGATTTACAGAATTTTTGAACATCAGAATTTTTAAACTTCAGTATTTTGAAATACAATTTTTTTGAAATCTTTTTACGTTTATGATGGCCTGAGACGAATTTTATGATATCCGCATTTTATACATAATAATTATACCCGTATTATAATAATTATTTATTTTATTACTTTTACCGAAATAGGAAAATAAACGCTCCCGCATATACAATACATAATTATTTATTTTGCTGTTTACTTTGAATGAAAAAAGAAGGAAGCATTTAATAACCCCTAACCAGAAAACACAGTGATGCTAAAAATATTTAAAATAAGCACAAATCAAAATTATTTATTTATGGTCGTCCAGGTCAAAATAAATAGCTAATGCTATAGCCTAACTATTATTATTGTCATATACTCTCGTCGTTGTTGGTGTATATCATAAAAGCAATTTGAACTTAAACACCGTCAGTGCTCATTTTTTTTTTTTTTTTTTTTTTTTTTTTTAGGAAATACGCTGATCTCTTCCTGTCCACGGCAAACACAAATAAAACACAATTTTAATGCGTTCCATAACGTTTCTACAAAGCGGAATAAAAAAAAAAAAAAAAACAACGAAATGCAAGAGCGTCATAATTTTGTATAGTTAACCGGACATAGTTGATTAAGTCCCCATACTCACTCTGTGGTGCTGTATGGTGAATATGATAAATCACATACAGTTTTTGTAGGGGTTGCCTTTTGGGAATGCGGTGTATATTTTTTCTTTTCCATATCATAAACATTAGATGCATGATTGGGATTGGGATGGGGATAGAGATGGGTACTTGGATTGGGATGGATGGGAAGGAGGTATCCGAAAAATCTAGACAAAGGTTGAGTTTTGTTTATTTTTTTTTTTCGCTGCTATAATATGTACAACTGAGAAGTATAAATCAAATTAAATTACTGACAATACAATATTCGAGGGTGGGGAATATGAAGGGTGCATAAATGCTCACGATTGTTAAAAGTACCCGTAAACACTCTGCATCACGCGGTTATTATAGGTAGAAGTTGTAGACCAAAAGTTGATAGGTAATTTGAATTTAATGACAACATAAAACCATTGTTTTTGTTTTTTATCTTCTGGACTAAGTAAGAGTGTTTATGTATTGAATGAATTCAATTGAAAGTATTATTATTAAGTTCACAATAAAAAAATTCTCACGTTACCAAACAGACTAATTATGAATCTTCAAGTGTTGAACTTCCCGAAAATTGAATAAATTTACCAGAAATCAGAGTTAATTTTTATAATTATAAATTTCATAGGTTTGGGAAAGGAAATAAACAATAAATTTACCGCGTTAATGAGGAATTTTGTATCTGTAGTAATTCTCCATTCATTATGACGCGCACAATAGAATGGTTCAGAGAGAATTGTAATATCGCTTGTATGCCCTGGTTCTCCACTAGCTGTGTTTGAAAACGGCCAGAGATTTTTAATTTAAAAATGTTTTTTGTTTTGCACGACCATATAATTAAAAAAAAAACAATGAAAGCAAACTCAAAATCGGAAAGTAGTTAATTTTTATTTTTTTCTAAATAGATATACATATTTACTTTTTTGGTTAAATCTCTCTCCTCAGAAACAACTCAAAATGACCTCAATCAAGTGATTCATAATGTATTTAAAAGGCATAACTCTGAGCATTCATCTCTACCAATGTACCAAAGAAATGCGTATAATGCACATATTTTAAATTAAACTAAATCTGATAGTAAAAAAAAATGTATCTAGATATTAGTTACAGCTCTATATTTACCCCCACACACAACTTTACTTATACCTACCTTACTATTTTTTTTTTTTTGTATTTGGTTTGGTTTAGTTTGGGGTTTGTAATAGAAAATCCTCCTTAAAACAAGCCACCCCCACCCAAACGATCAACAAATTTAGTTTAGCTTTTATGTATAATTTTATACTAATTGAGTTCAACATTTTGATTATATTTTAGTGAGCCTCCTCACATATATCCCTTTAGTTCGTAGAGAGATTTCATAACGTTTAAAGGTCTGTCTGGTCGATAAAAAAAATAAGTATTTTCTATTTTATTTGTCCACATAATATCATTGTTCAACATTTAGAAAAAAAAAACACAAAATTACCCAAAATATGTGCATGTTATAGTTAAAAAAAAACAACAAAAAACACAAAATTAAAATATCCTTAAATATCTTTTCACCAAATTTTAAAATATTATCCTGTGTGGCTAAATGGTGCGGATACGTAAAATTTCAACATAAATTGACCGCCTTTTTGCTAATAAATATAAGTGCATAAAACATATCTTTAAACATTATAAACTTTTAAATATTATAAGGTTTTTTACCAAAGTGGTTCAAATATTAATAACTATACAAATAAATATTCAAAATAAGAAGTGATGTGATATACTTAGAAATGACAAAATAAAAAAAGAATCTCTTCTAAAAGAAAAAAAGTGTTATACAAAAATTGTAAGTTTTAAATTTAAAACAAAACAAACATCCCATCTAAAAAAATTAAAAAGAAAAAAACCCATAGAACTAATGGAGTTAACTGAAATCTTTACTGTGTCCCAAAACACGTCCTAAAAAACTTAAAAATCACGAGAGATAACAGTTTTCAACTTCTATGTAAATTGTAACGGATATCCGTTGTATGGTGATTGACAACTTGCTACTGTCCCCCACACACGAAATATGGCGGATCATATAATTTCAGGCCGTGTGTGAATTGGATTAAAATTGCGCTAAATTTGGTAATGGTAATGAGGTGAATCTATACGTGAAAACGTCAAAATTCAATCTCGGATAAAATTCAATCGAGATATCACACACGGCATTAAAGTTGCTATATCGTGTTGCCTTCGTCAGTTCGAAAGAAAACCATCACACATAAAAAAATGTGTATATTGTTTTAACAAATTGTTAAAACGCATTTTTGTACGGAATTGAAAAAAAAACCTTCCCGTTGCAAAAGCGATAAGTCAATATTTCAATAGTTCAATATTATTTTGTTCGTATTTTCTCCGTTTTCCGAGATTTAAAGTTTTTCAAAATCTTTGTCGCTCCGGAAACAATAGGTTTTTTTCCGGACCAACGAACAAACGATGGGTCAAAATCAGATTTTGGAATATTCTGCACATTAATATCTAATAAAATATTGAGCAAAATTGGGTGTCAAATCAACTTCCACATGAGGAAACTTGGTTGCCAGCCTATTTTCAGTTTGAAGAAAGATGAAAGAAAGTTTAACCAAACGTCCACGATTTGATAAGATCTTTTTGATACATTATGTCTTTTCAACTTTTTGCTACAGTTCAAGTTACCAACATATTAGGTACATTTACTTTTAACTTTTCATTATTTAATGCGCATTGAACCAAAGGTCTACAAAAAATTCCTTACGATTTTGTTTTCTCGTAAAAAAAAGATACAAGAAATTTTATAATAAATTCAAAAAGAAAACGTCCTCCAGCAATTTGTTTCTTCGTGTTATAGGGGGATTATATATCTCAAAGTGGTCGTAGTGAAGGATATATCTTCATTCAGGGAAGAAAAACAAATCATTCTTAAGCTGGAGAAATAAGTTTTTTTTTATAGCTTTCTCTATTTTTCTAAACATCAATTTATGATTTCATGGTGTAAAGGATCTACCATTAAATTTATTGCCGCCTTAAACAAAACTGACAAATTCAACTGAAGATTAATTTGCATAACTGTGCAAATCTGATTATTTCACAAACTTTTTTTTGTTAATAAGTTTCCCAAAACTCAGTTTTTTTTCCTTTGAGTTTTGACAGAAAATTGTGAAAATTTTTACAAATTAACAAGAAATTTCAGGTGTTACTAAACAGACCTACAATATTAGGCCTTTGTGGTAAAATGTCTTAACAATTTTCACAAACTTAGTTTTTTCCCAGACAACAAATTTTGAAAATTTATACTGACACTATTTGTTCAAATTATGGGTAAATTCTCCTGTAAAGATATTACAAACTATAGTCGTGTGCGAATTGTGGATTAAAATCGCCTTAAATTTTAATTCAATGTTTAATTTTTGACATTTAAGAGGTGAATATAATATACAGATAAAATTTTATCGAAATTTTAATCCAATTCACACAAGGCCTAAGTATAATAAGAATATTTATTATCCAGGCTTAAAGTCAATTGTTGCAAAAAATATGGCACGCAACAACTTTCAGTTTTTATGTGAGAAGAGCACCAAGTAAGAGCATTGGAAAATAGGGGGGTCAATTTGTTGTCAAGTGTTTTATCTGTTGACAAAAAAATCCGTGTTCCACATCAAATTTTGCAATTCCACAATTCGAGTGATGTAAGCATTTTTTGACTTATAACTTGTATACTGACGACTGATAGGCATAATATTTTGAACGTGATCGTGGGAATATAAAGTAGGTACAAACGGAAAATTATTCGTACTTGCGGAATTGTGTCCCCAGAATTTTTTGTTTTAAATGATGTTTTAAATATTATAAAATGTGAGGAAGAAACCAAAATATTCTCATAAAAACTATGTACATAATTACTCTATCTTCTATTCACAGGCAAATAAAGTGGCGAGGCGACACAATATCTCCCGTCCTCTCGAATATCTTATTCTGATTTGAAGAAATCGAAGGATACCATAAAATATATATAGTAGTGTAGTTTTCTTCTAATTATTGTTTGTGCTGCTGTTGTATCGTCGATTTCATTGAGAGAGCATAATCATGTCTACGGGAATTGAACGAGAATTAGTTGATACTTTAAATTTAAGAAACAAACGAAACGATGAGAATATTGAATTGCCAGGAATTAATAGCTCTTCGGATGCAATACCATCTACAACATTGTCAACAGCTTTAACCACAACTTCACAGCAGGTATGATTGAAAAAAATTATAAAATGGTAAAATATGTCGTGTAAATCTACCATACAGCGTGCATTGAATTATAAAGTTTTAAAATTTAAACAGAATCGAATAAATCGTTCACTATTTCTTTTTTAACTATTATATAGGTTGCAAAATCACACAACGTTCCTGAACGTGGTTCATGGTCTTCGAAATTAGATTTTATTTTATCAGTTGTTGGTCTAGCTATTGGCTTAGGTAATGTGTGGCGTTTTCCCTATCTTTGTTATAAAAATGGTGGAGGGGCTTTCTTGGTGCCATATTTCGTAACACTTATTCTTGCTGGTATTCCAATGTTTTTTATGGAACTTGCACTTGGACAAATGCTAACAATAGGTGGACTTGGAGTTTTTAAAATTGCTCCTATTTTCAAGGGTAATATTTAATTTTTATTATTTAACTGAAAATAATTGTTAAAATATATAAACAAAACAGGCATAGGATACGCTGCTGCAGTTATGTCCTGTTGGATGAACGTTTATTATATCGTTATTTTGGCATGGGCTACTTTTTACTTCTTTATGTCTATGAGAGCAGGTAAATAAAATTATTTATTAATATTGTTTTTATATCATTGTATTATAAGGCTGTTTTCGAAATATTATTGTCGTCAGTTGGTTTTTGTTTTTGTTTTTGACAGAAGAGTTGCGCCGAAAACGATGTTTTCGAACAATTGATTTTGGAAATTTCCTAAACGAAAACAAAACAACGAAATAAACAAACAAAAAAAAAACGAAAATAAAACATTTGAATTTAGCACTGTTTGTTCTTAAGAAAGTCTTGCAATTGATTTTTTGACGCAAATGACGTTCTCGAAAACGGGCTTCTGTACTCTTCTTTATTACAAAATTCTAATTTCGAAAAAATTAATGTTAATTTATATTTCTATATTTTTAATCCAAAACAAAAAAACAGATGTGCCATGGCGTACTTGCAATAACGCATGGAACACGATAAATTGTGTTAATCCTTATGAAAGGAAGGAACTGCTATGTTGGGATCAACTAAACAAAGTTAATGGTACAATTAAGAAGATTTGTTCAGTAGCAGCAAGTAATGTATCAGCTTCAGAGCTATCAGATCCAGTTAAGGAATTTTGGGAGTAAGTCAAATTAGATGAAGTTTTTAGTAAATAGTTTTTTTTTTTTACTTTAAATTGTAATGTTTTTAATTTCTAAGAAATTAGCTTCACTTGACAGATAATTTCGCGTCACGAAAAATTTCAAATTTGAAAAATTTGTAAACGTTACTCTGGCGGCGCGTAAGCCTATGCATGATAAATTGCCAAATGAAACTAATTACTAAACTCAAAACAACCGGGAACTGTCAAATCGTGCCTGCCACAGAAAACATTTGGCGTTTTTCTTTTTTACCTCAGAGCAGATCACCGAGCTGTCAAAAATAAATTCTATGTTTCTTTTTTACCTCAGACAAATCAGAGCACATAAGTCGTGTTTCTTTTTTCCATCTGAGCTAGCTCGGAGCATGATCTGTATGCTCAGAATAAAATGACCGAGCAAATCGAGCAAAACGCTGAGCGAAGCCAACTTCATACAATTTTTATGTAATTTGACAGATTACTAGGCATATGACATATTCAGTGCTCAAGTGTGTTTCATAATTAAATCTGAGGACTCTGATCATAATCTGCTCAGAGCTTTGCTCTGATCGGTCTACCTCTGCTCAGAGCGTTGCTCAGAGCCAAAAAAGAAAAACGCCAATTGTTGACAATTTATCTAAAAAAAAAACACCTTTTACTTTTATTTTGTTTATAAAATTTATTTATTAAAATTTCTCTTTCAACAGGCGTCGTACACTTCAAATATCTCCTGGAATTGATCAAATTGGCAGCATTCGATGGGAATTAGCTGGAACTCTATTAACTGTATGGATTTTGTGCTACTTTTGTATATGGAAAGGAGTTAAATGGACCGGCAAAGTTGTTTACTTTACTGCCCTATTCCCCTATGTTTTATTGACTGTTTTACTTATTCGTGGAATTACATTGCCAGGAGCTTTAGATGGAATAAAGTTCTATGTTATACCAAATTTTTCAAAACTATCAGAATCTGAGGTAAATGGACAAAAAAAAAATGTCTTTTTCAGGATTATTTAAGACTTAAAAAATATTATGTCGTTTTCCATGGAATTTTAGTAGTGTTGTACTCTTATTTTGATTCCAATCGAATATGAAAATATTGAAAATTTTTGAAAACGTCATTTACGTCAAAAATGCAAAAGTAAACTGTTCGTTGCATTTTCGGTGCGTGCAAGTCAGCAGTACAAAAATCGACTTGACGATAAAAATACTTGAAAATCTAGAGAAAGTGTTCGTATAAACGTCAAATGGATTTGGAAGAAAATTTAAATTAAAATTTCTATTTAAATTTTTAATACAATTTATTTAAATACGTAGGTTTGGATTGATGCAGTTACACAAATCTTCTTCTCCTATGGACTCGGATTGGGTACACTCGTTGCTCTTGGAAGTTATAACAAATTTACAAACAACGTCTATAAGTATGCAATAATTTTCTTTTATTTTAAATTAGTAAATAACTTCTTTTTTTCTCATTCAAATCAAACAAAATAGAGATGCTCTGATTGTTTGTACAGTTAATTCCAGTACAAGTATGTTCTCAGGATTTGTTATATTTTCAATAATTGGATTTATGGCGCACGAACAACAAAGACCTGTTGCTGAAGTTGCCGTTTCTGGTTAGAAATATTTTTGTTGATATAATAGTATGTAATAACTCAATTTTAAATATGTTTTTTTTTTAATCTTTAAAAGGTCCTGGACTTGCTTTCTTAGTTTATCCATCGGCTGTATTACAATTGCCTGGATCACCTTTATGGTCATGCTTATTCTTCTTTATGATACTTTTAATTGGATTGGATTCACAATTTTGTACAATGGAAGGTTTTATAACTGCCATCATTGATGAATGGCCACAGTTATTAAGAAAACGCAAAGAGATCTTTATTGCTATAGTTTGTCTTCTTAGTTATCTGGTTGGATTAACGTGCATCACACAGGTAAATTACATTAGAATTGACAGTTTTATGAATTGATTTTATGGTCTTTCACACCTTTTGAGGAAGAAAAAATCTTAAATATACTATATATGCGTATTAGACCTTCCATCAGTCACCAGGCTTAACTGAGGGTAATCGATAGTTGGAAACATTACAAAAAAAAACCTGTTGCTGGCCTTGAGGGTCGGTGAGAGAATTCACACTTATTACTAAAAGTAAAGCTTTAATGCCGGAGTCACATAAAAGGGTTTTATCGCAGCCCATTCCCTTCCGAAAAATCAAATTTTTTTTTTGCTTTTTAAATAAATTATGATCTATGAACTTCCCACGAGACTTAAAATTAATAAAAAACCTTTAATTTGGGAATTCAAGACTCAGGTAAAAATAATATGTATTATATAGGTACTGGATGGTAATACGCATCGAAAATATATTCGTGACACCGCCGCACCGCACTGTCGTTCAATATGACGAAAGTCATGGTAAAAATCCACTGTTTTGTTTGACTATTTTGTTTTTATAAGAAGGTTTTTTAATCAGCCAAGTATTTTATTTGGACTTAGTTGGGTTATTGATTCAAAATAGATTTTAACGGTCTTTAAGTCCTATAATTTTATTTTTGTTTTCTGAAAAGACACACCGGCAAAATTTTATTTAATAAAAAGTTTGATTTAAAGAGCTCTTCAAGCTGTACAAATTTTGATAAATGGAGTAAGTTCCCAAAAAAACTTTGTACGTATAAATCACGTAGAAAACCGTTTGTCATCGCCTGAATTTTATATTTAAAAAAATCTGCCTTCTTTCATGCCCCTTTTTGATTAAATACCTTTTTACTCTTTAACCAACAGACAGAAAATTAAAATTTTGAAAACAGGCATCTTAGTTGTTTAGTTGAAAATTTTTGAATTCCGCCCACTAAACGCCCACTTTTTTTGTTTATTTGAGTTAGAATCCTGAATTTCCGTTCAGTTCACTCAAACGTTAGGGAACCATGTTATAATTACTTGAGAATTTCATTTAAGCAAGATTCAATGGTTTATTCGTTCAAAAGTTGTATGATTTTGTAACGTAGTCTATTTGGACCATTATGTACTTTTTCAATAGTATCTACTTAAATAAGCTGCTTAAGGTTTTAAGGCATTTTTTTTTTATTTCAATATTTTTTTTTTCTTGTTATTGCAGGGAGGAATGTACATTTTTCAAATTCTGGACTCATATGCTGTTAGTGGTTTTTGTCTACTCTGGTTGATTTTCTTTGAATGTGTTTCAATTTCATGGTTCTATGGCGTTGATCGTTTCTATGATGGCATCAAGGATATGATTGGATATTATCCAATAGGTTGGTGGAAGTTCTGCTGGTGTTTTACAACTCCGATGATTTGCTTCGTAAGTTCAAATTAGAAATCGGCAATCGAAAAAAATGTCTACAACTATATCATTAAAATTAAAATTCCAGGGTGTATTTATATTTAATTTGGTTCAATGGACTCCAGTTAAATATTTAGGCTATAGCTACCCACTTTGGGCTCAGGCCTTTGGATGGTTTACAGCATTATCATCAATGCTTTATATTCCTGCATATATGATTTGGCTTTGGAATAAAACACCTGGAGACAAAGAAACTGTAAGTACCTACTTATCAATTTGTTTTTTATTAATGATACAAATTTCGTCTTCCAACAGAAAATTGGACTTATCGTTAGAATAGCCGATGATGTTAAGAGCCTTCGAGCAAAAATGCAACAAGAAAGTGCAAAACAAATGGAAGATATGTATTCATTGTAAAAAAAAAAACAAAAAAGATTTTCTTATATAGGATTTTATCAATTTAGAGAAGCGAAAAAGCAAAATTTATTTATTCGAGCACAAAACTAAACGAATTTTTACAAAAAAAAAACAAAAATAAAATAAATAATTCTAAAATACTAAGCAGTAAGCATATACTTTACATGAATTAAAAACAATATAAAAAATAAATAAATATGCACAAGTCATGCAGTTTTATAAACGCCAAATTTAATATAAGTTTAAAATAAAACAAACAAAACATTAAAAAAACAACATAATATGCTTTGATATTTTTACTTATGATGAAAGATTCCTAATACTTAACGTAAGATTATATTGTGGAAGTATTCTAATAAAATTTTAAAACAAAAAATAAAATAAAATGATATGTAATGTTTTTTTTTTTATTTTTAAATTTAAAACCTTAACAGATCAAAATTTAAAAAAATTTGTCTTTTTAGAAAAATTAAATTTCTACTTTTTTGAAAGAAAGATTTTGAATGCCCTTTCCCTCCCCGCTCATCTTCGATCCAAGTTCATTATGAAGACGTTGCCCAACCCGGATTGACTAAAGGCGTCTCAACAATGGCTTGTGGATTATGATCACTCCAAATACGACAATTTTGCTTATTAACTGAACAAAATTTTCTTGTGAAAATCGGGATCGTTGGCCATCTCGTTTTGGTAATTAATTTGCACGATTTGCAAACGTTGTTCAGGAGTAAGTCTATTCATTATGAAATGGCAAACCAAACCGAGCGTAAATCAAGTGACAGCTGTCAAAAAGACCAACTCCGAAAAAAGTATTGCCAGATTGAAAACCACACGTCTAAAAAAAACACCCTTTAGTTCAAAAAAGATGAAAAATTGAAAAACACCCGATTTGCGTTCTTTTAAATGCTTATATCTTTAGATCCAATGTTCGGATTTTCAAAATTCAAAATTAAAATTAAAGTCAGAATGAAAGGCTTGTAACTACAAGCTACAGAAAAATTTTCAAAACCGTTCAAAATTTCATACTAAAAACGAAAAATCGATAACAGTGTCATTGTGTGGGTGCGGTTTCATTTAAAATGCATTGGGCAACTAACAAATGCTCACCCTTGTGGAGGAAATCTCTCAGTGCAGCTTGTAGGATGAAAGAGAAAAAGCCCTGAAGTCAGTTCTCTAGATATTATATTTACTTTATGGTTCTGAGAGGGATCAAGAAGGAACTCAATCTGACGAGCGTGAGGCAGGGCATGCATGCCAGAACTGACCCAGACGACAAAGAGAATTCTGCAATGTTTTTCACGGGTTACTGCCTCTTGTGAGGGATTGACAAATCCTTCAAGAGCTTATATCTTGTTCTTCTCATCTTAGCCATTCGAGTTCGACCAATAACACGCACACAGGAATGGTTGGCAGTTGTAAGTCACTGTAGGCCCTGGTTTTACTTACATGTGCTGTCGCGCCACTCAATTTGCTTTGGTTAGAACAAAATCTCTTCATTACTTGTCAAAGCGTGGCGTTTTGGTTAGTATGATAGTACTTTCACGCCGAAGGTCTTGGTATTAAATTCCAGTATATGTCAAACTTCAGTTGCACAGGAACTTCCTCTTGAGAACAATCTTTCAAAAGTATATAACTTGTCATGAAAAAGTGCCCTTCACATTAGCCGTTTGAATTAGGCAATAAATTGCAGGTCCCCTTTATTCCTCCAGAAATGCACAAACAAATAAAAACAGATAATTGTGACATCACAACGAAGTTAGCAAATTATCCCTTTGGGGATTTTACTTTTTGCTCGCGATATTAATTTTTATTAACATTAATTTTTTCACTTAAATTCCTATCACTAATATAGTTTTACCTTTTATCCCAATAATTACAGAGGATGTAAAACTTCGTTATAATAACACAAAACTCAGTTCATTGTCTTACCTTTTTTTCAAAATCGTTACAAATCCAAAGTATGTCTTTATATAGGTGATATGTAAAATTGAAAAAAATGTGTTGGGTTTAATAAACACAAAAGAATGGCAAAAAAAAAACAAGTCCCATCAAAATAATATTGGTTGCTTAATCTAAATTTACTCCAGAATGTTTGCTTATGCACCTAAACGTGACTTTGCATAAGCTACTTGCTACATCAAAATAGGATTAAAAACAATAATAACAACAACAACAAAAAACTCCTGTAATACCTGAAAACAGAGAAAATTTTATTTAGTGACGCGCGTGACACACAGAATGCTCTAAATAATATGTATATCCAGTGTATGTGTATCTCTCATATGCGGTGTGTTTTATAAGTCGCACTTCAATATACGAGTAGGACGTGCAGTTTGACATTTTTAAAGAATTTTATGGAGGAATTAAATTACCTATGTCTATGGTAGGTACTCAATACGATATTTTTTTTTTCCTTTCAATACATCAAACAAATATTGTAATAATAATACAAAATGAGAATTATTTCTCTATCTAGATGAATGTCTGTTTTTTGTACGCTCATTTGTGTTGAAAAATATTGAATAACACTCAATTTACTGAGGTGTTTGGAACCATAATAACTATTGTAGAAATAACAAATAATTTTTCGTATACGAAATTAAAATTACTAATTAGTGATTACTTACCCGTAAGTTCATAATAGTTCGCTCAGTGTCTTAAAAAATTACTCTAGACATGCCAATTTATAACAGTTTTGATTTTTAGAGTCATGTTTATGCGGCCCCGCAGGTCCAATCCGTCCTCTGCCGGTGGGCATATTTCGCCCACACAAGGTCTTTTTTCAGGGAGCGTATCGGAATCCCGGTTTTTAAAATCCCGTTTTTCGAAAATCCCGAAAAAAAGTTTTAAAATCCCGTCTACAAATACCGTTTTTTTTTAAATCCCGTCTTCTAAAATCCCGCTTATTCATAACCCCAATGTATTAAAATCCCGCTTTTTAAAATCCCGCCAAATACCGCCAATCCCGTTTTTCGCTATTCATTTGTGTATTAAACTTGGTTCCTTATGAACGCATTCCCATTTTTTTTGGAACTAACTCCGCACTACCAAATCCTATAGTGTGCCCAGCAGGGGGGTTGCAGGGGAGCAGCATGCCCCCCCCATACATACCTCACTGTTTATTAAAATCGTTGGAACATAGTTCATAATGAACTAAGTCCCAAATGAACTAACTCCCAAATTTATGAACTAAGTCCCAACGAAATTTTGGTGGGAGTTTAAATAAGTAGTTTTAACTGCCAAAGCGGGATAATAAGAAACGGGATTATAAAAAACGGTATTATAAGAGACAGGATTATAGAAAGCGGGATCTTGAAAAAGCGGGATTTTAAAAAACAGGATTATAAAAACAGGATTATAAAAAGCGGGATTTTAAAACCGGGATTTTAAAAAACGGGATTATAAAAAGCGGGATATCGAACCCAACCCTTTTTTTTCAATCTATTGAATATTTCATTTTTTAATATTACATCATACGTGTT
The DNA here is from genome assembly GCA_929447395.1 of Epistrophe grossulariae. NCBI lineage: Eukaryota > Metazoa > Arthropoda > Insecta > Diptera > Syrphidae > Epistrophe > Epistrophe grossulariae. The sequence continues at coordinate 8,423,151 of OV839570.1, forward strand.
ATAGAAGTTCATAACCTTAATTTTAGGACTGGACTGGAGAAAATGCAAATTTATAACAGTTATAAAAGTTTTTCGTCATCAAAATAACAAAATAAGTTATACAAATTCAATTTTAAGGGCGAGACTTGATAAATGCAAATTTACAACAGTTATGTATAACAGTTTTTAAAGTGTGCGTGCATTGAAGGGCATCGTGCGATAAAAAAAAAAAAAACTCTGGGTGCCCGAAGTATGTCACCAGGACCCATGTTCTGTAACTCGGCGATAACTTTTCGCGGCGAGAAACGGCGAAAAATGGAACAAAACCCATAGGATTCCTATGAGTTTTGTTCCATTTTTGTTCCATTTTTCGCTGTTTCTCGCCGCGAAAATTTATCGCCGAGTTACAGAACATGGGTCCAGCTTCGAATAAATAAGAGGCATCAGCCACGACAGCTGTTTCAACAACTCCCAGATCTTCATCACGATTACTCTGGTCCAAGGAGACACACAATCGCTTAAAGTATCCACTTTATTAAGTTAAAGAGCTCCTTTTCGTTTTTTTTATCTAAAATAGAGTGAAATAAAATTTAAACAATTACATTTGTTTATACATATTTTATATTATTATTTATTATGTTTCGTTCTGTTTGATTTATTCAGCTGTCAATATTAGGCATGTTTCACAAAAGTTTGGTGACGTTTTGTTAAACAGGTTCTTTAGTTATAGAAGAGTTGTTTAAAATTAAGAAACATTTAAACAAGAATTTTTAAATAAAGGACTGCTTTCTAGTTTTCTTTCGGGTTTATTGCTTAAACGAGAATTGTTTTAAATTTTGCGCCTATAACAAAATAGCAACTTTCTGATTTAAAAGCAATCAAAAAACCATACAAAAATAATTTAATTTTTACAAATGTGTCAGTCACAAGATAGAGAATTCCGTTATTTTATATTTCAACAACCGATCCTCGTAAGAAGTCGCGGACTTAAGTACTCAATTGAGAGCATGGTACAAAAAAAATTATTTTCTATAACATTTTTTATGAAACTCGATATTTGCAAATTTCAAAAGTCGACTGATATGGTTGGCTTGAAAAGCTTATAATCGCAAAGGGTTGATAAATAATTATAAAAAAAAAATAAGGATTGCACTCGAAGCATATATTATGTAAGTTGATTTTAATCCAACCAAAAGCTGGGAGATTTATTCACTCCCAGCACCCTTTGTCACTTGTTGTTGGCGCTTCTTATATATTCACCGTACTAAGGTCTTAGGTCTTATGGATTCCACTTGAAGCCCCAAGTGGGTTTTAATCCACTCGAAGACGGAGGTTTTATTTACTCCCAGCGCACTTAATCGATCGTTGCTGGTGCTTTTTATGTTCTCCGTAATTTTTGAATTATTTAATTTGTATCTTTTTTAAAATAATTGATAATTGTTGTAAGAAAAACTAATTATAAAATTTATATAAAGATGTTTACAAAAAATTATATAGCTTATGTTATATCACATTTAGAATCCCCAAGCATTGGTGTCTACACATTCTACTCTTTTGAAAATAAATTATTATAGGCCAAGGAAGAGTATATTCTCGGATTTATCATTAAGATTACGAGACTAAAAGTTCCTGTAAGATCTTTCTGTAAGGAAAGGAATACAGTTTTGTCTAAAAGGATTTATGTTCTAGCTTGTAGAATTATTAAATCATCCGTAAAATGATTACGACATCCTAGTATAAGGTTATGTATAAGTATATTTGTATATTGAACATAATTCTGAAGAAGATGCTATTTCGTCATCTTACTGCAATCAAGCTTAACTGTAGTATTGTCTCAAACTATCTTCGAAGATACCTTCTTTGATCTTAGAAGTGATATTGTCCCGACATTGCAATTTGAAACGTATATTCGTTTGCGTTCGAACAGAATGCAGCTCGTTTGACATCAACAAAACTTTGTATACAAGACGCGGCAAAAATTGTCGCTCTGCGATTTAAACGTTAATGTGCTCTTAGTTTAAGACTTATTTACAGTACATGTGCCTCAATTCCTAAACCAACATATTTCTCAAATGCAACCAACATTTTTTTTTTTTTTTTTTCAAAAAAGTAAAAAAAAAACATCCATCAAAGTCGAACCATTCGGTATAAAAATAATACATTTTGTTCCACTATGCGCCAACGAACATCAACAACGTTACCTCTAACAGTCGATTAGTTAAATTTGTTATCGAAGACAAAAAAAAAACCGCCTCCAATAAATTATCGTGCGTGTTTGTGTATCTTATAGCGAAATTAGTACCTACCTAATTAAGTTCTAAAAATATGTATGTATGTAGGTAGGTATAAACCTTTTCCATTAAAATTTATTTGTATATCCGAAGAAAATCCAAACATTCTTATCTGATTGATCATCTTAGGTATTTCCGATTATAAGAAGAAATAAAACAACAGCAAAAATAAAATAAACAATGTTTTTATATTTATACCTAACTAATAATAATTTCGAATGCAAATATCCAAAAGTGATGCAAGGGTTTTTTTCTTATTTTATTTTGTATATTTTGAATTTGAAATGAGAATTTACGTGGCAACTGCGATGTACCTAAATAAAACAACAACAACAACAAAAACATGTTCTTCCCCTAAAATGAGTTTTCCTGCAAAGTTTGAATGAAATTTTTTCTTACTCATCTAAGAGTCCATTAAAATTTATAGTATGAGGTAAGTAGGTAGGCGTAGGTGTATTCAATTTCTGTTTGTGTTTTGTGTATAGAAAATTCCATATTTATGAATGAGCAATAGAACTCAAAGGAAATTTACAAAAAAAATAGAAAAAGAGTGCAGTTTACGATTTATAAAACTTCACTCGAGTTATTGTTTCGCAACACAAACATCAACAATCAACATCCCATGCTTCCTCTTTCTTGTTCTTTTTTTTACTTTTAGCTCCTCTATAGGACAAGTATTGGTGTTGTGATGTAAAAAAATAAATTCGAGGTATTAATTAAAAAAATTGCTCTTAAAACATGCTCTACATGTGGAAATCTTCAAAAGACGCTATGGTAATAATTGCTACAAAGTAGTGTGGGACTTGTACCGCACTAAAACCACCGGAAATCAGAAACAATGGTCGCGTTCGAGTAAAATTTAAAAGCAATCCGGATTGGTTGGTGTTGTTGTAATCCTATAGGAAAAAACACTTGATGAACAAACCAGCTGTTTTCCTAAATAAATCTGAAAGTTAGGATACCTTTTTTTCTGATTTTTGTGAAAAAAAAACAGCTGACATCTGGAATGATGTCAGCTGATTTTCAGCGTCTAGTCTCTCACTTTCTGTGGCAATGGATTAAAGAACACTCGGGATTTCTAGTTTGTGGTTTTTTTTACATAGACCAGACAAACCTATCCAATCCGGTTTTTGTCGTTCGAAAACTTATCTGATGCAAAACGATCTTAGATACCCTATCGGTCTATCATTCGAACGCGGCCAATCTATTAAAGATCGACAAAAGTTTAAAGTTTTCATACATTCATATTGCTTTTAGACCATCAGTTCCTGAGGATTGGTTCTTCTTAGTCTCTGAATATTGTCTCGTACATTTAAGACAGTCTCAATTTCGGAGTTAGAATGACTTTGCAGTCGTTTATTGTGTGATACAGCGTGTTTTCTTACCACTTCTGTAACCATTTTAATTTTTTGTTGGTTTCAGCATTTGTTTTCTCCCCAGAGTTAGAGGCCAAACGCGTTTCGGTTTGATAAATATTGTAACATTAATAATCTTTTTGTTTTTAAAGTTTATACGAGTGAATTTTGTTTCATTTAGTTTCATATGCCATTGTTGCGTCCAATCTCTTAATTTATCGGTTGCATTTTGAAAATTTTTGTGTGGCATTTACAATGCATTTATCAGGCACTAAAATCATCTGCTGTTGGTCCTCTCTTCCTTGTAGTACACCGGCTTCTATTTTATTAATTTCAAAATACTCTTGCTCGTACCGTTCTAAATAGTCGATCGGTAACATAGGATTTCTCAGAACTGCCTTGTCCAGCAGTTTGTACTCAAGTCCTAAATGTCGAACGTTGTCAAAGGCTTTAGCAACAAATAGAGTAATATTACTTGTTTTTTTAGAAAAAACATAATTCGATTTACTTGGTTTCGGGATTAGTTTTCTTTCTTTAATTATTTTCCTAAACCTTTTCAAGGAGCAGTTTTTTCGAAAACTTTTGCCATAATATGGCATAAGCGAATTTGACCTGTTGGTGACTTAGCTTCTTCAGGAATAACAATGACTTCTATAATTTTCCAATGATGTGGCATGCGTTTTTTATATTATTAGAGTTTTTTGAGAAAAAAAAAAAGGAAGTCTGAGAAAAAGCACTCGGCAAATGCGCCATACTGAATGAAGCGAAAATACCTATGGAGAAACAGATAAAATCGAATTGAAATAACGGACGATAACTTTGTTCAAGCTATATTTTTTGAGGAAATTTCTTTGATTTCAGATTTTGATAATTAACTTGCATCCGTCAGAGAAATAAGTAATAAAACGTGGAAAAACAACTCTCATATTTTCACAATTCGACGATTTTGAATTTCTCAAAAATTAAAATATTAAAACTGTATTTTAAACTAATAAACTTTGAATTTCCTTATACTTATGTTCCTAAACAATTTTTCATGAAAATGGCTTTAACAATTTTGATTAAACTTCTTTGTCAAACAATTGGTGCAAAATAATTCAAATAATACATTTTTTTTCACCTAAATTACAATTTAAGCCTATACAAGCTTTATTTTTCTATTTTATAACCTTTGTACTTTAAGAACAGATACGTGCAACCAAGTCGTGGGTTTTATTTATGTTGGTAATAGCTCAAGGCAGAGGCATCATATTTGAGATGTTTGTTACACAATTTTTCTCTGAGTTGAACTCACTCACTCGCCCAGCAAAGCAATGTACAATTTTGTTTGGCATTGCTGTGGCAGGGTTTCGCCTACATGTTTTTTTTTTAGTTTTTTTTTAGAATTACTATCGATTTTATGTTATACAAGATAATAATATACAATTAATTATTAATAATAAAAGATGTGGTTTTGCATGCGTATAAAGGCTTAAAAATAAACCAGTCCACTGCACCGGTGAGCATACTTTTTCCTGTTACGACATAAAAAAATTGCGTTTGAGGCTTTTGGATTATTCAAGTAAAGCTGTCTTTTTTTGTTATTTTTTTTTGTTGCAAATTGTGCGAACTTTTTAATGGCGAAAAACTGTTATAAATTGGCAAAACAAAAAGCTCAAATCAAAAATTTCTTAAATTTCAATCATTTTATTCTATCATCATCTTCATATAACAACAGTAAACAAAAATTTATCTCAAGCAAGCATGAGATTCACCTTGCTTAATTGTGAATTATTTTTCAAATATGCATTTGTTATGCGATTTTTTACTTTCAAATATTCATAGTTCTTGATTTGTGGATGTTTTGGATTTTTCAACTTAATGTCTTATATTCTTATATTAAAAAAATTCACCGAAAATTCAAATATCTGTCATCTTACTTATAAAAATTAAATAAATACTTTTGGTTGTGCGGTATAGAACACCAGGTCTAGTGACTTAAAACTTTCAATATTTCTGTGTGCGTTTTATTGACAGGTATGGAACCTATAATTTTCTTCCAAATCAGAATGGTTAAGATGAGAAGCACTTTTTAATGACAAGAGATTATTACTCTTAGAGGATTTATCAATTTCTCTGACGTACTGTCAAATACAGAGATTTTTTTTAAACGAACTACACGAATGTGGAATGTTTTACCTTACTCAATTTTTCCCTCGTTTTGATATTGAGAAATTCAAAACCAATGTGCATCGGTATCTCCTTTTGAATCCTATCCTATTTTTCCAACCTTCTCACTGTGTTCTTACATTTTAAGGGTAGTCATAACCCCTTGAGTCTATTATAAAAAAAAAAGCAGTACAAGTGAAAAACATTTCTGTAATTTCTTTATATATATCCAATTTACCCCCCTTTATCATCTTTAAAATTGGAATTAACAAAAAAAATCTGTTTAAATGTGGGAACACCTTCACAAAAAATACATTTCATTTGCCTTTGTATTGCATTAGGTACATATATTTATATACCTACGACTTACCATATAAACCTGTGCACAGTCATGACAATCATAATATGAATGAATAAGGCAGTTGTGTGAGTCATCGAAATTTCCATTTATAAATTCAATTATTAATCCTCATGCTCCTCTTACCGTATGAGCAGTTTCTTTCCTCATGTTTCTTTTGGTTTTTCTATATTTTATCCTTAGAATAAGAAGATAAGGAAGAGGTGCATATCACATATACAGTGTATGTGAGTGAAGCACAAAATTAAAAAAAAAACAAAAAGGTGCCTATCTGTCATTTTGCCGATCTAAAGGAAAGTCTTTCGAGATTTTCAATCGTTATAATAGTGTAAAAAGATAATTAAACTAAATAAAAATTGAAATAAAAGTGAAAACTTGCAATACTTTATTAAAAAAAATATAAAACAACATGCGGTGTTGTGTCAAATTGTGTAAAACAACCTATAATATGAAGTTAACAATTTTTTCATTTCACGGGCTGATCGTGTCTCAAATTCCACATAAATCAATGTGAAGTGATGTTTTTTATGTAAATACATTATCGTAGAATACTTTTAAATTGATATTTCATAGGATTTTTCTATAAAAAAAGGCAAATTTGTTGAAAATACAAATATACTTTGAAACGTGATATGTCAGGTGCCTATCTGTCAAAATTTAAATTCTCGCCCAGGGTCGAATTAGCTTTTATTGGTGATGGCAAGGCGCTAAAATACATTGAACGCCCGTAGTGCAAAGTAATTTTACTTACTTTATGTGGAATATGAGTCACAGCTTACCTGTGAAATTAACAAAAGTTGCCTTCCCTGTGTGAATGCATCTGTGTTTGTGTAACTCACACTATTTTGAAAAATGCTTCACTTTTTCCTCGATATGCCCGTTCCTCTATTTCTTTATTTTTATTCTCTCCCGAAATATGAGAATGGCAACTCTAGACTCGAATGTGGTTTCGCCCAACGCAATCTGCTCGATGCTTCACTCATAATTATCACAGATGCTACATGTTAGTTTATTTTCAAACTTTGACTAAACTGGCAGTGGTTGCGGCCACGGCGGTGTGTGTATGTGTAACAAATGTGTAAGACTCGTAAAATCTCGCAACAAAACAGACGACAAGTTGCAATGTAAAATTAATTAAAAAGTGTTTAAAACAAAAACAAAAAATAAAATGTACTAGTTAACTGTTTATAACAAATTCTACTGAGCTGCTAATTTGTGTAATTTCATGTTTTTTTTTTGTTATAAAATGATATAAAAATATAGTCATTTTTATTTATATTATTCACTAGTAATGACCCTTACATTGTGGTAATTATTTTAAGAAAATAAATACAAAAACAGAAGAACACGGAGCTTGAAGTTGATAATTAAGATACAAGATACAACATTTTTGTATACCCAGTTTATGAGTTAACTAAAAAAAACAACAACAAAAAAACAGACATTAACAACTCATTATCATTAATAATACCGCCAAGTTATTCAAGAGACGGTTTCACTCATATAAAAACAAAAAAAAGTTAATATATTCCTTAGGATATTAATTATTATTTTTTTGTCTTTTTATTATCTGGGCCAACTGGCATAGACCACATTTTTGGGCTCTTTTGGTTATACAAAAAAAAAAACATTTCCGTGCGATGTCTTGCCGCCAAAAAAATTCAAACTGTTTATTGAAAGCATGTGTAAGATCTCTCAATGGTCTGAATCAAATATGATAAAATATCTTCGAATATCCAAAACAGTTGGTGCAGTATTTTTTTGAGATAAAAATTATACAAAAGTTTAAAAAAAAATACAAACCGGAAACACATCGTTTATGCGGTGGCAAAACGGCGACGAAAAGGCGGCGGTGGCAGCAGCGAAGCCTGTGGCATTTCTAAGAACAAAAATGACTCCAAAACAATCATCATCGTCGTTATTTAAAATAAAAAACCTTATCGAATTGAGCAAAATCAAAAATTTTAAAACTAAAAAAATCAAACAACGAAAAAAATATCATCATAATCATCGTTTGTTTCTTAATTATTCGTTATTTTATTCTTCGTTATTAAATCATAATCATCATCGAAAACATCGTAAATATCATCCCAGATTCCAGACTCAATTCAAATATAAATTATTACAAACGAACCAAAAAATAATAGACTCATCGCATATGTCCACTTTGACATCTGCATCATCCGATGGTATACCATTAGTACAAGAAATTATAACTACATTGCAACTGTCATCTGTCACATTATCAACTAGTTCTTTTAAAATGCCACTTACTATTGTTTTATTCCTATCAATGTTAATTACCAGTCACATTGCCAATTGCCAAGCGATCTATAATAATAATAATAATGAACAACGTGATAATACATATTTATTTCTTAGTTATTATAATAAAAATAATAATTTAAGTGTAAATAATATTTTAAATAATAAAAGTCTGATAGAAGATAGTAAAAGTACAATTGTTAATAATAATAATAGTAATAATAATATTAATATTAATAATAAAAATAATAATAATAACAATAATAATAATAAAATAATGAATGATGTAGAATCTACATCTTTGGACATTATCGATTATAAATTATGGCCAAGAAAAAGAAAAAGTCATCATCTGCAATCAATAGCTGAATACTTTAATATCACACCAAAAACTAATACATTACATCGAAAATATAAAACATATCATTATGACGATGATAAAAATAATAATAATAATAATCAAAATTCTTTCAATAGAAATAGCTTTTTATTAAATATTAATATAACAAATCAAACAATGAACCCAATCAGTCTTAATGATGATGATGATAATAACGAACAGTTAATTAAGATCGTTATGGACGGATTGGGATTGAGAACATTACCGGATTTTAATAAGGTAAGTTATAATGTTAGCTATCTTAAATTAAACTTAGTTTAAAATAGAGTTATAAATGTCCGTCAACTTCGATTAATAATCGTAAATGTGTTTTTGTGCAAGAATAGAAAATTGTCGCACTTTTTTTCTTTTTCTTTTAAAGATCTTCTCAAAAAAACGGTAAAATTAACAGAAAAAGGAATACGTAAATAATTGTCGTAAATTTATAGTAAATTTGTTGTAAAATCCTCTTGAAAAAAAAAAATTGGTCGCGCTTGTTTTTTTTTTTTAATAAGCCCTGGTAATGTAATTTGAAATTGAAGATAGCATTACCACCCTTCAAAAATAGTAAAATGAACTCAAAACAGAAAAAGGAATATTTTAATAAGTCTCGTACCTACATTTTTCGTAAAATTTTCGAGAAAAAAAAAAACTGTCGTGCTTTTTTTTTCTTAAATGTTAGCTTCATATGTATCTTAAATTAAACTTAATATAAAGTAGAACAAATGTACGCAAACTTACCACTTTACTACTTCAAAATTTTAAGATTCTAATAATTTTAATAACAGTCGTGAATTAGTCGTACATTTTTTGGGAAAACAAAAACTGTCGCGCTTATTTTTGTTTTAAATAACCTTTAAAAAAAACGGTAAAATTAACTCGAAACAGAAAAAGGAATATTTAAATAACTGTCGTAAAATTTTCGTGAAAGAAAAAAATAGTCGCGCTTGATTTTATGTCGTAAATTTAAAATTGTCTTTAAATAACCCCCGGTATTGCTTACTTGAAGCATTATCACCTCCTAAAAAGGGTTAAATGAACCTTAAACATAAGAAGGTAAATAACTGTCGTAAAAAAAAACTAAATTGTGACGCGAATTTGTTTAAACAATTGTTGCTAAACGTCACAACTTATTTAACCTTAACCCTCCTCCAACTTATTTTTCGTCCTCTTCCCCTCCGTTCCTTTTACTGGGTTGTGAGTGTGACATACAAAAATTATAAACATATGTACACAAAATAATTTATATTAAATTATTTTGTTTTGTTAATTTTAATGTTTTTAGTACATTGATATACATAATGAACAATACTTCACTCACACAAAAAAAACTTATTAAAGAAAAAAAGAGATTTAAAAATTAAACTATGAAAAAAATCATGAAATTCAATTTTTTGAACAAACTCCCAACCAAAAAAAAAGAATCAATTAGAAGAAAAAATTGTTGCAAGTTACATGAAGCTAATGTAGGTAATATAAATTAAGGAAAATAAGGTTTCCGATAACTTGGTTTACTTCCCAAAACTGACAATTTTTTTTACAAATTTTAGTTCAAAGTTCTGCCAAAGTTCATTTAAAAAAAAACTAAAATAAACCCCGGGCCGTACTCGTACAAGGTACCTACTGTTTTGTTCAAGAAAACTGTTGATATTGGAAAATACTCTAAGAATAGTAACGAACAGATTATCCAAAGAAAGAGTTAAAATCCTTGGAAGTTATAACCAAAGTTTTGTTTTCAAATAAAAAAAAACTATTGACAAACAGTCCGGAATGACATCTTGCTGACAAATTTTAGAACTTCAACATTTCAGAATTTAACAGTTAACATAGAGTGTAATGCGTCCTGCCTACAATTTATTATAGTTTTATACCTTAATGCCAGGCGCGCACATGCAACTAAACAGTTTGATTTCGATTTTGAGCATAATTGGCTTATATGGGAGTGCGCGCACATAAACTTGCGCGGACTCTCATATAAAAAGTTTAGTTGCATGTGCGCGCAGTAAAAAAATTGATTTTTTTTTCTTGGCGAATGGAACACAATTCATCAAATTGATTTTTTTTTTGTGGCATAGCTGTAAAATTTTCATTCAAACTTGTTGTCTTTTGAAAAGTGTATGCAATAAAATTCATAATAAGCTGCTTCTATTTTTCAATAGGATTTTATTTATTTAAACAATTTCAGCAAACTTTTCGCAAAACGAAAACCACATTTGTCAAGCTGACAGTTTGAATTTGTATTGGTGTTATTGGAGTAAAATGAGGGGTGAATCTGCCGAAAAATTTAGATTTGCAAATTTGATTTAAAATCAAAAATAAATCGATTTATTTTGCCCAATAAAAAGCAAAAAGAGGGGAAATTGTGTTTTTGACAGATCCAAATCAAAAATAAATTGATTTATTTTACCAATGGAAAACCCCATTAAGCTGCTTAGTACAGACGGACCTATACAGAACTACAGCCATTTTATAACTAACAAATCTGAAGATAGATGAAAGCATTACAATTGTTGCTTGCTATAATAAAACCTAATGTTAATCGGAAGCAAAAACAAACAAAAAAAAACAAATGGAGATTTGTGGCATAGATATAATCTCATCTCAACCTCAGTACATCGCTAATTTATTATTTAATCAAAGCACAGCTAGCAAGATTGGCCTTATTTCAAATTCAATTATCAATTCCATCTTCATGATGTATATATAAATGTATATAGAAAGAATTCTAAAAAGAAGCTCTCTCCAATCAAAGACAATAACTCAAAAATGCATCATGCGTCTAGTCTATATAGGCAGGTACCTATACACTATACAATATACATAGATAGGTACGAGTATTTTGTTCTTATTCGTTGTTCTTCAATTTGAGTTGCACTCAGTATATCTAAATATTTTACTAAAAGTTATTTTTTAAACAAACAAAACTAATCAAAATAAACGAATATCCAAAAATATCTTTAATCAAACGTAAGTATGTTTTTTTTTTTATCTAAAGCATCCGTTTCAAATATGAGCACATTTCTTATTTTAAAATAGACGAACAAGTTCAAATAAATAAAAGGCTGCTGGGGCATCATCATCATCATCATCATGACCATCAGTTTCAGTGGCGATAAGTTACAAATTATTTAAAGTTTGTTGGAATCTTTTACCTAGGTATTTAAGAAAATAGTTTAAAAATATAGAATGTTCAATGTAGGCGCTTAATTCAACAAACTACCTACACACATAGGCGCCCATACAATATTAAATGGACAAACGTGTCGTACGTACCTACTCATTACTTTTTGAGTTCAAGGCTTTAAAAGTGTTTCAAACTTGAAGATATAATTAGGTATTGGTTTATTAATAATAATAATAAATTAATATAAGGAAGAAAGTTTCAATAAACCATTTAATTTTTGTCTTAAAAAAAAACAACAACAATGTGCTTTCTTATTTGAGCTTTTATACAAGGTGGCGCAATACTCATCACCCTATCGGATATCATTTTTGCAAATGGCGGCAAATGTCAATTCGAACCAATTGTTTCGCGTTTTGTAGGACTAATTGATTCATGTCTTGTTGACGTGTATTTTGTACCTGTTTACTTCAAAAATGTCAAAGTAGAATTGACATTTGCCACCGGTCGACCAGGCATAAAGTTTGTTCGTGTACTTCTCGGACTTACCTGTCAAAATTGGAGGAGTGGGGGTGAAATTCTCTCAAAGAGAAGCAAAACTGTCCGAGAATACACGAACGCCTTAAACCAAAATATTTGCCAGTTTTTAAACGTCAACAAAAAGTAAACAAAAGCGAAAATGTAAACAAAGCAACAAAATTGAAATTTTCATGATAATTTCACATTAGGGGTATTCCCGATTCGATGCAAACTGGTCATGTATCATTGCAAAAGTGCAAAGTTTTTTTTTTACAATGGGGTTAGGGTATAGCAATTTTACACTTTTGCATTTTTGCAATGATACAAGACCAGCTGTATCGGATCGGGAATACCCCTATTCTTTATTAAATTTGATGATGAACAAACGTTGTAAGTATTTACAAATACAAAATACGACACTAAACAGGAACATCACGTAATTTTTTTTTAATAACCCCGAATTCTATGAAGAATTCAGAACTACATAAGACAGAATTGATAAAAAAAAACACTGAATTAAAGTACACTACACAAACAAAGTTTTTTAAATAATTTAATAATTTTTTTATTAAAAAGTCACTTCTTTTATTAAAATAATTAATTTTTGTAAGTTAACGAATTAAAAACTACATTTTTACTAAGACAAAACAAAAAGTAAAAAACAGCCATTTTGTAAATTTTTTGTTGTTCTCTGTCTTTCAAACTGGCTTCTGACACAACACAGCAATTACCAGTTTTTGCCCGAAGAAATTTCTCGGGTAAAAACTGTCAAGAAGGGGAAATTATTTTCTCTCTCATGAGCGCTCTCTCCTGCCAGAAACTACCCAAAATTTGCGTACGCGAACGCCTTCGGACTAAATCTGGTAAAAAATGGTAGTTTTGGGTAGTTTCTGGCGTGTAAGCGAACGGACCTATATATAGGTTGTTTCTATTTACTTACTGAAAACTGACACCAAGTGTGAAAACACTCTACCCGGAGACATCAGAGCACTTATCTCTCTCGAAGAACGCTTCATGAGATAAGAATAAATGATCTAGCCTTAGAATAAGAAGATAGTCCCCTTTCACACGAGGAAACTGAGTTTCCAGCAACTTTCAGTTTTTGGGTGAAAAGGGCACCAAGGAAGAGGATTGAACGGTCTACGATTGGTGCGAATTGAAAATTAAAAGAAAACGTCAAAAAATCTCCAGCAACTTGTTTCCTCGTGTGAAAGGGGACATAATGAAGAGGTGTATATCACATGTACAGTTTATATGCTTGAGCATATATTAGGCGTGTTTTTTTGCAAGCCCGGGGGAATTGGTTGAAAAATGACAGCGGAAATTAGCGACGCCATGACAGTAAAAACACATGGAGTTTTCATACAAACTATCGATAACATGTATGTAATTCATGCCGGTAAAACATTTTTTCTGTGCGCTTAAGTTAAGCCCCTTGAATTCTCTGGGATTAGTTGTTGTTGCATTTAACATGTTAATTGTTTAGCAAAAAAACACGGCTATTATATGGAGTGCTTGTTCCTATACCTAATGCATAGAAGTGCCTGAAGCCGTGATAGGCACTGTTCCACTTTCGGTGACCACTTAAGTTCAAATATCAGTCGTAGGTAATTTTCTTATATTTTTTCTTGTTTGTTATTATTTTTTTATATATTTTTAAATTGTTTTAAAGATATTTGTGACGAAAGTTATGGTCCTCTGCCCACGGAAAAAGTGCTATTGAATATTATTTTGATAAATGAGAACTTTAAGTGGTCACTGAAAGTTAAATAGCGCCCCCTATGAAAGCTTCAATTTGGAATGAAAACGAGCACTCCATGTAATATATCCTCTAAGAGTAAAGGTAGAACTATAATAGTCGGAAGATGTCGGAAGAAAATTCTCTCAGTTCACTTACTCATGGAGCGGTTGGTGAGCGCTCTTCACTTCCGAAAGCAAAAGTTAACGAAAATTGGTCGAAACGAAGCAAACCTCAATTATGGGCACGTCATATGAATTCGTACGACCACTTACGTCGGCATCCGACTATTATAGTTCTACCTTAAGTGTCGAAGTCAACCTACTCGTCAATCTTTTGTATTGTTTTACTGAATTAACTTTCGATGGAAATATAGAATAATATGATTATGAGACTATTTTTTTTATTTTTTACAAAAACCGTTAGCACATTAGTAGAACCGTTAAGCCGGAAGTCTGGGGTTCGATTCCCAGCCACCTAAAATAAAATATTAGTGTTTTTCACGGGTTACTGCCTCTTGCGAGGAATTGAAAAATCCTTCACGAGTATCTCTTATCATGAAAAAGTGCTTCTCACCTTACCCGTTCGGATTTGGAATGAAATTGTAGATTCTCTCCATCCCTGCTTATAACACAGACATATAATTGGTTGAGAGTTGACCCTGGTTCTATACGAGGTGTCGCGCCATCCAATTTATATTATTTATGTAAGCACCAATTTTAGTCCAAGTTTTAAACTTTTAACTGATGAAACTTTATATGCCTTGAGAGTACTTTGTTTTAAATAATTATATTATTTTTTTTAATCATTTCAGGCAAATATCAGCCAGCTTGAGTACGCTACAAAATATAACGAATACCTTGAACGAATACGTAAACGATCGATTCCAGATTTTGATAATATATTTGATCAATTTGACAATTATGACGATGCAAATACATCACTATCGTTATTATCGATTCGTCATAATTCTTCCGAAACAAAAATCTATCGAGAAAGAAGATCTCCAAAGACTGGCAGAAATAAGAACAAAACTACACCAACAAAATCGATTTTACTTAGATTTCCATTGGAAATAAGCAGTGATTTGAAGGCATCGGACATCGAAGAGGCCAATATAAGACTACTTTTGATAACTAGCCCAGCATTGGCAGCATCTAGACAATCTAAACGACGCCACAATCACAATCGTCAAAATCGTATAAACACGAAAAAGAAGAACTTTGGGGTTGACTTTAACCAAAATTACAATTCTACTTCAACCATTAAAGAAATCCAGAAATCATCGTCGAAAACGCATGCAAATGCAAGTAATGAACCGAGTCATTTTTTAAACATGAAAGTCTATCAGCTATTGGAGCCAAAGGGAAAAATTTGGATTGATGGAAGGAAAATAGAGGTGAAATTCGATCGCAACAAAATGGATGAATCTACTAGTCAGTGGCTTCAGTTTGACGTAACAAAAGCCGTCGAAGAATGGTTAGTTAATAAAAAGCTAAATTTGGGTCTAGAAATTCAATGCGACAACTGCCAGCGCAATGGAGCACGAATAATCGATGATCTATCGGGGGATAGTGAAGAAGATGACGATTCTAGTACGTTTGAAAAATATGACCTAGCTCCAGTGCTAAATATAATTGGACGCCTTGGAACACATCGCGAGAAACGTTCGAAACATTATCACAATCAAATGACGGAAAAACCGAAGAAAAAAAACCACAAGAGCAATTGTTACAAAGATAACCAAAGGTGTTGTCGGCATTCCATGGAAGTTGTATTCAAAGAAATCAAAGGTTTTGAGTTTATTATTCAACCGAAGGTATTCGATGCTGGTTTTTGTCGGGGCCGTTGCCCGCCTCGCTATAATCCGGCCCACCATCATGCCTTATTGCAAAGCCTTATTTGGAAACAGGATAGAAAGAAAGTGCCCCGCCCGTGTTGTGCCCCGTCGAAGCTTATTGAACTCGAAGTATTACATGTAGATGAAAAAGACAACGAGAAATTGAAGATCTCAACGTGGACTGATATGCGGGTATTAGAATGCGCTTGCTCCTAGTCAGCCTTTATACAGTTTTGAGTATTTTTTTTATTATAAACAAAACAAAAATTAGGTATTATTAAGCTATTGAAATGTATTTATTTATTATATTCTCCGTCCTTAAGCTATAAATAAAGTTGTTTTTTTTTTTTATTTATTTAAATGTTTCAATCATATAGGAGCTTAAATTAATGATTCTTATTAATGCGATAGTTCGCTTAAGATTTATTATTTATCTAATGCTTTAGGATGCTAATTAAGTCGGCAGAGATTTTTGCATGCAAAAACAACACGATGAGTATAAAACTATATGAGTAAGTTGTCTGTTGAGTGGGTGATGGCTTAAAACCCAGTTTACAACAGGCGAAAAAAAAATTAAATTAAGGGCAACGTCTGAAAAGCATCGTAAACGACTTAAACGTCTTAAAGTTTACGACGTCGGAAACGAAGTGTCAAAATTTGTATTGGAAATCTTTTCAAACAAATCTTAAACTTTAAGACACAAATTTATGTGTTAAACGAAGATGGTAAACATCGTAAACATGGTAAACTCTTGTAACCTTAGAAGAAAAGAAAAAAAGAGGAACGGGCATTTCGAGGAAAAATGAGGTTTTTTTCAAAATTGTGTGAGTTACACAAACACAAATGCATTCACACGTGCACTTATGTATGTATGTGTTGTTCACAACGGTAAACATACTTACCATCATTTTTGCCAAATAACTCAAGAATTAATAGATCATTGAAAGCAATTTGTTCATACAACTGTATAAATATACTTTTTGGCTTACCTTGGGCATTTTTAAATTACGGATGACACATTTTACGAATGTTAAAATTAAATTAGGTTAGGTTAGGTTTATGTGGTTGTCAGCAGAACGCTGGACACACTTAGACCATTGGTTGGCCCATTGTGATACCACAGGAATCTAGGAAACTTTCTTCCTACTCGTTGAACCATTTAGAGCTTCTAACGAAGCGAGCGAGACTATTAATGTCATGACTTGCCAGATCACTAGGATCATTTTAGTAGAATTCTCCTAAGTGGAGCCTACCAGCCGTATCTATTAGATTTTCTTAAAACGTCTCTTAGAGGCCATTTAGTTAAGTTTGCTTAAATATTTAAATTGCCTTTAAATGATGTTACTTAAATTCTTATCTATAATCGTATTCCGATTGATACTCAACTAAACAACGATTGTGTCATGTATTCTAAGAATTGCATACTTTTAGGCTGTTATTGAAAGCTTCGAAAAAAATTCAAACAAAAAACAAGCTCATTAGCAAATGAAAAAGAGAAGCAACTGGATGGTATGTAGGCCAAAGCAAAAGAAATGAAACCGGACTCCATTTTGTTTTATGACGTGTTTTTATTTTCACAAATTTCTTTGGTTTTTTTCAGCTGTTTGATATAAATATATCTTTTTTATAATTATTATTCATACTTTCTTTAATTAGAACACAAAACTGAAAATTCTACCTACATACATATACAGAATACATATTATGTATATTATACATATTTCTCTAATAAATACACAAAAACAATTCTTTTGAGATCTCAAAATATATATTAAATGGCTTTAAGTTACCTCTAAACGCCCTGATTGGCGTTTAAGTTAAGAGGCCTTTAAGTCATGGTGCTTAAATGTGAAAATTGATTATAGATACCGATTTCACACTTAAGAGCTATTTAGAGGTATCTTAAAGTTAAGATGGCTTTAAAATTTCTTTATAGATACGGCTGTACGTCTTTAAGTAAGAGCAGGGCATGTATAGAGAAGGTGAGGAATCGATTCTTCCTCTTCTTCGTCCTGCAGAAGTCGTTAGAAAATACACCAAGCCTTGTTGCATGCTTGCCTATTAGACAGTGTCCAGTGATGACACCTATGATGGAGCCAATGTGCAGTCTGCTTAGAGATAACAAGTTCCTAGAGCGCTTCAGATCCAGCACAGGCCAGATCTGTTTTGTGGCCTGACATGTGGCAATATTACTCCACCTAAGATTTGTTCTCTCTATTGCATCTTGCTTTAGCATAAGTTTACAGGTAGCGATGGGTATACCAATATTTGTCCGATTTGACAGTATAGGTAGTAAAGTTCCACTTTTGGCGAGTTCGTCTGCTTTGCAATTGCCTGGAATGTCCTTATGACCCGGCACCCAGCAAAGGTGAATGTTGAACTGCTGTGCCATCTCCAAGAGAGATGATCGGCAATTAATGGCAGTTTTTGAATTTGTAGAGACAGAATCCAGAGATTTAATGGCTGCTTGGCTATCCGAGAAAATACGGATATCTGTGGTTGATATCACGTTTTCTTTGAGCCAAGACAGGCCTTTTTTTATCGCCAAAAGTTCCGCCTGGAACACGCTACAGTGATTGGGGAGACGGAAGGAGAGACTTAGTTTCAGCCTATCTGAGTATACACCTCCACCAACCCCGTCCTCAGTTTTAGAACCGTCAGTATAGTATAGATTCATCCTCCAGGAAAGCCAGGTCCTCCCAGAGAGATCTGGAAGGAATGGTAACCTAAAAGTTTTTATGGAACTGTAGCTGTGGGGTGGTGTAATCTGTGATACTTGGGAGTGATCTGAATGAGTTCAGAATGATCGAGTGGCCAATATCATTGTTGGACCATTGTGAGGAGGCTTTAAGACGTATAGCTGTGCTTGCCGCCGTTTGTTTGCAAAATATATCGAGAGGTGTGAGATGGAACAGAATATCCAATGCAGCGGCAGGGGTCGTACGGAGTACTCCACCCATGCATCGGCAAGCTGAAAGTTGGACCTTGCTTAGTTTTCCAAAATTTGTTGTTTTATCTAGAGCGGTCCACCATACTGACACACCGTATGTTAGGATCGGTCTTACTACCGAGGTATATAGCCAGTGAGCAATGCGGGGTTGGAGACCCCATTTATTGCCGATGGCCTTTTTACATGAGAAGAGTGCCACAGTGGCTTTTTTAACTCTTTCGTTTATATTAAGTTTCCAGCTTAATTTCTTGTCAAGAATAAGACCCAAACATTTTGCTTCATTCGAGAAAGTTAAAGGTACACCTTTGATGGTAGGAGGGTCTATATGGGGAATTTTGTATTTCCTAGAAAAGAGGACCAGATCAGTTTTGTGAGGGTTGACACCCAGTCCACAGCGATCTGCCCAGTTTGTTAGCTTATTTAGCGCGTTTTGTAAGAGTTCACTCAAGGTATTGGGATGTTTTCCTGATATGGCAATAGCAACGTCATCCGCATAAGCAATAACACTGTACCTCTCCTCCTCAAGGCAAATCAGGAGTTCATTAACGATCAAATTCCAGAGAAGGGGAGATAGGACACCGCCTTGCGGCGTACCTCTACTGACAAATCTTCTGGCAGAAAAGCCGCCCAGTTTTGAATTGATAACTCTGCTGGTCAGCATTTGATTAATCAATTCACCAAGCGAACTACTACTACTACTTTAAGATGACAGCGCAGATTCGATTGCAGATGTGTCGACGTTGTTAAAGGCGCCTTCAATATCTAGGAATGCGACCATAGTGTACTCTTTATGGTGGAGGGAGTGTTCGATGGTTGGCACTAGTGTGTGCAGAGCCGTATCTACTGATTTCCCTTTGCAGTAAGCATGTTGAGCTGAAGACAAGAGTCTTGAGTCAATGCTTGTTCTTAAGTGGATATCACTCAGTCGTTCAAAAGTTTTAAGAAGGAATGATGATAGTCTAATAGGTCTGAGATCTTTCGGATTTACATGGGAACATTTGCCGGCTTTGGGGATAAAAACAACTCTTACTTCTCTCCATAACAAGGGAATGTGAGCCATCTTCAAACAACCGATGAAAAGTACCTCCATGATTGGCACAATGATGTCAGAAGTCATCTGAAGTTCGGCTGGTAATTTACCGTCTGGCCCAGCTGACTTGTAAGGTGCAAAGCTATTGATAGCCCATTTTAGCTTGTCCCTTGTAATCAGACCGTGTGGATAAGTTAATATATTTCTGGACCTAACGTGGTCGCTATTATTAACAGTTTGGGAGCTACCTGGAAAATGAGTGTCTAGTAGCAGGTTGAGGGATTCTTCGTCTGAGTGGGTCCATGTGCCGTCAACGTTTTTTAAGAAACTGGGCATCACTGGATTAGTTGAGAGGATTTTTCGTAGTCTTGATGCTTCGGAGGTTTCTTCTATTTTAGTACATAAGGTCCTCCAAGAAGATCTTTTACATTTCCTCAATACTTTCTTATACATTTTTAGGAATTCCTTATATGAGTCCCAGTCTGAAGCTAATCTTGTGCTTTTTGCTCGATTGAATAGTTTAATACAACTTTTTCTAATCGGCTCGAGCCCTGAGTTCCACCAATGCGGTTTCTTTTTACCCCTTACGTGAGTAAGAGGGCAAGCGATTGACATTGAATTGTTAAGGGCTAGGGTGAGATCTTTGACTTTGTTATCAAGATCATTTATATTAGAGGGAGGGCTTAAAAGATTAGGTTTAACTAAACTTTCCAGCGCCATCCTATATTTTGGCCAGTCAGTTTTCCTATAATTTCGAAAAGTAAAATGGCTAGGGGATTCAACATCTAGACTAAATTGGATGTATCGGTGATCAGAGAAAGAATGTTCCTCAGATACTTTCCAATCTATAATCATATGATGAATGGTGTCGGAGACAAGAGTTATATCAAGAACTTCCTGTCGATTTCTGGTAACGAATGTAGGTTCATTTCCTATGTTACTTACTATGAGATTAGTACTTAAAATGAAATCAAAAAGAGATTCGCCTCTATCGTTGATATCAGTACTGCCCCATACTGTATGATGGGTGTTAGAATCACACCCAATTATGAGGCTGGCCTTCTGCCGTTCTGCTTCAGCAATGATTCTCTCCAGAGTACGACCAGGGAGAGGGCCAAGTTGGTCGTGGCCTAGATACGCCGATACCAGCCAGTACGATCCTTTGGACGAATCAAGTCTGGCAGCGGTGATATCTTTGTCGCTGAAGTTAGGGAGTAAGTATACATTAGTGCTACTTTTCACTAATATGCAGGATCTAGGTTCACCTTTATCCGGCACATATAGTGTGTAGTATCCAGGAGTCCTTAGTCCCTTCACCATGGATTTTACAATTCACGGCTCTTGGATAAGGACAATATCAACTGCGTGTCTGGTTAGACGGAGCAGAAGTGAGGCCGAAGCCTTGATGGAGTGTTGAAGGTTAATCTGGCCTAACTGCAGCATTTTGACTACAATTAGGAAGATCAATCTCCACCACGGCTTGGAGAGTTTTTAACTCATTTATAGTGGAAGGATCATGATGCACAGCCCTACCACTACTGAAATTAGGTATTTCTAATATTGTACTTCCCTCACTGCGTACTGCATTAGCCAGGGGGCCATGATTAGCCACAACCACCCTACTCATACACAACACAGGAGAAGCGGCAAACAGCGTTGACGCCGTGCTGCCGCCCGGTTTGGAAGATGAACCGGTCTTTATCAAGTCTGTCTGTTTAGTCTGTTTGTTTTCGTTCATTATTGTTCCCACGAGTAGCGAATAAAAGAGGTCCATCTGTACAGAGATTCGCATATACAGATAAGGCTAGTTAATCCGGAGGTCACCAGGTATCAGGATACTCCGTTAACGACTGAGCTATTTTTAAAATTGGGCCCCCAGCCTGGCTGATCATCGGCACGGGTCGTTTAACACCACTGATCCTGCCCAATTGGAGTTGGGAGAGGGGAGGAGGGTTGAGGTTAGGAACGTCAGACTGCTCCATCGCCGGACTGCCGAGAGAGGAAGTAAGGAATGTAGGACAGCCGACAGCGTCATCGCCGTACCGTACATAGGGAGGAAAGAACGATAGACAGCGTCATCGCCGTTCTGTCGAGAGGGGAGTGTTACTACACAGGGTGAGGGAATGTTGAACAGCGTCATCGCCGTGCCAACAAGGAGGGGTATGGGGGAGAAGTGGTATCGACGAACAGCTGCATCGCCGTGCCGTCGAGGGATAGGGAATAAAGGAAGGGTAGGGTGAGGGGATAGAGGAGCGACCTTTGGTTTCAGGACTCATCTGGAGATTAAATCTCAAGAATCTTTGACCTTACTCAGCTTCTACAACTCGACAAGTTCGACGCTCGGGTAGAAGAAATTAAATAAAATAAATATAAATAATAAATTAAATTTAAACATTCGTAAAATTTGCCATCCGCAATTTAAAAATGTCCAAAATAAGCCAAAAAAGTAAATTTATACAATTGTATGAGCAAATTGATTTCAATGAACTATTAATTCTTCAGTTATTTGGCGAAAATGTATGTTAATTGTTGTGATCAACATATAAATGCATGTGTGAATGCATTTTTCCTCGATATGCCCGTTCACCATGTTTACGATGTTTACCACCTTCGTTTAAGTCACAAATTTGTGTCTAAAGCCTAGTACGCTGCTGATGCGAAACGAAAACTTCCTGTGATCTCCAAACAGACAACGAAACGCTTGCGAAAACACAACGGAAAATATCCTTGGAGAGTTTCACTAAAGCTAAGTACAGACGATTGTTAGATCTTACAATATTGTCAGATCTGTCAGTGAAAAAACTGTTCACAATGTCTTACAATCGTCTGAACACACAATTTTGTCTGACAATATTGTCAGACACGTCATTGTCAGACGATAATCTGACAAAAAATTGTCAGGTATCTTACAATCGTCTGAACACACAATTTTTATCATTGTCAGTCGATTAGGACATTGTCAGACTCATTGGTCATTGTCAGATGTTTTAATTGAAAACATCTTACAATTGCTGACAATTTCTTCACTGTTCGAAATGTCAATGAGTTGGTTAAAGAGATAAGAAAATATCTGACAATCAAATTGGGAAGAAATCTACCAACCGTGTGAACGGACAATTTTTCTTTGTAAGAAATATGTCAACTGTCAGCTAGTTGTTAGCTATTGTCAGACCATTGACAGTTCTGACAATATTAGGTGTGTTTTATTCATTGCTGCATAGCCACCGCAGCACAAGTCTGAATAAAACGATCACTCACTCTATACGTTCATTTCAATAATTGAAAGCTCTATCGCCAGCACAGCCATATTTTTTTTTACTGACTTCTTTTTCGCCAGCAATCAAATTGTTTTTGTTTGCCAAGGGAAATTTTGCTGCGCTGGCTATGCAGTAATGAATAAAACACACCTATTGTAAGATCTGACAATCGTCTGTACTTAGCTTAATTCCAAAAACAAAATCAAACATTAACGCATAAAATCAGAGAAACCCATGATGTAAGAAAATGATGAACAAAAAAAAACACAAATAAATCACAAATGTAATTTTTCCGCACACAATAAAGACGCTGATTACACGAGTCTTTTTTCGTTCGTTTCGTCTTTCGTCTTTTTGGTTGCATGGTTATTTTTTTCATTCTTGAAGACTTTCGTTATTTTGAAGAAAAAAAATTTTGCGGTGGCTTTATTGGAAAATAAACAGTGGTTATAAATAAAAATGGTTTTTAATCACTTTTTGTTCATATTTTTAGCTTTTTTAAGTATAAAAACTGTTTTACAACACGAAATTAAAAGATTATAAGTTCTTCGCAAAATGCTTTCTTTTTAGAGATGAGCAGTTAAAATATTCCGTGAAAAATCGATGACAAAATTTATCGAACCTAAAAAATCGATGTTTTCTTCTCTCTTTTTAATTTTGGTAGTCAAATACGTTGAATTCACATCAAAATGTGTTTTTGACTTAGGGCCGTTTGTTCAGGGTGAATTAAATTTGTAATAAAGGTTCTGCTTGCATCGGCTGATTATCAAATTCGATGATTTACGTTTCAAATTAAAGATTCGAGATTTGAAGATTGAAGATCCTTTACCAAAGATGATTAGCTGGGAACCAACTGGCACTAAGACTAAATCAGTGCCTATGTTCTATAACTCTCGCATCGATAAAATTGTTCGATAAACGCTTAAAAATGGAACAAAACTCATCCTATTTGTTTCATTTTTCACCGTATTTCGACTAATTTTGGCGATTTGTAGAAAGAACACATAGACAACAATGGACGTTTTTGTGAAGTTTCATTCTTTGCATTCGATTTACAAAAACCATTTTATTTGCATTTTTTTTAATTTTTTGTAATCGATTTATTTTATTTTAAAATCGATACTTGAATATCGATCATTTTTCTATCAAATACGATTTTTGCTGACATCTGCTCACCGCTCATCTCTATTCGGTTGTCAAACCACAAACGTCAATGTTCAACCAGAAAAAATCTTCAAATTTTCATTCCTGCTTTCGTTACTTCATTCCCCCTACATTTCTACACCCCTCACCCAAGCTGTCAAAAAGACGAAAGACGAAACAACCGAAAAAAGTCTTCATGTAATCAGCGTCAAATAGTCTGTATAATTAATTCAGTGCTCTTACTCTTTGTATTAATTTCATTAATTGTATATTTTTACTTTCTTAAGCCTCAACTACATAAGCCAAAAAAGTGAAAAAGTGCAAAAGTGAAAATTTATAAAATGATTTTGTGATAGTTTTTCTGACTAGAAAACTTATAAAAATGATGCAGAAAGCTTAAATTTTGGTTTAAAAACAAATTTGTGTATTCTTTTTCACAAAACAACGGCGCTAGCGGTAAAAAAAATATTTTTACTTTTGTACTTCAGTACTTTTTGGCTTATGTAGTTAAGCCTTTATCCTATCTTCTTTTCCTTTTTTTTTATTGTATAAAACTTCGTATATACCGTCCTTGCGCGTCGTAAAGAAACCATATAACAGCTCTCCGAGCAAGAGCTTTCTAAGTAATATTTCGTTATTTAAAATTAAAGCCATGTTGGCAATTCCATTCATTATCTTAAGCGAGAGCCATACATTATAGCCTCCTATATAAAATGTCAAATTTTCATTAACCTAACCTTTGTATATAAACTCTATAGTAGTCCCATGGAGAGGAACGAACGACCCGACAGTGCCGATTCTGAAGCAAGAGAAAATTGAGAGTGGAGAGATTGGAGAGTTGAGAAAGAACAGATAATCAAAGATAGAGGAATAAAAAATAAGGTTAAAGAAAGAAAAGAAGAACGAGAAGAATGTATAGGGTATTTAGGAAGGTTGAAGTGGAACAACAATTTATCGATTTTGCACATTATTTTGTATGGCATTTCTATTCATCGAAGAAAAGTATAAAATCGCCACTATGCCATTCGAGGAAAATAGGAAAATAGGAATTTGATCCATTCAAATAGGTACCCGTAAAAACAATTTTTCAAGAAAATTATTTTAATTCGGAAAAAATATTTTTTCTGTAAGTAGGTATAGTCAATTTTCATAAAAATTAAAAAAATCAAAATTTAGTTTGCAAATTTTGAAAACCGACTGAAATACACGTGAAGAAAGTCTTTCGAAAAAATTTAATTTTTTTCTTCGGAAAAAATTGTTTTTTTTTAAGTTACAAAATTTTGTAAAAACTTAAAAAAATCAAAATGTAGTTGCAAATTTTGAAAACCGACTGAAATACACGGAAAAAAAGGTCTTTCGAAAATATTTAATTATTTCTACTTCAAACTACCTACTAAGTGAATTTTACATGCAATATTTTAAGTGAGGTATCTCCAAGTGGAGATATCCTCGTTCTATTTCTACTTCAAACTACTAAATGAATTTTACATGCACTATTTTCTATACTAATTTTTTTGGTTTTTTGTTTTTTTTTTTAATATACTTATATAATAGTATAATAATACACTAATATAATAAGATAAAAATATAATAATATAAATAATATAGTAGTATAATTATAGAATAATATAATATAATAATATGAAAATGAACCTAAACCTACACATATACCTACTCATCAAAGCAAAAACTTTGCTAAAAATCCGTTGAAGTTTCCCTAAATTATTAACATGATAAATAAATCCCAACAACAATAATTCATACCTACCTACACCTACCTATAAGAAAAAGCATAATAAATGCCAAATATAGCAACGTTGTATTTACCTCACATTTGTGAAATTTAACAACGTTGCTTTAATAAAATATTCAATTTGCATCAAATATAGATTTTTTTACTCTATCAATACCTATAGCTATACCTAAAAATATATATATACCCCTATCTCTAAATAGCAGAATACCGTAATCGTCGTCCATAGGACAAAAAAATTTCATTTTCTTCCCCTTATTTTGCTTTATGCCACGTCAAAAACATCTGATTCAACCATCTGCCTTAGTCTCATTATTGTTGTCAGAATAATTTTAATATAATCCTCTTGTTCTTACTACTAGTCTTTATTTCTATTTTACTTATCTTCTTCCCGCCTTTTTATCTCTCCAAAGTCAGATTGTGGCGATTGCAGCGCCTTACATGAGCCGATTCCGAACTACTTTTTTCTGTTCCATGAGATTACTAATGTGTTTATATACAAAGACCTAACTAAAAAAAAAGATACTTTCGTATTTTCATTAGTTGTCATATGTAACTAGTTATTTTAAGTCTCAATAAATGAATCTTGGATCTTGAAGCCTAGTATGCTGCTGATGCGAAACGAAAAATCCCATACAAAAATGACACAACGAAATCAGAAACGGAAAATTTCATTTTGCTTTTCGTTCTGCAGTACGCTGTTCGAAGAGCGGAATTTATAATTGAAGCAGATTATTTGGAGAAGTCTCCGCTCCTTTTTCGCGCTGAATTAATTATACATGGTCTGCTTGGTAACGTGAAATTTCTTGCGAATTTGCACAAATTTTCACAAAATTTCACAATTTGCTGTCAAAACCCATAGAAAAAAAACGCAGTTTTTGGGAAATCTGTAGGAAAAAAAGTTACCAAACAGGGATACAGACTATTTATTGTGTTTATCATTTTCTAACATCATGGGTTTCTCTGATTTTTTGCGTTATGTTTGATTTTGTTTTTGGAATTAGTGAAACTCTCCAAGGATATTTTCCGTTGTGTTTTCGCAAGCGTTTCGTTGTCTGTTTGGAGATCACAGAAAAATTTTGTTTCGCATCAGCAGCGTAGTCCCCTATTACACGATGATTCTTTGAGTCTGACTCTTTTTTCGAATTTCTCTTTGAAAATCATCCTGTGAATCGCACGCTATTACACGATGATTCTTTGCGCCTGACTCTTTTTCGAATTTCCCTTTGAAAATCATCAAAATAAAGTTATATAAAAAGAAACGTCAAAAAGAGTCTCGGAAACTTGGCCCACGACTCACAGGGCAACTGGTCTTCCGTCTCATCTTTTTTCTCTTTCGCACTCGTTATGTTCGAAAAGAGTCAGACGCAAAGAATCATCGTGTAATAGGGGACGTACTAGGCTTGCATCTTAATTCAGTGCGAAAAAGGAGCGGAAACAAATTATGACAGTTCGTTTACGACGTCGTAAACTTAAAGACGTTTACGGGCGAGTAAAGAAACAGACCTTATGAAAACCTAGCACCGGCAAGATTGTATAGTTTTAAGAGAATAAATTGGGAAGAAATAAAAACTGCTCGTTATCACAGAAAAGTATCATGTGAAAAAAGTTTATGCGATAAAAATAGCAGCGAGAAAAGTTGTATGCAATAAAAGTTGCAGCCGGTAAAAGCAAGAAATCTTGAAATGTTAGGTACCTACTCATTAGGTCTCTCGATTCCCTCATACGTTTTCAAACTATTTCAATATAATCTAGGAGTTTCTTTAAAATAAATAAAAATCACTTACCATAAAAAATTAGTACAAAAAAACTTCGGTCAAACTGCAAATGACGTATTACATATATATTTCCCTCGTTGCGCTGGTTATGTTATTTAACCGCGTGTTTAATTAGAATTCCTTAAAAGAAAAAGAAAATTAGATTACCACCAAAATTTTGTACTTTTACAGCGGGCGGATACCACGCTCCTTAAATGGAAAACCTCCAATTTTTTCTTTTTTATGCTCTACAAGGTATCCTACCTACCGTTTGGTAAAATTTCAAGTTTCTGCGGTGGCGGGAAGTGCTCCATAATTTGGTATTGGACTTTATTAGCAAGCTAAATCGGTGCAGAAATTAAGGTTAGAATTTTCACTCTTATTTTGTCTGTCAAGTTGGCATTACCATTTCAAAATTTTAAGATTCTAATTATTGGATTAATTGTCGTGAAAAAAAAAATTGTCGCGTTTTTTTAATAAAAAAAATAACCCCTTATAAAAAAAATAAGTATTTCATTTAATGTCGTGAATTTTTTCGTGAAAGAAAAAAAAAATTCAGAATTTTGTTTTTTAATTTCGAAAAATCTCAATGAATACAGCATAACCACGACTTTGATTTGTGTACTTTTTTATCCAAACAAATTTTTAATGTGGAATTTGTTTAAAAAATTGTCGCTCGAAGTCCTTAAATAAGTTGTGTTAAAAAATAATTTGTCGCGTTGAAAATAATTGATCGAGTTTTATCAATTAATCGAATTAATCAACCGGAAAATATTTAACGAATAAAAAAAAAACACCGCAAGTTTCAGTTTTGTATAAGAACACAATATATTACCAAATTGTCCAAGAGGCGTTAACTGCTTGCTGGTTGATTAATGAAAGAGAAAGATTTCTGTTGCAATGCAAGTTGTTGACAACAAGCAAAAAAAGTATGTATGTACATACATATAGTAAAAAAAAAGGGATTATAATATGTACAGCAAGTTAGCAAGTTGAACATTAGATTATGAAATGTAATTTTGGTAAACAAAAAGTAGGGCAATTTACTAATGTTTGGCAAAGTGCCGCACATTTTACAAAAAATTATTGAATTATTTAAAATTACAAAATGATTAAATTAATGAATTAAAAATGACAAATTAATATAAAATAAATGCTTTTCATTGTTGAATACAAAACACGCGTCTTGATTTATCAAAAAAAATATCACCTAAATATGACGAAATACCCTAAAATTGCATTTTTAAAATAAATCTAGCATTACCACGACTTTGATTTGCTGTACTTTTTTATCCAAAAGAGTTTTTACTGTGGAATTTGTTTAAACAATTGTCGCTCGACGTTCTTAAATAAGTTATGTCAAAAAATAATTTGTCGCGCCTTGATTTGTCAAAAAAATCACCTAAATATGACGAAATACCCCAAAATTACATTTTTAAAATAAATCCAGCGTTGCCATGAAGTCGCAATATTATTAAAACTTATTTGAAGCTTTAGTTAAAAAAAATTCATTAAAATCTGTTCAACGGATAATGAGATAGTATCTCTCTATGAGAGATACCATTTTTAAACGACAGAAATTTTTTTCCATTAAAATGGTATATCTTACAGATATTAGTTCACGAGAAAATTTTGACAAAAATCGTAGGAGCCGTTTTTGAGAAAAAAAGAGCTTTTCAATACCGGTTTTTAAACATTTGTATGGGAGGCACCGTTATTTTTGGTTATAAGAATAATTTTCATTTAAAATAAAATAATATTAAAAATCTGATGGGTGCCAAGTTTAATAAAAATTGACGGAGTTGTTTTCGAATTATTAAGTTCTCAAAAAAAAATTTTAAACTTTTTTTTAAAAATCCAAAAAAAATTTTTCAAAATTTTGGTATACAAAACTTTTAAAATTTTTTCAAACATTCTGTACAAAAAAATTAATCAATATCAGTTGAACGGTTTTTGAGAAAATCAAAAATCAAAAAAATGGTTTTATGGTAGGTACCATTTTTAACCATTTTTCGGAAATTTTTTTTTATAAAATGGTTGCCTTTTTATAAAAAAATTTGCACGTTTTTGAGAAAAATAAGATTTTCAATTTTTGCTAAAAAATTTCTACTGCAGGTACCATTATTTTTGGTCTTAAAAAAAAAAAAATTAAAAAACCGGTGCGGGGAATGCCCAATACACGCTTTAGGTACGAACCTTGAAGAAAATCGACCGACCCGTTTAGGCTGCAGCCGAAAGGACAGACGGACAAAATTGCGAGACACACTTTTTTCGACTTCGCTATCATCGTAATGTCAACTTTGATCAAAATCTCGAGTTCGATTTTTTACGAATCCATAACTTGCCATATAGTACCTATATATCGCAAGTAAAAAACAGATACGCATAAATATGTTTTAAATGAAAATATTTTTCTTTAAGGTCTATAAGGCTCAACTGTAGCTTGAAATGTAAATCGACTTCACAGAAAGTTAATATAATGTAATAATAGATATAGGATATAAAAATGTTATAAATGAGCATATAATATATTAAGGAAAAACACATATTTTTGTGTATCTATTTTTGTATTATTACCATTTTGTTATAATTTGTTGTTAGACAAGAATAAAAGGCTTAAGAACATGAAATAAAAAAAATAAAAAAACATCGCCTCTAGAGTTCGGAAAATCTAATTTGTGCATGTTATTTTTTTTGTATCTATTATTGGAAGGGTCTAAACTTACCTGTATTTCCTTTTAAGTTTCATGGTCAAAAAAGCTCAATGATTAATAAAAAAAAATACGGAACATCGTCCCTTGAGAAACTTATGCTCTACATAGTGCATTTTTTTTTATAAAACATTTATAATGGTCTAGCTGCATGTCTAAAAAAATATAACTTAAAAAGTTTAGAAACTCAGTTAAAAAAAATATAACGATGTTCAATTCAAAAAAAAGTAACGGACATCGACCCTGGAAAAACTTGCCCTCAAAATTTTGATGTTTAAAGTTTTCCAATACCGTTGATACTTATCGAGAGCTGCAAGTCTAAAGAAAAAAAAACTTCGGATGCAGCGATCTTCAACTTCATACACTACCACGACTTTGATTTGCTGTACTTTTTTATCCAAGTGTTTTTATCATGGAATTTTTTAAACAACTGTCGCCCGACGTCCTTAAATAAGTTGTCAAAAAATAATTTGTCGCGCCTTGATCAAAAAATCACCTAAATATGAAGAAATACCCCGAAAATGCATTTTCTAAAATAAATCTAGCATTACCCCAACTTTGATTTGCTGTACTTTTTTATCCAAAAGAGTTTTTACTGTGGAATCTGTTTAAACAATATCAGCCTTCGGGTAGGGGGAAGAATATTTGATAAATCCCTTTGTTAAAAAAGGAAGGGTATCTCGATCACAACCATCCGAATCGAGTGTATACGGTAAAGAGAGTTCACTCAGATAAAAAATAAAGCCGTGAGAAAGAAAATAATGAACTTCGTCAGACTTGACAAAATAGTAAAACTCTATCAAGAGTGAAAGATAGAAGTCGATCTTCTTCGCAAAGAAAATGAGATGTTTAAGAACATACATCTTCAAAAAGACTTAAAGGCTAGCTCACCGCAAATAGATACAGGTATGAAACAGATTAAGAAGATTTAGCACGCGAAAGAGAAAAGCCCCAAACAAAGGGCCTAGTAAAAAATGAAAAGCTGGCTCCTCACCTGAGGCGTCATTGTCTTCTGTTATAGCATCATCAAAAGAAGCAATTATAAAAGAAAAAACCCCCGCCACCAATAAATGTCACCGGTATTGCGGAATACAATAAATTGCAAATTATTTTAAAGACGCTATTACCATCGACCTTTAAAATTATTTCGCTTAGCAATAATAAATGGAAAGTTTGTGTGAACGACCCTGAAAGTTATCGTCTTCTGTCACGAAAAAAAAGTAGTAGAATAGTATAAAAGAGAACAGGGGCCTATTTCACAGAACATACATCTCATACATTAAAATGTATGTGACGTAAAATAGGCCCCATATGAGTGGGCGTAAATTTTAATCTTTTTTTAAATTATGCGTTTTCTAAGTTGACGCATGTCGCATAGTTTTTCTAAAAATTCAAAATTTACAATGAGCCAAATTTGGCGACTACTTTAAGGTACATACATTCATACAATGTATGTGATGTATGTTCCGTGAAATAGGCCCCAGGTCACAACGACTTTTACCGTTTACGTAGTGTAGCGAGAGGTTTACACGCATTTTGTTTAAAAGCTGATATTATTTATGATCTAAAATGCGCAGGAAAACATCTTACTATAAACTGTGGACAATCATTATGGTCCGCTGGACAAACGAAGACTTTTTGTTTCGACGTTCTAAGTTGAAAATTGTGGGTGGTAGGTTAGTTTTTAATTTTGGGGTGTTGCTATAAAAAAGAAAAGTTGAATAACTTTTGAAGGGGTGGTCGAAATTTGTTTTTATTTTTTTTTTTCTACCCTGGACCCATGTTCTGTAACTCGGCGATAACTTTTCGAGGCGATAAACGGCGAAAAATGGAACAAAACCCATAGGATTCCTATGAGTTTTGTTCCATTTTTGTTCCATTTTTCGCCGTTTCTCACCACGAAAAGTTATCGCCGAGTTACAGAACATGGGTCCTGGACAAACGATGAACAAACGATTTCAAAAGGTTTGATTGGGCTAAGTGAAATTTTCAATTTTGGGGTTGGGTGCCATAAAATAGAAAAGTTGAATAATTTTTGACCTAATGGTAGACAGACGAAAATTTTTAGTGGACAATCAGTATCGGCCGCTGGACAAACGAAGGCTTTTTATTTCGACTTTCTAAGTTGAAAATTGTGGGGGGTAGACGACTTTTAAGGTTATTAGGGTTGCGATAGTTGCTATAAAAAAGAAATGTTAAATAACTTCTGAACTAAGGGTGGACAAACGAAAAGTTTTGGTGGACAATCATAAAAAGCCGGTGGACAAACGAATGCAATTGGTCCCATCCTCCTAAGTTAATAATTGTGGGTGGTAGAAGTATTTTTAAACTGTGTGGTGTTCCTGTAAAAAAGAAATGTTGAATAACTTTTGAACTAAGGGTGGCAAAGTGAAAATTTTTGGTGGACAATCAGTATCGGCCGCTGTACAAACGAATGCACCTTGTCCCATCCATATAAGTTATCATTTTCGGATGGTAGGCGACTTTTTAATTTGTGGGGTGTTCCTATAAAAAAGAAAAGCTTAATAAATTTTTTCCTGGGGGTGGACAAACGAAAATTTTGCCTGGACAAACGATGAACAAACGAATATGATATATTTGGACCCAAAATTTTGAGGTCGGAGTTCTGGCTTCCTAAAGCTTGCGACTACCTACCGAACTCAAAGCAAATCAATAAATAAAGAACACTCATCGAATTTGATTTATTTTTAATAAATACACTTCCCGAATCAAAACATTCGAAACTTTTTATAAAAATGATCTTTAATTATTTAGATATAATAATTTTTATCTTTTTAGGACAATTAATATTGCCAAATTACTTGCATTCATATATTTTTGCATCAACCGATCGCAGATTGAAGTCGAACCAAACCGCACTTAACCATCTGTTGTTAAGGACTACCTGTCAAGGAGGCAACGAGGCAGGTTGTGTCTAGTGGCACAACCAGCAAATCCAGTTTTATTATTAAAACAGTGAAGTAAATTATTTTAAAATAATTTTTTTTTCTTTTCATCGAAAGATGGTACTCCGTGGGGAAGGTGTCCACCTGGATGGTAACAGGAGCTGTTCACACACTCCAGCAACTGATAAACTAGTTTTCAAGCTGTGCCGCTTGAACAAGACTTAAAGCCTATCCCGTTAATTACGGGACTCTGGCGTGGTATCACATTATCCGCTAACCTTATTGCTAGCCCACATGAAAACCTAGCATGGAACTCCTCTGGGGGAAGGATTCCAAGTGGATCAAATCCGGAGATGATCATACACTCCAGCAACTGCCAACCTAGCTCCCTGGCTACCAGCACCACATAACCTTGTGCTTAAAACAAAAATTCTACATATAGAGCGCTCTCGCTCTATAACACGAAATATTATGTACATAAATGTATTCTTTGGCATATTAGTTTGTAAGGTATTTGTATTGTATTATAATGACAGCCACGGGGCGTCCCAAAAATGTAACTAGATAGAGCTGGCAATACATTATAGCCGCAGTAAACATATAGCTTTGCTAAGTAAATTCTGAATTGTACTCTTTGTAAAATTTTCTTAAAAGTCTCAATAAAATTCAATTCAATTCAATTCTATCTGTTGTTAACTTAACTGAATTGAATTGGTACAAGTTGAGACTCGAAACATCGAATATGCGTATGTGGGTGTGTGCAGGTCTTGTATTATTCAAGTGCAATTCGTAGTTTTTGTGTATGTATGTGTATTATTAACTGTGGACTCTTCGAATCCGGAAATTTTGCTATAAATTTTGTAAGGAGATACCTATTTATTTCAATATTTTTTACAAAGGTTCAGATGAGCTGTTTCCTATTTTTTTTGCTTGTTTGACACTGACGTCTGGTAGATATTCCAAATTGTCAAAAAAAGTTTGTATTTTTTTTTAGCTCAGAGCATTCAGAGCTCCAATTTTGTGATTCTTTTTTCCCTACTGAGCATGTTGAGAGCGCGCTCTATGAGCTCAGAAAAAATTGATAGAGCAGAAGGAGTTGAATAGCTGAACACAAAGAAAATGACAACTGTGAACAAATAAAAAAGTGACAGCTGGTGAAGCGTGTATCTTTAAATAAATCTGAACTCTCAGAGCAGAGCACGCTCAGTTCAGAGATCGAATTGAATTGAATTTTTATTGAGATTTAAGAAAATTTTACAGAGTACAATTCATAATATATATTACTTAGCAAAGCTATGTTTAACTGCGGCTATAATGTATTGCCTGCTCTATCTAGTTACATTTTTGGAAAGCCTCGTGGCTGTCATTTATAATATATAAAAAAAATATATAGTCATTCTGCTCTTGCTCAGGAACAATATTTCAGTTACGTGTTGGCTGTTGCAACGGATAAAAAATATACATATATACAATACCTACAAATACAAATACCTTACAAACTAATATGCCATAGAATACATTTATACATATATATAAAGTTTCATGTTATAGAGCGAGAACGCTCTATGTGGAATTTTCAAAATTAATGAATTCACTTTTGCATGAGTTTTTTAAAGACGATTATTAAAATACAATTTCAATTTTTACATAAATTCACTTCTTACGAGTTGTTTTAGTTAATTTTAAAGCACATGTTGGCGGCAAGGCGATAGAAAATGTAAAAAATATGTAAAAGGGTATAACTTAGTAGAACACTAAAAACAATAATGATTAAATACAAAAGATAATTCACTTAAACTTTTAACATATTATGAGCAGTTATAAACAGATATTTATTCACTTTAACAAATTTTCTTGTGATATGATGGTCATCTCACTGATTTGGTATGATGCAGGGTGGTCATCCTTTGTCCATTGTTGTGATGAAGGTTTGTCATCTGTTATTAGCACAAGGGGTGCTGGTAGCCTGGGGACTAGATTAGCAGTTGCTGGAGTGTATGTATCTCTGGTTTTGATCCAGATGAAATCCTTCCCCCAGTGAAGTTCCATGCTGCGATTTCATGTGGGCAACACTTCGGTCACGGACACATGATACAGTTGCTAGCGGGTAATGTGATACCACGCCAGAGTCCCGTAATTAACGGGATTGGCTTCATGTCTAGTTCAAGCGGCACAGCTTGGAAACTAGCTTTTCGGTTGCTGGAGTGTGTGAACAACTCCTGTTATCATCCAGGTGGACACCTTCCCCACGGAGTACCAACATTCGATGAAGGAAAAAAATTATTTTAAAATAATTTACTTTTACTGTTTAAAAAAAAAAATGGATTTGCAGGTTGTGCCACTCCACACAACCTGCTTCGTTGCCTTCCAAACTCACTCCAGTTCAGAGATCGCTCAGAGTATGTTCGGAGCGTTCAGACTCTGTTCAAGGCTCTACTCTGAACTAAAAAGAAAAATGCGAATTTCGTTAATTTGGTTTGACAGTTATACTACGTTTTCATTGGGCCAAATGAGGTAATTTCGTTGAAAATTTCCAAATTCGATTCCAAATTATCTCATTTCCCATACAAATTCACATTTCGAAATGAGGTAATTTCAACCAAATTTGCACGAAATCAGGTTAGAAATTACGTAAAAACTTTGTGAAAACACCCAAGTGGAATGCATTGGCAGTGGAAACCCAGTAGAAACATTGAAAATGTCAAAATTTGATGTATAAGAAACAGAAAGAGAACACAAGAAAAAGAAGCTATTAACTGCCAAATCAAATTCAAAATGAAATTATCCGTCAAACGAAATTAGCAAATTTGCAATGAAAACACATTTTCTGTAACTTACGAAATTAGCTCATTTTGGCTCCAATGAAAACGTAGTATTAATTTCATTTTAAATTTGAAACAGCCAGTATTATTGGTTTTTTTTTTTGTTGTGTTCTCTTTCTATTTCTCTTTTGTGTATATCAATTTTTTACGTTTTCAATGGTTTTCAGTTTTAATGCATTCAACTTGTGTGTGTTCATAATGTTTTAGGTGCTCACATTCGAAAACTTGAATTTTTGTTACCTCTGATTTACCTCATTTAAAAATTTTAACAAATTAGTTGACATTTTCTTCTATAACATCAGTTAATTTGATGTCTCGTCGCTTGAAAAGCAAAGTGACATAAGTCCAAAATTTTACCTACTTGCTTGGTAAATTTTTTAAAAATAAATTTAAAACATGCACAAATATTTTAAATAATTGTTTAATGAAAAAATCTTATTTATATACTTATTTATTCATTAATAAAGTTATTTTTTCTGAGGACAATAATATTATTTTTTTTTTTAATTTTTAGCTAAAAAGTTAAAAAATTGACTAATGTAACTTTGCTATGCGACGGTCTGTACTCTGTTCTGGCACTTTAATACTACAGAATCAATATTTTCGCTTTGGAAACATTTTATATAATAAAGTTAATGTAAAATCTTTAACGTTTTATCCTTCAACGAGCACTTTCTTCTTAGAATTGAGGGGGTGCCTATATTCTTGGTAAAAATCTGGACAGACTAGGGATATATTTTATGATAAAAGTAAGTTCTCCCACACAATTACTTTCAATCACTAAAAGGTTCAATAACGTGATTTCGGAGAAATTACAAAACAAAGAAAAAGAATTTCATTTAGACATGGTATAATATTGTATAGACTTATTGCCACTTGGGTGACTTTTGTGACAGTACAACGTGTTTGTTTACCAAACTTAAAAAGGCTAATCAGAAAACACATTTTTTGAAGAGAACTTTTCATTGATAAAAAACAAAACTATGGCAAATTTGTTAAAGGATTTTCTAAATAAAGAACTCACGAGCTCATAGGATATTTGTTCGGCTATCTTACATTGATTTGTTCAGATATTGAGTTCCGAAAATTCGACAATAACAATGAGTAGACTCCTTCGTCTTGAAGCAGACATAGAGTTGTTTTTAAAAAAAGTTAGACTGCTTTTATACGAGAGAGATTTTTAAGCTTCGTTTCTTTTGAGGCACAAAGATGTTTTTAATCACTGCAATTTTACATAGATGTTAACTTTGTTCAAACGAAAAGGAATCATCTATCTACAGCCTTTACTACGCTTCATAAGAAAAAAAACGACGAAGAAAGAGCGATAACTATATGCAATTACAACAACCTCAGCAATTTAATCTACCCTCACCACCCACTGATCTCTATAATACACTGGATAGTGTATTCCCTACAAAGTACATATAACAGTTTTTTTGACTCCAATTGAAGATGACATTTGTGGAAGGCAGCTCCACTTTTTGACATCTTCCGAGCACAAAAAAAATCATTTTGACGTAAGAATTTTATCTGTGAAAACAAAATAAAACTGATAGCTGAGATTTTTAAGCTACTTATTAGAATAAATTAAGCTATTTAAAATAGAAAGTTTTATTATATTTTTAAGAAATGTAAAAAGTGTATTGATGACATTAACTCCTGTTTATATAAATAACAATAGCATGTTTCTTTTTTTTCTTATTTTTAAGCAAATAAAAAGCACACAAATTGAAATACGTTGGTTCTTAATTCGTTGTATTTTGGACTTGGTTTTAATGGTTCTTCAATAACGAGCTCAGTCATGGTAACCGATGTTGGGACTTGTAGCTTCCCTGTAGATGGGTTTGGTTAAGATGCGTTGAAATGCGTTTGTGAACAAACATCACTGATTGTTTTCTGGAGTTGCGGATGCACATCCGTAGAATAAAAATTATGTTTCATTTTATTATGGCCATTGCAATTATTACTGCCACCACCACCTAAACTCACAACACAAAAATACGAATGAATTAGTCGACGCGACGTACTAACAACTAACAAATGAGGCATGAAGATAATACCTTTGCGAAGATGTAGGTATTTAACATTTAAAAATAGAAAAAATTTCAATAATAATGTTTTTTTCTGCCCGAATTTACGTTTCACATTTTCCACTTCTTTGACGTTTGACTTCGTCACTTTTTATATGTTATAAAGTTAAACTGTTATACAAAAAAGAAGGCAGCTCCACTATTACAGTTCTTCAAATGGGGTCAAGTTTCTTGTATGGATACGTTATCCAGTATATTATAGAGATCAGTGTCACCACCACGTCCACATCAACGTGATTAAAAATTGTAAGGTGAATTTGCATCGTTTAATATCAGTCTTTGGTGCAAGACCGACCTTAATTTTTCAATTTCCAAACCCATTTCAACTCGACTCCACTGGAATTTGCGATAGAGTCGAACGAAACTCATTCCAACTCATCGCACCTTTACAAAAGTTGTAAATCATAGTTCAACCTAACTTCAAACCTTCATCGAAATGGAACATTCCTATTAAGCATGTATTGGCATTTCATGTCTCATGGTATGCGCTATCTATATACGTGATGTTTTTAGATATTTTATCTTATACTACATACTTTTTTGTCTCCCTTTACCACACCAACAAAATAGAATTACAAAAAAAAAATATAAGTTAAGTTTAGTCAGTTAACGCACTGAAATTGATTCGTTGTGTGTGAGACTGTGAGAAAGTCCGTGCGGCAAATGAAATTTTTATTATAAACTAACTTGTCTAAATAAAAACGGTTCAAACAAAATAATAATAAAAACAATATCAAAAGAAATTACATAGTAAATATTTAGGTAATAATAATATTAAATATACATTTTAAAATCTAGTATACTTCATTGCTGCTACGAACGGGCTGTTTTCCTTTTTTTGTGTATATTCTTTGGATATAAAAAAAGAGCAAAAGAAAAAACGATGATATGACATGCAGATATTTTTTTTTACATAAATGAACAGGTATGTTCAAAAATATTCATCGTCAACACGTTTGGTTAAAAAAGTCGTTTATATCTAAATAATGATGGAATATTTTTGAGAAGTGTAAATAATTGTGCATAGATAGAAATCCGCGCGCTGTTTTCTCCACTCGAATTTGTTTTTTAGTCTTGTTTTCTGTTTACCTATTTTATGTTGGTCTTATGAATTAAAAAAAAAGGAAACTTCGTCGTCGATGAGTTTCAATATCCGGGCAAACGTATTCTCAGCCTCTCCCTAGTCCTTAGAAAAAAAAAGAAAAAAAAACACGATGTACCTATACGATATGCATGTGCAAATGCTGTGCTTGAAATCCTCTTACATATCCACACCGCATACGTTTCAGATAAAAATACCCATAGCTTCGAGTTTCCGAGTCTTCGACGTTCGACATTCCAGAATTCGGGTTTCAATTGAGGTGCCTATACCAACCTACTACTATGTATAATTTTTATTTTTCCTCGTCTGATCTCTGATTGGGATTTTGTGCTGTGTGTTTTAGGATTGTTTCGCAAAATGGAAGTTAAATAATTTTCAACAATTTATATATTACTGAGAAAAAATTAAACAAAAAAAGTGCAATTTGCCCTCTAAAAAAAAAAAAAAAACCTAGTGATGCCTATATTTATTTATTAAAGTAGCATCACTGTGTATACACAACACCAGCAAAAACCATATATGCGCATATAAACACAATAAATAAATGTAATCTGAAAGGTGTGTGTGTGTGTGTATAAATGCGATGGATTGTGTATCGGTTTGT
This sequence comes from Epistrophe grossulariae, assembly GCA_929447395.1. NCBI lineage: Eukaryota > Metazoa > Arthropoda > Insecta > Diptera > Syrphidae > Epistrophe > Epistrophe grossulariae. The sequence goes on from OV839570.1 coordinate 8,463,269, forward strand.
TTGTGTGGGCTGATTGTGCTGGCTGAGATTGAAATGTGTGCGTTTTCTCTTATGCATTTGAGTGAAATTAGTGTGTTTGTGCAATGTTCCACTGTGTATGTATTCAAAACGAAAAAAAAATCGTTTTAATGTATTTTGGTGCCTTGAAAAAATAACTAACAATAACAACTACACTATTGTGCGTTTCAAAACACAATACACTACAAATTAATTGAGCCGGGGAACGAAGAAACAAAAAGGTTCCACCATCCACCTACGGGCTACGACTATGACCTCTACTTGTTTCTCTTTCTGTTCAATAGAATCAACGTTCATCTACGAACAAAACTGCAATTTTAAGTTGTATGAGTAACTTTAGATACCAAAAGGTCTGTTCAGTTTATTGAGGTCTTCGAGTCGTCATTTTTAGTTGGGCTCTCCTTGCCACTTTGCTGTGGAATACAATTTTTAGAAAAACCGTGTGACAATTGCATTAAATCTGATACCTACCTGTTTTAATTTTTAACACTAGTGATGAGGTGGGAGTAGATGCCGAAAAGTTAAAAATGAATCAATAGTTCAAATTGAGTCAACATTTACACTATTGACACATGGTCTTAGATTCGTTCAATTAATCGTGAAATTAAAAATGTATGTTATTTTCTTACCTGTCAAATAAGTCCCCTTTTCCACGATGGAACTTTTTGCATGAAACTTTTGATGATTTCTCTTAAAATTCCTTTGACCTTTTCCACGATGAAACATTGTTTCTCGTCTTTCAATATTATTTTAGGTTTGATGAAAGGAAAGGTCAAAAAATGTTCTTCAAATCGTAGCCCGGCGGTGTTTATCCCCCTCAACCTTCTTGTCCACAAGCGAAAAAGTTTTATGCAGAAATTTCCATCGTGGAAAAGGGATCGATGGAACTTTCTGCATGAAACTTTTTCGCGTGTGGTCAAGAAGGGTAGGAAATTGAGGGGGATAGCCAAACATCGTAGCCCGGCTTTGAAGAAACTTTTTTGACATTTCCCCTTTCGTCAAACCTAAAATAAAGTTAAACAACGAGAAACAAGTTCCATCGTGGAAAATGTCGAAGGAATTTTAAGAGAAATCATCAAAACTTTCATGCAGAAAGTTCCATCGTGGAAAAGGTGACTAAGGAATGAAATTTGACACGTTCATAAAGCGAGAAACATCAACGTTAGAAATATACTACGTTGAAAACACTATACCTAGGATTTATTAAATCTCAACGAGATTAACCTTTGGTGAAAACGTAGTATATTAAAAAGCAGATTAACTTCGACAGTTGCTTAATCCTTTCAAAATGCAAAAGCTTTTTCATTTTTTCTTCAAAAGATAGTTCGACGATGAAAAAAAATATTAGATTCTCGAAAATGTTCTCTCGACTCTCGAATATTGTACTCAGCGCAATAGGGGAATAGGTGTGTTCGGTTTGTACAACTATTGGCCCTATGAAGATTTAACAAGATTAATTTGTAATCTACTAGATTTGAGGATTAAATTTGTATGGTAAATGTATGAGATTTGATGATTTAGCCCGACCACTCATAACTTATGAGCCTCATAAACTTATTCACCAAGCAATAATAAGTGGATATTTATGAGCGCTCATAAAAGTTATGAGTGGTCCCGACCACTCATAACTTATGAGCGCTCTCTTCGAAAAATATTCCGACATTTTCGAAACTACTTCCACAACCACCACCCCTACAAACACAAACATCTCCATCGCTACCACCCCATCTACCTAAAAAACTTTGATTTTAAAGTTTGGGAGTGCCTGGTTGACAGAGAGTGGCTCTCTTTTTCGAAATTCGAAATATATTTATGAGTGGTTGATGAATACACCAAAGTTATGAGCCTCATAAACTTATGAGGCTCATATGAGCGCTCGGTGAATACAGGCCTTAGAGTAAGTCTACTTAAATCTCGAATTAGCGCTTGGTGAAAACGTAGTATTAAAGTAAGTCTACTTAAATCTCGGATTAGCGGTTGGTGAAAACGTAGTATAACCCTAAATTCGAAGTCGCTGTTGCTGTGTTAATGTCTACAAAGCCTTTTAAAACCACTGGCTCTAAAAGGTTGTCAAAGTTTCTGTTGAAGTTGCTGTGCCAATCTGTTTCTCGCTTAAAGTAATCTGAATAGCTTGTGTTGTTGTAATCCTTTATTAAAAACAGCTGATGCTGTGGAAAAACCCTGCCAAAACTTCTGGAAATTTTAAAGGATAGCGAACTAAATTCTTTCTTCAAGCGAAGTCAAACAATCAAAGATATGAATAGACGTTTAGGCTGAAATTCTTGAAAATTCAAATCAATTTTGAGTTTTTCTTTAACTTAATTGTTAGTTCTTTGCCTGAAATTTAATTTCGTATTAATCAAAATTGATAGGCAACAATTAAACGGACAACTCTGACACCCCACGTTATGCTTGGTCCCCTTAAACACGCCTCCATCGGCCTGAGACCCCATAAACAATACTTGTATATACAGAAGTGTTATAAATTGGTTTATCTTTAGACCCTGTTTAGATTTTGACTTCACTACGCCATGACGATGATTTTGTGGGTGAGGACGATGAGGAGCTCTGTTCCCTTCATTGATCTCACTCAAAAAATACATTATCTATACCGAAAATTGGTTTGGTATTCAACATGGTATAAAGTGCTTATAATGCCTCTCCTATTGCATTTACCTACTTGCTTCACAACTTTTAAGAAGAGGGTTATAACTTTGTGGTAGGTACCTCCTTTTTTTTTAATCTGAATTTTTTTGTTTTAATTATATTTCGACAATTTTTAATCTATGATCTTTCTAATCTATTATAAGAAAGACCATGGCATAGATATAATATTTGCAACAATCATTTTCCGTTAAAACAGATTTTTAATCTTACTGCATATTTACCCTTGTTTACCCTACGAAAATTAATGTAATATAAGAAAAATCGCAGATAAAGACCTATCTTAGCTTTTATAAGTTGTTGATACAATTATGAGGCAAATAATAAAATGAAAATATACCCACCTTTGAACATTCTTAAAAGTTTTATTCAAGTAGATGCAAATAATTGAGCATGACTGTGGTCTGTTGTAGTTCAATCTCATCTCAAAAAATTAAGATAGGTACAAAAGTCTCGATGTAACTTAATCAGTCTCAATATCGCTCAAACTTTTGGTGTTAAATGTAGATATGTAGGTACCTACTTTTTTATTAAGTGTTGATCTTAGAATATTTATAGTTTTTTTTTTTTTGTTTTTTGGTCATCAGATTGTTGATACATATAAACTCAAAGCCAGTTGTTGTTATTCAAGTACGAACATGCAATACACACATAAATACTCTTATATACCATCCGCCTACTATTTTATACTTCTTATTTCTGTCTGCGGCTGGTTTTACAATCAATACACTATTCTGTACGTTAGCATCATCTCTTACGGATAATATGTTCAACCCTTTATAATATCTACTCATTCTATATCATTCATTTATTTTGTAAAACATTGCACTACAACTTCCTGTCCTATATTTTTGAATTGAAAAATCGTAGATAAGCAAAAAATAATATATATCTACATAAAAACAACACAACATCAACTTGAATTTATATTAGATTTTCAATCAATCACCGTAACAAACTAGCACCCTCAAGCCTCGACCGTAACCAAACCAACTCACACGCATACCTATCACGAAGTAAATATACTCTCTCCCTTCTTTTCTCTCTTTCTCGAGCAAACTTTTAATGTTCAAAAAACCATCCCCCAGGCAAAACACAGTCACACGTTTTGACACACATAAACATAAAAATAAAACTAATAGACCAAATGGTTTTAATAGAGTGTTGATGTTGATACACATAAAACTTTTGCTCTATATCTCTTGCTGTCACCCTGGACCCTGCATTTGGTCACCAGTATGACCAGACTTTAATTTATGTGTGACAGGTTACAACTTACAAGTAGTAAAGCTGGTTTTAAACGATTGGCAAAATCTTGTTTTATGATAATGACAAACAAAAAAAATGCATGTAAAATTGAAGAAAATATGTACGGCGTGTGATTTCAGCGTAAAAATATCGTTTTTTTTTTTATTGAAGACTAGTAAGCAGACCTCTCCAATTTATAGTTCTCACTTTGACCATGAAAACTCAAAGGCTCGATTTCTTTTTTTAACGGCATTTATCGCTTATCGATCATTATTTTTAAGCTTATTATCAAGTGATACAATATGTTCTCATATAAGAAAAGTTTCCATAGTTTAATGAAGTGTTGCTGTTTTGCTATTGATAAGGACTTCGAAGACATCATAAAGCAAAAATATAACTTTTAAGGTTTTCGCGGTTGTTTACATAAGACATTTTTAAATTATTCGGATTAGCCGTGTTATAAATATTTAATATTTAGCGAGTTCAATGTAGTACTCACCCCGAACGTTTCGCTTCAAATTACATCGAGCGTGGTTCCCGGTGACCACGCTTTAGCCGCCACGGATTAGCCGCGTTATAAATATTTAATAGTTAGCGAGTTCAATGTAGTACTCACCCCGAACGTTTCGCTTCAAATTACATCGATGTAGCGAGTTCAATGTAGTACTCACCCCGAACGTTTCGCTCGATGTAATTTGAAGTGAAACGTTCGGGGTGAGTACTACATTGAACTCGCTAAATATTAAATATTTATAACGCGGCTAATCCGAATAATTTAAAAATGTCTTAAGCAAAAATATGTTTCTAAAAGCCCTTTGTTTCACTTTGTCGATGTTATCAATAATTTAAGATATCTTAAGCTGTCATACGCTATGCTTTCGCACATAAAAAGTGTGTTCAATGAGGCTGTTCCGAACAGTTTAGAACACTTTACAACAGAAAAGTACAAGATTTTTCTGTTCAATAAGAAATTTTCTGTTCTAAACTGTTCTAGATTGCTGTTCAATGAGTCAGTTTGGAACACTTTAGAACTGAATTTTCTGCACTTGCTTTTGAGGTAGAACAAGTTAAAACATATTTGTGAAAACTGTCAAAATCAGATGTTGTGATTTTTTTTAATGAAAGTAGTTTGTTATTTTGATAGATTTTATCTGAATCTCTGCCTAACTCTTTCAAAAGTGTATTTTAATCAATTCTGATTCTATGTTAATAAAGTTATTTTAGTTTTAAGACGTATATTTGTGAATTTGTAACAAGCATATATGCTCCGAAAAATTGTTGCTTTTTTAGTGACAACGTAGGTAGCCATTTTCTGTTCTAACTTGTTCTGACGTTTTTCACGAATCTATGCTGTTCTGCTCTGTCCTGTTCTGTTCTAACTTTTTCCTCACTGAACAAACCTTAAACTTTGTTACGATCGACTTTTGTCGCATTGAACGTTGAACGAAGGTTCAAAGTCGTAATTCTTCTTATGCCAGAACATGAACTTAAAATCTGCTCACGGTTGATTAGACAAATAGAGATACTGAAAAAAAAATTGAAGAATTTTTGAATATCTAATTAGGGATTCTAAGATTTGACATCTTTTACAGAATTTTGACATAGCGCTGTATGCTTCTAATTATGGCAATATCGTCAGTAAATAATTGAATGGACTTTTGAAAGAATGTGCATCTGGTGCAAGAGTTCTGAACCACTCATTCAAGAATAATGTCAAAGAAGTCCCAAACCAGCCCTTTGCTTTGTCTAAAACCTGCTTTGATATTAGGTTGTTGCTGTGGAACGTCATGTACTTGTAATCGATGAAAAGTAGTGGGCATCGATTTGAAGTTCCTTTTTTTTTTCAAAATCTTTAATTGTAGAAGAACTTAAGCTTTTACACAAAATGCCAAAATAAAATCAGTTAGGCGATGTTAAGGTATCACCCACTGTAGTGAATAAATTGAGGCTTAATATTTTTTTCCAAGTGATAGGTAGAATTAGAGTGCAGGGGCCAGATTCTGTAATAAACGAAACGAAAGCGATCGTTCGTTTTTATAAACGAACATAAGCAAATCGTTCACACAAGCGAAAACGATTGTTCGCTTTTGCCATACAGAATGTCACCCCAGTTTCTTGCGCCAAATATCTACTTGATGATTTAAACTTTTAACTCACAACTTTGGTCACACTGGCTGGTATCGTCTTGTGTTATTTAGATAGGTAGGTACTCTCTCAAGAGCAAAACTAATCTCTCACATTGCTTTAGCCACATATAAACATATAACTAACACTAACACTTCTATGCATCTAACAACTAACTAACAAACTACCTATGCATGCATCTAACATAGGTACCTATTAGAAACTAAGAGTTAAATCGCCCTAAACGTACATAAATCGCAGTAAATCGAAGGCAGAAAAAAGAAAAACTACAACCACTTAAAAAATCATTATCAAAAACCCAACAAATCCCACTTTCCGCCGTAAGCGTAATATGCTAAGAGAGCTGTGCTAGAAAAATAAAAACAACGACGGTCTCTTCGGAAGGCAACGTCATAGCCAACGGTATAGTTCGCCCATCCATCCATAACTACATATATATGACTTTAGTGTGCTAATTTTACAAGCTGATCACTATTTATATTTGTTTTATTTTTGTTTTATTTATATACCTACTACGAGAGTGCGAGGCACCACGGTTTATCTGCTGTGTAGAGAGATCCAAATGAATATGTATGTGTTTTTGTATATGCATTTCACAATCGCTGTTCTAATTTATTTATTTATTTAGTTTCCTTTTTTGCACTAAGTCATCTGATGTTCAAGTTTCTGTTCTGAAGAAATGAGCTATGGATGTGTTTTTATCTGTGTGGGTTTTTGTGTAATATATATAAAGTAAGATTAAATTTGTTTAAATGCGCATCCATTCAATTTGCGGATGTAATAAAAGCGAAATGCATACAAAAATATAAACCGAAACGAAATAAAATAAAAGACAAAATGAAATATAAAATTCTTCTCAAATATCTTGAAAACGTTTTTAAAGGAACGAAGTATTACCTACATATACCATGTATGTAGGTATACCTACTTAATATAGGTATCTCTATCTTCAAATTTTGTTTTGAGTCTTCCTTCTTTTGAATAACAATTCTCGTTTTATATAATTTCAAGTGACTCGCTGTTTTTTTAATTTTAAATTTCGATGAGAGAATTAGTAGGTAGGTACTAACCTATATAAAGGTGTCATCATCTCGATCCATCCACAATGTAGGTATATTCTTTCTTGTGATACATGTTACGCATGTTAAAAAAAACATTATTCCCGATCCGATGCAACTGGTCTTGTATCATTGCAAAAATGCAAAAGTGTAAAATTACTATACCCTAACCCCATTGTAAAAATAAAAACTGCACTTTTGCAATGATGCAAGACCAGTTTGCATCGGATCGGGAATACCCCTATTGTTTAGTTATATGATTTATATCTGCAGTCAACCCTGTTTATCTGAAATACGCTTTACTAACAAAAATCTAAATGTAAATTACCTACTTCGGTTAGATGAAATTCTAAAAAGTTGAGTTTGGTAAAACTCACTGATTACACTAATGAAGCAGATTTGTACAACTGAAATAAAGCAACTAATATGGTTCTATTTACTAATTAAACTTAACAAATCTACCTATTAAACATTATATTTCTATTAATTTGGTCTGTCAGTTTTGACAGCTATAATAGCACAAAGGAAATAGATAGTTAGCAATGGCCACGTTCAGGTTGCACTAGGATAGCCTATCGATACTCGAGTATCCTGTAGTTTCTGAACGCAAATCAGCTGTTGTTGACATTTCTCATAGGATAGATGAGTATCCCAAAATTTTAAGGATAGCTTGAGATTAATTTTTTGGCAACAGCTGCTTTGACATCAGCTGTAGGCGTTTTTCTTTTTTAGATCAGAATAGAGTTCTGAACAGAGTCCGAGCATATCGAGCATGCTCTGAACCACAGTACACAGGAAAGGGGCACTGAATCCACCATTTTACCACCATAATACTCGATTTTGACAGATGCGCAGAACTGAACAAAAATGAAAACGCTTATGATATTACCTTTAATATGTGTACTGTGGCTCTGAACATCCTCTGAACAAAGCGCGTTCTGAGCGCTCTGAACTATTTTTGAAACACACCTGAACACTTAGCTTTTTTTTTCAATTTCACCTGTCAAATGCTTGTGTTCAGCATTCAACTCGGTCTACTCAGTTATTTTATTCTGAGCTCATAGAGCGCGCTCTGAACAAGCTCATAACATGTTCAGAACGAAACAAGAAACACAAATTTGAAGCTCTGAAGGTTCAGAGGTAAAAAATAAACACAATTTTTTGTTTGACAGTTCAGGCTCTGCTCTGAACTAAAAAAGAAAAACGCCTTGTGAATTTACAAAGGATTACAACAACACAATGCTATCACTTTGGACACAAACCTGAACGCTGCCAGTAGATTTCTTACCTCATTTCAACATAAGCTCTCTAATTTATTTACATAACTATTATTATGTCTGTTTGGTAACTTGAAAAGTTGTGCGACGTCGTACGACGTAGTACAATTTTTTAACAAATCTCATATAAAAAAAATGACAAGTAGCAACTTGTAGCAAGAAGTTGCAGTTACCAAACAGACATATTATGAATCACACTTCCGCTTATATGATTTGTTATTTATGTATTTATTATGTCAAATTACATGAAAATTAATATGAAGTTGAACGCGCTCAGCTCTTTACTCCATCTGCTCAGTAATTTTTTTCTAAGCATAAAGGGTGTTTTTCTTTTTTAGTTCAGAGCAGAGCCTGAACTGTCAAAAAAAAAATGGCGTTTCTTTTTTAGCTCAGAGCATTCTGAGCTCCAATTTTGTGTTTCTTTTTTCGCTCTGAGCATGTTCAGAGCACGCTCTATGAGCTCAGAATAAACTGATAGAGCAGACGGAGTTGAATAGCTGAACACAAAGAAAATGACAACTGTGAACAAATAAAAAAGTGACAGCTGGTGAAGCGTGTTTCTTTAAATAAATCTGAACTCTCAGAGCAGAGCACGCTCAGTTCAGAGATCGCTCAGAGTATGTTCGGAGTGTTCAGACTCTGCTGAACTAAAAAAGAAAAACGCCCAAAGGCGGCGTTCCGAGCTAGCTGTGATTGATATATCTGATCTTAAAAAGAAATACCTACCAATTTTGTTGACAGCTCAGTGTTTTGCTCTGAACAAAAAAAAGGAATTCAATTTTTTTTTTCGGTCAATTAGGTAGGTCTTTATTTCGCTCGTTTGGTCTTTTTGACAGCTAGTAGAAATGCATGCTTTCGTTACTTCATTCCCCCTACATTTCTACACCCTTCACCCAAGGTGTCAAAAAGACGAAAGACGAAACGACCGAAAAAAAAGACTCGTGTAATCAGCGTCTAAAGCTCTAATCGATTGCACTGCAGTGTGTACTCATCCTCGTTGAAATGATAAATCCATTGCTAACTCTTTCTTTATAATCCTCGATTCACACAACTGAACCGATTTCGACAAAATAGGTAATGTTTACTAAAAGTCTTTAAAACAAAATAAAATTGCATATATGTACCTAAAAATTTTTAAAAAATGTACCGAAATAGAAATATTTTTTTTTCTGTGAACTATTAAATACTATAAATTGACATACCAAATTTTTATTTTAAATTTCATAGAAATTGTGTACATACATACATACATATGTATATACAAAATTATTATTAAAAAAAAAAAACGGTCTAAAGATTTTAAAATTTTTTAGAGTTGTAAGTCATTAGGCCTTACTGTCACACGAGGTGTCTTCAGTCGTGCAACCAAATTTATTTAATTTTAATCATATATTTCATGTGTATATACATTTATAAATATTAAAAATTTATTTTCAGAAAACATCAAATTTGAAACTCACAAAGTGATATAAAAAAACTAAAATTAAAGTGGAAACATGTTCCTTAATAAAACAAAAAATATGATTAAATTTTTATAAATTGCTTTAGAACATACAAAAAAACTGCAATTTAAAGAACAAAATAAAAAAAAAAAACAAATTTAATACCAAAAATGGGTAACAGAAGAAACAATTTGTTCAAAGTTTTCCGTTTAATTGTTTTGAAAACAATAAAAACACCAAAAACAGGTAGTTTTAGAGAGTCAAAAATTGTTAATTCAATATTTAAACAATAATAATGTTCTTAATAAATTAAATAAAAAAAACAAAAAAAATATCAATTCGAACTGAGTTAGTTTATACAAAATGCAAGTAGCAACATTATTTGGAGGTAATGTAACTTCTTTAGCACCAACAACAACAAGCACAATGAATACGTCATCTTCGCCAGCAGCAGAAGCAGTAGCGGTAGCCGAATCTGTGTTAGCTTCAATGGAAGAAGAAGACGAGGAAACGACAACGAAAATGTCGACGACAGATACACAATCATCAAATTGTAATGGTGATCATTTGCAATCATCATCTTCGTCAACATCATCGACACCATCATCAAATAATGTATCAACGTTGGTGAATTTAGCTTCAAGTGCTTTAATAGGTAATGAACAGAATTTTAAATCTCAACAAGTTGAAGAAAACATGCAAGATGTGAACGAAAATGAAAAAGCTGAAGCTCATGCTGGTTTAGAAGTTGCAGTGACAGCAGTAGAATTAGAAAATAAACAAGATCAAGTTGTTCCTATGGATGAAGACATCTCATCGAGAAATGAAAAAGATTCTGCGATAATTCCTAACATTATAAGTGAAAATCCAGACGATACGAAAGATATGGTCAATTTAGAAAATAAAACATCCCAGTCACCTTACGATTGTTCTTCTGTGTCTGTAACTGCTTCTGCAACTGCATCTGCGACTGCAACTGGTTCGCTTTCGCCAAAAACGTTTGAATTAAAAGAGCCTAAAAGCCAAACCAAAGTAATGACTTCCTCCTGCTCCTCCTCGTCCTCACCCTCTTTATCATCATCTTCGTCCTCCTCTCCAGCGTCTCAAGAAATTAGTAATTTTAATGCTTGTGCATCTAGTAATCAGGAGTCTTCCTCTAGTCAAGCTACAACATTACTTTTCCAAGAAACGTTCTTGCAACACGAACAACAAGAACAACAGCAAGCATTGCCTGAAAGCAGTGAACTCCAAAATGATGAAATTCCTTCCTCAATAAACCCATCTAACATTATCAGAGAAACAAATGGTTGTGTTACGAGTAATTTAAGTGATATGAATGATTTAGAAGCTGAGAATTTAGTTATCCATCATAATAATGATAATCAAACAAATAATAACAATAATAACAGTAATAATAATATGACAACGGCAAAAGAAACATCAATTAACAATCCCCAAAATCAAATGGAAAGATTGTTGCACCAGCAATCGCAGCAACCTGAAGATGAAAGACGGCAAATGGATCATATCGAACACCAACAAGTAGAATTTGAACATCAACAAGTTCAACAGCAACAACAACAGCAACAAATAAATCAACAACAAACCGAAGAAGAAGAACAGCAACAACAACAAAGAGAAAATGTTGACAACGGTGATAATAAACATAATCAATATTCGCATGCTAATCAATTTCATGAATGCCATCGCAATGATCTCAATGTCGACGATTTATCTCAAAGAAATATTCGCGACCAACAAATGTCTCAACAAAACTCGATGGATACAAATAATGCTGTTGACGGTTATAAATTGCAACATGTTCCAGAAAATTTAGAAATGTTAAATCAAATAGACCACCAGCAACATCAATATCAACAACAACAACAACAACAACAACATCATCTTAGCCAAAATCAGCACAATATGTTGCAGCATCAACATGCACAACAACTTTATCTGCACCATCAAGATCAGCAGCATATGATGCATCATCATCATCAGCAACATCATCATCAACAGCAACAACAACAACAACAGCAGCAGCAGCAGCAGCATCATCATCATCAACACCAACAGCAACAACATCAACAGCACCACCATTCAGAATTAATGGCATATCTTCATCATCAAGATCAACAGGCAATGCAACAACCACATCCACATCTTATTCGAACATATCAGCATTATCAACAGCAACATCGCATGCATCAATTGCCACAGCATCCGCAGCCCCAATCACCCCATCATCAACCAAAAAATACATCAATGACGTGTATTGATGATCTGATGATTGATGAGTTACACGAAGATCCGAACAATCGATACAAATTGTGAGTATACAGCCCTGTATTTTCCCTGTAATTTCTAAATAATAATCCAAAAATTATAACCGATTTCGATTTCATTTTTCCATACGTTAAAAATTAGTTGACTCACAACGGAATGGGGTCTGTTAGTACCCCTTTTTTTGTATAGAGGTTTTTTTTAACTCGCTTTCTTTGTTTGTTTGTCTGTTCGGTACAATATTTGCAATCATTTTAGAACTTACTTTTCGATGAGCTAAAGACTTGAAACTTTAAATATAAAGGACAGAAATGGATGTAAAAAAAACTAACATAAAAAGACTAAAGCAATAAATGTTTTATTTTTATTTTATTTTCTTTCAAAGCAAAAAAGACGATATTTGCTTAATTTTTTCATATATTTATTTTAAATTTGTAGGCTTTCGCCTACGGTAAAACACGAAAGTCAAGACGACGGCTATGAAACAAGTGCTGGCGATGTCCTAACACCCAACTCGCACACATCTTCACAACATTCAATGACACCCCAACATCAGATTCATTCATCAAATTTGATCCCACCTAAATGCGAAGATATGCCATCTACTGCCGCCCATCCGCACCCAGAACCCGATCCGTATAATTTCATAGATGATGAAATGAATTCAAATATGCGCATGATGTCGCCATCGTCAAGTAATGGCTTATCAATGGTAATGCGACAGCAAAATTATGAAAGTCCACCCGGATCGACAAGACTTCTTATGGAAGATAACAATCAAGTGTCAATGAACATGGTTAATCAACAACAACAAATGATGGATTCCCGAATGCAGGGTACGCAAGCTCAACATGTTGAAGCTGCAGACATTGACATGTCGTCGGCAAATAGCGGATGTTTAAATAATATTGCAATACCAAAAAAACGAGGACGCAAGAAAAAAGGTTCCGAAGAAATAGCACCATCAGTGAGGTAAGAAGAATTTAATAGAATGTATATTATTAGGCCAATCGGCAGTGACAAAGCTAAAATTTTCATACAGCAAAAATATGCCAATGCAATGTTATGATTGAAATGTAGAGGTGGAGGTGGGTCGTCACTGATCGCACAAACAAATTTGTAAACACCTTAGTAACAATTCATTCCATATAGAATTTATAGAGTTAAATCGTCTAACAATTGTTTTCTTCAATTTTTCTTTCAATTTCAAATTCATTGGTGGGTTGAGTGGAAAAAAAACTGAAAAAAAAGAAAATATTTAGCTCTCGAATTACTCCAAACTGTAAACTAAATGAAAAAATGGCTATTTTAACAAAAAAAAACAATTGAATTTTGTTTAGAAAAGATCCTATATTTTTGTTTGTCCATACTCAGCGACGACCCTATGGCATAGTTTTGCAAGAAAAATTTTCTGCCAACTGGCCTAACATATAATAATGTAAGTAAGTTGAGAGTAAGAAATTGATTTCATTGAATAGAACGATGGTCGATGGGATACTTAAGCCTATCATGCCAAAAGAGCGAAAAAAGCATGATCGATTCAATGGCATGCCCGAAGAGGAGGTTTCTAAAAGAACTCTACCTGACCATTTAGCAGATAATTTAGACATAATTATCGTGAGTGTAATTTCATAATTTAGATCATTTTGTTAACTATCGCAAATCAAAGATGGGGAATTTTTTTTAAATTAACCTTTAATTTATTTGTGTGTTTCCAAATTGATAAAAAAAATAAATAGATTGGAATCAATCCTGGATTATTTGCTGCTTACAAAGGCCACCATTATGCTGGACCGGGAAATCATTTTTGGAAATGTTTGTATCTATCTGGTTTGACTCATGAACAAATGACGGCCGAAGAAGATTATAAGCTGCTCAAACTTGGAATTGGCTTCACAAATATGGTGGAGCGGGCAACAAAGGGTTCAGCCGATTTGACAAGAAAGGAAATCAAAGAAGGCAGTCGAATTTTGTTGGATAAACTAAAACGTTTTCGACCAAAAATTGCCGTGTTCAATGGCAAGTTGATATTTGAAGTTTTTTCGGGTAAAAAGGATTTCAATTTTGGTCGACAGCAAGAATGTGTCGAAGGCACAGATACGGTAAGGAATTATTGTTTATTATTTTTCTTCTTCAATTTGAAAACAGATTATTTTTATTAGTACATGTGGGTTATGCCGTCATCTTCAGCTCGTTGCGCTCAACTGCCTCGTGCCGCTGATAAAGTACCATTTTATGCAGCGTTGAAAAAATTTCGTGATTATTTGAATGGGCTTATTCCACATATTGATGACATTGAATGTGTTTTTAACGATCAAAAATCAAAACAGTGCTGTGAGTCTGAATCTGTGAGGGGAGCAGGAAATCCACCATCACCTCCAATTAGTGCTGGTGGTTCAACTTTTTTATCGCCAGATTGTTTGACTAACGAAAATCAAAATTTAGGCTATAGCAATAGCAACAGTAGTACGCCAGATAGAATCAGCATCCCGGATGTGAGTGCGAATCTCAATAAAAACAATGTTCTGAATATCATCCATAAAGGATCACCAATAGATTCGATGATCGGCAATGGTGATAATAGCATTGGTGGTTGTGGTATGGTCATTCCATCAAATATGAACGGACCGACAAATCCGACTAATCTTTGCAATAGTGTTATGCATATGTCGTGTATAATGGATCAGTCTGGACAGCAACAACAGCAGCCGGAGAAGAAAAAACGGGGAAGACCAAAAAAGGTAAAGGGTATAGATGGTGAAGAGGGCCCAATACCTCAAAAGGTACGCAATACAAACTCATTACTTAACAACAACAACAATAACAACAACATATTGAATCTAACGCTGATGGGCGAAAATGGTGAAATACCAAAGAAAAAGAGAGGTCGACCAAAAAAGATCAAGTCCGACATGGGAGTAAATCTAAGTCATGGCGGAGCGAACTTAACCACAACCAATAATAATAATTGTAACAGCAATGGTGGTAATCTGTCAGCAATCAACAACAACAATAACTCTATGGACAACAGCAATTCGAGTATTCATAATGCGATTGTTAATAAAACTGATATTTGTTTGCACCGCAATAGTCCCAGTAGTTTAGGGAATCATCAAATGGTATCGATAAATAATAGTAATCATTTTAATAGTCAATCAATGTCCCAGCATCAGCAGCAACAACAACAACAACAACAACAATCATTGCAGAATCAAAGACTGTTCACCTCTCCTATGCATTCGCCGAACACTGTTAGTTCCTATTGTCCGATGGGCATGAATGCTTCAACTACCCCTCCAATTGGAAATAATACAAACTCTTCGAATAATACTTCGAATTTAGTAAGCAACGGGCCAGGACAGGTGTACCACCATCAACAGCATGCGAATTCCCACCATCTACAAGCGCACCAGCAGCACAATCATAATCTACAACAGCATGTACAACATCAGCTTCATATACCATCCTTAATTTATATGCAATCGCCCAATCATAATCCACAACAATCATCTAAATCACCACACTATGGTTCATCACATTCAGACTTGTCCACCGAAATATCGGCTGCCATTTCCTCGGACCATCTAGCTGAATCACAATCGGCTTCTTCGCCAGCCATGGTGGGCGCAGTTGATTATGATCGACCCGAAAGTATACCAAACGATGAACACAGTGCCCATGACTTACGGTTTACTAGCCCAGCACCCAATTCTGGGGACCAACAACAGAGTGGCGGTGGTAGTATATCAGCACACCAACACTCCACTCAACACTATCACAATATCTACCAGAATCCAGGCTCCAATCAATCCTACCTCTCCGGCAATACATTAGGCAATTCGCCTGTTGAAACTGCTGGAGGAGGGACAGCAAATACAAATAATGATAATGAGAATGTTAATTACATTGCGTCCACTCGACCAAATACGTCCAATAGCAACAACAGTACTCCACAACCAGTACAAAATGCGCAGCAGACACAACAGAGAAATATGCAAATATCGGATGTGACATCGAAAAGCTTATCGGGACTGGAGTCTTTGGTCGATCAAATACCTACAATAGCAGATAATGATTCTACAAATAATTCTATAAACAGTGCCGTCGTGGGCTTAAAATCGGATTCGAATGAAGATTTTCCATCGCCATCGTCAGGTGGCAGTGGTGCAGGCAGTTCGAATTCAGGCGGATTGGGATGCGTCTACTTACCATCGTATTCAAATCTGAACTCATCCAGCTCTTCATCGCCATCAGCAGTAGCAGCTGCACCACCACCACCTTCGAATAGCTCCATTCTCCATTCACCCCACCACTATCCAGATCCAATATATTCTACGGCAAATACATGTCCGTCCTCCACAAATACCAACAGTAATAACAATTTAAACAACTACAATAGCATAGCGAGCAACTTTTCCGTTTCAAGCTTAACATCAAATAATTATTCATCTAATTCATATCACAGCAACCTGATGGCTGCTGCAGCAGCTTCTTCTCCACATCATATCACTTCATCTGCATCTGGTAGTCCCATGTATATGGATCCACATATGGCCGTTAGTCCCATATACCATCACCCGTATGCTCAACACGCCGGGTACGGTACATATAGCCCAGTTGGGCATCCTCCACCACCGCCACCTACATTGCACATGCCTAGCCCCAATTATCCCTACGCTTATCCAAATACATCCGGCTATCCAAGCCAAACAGGCCATCATCCAAGTCACTCTACCCCAGCTGGTTACCTAACAAACCATCCATCCATGTTCGATCGAATTAAACCCGACATTGGATATGGCGGATATTGAAAAACAATAATTCGATAAATTTAGGTACCTATACATATTTTTTAAATATTCAATATATAGATTTTTTTTAAATCATCTATCTGTCATAAAAGTTTATAAGAAAATAATATATAAATGTACCTACACACACAAATTGGTTGGTATACAAAAAAATTTCGTATATAAAAAAAAACTAAAGTAAAAAAAAAATACTGAATGCCAAACTATGTTCTAGCTCATTATGTAGCGTTAAAGAATAACTTTTATCCGTCTATTAATGTAAAACAAAAACAAAACAAAAATTAAAAAAAAAACAAACAAAAAATGTATAAGTAAAACAAACAAAAATTAACGCAAAAGGTTGCGCTGGTTAAATGGTTCCTAAGGTTCTCATAGTTACACACACATAAATACATCGTCATAATAGAAATTTAATAAGCATTTACTTTTATTATTCTAAAAATAATATTATTACTTCTTTTTGTTTTTGGGTCTTTTAAAAAGACTTTTTGTTAAACTTGTTAATATAGAAGAAACACCGTATTTTTTTTTTTTAATTTCATCCTCTTGTTCTCTTTATGGCCTTTGAATTTCTATATATGTATATTAGGCCACCATTTATAAAACAAATTCGTCGAAGAGAGCGCTCATGATAGAGAACAAAAAACACCTTCACACTTCAGTAGGTATTTGCCTCGGCAGCGAGGATCACTTGGCTCATCTGGTTTAAGGCTCTAACGCCAATTTATCGAAAGAGATTTGATTTGTCAACTCAATGCACAGTGGTTGCCTAGCAAACCACTTCCTGTTCGTTTTTTTTTTTTTTTTTTTAAGGGATAACTTATTCCATCGAATTAAAAATTAAAAGTACCCCTAAATTATAAAATTCTAGAAGAATGGAAAATATAGGTTTACCGTTTTTGAAATGGGTGGTGGTTGACAACCTTCTGCCATTGCTTCGATATGTCTTATTTCATCGAATTAAGGGTTAGGGATAGGACGAGATAGGGTTTCTTTATTTAAAATGTATGGTTGATAACCACACTCTCGATGCTTTTCGATCATGACCATTATGATAAAGATTAGAATAGAACAATTGCAAAATAAAAGATCGAATGGTATTGAATACAAAAAAATGGGTGTGCCACATTTTATTTGGCTGGGTATACATACGTGGCAACCCTAGTAAAATAAAAACAAATCTAAGAATTACATTAAGTTAAGTACAGAGGATTGTCAGATCTTACAATATTGTCAGAACTGTCAAAAGTCTGACAACAGTTAACAATTAGCTGACAATTGACATATTTCTTACAATGAAAAATTGTCCGTTCACACGGTTGGTAGATTTCTTCCCAATTTGATTGTCAGATATTTTTTTATCTCTCTTTAACCAACTCATTGACATTTCGAACAATGAAGAAATTGTCAGCAATTGTAAGATGTTTTCAATGAAAACATCTGCCAATGAGCAATGAGTCTGACAATGTCCTAAACGACTGACAATGAAATAAGTTGTGTGTTCAGACGATTGTAAGATACCTGACAATTTTTTGTCAGATTGTCGTCTGACAATGACGTGTCTGAGAATATTGTCAGACAAAATTGTGTGTTCAGACGATTGTAAGACATTTGAAACAGTTTTTTCACTTACAGATCTGACAATATTGTAAGATCTGACAATCGTCTGTACTTAGCTTTATTCTTTATACATACTTATTATAATAATGACACAAATTGTTGATTTTGTAATTTATTGAAATTAACGCAAGTTTATTAATTTCACTAAAATTAATTGGTAAGGAGTAGCAGTGACCCGATAATCTAAATACAAAAACATCTTATCAAATTAGTTTGAGAAACAAACAGGGCTGAAATACCGTCGAAGATTATAGGTATGAAAATTACTTTTTTCTGCTGGTACGATACGAATACCTGCACTATTTTCCTTTCCGAGTGAGTTCAACTATATGCAGAATAGTTGGACTATAAGCGAACAGGCTTGCCAGTTCTTAGTTTGGCTAATGAAATTAAGTTTTTTTTTAAATTTAATTCTATCAGTCACTTTAACTGAACAAATAGTATCGGGATTTGTGAACTGAATATCGTTTGGAAATTTTTCAAATTTCGACACAACTCTTCGAATGTGCATACATATATGTAATTTTTTTGCGGATTTGCACAAATTTTCACAACTTTCTGTCGAACCACATAGGAACAAAACTCAGTTTTTGGAAATTTGTTGACAAAAAAAAAAGATTGTTGTCACACCATGTTGCTCCATATAAAAGCATCTAAACGGTGTCATTTTATACGGCACTGCGCTTGTCGCTGTCACCCAACCGACAAAAAGCCCTATTCAACAATTGAGTTGATGAATTGTACTTTTGGGTTATTCAGTTACAAATACCTGCAGAATATTAGTGGAGTAACGAGTTACTCAAAGATTGAATTTCAGTTTATTTACAATTTCAAGAGACGAAAAATTTTCTGGATTGGTTAAGGTTATAATGGCAAAATTTGAAATTCCAGTCATGTTCACTTAAAAAACAAATGTGGAGTTGCGAGGTATTCTAATGAGCTACTTATTACATATTGTTACGACAACAAAGAATACAAAAAAAATAATTAGTACCTGGCCCGGCTACCGGAACCGCAAAAAGTTATTTTATTCAAACTTTGTTCTTAAAAGTTCAACGTGATTTCCTCCGAAGACATGTAGCAAAGTATCTGAATTAAGGTCTTCGTTAGAAATTATAATTTTTTGTTTTTTTTTTATAAAAAAATTCTTCCAAATAATATTAGGCCCATTTTCTTAAATGATTCATAAATATGAACAAAAAAAGAAAGACAATATTAAGTTCCAATAAACAGTTAATGTTTAATTTAAATTTAAAAGATTCGATTGAACAAATGGGCCTAAATAATATATTTAACACGTTCCTTATTTTCTCTCACAAATAAAAAAAAAAAATAGTACATAATAATACAAACTAAACACCAACCTTAAGAATTAAAAAAAATCATCGAAAGTATACAAAATTACACTAAACATAAATTGAAAACAAACACAAAAATAGTTCATATAACTTTTCAAGATAAATTTATTTAAACAAATAAAATCAAATGAACAAATATATATACATATATAAAATTTTGATTCTTATAAATATATTGTTTGCTTGGAAAAGGAATTATTTGACAATATAAATGTATAACAATGTGAAATGTTTTGATAATGTACATAGTACCTAATTCGAGATATACGTATAATTGTAAGTAAAAAAAAACGATCGAAAGTATTTAATGGATATTAATATAATAATCATTCTTAAATATTTGCCATCTTTGTAAATTGAAGTGTAGTAAAATATATATATATATATATATATTATTTTATATTTTATTAGAACAAATTGTAATTAAAAGTTTTTTACTTAGTTGCTTTAAAATTAAAACAAAACCTAAAATAAAAAAGAGATAAATATTAATCTTAGGTGAGAACTAAAACGCATCATTTTTAATATCTACCTATCTACAATTATTTTTATTTTTTATTTTTCAATTTGTTTTTTTTTTTTTTTTTTTTAATTTTGAGAATGACAAATACTTTACAAGAAGATATTTCTCTGAGTAATTTGTACTAATATAATCGACTAAAGAAAACTATTTGTAAATAATTTAACTATAAGTGATATGTAATTTTTTATTTTTTAAAATAAAAATATCAAGGGAAGAATATTTATTTATATATTTGAAACAAGAAAGGATATAATTTTTTTAAGATTTAAAAAGAAAAAAAAAAAACATCCTCCTAGGACTTTAAATTTTTTTTTCTGCGTTTTACTAAAAAAATACTTAAAAATATTGTAACAAAAACAACAAAATTCAACAACCATCAGATCTTAAATTTTACAACTTTAACTGGTAGTTGATTGGCTTAAATTAAGGTTTGTTTTTTTAGGTATGTAATATATTTATATGTTATATATAATATATATCATCATACAATAGAAATTATACTAAACAAAAAAATTGTGAACAGGGTAAAAAATTGAGGGTGATACATTCAAAGTTTCTTTAAAAAAAAAAAAATAAAAAAAAAAAAATAACTAAAAACCAACGATAAATTAAATCTCCTTTGATTAATGTTTAAGTGTACATGTACTATTTAAAAACAAAACTAAAATACGTAAAAACTTGTACATTTGAAATCAAAGATTACTTAAAAGAAAAAAACTCAAAATTTATGTGTGCTTTTTTATATTATATTATTTTCTTAAAGAAAAGCAAAAATCTAGATATTTTTCGAAGTTTTAAATTTGTCATCGACAAATTCCTAAATATACGTTTAAAAACAAGAAACAAACACACACAAGACGTTTATCATAGAATATAAATAGGTATAAAATATTCTTCTGATTCTGTTTAGATGGTAAATATTGATCCCTCTTTTAGATGAGTGTTTTAACTAAAAAAAAAACACAATAATAATTGTGTTGGACGACTACCCTCTTTTTCATTGTTTTTTTTTTAGAATTTATATGTGATTTCGCTATGTAGAATATTGTAAGTTTTTTTTGCAAAAAAGTATGAAAAACTGTGTGGTAAATTAAGATTAAAAAAAATATTATATATTATTCTCAGAAAGCTGAAATAAATGTTTACAATCTCACTAATTAACAGATACGGTATCCCCAGTAACATACAATTCAACAAAAAAAGAAAATAATGCCAAAAAGAAAAAAACATATATATTACATTTTTAATAATTTTAATAGCTATACCTTAAACGAAATTAAAAAATTATTTACAAAACCATGTTTTATAAATGTTGTTCTCTTAAAAAGAATTCATTTTCTACTATGTGTAAAATACTTTTTTTTAAATAAATATATATACAAATATTATATATATATATGTATGTATGTATACATACATATCAATGCTTATATATATATATATATAGATATATATATATATATATATAGATATATATATATATATATATAGATATATATATATATATATATAGATATATATATATATATATATATATATATATAGATATATATTATATATCTATAATGTTGTTCACACACTTGAGCCGAAATTGTGTTTTTTGTTTTTTAGCTGAATGTAATATTGAATAAAATAGATTGAATCCAAACTTAACGTAAATGAATTAAAGAAAAAAATATTTTTTTTCCTTTAAATTCTACTATACCTTATTTTAAAACTAACTTTTATTATTTATTATTTATAACATAAAAAACAACAACAAATAAGTAAAAAAAAACAATACAGTTAAAACAAAAAACCTAACATCAATTGTATATATTTCTTTGTTATTTTGTTTACAATTATACTTACTACTAATAATTAAGAAAAAGAACTATAATAAAAATTGATCAAGGACAAATGTAAATGTTGGTGTTGTTTTTTTTTTTATAATAAGTGTACACTAAAGGGGTTTTGACTAGGGCTGTAAAAGTAACAAAAAAATGATTACCCGCATGTATACGTTACTTATTAAAGTATACATTACAAAAATATCATTACTGGTTACTTTCGTTACCTATAGTATAAGTATAGTGTACCCTGGAGATGGAAAAATTATCCTGGATTTTGTAACGAATACAATAACGTGCTTTCGGTTTTGTTTAATTGAAGTTTTAACTAGTGATGTAAGTCATCAAACGCATAAATTACAAAACAAACAAAACAATAAATTCACGAAATAAAAAATATATTCGCATACAACAAAACTAAAAGCTACACCATCCGTTCTAAATACAAAACGTAACTTACATCCTAAACCTTTCCGTTTTCAGCTCCAATACGAAATTCTAACGAAATTGTTAATGGGTTCTGAATCGAATAACCGTAACTAAATAAAAAATACATACGATTCGCAACAACTGTTATATTCACTGCGTTTAAAACAATTAAACACAGCGCCAGCGAGATTTAATTTAGGATCTTCTTTTTGGGATCTCATCCTTAAAATCATGAAGAATTATTAATCAACATTTGTTATACTCAACTAAAATTAAATGTATTCTATAATACGAATAAGTTTGTGTGGTTGGGTAAAATCCCAACTCTCGTAGACACAACTTAATAACAGTTGAATTTCCATAGAGACAAATCAGTTGATTGATTATTTCAATAACGTCGACATACCCGAATAGATACACAAATCCGTTGAAGATGGTGCCTTCCGTGTCAACGCTTAATTGCATTTTTGGAGATAAATGAAAAGCGCAGAGCTATCTGATTCAGGTGTTTACGGTGTCCTCTGTAGACTCGTGACTCAGACTTGATATAAAGATACCAAACCCTTGCTGTCATCTGGGTTCGCCTAAAAGCTGAAAAATCAGCGAAGCATCAAATGTTTTAAGAAGATGGATTAAAAAGTTTGTGTACAAAAACTCATTACCTCCTTGTTCCGTTTCACATGCCCATTCACGCACATGAAATTAAATTGGAAATACAAAAATGTAAACAATTGGGACAAAAGGGGACAAAGATTTTTGCTTGCGTATGAAGTACTTTTGCTCTGACTGCAACAATGAAATAATCAGTCGACGTTGGCTCCCCGAAAGATGGGCACGTCTAAGACGATAGATGCATGCCTAGCGTGCTTCGATTGGCACATGGTAGAACATGGGGAGCTCTATGTGGATCCTTAGTTTTGACAAACTAGAAGTATTTCACGTTTCGATGAGAGAAGTATTTCACGTTTCGATGAGTTATCTGTTTTATTCTATTCAAAATAAAAATGGCGCTCACAATTTGAATAGAAATATTTGTACAAAAATTGAAATAGTTAAAATGGTTCTATTTTGAAAAGAAGAGAAGTTCAGAAATCTCTTTGTGTGTTCAAAATATCGAAGAGGATTGACGTTTAAGAAAATCAAAATAATATGAATAATATTAAGTGTGCAACTTGCTCACGATTTAAACCTCCTCGGAATCCAGGATTTGAATACGAGTGTGATAGATTTTTTCAGAAAAATGAGAATTTTGATGCGCTTTTTAGATTGCTTTATCTTTCTTGGTTTACTTTTACTTCAAAAATCTACTATGAGCCCAAAAAATCAATTACAAAAATTGCATTTTGGGGTTTAGCGTCGCTCAAAAAGAAACACATATGCATATGGACGTACTCTTGAGTGTCGAGATGCACCTAGATGGTTACCTATCATGAATTCTAAAAATGCAACAAAAACTTACTCAGAAATAGGACTCGGGCTACCTGAAACAAGGAGAAGCTGTTTAAATATTTGGAAACTTGTCTGCAAATCATATTTACCCCAATCGCTCACATTGAGCCATCGCTCGTCGTTGTTTTAATGTTTTCTTTCTGAAACACACAGTCACCCTTATTCCGTAAGGCGTTTTACGAAAACGACACGGCTCCAGAGGCGTTAATTGGCGTTTAACTAAAACTAAAACTTTACAGTTCTCTTCTTTCTTCACCCTTCTAACCATTAACAATAGTCGTTTTACTAAAATTCCAATTGCCGCTCCTAGAGCCCTGTCGTTTTACTAAACGGAATAAACACACCTATTCTGTTTCCTTACTTCCCAAAACTGCCACTTTCTACCCATTTTGGCCCAAAGTTCTCTCAAAATGAAATTGGACTAGAATTGGTCAAAATTGGGGCGTAAAGAAACAGGCCTAATTATTCCACTCGCGTCAACTAATTATTAGTATTTTAACTGAGGTTTGTTGTTATCGATGGTCGCGTTCGGGGATCAATCCAAAGCTATCCGGATAGGTTTGTGTTGTTGTAATCCCTTGTGCCAAAACAGCTGATGCAACAACAACCCAAAGTATCTGAAAATTTTTGAGATAGGTGGATAGCCTATCTGATAGATAGAACGCAAGGGATTAAATTTTTGAACTATTCTACCTACTACTTTTTGATCCCATTTCAAATATAAAAACACCGACTTCCCAAATTTACACACACACTACCGGATGTCGCAATTTAACAAAATATCTTCCTGACATTTGACAAGTAATCGAACTACTTAATAAGTACATATGTATGTGTGTATGTGTTCCTATTTCCTTCCTTTATGAAATTGGGAACAGAAAAACCCTCCAAAAAAATTACTCGGAACAGCCAATCGAAAACTTTATGGAATAGAAGAATTGCAAAATTCCGAACGTCCAAGGTTAAACGTCATTTAAATAAAAATTAAAAAGGACGGATAGAGACACAGTACACATATTAAAGGTAATATCATTAGCGTTTTCATTTTTGTTCAGTTCTGCGCATCTGTCAAAATCGAGGAATTATGGTGGTAAAATGGTGGATTCAGTGCCCCTTTCCTTGTCTAATTTCAATATTTTGTTGTTCTTTTTAATGATGCGCGTTCCTGTGGGCACTCGAACAGCCATTTTTAATTTTTTGACATTTCCAACTTTGACAACCTGCGCAATATATTACCTTTAATATGTGTACTGTGGGATAGAGACTTTTTTCTTAAATGACAATATGTATATAATTTTTGAAGCGAATATAGTTTTTAGCCAATAACGTGTAATTTGTGGAAAACAAATTATGAGATTTTGAGGTTATTGTTCTGGAGATATCAATTAGTTAAAATTGAACGGAGAGAAATTAAAAGATCGAACGACATTTTTTTTATTGTACTTATGACCAGCCTAACATCATGCCGTAAATATACCTACATAATGTCGTAATTTTATTTTCTCTGAAAACAACGATATAACAAGAGTGATCCACTCGGGCGTATACGCACTTTTCCTATTTTATTGAATTTTGGGCACGTTACGTTGGTTTATGTCAATTGGAATATTATTATTTAAAGTTTGCTTAATTCTTATAGATATAAGTTTTTTCTCACACCATCATTTATCAATGGCCATATTTAAAGTCAAAAACGGCTTATGACCGGCATAAAATTTGAAAATGGTTGCTGTTCACTTGAGAACAGTTGGATCGATTGGGGTAATTATTTTCTTTTATGTAATAAGTAATTATGTAGTAGTAACATTTTGCATGAATCTCTTAACCGAGTAAAATGATGGTCTTAATAAACCTTTAACGTGATGCATCTATACATTAGAGAATCTAATGTTAGTTTGTAATCATGTTGATTTTTTTCCACCTTAGTCGAGATTCTTTTAAAAAAAGGTCTTATATGTATGTACATCTTATAATTTAGTGTCAACCTGGTGGGTTATTATAAGTTAGTTAATTTGATTTGTATTTATATAATTATATAAAATTTGTGTTTGTTTCTTTTTTAAATTTATTTTCTGTAGCCAGTAAGATTATATATTTCATTTGTATAATATTATTGATGAAATAAATAAATTAAAATCAAAAATAAATAGTACGATTTAGGTTTTTAGGAAAAGAAAAATTGGAAAAATTGCCTAAAACATTGGAAATTTCGGGAAAAACTGAAAAAACTGGTGCGTAAGCGAATTTCTCGACACTACCTATATAGATTAACCGTGAGCCCCGGCACTCAGACAATTTTTTTTTTTTGAAAACTGAATCAACAATGAGGTATACAGAAGGAGTCAGACTCAATTTTGACAATTTTACTCTGCGAAATGTCAAAAAATAAGTCCGACTCCTTCTGCAGCTCATTCATCGAATTCTGTAATTTAGAGGAATATTTCAATTTTTCTTAAACTTAAAAAAATAATCTTTTTTGTTTGGACGAGAATTGATATATGTAACACTTTTTCGACATTGAAAGCCTTGGTGCAACAACGCGCTTCGAGTATCTAACTTAAAAAAAAAAAACTAATGGGTGTCCGATGTATGCTTTCCGTTGAGAGACGCTGGTCCTGCGGGGCCGTATAAGAGTAAGTTCATGCGACCCAGTCGTTCATTTTTAAAGTTGGTTGAATAGAAAAGCTTAAAAAATTTTGGATGCATAATAAGGTAGTAATTTTTTTGTGGTGGTTTTGTTAAAAAAAAATTAATTAATTTTAAGTAGAAACAACATTTCTGCAATTTGCTGTAAACAAAATAATAAATAAAATGCGACTCGTGCATTCCAATTCCCGTAAACCAACAAATAAAACCAACCAACCACATTCAGAGTTAGAAAGAATTCCTTCTCCCTTACCGACATCGTGGCCGGCCGTCAGAGTAATATAATAATAAACTCATCATCATCGTGGTGCCTCACCTAAAATCCAGTTTAGATTATTTTACATGTGCATTTGATACCTACCGCTATCACACACAACAAAAACAACACCATCAACAGCATTGACGCACCTGTATATACCTCCTATCCAATTCAAGCAGAAAATAAAAGTATGCTCAGGTTAGTATCCATAGAAGGGGAAAATCAACTTATATTTGAAATTAAAATGTCAATAATCTTGAATTTAACACTCGGATATGGAAAGCGGAAAATCCACGTCAATTTTTCATATCTAAAGAATCTCTTCTGAAAAGACATAATTACCTTAATTATTATTTTTTTTTAAATATGAGAAAATCATGTCCCCTTCACTTAAAAATTATACCAACGGACCTGAATATAATAATTATTATTACCTGCTTTATTAAAACTCATAGAAATCATGTGAATGTTTGTGTGCAGGGCTTACCCCACAATTACACCTGTCATTTTTCTCTTTTTTTTCTTTTTTTAATTCTCCATTTTATAGGGTATGTTAGTTTTTAATCGCAAAAAGGGAAAAATTTAATTTAAGATTATGAAAATTAAAATTAAAAATCTTATAGACAACAAAAAAAATAATACAAAACAATGAATTTTAGAATGAAAATACAGGGATACACAGAATTTTAACATTAATTAATGGAGGCAACCTTCGATGTTTGTTAAAAACGAAATAATTGTCCATTTTTGAGTTATAAAAAAAACACAAGTTAAATTTTTAAAATCTTGCAATTGTAGGTATTGAAAAACAGAAAAGGAAAACAAAAACGTTTTAAGAAAAATTGTAGATACATACATATTTTAAAATATATATTATTTCTAAGAAAAAATGGAAAAAACTTTTAAGGGGATGCACGATGTAAAATGCTTAGTTATCTTCTAATTCACAATTTTACTAAAATGTTGACCAAAAATTAATTCATGCATCAAAACATCTTATTAATAACCATTTACATGCTTATTCACGTTAATTAGCTAATATTAACGAAAATCTACTGAATTCACATTATACATACTAGTGAACACATACATACACTTTCTCATATATAAGATGTGTTTTATTCATTGCTGCATAGCCAGCGCAGCACAAGTCTGAATAAAACGATCACTCACTCTATACGTACATTTCAATAATTGAAAGCTCTATCGCCAGCACAGCCGTCTTTTTTTTTCACTGACTTCTTTTTCGCCAGCAATCAAATTTTTTTTGTTTGCCAAGGGAAATTTTGCTGCGCTGGCTATGCAGCAATGAATAAAACACACTTATTGTGAACTTATATACATATACTTTCTCAATTGAGTTTGTAAATTATGTTTGACTACTATTTGTTTTATTTTTATAATTCATTAATATGAATTAACTTTTTGTTTCTTTTAATGGTTAAAAATTATTATTGATGTGTAAACATCTATACTGGCGGTAGGGTGAAAAAAAACGTAACGAATCTTGTGATCGTGATTGTAATTGTGATTCACGTTACGTTACGTATGTTTACACATCTTAACCGTGAGTCCCGGCATTCACACTCGTATTGGAGTCAGTAAAATGATTCTTAGTATTAATTGAACTATCCTTCAATTGATCCTTGAAAATATTAAAAATTTTCCGAATTTTGTGGAATGTTGGGCCAACATTAGATGTATGAATTGGGAGATTTTTTATTTTTGTTTTCAGATGCAAGTGTGAAAATCTCAACATTCGAAAATAATGAACAAATATTGGTGAAAATATTTCATAGGGTAAATCTTTATCAAACCGGTCCATATATGCAAGTAGTACACAATTTTTCTGTTTGATTTGATTTATTGTTACCTGATTTTTTCTCTCAAATCTCAATCAACATTCACTCACTACAACTACCTATAACTTACCTGGCGTATCTCTAGATACAAATGTAAGTAGGTATTGAAAAATCACAACCGTCATTTATAAATGTGGTCGTGGGGCTGCGGCCAGGTGAAAATTATCAAAGGGGTATTACGGTGTATGACCACCGCGCATTTGACACATATACACTAATAAATGAAAAACTTCAGCCCTAGCCGTATAATGTTGTAAGCCATCACCATCATCATCATCATGGTGCATTATCGTGTGGACTCGCTCTAACTGCCATGACTAGCAGATCTTACCCTGTGTATGGGAGTTTGTAGTTTGGCGACACATAAACAGACAGAAAGACAGTCAAATACAGAAAAGACGGTAACTGAATTAAAAAAAAATTAAATTTTTGCCTTGGAGCTCCGCGAGTTTATTGTATGAGAGATTTTCACTCCTAATAGCGTATTGCATTTTGTGTCGTCGTGTAATCATATTATTTCTGTTGGTTAATTTAAAGTTTCTTCTTTCTTTTTTTTTAAATTGTAAATTCGTGTCCTTCATAAAATTAGTTTTGACTTCAGTTCTTTTAACTTTTAAAATAATACAAAAAAAATATATTTAGAAAGACGAGAAGCAAATGTCTTAGTGGTTTTTTTTTTTAATTTTATCAAAATGGTTAAGAGTTTTCGTTAAGTAAAAAAAAAATGTGTGCTGTTTGCAAGAGTAAACAACAGAGGAAGCAGAGGCAGACAAATATGTAATACTCTATGGAATGTGTGCTGTGAAGTTGAAAATTGAAAAGTAAAAAAAAAATGAACTTAATTGTGTTGCTAGTTCCATAAGTGCTTTTTAATAAACTGTGGATTTTTAATCTCGATAATAATTAATTTTATTTTCAAAATTAATTCAAAAATCAAAATAAAATATAACCTTCCTATCTACATGAATATTTGTATGGATATTGTATAAAAAATATTCAACTTTAAACGAAAGATACGAAAATTATATAAACAACTCTGTGCCACAAAAAAAAAAAATACCGTAGCAACATCGAAAAGAAAGTATGTTAACAATTTTTTCACATTCGTGTACGTCTACTTAATTTTTTTTTTGAAATTTTCTTTCATTTATTACTAAAAATAAAAATAATTAAGGAGGAATATAAGGATTATTATAAAACAAAATATGCCTCTAATGAGTTTCTGATTGAGTGTCTACCTTAACTGTCTACCTATCTCCAAAGAATTCTCCCTTAATGGGAATTTAATAATTAATAAGCTTATGTGGTCTTTTTTCATTGAATTCGCGCGGATGAATTAAGACATTAGGAGATCTTTTGAATCCTGAATGTGTTGTTTATTATGTCAATGACAGTTGAAAGCGGATTTTTTGGCAGGAGCTCCCATTAAGGAATATATCGTACGTAAATGAGTATGATGAGGAAGAAGACACCCAAACAAATTTCTAAATTTGGAAAAGGGGGCGTGTCTGTGGGTGGTTGAATTTAAAAGAAAAGAAAATATCTAAATAAATTTGTAATCACAGTAAATTTATACTAAAATATAAGTTTTTGGAGACATCTACAGTTTTGTTGCGGTGAATAAAACTAAGATATAACGTATTGTTGTATTGCGCTGAATAGAACACATTTAAGCACCCTAAATTTATTGAAAGTATCTTGATTTTCTAAAATCTAACTTTATGCTTTATGATATTCAACTGATTTATTTGAGCTTTTTGTCATAAGATTTTTAAAATTGTCGAGAAATACTATCCAAGCTTAAACGCGTTTAAGCAATAATACAAATTTTTAAACGCACTTAGTTAAAAAAAATTTATTTTTTGGCAAACAACAACTAACTTTATCACGCTGACTTAAACTTCTTTGATAAACATTACATCAAGCTTTATTACGCTGAATAAAACTAAAATTTAAAAGCGCACCAATTTAACATTTATTAATTTTCTTACCTTGGTCTATGTAACATCGCGCTGAATACAACTCAATTTTCAAAATTAGTTACTTGCCGGAGACATAATATTTAGCTTTATCGAGCTGAATAGAACTCAAATTTGTATAATCGCACTAAAAAAAAAATTTATTAAAATATCATAATTTTCTGAGCTAACTTTAACGCATGCTGAATAAAACTAAAATTTATAACCGCACAAATTTAACAGCTCTAAATTTTCTGAACTATAGTGTATAACAACCGCGCCAACTTAACAGTTCTAAATTTTCTGAACAAGGTCAATAACATCGCGCTGAATAACTAAATTTAAAAAAAATTCTTATTTGGCTGAGACATTACATATACATATGTATGTACAAATGAAGTTTCATCGAGCTGAATAGAACTAAAATTTGTAAGCACATTAAAACTCATAATTTTCTGAAACATTATAGCTAGCTTTAACATGCTGAATAAAATTCATCGCGCACTAAGTTTATCCAACACTTAACTAAGATTTAAATGCAAAAAGTTTTAATTATAGTACAGGATGAGGGAAAATTGATCGAAATAGTTTAAGTAATTCTTGAGATACGTCTTCATAGGTTGTTTGCTACTTCTTTTCCTCGGGTGAAATATTTTTCGATTCCTTTTAAATATTATAATATATGCAAGATTGCCTATATAGACGAAGTCGGGGTGGTTGTTGTAATAATCCGATTGTGGCATTTTTATTTTTTTGTTCCTTTCTTTTCAATTCGTAATTAATATATGGAGTTTCTTTTGTTTTTCTATTATGGTAAGCATAATATCTATAAGTTTTGTGACTAACCGAAGACATGTGCGAGTTCGTAACCTTCCTTACTGTTACTAAGAATAACTTATAACTACTTTTGACCGAAATTTACCATAGGTAAGGATCGAAGAGAGCCAATGCGTACCAAACCAAGTTAATTTATTTACATTTTGCCAATCGTGTGTGCATTATGATGGAAGAAGATATTTTTAGATTTTTTGTTTGTTTGTTTGCTAGCTGCAAACACCGCTCAGGTGCGGATCCAGGTGCAGGGGTTCAAATTGCTCTCGAAGCCATTATATAGCCAGCCCACATATAAGGAACCTTATTCATGCCTACTTAAAACTTTTATATTCAAGCAGAAGATTCTTAACCGATAAAATCTGGTTTTCAAATTTTCCTGTGCGGATAACGGTTTTCCCGCAATTTATGTCGTTTTCCATTGGTTGTCCAGAAGCCAATTCAGGTTTCGATTCTGAAATGAAATCCAGAAGTAGAACTGACATTTTGAGGGTTTCAGAAGGCTTCTGATTTGAAATCAGATTCCCTGTGGGAGCGTAGGTTCGTATTCTAACGAATGTATTGGAATGTAAGAAGGTGCAATGTTTGTTTCATATATACTACATGGACGACCAATGGATAACGACATTATTCTCAAACGCAAGTACCTATAGCATTTTTAGGCATTCCCCCGACACATAAGGTTTGTTCGATGTCAGCCCTGGGTTGCCCTGAACTCGCTCTGAAGCGTTTTATGTAGCACTTTTTTCGCCCTAGGTTATTTGCACTGTGTTCGATGTGTGTTCGGGGCGAGCTCTGAATGACTCTCACGAGACCCAGGTTTTTTCTTGGGGCAAGAGTTCAGAGCTGCCAAAATTCAAATCAGCTGTTGGAATTCAGGCAAAAACAAGTGTTGTAATAAATATCCTGTTAAATATTAGATATGTTGTTGATAATTTTTGTTATTTATTTGTTTTCACGTAATTATTGACGAAATTCCAAAATATACAACAGTCTATGAAACAAAGAAATGAACGAAAAAATCAGATTGTGAAATTTGTAGCAGTGAAGCGTTCGATGTAAAATGAAAACCCGAGTAGCCCTGAGTTTTTGACAACTGACTAGGGCAGAGAACATCGAACAAACCTATTATTTTTCATTTTTTAGGCCCTTTGGCAGGTACCTTTGTTTTTTTTTAGCAATTAATGAAATGTTATTTTTCTCAAAAACATGCCAAAAATTCAGTAAATTTAAGCAGGTAAAAAGGCTACCTCATGATGAACAATTTTTCTTTTCGAAAAATGGAAAACGGTTTTCCTAAATGGATTTGATTAATTATTTTATAGAGAATATTTTTAAAAGTTTAAATAGTAGACACCTATTGTGCCCATCAAAATTAAAAAAAAAAAAACAGATTTTGAATTAAGCAACCAGTACTGGTTAATGTGCGGTGATCGAAGAAAACATAATAAATAATTAAAAATACAAAATTGGCCATTAGGTTTATAAAGACTACCTACACCTACCTAATAGAACATTTAAACACGCGAATTCTTTTTTTATTAAAAAAAAATTATCAAATTTTTATTATTCAAATTAATTATAATTTGTTTTTTCCAAATTCAATTAACCAAAAAACAAGAAAACTAAAAAAAAAATATACCTACACAGCTATTTAATAATAGCGCACTAAATCAGGAAATTCCAAAGATTTAAAATAATAATAACAGAAACTGGAAAGCTATAAAATATCTTACAATCTGTGTTACTTAAATAAAAACCACAACTAAAAATATTTTACTGCCAGTTTCATTTTCAAAACAATATATACCTACCTAATACCTGCCTAACCAAAAGAATTTGCCAAAGAAATGTCTTCTTTTTAGAAAATGATTAGCAATACCACAACAATAACAACAACAACAATAACAACGAAGATAACTTCATTCATCTCTATTTGAGGCAAAGTTAGTTAGTGTCTTTCAAACAGTGCGTGCGTGTATGAATGAAATTAATAAAAGCCGAGATAATAGATAGCTACATACAAATTATAATAATATCGATACTCGTCAAATCTTTTTTCTTAAAAAGAAATTCAAAGATGCTGGAGCTTCATTTTTTGACCAACACATCACTGCATCTAACACTGCATCTTGACAGCTAATTTCTAGAGATTTAAAAAAAAATTCGGCATAGGTTTCTAACTCGTGGGTTTAAAGAAGCGCACATACGAAACATTCCGTAAGGACGTATGTAAGGTTGAAATTATGAGTTTGTGTTTCTAATAAAATATTTCCTACACAAATTCGTATTTCATTAGATATTTGTATAGAAGTATTCCACACTATCTCACAAAATATTATACCACACATGGCAGATTTTGCAAATCAGTTTATCGGATCTATGTAGGTATAAATTATGATTTAAAAACCACTATTCCTTAAAAATGTTAAACACACAAATATGTCAAAATTTGTTAAGAGATAGACTGTGAAATTTTGTGAGATTAGCTTTTAAAGTCATATAAATATCCTCACACATTTTTGACATTACCTTACCGTAAATAGTAGACGGGTATGTATGTATGTAGGTACGGCGACGCTGCGTAGAAACCTATAAATTTCAAGTTAACCAATTCATTCAAATGGCATTGGCATTCCAATCTACAATTTATGGAAGTTGAAGTCAAAAACACTCTCTTACTCTCTGGTAAGCGCAAAAATTCAGTGGTGCCTCATGAATGGAGAGAAATATTTCATTCAGATATAAAAATGGCTAACAAGCTAACGAATTACATATGTATATTATTGATAGTGTGAGGGCGTGGGAGAGGGATTTGTTTGTTTATTTTAGAGGCTGTAATCGCATTTCGGTAATGACACAAAAAATTGTTTATATCTGCCAGATAATAAAAAATAATAGTAAGTAAAAATAAAATAAAACAAAATAAATAAAATCGAAAAAAGTAAAATAAAATTAAATCAAATAAAATCAAATCAAATCAAATCAAATTAAATTAAATTAAATTAAATTAAATTAAATTAAATTAAATTAAATTAAATTAAATTAAATTAAATTAAATTAAATTAAATTAAATTAAATTAAATTAAATTAAATTAAATTAAATTAAATTAAATTAAATTAAATTAAATTAAATTAAATTAAATTAAATTAAATTAAATTAAATTAAATTAAATTAAATTAAATTAAATTAAATTAAATTAAATTAAATTAAATTAAATTAAATTAAATTAAATTAAATTAAATTAAATTAAATTAAATTAAATTAAATTAAATTAAATTAAATTAAATTAAATTAAATTAAATTAAATTAAATTAAATTAAATTAAATTAAATTAAATTAAATTAAATTAAATTAAATTAAATTAAATTAAATTAAATTAAATTAAATTAAATTAAATTAAATTAAATTAAATTAAATTAAATTAAATTAAATTAAATTAAATTAAATTAAATTAAATTAAATTAAATTAAATTAAATTAAATTAAATTAAATTAAATTTAATTAAATTAAATTAAATTAAATTAAATTAAATTAAATTAAATTAAATTTAATTTAATTTAATTAAATTAAATTAAATTAAATTAAATTAAATTAAATTAAATTAAATTAAATTAAATTAAATTAAATTAAATTAAATTAAATTAAATTAAATTAAATTAAATTAAATTAAATTAAATTAAATTAAATTAAATTAAATTAAATTAAATTAAATTAAATTAAATTAAATTAAATTAAATTAAATTAAATTAAATTAAATTAAATTAAATTAAATTAAATTAAATTAAATTAAATTAAATTAAATTAAATTAAATTAAATTAAATTAAATTAAATTAAATTAAATTAAATTAAATTAAATTAAATTAAATTAAATTAAATTAAATTAAATTAAATTAAATTAAATTAAATTAAATTAAATTAAATTAAATTAAATTAAATTAAATTAAATTAAATTAAATTAAATTAAATTAAATTAAATTAAATTAAATTAAATTAAATTAAATTAAATTAAATTAAATTAAATTAAATTAAATTAAATTAAATTAAATTAAATTAAATTAAATTAAATTAAATTAAATTAAATTAAATTAAATTAAATTAAATTAAATTAAATTAAATTAAATTAAATTAAATTAAATTAAATTAAATTAAATTAAATTAAATTAAATTAAATTAAATTAAATTAAATTAAATTAAATTAAATTAAATTAAATTAAATTAAATTAAATTAAATTAAATTAAATTAAATTAAATTAAATTAAATTAAATTAAATTAAATTAAATTAAATTAAATTAAATTAAATTAAATTAAATTAAATTAAATTAAATTAAATTAAATTAAATTAAATTAAATTAAATTAAATTAAATTAAATTAAATTAAATTAAATTAAATTAAATTAAATTAAATTAAATTAAATTAAATTAAATTAAATTAAATTAAATTAAATTAAATTAAATTAAATTAAATTAAATTAAATTAAATTAAATTAAATTAAATTAAATTAAATTAAATTAAATTAAATTAAATTAAATTAAATTAAATTAAATTAAATTAAATTAAATTAAATTAAATTAAATTAAATTAAATTAAATTAAATTAAATTAAATTAAATTAAATTAAATTAAATTAAATTAAATTAAATTAAATTAAATTAAATTAAATTAAATTAAATTAAATTAAATTAAATTAAATTAAATTAAATTAAATTAAATTAAATTAAATTAAATTAAATTAAATTAAATTAAATTAAATTAAATTAAATTAAATTAAATTAAATTAAATTAAATTAAATTAAATTAAATTAAATTAAATTAAATTAAATTAAATTAAATTAAATTAAATTAAATTAAATTAAATTAAATTAAATTAAATTAAATTAAATTAAATTAAATTAAATTAAATTAAATTAAATTAAATTAAATTAAATTAAATTAAATTAAATTAAATTAAATTAAATTAAATTAAATTAAATTAAATTAAATTAAATTAAATTAATTTAATTAAATCACATTAACATTGTGTTTGTATATTTTTCATGTTTTTGTTGGCTTTTTTCTTTGCACTACAGTTTACATTTCCTTACCATAATAATATTAATTGTGTTTTTTTCTAAGCCCGAAAGGAATTAGATAAAAAAAACGATTTGGGGCTAATGTACATGTTAAATGCAACAACAACTAATTCCCGATGAGCTTACCTTAAACCCAGATAATTTTCAGGGCTTAATTAAGCACGGAGGAAAACTGTATAACCGGCGGGAATTACATACTTGTTATCGATAGTTTGTGTGGAAACTCCATTTTTTTTTCTGTAATGGCGTCGTTAATCCCCGATATCTTTTTTTTCAACCGGTTCCCTCCGGGATTGAAAAAAAAACACACCTAATAAAAAAGTACTAGATTTTGGATCATGAAATAGACCCATAAAAAAGTAGGACTACATGTTGTTTTTGTGTTTACGTATACAAATTTTATCCTGATCAGATCATGTGGATAATAAAATACAGCTATTATTCAGTCTGAGTTGCACTTATACACTTTCTCATAAAGAATGAACTTTTTCACACACCCTTTCTAACTTTTTTTTCTTTTTATCTATATTCTACGTCAAAAATGTTTTAGGTGTTTTCAACGTAATTACGGATGGCTTTTGTTATTTGTCTTTTTCATGTCGAAATTCAATTTCATACAATTTATTATTATTGTTTTTTTTTTTATTATTATTATTTTCAGCTTTTAAACAAAAAAAAAATATAGGACGATTTTGATGAATGAACAACACAAAGCATAGATAATGAATATCTAAGCAAACATCTGTAGAACACTGGCTGTAGTGTTCGCACGACAAGTCTCGACGATAAAAAATAAAAAAAAAAAATATTTCCTATCGATAACACAAAAACAAACAAGATATCGATTCCGATATCGATAATCTTTGAAAACACTGCTTAAAAAAAAACACTCACTTTAAACAAAAACAATGGCATACCATTCGAATGGAGGTGGTTATTCCGGCGATGAACGTGAATCTCGAAGCGGTGGCGATGATCGTCCAGAAAATGACTTAAGCGATAAGCCAATTTATCTTTTGGAACATTTGGCTACATTTACAGTAAACAAAGAAACTGGCATTGTTTATCCAGCGGATGGGATGAGAAGACTGCTGCAGTTGGAAAAGACCACAGGAATTTGGTCGCAAAAAATGCAACTATGTCTGGATTATCAGTGGGTGCTTATTATGGATTATGAAACTGGGGTAAAATTTTCTTGATTTTTGAAATTTTCAATATATTTTTTGTTAATGTTGTATTATATTTGTTTTTTTTTTTTTTTTAATTTTTTGATTTGAAGAATATAATTGAAAGGTTTCCAGCTTCATTGATACAAGAACCAACAGCATTTACAAGCAACGATCCCATGGAAATGTACAATAATATTTTGGTGTTTATTGTAACTGGAGGCTCTGGATCAAGGTCAGAAATGCATATTTTCCAGGTAAACGGTTATAAGGTTCTTAGTGATTTGAAAAGTCTAAAATCGGTTTGTATTTTTTTTTTGTTTTCTCATAAAGTCACAAGGCGTTTCTGCTGTTCACTTGGTAGAGGATCTGAAGCAGTTGCGGAGTGGTAAACTGGTGACACAGCATCGTGAAACAATCAACATAGCACCCCCACAAATGAAGTCATCTTCGCTGATCCAACATCGAGGAGGTGCTGTCCTAAGCCGAGGTGGTGGTGGTGAATCATCTGTCGAACACTACGGCATGTCTCGGGAACTAAGTAGTATTGTGGGTGGAGGAGGTGGTGGAGGTGTTGTTGGTGGTGTTGGTGGCCATGAAACTGACTCAGAATTAGGATGTGCCAATGATGAAACAAGTTCCACGTCAAGTGACAAATATGAGCGGGATGTCACAGTGCTCAATCATTGTTTCGATGACATCGAGAAGTTCATAGCTCGATTGCAGCATGCGGCGGCGGCTTCCCGAGAATTGGAACGCCGACGACGCAATCGAAAGTCCAAGAAGAAAGATCCTGGCGAAGGCCTCTTAACATTACGCACCCGTCCGCCACACGAAAAAGAATTCATCGATATTTTTGCCAAATTCAAGTTGTCTTTCAATTTGCTGGCCAAACTTAAGGCCCATATCCATGATCCAAATGCACCGGAATTAGTGCACTTTTTGTTCACACCGTTGGCCCTGATAGTCGAGGCTTCATCCGATACGTATTTCGAATCACAACTGCCTGTAAGAGTGGTCAATCCATTGCTGACAAGAGAGGCAGTTAATTTGCTGATCAATTGTGTGACTAGCAAGGAAACCGAACTTTGGCGATCGTTGGGCGATGCATGGACGGTGCCGCGTGATCAATGGAAGGAGGATGTTGGTTCGTATCATCCAGTATTTCTGGACGGATGGTCACCGGATTATGTAGTGATCGATGAATTAGATAATTTGGTGACGCCTTCGAACACAAAACGTACCATCGAATCACATCACAATTTTGGCAATGCAAGCAGTTTAGGAATGAATGGCGGTGGAGTTATGATGAGCGGTGATTATGATTATGATTCACCACCACATCATCATCAACACCATCAAAGTCAAGGTGGTGGAGGAGGAGCTATAAGTGGTGATCGAGATCGTTCGGATCGTGGGGATCGTGATCGCGATCGAGAGCGTGACATGAAGGATTTTAGTGCACGCAGTGACATTTCACTTGATTCAATAGAAAGAAGTGGCGGTGTAATAACACCAGCTGTTGGTGCATCGTCAAGTAATAGGCCATCGAGTGGTCTTATTGGCAATGGAACACACACGCATCTAAGTTCACAAGTGGCAGCGCAAAATGCTGTTATGCAGTCAATAACAACTGGCATGCAAAATATGTACACGTCACGTGGTGGATCAAATAGTGGATCTAATACATTAGGATCCGGAACTGGAGGAGTTGCTGAAGTTAGTGCTACACGGCCAGGTGCTAGCGGTGGTAGTAGTGGTGTCATAGGCATTGGTAGTGGCGCAGGTATTAGTAGTGGAGCAACTGGTGGTGGTAGTAGTGGTGGCGGTGGCGGCCATGGTGGAAACGATCAAATGGTTGAGGCATGGTTGGATGAACTACAAGCTACAGGTGCCAAAATTGTTCTTGTTACATATCCAAGGACAGCTAATAACGATAAGGAGCTCAGTGTGGTTCGAGGAGAATATTTAGAGGTGAGTTTTAATTATTAAAGTTTTTCATATTTTTAAGTTTTATATTTTTTTTTTCATACAGATTCTTGATGATAGCCGAAAATGGTGGAAAGCACGAAATAGTCGAGGACAAGTTGCTCATGTGCCGCATACCATTGTAACGCCCTACAATAATTTTAATGAAACAGAGTTTAATAATCAATTTTATTCACATAATTATAAATCAAATATCCGTGAAGCACCGGTAAGAATTATTTTTTTTTCGACAAATCGAAAGACAACAATTATTTCTCTTTTGTTTTAAATTTTAGGAAGCTAACTCTCAATTAGGAGGAACTGCAGGAACTCATACTCAAAACTCAGCTGAATGGGTTCGTAACAAGCATATTGGTAAGAAAGGAGAATTTCGTTATTTTTAAAATAAAAAAAAAAACAATAATTATTATAAAATATATATATAACAAATTATTTATTAGTTGCTTATATTTTGTTTATTCTCTTGAACCGCAATATATTTGTTTGCATTTTGTATTGTATTCTGTATTGAATTTTTTGCAATAATTCAAAAATACACTTTTGTGTTTCCGTTTTTGTTTTTTTTTTGTGTCACATTTTATTAATATAAAAATTTAAAGTTGCAGCATTTTCATATTTATGCCAAGCACTTATTTTAATTTTTTTATTTTTATATTTAATTTAAAATTTTTATATTTGCATTACCTATAACCATATTCGTTTTTGAAATTTTATTTGTTTTTTTTTGTGTATATTTTGTAATTTTGTTTTGTTAATTTATGTCCATTTAAGGCATTTAGTATTTTTGTTGTTTTTATTTTATTATTTTTTTTTGTTTTAAATATAAATAAAAAATATATACTCAAAGATTGTAAAGGAATTTTAAGAACTCAAAACATTAAATAATCTTTGGCTTCAATAAAGTTTTTAAAAAATCAAGGCTAACTTCCACCAAAAAAAAAATAAATAAAACAATTATTTTATATTCAAAACATACACATACGTAGTTATTCCCTTTAAAGTTTCAATTTTAAAACAAAGGAAAAAAATCGCAATTTATTAAAAGTTTAAAATAAAAGATAAACCTGTAATATAATTAGAGACATCAGTACTTACTCAAAAGTCTCGAGGAGGATTATTAAGAAAAATAGTTTAATAATATAAATAAATATATATATTATAAACATTTTAAAACAAATGCAATTAAAACAAAAAATTATTTAATACATAATGTAGCCAAAAACTATAGTTAAAACAAAATAAAAAATATTTATACTGACAAAATAAAATGAAAAAAAAAATATTGAAGAATGTTGAAAAATAAATAAAAGAAAATGTGTTAATGTACATGCTTCTTAAACAAATATTCTTTACATATATATTTTATTACAAAAAAAAAACATTTTCTGAGTTCTATTTATTATTGTGCAATTTCTTTTAAGTGTTAAAAAGATTCACTCACCTAAAAGTATAATTTCATAAGTATACACATTTTATCATAAATCTACATTTATACAAAAATATGGATATGAAATTCAAAATTTGGGTATACAAGAAAACCAAAAAAAAAAAAAGAAATTTAAATAAAAAAAATTAAATGTTTTGTTATACACACATATTAATTCACTGTATTTTAGTTTTTAGTTTTTCTTTCTATCACAGTTATTCATTTTTGTTTCATTTTCTTTGGGTTTTTTTTTCGTTGTGTTGTATTGTGTTTGCGTCACTCGTGCTTTTTGTTTTGCAGCTTTTTGGTTCATTTTCAAAGCACATAGATATTGCATTTTATGACGTTCTTCAATTTTGAAATACCGAGAGATTTATAGAATATTTTTTCGTATGACATCGAAGACTTAACCTCAATACTTCTTACTTTACAATAGTTACAATAGTCATTCGTTGTACAGTACACATATTAAAGGTTTATATCATAACCGTAGTAGCCCGTGGGGTAATGGTTAGTGCGTAGGACTGTTACGCCGTACGTGGAAGTTCGAAATGTTTCTCACGGCCTGTTCCTCCAAGAATATCTATTGTCATGAGAAAGTGCTTCACACCTTAGTCGTTGGGATTCGGCAGAAAATTTAAGGTCCCCTCCATTCCTGCCAATAACACACACACAGGAATGGTTGAGAGTTGTAAGTCACTAGGCCCTGGTTTTTAATTTCTTACATCCCAGTCCATATGGAGTGTATTGTGATTTTTTCTTCACGAAGAATGGTGTTCCCAATTTAGTGCATTTTCCTTCTGCGAAAATAGCAATTTCGATAGGTTTTTGGAGTATTCTCTGATAGAGTGCTTGATGGGGAATAGTATAATGAGACAATTTATTCTAAGAGTTATTGAAATGGCATTTTGATCCGTCGAGACTCGAGATCGATCCCCATGTTGTTGAACAGGGTGCTTTAAATGAATATCGTATAAGTTTTCATAGCAAAAGGCAAAACATACAACTCTCTATTATCATTCTGTGCTTGTTGCGAGTTGCTGACTTATTCTATCTTGGAATAATAATATTCACCACATCACGATTGTTCTATATGTTTCCACTTGGAGTAGGTATGGTACTCTGGAAAGCAGAGCTAAGTTGGCTGTTAAATTCATACATGGCATCCTAAACTGTGTTCTGGGGCTGGGTTTTGATATATTTTGGTGAGATTTTTATTTTATTTTTTCATAAAATTCAATCCCTATTTGTTGCTTTATACATTTCATTTTTCTTTTATTCTTATATCCCATCGCAAAACTTATTAATACAAGAATTAATCAAACTAACAAAGAATTTTTCAAAAAAAAAAAAACTTTTCTCTTTTCTTTCTGTTTCTCTTTTCGAATTCCTTACTAAATTCCTACTAAACAAACAAACAATGAATAAAGGACAAGCATTTTTGAAGGATTCTTCAGCCACAGCATCGCCAGTAAGATATGCCATACCAACAAATCGATCACGCCAATTAGAACAACAACAAGAACGACAAGTTTATTACCCCTCTGCCATAGCAAACGCCATCTACAGTGATATTAAAACGAAACAAAATTCTAATAATAATAACAACGATAAAAACAAACATCAATATCAATTTATTAGTACAGTTCCGATGCCGCCACAACCTCCACCTCCACCACCGCCATTTCCGGCAGTTAGAGCACCGTCAACGCCATCTATAAATAGCAACTTACTTGCCGCCGCTCAATCGAATAAAATTTATACGAAAAATACTAACATCGGTAGTGAATATGAGAAATATTTTGCATGTTGATCATTCCTCTCTCTATCTCTCTTTCTCTCTATCCATCATTCTATCATCTTCTACTAATTTACTTTGAATCCCTTCACACAATTCTTAAGTTTCAGTTTCCGTTTTATATAATTTAAAGTAATTGTATGCTAAAAATACAATGAAAAGATAGAACGCATTTGCTATCTTATTCTTGTCTCTTTCCGTTCAGCTGTTTCGATGCACCCACCAACATCATCATCGCCAAATCAAAGCCAACAATACCACCAACAACAACAACCGGTGCCGTTCGTACCATCCACAGATATCATGCAAGAAGAACTTAAACAAGTTCTACGTTCGCGTGAGCGTCGTGATTTGGACATTTTAAAAACTCCACAAATTTACATCGAACAAATGTCAAGCCCCTCCGAAGTCGAAAATTGGCTCAGGGCTAAGGAATTTTCTGAAAAAATCATTAAGCGATTACATCGTTTAAGTGGGGAGGAGTTATTTGCATTATCACCTGAGAAAATGGAGGAATTATTTGGCGTAAAAGAAGGTAGACGATTGGCATCACAAATTATATTGCAGAAAAGCGTTTCAGGTGTATGTAAAATTTGTTTTGTTTTTTTTTTTTTGATTCAAATGACGTTTTTCTTTTTAAACTCACGGAGTAGAGCACAAAGCTGTCAAAAAATCTTTGTTTCTAGTTAAACTCAGGCACCAGCTTAGAGCATACTCACTTCGTACTTCATTTTCTATCTCAGAGCTGCGGATGTCAAAAAAAAACTATGACAATGAATTGCTCAGTTCAGAGTTAAAAAAAGAAAAACGCCGTATATTTAAATTTGATAGAATTAAATATATTTATTTCGTTTTAGTATAAGACAGCTAGAACAATAGAACTGCAAGCCGTTTTAGCAAGAGCCAGGCCAAAGTTGGAAAATGATCAGCAACATTTTAATTGAAAAAAGAAGTATTGATTCTCTTTCTAAAATAAAGAATCTCATCATTTTTTTTTATTAAAAAAAAAACTCATTAAACTTAAAAAAGGAAAAATTCATTATTTGAAAACTGTTTACGAAAAAACTAAGGCCCAGTTTTTGTAGTGCTGAGTATAAGTACTCCGAGTTAACCGAGTTAAACCTGATAGATAAGTCGAAAATTGTCATATTTCATAGCGAATCTACAATTTTAGCTTTCGTGTTTCGTCGAAAATGAGAAAACGATTATTTACGTGATCACAGTTTGATTCTTGTGATTTAAGAAATCCATTGTTAGCTCTTGGTTTAGTTATAGAGCTAAAGGCGGTTTGACTTACATACCTCATTTTAAACAATGTTTAAGCTTTGATGAAAGAAAGACTTTTGTGGCAATCGGTTTGGTCATAAGGAATTTGTATGATGCACTCGATTAAAAACTTTGTAATATGTAATTGGTTAGGATTTTAACAAATTATGTAAACTCCATTAAACTGCCTATAATAAGATGTTTCAGATGATAACTCAAGTT
This sequence comes from Epistrophe grossulariae, assembly GCA_929447395.1. Classification (NCBI taxonomy): domain Eukaryota; kingdom Metazoa; phylum Arthropoda; class Insecta; order Diptera; family Syrphidae; genus Epistrophe; species Epistrophe grossulariae. The sequence goes on from OV839570.1 coordinate 8,507,924, forward strand.
AAACTCGAATTCATTCACTAAAAAACTGGGCATAACAGTAAAAATAAAATAAAAGATTTAAGAAAACTTTATTCAGTAAATAAAAAATGAAAAAAAATGTGAAACATACACAAATCAAAAATCTACATCCACACCAAAGTGCCTCCAAAATATTTATATACACAACAAAATAATTTTTTGATTATTATTGTTAATTTACCATATTTATACCTACTAAACAAAGTTAGATTAAAAACAAATACATATTACATAATACATTTTGTATGTATTTAATAAATAAAAGAAAAATGATATTTACTCGCTATTTGGTAAAAAAATAAAATAGTAAGAAATTTCTTTAAAAGTTAAACTCTAAACAATTTATACAAACGATATATTTTTACTTAAAACTAACAAATTTGCAATTCTTTTGTTATCACGTTTTTATTATATACATAATTATTATAAAACATTCAAATATTATATACATAAAAACAATAAATAAAATATTTTAATTGAATTCGAAAAGTTTTGTTTGATTTTTCTTACTTACTTCTATATCTCGAACGCAGAAATATCGAATGCCAAAATCTAGATTACCGAAATCCCAAATGGCTTTTTGGTATTTAAAAATCGCGTGTTATAGTTCAGATACTACATCTGTTAAGAAATGCAATCAAAAGAAAGAACTATAAAAGTGCCTTACAGAAATGTACATGAGGCACGACAAGTGAACAGCGAAATGGTAATGTACTCTAATTTTTACATTTCATTCATATGTGAGTGCTGACATCTGCGAATTATTATAATACATAAACAAGTAAAATGAGTGTTTGAGGTTAAATTTTAACGAATTTAACATTAGAACTGCCAGATTCTACCAGATTTATTTTTTTTATGAACTTTGACAGTCTTTCGGGCTAAAAATGGTAGAAATGGGTAGGTTTGGGGAGTAAACTGATGTTGTGGATTGCAAGTTTTCTTTTGACAGTTCGCAGAAGATTACTTGTGGATCGCATAGAAAATATTAAAATACAAAAATTTTCAGTTGAAACTAATTTTACGCAGTGTAAATTTTTTAATTGAATTATTTATTCAATTCGTCGAAAAGTTAAACTGCTTTTCAAAAATGTACCAAAGTAGGAAATAAAAATGTCTATTTATTTCTGAATTTGTTCCGAGATTTAGGGCATTCTCTATATGGCCGTTTTTGAAAATGTGAAATCAACTTCAATTCTATCGTCAAATTTTTGACACAGTTATTGCTACCGTCAAGTTTGCAACCGTCCTACTTTAATTTTGGGTTTTCAAACAGTTGCTTTTTGCAGTTTGCGTTTAAGAACATCTTGCAATTGCATTTTTAACACAAATGACGTTTTCGAAAACGGCTACATTTTGTGCAAGCAGGTAGTTTGCATATTTGACGTTCCAAATATCTGCCTAAAAAAATGACGATCATTTCGTTTTCAACTTTTATATAATCAGCAATCATGAACTTGGAAAATTATTATTCTGAACTCATACATATATATATGTATACATACATATCTGATTTGCCGTGAAACCGCATTTTACTTTTAGAATGCCTACACAAAAAATGGCGAATGTTTAAATTGTTCTTAAAGTTTTACAAATACGTAAAAATAATTGCAATTAACAGAAATAATATTAACTCAACTCAAAAGATAGTATGCAAACTATAGGTATACAAACTGACTTATGATATGAAATGTATGTTTGAAAGTTAAATTTGGTAATGCAGTGCAAACGAATGAGTACAAATATAATTAACCAATTAATTATCAGAATGCATTACTCTCTCCTGATAATAATTCCCTCAAAACTATTTTAGAGAAGCACTCAATCGAAACAACACTTTTCCCTATACAAACGGAAGCAAGCAATTTGTTTAAAGTTTTAAATTTATTTTGTATTCATGTTCTTTCAATGGTTTCGTTTTTGTGATGCCGCAACATTGTGTGTCCACTTTCTGATGTTTTGTGGTCAGTCATTAGAACTATCTAATAATGGAGATCTCCAATTAGAAAAAAAAATAGTGTCAACAGGAGTGTCATTCACACTTTCCGATTGAGCTTTAAAATCGCCGCCGCGCCACCGCATGTGTCACAGAAATTACAGTTATAGTTTATTAGGGACACCGGCAATATGCAGTTTGAATCGCGGTCACTTCTGTCGTTGATATTTGGTTTTTCTTGTATCTGCTTGGTATGAAAATTTACAATTCCAAACTCGATGTTTCAAACTAACGAAAAGAGTTTTACACATTTTTTTTAATTTAGAGTACTCAATCGAAACTTTTCGGAGGACTTGGAGTTTGGAATAAGATAAATACTGATAGCCAGTGTGTCGTACAAAAGTTTGTGTCTCTATCAAAATATTTGATTTTTTTTTATTATTAAAGTTTTTATTTTGTTTAGTGTAAAACTTTTGTCTTTGTTGAATTTACTTTGCAATACAACACAAACAACCTCAACACAAATGCGTGATGCTTGCTATGGGTGTTTTTTTCGTGCTGGAAGCATCATAAATGGGCCAACGCAGTTAACATCGTTGAATGAATGTTCTAAGCTCTATATTGCCAATTCTGATTATAAAGAATGTGCAACGAATTTGCAGGTATTTATATTTATTCAATTTTACATGTTTACCGAGACATAAATGGGCCGTTTTCAAAAACGTTAAAAACATCGTCAATTTTGTAATGCATATATTAATATCTGCTTGCACAGACCCTGTTTGAACAACGTCAATCAATTTTTTTGTAAACGCTTTGACGTTTTGACGTTTACAAACACGCTCTCTGGACTTCAATTTTTTCGTCTTCAACTCGATTTTTTAATGGAGAGCTGTACCGCAAATGATGTTATGACTTTTGTTATGACATATGAATAATGCTTTTTTCATGAAAATTTTGTTTTGGGTTTTCAAATTTTGGTTGCTAAATTTACCATTGTCAAATAATGTTACCCGACAACGCAAAAAATGTTTTAGTATTTACCACACTAATTTTTCACATGTTTTTGCATTTGACAAGTTGCTTGTGTATGCAACGGAGATCTGCGGAAAAAACTGGGTTCAATGGATGATATGGACAATATCAGATTCCGAGAGATATTGTCCTATTATTTTTGGACATCAGTCAGACATGTTAGCATCCAAGAGACATCCATTGGCTGTTAGATGCTGATTACACGACTCATTTTTTCAGTTGTTTTTCCTTTCGTCTTATTGACAGGTAGGGTGAGGGGTGTAGAAATGTAGGGGGAATGAAGCAACAAATCCACAATTCTACAAGCTGTCAAAAAGACGAAAGACGAAACGACCCAAAAAAAGACTCGTGTATTAGCGTCTTATACTGTATTATTACGATTCGTATTTTTATTTTTTATTTTCTTTGTAGTCCATTGTAGATGGCGTTCGTGCAACAACAGATGCAAATGCTCCAGGGTATTGTTATACAGGCTATTGTGAATTTGTTCGATGTATTCGTCGAATAAATTCTCGTAAATTGGTAATTTTTTATTTCTTTTTACTATATAATTTGATTTTTACTAACACAACACAATATACGAATATCTTTCATCGTATGTTTTTTTTAAAGATCGCAACATGCTATAGCGAGAGTCTTGGAAATCGTGAACTTGGAACTTCCGATGTAGATCGTATAAATTTCTACACCAACGTTACATCTTGTATATTGGCTAAGGCACGTTGTAGTCAATACAATCCAATTTCGGGAGAATTACAAAATCAATCTTATTTAAAAGGCTATTTAAATAATAATTGGGCTGGTATAGCAGGAAATACAATTAGCTATTTTAATTCCTTGCAATTTTCGGATGCTGGTGAATTGAGAATAATAACATTTCCAACGGTGACAAATGTTGGTGATCTTTTTTGTGCAAGAACACCGACTTTACAACAATCGGGTTTTGGGTCGTTTGTTTGTTAGATTTACATTAGATTTAACAAAACGAATTGAATTTATAAGAAAATTGAATTAAAATAAAGTCTGTTTTTTTAAGTATAAGTTCATTGGTGCAAATAAATTTACGCATTGCCTCCATTGTCCAACGATACTTATAGCCACAGCACACAAATCTAAGGTATTATATTGTTGTCAATGTTGAAAGTGTCAAATGGCCATTCGAGTGCCCACAGGATTCAGGAACTCAACTTGCATCCACAAAATATTGAAATTAGAGAAGTTAAGGGCAGTGAATCCACCATTTTCCCACCATATTACCTCGATTTTGACAGATCACAGAACTGAACAAAAATGAAAACAGCTTGATTAAATTCGATTAATTCAATTAAAAAACACTGTTATAAGCGATGTTTAGTTAATTACAAAATACCTATGTCGAAAAAGTTTTTCATCGTCTATAAAAATAGATATCTAAGTAGGTATATTGTAATGAATGAGCTATAATCTTTCGAAAGATAAACATAAATATATAATGCAATTATGCCAAAATTCGAATTCCATTTTTCATAAAAACAGTTATAAATTTCGTAAAATATATAGCTATAGGTAACACAAATAAGAATATCATGTTATAAACAAAATAAATAAATATCAATCCTTTCACTTGGCTTACTGAAGTACACTGATTTAAAAAAAAAAACAGAAAAATTCAAAAGCTACAAGAAAAATCTGTATCTTAATTTACAACAACAACTCAATTAGAAAAAGACAGCAAAAGAAGGTACATAGTTAATTAATGTTCTATTCTACAGCTACGGAGTGAATTTAGACATGCAACACAATGCTAAAGCGTCTTTAAATAAGGTGCAAAGGGGACCTGAGGACAAACAGAACAAAAATCCGTGTGTCACTTAACATAAAAACAATTGCTTTGTTTCGCCTGATTCGATGTGTGTTGGCTCATAAGAATCATACGAGACAAAAAAAACGTTTTGTCTAATTCGGTGTGTGTTCTTTGTTCGCCCTACGTCAGGTATTTTATTTTAACTGTTTCTTTTATTTAAGGTGTTAAGCAAAGATACTGAATTATAAAGATATATGACTATTTCCCTACGTTTCAAACTCCAAAATCCATTTTTCTTATATTGTTGTATTTGTTATTCATTTTGTGTCTATATAAGAAAAGATACAACAATATAAAAGGGTGGTTTCGGTATGAAAATCCCTACTGTCTATTTGTAAGATTTTTACACATACTTTCTCATTTCTTATATGTAAACTGACAGTGTAGCTTCTGGGCAAATTTAAATGGCTGCTGGGATTGGCCGCGGTCAGGGGCCCATTTCTCAGATCATACATCACATACATTTCATACAACAAACAACACTTTCATACATCATACACATCATACAATTTTCTGTTTCTCAGATTTCATTGGAAGTGTTGTATGATATTTTGTTTGTTGTATGATGTGTATGATTTTGACATTTCATTACTATTGAGTGGCAATTTAAATAAATCTCAATTTTTTTGCTACGAAGTCAATTATAGAGCGTTTGTTTCCAGAAATAAAAGTAAATTATAATAATATGAAATAAGAAAAAGTCATCCTTTATTTACAATTCACAATGGTTTTACTTTCCATATGCCAAGGCCAAGGAAACTGTGTTGCTCGAAGCTAACGTTATCTCTTCTTTCGTTTTGTTCGATCCGGCAAATTGGCCAAAAAGTAATTCTTTTTCATTTCCCAAAGGACAAGTATTTGTTGTTCTTTAGTTGTCTATTAAAAAGAAAAATCATCACAATTTACCATTTTTTTTATTCAAAAATTACTTACTTTTGTATATTTTCGTTTGTTAACGTTCATTTTGCCCTTACATTTTTAACAATTACAACAAATTTATATGCTGTATGAAATGTATGAAAAATTTGAGGTTAATTTGCTGTATGATGTGTATGATAAATTTCTGAGAAACAGAATCATACAACATTCCAATATTTCCAGTGTAATCTCCGGTCATACAATGTTGTATGACAGTAGATCATACAACAAATCTGAGAAACAGAAATCATACAACTGAACTGTCAAAATCATACAATGTATGTGATGTATGATTTGAGAAATAGGCCCCAGGTTGCACTAGGATAGCCTATCTAAGATACTCGAATATCCAGTATGTTTCTGAACGCAAATCAGCTGTTGTTGACATTTCCCATAGGATAGATGAGTATCCCAGAATTTTTAGGATAGCTTGAGATTTTTTTCGCCAACAGCTGCATTGTCATCAGCTGGGATTTTACAAGGGATTCTAACAACACAAAGCTATCCAGATCGCTTTGGATACAAACATGAACGCGGCCATTCATAACTTTATATGTAATTCAGTATCTTTGGAGTTTAGTGTCTTTTCTTTTCTGTTTTGCGCATAGGGATACGTTATAGTAAAATGAAATGAAGTTTGTATCCTATTTGAACTTGTGGTTAAAGTATTAATTTTCTGTAATAGAGTTTAAAATTAAACTTATCTCGTGTTGTGGAATTACCTTAATAAAAACATATAGTGTTTTTAAAATTGTTTCTAATTGAAAGAAATTTGCATTGTATCCATTTCGATTGAGTTAAGTAAGTTAATTTGCTTTTAATTTTTGTTTCTATCTGTTATTTATGTAGGTATAAAACGAATAATCCAGAATATAAGATAATCGAAAATGTAAGCTTTGTATACCTAGATATCTAATTTGTTTTTTAAAATACTTCTGGTCAATTTTGAAACATAACATTGCAACATTTTGTCAGTGATTCATAATTTTTTAGAATCCCGCCAAGACTATTTCTATTAATGTTATAATATTATTATTAACGGGTGGGTCTTTAATTTTTAGGTTATTTACATTTTGTGTAGTTCTTAACATGTACATATATGGAAGGATTTTGATTTTTGAGGTCTGGTGTTAGATTTATGGGCTTGTAAAGTTTCCACAAGCTATGGGGTAGCGTTTTAAAGCAATGTGTTGCTTAGTTAAATAAAGAAATAGAAAAATTGTTTCATTTGTGGAATATGTGACAAATTAGATGTTCTGTCAAGATATGACATCAAAACCGGAAATCCATTTTTTTTTTTTTTGTAGAAAACCGGAAGTTAGCACTTCAAATCAAATTTTAGATAACTTGGACTATTTTGATATTTTTTTTTAAGATCTTAAAATGTAAATTATATAATCTTAATACTACATGTCAAGTTTTAGAGTGGGAATCCCATTCGTTTAGATGATAATTTTTAGTGAGAAGCCGCCATGTGAAAACCATTTTTTGTATGAAAAACCGACCAAGTAAGATAACTTAAGCGCAGCAAAATAATAATTTATTCTTATAGAGGGACTAAATACAAGCTGTTTTTTTTTTAGAAGAGGGTCTATCTCTCCTTGTTTAAACGGGTCAGTTTAAAAATAATACAAAATATTATTTGGGCACAGAGGATTCCTGTGGTCCTCTGTGCCCCCTATTGAATACGAACCTGATCAATTTTGGAATTTTTGTTGTTGTAGATGTTACTGAACTACATTTAGAAAACGCCAGAGCCAAGCTGGAAATTTATTACAATGGAAGATGCAATAACAGCTATAAATTCAAAAGAAGTAGCCATCAATGAAGCAGCGACCAACAAGGTCCTGTGTACCCCAAAGATGGGGCACAGAGGACCAAAAGCATTTTTAATGCACTTTTAATAAAAAAGTAAAAAAATGTTTCTTTTGTCCCCGGTCCCCCCTATGTCTGTTTGGTAACTGCTACAGTTTGCTGCTTGTAATTTTTTTCTATGGGATTTGAAATATTTATGAAATATTTTGAAAGAGAAAAATATAAATTTGATCTTAGCAATATTATTTTGGCATGGTGTTTGGGACAATTAGGATCATCTTCTACGATTTGTGTAAATGTTTAGACAAAAATGTCTTATAGTAAATTAAAAGACATGCCTACCTTCATAATTCAAAATTCATCGTAAATTTGTTTGCTCTGAGATTTTTTTCTATCATAAATTTAAAAACATACAATTTCTAAAGACATAATTTTTCACTTTACAAAATTTTCCACATAGAACAAAATTAATATGTGAGTGTAAATTTGAACTAAACTTTATTGCAAATTCAGGTAGGTAGCTACACAATATACCATAATTAGATCCCAAAAAGTTGGTATTGTAACTAATCTGCATGCGTCCCTGCCCAAACAAATGGTCCCCTCACAGTGGCCTTATACCTACATACATTCGAAAAGAATTCAATTGATCTCCGAAAATCAGTAGAAGCTCCAATAAAAACGAGATAAAATATTAAACAAAAAACACGATACGATGCAGAGTCTATGACGTTCCACAAAGCTTATGTTTTGTTGTTATTGTTTCAATAGATAACTTTTCTCTTAGTTAAAATATCTTTTCCTTCACACCCCATTCGGAGAAGTAGGTACCTTTTTTGTTATCTTCTTCTTTAATTTAACTCTGTGTATTAATAATACTCTTACTATGTTTTTGTATTTTTTTTTTTTTGAGTGAGTTCTTGAAAAGGAAAAAAGTATCTTTCTCTTATAAAGAAATTCAAATAAAGTAACCATAGACAAATAATAAATTTTTTCTTTCGTTGTGTTTGTTGTCGAGTCGTAAAAATTGTGCTCTGTTATTGCTCTGGCATTTTTTGTGGTGTTGATTGTTATAATTAAAGCCTAATTAATGTCTCTATAACAAACAAAATTGTTTATTTTTCGTCGTTTGTTTCTCGTTGAAGGAGCAATGATTATCATTTTCATTCGCGTAGATGGCGCTATTTTGGAACAATTTACTAAATGACAGCTTCAGTCATTTGCCAATATTTTCTTCAACATCTTTTGCTGTAACACAACTTTTATCGAACTTAAACGCGTCGCGCGCCGCAATGCTGTGGCACACCGTTCCACTTACGCTTATTATACGCTTAACTCCGTAAACTATCTATAACCAAAGATTGTCTGAACGTCTGCCTTGCTTGTGCCTGTGCTTGTGCCTGCTCAGCGTTCAGCCTGATTGTATTGTATTTGCAGTAGCGGCAATGGTTTGGTATTGTGTGATAATTAAGTTTGAGACTTTTTTCTATTCGCTGTATTGTGTATAATTCTCCCTTTTCGTTAAGTGTATATCAAAAGAGTTACACTGTCAAAACGGTTGACCGCACCACCAATCACCATCATCATCATCGTGCTTGCCTCATCGGGGTATCGAAGGAAGTCTCGATTTCTAGTTGGTTGTTGATGATCGTGGTTGCTTTGCGCATAATATTAAAAGAAAAATAACAAATTTAAATAAATAAATAAAAAAAAAGCATGAATTAAAAAAGAGAGTCATTATTTAGCTATTCGTATCTAATGTGAAAAATAAATTTGACGATTGGTGAATTTCATCGGTGTTTTTATGAGGCGCGTAATTTTGTACCCTCGATTTTTTTTTGTTTCTTTTTTCTCTTGATCATCTGTTTTTTTTTTATCAAATCTGATTTCGCGTGTGTTTGTTTGTTAACTAAACAAAAAACAAAAAAAAATAAAATAAAATGTCATCCTGACAAAAACAACCAAAAAGTGCAACTAAAAGATACATTCAACGAAAGGCCGGTGTATCTGCCAATTGAAATTTTAAATTTCATTTCTTCCCACCAAAAATATCATCAACACATCAAACCAAGCATTATGGCAGAATCTGGAATTGATTTAGGCTTCGATTTCGATATCGATTATCTTGAAGAAATGACAACTTTTACTGCAACAAATGGCTTAAATGCACCTGGTTTGGAATTTTATGAATTGAAATCCCGAATCCCACCGCCAGATGAAGTGTAAGTTTTTATTAAAAAAAAAACACAAAAATGACAATTTATAAATTTATATAGGTACCTATCCCTCTTTTATAAAAATAAAAAATAAAACAACTCCAAAAGCTAGACTCAACAAAAAAAAAAAAACTCCCATTAATATGTAACTAGAGAAGGTACTTAGGTGGCTTCGGAAAAAAAGCCAAAATGTTGAGGTATATTTTCTTCTTCTATCGCAAAAAAATTTCTTGCAAATTTAATATCGATCACGTGTGGTTGCAAATATCTATAAACCTATCTTAATATACATGATATACGCAAACACACATGCAAAACATTCAATTTAATAGTTATTTGGGGTCGGTGTAAGAAATTGCAAGCATTTTAAACAACCAGTGCAAAGTTTTGTAGATAGAAAACGAATTCAATATCTAATAATTGAAATTGTCTTTTCGTTTATTTTCTTTTATATCCAACTCAGAAACCCCCCTCGCTCACCATTTACCCACCATCACTATATTGCTGTCTCCACTCAGAAATTGACGACAACGACGTCATAGTTATCGTTGTGACAGATCATGCTAAAGCTTTAAGTTGCTGTGTGAAACCCTGAACAAGCGGGTGGCGGGCGGCGCGGCGTGTCATCGCATTTGCGCTTCCAAGAAACTTATCGTACAAAGTTGAGCGCAAAGTTTATCTTAAATAATAATTCATACTGTTAAAAAAAAAATATTTTGGTTTGTTTTCGAAACTGAACGAAACCTTATGAATATTAGTGAAAATACAGGGTAGGCCAAAACTAAAGGTTGACACTTGACAGAGATTTTTTATGTGATAAAAGGACAAAACTATGGAATTGCGCTCATAGGTTTTATGAGCGCTCATAAATATTCACTATTATTGCTTGGTGAATATATTTATGAAGCAATTAATAAGTTCAAGTGACCTCAACTCCAAAGATTGCGTTTCGCCCAGGTACGACATTTGGGCTCATCATATTCAATCGCTCCACCTAAACAGAAGTATAGCTTTCTAATTTTCTTCACCTTCGTTATATTTATGAAGCATGTTGAAAGCGTTGGTTAATACCGCCCTAAATGAAAATAGGTTTCGTTTATCATAATCATCCTTATTCCGTAAGGCATTTAACGAAAACGACACGACTCCAGAACCGTTAGTTGGCGTTAAAGTAAAACTAAAACGTAACCGTTCTCTTCTTTCTTCACCTTTCTAACCATTGAAACGGTAGTCGTTTCATTTTACTAAAACTCTAATTGCCGCTTCTATAGCCCTGTCGTGTTAAAGCATCGAAATTTAGAATTTTTTTATTACAGCTGAAATGAATTAATTTCGAAAATTACAAAAAAAAAGTGTTTTCATATCAAATTTGATAGTTACGTTTCACAGTTGTCAGCTCATTTCATTTTGAATTAACGGATTGTCGTCTCTTTCTGATTCTGTTTTTATACAGCGATTTTTGACTTTTTTAAAGGATTTGCGAGGATTCTACTTGGACTTGTTCATAAAGTTTTTACCAATTCTGAAGTTCCATCATACGTACCTAAATGAGTAACAAGCAACACAAAAACAGATCTATTTGTATATAGAGAAAATATAAAACAATTTTTCAAAGGCACAACTAGTGTGAACATTGTGATTTGTCGTGTTATATGTATAAGTGCATTTGTTTGTATTTCATTGTTTTCTCCACAACTAGAACTGTCAAATAGTTTTTGGAAAAGCTCATCATTAACATTATAGGTGATAAACATTGTTCAATTTAATAATTCATAAGGAATATGTACAAATAAAATTGTTGTTTTCCGGTTTAATGCCATATTGTTTTTCTATCCCTTTTCTTTTAATTTAATTTTTTACAAGAAAAAGAACCATATAGAGGAAATGAGACTGAGTGAAAAAAAAGTTGCCGAAGTTGTAAATAAATGACGAAAGTGAAACTGTGATTACAATTACAATTTAAGACGCTGATTACACTATTCGTTTTATCGGTCGTTTCGTCTTTTTGACAGCTAACGAAAGCTTCCATTTTTACAAGCTGTCAAAAAGACGAGAAACGAACCGACCGAAAAAAGACTCGTTACTAATTCTCGATTAAAACTAGGTCCCCTTTCACACGAAGAAACAAGTTGCTGGAGATTTGTTGACCTTTTCTTTAAATTTCCACCAACGTAGACCGTTCATTCCTCTTATTTGGTGTCCTTCTCCCATAAAAACAGAGAGTTGCTGGAAATTTAGTTTCCTTGTGTGAAAAAGGCACTAAGAGGACTTGCGATTCGATGCCATTTTATAGTGGGCCTAGAGGTGAAATAGGGATCTAGGGATGAGTGACACCAACTGATTCCTATATGTACTCGATACGCGATACCGATACTTTGAAAGCCAATATACTATCACATAACAACACATTGATATTGGTGCATCAATACTTCAATTTAAAAAACAAGTTCACATAAGGCGTGTTTTTTTGCAAGTCCATATAGAATTAGTCGAAAAAACGACATCGACACTTACCAAAGTCATCACAGCAAACAAGCCCATTACTGATACAAAATCTAGATACATATCTCTGTTACAAAATGTCAATGTAATAAAGTTTTTACCCCGAAAATAATCTGGACTTAGCTAAGTCCATATGGACTTAAACTGTTGTTGTGTTTGCGTGTGAATCGCTTTACTTCGATGTCGTTTTTTTTGTTACACCAATTCTATACTTGCAAAAAAAACACGCCTATAGTAGAGTTTTATGTAATTAAACCGTAGGAATTGGTCACTTAACTCCGCTTACTTGAACGTTACAGGGAAAACCTACATTAAAGATTTTATTATTTAATTATCTGCTCACTTAGTAAACAACAAGATTTATCTTTTTTTTGTTTAAAGTTTAATTATATTTGTTTGACACCTATAGCAATGATAAAACCAAACAGTGCTACCAAATCCAGCCTTTCTTTTTTGAGGGATTTCATTCTTTTTTAATATTTATTATATAACACGAAAACTATAATTTATAATTTGCATACAAATCTTAAAAAAAAAAAAAAAAAAATTATTTTTATTTTGATTAATTAATTTTTTTTTTCGAACATTGTTTAAGTATGAAGAAATGTAGATAGGTATAATGGAATGCATATTGGTATCTACGTTTTTGTCTCTTATCAGATAATAATTGTAGAACTTAAGATAACAAAAACAAGTGTGTTATTTTTGAAAGAAGTTTATAGATTAAGAAAACAAGTAAAATACATGGTTTTTTGTTTCTTTATTTTAATGTCTATACAGTTATTATATCGATTGACGTTGGTCAATTATCATGTGAATTTAATTCAATCTAGATTATTCAATCATTTTTTTTTACTGTACATCCGGTTTTAATTGTTTTGTCTACACAACTACAAGTCTAAATTACAAAAAAAAAAATATTTTCTGTACTCGATAAACCCACATGAATTTAAAGAAAAATATTAAATTCTAAGTGGGAAGAACTTAAAACGTCAGATTTTTTGAGAATTTTCCTTAGAGCATATTATATTCAGCCTTATTGTGAGTTTCACCCGAAAAATATTTCACCTTAAAATTGTTTGTTCCCCCGGAATTTTAAAAGCTATTGTGAGTTTTTCCCGAAGGAAATTTCGTTCACCTACTAAAAATAAGTGAGCATTTAGTCTGTCAATTGGCGTTTTTCTTTTTCGGCTCTGAGCAGAGGTTGAGCGATCAGAGCTAACCTCTAAGGAGATTATGATCAGAGCCCCCAGATTTAATTATGAAACACACTTGAGTCTTATGCATAGTAATCTGTCAAATTACATAAAAATTGTATGAAGTTGGCTTCGATCAGCGTTTTGCTCGATTTGCTCGGTCATTTTATTCTGAGCATACAGATCATGCTCCGAGCTAGCTCAGATGGAAAAAAGAAACACGACTTATGTGCTCTGATTTGTCTGAGGTAAAAAAGAAACATAGAATAAATTTTTGACAGCTCGGTGATCTGCTCTGAGGTAAAAAAGAAAAACGCCAAATAACATTACATTCCGCCCGAAATGAATGTTCACAATAAGGGGAATTTTCTTTTCTACAATAGGCGAAAAATGAAATATCAAATTTTCCGTGTGGAATTTTGTTCGGGCGAAACTCACAATAAGGCTGATTATCGTCGTCTATGAAAACTCCCTAAGTGACTTTTTTTCGAAACTGCGATACGTCTCCTTAAATACGCCACAGTTAATCAAATTTCAATAGTTAAATTATGTAAGTCTCAAGTTTTAATTTTTTAATTCTAAAAATTCAAAATTGCCAAACACGAAAATGTTCGAGTTGTTGTCAGTAAAAGATCCATACATATTAAAAATGTTTCAAAAATAAAAAAAATGGAGTTTTCATAGAACGACGGCGATATGGAGTGCTTGTTCCTAACGCTGTGGCTCCATTACCAATATTTGAGGCAATGCCAATTTAATGCCTGGGTGGGCCTTCTATTGCCAAGTAATTTCAGTTGTCAAATGTCAGTGTAGGAATTACGACCACAGACAAGTGTTTTTTGCTTTTTAAATTCACAATTTTTGATAGTAAAAAAACTTTAATTCACTTAATTTCTCATTTTTTCAACTTCAATTTCAAAACGAAGCACAATTCATTCAAAATCGCGGAGAAACCATTTTGAAAAAGGTGAAACGTAAAATTTTATTGCCTCAGCGATGGAAAACAATAATTGCCATCCATCAGCTGAGCAATATTGTCATTGCCATAACTTGAGTGTCTCCATTAGCAATATTCAAGGCAACGGCAATGAGCCAAGCAATTATTTCCTCAAGTATTGCTAATGCATTGTAGTGCCTGAAGCCGTGATAGGAGGCGCTGTTACCACGTTAAGTGAATACTTACAGCCACATTAATAAAAAACGCTTATTCCACCTTTATTCCACGAGTATACCAAACCAGGGAATAAGAGTTAAGCTACGGGTTAAAAATGTCCATGAATAAAACCAAAATGTTCAAGGAATAGTAAAGTGACGTTTACCAAAAATCCCTTAAGAAAATCTCCTACAATAAATAAGATGCCTGTTTGGTTATTTGAAATTTTCCCCAAGTTTCGCAAACTTGGGTTTTTTTCGTATGGGTTTTGACAGCAAATTGTGATAATTTGTAAAAAAAAAAAAAAAATTAAGCTCACGTTACCAAACACACATAGAAATTCTCTTGTTAATACATTTCTGTCAAGATTATTATCATTTTTCAATTGTTTGTGTTGTGCCTGTTTTCTGTTTTGTTTTTATTTATTTAAATGGAATGTATCTGATGGAAGCCATAACTTGCAAGCCGACAGAAATGTATCCAACTCTTTGGTCCCCATTTAGTTCGTCAATAACCGAAATGAGTTTCCTCATATTTTCCTTGGCAAATTAAATTTCTTCCTGAAATCCTCTTCACTTAGCACTTCCATTAGATCATATATATTTTTCTTTTTCTGGTGGTTGATGGCTGATTTTCCAATAATTGGAAATGGTTTAAAAATTCTATAAATCTAGCAGATATTATTTTTATTCAAAATTAAATTAGCAATCTTCACTTATTGTTTTTTTTATTTCAGAATAAATTTGACACTTCTGGTTCTTTATATTCCTTCGCTAAACTACCTTCTTCGATAGTTTAACTTAGTACACGTCACTTAGTAGAAATTTTCTTTTATTCATAACATTTTGCACTTATTCCACAGAATAAGGCCTAACCCTTCGCTCTTCCACGTTAAATAATTTGGCTGTTAAAGTTCAACAATCAGTCATAATTTTCCTATATATGTATTCTCTTGAAGTTTCTTATTAGGTGTGTTTTATTCATTGCTGCATATCCAGCGCAGCAAAATTTCCCTTGGCAAACAAAAACAATTTGATTGCTGGCAAAAAGAATTCAGTAAAAACAAAGGTGGCTGTGCTGGCGATAGAACTTTGAATTATTGAAATGAACGTATAGAGTGAGTAATCGTTTTATTCAGACTTGTGCTGCGCTAGCTATGCAGCAATGAATAAAACATACCTATTATTTTTATGTTATGGCCCTCTGCCCACGGACAAAGTGCCATTGAATATTAAATCTTGATAAATGATCGACTGCCGGTTGTCAAAAAACTTGTAAGTGTTCACTGAAAGTCTGTTGAGCGTTCCCTATGAATGCTTCAATTTGGAATGGAAACGAGCATTCCATGTGTAATATATTTGGTCTGTTTGGTAACGCGAAATTTCTTGCGAATTTGCACAAATTTTCACAAAATTTCACAATTTGCTGTCAAAATTTGTTGAAAAAAAAGTTATCAAACAGGCATATTCTCTAAGCATCTAGTTTTGAAAAGTAAAACTGCTTTTAGACGACTACAATTTTTAATGAAAAGAAACATTTCTCCAAACTCTGTACTCTGCAACTTTGTTCTTGTAGATGACTGCGATTCTTAAGCTTCATTTCTTTTTTGATTTCCTTTGGGTCGCAAAGATGCTTTTAAACACTGCGATTTTTAATATATCTTTACTTTGTTCAAATGAAAAGGAATAAAGCTCTGCACACCCTTTACTCCAATTATATTTCGAACAATGAGAAAATGCACTAATTAGAAAGATCGATAACTCTACAATTTTCCAACCTCAGTAATTTTGTTTACCCCAGCCACCGCATACATCCGGTCCACCACCTTCGGTCTTAAAAATCGCAAAGTGAAATTGCATCGTTTAAAAACAGTCGAAGCGAACAGATCAATTTTGTTTTCTATTTCAAAAATTTTGTTGATTAAACTTTTTACGTTTTTTAAGATTCGTATAGAGTATAGCACAAACAATGTGGAATCGCTATACTCAGTATAATGAACAAAACACACATGCTTTAAAATTAAGCGACTTCAACTTTTACAAGCAAATATGTGCGACCCACGTCGTGCATTTTATTTAATATCACATCAAAAAATATATTTTTTTTTATTTAATTTAATTTAATTTAATTTAAAAAGAAAACCTTATAAAATATAAGTGAAGAACTTTTTTTTTGTGAACTCAACAAATTGTTTTAAGATTTATTTACCAAAAAAATATCACATAGCTAGTATTTGTAAATTCGTCGTCGGAACTATTGTGTTTTTGGCTCAAAACGCATGCGTTTTTGAAAGCCAAGGCGAATTCTTTTCTTCGGTAAACAACACAAAGATTGATGATCACCACTGATAGGATGAATGCGCATAAGAAGGGTTGATGGCTTTTTTTTGGCGGAAAAAGAAAGATTTTTTGGAAGAGAATAGATGTAGCAAAGCGAAGGGAAGGGTAGTGTTTTTAATTTTTTGGCAGACTTTTTATTTATGAAACAAATCGTTTCTGCCAATCGAACAAATCAAAGATCTATCTCTTTTTTTCTCTGATAATATATTTTTTGTTTTTAAACTAATGATTTCGAGGTGAATGGTGAAATGTGCGTTTAGATATTGTATTTTTGTTTTAAATGTAATTTTTTTTCAAATTGAGACAGCACGCGAATACTAGAAAAAAAAAATCTTTAAAAAAAAAAATATAGCAAGCGCGATGTGTGTGTGTTTTTTTTTTAAATCTACTTTAGATGAATTCATTAGAAAGTTGAACAGTAATTATTTAATTTTAAAAACTCGCATCGCGAAAAACAACGAATTTCTATATTTTTCTGAATGTGAGGTTTGCCTGCGCGAAATGATTCATTTAATGTTGTGAGACAAACATCGAAAACAACAACACAACAAAAAAAGATATACCTACGTTAGAAGTCTTCAACTTAGCGTTTATTTTGAGAATTATTGAACATTTTATCGGGGCCGGGAATGAGGCTGAAGATCGATAATCTTTAAATTTGTCTGTGCGAATAGAGTTTAAGAAAAAAAAAAAATTGATTTGCAACATGATTTCTACATCGAATCAACATCAATCTGAAGCAGTTCCGAATCAACTACAACAACATCAACCACATTATTTATCACGACAATCTAAAGGACCGGAAGTAGGATCACAATCATCAGGATTAAGGGAAAGCAATTTTAAGGAATTTATTAGAAGAGTGCGTACTTTACAAATGTCTACCGCTAGCGCTGGCGCTGGTGTTGGTGGTAGTTGTGGGGATGGAGGAATGAATGGCATCAGTCTGGGTAGTTCATCATATACACCATATTCTGATTCAAGCAAATATTCCGCTTCTTTGCCGCTAGATGGTTCTACGAATGTAGCCCTTTCTATCGCGACAGACAACAATAATAACAACCAAGCTAATATCACCAATAGCCTGACAGCTGGGACGATAACGCCAACGCCAATGTCACCAACGATGGGAGATTTTCAAACTGAAGTTGAAGTTGGAATTGATCCGACGCTTTTTATGGAAAATAGTGTTGATGATCATAAAATGGATGTTGAACCACCATCTTCACCTAATGCCAGACAAATGTCGGAAATTGGCGGCATAACTCAGAAACAACAACAACAACGAGACGAACAACAAAAAAGACATTATCAACAAATGACAAATATTCGAGTTACTGTTGGAATTGACAAAGATTTGGAAATGATTCTAGAAATGGATCCAAGTATAGTGGATTTGGGTGATGTACCTGTAATAGAGCAACCACGAGTTATTGGCTTACCACCATTGACAGGAGGGTAAATTTTGTTTGTTTGTTTTTTTTTTTTTCAATGAAATTTAATCAATGTTGCAGCTTTTTATTGCAAAATTCTATTGATTTGAAATTTAAGAGCACAAAAAGTTAAAAAAAAAAACAAAATATATAAAGACTTTTAGAGATCTTAAGTTCCCAGATTTATCAAGTTTTATTTAAGCTTCAGATCTTTGAGTGGGATCATATCGAGTGTTTACATAAGATAAAAAGTTAAGTTTGATCTTTTTTCTCTAAATTCCATGAAAACGCCTTTACTTCTCTTGAATTTATCGCTAAAAATGGACGAAAATTATGTTTAATTAAATAGAAACAACTTTCAATATTTTTATTTTCTTTCAGCCCTATTACAAAAATTAAAATCAAACAAGAATTATTTTTAATCATTGAAGAAAGTGCGAAATCTTATCAATAAAATAAAAACGATATTTATGTTAATTAGCTAATTCATCCAAGTAGGTTGATTTACGAATTACGAGTAAAGACGGTCAGCGCAAATAGTTAAGGCGTTGACTCTATGACGTCAAATTCTGTTCCAAAGTTGTCAAAGCGTGTCAGCGAAAGTTGCCTATTGACCGTCTAATAGTAGCTTAACTAAACGAAGCAATTACCCCCTGCGATTTTTAAGCACGTTGGCGGGGGACGTACCTACATATGTGGTGGTCAAGGAAAACTGAATTTCTAAGGTTGAAAAATTGAAGAGTAGTGTGTAGAGATGTTCCTTTTACTGCTTTTAGACGACTGCAATTTTTAATGAAAAGGAAATTCTCTCCACACTCATTTCCCTGCAATTTTTCAACCTTACCAACTTTGTTTATCCGGGCCACTACATACGTCCTCCGCTTACGTGCTTAAAAATTGCAACGGGTAATTGCAAACTGTACATGCAAAAGTCTCCACATAATTTTTCCAAGACAAATAATGTTCGAAGCATTATTTTGCTAGACAAATGTTAACGTTTCATGAATATCACGGTTTTTATTAACCAAAAACACATTTTCGTTTTAGCATTTCCAATATTGAAAGGTATTATGTATTTGAATGATGAACAAAAACAACAAAATACATAAAAGAAAGTTACGGGAATAGATTATATAAAACAACTGTTTTCACTTAGTCAGTGGGGTAGCTTTTAGGAAAAGGTTCAAGAGAGCCAAATGCCAGTGCGGCAACATATTTTAAAGCATGAAAATGTACTAACATTGAAAAGAACTGATTTTTCTATGACAACATTTATGACCAGTTGCACAATATTGGTTCAGCCTCGGTTCAAGATTTTAACTCACCGATTTCGGCGGATTAACTAACGTTCAACGCTGGTTCAAGTATGTGTGAATTGGTTATTATCACACACTTGAATAGTAAACCACTGTTGAAACTCAGTTAATCCGCCGAAATCGGTGGGTAAAAATTGCTGAGCCACTGTTTAAATATTTGTACAACTGGCAGGAAAGGCTGAAAACCCTTTTTTGTACCTACTGATTTTTTTGTTATTTTAATATTGCAGTCTAGATTTACAAAATCCAAACAAATATTTTTAGCAACGTTACTGCCCTGGTTTGAATTTTATTTTTATCTCTACACCTTCGAAATTTGTCTTCAGCAAAAAAATGTAGAGATAAAATTTAATTATGCTCGATCTGCGTACTATGCTTTAAATGTAATATACGGAGATTATGAATTAAAAAAGATAGGAATCTTTCGTATTGTCCACCCTCCAAAACCCATTTGTTACGTTTTTTTATTTTTTTGAATTCCATCTCGCGTGAACTGCAACAACAATGTATGCGGTGGTAAGTTAAAATTTTTGCACTAGTGTGCGTTAAAACATGAACACTACTCACTAGTGCAAAAATATGAGTTTACCTGCACCATCTGCAATTTTGTTTAGCTTGTTGGCAAACCAGAATGACAGCTGAGATTTACAATCTTAATAAAAGCCCTTCCACACTATCCCACTGAGTATTAACACATGTCAAAAAAGTGTGTTAATACATGAGAATTTTTAGAAATGGTTCTAATTCTGTCACACATTTCATCACATTTTTATTGAGGTTAAATTAAACTGTTGTGTGTGGTCAAAAAATGAAAAGAAATTTCTCTCTCACAAATTTGGCAGTAGCATGGAATTCTTTTCCACTTTGTATTAATACTCAGTGGGATAGTGTGGAAGGGCTTTAATTCATAATCCCTGGTATTACACACGATTGTCATGTGAAAATAAAGTTTGTGTCCAAAATTGAAAATAAAAATGACCACGAGCAGCTTAAAATGACCAAAATATTTTCAGTCCGAAATATTTGTAAACACGTCATAACAATGAATTCATCAAAAAACAGCTCCAAACAAATTCACAAAGTACCTAGCAAACTTAATTAAATTATATTGACATAAATAAATATGTGTAAATGTGTAATCAGTGCGTTCAATTAAACACATTAATGCACCGATTACATCAAACGATAAGAAAAGCACTTTAGATTGCATAAAAATAAAAATTGAGTTTCTTTTTTTCATTTCGTGACCAATGGAATAAAAAATAACATTACGACAAAGTGAACAAAAGATGACCAAATTTGGTCACAAATGACCAAAGTGGCAACCGTGATTACAAGCTCAAATGCGAAAGTGTGTGTGTGTGCTATTCGCACATTTTGAGTTTTGCATTTACATTTCGCACACTAAATAATAAGGGTACCTATCCATGCAACGTCGGAAAAGCATCGTAAACGTGGTAACCGTCTTAAAGTTTACGACGTCGTAAACGAACTGTCAAAATTTGTATGGGAAATATTTTCCAACAAATCTTTAATTGGGGTTTTCCATTGGTAAATTCAGATTTCAGTAAAAAAAATTGATTTTTTTCTTCGCGAATGGAACACAATTCAAATTAATTTTTGATTTTGCCACTGTATTGGTGTACTTTCTTGTCTGGGCGGCATAGCTGTCAAATTTTCATTCAAACTTGTGCTCTTTTGAAAAGTGTATGCAGTAAATTTCATATTAAACTGCTTCCATTTTTCAATAGGATTGTATTTATTTAAACAATTTTAGCGAACTTTTCCCAAAACGAATAAATTTAAAATCAAAAACCACATTTGTCAAGCTGACAGCTTAAATTTGTATTGGTGTTAGTAAAATGAGGGGTAAATCTGCCGAAAAATTTAGATTTGCAAATTTGATTTAAATCAAAAATAAATCAATTTATTCTGCCCAGTGGAAAGAGGGGAAATTGTGTTTTTGACAGATCCAAATTAAAAATAAATTGATTTATTTTACCAATGGAAAACCCCATAAGATACAAATTTGTGTGTTAAATGAAGATGGTTAACTTCGTAAAATGTAGGTACTACATTACCTGTTGGGATTTGCGGATTAACGTAAATTAGCAGTTTTGTTCATCAATATTTAAATTCGGGAATTAATTTTTGATCAACACTTACATAAGTTGAATTGTGAATTAGAAGATAATAAATAAAGGTATATAAGTATGTTTATCTAAGTAAAACTTTTTAGTAAAAACAAATTTTTCTGAGTTATGTATAATATTTTTCATTTTTGTCTTCTCAGTCCAACATTTAAAACCGCAACACCAACATCGCGGACACAACTAAAACTCCAACTTCAACGTGAACAACAACAACAAGAAATAGAACGTCGTGAAGCCGAAAAACGTAGCATAGCAATTCAGCAGGGCACATCATCATCATCATCATCATCTACAGCAGCCATGTGTATGGATACATCACAAATTCAACCATCAGCAATACGTCAGCAATTGCATCCTTCGCAGCATCAACAATCAACTCATATGCAACCGATGCTACAAACAACATATCACAATAGTTTATCACCGATGCAGCACAATCAATTGGGTCGCGAAATAAACAATACGACGACGCCAGCACTTAAAGTTCCACTTCAGAGCATTGGAGTGGACGTACCACCACAAGTGTTACAAGTAAGGGGCACTTAATTTTATAGACTCTAAATAAGATAGGCAAAAAGAAAGATTGCCAATAAAACTCTATGTATTGCTTTTTGTTTGTTTTCTCCAGGTCCGAACGGTATTGGAAAATCCAACACGTTATCATGTTATACAAAAACAAAAAAGTCAAGTTCGCCAATTTCTTAGCGAGTCGTTTAAGCAATCTGGGGAATGGGACGAACAGATATTTCGACAGGTAAGTCCAGTATTTGAAAAACGTTATGGTTTTTATCTTTATTTGAAGCCTTTAAGCCTTTACAAGGGGCTATAAACTCTGTGGCACGTTTCTGTATGAGGTTTACGGCCACTTCGAAAGCTTATCAGTTTTCCTGGTTATATTAACTTCACGTGAATTGGTAAAAAAGACCTTCAAGATAAAAGGCCTACATGCCTATATGACTCTTGACGAACCGCCAACGAGCGACATCTGATATAATTTTGTCTCTATATGTTTTTAGTTTTTTTTTTTTTAATTTTCAGAATGGAAAAAATCCCTTGGAGTCTCCAACAACGAACAATAATTCTCGTCCCGGAGGAATTTCGACATTTTACAACGAACAAAATCGTCAGGATAATAATTGTTCACCAATGACGACAACAACAATTCGCGATGACAACGTAATGCAATCGTCGCCATTTAGTGTTGGAAACTTTTCAGCAGCCTCAGCTTCAATTGGTGATGCCAATTCTATTAGCAATAAAGGCTTCAGTGGTAGCAGTGGATTTAATAATAATTCAAGTAATATATTAGCCTTGAGCAATAACAGCGGAAATATAAGTTCGTCGAAATTGTTGGGCAGTCATTGTAAATCGGTTTGCAGTAGTAGTATTGACACAAATAATCGCGGTTTAAATAATTTCGGTCGTGGCGGGGCAAGCGGTGCCAGCGGTCATTTTTCGGGTAATATGACAAATGCTAGTCCGGGAGCATCAGCTGGTGGAATGTCACCTAGTTTGAGTTCAGTTGCAACCAGTAATTCGGAGGTGAGTGTTTTTCTTTTTTGTTATTTTTTGTATATCATATTTTTACTACTGTCAAATACACATAACTCTTCTATAAGAACTCTTATGTGATGTCTAAAAAATTACATAAAATCCACCAAGAACAGACTGTCATATACCATATGGCAGAATGACCGAGTTATCATTCCCAAAAGAAATCTCCGATTTACAAAAAAGCAAATGCAAGTGTCTGCAACCAAGTTGAAATCAAAAACATCCTTTATTGCCTGCAGTGACAATTTTTTTTCAACAAAGGGCAGTGGATTAATTTCGACCAGAACTTGATTTTGTAAGGGTTATATATCGGAATCCAGGTTTTTAAGATCCCGTTTTTCGAAAATCCCGAAAAAAAGTTTTAAAATCCCGTCTACTAAAATACCGTTTTTTTTTAAACCGTCTTCTAAAATCCTTATTCATAATCCCAATTTTTAGCGGGGTCTTGAAAAAGCTGGATTATAAAAAGCGGGATTTAAAAACCGGGATTTTGAAAACCGGGATATCGACCCAACACTCAAAGAAATCTCGGTTTAAAAATTTTAGCTCATGAAATTCTACATAAACAAACAAGCCATAGATTTTAAGAAAACGTGTGCACAAGCGCCAGTAACTTCTTTATAATTGAAATTGTGTAGTTCGATAAAATGTTAGTTGCTAATATAATTTGAATAGTTTTAACCAGAGATTATGAATTATAAAGATTGGAATCTTTCGTACGTTCCATCCCCCAAAACCCATTTGTTTACATTGTTGTTTTTGTAATTTAATCTCGTGTCGATGAATAGATGTAAATTGCAACAACAATTTATGCAGTGGTGAATTCATATTTTAGCACTAGTGTGCGTTAAAACATAGATACTAGTGCAAATATATGAATTCACCACCATCCGCCATTTTGTTCAGCTTGTAGGCAAACCAGAATGATAGCCGAGGATTCCAATCTTTAAATTTCATAATCTCTGGCTTTAACATTTGTCCAAGCTCTATAATCTCTCGCTCTTCAAAAACTGCTATAGAAATATGAAGTCAATTTGGATTATTCTGAATGATTTATATACCAACTCTATCTCTCTTCAAATGCTAATTGTTGTATAACCAGGAGCTTTAAGCTCCATAAATTTAGTTTTCTTTTAAGAAAAGTCATTCAAAAAGATTGATTTACGAGAATGTACGGTGGCGGCAAATTTGTCAGAATAGATACTGAGTTGATAAGCTTTTGTGAATTTAAAACCGCCAAATGATGTCAAAAAAAAAACAAACAAATATAAATATAAACTACTACCACAGACAATAAATTAAAAAATAAAGAAGGTATTTACCAATCTCTTCGAAACTTATCGCTACAAAATCAACATCAATCAAAAATAATTGTTCATTTTGAAGGCCAAATTCATATCGATCTAACTTATTTTCGATTAATTGGCCCAATTACTATGTACACATAAATCCATAAGTCCAAAAAAGTCCCGACAAAGATTTTTTTTATTTAGTTTGGCTTAAATTAAACAATAATGATTTGTATTTTCAAATATTGCCAATCAATCATAAAATCAAAAAAATGGTTCTATGAGAGATACCATTTTTAAACGATATGTATTTTTTTTCCAATAATATGGTAAATCGTACAGATATTAAAGCACACAAAAATTTTAATCAAAATCGTATGAGACGTTTTTGAGAAAAATGAGATTTTTAATACCAGTTTTTAAACATTTGTATGGGAGGTACCGTTATTTTTGGTTATAAAAATAATTGTCATTTAAAATCTGCTAGATAATGTTAAAAAACTGCTGGGTGCCAAGTTCACAAGTTACAAATTTTTTTTAGCAAAAAATTATAATCTTATTTTTCCAAAAAACGTGCCCACAACTTAAAAAAAATCTGTGATTTTTACAAAAAGGCAACCATTTTATAACAAAAAATTCCGAAAAATGGTTAAAAATGGTACCTCCCATTTTTTTTTCTTCGATTTTCTCATAACAGTTCAACTGATATTGATCAATTTTTTTATGGAGAATGTTTGGAAAAGTTTTAAAAGTTTTGTATACCAAAATTTTCCAAAAAATTTTTTTTAGGATTTTTAAAAAAGTTTCAAATTTTTTTTTTTGAGAACTAGGGTCAATTTTTTATGAAACTTGGCACCCAGCAGTTTTCTAGAGATTCTAAATGATAATTATTCTTATTAAAAAAAATAACGGTACCTCCCATACAAATGTTTAAAAACCGATATTGAAATCTCATTTTTCTCAAAAACGGCTCCTACGAGACGTACGATCTATACCATATTACTGTTAAAAAAAATTATCTGTCGTTTAAAAATGGTATCTCTCATAGAACCATTTTTTTGATTTTCGACTATCTCATTATCAGTCGAACTGATTTGCACAAAAGCTTCAAATAAGTTCTAATAATAGGTGTGTTTTATTCATTGCTGCATAGCCAGCGCAGCAAAATTTCCCTTGGCAAACAAAAACAATTTGATTGCTGGCGAAAAAGAATTCAGTAAAAATAAAGATGGCTGTGCTGGCGATAGAGCTTTCAATTATTGAAATGAACGTATAGAGTGAGCTTTCGTTTTATTCAGACTTGTGCTGCGCTGGCTATGCAGCAATGAATAAAACACACCTAATATTGCATACCAAATTTTTCAAAATAATAAATTATTGATTTAAAAAAAAAATTTTAATTATTTTTTGAAAATTCCATATTTCGAAAATGGGTAGATGATATTTTTTTTTATTAATTTTTTAACCACTTTTTTCAAAATTTTATATATAAAAAAAATATTTTTTTTTAAAAACCGTTCCAATAGTTTTCAATTTTTTTTTCTCAAAAATTGAGATTTCCTTAAGATTTCCCATGATGATGTACACAGGGCCGGATTAAGACATGTAGAGGCCCCAAGACAATGCTAGCCTCAGGCCCCCCTTCTATCTAAAATAAAATTGATTTTTCAAAAATGAAAATTGATGAAAAAATTAATATTTTAAGAAAAAAAAAACCAATGGAAACTTTTACAAGTTTCAATCTTTTAGTTTTTGTAATTTTTTTCCTCCTGTCATTTTTTTTTCCGAATCGAACACCTACATCAATGTTTCTTTTAATTTATTTATCTTCTTTATAGTCATTGACCTTATTTTCTTTTTATTCTTCCTTTCAAATTCTTTCCTTATTATTCTTACTTATATATATTACTTTGATACAATCAAAGTTAGAGTTCTTATTTTGTATGTACGAGAATTTGGTTTCCAAAATTCTGTATTCCAAAATTCTGCACTTCAAAATTCGGATACCTACCTATCCAGAGCTAAACAGCTGATGCATCAGTAGCTTAAAATTACCTATATACGATAATTTTTTGGATAGCTTATAGCGAACTCATCAAATTTGGTGAATTAACTCCTAATAGGTATTTCTTTCAAAAATCTATGGAAACCTAGTTACCACACTGTGAAAGAAAGAAATTTTTTTAGTGGCACCATTTCGATTTCGATAGTGAAACCTCGATTTTGTCGCACTTCGATTTCGATAAATATTTGACAGCTGAAAGTTAAGCTCAATCCAACACTGAAAAACTGCTTTTCAGTTCTACAACACAAGGTGTTATAAGGTTTTGAAATTTCAACACAAATGCTTTTCAAAGCTTTAAAAATGGATTCAAATCGGGTGTGTTCATAATTTCCAACCTAATCACGTGGTCATTTAAATAGAAATATGATTTTTTGTGGGATTGAGATGCCCTGAACAATAATTTGAAATTTTGTAACTAAAGTACCTCATTTGGCTTTTGAAAACGTAGTATAAAATATAAATTATTAAATTATTCTCCAACAAATTCAATTTGACCCGGTTCGAATTGTTTTACTTTCATTTTATTTCATTAGATATATAAGACGCACCAGATAATTGTTGACACTATAGCTTTGCAAAGTTTCAAAGCCCTGCGTGCGTGGCGTCACTTTTGTTCCCACTATAACGTCAAAACAAAAAATCCCATTTTAACTCGACGAAGGTATTCAAATGGGTGGAAGCGTAGTCCAAACACACTTCAACTCTGAATAGTAACGAGAAATCTCTCAATTATTTGTGTTCTGTTAGTTTACAATAATCAAATTAAGTCACAATTATTGTCAAATTTAATTTATTATTAAAACAAAATTTAAGAAGCAATTTAAATACACCTATCAAAAAATTGTCTTATTAGCCGCGGGGCCCTTAGGCGGGGCTGGGCCCCTAGGCAGTTGCCTTTTTTGCCTGAGGGTTAATCCGCCTCTGGATGTACATCGCATTGGTGTCAAAACAATTTCAGAGGTTGTTTAATCAACTTATGTTTAATTGCATATTTTTTTTACAATTTTTCAGTCTAAACTGTAAGTTCCATGCATATTTACAACAACACGGTGCTATATTGTTCATAAATAAATGTACCTACTCGCATAATACTAACTTAAACTTAACTACGTTTTAAGCAGGTGGTGTACAATATAACATAACTAATTTATTTCGTTTATAAGATAAATATATTAAAACTTTAAAACCACAGTGTGATCGCACATAAGAGCAAGTTCGTGCGATCTAGTCGTGCACATATTTTTTTGTACAACTTACCATTTGGGAGTTATTCCTGAAAAGTGAAAATCCATTGTAAAATTGTTAGCGGCGCTCATATCGATGGGGCCTCTTGACAGTTTCTTAAGAACGCCATGAGGAGGGTATATACCAAAATCCAGCTTTCCGGCGATTTTTTTTCGAGTCAAATGCTTCATTGATCTGACGGCTAGGTATAGTTTATTAAGTTTTGCAAAGGGCATCAAAACTAACTATCCATCTACCTATATCGGAGCAAGAACTAATTTATGGGTTATTGAGACATTGATCTAGATTCTAGATAGAAAGCAGGATTAGATACGTGCTGTTAGTTTATTTACGTGTTAAAAATTAATGCGGATCAGATCATGTGGATAACGCACGCCTAATAATCGCTTTGAATAAGACGTATAAAGGGTGTTGTTGTTTTAAAATGTTTGATTGGCAATTTGTAAACAATTAGTGTTAGTGATAGCTATGGCTGATTTGTGCCCAATTTGTTCTAAAATTTACTATAAATAAATTTAGGCTATAGTTTCGATGGAAGAGATTTTTTATTTTGAGCGATAAAAAGCGATTAAAATTTCGAGTGTATAGGTATACGAAATCTGTAAAAATCGCTACCTCCAAAACTTCATCTAGAACAATGTTTGCAATTTTGTTTGATATTTTTATTTACAAATCGTACTTCGATTCGCAAAAATTATGCTCGATTTACACAATTGACAATTTGGATTATGTATATGACAATAACACCCCTATTTATAAACTCAAATCACACATAAATTACACATTTTTTATCAGTGAATTAAATGGAAAATCTTATCAATAATATTAAGATAGATAGATAGATTTTTTATTTCGTTATAAGTTTTACAATGGATTGTTACCGCACATTTAAAGAGATTCGATATACAATATATCTTTCAACAAAAATATTATTTTTTAAGGGCTTCTATAAGTACATTTTTTATTTAAATATTAAATTTTAAATTTGGAGGAAAAACGAAAAAAAACCTCCATTAGAGAAAAAAAAAAAATGTATGTAAGATTTAAATTACTACATGTACCTACCTTAAAACTAATGACTAGAAAAAAAAAAAATTACAATGAGAAGAAGGAAATGAATAGTTTTAAAACAATAAATTAACATTCAGAAATCAATAATATTAATAATTTTTTATAAATTAATAATATTTAATAATTAAAAAATTCTATGCAAACACTACTGAAATAAATCAGCCAAGTAGAAGAATTGGATTCAAAATAGCTTTTTACAGCCTTAAGTCTACAAAAATTGGTTTTTCTTCCTGGGGCCTATAACACAATATAACAAGTACTTGTTTAACAAGCGAAATTCAACACGTGTTCAAAATTTGTGTAACACGTAACAACAAGTCTTCTGAAATTATAACTATTGTTTTTAGATCTTTCAACACCTGGGAAATTTAATAAATTAAAAGTTTCTGTAACTGGATACAACAAGTGTTTAAGTAAAAGTGCTTTTATCTGTTGAATAGTTAATAAATTCTAACTGACCATTTCAAACTTGTTAGAAGTCAACAAGTAAGCATAAAGTTTATTTTTATATAGAGTTTATACCTATTTATAATATTATATAATATATTATAAATATAATTTATACGGACGATTATATAAAATGTATAAAAACAATTTAGTTTTGGATAAAAATTTCGTTTGAAACGGCTACTTAAAATACAAAACAAAAATCAGAACTACTTACCTTAAAAGTGTTTCCATCTCCTTAAGTAAATATTGCTTGCTTGGGACAACTTTTAACCTTAAAAGATTGGTGGATTAAATTGGGATGGTCGATTGCTACATACTCGTACTTCGTTCACAGATTATTTTTCAAGTTGCGAATTGTCTTTTATTTTTATGTTTTTTATTTGCGTATAGGTATAAAAAATTGGTGTTAATTATCTATTTAATTTTTGTATACCTCCCAATATTTGAAGAAATTATTGAACTACAATTTATACATGCGCAAATGTACAAATATTCAATTTCGCTTACTCTACGACTCAACAAGTAAGATTAACGTGTTCAACAAATCGAGGGAAATTTTATGTTTTAACAATTGTTATAATTTTTGTTGTGTTACAAAATTGAATTTCACTTGTTGAACACGTATATTCAAACAAGTAGTTGTTGAATAGTTGACTTGTTGTTCTGTGTTATAGGCCCCTGGCGGCATGGATTCATCAGTTGACAAATGAGGGTGTGGCAGTTGTTAATACGAAATTTTTGTTTAATTTAAATGATGCTCTTTGGCGATGACATTCTTGTTGAATGTAGTAAATTTTTGTTAAGATTTACTACTTAACGTGAATGTTAATTGTATATTATTAAATATTTTAATTCGTGAGTCAATTGTAGATCAAGATTTTCGTTGATTTGTAAATTAGAAGATAATTAGGCTTTTTTATTAATAGGACTGTTAGTATTTATTTTAGATTTTTTAAGAAATCGGCCACTATAAAAAATATCCAGAAAAAAAACTGTTTATATAGTTTTAGTGTGTTAAAATTATTTTCATTGGAAATATCGTATAATACAAGGTTGCCTTATTGAAAAGCAGGGACCGCCCGCATTACGGCACCAGTGACTGAACGACACGTGAGGAAAATTTCATACAAAATATCGATGATGTTCGATATTTCGTATGAAATTGTGTTCAGTCACTGATGCCGTAATTCGGCCCCAGATTTATTGGTATCACTTATATAATGTCGTTTTCGATTGGATTTTCAGACAGTTGTACTCCTTTTTTTATACAAATCGAATATGAAACAAAATTACAGACACACAATACCGAATGTCGCCATTTAACACATTTATCACGACGAAAAATATTTTAATGTATGTGTGTGTTCCTCCACACTCCGAAAGAGGTAATATCATTAGAATTTTGTTGGGCAACAAAAAAGTTTTTTTTTTTTTAATTTTGTTGACCTGTGATTATTATTTATGGTATTTTTTTTTTTTCAAATTAATATTAAAAAAAAATTTAATCTTCTTATGTATGTATGTACGTTTAATTTACACTTAGGTAAATTTGTTTGAAGTTTCAACTTATGTAGGTATATATTTGAAGAGCTCTTCTCGGGTGCAGTTGTGCAGCACTAATTGAACATACAAATAATATAATATAATTTTACATAATTACAATAATAAACGCATCGTGTCATTTGACTTTTTATTTCTGTAGTTTATATGACACAAATAAAATAAGAGAGCAAAAAATAAATGTTCTTCTTTACAATTGAGGACAATATTGAGTTCATGGGCTTAATTTCACCATTCGATATACATTATAGCTTACAATTTTTTGGTCCAACGATTGCAGGTGCCTAAAAAAAAACAGCGATTTCGATAAAAGAATTTTGGGTCGCCCAAAATGAAATTGATTTATTTTTATAATTTTTAAAAGTTAAGTCTTTTCGAGATATTTGCAAGAGATATAACAGATCTTTTTTGCTCTTTTAAGTTATTCACATGTATCTTTATAATGAAAAAATTAATTGTATCGCAGAATGTGAACAATTTACAAACGCGATGCAGTGTGGGTATATTCATGATGAATTTCCAAAACAATTTAACCCCAAAACAACCGAGAACTGTCAAATCAGCTGCTGTCAGAGGACACAAGATTCAGTTTTTTTTTCCAAAACGTCTGTAACGATTTTGATTAAACTTTGTATCTGTTATGATCAAATTGATTTTAAGAAATCTTTGTTTCAGGTTTTTGTCTTCAAAAACATTAAGGAACTTGGATTTTGTTGTTTTTTTGAGAAAATTGTCTTATTCTTGAAATATTCAATTATAGCAATTTAATAGCTTCACCGATTTGGTTATAATTTTACAATCTGGTGGTTCTAAATAGACCTAACAATATTGCATTTACAAAAATTTTAAAATATTTTTCTTTCAACAACAAAATAAAAATCAAACAAAAAAAATTTTTTCTTTAGTTGGTACTTCCCTTGTTTGTTTTAAGATTTTTTTTGTATTTCCATTTCTATATATTACATTGTTCATAATCAATACAACATATGACTTCTTTAGATATAGTTTTTAACCACAAGACCAAGTTCTTGCAATCCAGTGATGCCTTTTTTTTAAGAGATGTTCAACCTATCGAGTCGGAATAGTTTCGCACGAAAAAAAAACCTATACCATACCGACACTGGTCTACTCCGTTTTAAGGAGATTTTACTGTAATTGTTTTGTGAGTATTTTTTGTATTTATTTTTTTTTATAATTATTGAAAGACCTTCACATGGTGGAAAATGACCATGCAAAGCAATGCGTTTACTGCAGCAGAGCATGATGGTGAATAGCATTAGTTAGTAGTGCATGATTCACACTTTAGATTCGTCGATTTAATTTTTTTTTTTTGAATTTATGTGGACCTTGTTTGGTGATCGCATTGGCAATAATTAGCTTGATTTATTTTATTTCATGATAATGCGTTTGAGTTTTTTTTTTGTGTATCTACTCTTTTCTTTTACTTGTATGAGTTCACTAATTAAGACTTTTTTTTTGAATATTTGTATCTTGAGCCCACGCGCAATATTTAAGAATGTGAAATATAATTTAATTATTATTTTTGAGCCCAGCATAAATAGCAAAAATCAAATTGATATGGTCTTAACCATGCACCCTTATTTGATTTCTCAATGTTTTATACGACTTTGCTGTATAAATACTCAGGATGTTTGGTCCGCATAATGCTGTGAAATAGGATGAGGGTTCTGAACTTGATAAGGTTGTCAAAGCTTAAGCTCATTATCTGCAGGGAGTAGCTTGAAATATGGTCGAAAAACATATCTTGCTAGGTTGTGTAATCAATGTAACAGAAAACTTCACAACCATGATAGTAAGATGGGTAGCAATAAGGATTTAACGAGAACCATTTTTGTTTTGGTATAGGCAACGAACATTTTGAGTATAACATAGCAGTCGGAGACCATTGTACATTTTTCCTATTGTAGCTTTTGCATCAGACAAGGTGGGCGTATCGTTGAAAACAATCCCCAAATTTCGAACTTTAATTACATATTCAATTGATGATTGTCCTATTTTTACTGGCGGAAATGTTGATGTATCTAGTTTTTGCTTATAAATGCAAATAGATTTTGACTTCGCAGGATTAAGCCTTAAATTATGCTTGAGTGCCCACTGTTGAATAATAAGTCATCATTTAAATAGCACTGCAAATCGAATCCAGTTGACAGCTCAAGAATAATTGTACGTCGTCAGCAAACATATAGACAGTATACAGTGCTTTGAAAGTTGAGGACGTTCGTTCACGTACATGGGAAAATAGTATTGGTCCCAAAATGGAACCCTGAGGAACTCCGGCAGTTGTTTCGAGAAATGTTGATCTCTTATATCACCTACAGATATACATTGTTTACGACCAGTTAAATAAGAATGCAAGAGTTTTACTACGAGAAAAGAAAATTGAAAGTTGGAAAGAAGCTTCTTACATAGAACCATATCGAATGCTTTAGGGAATTATCTAACAAAGTTAAGAACGTTGGACATTTAACATCTAAATTTTTCCGAATATCGTCAAGAACAAGTAGAAGTGCAGTTGTACAGCTTCTTTCTGAAGAGCGAGAGAGAGGACTGAAGAGCTTAGTATTAATTAAGTACACTTGCAAATAGTTTTTTTCAAATACGGTTAGATCGCGATAGGTCTGTACTCAGGGTTGATTTGGTTTTGAGATTTAGGTATTCGAATTATTTTTGCTTTTTTCCGTGAAATGTGGTATTCACAAGTTGTTAAAATTTGGTTAAAAATATAAGCAATATGTTTAAGGAGAAAAGGTAAGAGCAGCTTTAAAAATTTAGGATTTATTTCATCCAGACCTATCTTTGGGTTTTCTATATGTATATATGTACATACTACATATGCATTTAGCTACCAATCAATTACCATTGAACATTTTTGAATAAAATACCAAGTTTAGGCTGGAATTCTATATTAATGGCCAATCCGATCATCAGAACTCCAGCAGCCGGGGGTCCTGGTCCTGTAAATAAAACTGTTATAAATTAGCATTTCTTTATGCACTTTTTTTAAGGAAAATAATCTTACAATAATTGCACTTTTACCCTATTTAAAATTCCAATTTTTAAAATTCTTTCTCGACCTCTCAACGTAAAATTTTGTATATCTTTACAACTCACCATATAATATAAATATAATTTGTGTAAATAACCCATTTCTTCACGTATAATATAATAAATAATATACCTAGTTATATTTCAGTTTTGTTTAATCGAATATGTTTATCCCCCACGGACGTGACTATTGTTGTTGTATTTTACATGCAAATGTAATATAATTATTATCCACGACCGTAGCCGGGACCTAACATATTAGGCGAACTAAAATTTATTTTGGGTGAATTATTTATTTAATATGAATAAATTTAAGTTTTAATTTTTTCTTGAATATATATATGTAGGTATGTAATATTTCGCACTTATTAAGATAATTCATGTTAATTTTTTTTTAAAGGACGAAAATAAATACCAATTTATAACAGTTATAACAGTTTATCGGCATTAAAGTGGGTGTTAATAACAAGTTTCGCGCAAATTGAAAAAAAAAAAGATTGAGTGCCAAAATTATGCCAACCGATTGGCTGTGTAAGGTAGGTCTGTTTCACAATACACATATCAAAGGTAATATCATTAGCGTTTTCATTTTTGTTAAGTTCCGCGCATCTGTTAAAATCGAGGTATTATGGTGGCGAAATTGTGGATTCAGTGCCCCTTTCCTTGTCTAATTTCAATATTTTGTTATTGTTTCTAATGATGCGAGGTTGAGTTCCTGTGGGCACTTGAACAGCCATTTTTAATTGTTTGACATTTCAAACTTTGACAACCTGCGCAATATATTACCTTTAATTAATATGTGTACTGTGGGTCTGTTTTGTATATTTTTTTAAGAAAAAAGTGTAAAACCTGTCAAACTTTGAAAGAAGGAGAAAATACTCTTAGAGAGGGAGAACTTGTCCAAAAGTTACCAAACGCACTGAACCACTTTTTGTATAAAATGTCCCTTTTGTGTATTTACAAGACGTAAAACATTGACAAATCATTTTGAACCCTGTTATTTTTAAATTGTAAAATAATTTTTATACTGAAAAATATCAAAAGAAAATGTATACACTGGTTTTGATGGATTTATCTGAATCTTCATCAAGTGAATGAAGACAATCTGAATCAATATTTTGTAAATTCCTAGCCGACGCGACGTCAAGTAACAGACACTGACAGCTATGTATTTGACAGTTTTTACACTTTTTGCACACAGAAATTTGTGTAGCAGAAAATTGCAAGTCATCCAATGGAGGGGAAATAGTTTGCTCTCTCATTGTGCTCTCTCGTTGCAACAAATAGTTAACAAACAGGAATTTCTGACAATTTGTGGAAATTAGTGCAATTTTGCAAGAAATTTCACGTTACCAAACACAGCTAATACCTTTATAAACAAAAACTGTCATAAATAGGAATTTCTCTAGTATAACTTCCGTAAAAAATATGAGTGACAATAGCGAGTGCAATAGGTTGATTGTACTCACTGCGAACGTTTGGAATAATTTGTAACAACTTTCAAAAATAACATTATTAAGTTATGAGTCAACTTCACACAACCGGCTGTTTTCTAAAACTTTATAGATTAGAGAGAAAAAAACAGTACATTAATACTTCACTGCTCAATTAAAATTTCAAAGTTTGAATTTTCAAATCTTATAGTCTCAGATTTCTTCTTTTTTTTTTGTGAGAAATTTTTTTATTGAGCTGAGATCCCCCTTGAGTTTAGCTGGTAACGGATGTGCATAAGTCATAATTATACTCGTTGTCGTTATTGAATATTTTTTGTATTTTTTTTTAAGAAGTTATTATTTTTTATAAATAAATGAATAAAAAAAATTTTATATCTTATTTTTGATAAAATGCACAACGAATAATTTTATGTAAACAAATTCTGTTTGTGATTTTAAGTTATCTCTTACTCTTTAATGATGTACGTGATGTAGTCATCTACATTACATACATATGTGTATGTAACAGAGGGAGCTATACCTGTGTGGAATTTTTATTGATACCTTTGAATTTCGACTGTCTTTTGAGAATTATAAACAAACAAACAAAATTAAAAAGCTTGTTATACTTGAGAAGAAGTTAAACAAACATCAAAAAATATTTGAAGACCTTACGTAAAACAGCGAATTGGATTGTTTATTTGAGCAATAATTTTGGCGGTTTTATTTGAATTTTTTTTTGTTTAATCATTGCAGAAATCCAATTAAATTATTTTGATACATAATTAAAAATCACCGACCCATTTTTCAAATTTTTTTTTCTTTATCATGGTGGCTGTCTTATTGGATTTGTGTTAAATGTTAAGACAGGCAAGATTAGAATTTGTCAAATTTGTTCAATGTATTAAATCGATATCGATTATTTTGTTTGAAAATTACTATAGATAAGACCTGTCTCAGAAAAATTACAAACATTTTTCAACTGTCAAAGGGGTTTTGTATTCATTTTTTTTTTACCAAAAAATATGGGGATTTATATGGATCAGCATGTTTGACAAAATGGCTTAATGGAATCGGAACCAGTTTTCAAAAAATTTTGTAAAGTGGTTGTCTCTGGCATTTAAATGATCAAACACCGATGGTTGTCAAACATGCTTATCCATGTAAACCTCCCCTAATAAAATGAGTTTAAATAAAATTAAAAATCTCATATAACTGACAAATAGGTACATGACATTTTTAACAGCAAAAAATGTTTGATATTGTGGGAAAGTATACCTACCGTTATAATTACAGTTTTTGGTAACAATAGCCGTTTTTTATTATGAAAATTGATCCATATGGATCATCAAATAACATCATGAGCAGGCTTCTGCTTCTCACCCACTGTGAGGCTGTTTTATTTTTGTAGGATAATCCATTTGGATCATGGGTCATAATAAAAAACGGCTAATAGTAGAGAGCAAATAGTTTTATTTGCTTTGGGCAAGTATTAGTTTCGGGGGTGGCCCCGGCGCAGTGGAAGTAGTGCTTGACTGCTAACCTGGATGTGTGGGTTCGATCCCTAGTCTAGGCAGCATTCTTTTCTATATTCCCTCAACTGAACGCCACCCCTGGGATTTAATGAGATAATCAAAACCTAATTTCTCAATCCACTGTGCCAACAAAAATCTATCCTATTCTTCTATTTCTTCTAACATTTGCCTAATTTATAAGACCATAGGTCTTACTGGCATATACATGTTCGTGTTGTTTTTAAAAAAAAAAAAAAAAAAAAAAAAAAAAAAAGTCATCAAAAAATTTGCTTTTCGGGAATAGGCTTTTGACTAGAGCTCTCGATTTTAAGCTTGTACCTAACTACACGTGTATTCTTGGCACGTGTACATGTGAAGTAAATAAATTTTAACACGTTTACACTTGTATATGTTCTTAATATACGTGTAGTGACGTTTTTTTGTAAATCACTTAATTTCAAGATATTTTTACATTGTAAAAGAACAATTTTTAGTTTTTTTTTATATATAATTATACTATACGGCTTTTTATCTATTTTGCAACGTCTTTTGGACCATGATGAATAAATAAATAAATAAAAGTACGATTTAAAAATACTTAAACGTATACATGGCTAAATACATGTGTAGCAATAAATACTATAAATATAAATATAAATATATACACGAATAATTTAATTTCACGTTACTCGGGTTACTCGTGTGCACGTGCAATAGGGGGCTCTAGTTTTGACTTTTTTTTTAAGGAAATTGTTTTATATTTCAGTTATTTACCTATGTATATAGCTTTTTAATAATTTGACTGATGTTGTAATTTTGCAATGCTTCTAAATAGTTCAAACAATATTAGATTTATAAAATTTTGAAAATTTTAAATTTGTAAACAATTAAAAAATCGTATATTTTTAGTACTTTCCACTTTTTTTTATTAAACTTTTCGTTAAAATGTGTCTAGCTCCATGTAAGTCGTTAACCACATGAGTTAAATTGTGCGATCACGCCCTGTTGCTTCCTAAACTTAGCTTCCCCTCGCCCTCTAGGCAACTTCCAATCAACTTTTCTGAATTTGTGTTTGTAGTTCATTGAAAATTTACATTGACCTTGCATTTTATACAAAACAGCATTTTTGTTTTTGATTTATAAGAGTCAGTATGAGTATAAAACATAGTACTTGACTGCCAATATTTTTGGTTATATCTTTGAGAACCAAAAGCTTCACAAACAAAATTTTAGTAAGTTTTGTTAATAATTGAATTTTATACAATTTTTACTAAAAAGAACAAAATTATATACATATATAGTTCTCTAGTTTACTGTAGGATGTTCAAAATCTAAGCCGCATTTTGTGTAGTCAAGTGTTGGCAATCCTACAAAAATTTACAGCTGACACGATAGAACACTGTGTTTTTATTGTTGAACAATATTTCAAAAATAAATATGAACAATTATTTTCATTAATATCACATAACTATAAAGGTAATCATTTATTTATTTTGAATTTACAATTTAAATGTGGTTTGAAAATATAAATTATTAATTAAACAATAGTGAAACAATATATCGCACCCTTATAATGAAAGTGACC
Source organism: Epistrophe grossulariae (assembly GCA_929447395.1). NCBI lineage: Eukaryota > Metazoa > Arthropoda > Insecta > Diptera > Syrphidae > Epistrophe > Epistrophe grossulariae. The sequence continues at coordinate 8,546,629 of OV839570.1, forward strand.
CAACTAAAAAATTCGGCATTTTTTTATAACCTGGTTTTAGAGTTCATTTCGCTTCTAAAGTTCAGTTTATTGAAAAATCAGAAGTTAAAAAAATTTTGAGTTAGGTCACTTTCATTCTAAGAGTGCGATATTATGCATAGGTACCATATTTCTTTTTGAATGTAAAGTTTAACGGTTAGATTCTTATATACAGTAGAATCTCGAAAAGATGAACAGGTATAAAACAGGGCCCGTTCATCTTTTCAAATTGTTCATCTTTTCGAGCATCAACGTATGTTTGAGGTAGAAGATATAGTAAACATTAAAAATTAATTACATAACAAACTAAAACAAGCTCAAAAGTATTGTTCAGGAGGAACTAAAGGCAAAGAAGAAGTAAAAAATTATTTATTTATTTATTTATTTAATTAAATCTATCAAGTATACAAAAACTTTTTTAGATTGATAAAATATTACATAACCATAATTAAGTTAATAAATATTAAATAAAATTATACAACTTATAAAGAATTTAAGATTATGGCTTTACATAAATCTCTATTCATATTAAAGTCGATTAAATGAAAATTGTAATTAAAATGAAAACAAGAATTAGTTAATGGATTATTTTTTCCATAATTGGTGAAATGTCTAGGAATGTCAAAGAATTTGTTAACTCTAGGTCTAATAGTGCGTTGGGGTGCATAAATACCAAAAAGAGAAAGCAGAGTAGGACATTTAATATGACCAGATATGACATCATGAGCAAACATAACAAAATAGTACGATCTCCTTTTTTCAAGGGGCTTTAAATCAGGGTTGCAAAAGCTTAAGTCACTTTCTAGCTTAAGCTTGGCTTTAATTCACAAGCTAGTGGGTGACTTATTAATTAAAAAAATGTAATTCAGCAGCTAGTTACTGACTTATGAATTAAAAAAAATTTAATTCATAAGTCAGTTGGTGACTTGTGAATTAAAAAAATTTAAGTCATAAGCTAGTAGGTGACTTATGAATTAAAAAAAAATTTAATTCACTACCTACTAAGTGACTTATGAATTAAAAAAATTTAATTCACTTCCTACTAAGTGACTTATGAAGTTAAAAAAATTTATGTCATGAGCAAGTTAGTGACTTATGAATTAAAAAATTGTAATTCAAGTAAATGACTTATGAATTAAAAAAAATTTAATTCGCAACCTACTAACTGACTTATGAATTAAAAAAATTTAATTCATAAGCTAATGAATGAATTCTGATTAAAAAATTATGTTTTTAAATACTAAAGGTAAAAAGATTATAAAAAACGTACTAATAAACGTATATGTATATTTTTTAAACTTTTTAATGTTGAATATTCACTGTTTTCACTTTTTCACTTCACAATTATGTATAAATTTAATGCGCACTAGTCACTAGTCATTGAACAATTGATGGGTGAATGATTTATGTTTGTAAGTTAAAATAGTTTTTTCTATTATTTTCATAAAATCTTCCAAGAGAGAGAATGATAACCCATCATTTGCTCAACACAAATATTTTATCGATATTGCTTTTTTATTCTATTGGGTTATAGGGACTGCATAGATGTTAACTCACACAAAATTCTTAAATAGCTTGAAAACCACTTTCGTTAATAATGAAAAAATTATGTAGTCAAAACAAGCTTAAAAATTTCCAATATACCAACTAGCTTATGAATTAAATTTTTTTTAATTCATAAGTCACTTATTAGGTTGTGAATTAAATTTTTTTTAATTCATAAGTCATTTACTTGCTCATGAATTACAATTTTTTAATTCATAAGTCACTAACTTGCTCATGACTTAAATTTTTTTTAATTCATAAGTCACTTAGTAGGTAGTGAATTAAATTTTTTTTAATTCATAAGTCACTTAGTAGGAAGTGAATTTTATTTTTTTTAACTCACAAGTCACTTAGTAGGTAGTGAATTAAATTTTTTTTAATTCATAAGTCACCAACTAGCTTATGACTTAATGATTTTTTTAATTCACAAACTCGCAACCCTGCTTTAAATTAATAAGTGCGTTCATCTTTCCGAGCTGTTCATCTTTTAGAACCGTTCATCTTTCTGAGATTCTACTGTAAAATCAATATACAGTCAAACTTCCTTATAACGTAATTCTCTCTATAGTGAATTTCATTTTGTTCCCCTTCCCCTTAAAAAAATATCTCATATGAATTAGGTTCTTTAGGAAATAATTTTTTTGGTCGAAAAGCTAAGTTGTTTCTTTATAACGAAATCTCAATTTTCAAATTTGAAATAAAAACCGACTACGATTTTTGTTCCTTATTTTAAAAGGGAACTCCCCGTTTTGGGAAGAATTTTCTTAAAGGTTCCCCCAAATCAACGCGAATTTCCGGTGGCGACGACGAAAACAATAATAACAACGTGTTGTTTTCATTGACAACCACGTGTTGTTATTGTTGTTTTCGTCGTCGCCACCGAAAATTCGTGTTGGTGTGGGGGAACCTTAAATTGAAATTATTATGTATGTACGGATGTATAAGAAGTGTGCATATGTAGTAGAACTCTTACGCAACAGGTCGAGTTTGAGAGAATTTTAAAATTTTTATAATAAAACAAAAAATAAAACTCAAGTGCAATCGAAAATTTATAATGTACCTATGTTTTTAATTAAAAAATAAAAAGACATACATATCTTCAAAATGAGTTTTTTTGTACCATTTTTTTTAAATATACCTCTTGCAGTGTTAAAAAAAAATTACATTTTCTATATAACGAATTTTGTATAAAACTTCTTTATAACGAAGCAATTTTTTGTTCCCTTGAAGGTTCGTTATAGAGAAGTTTGACTGTATATGAAAAAAAATTTCGATGAAGGACCTTATTCGTTTAAAGAGAGAGAGAGATAGATATAGATTCCCCAAAAGTGCAAGCGCAAGAAAAGTAAAGTTAAATTTTTCTGACCCACCCTAATGTAAATATCTCAAGTAAATGTCTATTCGTAATCAAGAAGTTAAACAAGCTGTTTTGATAAAAAAAATTCCAGAATAAATACAAATTAATTGAATATATTTAAATATCTTGCAAACACTCATTTTGGTTGGGGATTTTTTATAATTATTTTTTTTTCTCTTCGTTTAATTTGCTTGAAAGGAAAATCCCCCCACAAATGACACAATTAAACAAAAAAAAAGAAAAACCTTTAAAAAAAAATTGCCGCAAAAAAAAAACGAAACGTATTAATCAACCACCTTTTAAGCTTTCATTTTTCTCAAAAAGGTCCATCTCCCGCATAAAAACGCTCTTCTATCAATAAACTCCCTCGAAAAAAACAACACATCAGAACTATTATATGTACTACTTGTGTTCAATCGTCGTCGGTTGTCGTAGTTAACTATCTATGGATAGAAAATTCACTACGAGTATCTATTTCTCTATTGCGCTGGATAAGAGATCACTTTTTTGTTTTTGTTTTAATTGAAGTGCTTACATCTTTTGTCCATTTTTAAGGGCGCCAGCGCTGAAAACCAAAACAAACACACACAAATTACCTATAGATACTAAAAAAACTGCTTTGTATTTGAGATAAATTTATGACTGAAATGATGACTATAGTGTGACAATGACGTTTACAATAAAATTATTCGTCAAAAAAAAAATAAATTCGTCACTCAACTCATTTTAATTCCATAACATTTCATTCTTTTTAAGTCTCCAAGAGCCCGATTGTAATCTCGGTCGCGGGGGCCAGTTTGAATTCTGTCTTACTGTATCTGTCTACCGCCCCGAGAAAAACCCAGACCCAGACCCACAAGGTCCATAATATACGAAGACTCTACTTAACTCCAATATAATATGTAGATAGAGATACTGTGGCAACACTCTTGACACAGTGTTATTATTATTAATTGTTCTCTTTTATTGTTTTTTTTTTATTATTTTATTTGCTATATATCATCGTCACAGAGTCACAGTCATTCGTCTCTCGTACTCGTTCTTGTTGTTGTTGATTCAAATTCATATATATCGTCAAACGAAGTCGTTTAGGTTTTTTTAAATTTTTTTTACTGCGGCTCTATGCCTTGAGCTTGCCATATCGTCTCGTTTTCGTTGTCGTTGTCGTCGTCGTCGTTGTCGCTCAACCACCGCCACCACCGTTGGCCTTACTAACTTTACTATTACTACTTTGCTGCCTGCTTGCCTGGTAAATTTTCAAAAAAATAATTCACTACTGGTCTGTGGTTGTTGTTTGGATCGATTGTTTTGCTTGTTTTATACTTGCTCTGGCTGCACGATCCATTGCTGGGTGAAGCTAAGCGTAGTAAGTGGTAGCACGTTGCCCATCAGTTATAGTTTGAATTCTCTCTCAGTAAAAAGCTATTTCTATTAATTTAACTCTAATAGAGTTAATAAGTTGGCCAGTTATATAATTAAATTAAATTCAAACAAATTTATCAAATATTAAAAAAAAAAAAAAAAAAAAAAAACTTATTGTGTGTCTAACGAGATAAACAAAAATTCCTTCAAATCAAACCACAATTACAACACAAACAACGAAAAAAAGATAACATTTTTGTTATAAGTTTAAAACAAAAGGCGCAATTTTAAAATATATTGTCCTGATGGACGATGAAGTCAGTCTCGACTCGGGATCATCAATAAATTCATAAATGTTCAATTTAAAATTCTAAGAAAAAGTTAAAAACAACACCTAAAAAACAAATATAAAAAATAAAAAAAAAAAAGAAACTCATTCTAAGTTCAACAGAAAATTTCAAATAAAAATAAAACACATTACAATTATTGCAACTGAGTTTGAAATAAAAAAAAAAAAAAAAAACAAGATATTTCGGATAAAGCTCGTTCTCACGTTTTATTGTTATTTTTTTTTTTTGTTTATTTTTTTTTTATAAAAAAATTTTAAAATCATAAATCTTGATTTCAAATACCCAGCTGCTGGTGTTGACTGTGCTTCTGTTGCTCTCGGAGACCTACCTGTCTACTTACCTAACTATCATCATGTACATATCTATCTCAAAAACTATCTAACTTTAATACAAATTGAAAAGGAATGCATTTAAAAAACATTAAGACTGATTTAAAAGTTTTTTGTTTGTTTTGTTTTTTTTATTAATTTATGATTATGACCAAATGTGATGTAACTTAAGTAAGTTTTACTATATGATGTGTGTGCTCAAATAAAGATTCTAAATAAATCAAATTGCATCTAGATACAATTGTTTTTTTTTTTTATAAAAAAAGTAACGAATAATAAAATAATAATAATTGTGTGGTGACAGATTTTCTTATCTCGTGTATCTCTGTCAATAAAACAACACGAAGTGATTTCGGATAAAGTATCTTAAAAAAAAATTATAAATTTAGTAGTTATGTGGAAGCTTTTATCAAATATTTTTAATCCTTTTCCCGGATGAAAAGAAAAAAAAATCAAAAAATAAAAAACACAAAAATAAATAATTTAGATTGAAGGTACATAATATGTCAAGATATACCTAGTTCGTTATCAAGATAAGACAACTACTTCAGAAAGGTATAGTTTTGATAATGAGCTTCCAATTGTTCGTTTCGTTGTTCTTTCGGTATTAAGAAGCGCGACTGTGTTATGTAATAGAATAATTTATAATCTCAAAAACAACAACAACAACACAATGTTTTTTTTTTTTAATTATTATTTATTCAGTGTTAAAAAAGATATTGTATCTTATTAAACATCAATCATAAAAGTTTATATTTTTATTCTTTCCCTGCATAAGCTTTTTTTTCAATATAAGAATACTCGAAGGCACCTTAGCTGTTACACCTAGGTACCTACCTACATATCTACTAACTTATATATATACTTATAAAACAACAATATAAAGTGAATAGTGCACAAAATTTGATTTAATTATAAAAATAAACAAAACCCTCATCACCATCATCATCCAACAAGTGGTTTGTTTCGTTTCGTTGTTTTTTTTTGTAAATTTTTAGTACAAAATAGAATTTGAATGCATCAAAAGAAATCATTTATCTGATCTTTGCCACAGTAAAACAACAAAAAAAAAACCTGTAACCTGTGTTTGTTTTGATTCAATAAAAAGGAGAAAAAAACAAAACAAAAAATACAACAAGAGTTGTTGTGTGTTGTTGTGCGCGGGAGGTTTTCAGGATATTTAATTTTTTTTTGTGACTATCTCGAGTGGAATAAATAAAACCGCCAAACTGCCGAAAGTACGCTGCAAGCGGAACACTTCCAATAAAAAATCTCAAATTATGCCGGTGTTTAATATAATATCGCGCCGGCAACAAAAGGTGAGTTAGATAGTTTTTATTAATTTTTTTTTAAATTGTTGTTTACACACGTGTGTCTCTCGTAAGATATGTCTGAATATTTCTAAAAAAAAAAAAACAGAAGTGCATATATTAGATAATTATTTGTATTGTTTTGGTTTTAGTGATGACAATAGAAATTTAATTACCCAATTTGTCAACATATGTATATGCATGTATGTACGTATTTATGTAGGTATATGTATAGTTGAGTCTAATAACTCAAGATATTTATTTTAAAAATTTAAATAGTTACATAACGAACAAAATTACACTGTCAAATATTTAGGAATCTAGAACCATTTTGTGTGTTTTTTTTTTGTTGTTCTTTTAAAGAAAATCTATTTTTTTTAATTCCATAAGGACACCCTCTCGACTGTCTTCTCCCCCTTTTAATATTTTTTTTTACATAGTTTGAACAATTCAAAAATAAAATAAGCTAAATTAAATTAACATTTTGAAACGTGAATAAATAATCGGTATCATTCAGTAGCACAAAAGTGGCTAGAGGCGTGGGATAAATTGAAAATAAAGAAAAAGTTTAAATGAATGGAGATATAAGCAAAAAAAGAAAATACGATTTTTTTGTTATTATATTACTAATATTATTATTGAACTAATTAGAGAAAAGTAATAATTTGACACTGTAGAATTATCCAGACCAAAAAGCCAAGTTTTTACTTTTCTTATAAGAATAATGTTAAGACTCTTAATGTTTTTATTTCATGTGGTAATTTATTAAAAAGCGTAAATGCGGTTGCCGTATATAGAAATATGAGAAGTGAGTTTTAGTACAAAACGGAATCTGAACAAGTTCCAAGCTATTTACTCTTAAATTATACACATCTGAACTTCTGAGGGTTGGTCTATAACCACTACGTTAAAAAAACACTTTAAGGACCTTAAAGACGACATAAAGATGAGATATTGGAAAAATCTTTAGACTGCAAAAAAGAGGCCAACTGTGGGTTAATCTATGACTTTTGCATATGATTCTAATCAGTGCTTTTGTGCAGTTTTTAAAACATTAATTGTTTTATTGAATGTCCCGCCCCAAGATGCTATGCCATATTGTAATTTCGAGTGCGCAAGTCCGTAGTAAACCATTGAAAATATTTTTCTTGAGCAATATGGTTTAAGTATAAATACAATAGAAAAATAATTGCATTTTAAAATTTAAACAAAATAAGTCAAAAACCTTGAGCAATTTTACATGCTAAAGTTGTTAACCACAAGCGTAAGTTCGTGCTGCGATCTAGTCGTCCATATTATTTTTTTTTTTTAATGTTCACTATCTTTTCCATTTAGATGGAATTCATGATATAGGTCATGATTGAATTGATTGATTTTTTGACAAATCCATAGTGATGTCGTTCCATTTAAAGGCTCTATCATTTTTTAGAAAATGGATTTTCAATTATACTGCGTATAAAACAAAAATCCTATACAGTAACAGTTTTATATTTAAACAATTTAATTCCTGCCAATAACACGCACACAAGCTGTTGCATTCTATATAGAACTCGTATATATGTATGAAGTTTTTTTTTGTTTTTTTTTTTTTCAAAGTCTTAAATTTCATATGGCACTGTGACCTTTTTCAGTTTAAAACAAATACAAAAATAACTTAGGATCAGTAATCTTTGAAAACCTGTTAAAATTGTGTTTTATTTGTTTTTTTTTTTTCAATTTCAATGTTTATTGCCACATAAACTTGAATATCATATTCACAATTTTATTATTAATAATTTATCAGCTATCAGAAGTAAAAAGAAAAGATGGGGATTTTTTTTTATACATATATTGTAACATTTATGTATGTTATTCTTGTTCGTTGGGTTAATTCTTCATAGGGCATTATTGGAAAGGTTTGACTAGTTTGGAGATGTTGGGAGATAATCACTGTTTCAAATGCATAATTATATTTCAATGTCATTTTGTTCAAAAATTAAATTTTGTGTTACTTACATGGCCTGGGCCCTGGCCAGATGCCAAAGGTGGTTTAAGGCCAGTTTCACAGTGAAGTAAGTGTCACTTAAGTGCCAAATATGGAAAACTAATTCCCGATTTCACAGTGTAAACTTATCGGAATAAGTGACACTTAAGTCTCCCATGTTGGCCACTTAAGTTCCACTTACTCAGGTAGTAAAACTTCGGCTAAAATGCCAAAATGTTAAAATTAAGTGCCAGTTATTTTGTTGTGTGCACTGTGAAACTGGCCCGTATTCTCCTATCAAGACTTAAACTCATCGATTTTGGTGAATTATTTAAGGTTTAAACAGGGTTCGAGATTCAAAAATTAATTAATAACCAATCACATTATACAGTACATGAATGTACTTGAACCCTGGGTTAAACTCTAGTTAGATCTTGAACCTTAATTTGAGGATAAACTATACGTTTGTTCAACTGTGAGTTTAAGAGTTGGACGAAACCGACGAAATATTCAAGTACATATACATACATAAAATCTTGCTACACTTTTACAACCCTATTAATAAACTCAAATCAAATATGAATTAATTTTAATCAGTTAAGTAAAACAGTTTATTAAATAATTCAGATATAAGAGTACCTATACATACAGATACATAAGCTATACCCTTTTACAACCCTATTAATAAACTTAAATCAATTATAAATTTTTTTTAATCGGTCAAGTAAAACAAAACTGTATTTAGTTCATGTTTATTAGATAATTCACCCAAACAGAAGGATTGACGAGTAATTAAGTAAACAAATATTTTTCCCAACGACTATAGATACAAAGAAAACAAACGATACTCACATAATCTATATGTAAATATATTATTTTGGTCTTATTTATAAACTTTGTCTAACTTAAGACAACTGTCCAACTTTGCCATGTGTTCAAAACCTTGTTTATTGTTGTCTTATAGCTGCCTAACTAAGACACAAGAGTAGATTGTCTTAACTGAGAATAATGTGATATTTATTTTTATTAAATAAAGCATATTTCCACCAATTTGAAAATAGTTAGACAGTGTCTAAGTAGACAAAAATCTAATAAATACGACTGTTTAAATGTTATTTATAAGCTGAAATGAGAAATTGTGTCTGCAAAAGTTATATCTTTGTGAGAGAATGTATCTATGTGTGCTGTAAATTATAATCGTTGGAGACAGCATAGTTCTTGTTAAATTTAGTAGGTAGATTTTCGTTAAGATCTGCTACTTAATGTATATTAAATATTTTATTTCATGAATTAATTTTTGAAGTTTAAATTAGGGTAAGTATTGGTTTGTTTGAAACAAAAATCTAGGTTGTAATCATAACTAACACAACTAAAATGAAGAGGTCGGTCGTCGGTCTGTGCGTCCTTGATGTCCACTGTAATTTGAGCTAGAGCCTAAACGGATGAACTGATTTGTTTCAAATTTGGTATCATATTTTAATATGATTACCTAGAGAGAGAAATTCGAATTTTTGTGTTTTAGCTCACTTTTGGTTTTTTCAAACGATTTTGACTTCATTTCTCTATAATAAACAAAACGATTGAAAGAAAACTTCGTTTCAATTTTATGTATAAAAAAAAACCTCACATTACGGAAATTGGATTTTAATTTGTTTTTTTTTTTTATTTAGAAAAATATCTCGCATTACGGAAACTGGATTTTAATTTGTTGTTTTTTTTTTAGGAAATTGCCCTATTTTTTAGTTATTCACGTATAAATTTTAATGGTTACCGATTTTGTGGTAATTTTGCAACAGGGTGCTTCTGAATAATTAATAATATCAACAATTTTACTTTTGAAATTATTGATATTATAATATAACAAAAAAACAGCAAACAAAAAATACGTTTTATTATTATTATTTATTGTATTATTCATACAAAATACATTTTATTAGTTCATGTACAACAAAATCTTTTTATACTATGCCAGGCCACGGGCAAAAAAAACAAAAACAAAAACTTCGAATTTAATATGATTAGGAATCTAGTCTTGTTGGATATAGTTCAAACTATACATAGATATTCGTCACGAAATCTATGTAAGATGAACTTAACTTAACAAAAGTCAACTGATGAGTCCAAGATGAGATGATTTTGTTACTAAAAAAAAAATAACATTAAAATTGTATTGGTATAAAATTCTCTAAACAAGACGAATGTTGCAGAGTAAAAAAACAAAAATGACAAATTCACAAATCAAAGTGCAAATTACAGAAAAAATGAAACAAAATCAATCTTAAAATTAAGAATTTATACTGAATTTATTCTAAGTCAAGTACCTACTGTTGATTTATGTCTACAAAATTCCCTTCAGAATAAGAATTTCTACCACTTACAACCAGATATGTATACAAATTCTAGGAACCAATATCTTCAACAACATCTCTGCAAATTCACCAAAAATAAAATAAATAAAACTAAACAAACAATTGGTCATTTCTCCCACTTTGAAAGTTCTTGGTAAAAATATATAAGTTCTGAATCATTTTTTTTTACTAAAAACAAAACGTCAAATGTGGGTTAACAGGTTAACTATATACCGAGAGGAGTATAGGTATAGGCAGAAAAAAATGCAAAAATCTTTTCTTACCCTGAGGGCTTAAATATAAAATAAAAAAAACTCTTTTGTATTTGTATTTCAAGTTGTTAAATAATTCATTTAATTCGTTCTCTCACCCTCCCTCTCTATCTATCTATTTTTTTTATTCAATAAATGTTGGGAATAAAATAAAAAAGAATTCATAAAATTTATTTATGAATTCGTACAAATTAATAACCGGCACGGCAGCTGCGGCGAAGTTAAAATGTTTGTCGAACAAAAAGTAATTGTTTTTCCTATGAGTTCCCATCATTGCAATCCCAAAGTTTTTTTTTTTTTTGTTTCTTTATCAAAATGTTTTTGTAGGATATCTATAAATTTCACAGAAATCAAGCACCTATATACGAGAATAAAAAAAAAATAACTTTGCGATACCTTTCCATAAACTTTATATCAATTACATGGTTGACCAGTGAACATTATTATTATAATATACCAAACTGGCACATCGCTCGTATATCGTTCTCGTATTAAGCAAAGTTAATGACCAAGAAATCAAACTCTCTCAATTGGCACACGTTTCAAAATTATAAGCGTCCATATATACTATACTATACTAAATTGTTTGCTTAATATAATGTGTGTCACCTAACCCTATACCTGGGCATCGGTCCTCGCGACAAATTTGTGCACAATCTACCTGTTCGGAATAATATCGCCCACCTCCACTTGGATTGTTTTTTTTTTTTTACAATCACAGAGCGTCAGATAACAAGAAAGCATAATATTTCACAGATTCACGCGCCGAGCATAAGCAAATAAGTGATATTTTGCATTGAAATAAAATTTGAAGTCCTCTTTAAGAAAAATGTTGTAAAATTTGAGACGTGACACGTCCAAAAAAATAATCACTCAGATAAGCCCAATCAGAAAAAAAAAAACACAACATATAAAACCATAAAACCATAAAACGATACAAACAAAATGAAGAGCATTCAAGTTGAATGAATCTATTGAAGATTTTGTTTAATATCATTTTTTTTTTTCGTTTGTTTGTTTAAATTAAAAAAATCGCAAAAAAAAAACATTAAAAAGACGTTAGTCAAAACGATATTTTTGACAATCATAATACATATATATACGTCATGGCTAAATATTAATGAATTAATCGAACTTAATTCCACAAATATGATGAAGAGTCTAAGAAAGTTAAATATTTTCGACATATACTCATACCATATAATATGTACGTGCGTCAACGGTGCGATTGTTTGTGCGGCTGTTAAATGGAAAAGTAAAAAATGAATAACTCAAAAATAAGTCAATTTTATCACCAACAACAACAACAAAAAAATGTCCAAACCCTATTTCCGTAATGCCTTTTTTAACAAAAACTCTCAAATCGATAAAAAATTTAGTCAAGAAACGATAAAAATTATATGTGTTTTATTCCATTTATCGATGCGAGAGTTAGAGAACGTATTGGGCACTGGATATACGAAGTTTAATCAAAATCGTTGAAGCCGTTTTTGATAAAACCAAACTAACTAAAACCCGGTTTAAATGAGCTAAAATACAAATTCGAATATCCCTCTTTAGGGAATTATTTATACATTAAAATATTCTATACCAAATTTGAAGCAAATTGATTCAACCGTTTAGGCTCTAGCTTAAATTACAGTGGACGCAAGGACGCACAGACGCGACAGACGCGACAGACGCGACAGACTCGACAGGTGTTATGACTAAACCCACTTTTTAGGACTTCTCCATCATCGTAGTGTTAATTTTGATTAAAACCTCTTTTTTTTTATCAACACAAACCAATACTTACCCCATATTTCCGTAAGTTCCATCGGCATCATACGTCATGTCAGTGTTTTGACTTTTAACTTTTTGGATTTTAGAAGAAGTATTCCATTCCTATCGAATATAAAATAAAATGCACGACTGGGTCGCACAAACTTGCTCTTATGTACGATCACACTGTGGTTTTAAAGTCAGAATAATTAAGTTCTTATAGTCTGATTTTTAAAAACATTAGTTATGGGCCCCCATATTTTCTGGGACCTGCTAAAAACGTATATATTAATATAAGGTGGACGATATTGTGTGAGAATACAAAAATTTACTGAAAAATTGGTAGACAATTAATATTGCAATTAGAAATAAATTAATTAAACAAAATCTGAAATTCTTTTAGCACCAACGCCATCTGATTTCTTAAATAAATCTTAATTTATAAGAAAAAAAAAAATTTCAAAAATCTTTTTTTAAAAAAATTTACTTTTTATTTATAAAATTTTGAAAACATTTTTTAAGAAAAAAATTGTTACGCCATTTTTTATTGTTTATTAATGAGGAGTTAACAAATAATTTTTGAAAAAAAAACACCTTCCCATTTTCGATATAAAAAATAATTTTGAAATTTTTTTTAAAAATCCAAAATTTATTTTTTTGAAACTTTTTTATATTCAATATCATTCAAACTTATCAGAAACTCTTGTGTAAAAAATTTCACTAAAATTGGTTTAACAAATAATGAGATAGTTGAAAATAAAAAAAAAATGTTTCTATGAGAAATATCATTTTTAATCGGTAGATACTTTTTTTTTCAAAAAATATAGTAAATGGTACTGATAAAAGCTGACACAAGAAATATTATTAAAACAGTTAGAATCGTTTTTGAGAAAAATGAGATTTTCCTTACCGATTTTTAAACTTTGTTTTTAAAATCTGTTTAAAAACTGTTATGTGCCAAATTTAATAAAAAACGATAAAGTCTGTTTCGAATTATGTATTAAGTTCTCAAAAAAAAAGAAATTCGAAACTTTCTTAAAAATCAAAAAAAATATGTTTTGAAAATTTTTGTTTACAAAACTTTTAGAACTTTTTAAGACATTTTTCATAAGAAAATTGATTAAAATCGGTTAAACTGTTTTTGAAAAAATCGGAAATCAAAAAATGGTTCGATGGGAGTTACCTTTTTTCGTAAATTTTTGTTTATGAAATGATAGCATTTAAAAAAATTACTGATTTTTTTTAAGTTGTGGGCACGTTTTTAAAAAAAATAAGATTTTTTTGCTAAAAAAATATGTACAACAGCTACTGTTAATTTTGGTCCTAAAAAAATGGAAAAAAAGGAAAATGCTTAAAGAAATTTAAAGTTTAAAGAAATCGACCCACCCGTTTAGGTTGCAGCCAAAAGGACAGACAGACAAAATTGCGAGACCAACTTTTTTTGACTTCGCTATCATCGTAATGTGAACTTTGATCAAAATCTCCAGTTCGATTTGTTTTTAACGAATGCATAACTTGCCATATCGCCACCTGATTGCTAGAACCAGCTATAACTCAATTTTCGAATTTTTGAGGAAGTCGCAAAAACGTCTTGGCCTCTTCTTCAGGCTCCATTTTTTGCATGATAGTAGGTACCAGGGATGGAAAATTCGGTACAATTGTATCGAATTCGATACAACTGAGTTTGGTCAAGTACAAAAGTACAATTTGCCTTATTTCAGTACAATTTTATGAAACCTGTTTTCTTTAAATTTGCAAATTTTCTAAATCATTATTTATGTCGAATTCATAACAAAACAAAAGAATTTTTTCTGTCGTTGAAAGGAATGCGAAAAGAATGGATTTTTGTCTGTGTTTGTGTGTGTGACACTTGACAGCAGCAATTTTGAAGTAAAACGTCAGCAAAAATATTCAGTTTGGAAATTATGAGGAAGTTGTTTACAAATCAACTTACCATTGTTGAAATTTCACTAATCAGTCAGTTAATTAACTTAATACACGTAATAAAACAAAATGACTAAAAGCAACAAAATTGAACTTAATAATTCCATCAACAAAATATCAAGGTGAGTGCTTTGACTGGTAGGTATTTTGCGACGAGAATTTCCCGCAATAGACGATGAATTGCAAGAATTTGTGGAGGACAAATGGAAATATTAATATTTTAATATTTTTAACAAAATCGGTTGGCCTATTTGTCTACATCGCGACGTGAGACTTCCTATGAAATGGAGTTCCTTCCAAAACAATATTCTTTGCCCATGAACAGCAGAATCACTCACTTTGATTGAATTTCGAGAAAATTATTTCCACTATCTTTTATTGCATTTTTGAATTTCACTTAACCGAGAACGGCTTAAAAATACACTAAAGAAAGTAATTATTTGCCAATTATTCGTTAAATGAAACTAAACTTATTATTGTCTGTGATTTATTTGTCACTTTTCATTTAAAAACAACACATAAATATTTAATATATAATTCAACGAAAAATCCCTCCCACAAGCCGTTCTTTCCGTTTCCCATTCGTCCGCGAATGTCGAACGAATTTTTTCATACCAGAATATTATAAAGTCGAAATGTCGAAACAAAATGCAAGTTCAAACGTGGTCTGCCTTGATAGCAAAAGACTTGTTAAAGAATTCATCGTGCTATGATTCTGATATAAATGGAATTATTTTGAAAAATAACGTGCAAAATGCAAGTATTTTGACAGAAGAACTTTTAGACTGAAAAATAATTATATAAATAATTTCCACTTCTGTCAAAGTGCTTGCATTTTGTACGTTTTTCAACTTTTTTTATTTTAAAGTAGTAATTTCTTTATATTTGATATTTTTTGTGTATTTATGTATGTATACATATATATGAATTGATTTTGTTTATGTTTTAAAGAATAAAATATTCTCGTTACATATAAAATATTTTTGCATTCAATAAAAAAAAATTCAGTACAATTGGCTTCATTTCAGTACAATTTTAAAGAAGTTTTCAGTACATTCAAAAAATGTCATTTTCCATCCCTGGTAGGTACTGGTAAAATAATAGCACCATATTTTTTTCTGCGCTACTGGTTGTAGTAAAAGGTAAAAATTATTATGCGAATCGATTCAGGTTAAAAAAAATCGACTTAGCTGGCGACGACACCTATAAATCGGAAGTAAAAAAAAATTCCATATTCGATAGGAATGAAACACCTCCAAAAAATCCAACAGAAAACGACATTATACGAGAAAAAGGGAATGCTTAGGGCCAGTTTCACAGTGCACACTCAACAAAATAAGTGGCACTTAGTTTTCCCATTTTGGCACTTAAGCCGCAGTTTTACTACCTGAGTAAGTGGAACTTAAGTGGCCAACACGGGAGACTTAAGTGTCACTTATTCCGATAAGTTTACACTGTGAAATTGGGAATTAGTTTTCCATATTTGGCACTTAAGTGACACTTACTTCACTGTGAAACTGGCCCTTAATTTTGCTATGCCTGTTGAACCCCTTAGTATTTGTTTATATATTAATTGTCTTCAACTTTTTCAAACGGATCGTTTTAATGCATTGCATTTCGTTTCTACTTTGTTTCAAAATAATAAAAAAAAAAAACCCACACCAACCAACCTTTCATATTCTTCATTTCGTTGACGTTCCAAAACCAGTTTTGTAGTGATACTCATCAAAAACAAACAAAGTTTTCTTCATCCCCTGATACTTTCATCAAAAGAATCTTATTAAACGGCACCCCCGCCCCTGAAAAAAAAGAAATACAAAATTGTTTAAATAATCCCGCGAAATTATCGTAAACAAAATGTTGCACTTTGTTCTTTCCAATTCGTCATGTGTCATTTGTCAACAGTGGCATTCTGTCAATTCTGCCTTACAATCTCTCATATTTGGTGAACATTTTAGTGAATTTTTTAATTTAAATAACAAGATATTAATCTATAGATGCTTCATATACATTAAATTGTTTGTTTTTATTTTCTAACAAAATTTTTTTTTTGTTGAAAAGTGTTTATTGTGAGTTGTGATTATTAAAAACAAATTTGTCATAAAATAAACGTTTTTATCAAGAGAAATGCGTTGGGAAATGAAAAAAAAAATAACTGTAGGTACTCTTTCTTTCTCTCATGTTTCATACGGCAAGCATTAATGTTGCAGTTTATCATATATTTTATAAGAAACGGGATGACGTCAGTAGTTTTTTCTTTTTAATCAAAAAAATCAACTTAACTTATGCTGGAGCTGCGGATTCACACAAGTTAAAATGCTAACGTCAATTTTTTGCCATTTCTTGTTACAGACGTATTGCATGGTAAATAATGTGATCATATACAACGAAGATTTGTCAAGCCTGTATGATACTGTAGCCACAAATAAATTATAACTCGATATTATTGCTCTTTAAGGGCAAGTATTGGTTTCGTGTGATTAAAAATGTCTATAGGTTGTAATCTAAATTAACACTATACGATAATATTTGATTGAAGTCTGAAAAATTGGGTATCGTCATACCTTTCGTCGGTCTGTGTACGTCTGTCCATCTGTGTGTCTATGCTTTCGCGTGTAATTTGAGCTAAAGCCTTAACGGGTATACCGTTTTGCTTCAAATTTGGTTCAGATCATTTCTATGAGATTCCCTATAAAAAGGAAAATTTTAATTTTTGTTTTAGCTCATCTAAAACTGTCAGCTGCCATACAAAAATTAAGTTTTTTTTTTTGATTTTCTCGAAAACGGGTCAAAAGATATATATTGATTAAACTTTGCTCCTGTAATAAATAAAGATAATGTAGGAAAACTGCTTTTCGATTTTTTTTTTCAAAATAATAGCATTATGGAATTAGGATTTGACTTTTTTTTTTGATTTAAAGCAATTTATTTTTTTAGTTATTCTCTACTTATAGTCCATTCGATAAAGCAATTGCCTCGAAATAAAATTACTGCTTAGTTTTTGAATAAATGATTTTTAAACTCTTAATTTTCATAATTTTATTTTCCAAATTTTGAGTTTAAAAATCATTTATACAAAAACTAAGCTTTAAAATAACTTTATAATTATTAAAGATTGAATTACTGGCTTAAAAAACAAGCTATAACATAATATTGTTAGTGTTGCCGTTGTGTTTTTGTATTAATTTTTTATTTTCAATATTTATTTTTTTAATTTGCCCCTCCCACCTAAAGGGGTGGACAAATAAAGTGAGCCAATATCTTAAAATCATGTTCATATAATTTATCAACAATGAAAAAAAATTGATGCTGTTATCACAAAATGCACAATTTTTTAACTAAACTAACATATATATAGAAAAGTAAGGAAGTTTTCTTGAAACATCATTTTGGGGCCCTTCAACCCCCCCTAAAATTGTTAGCGGCGCTCATATCAATGGGGACTTTTGACAGTTTCTTAAAAATACTATGAGGAGACTATATACCAAAATCCAGCTTTCCGGCGATTATTTCCTAATTGGGCTGTTTTTATGGCTTTATTGACAAAATGACATGGGTATTGGGTATTATGGCTTTTTAATGACTTGATAGATTTTTTTTTAATTTTGCGATGAAATGCTTCTTAATAGTTTAAATAGTATATGTGTGTTCATTTACTTTGAAAGTCTGTGAATTTGTATGAATTTCTACACATTTTATTTTTTTGTATGTGAACTTTATGTGAATTTTGTGTAGAAATTCACACAAATCAAACTTTCACAGTAAATCAAAATTATTTGTTTCTATAATTCTTCCCAAAAATTGATTCTTTTACTAAAATTAACGGTTTCAATGGCAAACCTTATAAATGTAAGCTGAATTTCAATAAGAAATCATTGACTTAACAATCTAATCACTGAGTTAAGATCCTAAAATCTCTTGCTGCAGCTTCTGTTATGCTGGTTTATTTTTGTTACTATCTTAAGATCAGCAAAACTACAGAATATGCCATTGTGTCTTGAAAACGTTTACGTCGTCGCCGCCGCTTCGCCGTGCGTCGTCAACGCTCGTTCTATAATAGTTCTATCGCGGACGGAAATGCAAATCAAATCCGAACATACACATTTAATTATGTTCACCTTGGCATGTGGAGTCATCTCAACAATAGCGTTCAATTAGTGTCGTAATCCCATAATTACATTTTTGTGGACACAAGTGAGTTATCGAAATTTTCAGACTATAGATTGATATATTATATTTTTTTATTTTTTAATACATACTTAGTTGAAAGTTTAATGGCAAAAAATTTTAAGGGCAAATTGAGTGGGTGGGGTGGGGTTAAGACACAGCAGGGATTAATCGTTATTTAATAACTTATTCTTGACTGATAGTTAATAGTTTGATTTTATTTTTGTAAATATTTTTTAAAGAGACTTATCATAAACAACTTTTACTTTTTGATGTAGTGAAATTGTAGGTTTGGGAATAATATTGAGTTTTTGCATTAAATAAGTTTGATGTGCCTCAAAAATGTTCACATAGAGAATTGATTTTTATATTTTGTTTTGTGATGGTTCGCACTTCTTCAATTCAATCTTCGCAATATTAATAACATCCATCCTTATTAATAAACTCAAATCAAACACGAATTATTTAAATCAATGGAGTAAGTACAAAATCTTACCAATAAAACAAACAAAAATTCATGTGTTAATCACCTTATTCATCCAAGCAGGTGGATGAACAAGTAATTAAATTAAAAAATACTTTAGATATTTTATACCAACGTGAAACGTCTATAGATAAAACAAACGCTAGTCACACATGTATGTATATGTTATTTACAAGCTCAAAAGTTCATTCTTATACATGTGTGCAGAAAACTTACTGAAATACTCTTTGGCGACAGCAGAGTTCTTGTTGAATGTAGTAGCTTTGCGTTTAGATTTGCCAAATAAATAAAAGATATTATTTCAAATAACTTAACGCCAATAAGCAGATTATTGTTTATTAATAAATATTTGAATTCGTGAATTACATTTTGATCAAGATATATTTAGTTTATTTTTGAATTGGAAGCATTTTTATTAAAAGGAGTGTTGGAGTTTTTGAAATTCCCTTCCACGAAAAAAGTCCTGTATTTTTATTTTAGTGTCAGTTGTCACAAATGCACATAAATATATTTAAACAAGGACAAAGTACATTTGATGACATAACATAAAAACTTAATACAAAGTACCTTTGATGACATAACATAAAAACTTAATAACTTGGAGTTTTTACAAATTTTTCACAAACTCTGTTTTATTTGCCTATGAGTTTTGACGGTAAATCGTTAAAAATTTGTTAGAATTGTCCAAATATCAAAGAGGCCTGTTATCACCTATACATAAATGACGTTTCATCATTGTTTGCAAATAATTAGCCATATTACATATATTTATAGTTCTTGTATAATACTTTTTTTAAGCTTCAAATTTGACAGTTAGATAGATAGATAGATAGACTAATTTTCTAAAAAAAAAGAAGAAGGTCACTTTTAGTGAAAAAAATCATGTCTTTTGTCAGAATTAATTTTGATATGCGATCGGCCCATTAAAGCTTAAAAAAAAAACAAAATTGCAAGCCTGGTTCAAATTTATGGTACCTACTTACCTACTTTTTAGGAATTGCTCAATAAATAAATAAATTTGGTGGTTGAATAGCTCGTAAATAAAGCCAAGGCTTTAGTGACTTAAGAAACTGTCAGTTATGAAAAGGACCTCCAATTCCAGCTGAATCCGAAACTCTAATTTTAAACGCAATTTTTCATGACAATAGGTAACCTTGAAGGATTTGTTTCTTGTGGAAAAAAAAGAAAGACATTTCTACGCACTATCTATAACCCACGTGCTACAATGCCACTAAGAAATACTTAAAACATAAAAAAGTTAAATTTTTTGAAACTCAGTGCATTTGATGTGAATTTATAACTTTTTTTTTATATTAACTTTGACAGACTTTCACACAAATGCACAGAGTTTCAAAGTTGAGGTACTGTGCCTTTTAATTTCACAGCTTTGTGACACTTTGGCATCGATAAATATCTTCTTATAAGACTTACAAATTTTCAAAATTTCAAACTTTATCATTTTGAAATTTGTTGTCAAAATGGCTTTTAACGCCCGTGTTCTATATGTTAATTATTGTAAATTCACTTGACGAAATTAAATTTGAGTGTTCTACAATTATAGTTCGAAATGCTATAAATTGTAAATTGGAATTTCGAAAATGAATATTAATATTCCATATTTCGTGAACATATTCCATCCATTTTGTTTATATGCTTTTTAAATTGACACAGTTGCGTTTTTTTATGTTTTTAGTATTTATTTAGAAGAAAACAAGAGAATAAATAATTTATCCGAACAATTCATATTAAGGTACTTAACACTATTTCAGGTAAATCTAATTTATTAGATTTTTCTCTCAAAATTGTTCGTCTAATTTTTTTATCTAGATTTGCGAATTTTTTTTCTTAGGTATTATTATTAAAAATGTCAATAATATACATCCATTTTCATCCGCAGTGTAATTTCACTTTTCAAAACAATTGATGCATCTTTAATTTTGACAGTTCGAAGTACATAATTGCGAAATTTTCGAAAACGAACGAATTTTTGGAACATAAAATTTCATTTCGAGTGAAATTGAAAATCGGTTTCGTTTGAAATGCATCAGAATATGGGCGTAAATTACAAAACCAGGAATAAATAAAATATGCCTGTCATAACGATATACAGTTTGTTATTCTCATTTTGTTTTTGCATTTATTTATTAGAATTTATTTATTAGAATTTATTAAAATTTCTATAACCATGTTTCTCTAAATTTGTTGTAGGTAGGTATGATGGTGTTGATCAATTAATTCCAATGCTAATAAAATTGCTTGTAAAAATAATGACCATATTATACCCTTATAATTACAAATATGTATAAACCTTCACAACAACAGTTATGGCAGTCAGTTTTTTTTTTGACAAAGAGAACAGAAAAAAAATTAATAACTCATTTTTTATTATCTAAACATAACGACAAAAAAAATACCAACATTTAGAATCAAAACTGTTTCAACTTACTATTTGTACTTACATAGGTAAACAAATACAATATATACAAATATACATACATACACACATCAAATCCCAATGACAGATCATAATAAATTGCCTTAATTTCTTTTGTATTTTGAAATAAACAAATAAATATTACAATTAGAAATAAAAATAGGGGAACATCAGTTAACGGGAGACAGATACAGAGTTTAATCAAAAGCTGGCGTTTATTTGAAGACAAAAAAATGGATCAAAAGTTTAGACTGTTATAAATGTTTGTTGTTTTTTCTTGTTTAAAAGGAAATTTACTCATCATTATGATCTTGTAATGTAAGGGTTTTTTTTTTCATCCCAGTGGGGCAAACATTTTTAAATAGGTACATATTGTAATTAAATATTCAATGGAATTTAATTGATTTAGTTTTTTTTTTTTTGAGATTTTTGTGAAAGTATTTAGTGTCTTTTTATATTGAAGAAAAGATTTGATCATGTTTCATTCAAGAATAAAATGATGCGTTCTCTCAAGCTTATGAGATTTGATCTGCATCCACCCATTCTCATTTCTTGCGTTCGAGAACATATTAGGCGTGTTTTTTTCCAAACCCGAAGGAAATTGGATGAAAAAAACGATTCGGGACTAAATCATTTATATGTTAAATGCAACAACAACTAACCCCCAATAATTTACGGGGCTTAACTTTAGCATGGAAAAAAACTGTATTACCGGCGGGAATTACATACTTTTTATCGATACTTTGTATGGAAACTCCATTTTTTTTCTGTAATGGCGTCGCTAATCCCTGATATCGTTTTTTTACCTCCGGGATTGGAAAAAAACACATTTATTATCGTATAGGGTTTTTTTTGCCCAAGAGATTACAACAACACAAACCTAATTGGATAGACTGCTTTGAGACGGGAGCGATTTTCAAGCTTTGTTTCTCTTTGGTATCCTTTCGGTTGCAAAGATGCTTCCAAACAATGCGATTTTTAAAAGATGTTTACTTTTTTCTTTATACTTCACCTATGTCTCGAGCATATAAGAAAAAGCACAAAACATGCGTTCCTCGTCCACGTACTTAAAAATCCCAAGGTATGAAATTGCATCGTTTAAAAGCATTCATAACTTTGGATAAATATTCAAACGACCATTTAAACAGATTCTATATGTATTAAATTGGAAAACATCTTTATTCAAAAAAAAGGTGTTTGAAATTTCTGCGAATTTCTAAATTTCCCAATTTCTTTCTCAAAACTTATAGGAAAGAAATTTGTTGAAAAAAAGTGTTTCTTATTTCAAACTGACTTATAGTAGAACTTCCGAAAGCCGAATAATACAGACATAATATTAACGATATAGATAAGGATGACAGCTAAGTCCCCTTTCACACGAGGAAACGAAGTTTCCAGCAACTTTCAGTCTTTGGGTGAGAAGGGCACCAAGTAAGAGGATTGAACGGTCTACGATTGGTGGGAATTGAAAATTAAAAGAAAACGTCGAAAAATCTCCAGCAACTTGTTTCCTCGTGTGAAAGGGGACTAAGTGCTAAAGTGTGCTTTTAAAAAAATAATTTAAAGCGATCCGAATATGCTTGGTTCAGAGGACGTTCAGAGCATGCTCGATATAAGATCGAGCACTGTTCAGCTCTCTAAACTGAACGAAAAAAGAAAACCGCCTTTAGACGGCTTCTAAACAAAGCAATTACCCCCCCCCCCCCCCGCGATTTTTGAACACATCGGCGACAAATGTATTTGGTGCAGCGATGCCAGATCGTGGGATTAATACCTTTTTGTTGGATTTTCACGTCTAAAATAAACTAAAAGGGATTTTTTGAACCTTATAGTACAAAAAAGGGAATTTTACACCATGTTCAATTTTTGTCCTTAATTGCTCATTTAATAAAGAAAAATTTTATTCAACTCTGATCAAATAAAAAATGTTCATGTCTAGAAAGAAAGTGGTCGAGGTAAACAAAGCTGCTAAGTTGAAAAATTGCAGAGTAAAGAGTATAGAGAAATGTTCCTTTTCATAAAAATTTCAGTCGTCTTAAAGCACATTCACATTCAATATAAGTCAAAATTTAACGAAATATATATACATAGCCATAATGTAATTATATTGACAGAAAGTTAAAAAAAATGTTCCCTGAGAATTCGTGCTCATATTAATATAATTGGTCTGTTTGGTAACGTGAAATTTCTTGCAAATTTGCACAAATTTTCAGAAGATTTCACAATTTGCTGTCAAAACCCATAGAAAAAAAACTCAGTTTTTGGGAAATTTGTAGAAAAAAAAGTTACCAAACAGGCATAATATAAGGTTTGAGGTCTTTCACTTTAGCGGGTTTTGCACTTAAACCGCTTCAGTGGAATGAAATATTAAAAAAAAACGTGAAAGCGTTCAGCAAATTCTTTGCTCTCTTCGATAAGTTAGAGTTTTTCACTTAAGAGAGCTTTTTTAATGAAAAAAATCATGTTTTTTCACTTAAGCAAGTTTCGTTTAAGCGTAGTGTTTTGAAGCTAATTGGTCGACTGACGACTAATACTCAGGGATGAAAAAAAGTGTTTTGGATAAGCGGGTTTTACTTTATTTTTTATTATTTTTAATATTGTAGCCCATAAATGTATTTTTATTTTATTTTTTTTTATAAATTCGCCTTTGATTTGTATTACCTACGTGAGCGATTGGCTTATTTAGTATGCTACTCCACCATAACCTACGCAATGCACTTTTCTTATTAAGTTTTAATTGTTGACTTTTTGTTTTTGTTCAAGAACCAATTTTTTATTTTATGTGGGTATGCATTCAAAACGCTGTGCTACGGTAATTTTGAAATTTCATAGGGCCTTACCAATAACCAAATTTAAAGACGACTTAAAAATTCATGTAAAATGAACCATAATTGTATGGACTATAAATAATGAACCATACATCACATGTTTCATATTTAAGAGACCGTGCCATGTATAATATTCGTTATTTAGGGTCTACTTAAATATTTAAGTCATACCATGTTTGGTTTGTTGTATAGAGCATACCATTATGGTCCATTTAACTTAAATATTTAAAGTCGTTTCTAAAGTTTATTATTGGTAGGGCCCATAGTAATCCCAATAAAGATTGTTGATCTGTTCAAAACACAGTACTCATATTAAAATTAATATCATTAGAGTTTTAATTTTTCGTTCAGTTTTGCGCATTTGTCAAAATCGAAAAAACGGCCTTGTCAATAAAGTGAAAAACCTAGATACCTGAAACATATTTTCAGTTAAATTTTATATTTTTCATTGAAAGAAAAAAAAACTCTTAAGTGAAAATAAAATTGAATCTAACAGAACAAAAAAATTGTTTTCACTTCTTTTTTTATTTCTCACTTTCAACAAAACGACATTCGAATTTATGATATGTCAAAACCGTTTTATTTCGTGTTGTAAGCAAATTGGTTTTTGGTTTTGCTCTCAAAACTCTAAAACAACAGCCGGTTGTGCAATTTTTTCACTCAAGCGGGGTTCTATTAAGTAAAATACCCGCTTAAGTGACATTATCATGCCGTTGCTCTTAAGTGGGTTTCACTGTGGTACCTTTTTTTTTCAACTCACATAAAAGTGCATGTTTTAGAAAGCGTTAGTTAGATTTTAAATTTTGCGTCAAAAATTGACATTGGATTCTGTAATTGGGGTTAATATGTGTAGGTTTAGATAATTCCAATCATGACTGGTTATAGTATTTGGCAATTGGCTAAATATATGTATAGTTTAATTTTTTTTAAGGCGATCCGTGTCAATTGCGTGAAAATTATAATTTAATTTAATCAATGGTTTAATAATTGACATTTCTGCGTCAACATTCAACCCACTATAGTGTCAAAAAATTAAGCTAGGTATTAAATGGTTTACTAAATGCTAATGCCACAATATGGCATAAATAACGGTTGACAGTTATCAGAACGGGTTCTACTCAAATTCCAAATTCTGACTAAATTTAGTGAAATATGTTTGAAAGCGTCCAAATATCATACAGTTTATTATAAATATTTTGATAACGAAAAAAAAACAGTGACTCAATTAAACACTTCATTATCTTCCGATTAAAAAAAAATTCTCTGACGAAGAAAATTTTATCTCAAAATTAACGAGTAATCTTTATTAAGGTATTACATGATGTAATTCATCGCGTGCATAGTTGTTTTATTTTTTTTTTGTATGAAAACAAAGTCTATTAAATCTTTTTCTACCTTGAGAGTATGTTCAATTAAAACTATACATAAGTACTCGAACCGAACATATACATTATACAGTATGTATAATCTAGGTATAGGTAATTCCTATATTTTTTATTCTATAATTGATTGATAAAATTGACATATTTTAAAATTTTGTGAATAGGTATGATTTGGGCTGGGGGCACTGTGTTGATTTATTTACTTTTGTTAAATTAAAAATGTAGTTTTCATGGTGGTTTGTTTTTTTTTTTATTTCATATTTGTGTATTTCAGGGCAATTTTGTGGAATTTTAACTACAAGGTACTATGTATATTAATTGAAGTATTTATTGTTTTTTTTTAGCATTCTATTAACAAATACCCGTATGCCTGATGTACTAATATATGAGATATATATATATAATTACATTGACAGATTAATAATTTTCACTTTAAATGTCAGATTGACATTAGAAAACTTTAAAAAACAAAAAAACTATTATTTAAGCGATTGCTTTCTAATGGATTTATTTTGCTTGATGATGGTTTTTGATCTGAACACGTTTACAGTGGGAGCGGCAGCACAGAGCTAATCGAGGTTCTCTTGCACGTTTTCCTTTGACGTATACGAGTGTTGCTAACCGAATTGATCGTCTCAGATTTGGCCACCAAACGTTGGAGAGTCGTAACATGGACGCAACGCGTGGAACATTTGCGCACTAATGAACACTTATTTTAATAATAAAGTTTTATCGTTCGGACGTTCTGTTCAAACGTGAAATCTGACATATAGTGATTTGCCATAAGCGACTGAAAAATAAAAGAACAGATTTGATAGACGTCGGAAAAACAATATGGCCGCCGCAGACTGACAACATCGACCCGTTCATATATTCGTCAATAAACTGTAGGTCTCCTACATTCCTTACAAAAACATAAACTTCTACAACAAATGAACATCTTAAAATTAGACGAAAATTATCGTAGCCCTTATTAGCCGCGTTTTATTATTTACGAATCTGGATCGGCATCATCTTTTAACACGTAACAACAACTTTGGATCCTGCTCTGTATCTGGATCTATTTTAAAGATCCGAAAATAAGTTTTTACTTTAGCGGGTCGACGGCTCTTCAGTCGGTATATAGGGAGAACAAACTGTAGTGTAAAGAAATAAGACAGTATCTACATGAAAAATAAACAAACATATTAGGCGTTTTTCTTTTTTAGCCCCGAGAGGCGCACAGAGCGGGCTCTGAGCGAATAGAGCTAACTCCGAACAGAGCGTGACCTGAGCGCACCGATCTATTTAAAAAAACTCAATTGAGCACTGAACTCTCATATCTGTCAAATTACATGAAAATTGTATGAAGTTAGCCGCGCTCAGCTTTGTGCTCGATGTGCTCGGTCATTTTTTTCCGAGCTCATCGAGCGAGCCCCGGTCGAGCTCTGAGCTAAAAAAGAAATGCAAGTTGAGAGCTCGGAGCGCTCCGAGTTAAAAACTAACATAGTTTTCTTTTTGACAGCTGAGTGCCACTCTCGGGGCCAAAAAAGAAAAACGCCTATTATTAGCTGCATTTTATTATCCACATGATCTGATCAGGATCAAATTTTTACACGTAAATACAAAAACAACATGTAGTCCTGCTTTTTTCTGGATCTATTACATGATCCAAAATCTGGTACTTTTATTATTATTATTATGGTAAGGTAGTGCCGTAGCGCCGTCTTGATGGAACCAAAGGTCGTCCACATCAACATCCTCCAATTGAGGCACGAAAAAGTCATTAATCATGGCTCTATAGCGTTCCCCATTGACTGTAACATTATGGCCGGCGTCATTTTTGAAGAAATATGGACAAATGATTTCCTCTGCCCATAGAGCACACCAGTGACTTTTTGAGGATGTAACGGCGTCTCAACAATGGCTTGTGGATTATGATCACTTCAAATACGACAATTTTGCTTATTAACGTACCCATTCAACCAAAAGTGAGCTTCATCGCTGAACAAAATTTTCTTGTGAAAATCGGGATCGGTGGCCATCTCGAACCATTATTTTGGTAATAAATTTGCACGATTCGCAAACGTTGTTTAGGAGTAAGTCTATTTATTATGAAATGGGAAACCAAACTGAGCATAAATCAAGTGACAGCTGTCAAAAATACCAACTCCGAAAAAAGTATTGCCAGATTGAAAAACACACGTCTAAAAAAAACACCCTTTACAAACTGCAAAGTGATAAGACAACGCGCTCCATGGAATCTATTTATTTTTTATTAAATTTAAGATAACTTTTAAGAATAAATAATACGAAACGGGGCTTGGTAGCAAACACTTAAATTAAGAAAAGAAAAGAAAAAAAGCTAAATAAATATTATCAAACGTGAGACCCAGATAATTGAGGTGTGATATACAATTCCACTTCTTATTCTTCTTCTTTTTATTATTTATCCAAAGTTCAGTTTAATTTTTTGATTTGAAGAGGAAATCGTGTCGCTGCGCTGCGCTGGCGACACACAAAATATTTATGATGTCGTTCAGTTTTCGAGGTGTGATATAAAAAGAGAAAGAGAGAGGGTGGAGCATTTTGTGCTAATTTGAAGTAAGCCCTCTTTTTTTTAAGACCCTCTGACAAGTGTTTCATCTGAGTTTGCAATAGTGAGTTAAAAATAGAATACGAGTTAAAACTAAATTATTGTTATTTGTATACCCCCTTTATCAAAATATAAATTTATTACATATATTATTTAGTATACATACATATAAACAAATTATTATAGGACTTTCTCTGAATAAATGGCACTATCTCTATATAGAAACGTATAAAGAACAAACAAATCAAAATTACGTGTACTGGATGGCGCCAATTTTATTAAAGCACATTTTCGACAACAATTAACTATTTACCTTGATAATAATATAGTAGGTAAGGTACCAGAATATTATATATCTACATATATTGCTACTTGGTTATCATTTAACTTAAACATTCTATATCAGAATATTTCAAGTACGTAATAACTTATTTGGAGTAAAAATTACTTTTAGAAGTCTTCTCATTTGAAAACATTAAAAAACGCTGACATGATACTATTTAATAATTTTCTAATTTTGAAGCTTTACTAAATTGTTCTTATAGTTTTAAAATTTGTTTTAAACATGTATCATACTTAGGGCCAGTTTCACAGTGCACACTTAACAAAATAAGTGGCACTTAATTTTCCCATTTTGGCACTTTAGCCGCAGTATTACTGTCTGAGTAAGTGGAACTTAAGTGGCCCACATGGGAGACTTAAGGGATGTGACCCGGAATGGTATTAAATATTTAATACCGGATCGACCCGAAATTAAATTATTCATATGAATTTAGTTTCGGGTCGACCCGAAATTAAATTAATTATGTGAATTTAGTTTCGGGTCGACCCGAAATTAAATTATTTATGAGAATTTAGTTTCGGGTCGACCCGAAATTAAATTAAATATGAATTTAGTTTCGGGTCGACCCGAAATTAAATTAAATATGAATTTAGTTTCGGGTCGACCCGAAATTAAACCATATGAATTTAGTTTCGGATCGGGCTGAAATTACATTATGACAATAGGGTGTCGATAAAAAATGTTGTGTTCCACATTTTAAGTAGAATTAGATAAGATTCAGTTTGGTCAATATTTTAACAAAGTTATTGTAGAAAAAAATATTTGACAAAAAATTTGTTTCTGGGGTTTTGAAAAAATAAATAAAATAAAATAACATAAAATCAAAATAAAATAAAATAAAATAAAATCAAAATTAAATTAAATAAAATAAAATAAAATAAAATACAGTAAAATAAAATAAAATAAAATAAAATAAAATCAAAATCAAAATCAAAATCAAAATCAAAATCAAAATCAAAATCAAAATCAAAATCAAAATCAAAATCAAAATCAAAATCAAAATCAAAATCAAAATCAAAATCAAAATCAAAATCAAAATCAAAATCAAAATCAAAATCAAAATCAAAATCAAAATCAAAATCAAAATCAAAATCAAAATCAAAATCAAAATCAAAATCAAAATCAAAATCAAAATCAAAATCAAAATCAAAATCAAAATAAAATAAATTAAAATGAAATGAAATGAAATGAAATGAAATGAAGTAAAATAAAATGAAATGAAATTAAATGGAATAAAATAAAATAAAGTGAACCTTACAATAATAAAACAAATACACACACAAAAAAACCGTTGGTTTTTAATAATAATATAGATCTAAAAATGTTTATGAAAACAAGTGTTAGTGTAAGAGGAAAAACCTTTATGTGTACTAAAAAATTGTTTAGGTACTGATATCTATTATCTGTGGTCATTGGTATAAAAAAATTATGGAAATTCCATACAAAAAATCCACTTATGCCCACCTTGCACCAAGGCAGAGCTTTAACGGGTGGACAAATTTGCTTAAAATTTGCTACACATACGCATTGAATTTAATGTAAACTTTTTTCATATTTCATCCTCGAAGAGCAAAAATACGCAAGCTTTGTGCAAAACCCTAAATCTTCTTTAAAGACAAGAAGGCATCCAAACGACACTATGAGATACAGTTTCGAAAATGTTGTTTTCAGATCGTGCATTGGTACTCTTTCAATTGGACTTAAAACTGCAAACAAACATTTTTTGGACCACTCCAATATCAAATTTTTGTTTCAATATTTTTGCTTAAATGCTTACCACAATAAATTTTATTCCATTCTGCCCAAGAACATAGAAGATATACCTTTTTTATGGGACACCCTACTGTAAAAATAATGAATTTACATTTTTTTCTCAAAATACAAATTTAAAATTTTGTTTGCATTATTAAAATCTATTTTGTCCATAAACTGCAAAAATAATTTTTTGGGCCAGACAAATATTTTTTTCTCGAAAAACTTAGTTAAAATATTGACCAAACTGAATCCTATCTAATTCTGTTTAAAAATATGGAGCATAACATTCTTTATCTACACCCTACTAAATTCAGACATGTGACCCTGTATTATATTATTTGGTACAATATTAATAATTTCGGGTCGACCCGAAATAGGTGCAAAATCGGTGCAAAACTATTTCTGTCACTAAACTCGGTCCGAAATTAAAAGTCTAATTTTGGGTCGACCCGAAACTAAGTTAATAAGAATTTAATTTCGGGTCGACCCGAAACTAAATTCACATAGTTAATTTAATTTCGGGTCGACCCGAAACTAAATTCTAATAAATAATTTAATTTCGGGTCGACCCGAAACTAAATTCTAATAAATAATTTAATTTCGGGTCGACCCGAAACTAAATTCGTATTAATTTAGTTTCGGGTCGACCCGAAATTAGAGTTTAATTTCGGACCGAGTTTAGTGACGGAAATAGTTTCGCACCGATTTCGCACCTATTTCGGGTCGACCCGAAATTGATAATATTGTACCAAATAATATAATATAATACCGGGTCACATCCCTGGCACTTAAGTGTTACTTATTCCGATAAGTTTACACTGTGAAATTGTGCATTAGTTTTCGATATTTGGCACTTAAGTGTCACTTTGAGTGTGAAACTGGACCTTAATCTTATATTTTTTTAAATAACTGAACACAACCCTTAAAGAGTGACTGTTTATGCAAAAAAGTAAGTAAACATACCATTCTCACATTTTTAACTGTCAAAGTGACATTTGGAGTTAGTATGATAATTAAAAGATAAAATATAGTCATTTAGTAATTTTAACTTTAGGTAATAAAATTTAAAAACGATTTATTACGATACTAACTCGTTTTGTATTTGAAAAATTCTATCTTTAACCTAGCATCATACTAAAAATGCTTTATAATTTTACCTTGTCGTGTAAAATTTCTCACTACCAAGAATATATCAGTAATCAAATCTACAAAACGGTAAACAAATTGATATAATTTCAACCGCAAGAGTTGCTGATGTGTGTGGAAAGATGTACTTGAATGTAGTAGATTTTCGTTAAGATTTGCTACTTAAGCTCAATTAATTTACGAGAAAATTTTAATAGAAGTTCTTAATTTTTGCCCAAATTTGAAAGTTACTTTAAAAAAAATAATAAATATTATGTGCCGTGAGATGTTAAAAATTGAAACATGTCATTTCATTCACACAACAGGACTTCAATAAGCTTTAATTCCTCCAAAGTTTTGCATTTTTTTCTCTCTTATAACCACTTTCTCTAAATTATTTATCAGTGTTGTCGGCAGCGATTGAATGTTTTTTTTTTATTTTCTTTTTTTGTCATAAAATTCATTGCATGTCAGTTAAAAATCAGACTTTATTTTACATTATTAAGTCACGTATTTGGCCAAAAAGCAATAATTGATGTTGTAGATATCTTCGACGAAAATTGTTTATGTGGATATTTTTGTTATTCGAAGCACGGATAAATGATTCAGTTAGCTTTGTTTTTGTTAATGTATGTACCTACCTACATATTCTCTTTAATTTGTAAACAGTGTGGCATTAAAATTTTCTTCATTGACATTTTGGTACAACAACTTAATGTTATGCTATGAAAATATAATACATACCTAATATATGCGCGTATAACTTTCAATTTGATTGATCTAGGTAGTCCTTGTTTTCTAAAGATGATTGTGATAACAGTAAAAGAATTTTGAATTTTATTTTTAACAATTTGATGTGCTTTCAAATCAAATCAAGATAAACCGATAGGTTTAAATTGGATTATAAAAAGTAGTATTTCACGGAACATACATCACATACATTGTATTGATGTATATGTCCCTTAAAGAAGTCACCATAGATAATTCTCAGTAACCTTGTTCGTTTACTTCCCAAACCTACCCATTTCTACCATTTTTAGCCCGAAAGACTGTCAAAGTTCATATACAAAAAATAAAACTGGCAGTTTCGGGCAAGTATGCAAACAGATCTGGTGTAAATTTTGAATTTTTAGAAAAACTATGCGTCAACAATGCCAAAAATAAATCTCAAGCTATCCTAAAAACTGACTTCCTCATAATTTCCAAATTTAATATTTTTTTCGCGTTTTACTTCAAATTGCTGCTGTCAAGTCCCGCACAGACAATCACAAAATAAAAATCGATTCTTTGCGTACCTATTCCTTTCAACGACAGAAAAAAATAGATTCTTTTTAGAAAAAAAATCGATTCTTTGGTTGAAAGGAATTCGACATTACAATGACCTCACAAGGATTTTGACCGATTGAAAAATGTTAGTTGCACAGTTGCCATGATGTTTTGGTTTGTTCATAAAAAATTGATCGATTCGTTGACAGACATTGTCATATTATGCCTGTTTGGTAACTTTTTTTTTTCAACAAATTTCCTCAAAAATGAGTTTTTTTCTATGGGTTTCAAATTTCACGTTACCAAACAAACCAATTTTAAAAATTAAAAGTTTTGTTCGTCGAATTCACTATACCTACTGAGAGGTAGACGTATTCAAAAACATAAATAAAAACGGAATAAAATATTGCGCTTGCGGCAATATCATCAGAAACAATTCTAATTTCACAAGGTCAATTATTAGTCATTTGAGACATATTTCTTGTTGACAGATCTGACAATCGTCTGTACTAAGCTTTAGTAATTAATATATCTTTTTTAAATAAACTTGCATAAGATTGAGACCTATTTCATTAATCAACCATAGGTATAAAACCTAAAAAAAATGCGATTATTTTGTGCGTAAGTGTGTCTTGCTGCAAGTTTCTACACAAATTATTCATCAGATCATATTGATATTTTTTTAACTTTGACTTCAATTTACAAACAACATTTTTCTTTTATTTGTTTTTTTTTTTTTTATCGAGGCAAGCTTAGTCGTTCTGATGACCGAGATATTGAACTTAAAGAGGATTGTCTTGTTTGATGCCAAACGATCACGACGACGACTCTTTAAGAATTAACTATAGATGTTGGACGTACAAAAAAAAAATCTGGTGGTTTACCTCCGCGCTTTAAAATACTTTTAAATCTTTCATTAGAGTTGAAAGGCGAGCAGATAGTGTTGCATATAAAGAAGAAAAAAAAAAGTGTAAGATCAAATGAGAAATCATGTCAATAAGCAAGTTCTCTGCCATGCGAAACAAGTATTAAGGCTTTGATCTTAATTTCAAACTTTTTTGTTTTTGTTCGATTTTAGTTGAACATGCGTATTTTTTTTTAACCTTGTGCGTTGTTGAAGTAGGTAAAAATGGCTATATATTTTAGTTGATGGCTACCTACTTTTTTTTAAGTTCAAAACGAAAAATCTCCACTACACCTTTTGCCCACGATGTGTAAAAGCTATTCGCACTTATGTTATGAAAGTTTTTGCAGATCTTTTCCAGATTCTATTATAAAATATGATCACTAACTTTAAGGAGAGAAATCGCAGAAAACCAAAGGAACACAAATTATATTTATAATTATTATAGTTTACCATTTAACTGTACAAAAACTGAAGTTTTAAAGTACATACAAATGTCAAAATTCAATAAATTGTTGAATCTCTGATGTCAAGTTTTGTCCCAAAGTTGACAAGGTAAATGATCGTCAATGCAGAACACTGTCAATGCGTTGACGGCTGCGTTGACACTCGTCGCGTTCACATAGACGCTGATTACACGAGTCTTTTTTTCGGTTGTTTCATCTTTCGTTTTTTTGACAGCTTGTAGAAATGTATGGATTTGTTGCTTCATTCCCCCTACATTTCTACACCCCTCACCCGAGCTGTCATAAAGACGAAAGGAAAAACAACTGAAAAAACGAGTCGTGTAATCAGCGTCATACATTTTATAGCTATTATAGGCGTGTTCCTTTGGGCTGCAGCATCTACTGCCAAGTCCTTCTGGCTGCAGTCAACTACTTCTACTCTATGGTCAAAGTAGTTCTTTCGCAAAAATTAAAGCGTTTCATTCATCATCTACTGGGAAGTACTAAAAAGTACTTTGCAAGGCCCAAAGGAACACAGCTAATGCATTGATACATACTGCTTACTTACTTACTTTTTTTTATGAACTTTTGACAGTCTTTTGGGCTAAAAATGGTAGAAATGGGTAGGTTAGGGAAGTAAACGAACAAGGTTTATTTTGTGTGACCTTGTAATCACGCTGTCAAAATACACTCAGCGGCACGGAATCTTGGCCACATTTGATTTTTGTTGTTACTTGCCCTCAAATATTTTTTTGTTAATGATTTGATTGTAATTATGTTAAATGTGCATATTCTAATTGTGTTTTAAACCCTTTTAGAGAATTCAAATGCTTACTTTATTTTCAATAACGTTAACTTGAAATTTTACATTTTCTCTGAAAAAAACCCTTAAACTAAAAACAGTATTTTTTTTCTTGGAGTTTTGAGACGTGTCAGTATCCTGTGCTCCCTTCTCTCGGCCATATTACAGTCTGCATTCGATCTGGCATACTCTGGATGATGTTTTTAATGTTCACTTAATACCCAATATCTCCCAAGCGTCCAGTGCAGCATATGAGATTTAAATCCGGACTGCGCGCGAGCCGCTGCAGTTTTCGAATACCAGTGCCGTGAAACATTCATATACGCAACGCGCTGCATGTTGTCGTGCATTGTGTTGCATAAAGAGGAACTGATCGTACACTATTAACCCCATATGGGGTGTTCCTCAAGGATTTCCTCAATGTATCGCCTTGCTGTTAATCGATTATCAACGATGGCCAATTCGTACACCATTCGGAACTTATACCTACCCGTACCATAACCGATCCTCCATGAAAAACCATAGTTTCTGTGGTGGTGATGGGTAGAAAAATTTATCTTAATTTTGATTTTTTAAAGTTTTTGTTTAATTTAACGGAATTTGACAGTTTATAGCTTGACTGATTTAACATTTCAACGTCGTGTGATCTTAAATGCGAAAAATGGTTCAATTTTGGTCTTGTCAACTTGACGTCAACGCTCAAAGTGGGCGAATGTCGTGAAGTCATGGTGATCGTCATATTTTAATACCTATGGATAAAAAACTTGTGGACACAAATAACACGTCATTTTGGGATCGACTGATGTCAATCGTGTGATCGTAAAAGTTTCATGCGTGGACACAGTAGACGCACATAGATAATATTTTTGGTGACAATTAAACAATTTGGAAAAATACTTGACTGATTTCGGAGTCTTCCAAGAAAAAAAAACAACTTATCTGGATAAAAGCAGTAAAATAGACGAAATTAGATATGTTAATATTATGTCACAATATACGCATAATACTTTATTGTTGTTGATATTTATTATAACTTGGCGGTAAATACAAAAAAAAAAATTACGATAATTGATTGAGGCCTCGAAAAAATGTAATTAATTACTATACACGATAAGCGTTTTTGTATCCAACAACAAAATTAACCACGAAACATGTTGTGTGTACACGATAATGTTTAAAGCACACTTTCATGTTAATTGTTTATTTTTATCTTAAGCGGCCCTGTCTATAATAATAAATTAAGGTTCAGAATAAACCATTATTATTATATATAAATAGAGATCACAGCATACCGCAAGCGATTAACAATTAATTCAAATATTTTTTTATTTCAAGGATTTGTAGAGAACTTGTCGCTCTTCTTTGGTTAAACAAACGTCAACAAACTTGTTGCTTGAATCATCATTCGAAACAAGTCAAATTCATATTTTCGTTCACGACGATGCACTCATATTTGCGTATAGGTAGCTGCGTTTCGTCCAGTTTTTGTTCAGCTTACCCCATTTTCCTTACAAAATAAATTGACAGATGAGCGGACTGCTATTGGAATTTAAAAAAAAGATCTCATGATGACTTTTCCATTGAACATATCGAAAAGCCATTTTTTCAATAAATTATCATATAAGCTTGCTTGATTCTGTCGATTTATAGTTCTAAATTATAAAATAGTTAATTCTTACGCAAATTTTCATTCCGTTAGAGATTTTCTGGTTATTCCATACCTATATAAAATAATAACAATACAATTTAAATTCAGATTGCACATAATTTTCAATAAAATTTGAAATAACCTTCACAAAAACGCCTTTCATGATCTTTTCTCATACCTTTATAATATTGTTGCTTCATTCAACTAAACAAACAACTGCCCCAAAAGTTTCTATAAAAATTATCAAATAAAGTTGTATGTAATATGAAAAAATGTTTTGATAACTGATTAAATTAGAATTACGTAAATATATTATAACAAACATAATAATCAATATATGTGTACCTATATTTATTTAACTATGGAAACTTTAACGCGTTTAATGGCAACATCACGATTCTATTAAAAACGTTGAAATACTTGCTTTATTATATGTTATATGTTTATTTTTCTTGTCAATGAACAATGATACACTGTTTCGCAGTGGTATTTTATCAATATATATTATATATATATATTATGGCTTATGTTCACATTGGTGATTGGACTGCCTCCTCCGGCTTTTTTATCGTGAATCCGACTTCTCTTGTTCAGACACAAACTATGTATATGAACGGACTCACTCTTATGTCGAATTCCTTTCAGCTAAAAAAAATCGATCCCTGTGAGAGATTTTGATCCCGGACCAGTTTTGGCATTCCATTCAACCAAAACAAATCGATCCCTCATGATTTGGGATCAAAATCTTTGATCCCGATTTCAAGAGAGATTTACACCTATACAAAACACGCACTTGCACTCACACAATAGTAAAGTGACATTTATCTAAACGCCATTGTGAAATTTTTCAATTTGGAAATTATTGTTGTTTACTTTTTAGAAGTTTTGTGAAAATAAATTTATATTTCCTTTTTCGTGGCCTTTTCAAATTTAAATTGTTATTTAAATACTTTTATGAATTGGAAGAACGACGGTGACAATCGGTGTTTGTCCGCTGGTGAAGCTGCCGAATGCATTTACTGTTTTGGACAATCTATGTAGACTGTAGAATACAACGCCGCCGTTGCTGCAGCCATTCCAACTGCAGGGATACATATAATCCGTAAGAGAAGTGTGCTTCGACTACATGTGAAATTGTATTTCCAGGCAGAGAAGGTGTTGCATTATCATTTGTTTCCGAAGTTAAATTTTTTTTTTTTTGTTAAAATAATTGAAATTTGTGCAGTGTTATTTAATTCCTACTAGTACTAAGGATCAAAAAATCCCTTATGTGTATTTTAGTTTTACTTGATATTTTAGACTCATACGAAGAAAGAAAATCGTTTACTCTTTTGTAAGTTAAACAAGTCGCCATTATTTTTTTAATTTTGTATACCATTTTAAACTTCAGCATTTTAAATAGTCTCAAATCTACGACTAACAAAGTCGTCAGTTTTCTGTCACCTACCTATATTTATACGAAGTCGAATGATGGCACTCTGAAGAAACTACTATTGATTTGCCTCAAAATATTGATTAATTTGAATCTTTCTAATATTTTGTTGTATATAATTTACAAAGTGAAGAAAGTACAGTAATTATTGCCAATAAAATTAAAACCTCAGTTGGACTATTATCAGTTTTTTTATTGTGAAAATACTGGCAGATTTTGGACCATTTAGAACTAAATAGTAAAAAAAAGAAATTATGATAAAGTTATCATTCGTGTAAATTACATCTCAGAAATTGCTTGAAATAACAACAATTGCGTTTCCTTTTTAATAGTTGCGTTTTATTTTCCCCCAGATCCAATTCCAATGACAATAAAACAAACTGGATCACCGAAATTTTTAGTTTTCACAGTTTGTCACATTACCCATAAAATTGACACATTACAGAATGAAAATTCCATCACTCATTCTGTATTTTGATTGTTTTAGGCATTTGCAAATTCCAACCATCTCGAAAAAAATCTCGTGCATGCAGAATGTCGGTGAAAATCTGTACAAATAAATAATATACAACAAAAAATAATAATTGCGAAAGATAAAAACAATTGGTTAGGTTAGGTTAGGTAGAAGTGGTTGGCGGCGAAGTGACCGACACACTTAGGCCAATTGATGGCCCATCGTGATACCACATGGATCTAGGAAAGCTTTTCCCTACTCATTAAACCAGTTTGAGATTCTCATGAATCGTGTGAGATTACTTACAGCAATATTTGCTAGATCACTCGGATCATCGTATAGTAGAACTCTCCCAAGTAGAGTCTACGTCTCCGTGATAGAGCAGGACAAGTACATAGAAAGCGAGGAATTGTTTCCTCCTCCTCTTCATCCATGCAGCTTCTGCAGAAATCATTTGAGTAGACGCCTAGTCGCCTGGCATGTCTACCTATTAAACAGTGTCCGGTAATGACACCTATAACGGAGCTAATTTGTAATCTGCTTAAAGATATCAAATGTTTGGAGCGCTTCAGATCCAGCTTTGGCCAGATTTGTTTTGTCGCCAAACAGGTGTTGAGGTTGTGCCACCTCTGGTTTGTTTTCTTTATAGCATCTTGCTTTAGCATAAATTTACATGTAGCTATTGGTATACCAATACTGTCCTTATCAGTCAAGAGTGGTAATGATGTTCCACTTTTGGCTAGATCATCAGCTTCACAATTTCCTGGAACGTCTCTATGGCCCGGCACCCGGCAAAGGTGAATATTGAACTGTTTCGCCATCTCAACGAGAGATGATCGACAGTTTTTGGTCGTTATAGAGTTTGTAGAAACAGAGTCCAGCGATTTGATCGCAGCTTGGCTATCTGAGAAGATGCGGGTATCCGTTGTTGATATCAAGTTTTCTTTAAGCCAAGATAAAGCTTCTTTAATCGCCATAAGCTCCACCTGGAACACGCTACAATGATTTGGAAGACGGAATGAGAGACCTAAATTGAGTCTTTCTGAGTACACGCCTCCACCAACCCCATCGACTGTTTTCGATCCATCAGTATAAAAATGAATGGACTCATCTTCCAAGAAGGCCTCATCCTCCCAATCTGTTCTAGGTGGGATGGTAACTTGAAAGTTTTTGTTGAAAACTGTTTGGGGTATAGTGTAGTCAATGTTACTTGAAAAAGATCTGAATGAATTCAGAATTGAAGAGTGACTAATTTCGTTGTTGATCCACTGTGAGGAGGCTTTAAGACGAATAGCTGTACTTGCGGCCGTTTGTTTGCTAAAAATATCGAGGGGAATCAGATGAAAAAGAATGTCTAGCGCAGCAGAGGGTGTAGAGCGAAGTGCTCCGCTTGTGCACATGCAGGCAGTACGCTGAACCTTACTAAGTTTATCACAGTTTGTAGTTTTATCTAGAGCGGTCCACCATACTGCTACCCCATATGTTAGAATCGGTTTTATTACCGAAGTGTATAGCCAGTGAGTAATGCGGGGTTGAAGACCCCATTTATTCCCAATGGCTTTTTTGCAGGAGAAAAGAGCCACCGTGGCTTTTTTTACTCCTTCTTGTATATTAGGTTTCCAGCTTAACTTCTTATCCAAAATAAGACCCAGATATTTTGCTTCTTCTGTGAATGTTAGTGGTATACCTTTGATAGAAGGGGGGTCTACGTGCGGAATTTTATATTTCCTGGAGAGGACAAGATCAGTTTTGTGAGGGTTTACACCGAGCCCACATCGATCTGCCCAATGCTTTAGCATGTTTAGAGCGTTTTGTAGGAGTTCTTTCAGGGTGTTAGGATGCTTTCCAGATACTGCTATGGCAACATCGTCCGCATAGGCTATAACTCTGTAGCTCTCCGCCTCTAGGCACATTAGTAGCTCATTTACTACCAAGTTCCAGAGGAGAGGGGAAAGGACGCCACCATTGTGTACTCCTTGTGATGGAGGGAGTATTCGATAGTACGTACTAGCGTATGAAGTGCAGTTTCTACCGACTTCCCTTTATTGTAAGCATGTTGAGCGTTGGACAATAGTCTCGTATCAATGCTTGATCGTAGATGGATATCTATCAGACGTTCAAAGGTTTTTAGAAGGAATGATGATAAACGTATAGGTCTAAGATCTTTTGATGATCAGAACTTTTGGATAAGTTAAATTGCTATTTGACCTTTTTGGGTCAATACTATTAACTATTAGTGAGCTTCCTGGAAAATGAGTATCCAGTAGCAAGTTGAGCGAATCTTCGCAAGAGTTGGTCCAGGAGCCGTCGGCATATTTCAAGCCGCTTGGCATACCTGGATTTTTGGAGAGGATTTTCCGTAGTCTTGATGCTTCGGAGGTTTCTTCTATGCTACCACAGAACAATTGGTTAAAACTCAAACATTTTTATATAGGTATGTAAAATAACTTTAATTTAATTAAAAATAAAAGTTCTTTTATAGTTTGAAAATACTTATACTTCTAGGAATTTTTCCCTATCTATACTATCACTGGTTTCATCAAGAAAATAGTGTCATATTTGACATGCCACACACACAATTACAAAAAAAAATCAATCCCATTTTGCTCTCCATTCACCACGAAAAATCCGCAGTCCCGGATCAAAATCCCAAATGGCAAAAGGAATTCGACATAAGTTTCAGGAGATTTGTTGACGTTTTCTTTTAATTCCTTCTAAAATCTCTTGTACCTTTAATACAAGGAAACAAAATCGTAAGTAGTAGTTTCTTTTTTTAAGTATTGTGTGTGTGGCACTTGACACCAGCAAATTTTGAAGTAAAATGTCCAGAAAATATTCATATTGGATATTATTATTAATTGAAAAACAACGCACAAATATTAACTACTATAAAATTCACCGAAAATTCGTTGCAACCAAAAACACAATTTGTTTTCATAAAAAAATTTGTTTTCTTAAAACACCGCGACATTCAATTTGACATTTTTGAAATTTCAAATCGTGCAAGTGTGTGGGCAAATCGGTGTAAAATCTTTCTTGAATCTTGCTAAATTAAAAGATTTGTTTTGACAGAAAAAAATAGAATTGTTCAGAAAAAAATCGATTCTTTTAGAAAAAAACATTATGCCTGTTTCGTAACTTTTTTTTCAACAAATTTCCCAAAAACAGAGTTTTTTTCTATGGGTTTTGACAGCAAATTGTGAAATTTTGTGAACATTTGTGCAAATTCGCAAGAAATTTCACGTTACCAAACAGACTAACTACTAACTTTTTCGTTCAGTTCAAAAATTAGCTGACAAAATGCAGGGATGGTTTGCAAACAGAATTTTAACCAAAACATCAGAGAAATACAATGGTGCAACCCAATAAATCTATCAAACCGATAAATTTTATAAGAATTTTAGCAAAAACTAGTTTTAGTGGATTTTGGTGCATAATGTAGGTCTATTCGTGTACTTTTCCCAAACTATCAATTTTGTAATTAAATTTTTTTTTCATATGAATTTATTGAGTATGCGAACGTCTTTTGAATTAAATTAGTCTTGCAGAAGAATTTTTGTTAACTTTCTAATTTCTACCAATTTAAGTCCATTTTTTTATGAAATGTCAAAGTTGAAACTTTAGATTAAAATTGATAGAAATTGTCAATTTAAGGAAGTAAATGAACAGAATATGCAGATATGGCTTTCGAATCGGAAAGTTACTTATCGCCCATTTATGACAAAAGTGTCAGTCAACTTCTATAAGCTAAGTACAGACGATTGTCAGATCTCTCAATATTGTCAGAACTGTCAATGGTCTGACAATAGCTAACAATTAGCTGACAATTGACATATTTCTTACAATGAAAAATTGTCCTTTCACACGGTTGGTAGATTTCTTCCCTGACAATTCGATTGTCAGCTCTTTTTTTTTTTTTTTAACCAACTCATTGACATTTCGTACAATGAAGAAATTTTCAGCAATTTTCAATGAAAACATCTGACAATGACCAATGAGTCTGATAATGTCCTAATCGACTGACAATGATAAAAATTGTGTGTTCAGACGATTGTAAGACATTTGAACAGTTTTTTCACTGACAGATCTGACAATATTGTAAAATCTGACAATCGTCTGTACTTAGCTTTAGTTAGGATTTTAACTTTTCAATTTGTGTTTTTTTGAACGCCGTTTTTCAGTTTTGTTTTATAATTTATTTTTAATATTGTGTTTCTTCAATTTTTCAGGCGGATGACATATTTTTGGACGATATTTTACAATACGATTCGAGTGCCTTACATGATTCATTTAAATTCGATAGTAATTATTCGTCTGATTTATCAATTAAACAAGAACCACAATCACTAACAGATGCCGAGATGCATGCGCTGGCTAAAGATCGACAAAAGAAAGATAATCACAATATGAGTAAGTTTTATTTCTTCTGTTTAAAAAGAATATATATGTATATTGTATATAAAGAAAAAATTAATTGTTTTTTTTTTAATTTAAAAGTCGAACGACGGCGCCGTTTTAATATCAATGATCGAATAAAAGAACTTGGAACACTCTTGCCAAAAACTAATGATCCATACTATGAAGTTGTACGTGATATACGACCAAATAAAGGCACAATACTTAAATCATCAGTTGATTACATTAAATGTTTGAAACATGAAGTAAATCGTTTAAAACAAAACGAATATCGTCAAAGACAAATGGAGGTTCAAAATCGACGATTAATTAATAGA
Organism: Epistrophe grossulariae; assembly: GCA_929447395.1. Classification (NCBI taxonomy): domain Eukaryota; kingdom Metazoa; phylum Arthropoda; class Insecta; order Diptera; family Syrphidae; genus Epistrophe; species Epistrophe grossulariae. The sequence continues at coordinate 8,589,966 of OV839570.1, forward strand.
ATTAAGGTAAGCTGATTTGACAATTAAATGAGCGTTGTTATATATGTTTGTTTATTTCCCAAAATTGTCAATTTCTATCAATTTTAGTCGTATATATTCATATACAAAAATTGGACTAAAATTGTTAGAAATTGTCAGTTTTAGGAATTAAACAATCGACATATTTTGTATAATTATTCTGTTTATTTACTTTTTAGAAAGTAAACAAACAGAAATTAAGGACTGTATTCACCGAGCGCTCATATGAGCCTCATAAGTTTATGATATATGAATAGGTTAAGTTATGAGCGCTCGGTGAATACCGGCCTAAATATATGTATGTATTTGAAGTAAAATTTAAGTAATGATTTGACATTTAATTCAAAGTCATATACAAATCTTAGGCTAATTGTAAATTGCGTTAAAATGTTGTGGGGTTTTCCATTGGTAAAATAAGTCAATTTATTTTTGATTTGGATCTGTCAAAAACACAATTTCCCCTCTTTCCACTGGGCAGATTAAATTGAATTAATTTTGATTTAAATCAAATTTGCAAATCTAAATTTTTACGGCAGATTTACCTCTCATTTTACTAACACCCCGTGGCGGATCCACGGGGGGGGGGGTTTTCGGGTCCGGACCCCCTCCCATGAGCATTGAAACCAAACATTTTTGTATTAATTTATTTATTTATTAAATATTTACTTCTCTTCGACTTAAAATTTGGGTTAATTACAGAAAGCCCATCTTTTTTTAAAATTTCGACTTAAAATTTCTTCAAGTGTAATGAATACCTACCTCAAAAACTTCAAATGCATCTTAGTGGAAAAAGGAGTATACTTACTTACATTAGATTGCGTAGCAGTTTTATACGGTTTTCACACCGAACCAAAATCTCGGATTTCGGCACAAGATTTCCAAATCTCGTTGAATCGTTCACACCACACATAATCTAGATTTTTTTTTGAAATTTCAATCAAATTTCAGTGTTGATAGAAACTTAAAAAAAAAAGATTTCGCAGTAATCTACTAGATTTTGATTTTGATGAGATTTGGTGATTTTTGATCGAAATCTCGATTTTGGTTCGGTGTGTAAAGGCTATAAGGCCTATATGATGGAAACTTAGTTCAAAGGCTTACGGTATGTTAAATTTAGAAGCCTTAGGCAATTTATCATATCTACCTCTCCAAAGCAACATATTAAAATACTATTCAATATTATAAGGGCAAAAAGAAGTTAGCACTACCATTTTCGATTTTGAAAAAGAAACTGTGCTGCATTGTGCTCAACTTGTGCTGCGATGTGCCGTAAATATTTTTGAAAATTTTGAGGATGAAATTTTTCCAAAATAAAATTTTTCTAAAAACTTAAAGTTGTGCTGAAAAAATGATATAGCCGAAGAGATACAAAAATCACATATTTCCGACTTTCACGACCGAACGCAAATGATGCGAAGGAACTTAGCGTGAAATTAGCACCGTCATTTTCGATTTTCAAAAAAAAAAGTTTTGCTGTACCTATTGTGCTCAATTTGTGCTGCGATGTGCCGTAATGTATTTTTTAGTGATAAATTTTAAATTCGCAAATTTGCAATTTTTTTTTTTTTCAAAATCACGATTCAAAAAAAAATTATACTTGTGCTGTTTTAAGCTGCTGCTGTTTTTGCTTGTTTGTATTTTTTTTCGAAAATGGCGGTCTAACTACACGCTCATAAATAATGTATCACAAAGCCCACGCAAGTTTTATTTTTCTTTAAGTTTTCTATTTGTAATTGGACCCCCCCCCCATGACCAAATCCTGGATCCGCCACTGCTAACACCAATACAAATTTAAACTGTCAGCTTGACAAATGTGGTTTTTTATTTTAAATCGTTTAATCGTTTTGGGAAAAGTTTGCTGAAATTGTTTAAATAAATACAATCATATTGAAAATTGGAAGCAGTTTAATATGAAATTTACTGCTACACTTTTCAAAAGACAACAAGTTTGAATTAAAATTTGACAGTTATGAGGGAGACAAGAAAGTACACCAATACAATGGAAAAAAAATTGATTTGAATTGTGTTCCATTCGCGAAGAAAAAAATCAATTTTTTTTACTGAAATCTGAATTTACCAATGGAAAACCCCATTAATTTAATCTAATCCCTATGGGTTAATATTTTTTGTTTCGACGCATGCACATATGTACGTTCAGAATTGTGCAACTCTTAAATTAAACTTTGGATCTATAATTAAATATTATCTTAAAGCAATTAACATACGACTTCATGTATAGACATTTATTATTTCTTACATAATGTCTTTATTCAAGAAATATTTCAATTTTATAAGTCTTATTTTAAGGAACTTGAATTACAAGCAAAATCCCATGGTCTACCTCTGTCGGAATTCAATTTTACATCAGTTTCGGCGCCAACACCTACATCGTATCTCAAATGCTCAAGTCCAACATCACATAGTCATCGGGCGACACCGTTAATAGCAGATATTGTAGATAAGGTTAGTTAAAGATCGATAATAATCTTGCATTGTTTATACTTTTTAAAGTTTCCTTTCAAAATCGTAATAGTTTTTTTGTAATTTCAATATAAGCTGTATTTTATTATCCACATGATCTGATCTGGACGAATATTTATTTCAGATCCCAGATGTCGTGTCTGAGGGAAATCTTAGCATAAGTCAGATGGAAGAACTCATGGAAGACAAGCATCCTGTTCAGGGTAGTGATCCAATGCTATCACACCATCTGCTTTCATCGCCTCACTCGCCAACATTGCAACGTTCGATATCGAATGGCAGCAGTGTCTATGCAAATGGCAGCAGTTGTCTAAGTGACAGCAGTACATGCCTCAGTACAACACACAACAGTATGCTTCGAAACGATGATTTATATCATCGTCGTCATCATCATAACCAGCAACACAATAACAACAACAATAATAATAATAATAATCTTAACAATAACAATAACAATAACAACAATAATAATGATAATCATCAGCATTATAGTCAAAGTAGCAATAACGGTTGTGTTTCGGACTGTCCTGGTAGCGACATATCACCACATTCTCATCATCGCCATCACAGCCACCCCTCCCCATCATCTTTACAACATCACGGGTGCGATCCTCTGCTCTCGTCGTCACATCAGCAATCAGTTGATCTCAGTTGTATCGGTGATTCGATATTATCATCAACGCATAATTTATTATCACCCACGCATCGATCAAACATGGATTCGATTTTATCCTCACCTGATACGGATTCTTTGGTAAGTGATATTGATATGGTCGCATGATAATCACTGCAACATGTGGTTTGAAGGACGAACAAACGACAAAAAGCTAAATGAGGAAACAAAAACTATACAATCTAACAAGCCCTCAACAAAGATCACAAATTAATAATAATGGTTAAAAGAAGCAGAGAGAGAAAATAAGTTTAACACACACAACAAACGCTGGCTGTCCTTGTGTAATTATTGAAATTTTTATTATTATTTTTTTAATCTTAAATTTTTTTTAAACAAAAATTAAAAAAGATATTCTGTTTTTCAAAGCTATAAACTACGATTATTATGAAGAATATAAGAAAAAAAAACATATAAATAAGTAAAACACAAAGATAACATTCCATACACTAAAGTAAATCAAAAATATGTAAAACTTTTATTTAAAATTTGTAAATGCGAATATCAATAATTATTCAAAATTTTAATAGGTCACGTTAAGTGATATCTTTGTTGTAAATAATGTAGGTAGATCCATCGGAAATTAAAACAGGATACAAAAAAAAAAAAACTATAGCAAAGTGAGTTTTTCTATTGTGTGATAGGCGTGATATGGATTGTGATGTATTCTGTGATAGGATTGAACCTGCCAAAAACTAGATCTTTGAAAAAATATTCACATTATATTTTGTTAAAAAATAAATCATGATTTTTTCCATCTAGAAGATTTAGCAGTTGTTGTGATTTTTATTTTTCAGTGTTTTTTAAAGCGTTTTTTTTTTTGACACTTTAAGCTGATGTCAAAAACCAAACAAAACTTGTTTTCAATATTTTAAACTGTTTAAATCAGAACTGTATGTCTTCCAGCCTTAAAAGAAGAAATTCTAAGATCAGAACTATATAAATTCGAGCTAAGCAAAAACTCTGATTGACGTTCTGTCAATTAAAAAAAAATTAAGGTGGAACTATAATATTCATAGGGGCACTTAGTTCAGTGGTTGTAGTGGTTGTGGTTGTATAAGCTAATACAAGAAAATCATGGTCTGATGGGAATTATCATATGCGTCGAATTTTTGTTTTTCATCAATTTTCATTCATTTTTGTTTTCGTGAATCCCGACCGCTCCATTCAACATTCTGCACAATACTATGCTTATGTTTGTTCTTATTTTCAATAGATAATATAGAAAATAGTCACTTCAAAAGTAACAGTCATCATTTTGTGGAAATTGACAGATGCAAAATTGCATAACACAAACGACGATTGTTTTATCTTTAAAGAAGTTGGTGCTTAATTTTTATATTCTAAAAACTAATTTTAATTACAATAATCTTGCTATTTATATTTATAATGTCGAACACAGTGCCAGTATATTTGATTTGAAAAAAAAAAACAATTGTTAGCTGCTACATAGCGATGACTTTGACGTTTGTGATTAAACGAGAGATTAGTAGATAAAGAGCTCTATAAACAACCTGAGCGGGGGTATAATAGTAATTCCAGTCGAAAGGAGTACGGTTTTTAAAATATTTATATAATAATATAATTTAAAATATTATCATTGAATATTTTAGTGAAATGTCGGATGCAACTGTTTGTGAGTGATTGTGAATTTCCTTGATGAGACGCTATGTTTGGCGTTAAGGAATCGTCCTCATATTAAGACGCTTTGTGTGCAGAATAGGCCAAACAGTATCTTCAAATATATCCCCAGAATGGAAGTTCTTCTTCTGGAAAGAGAGCTTCGAATTATGATAATATGAGCCATTATATCAGGTATTATGAGTTCCTTGTATTCACTTCGACGCACGACTACTTATACCGTCCCTATATACTATTATAATTCTATACATTAATGTTTGATTTATATTTATATAAGTCATTTTCCATCATAAAATCAATTTTATGTTTTACCAATGAATTACAAAAAGGCAGTTTGCAAGATTGTAGAGTAATATTTCAGCCCAATATCACAAATTAAAAATTAGAAAAAAAAACAGAAATTCGTGGATCCATCTTATTGCCTTAGGTATATTTTTTTATTTTAATAAACATTGTCAAAAAAATTCAAACATAGATAAAGATAGTTAAACATTAAAAAAAAATATTCTGACCTTACCAATAAACACAATTTGTATTAAAACGGCTTAAGTTCCTATATTTATATATTTTTTTTCTTTAATTTAGAATGTCTTGAGTTGGAGAACGTATATTATATTTGATTTTATTTAATAGTTTGTGAACCTTGCTTCTACATATTACATATATATAAAATATTATTTGAAATTCATACTAAGGGTATTCATGCAACGTCGGAAAAGCATCGTAAACGTCTTAAAGTTTACGACGTCGTTTACTGTCAAAATTTGTATGGGAAATCTTTTCAAACAAATCTTAAACTTTAAGACACAAATTTGTGTGTTAAACGAAGATGGTAAACATCGTAAACATGGTAAACTCTTCTAATCTTAGAAGAAAAAATAGAGGAACGGGCAGTTCGAGGAAAAATTAGTTTTTTTTTCAAAAAGTGTGAGTTACACAAACACAAATGCATTCACACATGCACTTATGTGTTGATCACAACAATAAACATACTTCATCATTTTTGCCAAATAACTCAAGAATTAATAGATCATTGAAAGCAATTTGTTCATACAATTGTATAAATACTTTTTTGGTTTACTTTGGGCATTTTTAAATTGCGGATGACAAATTTTACGAATGTTAAAACTAAATTAAATATTTTAAGCTGTTTGACGTTTAACGAACAGCTGATTTGTTTACCATATCGTTTACCACATTTACGCAAAATGTTTTTTGGTGCCTTCATGAAACGTGTGTCGGAAACTTTACGATTTTACGACATCGTAAAGTTTAAGACGTTGCATGAATACCCTTACTTTATTTGATTTTGACAGCTGTGAAAGATTTTCGAAATATTGACGGCTTTTAGTTGCAAAACGTCACTTAATTAGTAATTATGTCATTTTATTTTATCATAAAATAGCAATATTGAAAAAATAATATTAAATATGAAATAAAAAACAGAACAAGACAAAAAATATCTGTTCGTATATTGTCTAAAACTGCGAGTTTTAGTACAAAGTCGTTCAAACAATTCATACAACAAAACAAATAGTCGTAGAAATACGTACGATAAACACCTATATGTATATCCAAATGTGATTTTTTTTACTTTTCATTTCGATTTGTCGTAAATGGCCAATGTGTGGCATTCAATGCAAGGTCTACAACTGATTCCTTCATTTAATACAAAAACACAAATCCAAAAGAAAAAGAGCCCCTAACCGATTTTACCATTAAAAACTTTACCATAATGGCGTATTAAAAATTCACCATCTTAAGGAAGAAATACAATTGCCTTGCCGGAAGGGGAACTTAATAGGCCGTATGCAACTAGTCATTGGAGTTAGAACATATTTTACGGTCATAATTTTAAACTATTACCGCCAATTATTTAATTCATTGAATTTAAATAAATTTACATCCGGATGTAAGTTTAAATCTCGATTAATCGAGTGAAAATATGACGGTTAGTCAGTTTCTTTTACTTTTGCTTCGTAAATGAGGAGCATTTCTCAGTGTTAGCTGAAACTGACATTTGGTATACAAAAAAAAAGTGCAATATATTTCCTCTCACTTAAGTGCGCGAAAATCTTCGAGTCTTTTTACCCGCAAGAATAACTCACGATGCCGCAGAGTCAATGCACGTGTGTGTGCACTACTCAATTTATTTGTGAGTACTGTAAGGCGCAAAGGCGGTGCCACTGCAGTACCGCGCGTTAAGAAAACGCATGTGTGCACCGGGGCTTAGTTCTACCTTTATGTATACAAATAACCCAGTTACCCGGTGAGTTATGGATTTAATTTTCGATGAATTTTTTTTGACGTTTGACGCTCAAACAAACCAGTTTGAAACAAAACATTTTTGATTGAACACCAAAAATGTTGGTAATTTTCTGTCCAAACAATATATTTATTTTTACGTCGTATACTCGTTTAATTAGAAAAGAGATATCGTGGGATATCTCGAAAATTCGAAAACTAGCAGAAAAAAAAAACATATTTGTTCTCTTTCTCTCTCTTGATTGTTGCTAAATACGTAATATATGTTAAAAGAATAGTGGTGCTTTCATTAACCAACCATTGATTTATAATAATAATTTCCTAAAAAAGTATGACAACGGTCAAGAATCGTAAATATTTAATACAAAAATGCACAAAAAAAAAATAAAAATTATAAATTATATATAAAATATATTTCTAATATGCTTTAGTCATCGATAAAATTCCATAGGCCAATGTACATATTTTTTTATTATTATTATGAATATATTAAAAAAAAAAAAAACAAAACAAATTATTACAAATAAAGAAAAAGAAAAAAACATAATTTAGACATAAACTATTACAATAGAAAAATTACAAGCAAAAATAAATTATTACTTTTAAGTTTAGAAAATAATTAAATAAAAAAAAACAGCAACAACAAACTCAACAGTATTTTTCATTTAAAGATAATGATGCGCGGCTAAAATATAAGTAAAGTTAAAAACCAATATGAAATAATTAAATTAATTAAGAAAAAAAAAAAACAAAAGAACAAAATAAAAAAAATTCAAACCAAAATGTTATGTGTTATATGATAGTTATTTTATTTTCTAAAATAATATAAATCTATTTGGTTGATTATTTCGTAAGCAGATTCATATATCTATAATAAAATGTGTGCAACATCGTTTGTATACACTTGTATTTAAAAATTTATTTAATATACAAAATAAATAAAAACAAAACAAAACAATTTTATTTTAAAAATAAAATATTCATTTCAAGGTTTATACACAAAATTAAAAAAAAAATGATTGTATTTTTTTCGCGAATTAATTTTCTTTTAAATAAAAACTATTATGCAAGAAAACCCATGAAAACATATATTTATTGTTTTTTTTTCATTATAAAGATTTATTTCCAGAAGGTATGAGTAAGTAAACATAAAAAAAGTATAAGTATAATAAGTTTAAGGAACTATTTTCTTTGTGTTTATCATTAGAAAAAAAAACTTTTAGCTAACAAAAATGCCAGTTGTTCAGGATGTACATTTACGAATCTGTTAAACTTCAAAAGTGACAGCAATAATTCTGTGGCAACATACAGATGCAGTATTGTAATGCAATAATAAAGGGCAGTTATTTTTATCTTTATTTTTATCTTTTTAAAGCAGTTTGTGCTCAATTTTGGTATACAAATATAACATGTATATAGAAAAATAACAATCTAATAATCTGACCATTTAAATTACATATTGCACAAAATTCTAGCACTTGCTTTCAATAAACGTCACTAGTCACAAAGTGATGATTTTTACGTTTGTGAATAAACGAGAGAGAGTTATATTACTAATTGGTAAAGTAATCTATAACGACGCTATTCTTCGGTCATAAATTTCAGAAAAACAGATTTGTAAAGGGTGTCTTTCTTACAGGGGTGAGGTACAGTCCTTCTAACGCGCAGCAATCAATCCAAATATTTTCAACGCCGCTTTGTTTGATTCTCTGCCGCTTTCTGGGCTGTTCGAAAACTACCGCAGACGCTGAACAGGCAATAAAACAAATGTTTATTTAGCGAAATAAGTTCTCAGAAAAGAAAATTTAAGAAAATAAATTAAAAAAAACACTTTGTTTTTTAGTTTTTAAAATTAACAAAAAAATAAATAATTTTATTCAAAAAAAGGAAATAAGGAAGGTAATTAAACTTAAATGTATTCCAAAAGTCTTAATAATAGAGAAAACAAAATTTAAAACAAGAGAAAAAAAAATAATTAAGGTGTATTAATTAAGTGTCTTGTAGTGTACTTTAAATGTAATTTTAAGGCCCGGTGCACACATGCGTTTTTTTGACGCCGCGGTGACGCAGCGGTCTGCGGTTCCGCAATCGTTCAGTGCACACATGCGGGTTTTTCTCGCTGGACTCAATCTGCAAATCACGATTTGCTTGCAGCAATAGAGGTTTATAAAAAGAAACGAGTAATTTTCGCTTAACTAGTGGATAAAAACTATGATCTTAAAAAGAAAGGACGTTATTGGGTACATCCTTTTGTTAATCATTGGCTAACAAAAGGCGTATTTTATATATCTTTTCTTTTGCCGGTCATGGTATGGCTCGGAGGCAATATTCTATATTTCTGGACACTTTTTTATTTCACCGATAAATAATTTGATATCAAATTCTTCCATGTTTGAAATCTTTCTTCCAAATTTAATTTGCGTCAAAATGACGCATGTGTGCACTGCTCCATAACAAACAATGTACCGCTGCGTCACCGCGGCGTCAAAAAAACGCATGTGTGCACCGGGCCTAAGGCAACGACCATAAGCTTAAAAGGAAAAAGAATTTAAAAAAAAAAACCTTCAAGTGTATGCACTTCAGAGACGAAGGATGACCAGAGTTACCTCTGAATATTTTAAAGAGGAGTCAAAAAAGGAGTCCTGGGTGAAAAAAAAGAGTCCTCTATAAACTTCAAATAAAACACGAATAATTAGACATAAACTCTATATTTCAAAGAAGTTTAGTTTTCAACTTTATTAACATAAATCTTCTCTTTTATACAACTTAAAAAAGTTAAAAAAAATCAATTTTCCATACAAAAATGAACTTAAAAAATCGTATATTAATAGCCAAATTTTCAATAGTCAGTATAAGCAGTGAGTTAGTACTTTTGCTAGATTTAAAAGACTGACAAATTGGCAGTATTTCTGTTACAAAAGTGGTAAAAGAATACAAAATTCATTTTGACATTTTGTCTGTTTTTAACAGAAATACTTCCATTTTTTTGGCCGTGTAAATCCAGCATTATTCTCCATGCAGTAGAATAATAAAAGAAAAAGTCTGTCGGATGTGAATATTATGGTATCTGTGACGGATCCAAAAAGTTAACTTTCACAGAATATTTGAAATGGCACCGTATAAGAATGGCATTATAAGAAAAGGGTTGAACGAATGCATTTCGAAAGCATAGGTGTATTCACTTTATATATTTTATTTGTTGGTTTACAAAAATTCCCCACTTAAGGTAGAACCGCACTAGGCGGAACTGCACTTCAGCGACACCGTGCGCACTTTCGCACGAAACTGAACGAAACTTCACGTCGCGACACAGTTGGTCAGATTACCAACTTTATCGCATTGTGTCGCGCCGTGAAGTGCAGTTGTCGCTTAGTGCGATATAGCTCATACAATTTCCTACAAATAAGTCGTGAAGTTCAGTTCCGCTGAAGTGCAGTTCCGGCGAGTGCGGTCCTAGCTTTAAGCTGAATCAAATTTAATTTTTTTTCAAAAAGATGAGTCCTGGAATATGACTCTAACGAGTCGTCCCGAAGGTCATACTACGTTTTCACCAAAAGTTAATCTCGTTAAGATTTAATAAATCCTAGGAAGTGTTTTCAACGCACAAAAAGATTAAAAAGGAGATTAACTTTGACAGTACCTTTCAAATTGCAAATATTGTTTCATTTTTTCTTCTCAAGTGGAAGTTCGATTTGTATCAAACGATGAAAAAAAAAATAGATTCTCGAAAATGTTCTCTCGATTCTCGAATATTGTACTGAATATTGCGATAGGGGAATAGGTGTGTTAGATTTGTAAAATTATTGGCTCTATGAAGATTTAACAAGATTAATTTCCAATCTTCTTGATTTGAAGATTAAATCTTTGAAATTTGAAGGGGATTTAGGGTAAACCTACTTAAATCGCGGTTTAGCGGTCGGTAAAAACGTAGAAATGAAAAATGAAAAGGGTACGGTAAGAATGACGTTTTAAGAAAAAAGTTGAACGAATTCGTTTCAAAAGTATTCAATTGTATATTTTTTTGCTACATTTACAAAAAAGAGTCCAAATTTTAAAAAGGAGTCAAATTTCAAAAAGATGAGTCCTGGAGTCCCAGCGTTAAAATGAGTCAAAGTGACTCTAAAGAGTCCCGAAGATAACACTGAGGATGACCCGTTCGTCGTAGGTAGCTCACGAACTTAAAAGACACCGCGGCAAAATCTCAAGCTTCTAGTGTAGTACTTTTCTTATGGACTGTGGAGGAACCCGACTATCGCTAAGTGAAGTACCAAACGAGAATGATCTTCTACTGGTTGAGGTGCTCCTTTCATACGAAATTCGTTGAGCTTTTGTTCATGCAACGTGGCTGAGCTTTTATTTAAATTATGTAACCATGTAAGCTTTTATGATCGTGGTTGCCACCATAGCTTTAAATTTGAAATTTTATTGTCATGTTTTTTATAATAATAATAATAAATTAATAATGATAAATTAATAATAATATAAATAATTATAACAATGTTGAACGTTACAGATTTCTTTAACAACTGTCAAATAAGCCAGCCAGTAGTTTTTTTTTTTTTTAAGCCGTGTGTGAATCGCGTTGAATTTTTGACATTAATGCGAGGTAAATCTATAAGTGAAACGCCTTTTTTGGCTTTTTTCAGTTAAGTATTGACATAAATCTTCATTAAGGTTGATAAAATTGATGACATTTAAATAAACCTATTATTGAAATTCACTTTCCAACAATATAGGTACTGATTGCAGCTAGCAGGTGATGAAAATTTATTCTTCGACCATTTTTGGAAAATAAATTTTTTTCTTTATTAATCCTGATGTTTATATCATTGTGTACGTATACACCCAATGCTACAAATATCAAATGTAAAATTCACCAACGTAGTTTTAAATTTTAAATATCATAAATATGTCTTAAAAAAAAAGCATTACAAATAAATAGAATTTGCGCGTTTCAGTTCGAAATCCGAATAATGGTTTGCGTGTCTAACTGTTATTAAGCTAATTTGAAAATATTAAAACTAATTGACATGAGTTGGGGGATATGACCTTGGAATCTATAAATCCACAGCAGTTTTTTGGTTAATATACTTTCATTTTTAATATCATTAAATTACATTTGTTAACTACAAACCAGTTTTTTTTTACCAAAATCTATTTATGTATATATTTTTATCATTCATTTAAATAATCCTGACGTTGTGTTTACGCAATGAATTAGCATTTTTTCTTACTTGAGATCAACATTCAACACGGTTTATAATTCAACGTTTTTGTCTAACAACAGTAAAAAAATATTTGTATAGAACTCGTATCAGTTGTTTCTGATGGCTTGAATTATTTATCGATTTAAATAAATTTTTAAGAACTGACTATATAGACATGTCAATTTATAACAATTTTGTTAACAAAAGTATAATTTTTTGACCCCGCAGGAGCAGAGGGCCCTCTACCAGTGTGGAATGTGCATACTTCGGGCCATAGAGTACCTATATTATCTAGAGAACCGACTCGTACCCCCCTTGCCTAAAACACCCGCAAATTTTATTCGAGCACAGTAAGAGAAAACTCTCTAAAATTGAATTGTTGATACACATACAATAACAAATTGGCGCCATGTAGCTCAAAAAGATGAAAAATTGAAAAAACCCGGTTTGCGATCTTTGAAATGCTTATATCTTCAAATCCAATGTTGGGATTTTCAAAATTCAAATTAAAGCCAGAATGACAGGCTTTTACCAGCTATTTTATACTAAAAACGCAAAATCCATAGCAGTGTCATTGTGTTGGTGCGGTTCCATTTAAAATGCATTGGGCAACTAACACGTCATGCTCACCCTTGTGGACGAAATCTCTCAGTGCAGCTTGTAGGGTATTTGTATTTAAAGCCCTGAAGAAAATTTAATACCAAGACGAAAATTATAAAGTTCAGCATTTATGTTCAGCTGATTTGGCACTTCCACCACAAACAGCTTTCATCTGAATTTTCAGATGAGAATTTCTTGTCTGAAAATTCAGATAAAACGTAACTAAACGTAACTAAAAGTCACTTAAAGTCATCTAACTTTTTATGACAGCTGGCCAATCAGATTCTGAAAATTCAGATGTAAAATGTAATGTATTGAACGTACCCTACAATAAGACCTTATCAATTTTTTTCAAACAAAATTATTCAATTAAAAAAAAAATTTATCCAAATTTAAATGCTAAAAGGATTTTTTTTAATAAAACATTAAATTCTGTTAACAACTAAAATATAGCAATACATAGGTATTTAATTTTTAACAACAAAAAAATGTTAGAAAAAGTCGATGTTACTAAAAAAATTATCCTTTTTTTATTTTTTGGTTTGAAAAAAAAAAAATAATTTCAAGATTTTTTGTCAAGATTGTCTAAAAAATAAGTAAATTTAGACGTTTTCTAAAAAAAAAAACAAAACGTATGAGCTGAACAAAAATTTGAAGCAAATCGGTTCACCCGTTTAGCCGTCTATAATTAATTAATAACAGTGGACGCAAAAACAGACAGACGCGACGGTTTGACGATAACCCAGTTTTTCAGACTTCTACGTATCATTGTATTGTTAATTTTGATTGCAACCTCGATTTTTTGTAATTAAAAAAGAAGTCAAATCTTTCTTTAAGTGTATCGACAAAAATGAATAAAAACACGGTAATTAGTATCTCCCACTCATATTTACATTTTATCCCTCAATTTGAATATCGTTTTTTATGGCTGGGGGTGGATTGGTTTGAGAAAATTTATTTTGAAGGGTGAAATCATGTTTTGTATTGGCTGGGCAAAAGTGAATGCCTTAATTGTAGGTAGTTGGATGTTTGTTTTTTTTCTATATTTTAATGCAAGTTTGACCAGAGAGAATACATTTTGAGTTTAACAGGTCAGAACTACTCGGTCAACAAGCAGTGAAGTTTTCTTCATCTCGTTGGTGGTGGTCGCGCGGAGCATTTGGTTTAGTGACCCACATCCTTACCCTTTTTGTTATTATTTTTATTTATATTTAACTTCGAATCACCATTTGAATAATTAAAAAAAAGGAGTAATTTTGTTTTGAAATATTTTTCTAACGTACCTAATTATCTGTTTGCGCGGATTTTAAAAAAGTGTTTCAAAGTGTTGCTCGTTATAAAAATTAATTTCATTTGATCATTTATATATTGATGATAATAATGACCAAATTTCATATAAACACTCGTTTTACATGATACTCATGACATTAGATAAAAAAAAAATAATTATTCTAATTGAAATATTTTACATAGTTTGTACTTGCTATATACATACACATACATATCTATGGACTTTTGGTTTAAAATTACTGACTTTCAGTGGTCAACTTTCAATCAATAATATTGACATTACTTAGAATAAATAAAGAACCCTATAACTGTAGGGTAACGTCATTCGACTGACACAATGTGGTGACTGTCAATATATCATTTAATCGATTGGAATACTATATTTTGTCTCTGTTTGACATTTAAAATTAAAATATATTTTGTTTATCAATTGAATAAATCTTTTGATTACCAACAACGCGCACGTTACGTCAATACAGTGTTTAAGGATAAAAACAAAATTCGCTTTTGCCGAAAAATGGGTGAGAATGTGAGGGTGGTTGTTCGATGTCGTCCTATGAACAAAAAGGAACGGGACATCAATTGTAAAGTGAGTATATGAGTAAATTTATTTATTCACATACCAATAAATCATGGAGATGGGATTTAATGATTATTATAGAATCTCATCTTCAACAATTGTGATTTTTTCTAATAGATGAACTACGTTAATGCATTTCAACCTTGAATATACAAGCGTAAAACATTATGGTTCTTTTCTTCTTTTACACATTCCGTGTTTGCAAAAATTTCGAATGAAAAATTAGCTTAACCTATTCACAAGACTAACTGTCAAAAATTAAATGAGGGATCAAATCTCTATTTCTTTGTATTCACTAGCGTTTAAATGAACCGTCTTTCGTGGTCCGACGATTAAAGTCTACGTTAATTCTTATTTTGAATTAATTATCATAGGACTTCACAATGCCAATATTTGCTTTCAAAAAAAGATAACAAATTGTCAGTTGCCAAAAAGTGATGGTTTTGAAGTTTTTCGAATAAACGAAAGAATATACCTATTGCTATTTAGTGAAGAGAGTCCATATCAAATATTATAACGTATAGTATTTTCATTAGGTGTGTTTTTGTTTTACATTCCTTCAGTGATTTGGCGAAAAAAATCAGGTTGGAAATAAACATATTCCATGCATCAAACGATTAATACACTCCGGATCGTTTTTCTCATCCAATTCCATTAAGGCTTTGTTAAAAAAATACAACTACGACGTGATTTCATATCACTCTCTCGTTTTTTCGTTGTTTTGTGGATCAAGAGCTTGTTGCGTACATTGAAGAACGAAAAACAGAAATTTTTCATTTATGATTTTTAGTTTAGTTCAAGTTTTTGAAATATTTTTAAACTAAAAATTGACTTTTCTTTTGTTTGTTTTTTTGTTTCATTTAAAATAAAGGAAATAGTAAAGATCGATGATTGCTCTGTAATTATACAAAATCCTTCTGATTACACTGCACCGGCCAAAACTTTTACATTTGACAATGCATATGCAGCGAACGCACCAACTGAAGCTCTGTATAATGACATTTGTTATGCTTTGGTGGAAAATGTACTCGAAGGTTATAATGGAACGATTTTTGCCTACGGTCAGACAGGTTGTGGTAAATCTCACACAATGCAGGGACCTGATAATGCTGTTCCTGATCTTGTGTCAACTCAACGAGGCATAATATCACGATCATTTGATCATATATTTGAAGCAATTTCCGTTGTAACTGGAGTGCAATTTTTAGCTTTGGTTAGCTATTTGGAAATTTATAATGAAAATGTGCGAGATTTGTTGGCACCGAATGAAAATATTCATGCAAATCATGCTTTGAAAGAAATTCCAGGTGAAGGAGTAACGGTGCCCAGTTTGTCAACGCATACAGTACATAATGCCAAAGAATGTGATAAGCTGTTGCAGGCAGGTGGGAAAAATCGAATGGTAGGAGCAACTCTTATGAATGCTGGTAGCTCGCGATCGCATTCCATCTTTACAATAAGTTTGGAACAAATGGAAACTACAGTAATGACAGGAGGTCAAAACAAGCTTGGAATTCGCAAGGGAAAGCTTAACTTGGTAGACTTGGCAGGTTCAGAGCGACAAAATAAGACTCAAGCCTCTGGAGACAGACTTAAAGAAGCAACTAAGATCAATCTATCGTTGTCAGCTTTGGGTAATGTCATTTCAGCTCTGGTAGATGGAAAGACTAAGCACGTTCCCTATAGAGACTCAAAGTTGACCAGACTTCTCCAAGATTCTCTAGGAGGAAATACAAAGACGCTCATGATTGCATGCATCTCACCGGCAGATTATAACTACGACGAGACCCTGTCGACTCTCCGCTATGCCTCCAGAGCTAAGAACATATCAAATAAACCAAAAATCAATGAAGACCCCAAAGATGCTTTACTACGCAACTACCAGGAAGAGATAATGAAATTGAAAAAAATGCTTGAATCAAGTCAAACAGGAATGCAACCGTTTCTGTCGTCCTCAGAAGATAACACGCGATGGTTGGAAACAGAAAAAGCAAAACTACAACAAGAGTATGAGCACAAAACAAATCGTCTAAGAGAAGTCCATGCAGTTCAGCAACGAGAGAAAGAAGAACTAGTACGGGACATGGAACGCTTGAAAACGCACTACGACAACCAATTGAAGGATCTTACTAACGTCGAAACAAACAACAATCGCTTGGGACTAAGTAATTTCAATGAACCTCGTTTAGTAGCAGCAGCTGGATCAGAGGCAATCCAACTTGAAGTACAAAATCGAATTGAAATGATCAAAAATGCTCTTATAGGAGGTGAACGTGCAAATGACATCCAACTTAAGGAAAAACGACATAAAAAAAAAATTGCAGTACAGGGAAGATTAAGTGCGTTAGCTCACGCACTAAGCCGTGTCGAGCAATCCGATGATAGAAATCTACTACAGGGTCACTACAGTAGCATTCAACATGAACTTAAGATCAAAAATGAATCGCTCAAAAGCTATCGACAGAAAATAAAAGCTCTGGAACGCGAAGTTTCCGATTTGCAGTCAGAATTTCAGCTAGATCGAGCTGATTACTTAGAGACGATACGACGATTAGAGAGGAATATGAAATTTTATCAGCAAATTATTGAAATGGCATTGCCTATCTTGAGAAAAGATGGAAAATATTGGTAATATTATAATTTTTCTCTGACATGTTTTCTAAATAATCGATATTGATGCAGGGAGCCTGACGAAATAATGAGAATTTCCTCATGGAATGATGATCTCAAGAACTGGAAACTACCAGAAAATTCAATGAATAGTTTTAAATTACCATTGGCTGGTGAGTAGAGAGCTTTAATTTCTTGCCTTTTTTTCCTAATTTAAATCAAAATTAATGCTGAAATCATTTCAAGTTCATTTTATGTTCAATTGTTACTACATAGCACCAACAGCACCATCGTCATGAGTCTTCACCCAACTCATTTTGACTTTTTTCACCGAAAAAATAAGAAACGACACTTTTACAGATGGCACTGTCAGCTGCTGCACCTGAACAAGGAAATTCTTTCCGATTGCGTCCAATGACTTATAATAGCATGGACCATTTTCTTTTGTGGGTTAGAAAATATTTTTGTATGTTTATTTTGTCTCTGCCTCTCTATAAATCATTTTTGTTTATTAAATTTCTGTTGGCATTTTTTGTTACAGCGTAGCGGTTGTTTTCGTCTCAGATGTGGTTTTCTTTCAGATTTAAAAAAATGTTCCTAAGCCATTTCGTAATTTTTCGACGAAAGTGCTTTAAATTGCGGTCGTTTTTACCGTTAAAAAGGAAATTATAATTCACCCCAATTACAGAATCCGATAAATGAGCTGCGGAGGGAATCAGACTCAATTCTGACATTTTATAATAGTAAAAATGTCAAAATTTAGTCTGACTCACACCGTAGTTTATTCATTGGAAGTCGTAATTTGGGGCGATTATTTTTGTTGCATTTTAGGTAGGTATTATATAAAAATTAAATAATTCATTTGGCCATAAGGAATCAAATATTTATCAACTTATATGAAAATAAAATTGATTTGATAATTGAAAACCACATAATCCTGAGCCCACACGAGCGAGTTAGTTATATTCATTCAAATTTCTATTTTATCACTCGCTTCTCTAGTTGCAGAGCAAGTTGACTAGCGAGTTGCTAACGTTTCAGTGTGCTATAGTAAAAATGAGTGTACCTACTTGAAGATCGTGGGGTCTCAGGGTGAGATAGGTAATTTTACATTATATGCAAATTATATTATGTATGTTTGTTTGTGTCTTACTTTTTACAAGTACCTAGAAGAAAATGTTTGAATATTAGAATAATATTTTTAGTTTCGGCACCCTCTTCTCAAACCCAACGGTTTTTGACAGACAATGAAAGCGAAGAGAATGAAGGATCTGGAGAAGAACAGGTTCGTAGATTTTCTGTATATACCTAGATTTTAATTTTATTTTCAAATACTTTAGGCAACCTGGGTTTTTTTTTGTTGTTGATTATGTTGAAGAATATTTAAATTGCTTTTCTGGGCCCACTTGATAATTTGTAGCGGCAACTTTGAAGATCTTCTAACTCAATTTTGTTGTTGCATCGAACGCAATTTTGGTATTAAAATAGTAAGGGGGCTGCAAATTTTTAATATATCCGCGAGGCAATTTGCTAGGGGCAGAGACGTTAGTGTAAAAGATTTGTATATGCTCTGTTTTTATATTTTGTTTAGATTAAGATCCATATTAGGGGCGGCAAATTTCCAAAAATGCTGAGTGTGGAGTGCAGAGTGCGGAGTGTGGAGTGCGGAGTGCGGAGTGTGGAGTGCGGAGTTGCCGAGTGCAGAGTGCAGAGTGCGGAGTTGTGGAGCGCGGAGTTGCGGAGTGCGAAGTGCAGAGTACAACGACTCCGAGAAGAAGATTTCTTTACTTCTATCGCGCATCCATACACATTAATCACCTGAAGATACAAAAAGTTGTGGCAATAATTGCCAAGTGGCCTTTTTTTATTGATCTGTTTGGTAACGTGAAATTTCTTGCCAATTTGCACAAATTTTCACAAAATTTCAAAATTTGCTGTCAAAAAAACCCAGTTTTTGGGAAATTTGTTAAAAAAAAGTTACCAAACAGGCATTATATATAAATTGGCTTCTCTTTTTTTAGAGGACACTGACTGCTGACAGGGAAGTATTAAAAACGATTTGGGTCACAATTAGATAGGCACAAATCAATAAGTGGTTCGATAGCTCGTAGAAAATGCGAGATGAGCTTTCAAATTAATTTTCCACAATAACATATTACCTACATAATTTCTAAATTTCTTGAAACATTTTTGAAATAAAATCTGTGTAGATAGTGTAGACAACCTTTAATTAAATCAGAATTGAATTTCACCAACGAATTATGTTCTGACCATGGTTAAACCTTGTTCTGATATACATAACAAAAATCCTGAACTCTTTTTAAATGGTTAGCTTATTTTTTTTAATGAATGAATGCATAGATTGCTTTTAAACGATGCAAAACCCCTTGCGATTTTTAAGAAACTAGGCGTTCGACGTATGTGGTGGCCGGGGTAGACAAAATTGCTGAGGTTGAAAAAATTGCAGAGTTACCGCCCTTTCTTCTTTGTGCCTTTTCGTGTTTTTTGAGACATAAGTCCCCTTTTACACAAGGAAACAAGTTGCTGGAGATTTTGACTTTTTCTTTTAATTTCCAATTCCCACCAATCGTAGACCGTTCATTCCTCTTACTTGGTGCCCTTCTCTCTTAAAAACTGAAAGTTGCTGGAAACTGAGTTTCCCTATGTGAAAGGGGACTAAAAGCCCTTCTACAATATCCCACTGAGTATTAATACAAAGTGGAAAAGAATTCCATGCTACTGCCAAATTTGTGAGAGAGAAATTTCTTTTCATTTTTTGACCACACAAAACAGTTTAATCTAACCTCAATAAAAATGTGATGAAATGTTTGACAGAATTAGAACCATTTCTAAAAATTCTCATGTATTAACACATGTCAAATCGTGTAGGCTGGGAATATCATATTTTGTTTCCACACTATTATACATGATTTGTTTCACACTTTTTTGACATGTATTAATACTCAGTGGGATAGTTTGGAAGGGCTTTAAGCAGAGTAAAGAGTTTGAAGATATGTTTCCTTTTCATTTAACAAAAATTGCAGCTATTAAAATTCGCAGAGTCTAAAAGTATCTCTGCAAACGAAAGGAGATCAAGAGAGAGACGTCGCTTAAAAATCGCAGTCGTCTAAAAGCAGTCATAGAAAACATTATCCTTCGATATCTTGGAAACCCTAAAAAATATCTTTTTTATACTTTGCAGAAATTTGATAGTTTGACGGATAACGATGACATTGCGAGTAACTATTTTCGACCGCGCCGAAACATGGAACTTATACATCAGAGAAAAGGTTTTAGTAACTGGAAAGGTAGAATTTTAACTTTCTTTGTGAAAATCAAGAAGAATATATTTTTTTAGACTATACAAAACGCAGCAGACGATTACAGCAGCCACCACAACTACCCCACAACTTCGCATTGACAACCAACAAAAATTTAAACAAATCAAACTGGATGAGTCTCAGTACAGCGGCCAGTAGCAGCAACAACAATCACGTTCTATCATCATGGCTACCTCAAAATCACAAATCAATGAGTAAAACATGGTGCGGTCTAACCGGACAGTCACCACTGGTGAATTCACTTTCATCACATGGAGAAGATACTGGTATATTCTCATTTTTTGTTTAACGCCCATATTATTCACTCGATACATCTCGATTAAAATTTAAATCCAGATGTTAAGTATACAAATTCAATGTAAATACATCCGGATTTATGTTTCAATCTGGATATAACGAGTGAATAATATGGGCGTAAGTGTTAAGTTGAAGTGTATGTCGGTTAAATCATTTCCAAGTTAAATTTTCAAGGGTTTTCACGTTAGGTACATATATATTCATTGCAGTAGTGTTAAAACTGAAAAATTGAACTAGTTATCAAATTAAAGAATCTCTTCGAAATAATTGTATCGAATGCAACGACAAACTTTGTTGTTGAATTGACAATAATTTTGACAGACAAATTTTTCGGTGTCGTTCAGAATCTTTTGAGTTGATTTTGGAGAGTGATTTTTATGATTATCTTAATAAATACACGGCTTTAAACTTATACTACACTTAATTTTTTTTTACTAAGAAAATTAATTTTTCAGTTAATTTCAGGGATGGATTCCCATTGCAATCACAGTCAACTGATAAATTTTCCCCAAATTCAAAACCCAGCATTAAACTTTATCCAATACCATTTGACAATGGGAAGGAATAATATTGACAAATTTCATATTCCAGAGTAAAATTAACAAAAACCAACTCCAAGGACGACCAAATTGCTCAGCAGCTTTTGAGAAAAGCGCACATAGACAATATAAAATGGTTTTTTTTTTAAGTATTTTGCGTAAAATGTGTTTAAATTTTGTAAAGTAAGATTGAGGAATTAAAATTAAATTTTATCCAAATTTGTCATTTAAAGATATTAAACAATCTTTAAATGACAAATTTAAATAATAATAAATAAATATCAATATTTTCCAGTAACCAATCAAAATCAAGGGGTGAATTCTTCAAATAATTTTTCCCGAACAGCAAACAGGTAGGTAGGTATAGAATCTTTTGCAATAGCTTTAATTTTAAATTAAAAGCGAAACTGTAATTGCAAAACAAGAAACCTCAGTATCTCCCTACACATCTTAGTACCTGAAATCGTGATAGATGTTGCTTTTCCAGTATCAGTGGCCGCGTTCAGGTTTGTATCCAAAGCGACCTGGATAGCTTTGTCCCCTTTCACACGAGGAAAGAAGTTGCCGGAGACTTTTTTGACGTTTTCTTTTAATTTCCTTAAAAATCTCTTGTACTTTCACACGAAGACACAAGATCGTGGAAATTTTCTATAGTTTCTTTATAGAGTAGCTTGGTTGAACACACACTACTGTGTATGTGAAGAGGAATGTCAAAAACCTCCCCAAAGTCCCCTTTCACACAAGGAAACAAGTTGCCGGAAATTTTTTTTACGTTTTCTTTTAATTACCTTAAAAATCACATGTACCTAGTTCACGAAGAAATAAAATCGTGGACATTTTCTGTAGTTTCTTTATAGAGTAGCTTGGTTGAACACACACTACTATGTATGTGAAGAGGAATGTCAAAAAAATCTCCTCAAATCGTTGACCGGGGAGATTTTCCCCTCTTACTTCTTGCCTTCACATTTATTCACGGTTAGGATAATCTACTCTTGTGTCTTTTATAAATAAGACCATGGAGTTTTCATACAAACTATCGATAACATGTATGTAATTCATGCCGGTAACACAGTTTTTCTGTGCGCTTAAGTTAAGCCTCGAGAATTCTCTGGGATTAGTTGTTGTTGCATTTAAAATGTTAATTGTTTAGCACCGACATCGTTTTTTTCATCCAATTCCCCCCGGGCTTGCAAAAAAACACGGCTAATATATCCTTCCCTATCTTGCACCCTTAAGGCCCAACTATAGGCGTTTTTCTTTTTTAGCCCCGAGCGGGGCTCTGAGCGAATAGAGATCACTCCGAGTCCGAACAGAGCGTGACCTGAGCGCACCGATCTATTTAAGAAACTCAATTGCGCACTGAACTCTCATGTCTGTCAAAGTACATGAAAATTGTATGAAGTTAGCCGCGCTCAGCTTTGTGCTCGATGTGCTCGGTCATTTTTTTTTCCGAGCTCATCGAGCGAGCCCCGGTCGAGCTCTGAGCTAAAAAAGAAATGCAAGTTGAGAGCTCGGAGCGCTCCGAGTTAAAAAGTAACATAGTTTTCTTTTTGACAGCTCAGTGCCACGCTCGGGGCTAAAAAAGAAAAACGTCTTATATTAGGCATGAGCTAACTTATGCACGCTTAAGCCAACGAGCGAATATATGAAATTCCTATTGAGTAGCCATAATCGAGTCCAACTCCGTTTCGTCCAACTTTTCTAAGTTTCGTTCAATTAACCAGACATAAGCAAGAGCGGTCCGGTTCGCTCAGCTCATAAGTGAATTTGACAGATACGGTTCAACACATACAAAATACACATCAAACCCATCGTCTGTGTAAATGATTCGAGATAAATGAAAGTGTATGTGTGATATCTTTGCTATCTCGTTGTCGTTGATTCAATGTTCACACTCAACAAAATTAAACAGCTGTGAATTTGATTTTGACAGATGCTTTTGCGCGCGTAAGTTATTATGGCTATGCCTGCAACTTTTTGAAACTTAAGCAAACTTTTCGATGGGTTCTGACATTAGTTTATGTTTGCTTAAGCCTATTATAGTTGGGCCTTTAAAATCCGTGTATACCTCACACAAAAAAAAAGTCTTTCATGTTGCACCCGAGAATATTACTTGAATCTGGCGCATAGATTTTGGGTGGAACCTTTTCGCTTTTAAGCACATAACCAGTCTCACTGGATGCTCCTTTCAGTAAAAGGCCAGTGTGCCTGTTTACACATGCAAGGAATGACATTTCAACAAATTATGTTTGACAAATTAATATGATTAGAACAAGAACGCAACCCTCGAGTTTCATCTGTATATTGTTACTTCGTTTACATGGAGAATTAAATCCGAATCGAATAATGCGCGAAACAGATTGAAATAGCAACAGCACCAGCACCGTCAACAGCAAACAGCACGCTGGCCACCAAATATTTTTCAAACACATTGCCACCAGCACCGTCATTCATTGACGTTTCGCATCAAAACAACAAAATCACAACGACTAGTTTCAATTGTTTTTAAATTTTTTTTTTTTTAGTGTGGTATCTCTGAATATCGCAGTTTGAAAGTTGTCAGCAATGGAACAGCAACAGCAAATTTAGAACTTTGGCCAAACGGCGCTGTTGATGTTGCTGGTGCTGGTCTAATCTGTGTTGGACGATTGAAATACATTTAGTTCTAAAATAATGGCGGCCGCTGTTGCTGTTGACGTTGCTGTTTCAATCTGTTTCGCGCTTAAGGATTTAGGTATTTGTAAACCGATCGGATTGGACTTTTCCACCAGCCGTCAGTTTCAAATAAGCAAACAAAAATAGGAAACCGGTGGTCTGAACTTGGAGAAAGATAAACAAACGACAAATATTTTTATAATATAGTGCTCGTTTGTTTTCCAATAAAAACGTATAAAACGATGGTTATAACGCCAATTTAACAAAAAAACAACTTCAGTAACTTATCAAGCTTATTTATATAAACAAAAATCACAGAAAATATTAAAAATCCACATTGCACTGAAAAAGCATTTGTTTACATTTCTCCAAGTTTGATATCTCATGTTTTGTTTTTGTTGTTTTGAACTGTCAAAATTAGAAAGAGAAAAGACAAAGATAGTTTTTGGAAAAGCCCAATCGAATCCGGATTACTCGATCCGATCCGGCTCGGCGAGGTTCAAGTATGTAATTGGTTATTGTCACACACTTTAACAGTAAACCACTGTTGAAACTCAATTAATCCGCCGGAATCGATGGATAAAAATTGCTGAAACACGGTTTAAATATTTGTACAACTGGCCCTTAGTGTGTGTGTGCTATTGTGTATTTTGTTTCAATTCTATTCAATTCTATCTTTCGATCTGGCATCGTCATAATATACGACCCATGTTCTGTAACTCGGGGATAACTTTTCGAGGCGATAAACGGCGAAAAATTGAACAAAACCCATAGGATTCCTATGGGTTTTGTTCCTGGACCCATGTTCTGTAACTCGGCGATAACTTTTCGAGGCGATAAACGGCGAAAAATGGAACAAAACCCATAGGATTCCTATGAGTTTTGTTCCATTTTTGTTCCATTTTTCGCCGTTTCTCGACACGAAAAGTTATCGCCGAGTTACAGAACGTGGGTCCAGGACCCATGTGGATTCCTATGAGTCGGGGTCCTGGACCCATGTTCTGTAACTCAGCGATAACTTTTCGTGGCGAGAAACGGCGAAAAATGGAACAAAAATGGAACAAAACTCATAGGAATCCTATGGGTTTTGTTCCATTTTTCGCCGTTTCTCGCCTCGAAAAGTTATCGCCGAGTTACAGAACATGGGTCCAGGAACAAAACCCATAGGAATCCTATGGGTTTTGTTCCATTTTTCGCCGTTTATCGCCTCGAAAAGTTATCCCCGAGTTACAGAACATGGGTCCTGGACCCATGTTCTGTAACTCGGCGATAACTTTTCGCGTCGAGAAACGGTGAAAAATGGAACAAAAATGGAATAAAACTCATAGGAATCCTATGGGTTTTGTTCCATTTTTCCCCGTTTCTCGCCGCGAAAAGTTATCGCCGAGTTACAGAACATGGGTCCAGCTGGATCGAAATTTCGATTCAGATTGAATCCGATCCGTTGATCCACTCATGTAAACGTAGTATTTGACTCTGTGGTTCAATCACCACAAAAAAGAAGAAATAACAGAGTGAGTGAGAGAGCGGAAATAATTCATCCATCCATTCAATTGTCAGTTGAAGAGTTGAAAGTTGACGATAAAGATAAACGCGAAGACGAAGAGGCGAGACGGCGCTGCTCGTTCTTCACCCAGCGCTTATATATTTTGATTAATAAAAAGTGGAAGAAAATCATTTTAATTTAAAAATTAATTGAAGTCCCCGTTCGCACTAAATTCGAGTTAAAGTAAACAATACACATATTCTCCGTTAGTAACTGTTTGTTCGGTGTTTTTTTTTATTTATGTACACCATTCTGCCCCCACAATTCCTCCTTCAATTAGTGTATATTTTTGTATAACTGTTGTTTTGGTGTATCCTTTTCAATTTCAAGTAAAATTTATGAAATATTTGGCTCCCTGTGTATAATTTTTGGAACAACAAAATTATGGGTTTATAAAGTTTTGTTTGTTATTTTATGTTCTGTGAATTTCAATTAAATAAATAAAATAAGCAACAAAATAAAGAAAAACATGAAAAATCCAAAGACAAGAGCGAAAAGAGAAGAAGTGCAATGTACCGTTTGCTTGGCTTAGTAGAGTACCTAGGTTTGTGTGATATACTGTTTATTAATTTCTCTTTTCTTATATTTTTTTTACATAAATTTATATACATAAATAGGTACCCGTACAAGATATTTTGTTTTTTTTTTTATTATTTTCAAATTGATTTTTTTTTTTTTTCAATAAGAAAAAATACAATCATATTTGTCTTCTAATTTTCCAATTGGAAAACAATTCAGGAAGGGGTGTGCAGCAGAATCAGTTATGCGGGAAGGATAACGTCAATAATCTTTCTCAGATTAGCTGCCCATTTTTGTTGTTTTTTTTTTTTTTTGTTTTTGTTCCAATAGAAGATTTAACTTTTTTTTTATTGAGATTTCCTAATTTGACGATGTTCTAGGGAAATCAAATAAAGTGGGGCAAAAAGTCGACAGCAAAATGTATTTATCTGTATTAAAAAAACAAACATTTTCATCAAAAAAGCGCAATGTAAGCATATTGCACTAGTGCCAAACAACACTATTGAAATCGTAGGCATTTAAATTTTAAGTGGAGATTTCAGAAAAAAGGGGCAAACACCTACACTAGACTAAGCAATAAGTTTACAATTTTCGTTTCAAGTATTTTTTTTTTTATTAAAAAGAAAAGACTTCTGAATTCTGACCTTAAAATTCATACATCATCTATCGCCAGCACACTTTTATGAAGGTCTTCTCATGCTCATACTTCAAAACTTTTCTGGACTAAGTTGACAAGAAATCTATGGAACTTAATTCTTGTAAACATTTTTCTTTTGTGCAACGAAATTGTAGGTACTTAATGGTTAATAGATTCTTTGTTCCTTCATTGTAAAACTTCCCACTTTTTTTTAGTTTAACACTTAAATATTATACCGTAGAAAAATTGCTGCAACTATTGAAAGTACCAATTGTCTGTCAAGTGACAACTTATCAGTAGGTAGGTTTATATGGGATAACCTTCATAGTACCGAAATTCTTCAATGATTCAATGGTACACTTTTTTATAAACAGGTAGGTATTTTGTTGCAAATTTTACGTTTTTTTTTTAAAACCATTCATTAATGTTAAATAGGATGGATACAAGATTTACTTGTATTGAGTTGAAATGATTGACTTTCGCAGTCTAACCAGTGTTTTTAGTAAAAAAAATAATTTCTATGTTATGTCCAGAATTTAACATGATCATTCATACCCACGCTAGAAAACTTATAAATAAATAACTAAGGGCCAGTTTCACAGTGAAGTAAGTGTCACTTAAGTGCCAAATATGGAAAACTAATTCTCAATTTCACTGTGTAAACTTATCGGAATAAGTGACACTTAAGTCTCCGATGTTGGCCACTTAGGGCCAGTTTCACAGTAAAGTAAGTGTCACTTAAGTTCCAGATATGGAAAACTAATGCCCGATTTCACAGTGTAAACTTATCGGAATAAGTGATACTTAAGTCTCCCATATTGGACACTTAAGTTCCACTTACTCAGACCTTAAAACTACGTCTAAAGTCCATGAATGGGAAAATTAAGTGCCACTTATTTAGTTAAGTATGCACTATGAAACTGGCCCTTAAGTTCCAATAACTCAGGTAGTAAAACTGCGGCTAAAGTGCCAAAATGGGAAAATTAAGTGCCACTGATTTTGTTAAGTGTGCACTGTGAAACTGGCCCTAAAGAATATAAGTAGTTATCTAATATTTAAACGACAAGTAATGCCAAAATCAACGAGTAGAATAAGCAAAAAAACGAACATTGAGAAGGCAAGAATCATTTTGGTATTCAGGATTGCCATTCGAAATGTTGTCCCCAACGCATTTTGTTTGTTTGTTGATAAGAAAAAAGAAGAACAAAACATCAACACTTCACATACCTACCTACTCAAATTCATAAATTTTGTATAGCTCTAACAAAAACCACTGCGCCATAAATATTTGCTTTCCCTTGATTTTGGAAACACTGTTTTGATCTGTTCATTTTCAAAACAAACGCCGACAATGTATGAAATTTTACAAATACAAAAACAATTCAATGGTCAGTGGTTTGGTTTTGATTCCAGAAGTAAATTATGTGATTGAGTGCCGTGAGGCGTAAAACGACAATAATGTTTTTAAAAAAAGGTTCCCCTAAGTCCTGTGCTGACAAATTTTGTTGGTCAGATTATCCAAGGGATATTTTAAGCGTCCGACTGAAAACAATAAAAGAGTTGAATACTTAAAGCCAAACTTGTACTTCATTGCATTAAGTTTTCATTAAAAAAAAAACTACAATTATTTTTTCAAGAAGATAATTTGAAAATATTTTCTTCTGAAACTATTTATTCCTTCAAATAACTTGATTTAAGGTGAGCCAAGGTGGAATAAACATATATTTCAAATTGCTTATTTTGGTGTTGTGATATACTTTTCTTAAATACTTCAAAATCCTTTAATTAACAAGATCTCTGTAATCTGTATTGTATTAGGTATGCATTCTTATTAAATCAACAGCATTCCTCTTTTCCACTCCACCGTGAGGTTCCTACGACAAGATTTCATCTTGTTTCAAGTTCTGAATAAAATCTGTTCGACTTGGTCAGCCCATCACCAAAAAGCTAAAATACGAGAAACACATGAGCATGACTTGTACCTCAAAACTTATTATAGGTATTTATATTTGGTGTAACCTCCATGTTGTGTGGATTTTAATGTTTTTTATATAAATTAAATTACAATATTTTAATTTGATTATAATATGTGATCTTTGAAGTTTTACTACCTACAGGTAATTTTTTTTCCTATAAATTTTTAAGTTACGCGTTTCGGATTTTAATCATACATCTTTGGGCTTTATTTATTGAAACCTACAACGCAAGTCAATAAATATAGCCCGATGTAGGTATGAACGAAATCCGAAATGCGTAGCTTAAAAATATAAAAAAAATTATCTTGTAAAAATTCAAAGAATAAAATAATTATGTATAATCAAATTAAATTTTTCCAATTTTATTTTTATTTATAATAAAACAGCTCAAAACTTGATATTAAATCTAGATTTTTGAATTTGAGATTTTTTCTAGGTTTTTTGTAAATCGAAATTAATATTTTCTAGTTCTGTTTGTTTTTTTTTTTTACTTTCGAGTTTTTTTGCTATCGAGATTTTTAATTTCTATATCATAAATACATTATAGGTACCATATAACTATTTCTTTCTCTTACAGATCAAGATCATCCTGCCGTGAATGGTACTGTGATATATCAGCCTTTCTTTTATACTAAAATAATAATTTAAAAATAACAACAAAAATAAATGTAACAAAAACAAAAAAAGAGAACAAAAATAATAAATTAAATAAAAAAAAAAAACCGGAAACAAATTCTTCGTAAATATTGTTGGAACATGGGGGCAACAATGGGCAAAAGTGGGGGAAATTTACTGGATTCGCTGCCAACACAGGTATGAAAAATTATGAAATAGTTAAATTGAGAATTTTTGACATGCCCGCCTTGGTTTCACAAAAACAAAATATGTTCCTGTTAAACAATGTAACGGAATTTGGAAATTCTTGAATTGCTAAGTGGCACGCTCCGCGGGTTCCAAAGATTTTAATTCCGTTTTTGGGTCCTCTATCCCGATCACGCAAATCCGTTGCTCCGTTATGGTATATTCAGACGTAGAGATTTTAATTCCATTTTTGGGTCCTCTATCCCGATCACGCAAATCCGTTGCTCCGTTATGGTATATTCAGACGCCACTGTCAACAGTTTTCTTGGACAACAGTACCTTGGTTGGCCTGTTTGCGAAATGATCACTTAGGAAAACAAAACATTCCGGATTTTTACCAATGTTGCTAATAAATTCAGTTTTACCGGTAAAATTTAGATTTTCCACATTTCGAAGTTTTACAGCAACATATGAGGCGTTGATTTTTATTTTTATTTGGAATAAGTCCATTTAAACACATTAAAAAAATCAAATAAATGATAACATAATTACAATTTAACGGTACGCCTTAGTTTTTTAAACGATTTAAACGGTATGTCTATTGACTCCATTATTGTTTCCAAAGGAAGAGACATACATGTATTGGGTTTTGTTTAGGTCCACGGATTTATAATTCTCACGAGCGGGTAACCGGGTATAAAATTGTCCAATTTACTTCAAGTTATTACTAATTATGTGCAAACAAAAGACAACTAATTTATTGTTCTTCTTTTTTTTTCAGGGAACTCTGCACGTAGTCATGCTTGGTTTGGATTCAGCAGGAAAAACAACAGCTTTATATAGACTTAAATTTGATCAGTATTTAAATACAGTACCAACAATTGGATTTAATTGTGAAAAGGCAAGTCAAATAATATAAATGTTTAAAATTACTTTTAGTAATATTTTGCCCCTTGAATTTCAAATTGATTCAAAGTTATATTTCTGAAACCAATAATTTTTAATTTAAGATTTAAGTTTTTTGTGTAAAGCCTTTTAATAAATAAATAAATTTGGTGGTGCAACAGCCTCCCAGGTGGAGTCTACGTTTTGGGGATAGTGCAGGACATGTACAGAGAAGGAATCTATTTTTCGTCTTCCTCGTTTACACAGCCTCTGCAGAAAACGCCTCGTTGCGTGATTGCCTATTAGACAATATCCGGTAATAACACCTATTAGGATATTAAACAGGCCAGGCGCGCATATGCAACTTAACAGTTTTTTTTTCGATTTTGAGTTCTATAGGATGTGCCATGTGTGAAACCAAACTGTTAGTTGCATGTGCGCCCTGGCCTTGGAGCTCTGCAAATGCAGCATTTGCAGATCTCTTTTGTCGACAAACAAGTTGTTCCATGTTGTTCCACCTAATGATTGTTTTCTCTTTAGCATCTTGAGAAGATGCGGATATCTTTACTTGAGATCATGTTTTCTTTAAGACAAGCAAAAACTTCTTTAATCGCCAAAAATTCGGAGATAAAAGTTGAGAAGAAGAAAGGATAATAATATGACGAAGTCACACTCCTTTCGTAGGACATGTTGAAATTTTCACGTTTCCAATTGCCTAATATCTTTGGGCTTCATCCCCGTCAAAAACTGATATTTATGATATTTACACCATAGAAAAACTTTCTTGTAGACTGAAACAAAGATCCTTAACTTTCTTTGATTTTAATTTTTGTTTTCTTTTTACAGATCCAAGGAACAGTTGGCAAGGCGAAAGGAGTTCATTTTTTAGTGTGGGATGTTGGAGGACAGGAAAAACTTAGACCGCTTTGGCGTAGTTACACAAGGTGATTTTTTTTTTATTTTTTAATTCGATGCATATTTATTTTGATTTTAAGATAAAAAATTATCTTTTTGCACAGTTTTAAAATTCAATCAAATTATTTAAAGAAAAATTGTGTTATTTAATTTTATTTCATACGATTTACCAAATTATGGTAAATTTTTGTAAGGAATCATTTTCTATATATTTTTGTTTGTATTTTTTTTTCTAGATGTACAGATGGAATTCTTTTCGTTGTGGACTCAGTTGATGTAGAGAGAATGGAAGAGGCTAAAATGGAACTAATGCGTACAGCAAAATGCCCTGATAATCAAGTATTTTTCTTACAAAATATTTAAAAAAAAAACTGATATAAATAATAAGTAGTATATTTTGATTTTAAGTCTTTGAAATCAAGTACTTTCTTTTTCAAAAAAATTATATATCATAATTTTAGAGATTAAACTTTATCGAGTATTTTTTTTAAATGTTTTTAAATTCACCATAGTCTTTGAACAAAGAAAATTACTAATTTGTTCTTTTTTTTCTACTTGTGATTCCCTTCTAACCAGGGTGTCCCAGTATTGATCCTAGCTAATAAACAAGACTTACCCGGAGCTAGAGATCCCAAAGAATTGGAGAAATTTCTTGGATTACATGAACTTTCACCACTGTATCCAACTTTAAATTTAACCTCATTAAGTTCTAGTTCATCATCAAATGCAACTAATAACTCATCAGCAACACAAATAACAACAACGCCAAATTCTGGCCAAACACCTTGTATAACACCAACTTCCCAACATTATCATAATCATCAACAACAACAACATCATAAATCAATTAGTCAACAAATCTCAACATCAACATCCTCGGCGCTGTCGTCGGCATCGACAACAGCGAATATAACAACCAAAGCCGCAAATTGTGATATTTCCTACCAACACCATCATCATCATAATCAAACATCAATAACAATCAATCAACAACAGCAGCAACAGCAACAACAACAAACACCAACAATAAAAAATACTGGCATTGGTTCACAGTTACAGCATCAACAACAATTCAAAGGCTGGTATATTCAGCCAGCATGTGCAATAACAGGAGAAGGTCTTCAAGAAGGCCTAGAAGCTCTATACGATATGATCGTTAAAAAACGTAAAATGACCAAAGCCAATAAGAAAAAACGGTAATACGGTTTTGTGGGAAAAAATAGCGAGAAGGATTTAGAATATATATATCTATATATATATAAATATATTGTTATATATATATATATATTTTTGTTTTTTGTTGTGTAGATATTTTCAAAATAACTGATATTTTAATACAAAGATTAATATAATTATTATATATAATTGCATATATTATTATGATTTCTGATATATTTTATGTTTTTTTTTTCTATGCAATGCAGGGCACAAATTTAATCATTTTATTTATTCACACTTAATCTTAACTCATGTTTATATAATAATATAAGTATTTCCTTTCTCTGATCAAACACAAAATCCAAAACATGAAAGTCATAAGAGATGTGGAGGCTAAGTATTAGAAAAGTCCTTCGAGTGATGAGTTTACTACATTCCTTCCTCCTTTTCTTCTTTGATTCTTCATTTTTTTTACGAAAATGTATCTTCACCCACCGAGTTAGATCTTCGTTTTTCCTAAAAATTGACAAATTAGAACATTTATCTTCGGATGGTATTTCCCGTAATTTTGGGGGTATCATATCCGAGGATAATCCACTTTTCCCAAATTCACCAAAGCTTAGCGCTATTTTTTGGTGGAAGAAACAGAAGGGAGACTGTCAATTTGGAATGATTGAACTGCTCCCAAAGAAAAGGTTGTAACACCCCCCTCGCGCTTTTCACTCCACTTTGGTGAATTTACCAATTACTACCGAATATTACATTATGCTTTCACTATATAAGTAATATAATTTTTTTATATTATTATATAATATTTTCTCGATGTTAGTAATAAAGCGTCAGTGCACCTCTGCTTTGTTTTGTTTTTGTTCTGCATGTTATGTATGCCCAGCCCATGCACATGGAAATTGGTTGAACGAATGTTATATTTCACCGTTCAAGTTTATTTATTTGGAACCAATTTCCGTTTGGATACTCTTAGTTTTCGGTTGATCTTATTACCAGGCTCCCGAAAAAAGGCTGCAACACCTTCCCCTGTGTTTTCCACTCCACCCTTGTGAATCTTCTAATTCATAGATAAAGTGAATTAGGCCATGCTCTGCATGTTGAAGCCTGGTTGAGAGATGGAAGTTTCATCCCTCATTCTTATTTTTTTTTGCCAGCTTCGATTTAATACCCTTAGTTTTCGGCGGATCTTATGCCAGGTATGGGCTACCTAGAGACGCTAACCAATCTATTTTCTGACTGAATATATCTCTCTTTCTTCAGTCCCCAGTGGGAGAGCCGCAACTTTCCAATCCCAGACCCCGCTCTCGGAGCGTTACAAGTTAAGGTCGAATTGCCTTTAAAACCCTTGCCAACCCGGGTCGTGGTAAGTACACTTACCACACCAGGATGGTCTTCTACACTCTGATTATCCACTGGGTTAGATTGATCAGAATAGGTCTGAAATCAACATCAGTAAGTACTCGAGGGCGATTAGCCGACTCACGTCCGTATCATTCTGCAATTTTCATCGTATGAACTTCTGCCGTAATCCACGTTACCGTGCCCAGCAGGAACGTCGTGGGCGTAGTTCATTTCGACTTCTATGACTGTCCGGGATTTTTTCATCCCAGAATCAGCGGCACCACTGCTGTCTCTGTTTTATTGTCAGGCCACTGTGCGAATATAGCAGCCCAACGTCCGTCCTTAGATGTAGTTTTTCGGTTGGTTAAGAGAGTCATAGTTACTCCCGCCCAAATTAGTACATTTGTAGATTCAAAATTTGACATCTGTCAAATTGCCGAGTCAGCTTCATAAATTCCTGGAATATATAATTTCATTCATTTCTACCATTTTTAGCCCGAAAGACTGTCAAAGTTCATATAAAAAAAATCAAACTGGTAGAATCAGGTACTTTCGGGCAAGTAAGTTAACAAACCTAAACTCTGGCATCCAACAGATTTTAATGTTGAATTGACCACTGTAATCCCTTCACACATCACACTACAGTTTCGATTGGAGATGTGTCAACCTTGCCACAAAGTTTTTAGTAAAACACGACTATCGATTTAAGGATGAAAAGGACTTTTTCGTTTCTGAAGCCCGGCCGGTCGGATAATTGATTTGTTTTAATAAAAATTTACCCGATTTGCCATTCCAGCATAGTTGAGGTACATTAGAAATGAAAAAAGTATTTATATATTTAGAACTTTGAATAAATTCTTTTTTTAATTTGCTCTTCTTCACATCTTGAAAGCCTACGAACAGGGTTGGCCGAATAAACTTCACTACATTTTCTACATCATTAACTACGCGTAGTTAATTTAATAAACTACACGTCTTATTTTCTACAAATTGTTACGTTTTCATATACATACAAAGTAAATTTAGAGAAATAATAAAATTTCAATAAAAATTTGAATATTTTAAGCTTTAAAGTTACAACTGACAGATCATTTGATATTTGAAACAAAGTTTGCTACAATTTGTTTCATTAACAACATTTAACTACATAAACTACGTAGCAAATGTGAAAAATGTAGTGGCCATCCCTGCCTACAAACACTTCTTCTTTTTTTGGTGTCCGTTTTATCATCTTCTTCGCATTCTGTTTCCTCAGACCAGTAAGAACATAGCATGAAGTATGAACATCTATTCCCCTGACGTTTCGCCCTCTTTATCTACTCGGCGTTACACTTTTTTGAAATTCTATTGATTTTTTCACATTGTTAGTAGGTATGCCTCCGCTTAAACATTTCTAATGTTAAAACAACAATATGAGTGAATTATTATCAAGTTCAGAATGACTTAAAGGCTATTTCCCGGGGGCCAAAACGACTGTTTATTATTTCACATCTTCAAGTCAACATTGATTGCTTTTTGTTTTTGTTCACAGAAAAAAAAAGAAATATTTTTATAAATATGGTTTTTATTTAATCATTTGTGCTCACATTTATTTATTTATTTGTTATAATTTTTTTTATCAATGAATACCAATTGATACAACATACATATAATGTGAAAATAGATTTTAAAAATTTTAGAAAAAAAGGCATGCAAATTGTATGAGATATAAGAATTTATTATTATTAATAGAACTTTTTTAAATCAATTCATGTACGACTAATTACAATTGTTTGCCTTAATTTTTTTTCTCAAAATCAAAGATGCGTTGAGTGCAAAATTGGTGCCGCCCAGTCTTTTTTTTTTTTTATATTTTTGTCTTAAATCGATCTTTAATAATATCTATCTTCGTATTCAAGAGGGCTGTGTTGTCACCTTTTTGGACAATTTAGATATTTAAGAAGCCCCAGAATTTTTCAACCAAAAGGATTAAACGCTAATGACCCTTTTTGCAAGTGTCGTTTGTTTATCAAAAAAAATACTTTTGTCGAAAGTAGTATCATTTTTCAAAATTATTTTTTTAACTATGCATGAATGAAATGTTGTTGAAAAATGTTGTACCAATTTTTTTTTTTCTTAAAAATGTTTAAAAAAAAACACCGCTTTAACGATTTTGGAAATCTTTTTCTCATAAATTGAAATTTTGTAAGAAATCAGATGATGAACATGGTGTTGGTGTCTACATAAGTTTTATTTTTTGTATTTATTCACATAATGCTACCTTAAATTAAACTACGTTTTTGGCAGGTGGCATAAAAAATAGGCTCCCATAGCTAATTTATTCCTTTTAAAATCAGATGAATAAATCTAACCTATTCAGACTTTAAAACCAAAGTGTGATCGCACATAAGAGCAAGTTCGTGCGACCCAGTCGTGCATTTTATTTTCTTCTCTGACTGTGACTGAACGTGTGTTTCTCGGTGGAAATGTAGAATAAGTATGCTTCTGACTTTTAAATTGAAAAGAAAGAAGAATTATATAAGGATTTTATCGAAATCTGGGTCACACAACTTTTTGCACTCACAGCCTCATATATATTATATATACATACGTTATAAAAAAATATATATATATTCAAAAATATACCATTTTATTCGTATTTTTCCAAGAGCAGCTATTTTAAGTTCTCTTCTATTTGACAAAGGGAATATAAACATAAAAAACTAAGTTCTTTGTTTTGTTTTTTCATTTTTTTAATAGAAAAGGAGCCTAATATAAAAAAACAGTATTTTATTAGCATGCAATATATTATCACTTTTTCGTTTTTTTTTTATTGAACCCTTTCTTCTCAATTGGCAGTTATACTTACCGATAGTTTTGAGTACGTTTAATTTTTTTTTTACAAAAGAACAATTATTATGAAGGGTGTTTTTTTTTGGAATGTGGTTTTCAAGAAGAAATAAAACGCATACAATTTAATGTTATGGCCAAGAATTTAGCCTTATTATAAAGATAAGGGTTTTCCATTATGTTTTAAAAATGATGTCGGGCACCACTATTTTGGTAATAAATTTGCACGATTTGCAAAAAAGAAAATTCTCTCAGTTAACGAAAATTGGTCGAAACGAAGCTAACCTCAATTATGGGCACGTCATATGAATTCTTTGTATTCGTTTCGTTTCGTACGACCACTTACGTCGGCATCCGACTATTGGCGTTTTTCTTTTTAACCCCAGAGCAGATCACCGAGCTGTCAAAAATTTATTCTATGTTTCTTTTTTACCTCAGACAAATCAGAGCACATAAGTCGTGTTTCTTTTTTCCATCTGAGCTAGCTCGGAGCATGATCTGTATGCTCAGAATAAAATGACCGAGCAAATCGAGCAAAACGCTGAGCGAAGCCAACTTCATACAATTTGTATGTAATTTGACAGATTACTATGCATAAGACATGTTGTTCAGTGCTCAAGTGTGTTTCATAATTAAATCTGAGGGCTCTGATCGTAATCTCCTCAGAGCTTAGCTCTGATCGCTCAACCTCTGCTCAGAGCCAAAAAAGAAAAACGCCATATTAAAGTTCTACCTTAAATCTATTCATTATAAAATGGCAAACCAAACTGAGCATAATGTCGAATTCCTTTCAAAAAAAGAATCGATTTTTTTCTGTCAAAACGAATCTTGCTACACTAGAAAAATTCGTTTTGACAGAAAAAATTCGATTTTTTTTTGAAAGGAATTCGACATAAATCAAATGACAACTGTCAAAAAGACCAACTCCGAAAAAAGTATTGCCAGATTAAAAACCACACGTCTTAGAAAAACACCATTTGTTAGTGTTCTTTTTTTATTTAAACTAATCTTGTTAATTAATACTGACTATGATAAAAATTAAATCAAACTTTTATCTGTATGTAAATAAAAAAGAAAATTATTTAAAAAAAATAATTGATTTTTGAATTCCAAGAACAAATTAATTTAAAATCTTTATTTTTGTAGAACTCGTATCTACGAAAGACATGCATTACAAATTTATATACATTTATTAATGAGGTGCACAGAAAAATAATGAACAAATTACGTATTACTAAAGTTTTTATACAATATGAGCAGTTAACTAAAAAGAACTACATACTTATAATGAAATAATATTTTTTGTTTTAATTTCTGTAGAAAGTATTTATAAACGTTGTCTACCTTTAGACAGCTGTCCAAGGTATAAATAAACATTTTTAATTGTTGCATAAGAGCCAGTGCACGAGTTAACTCTAAGTTAGTTAATTGGGCTTTTCCAAAAACTATCTTTGTCTTTTCTCTTTCTAATTTTGACAGTTCAAAACAACAAAAACAAAACATGTGATATCGAACTTGGAGAAATGTAAACAAATGCTTTTTCAGTGCAATGTGGATTTTTAATATTTTCTGTGATTTTTGTTTATATAAATAAGCTTGATAAGTTATTGAAGTTGATTTTTTGTTAAATTGGCGTTATAAACATCGTTTTATACGTTTTTATTGGAAAACAAACAAGCACTATATTATAAAAATATTTATCGTTTGTTTACCTTTCTCCAAGTTCAGACCAGCTGTTTCCTATTTTTTTTTTGCTTGTTTGAAACTGACGGCTGGTGGAAAAGCCCAATCCTGCATATAAATTAAACCCGAGTTTACTCAGAAGCAGTTTTTCAGTGTATCAAAGTCTGACACTACAGAAATAGGCTTTTACTAACAACACAGCGAGGGTGATACTGTGCGGCAGTATGAAAGGGCTATTTCCTTAGTGTCGGCCTCTCTATATTGATTATGTTTTCACACACATCTGTAAGAAATATCTATTCTGTTAATACGGAGATAACCAATTTCAATGAGTTAGCTGAATTGAAAACAAAAACATGTTTAAGGAGTTAACTGGGATTTAAATCCGAAACTGACAAAAACTGGTTGTATAAACCTTGACTATTGAGAAATTTTATTTAATTAAATTAAAAATATTTCCAACTATATATTTCGAAGTAATTTAATTAAAAAAATTTAATAAATACGGCTGATAATGTATTATTAAGAATTTTTCATTGCACCGGAATGAGCAGTTTCCATGTTTTTTTTTTTTTTTTTTTCTAAGCGCCTCATTGATTAAGTTCAATTTGCTACCGAATAAGTTATCTGAATAACCCAGTTGATGCCTTTGTTGTTGTTGCATCAACTGTAGCTTTGCAAAGGATTACAATATGTACATCAACAACATGAGAAACACCCTTTTTAATGACATTCAAGTCAAGGTTAAAATATAAAATTAATTCCTGTTGGGCCAGAGGCTTCCTGCTTTATCATTACCAAATATAAAATTATATTAATTTATATAATATTATTATACATAGTCACCGTTTATAGAAAGTTTAGATACAGTTTTGCTAATACTTCAGGATATTTTGGCAAAATCAAATTTGTAGAACGCTCAAATAGTTCTTTTTTAATAAGTATATATAATTGTATAATCAAGTTTATTATATTATTTAAAATAACGTGGGTGCAAATGTTTTTAGTTTGTATTGAATTTCGCTCCTAGTCCCTATCAATTATTGTGTTTGCCACAGCATTTTATGAATATAACACTGGCTATCATATTTGATAACCATTGGCCCAATTGGTTATCAAATTGGTAGCCATGGTAGCCAACGTGAATGACATATTCATATAAAAATTTTAACCGTCATATCGATATGATTTTGTCAAAAAACCTCGAATAATAAATACTGTATACTTAGAAAAACACAAAATTATATGTTTTAAAATGAAAAATAAAAACAACAACAAAAATATACTTTTTATCAATATTATACATATATATTTCCACCTCATGGTATATTGTTTTGTTTTTATTTCTGTTTTGTTATTTGAAATGGTTTGTTTTAAGAAAAACAATTATAAGAAAAAAAAATAAAAAAAAAAAACTAAGAAAATTAAATACATTTTAAATTAAACAAATTGTAATGTGTTTTACTTTTTCTTGATGGTCTGCCTTGAAATAAATTACGGGAAAACCGTTACTGTTAATCGTTCTTGTGTATATAAAAATCAAGAATCGGTTGGGGTTTGTGAAAGTTAGGGCAAAAAGATAAAAAAAAAATCTTAAATACCGTTATAAGTCCAAAAGGACGGGAAAACGAAAAAATTACCTCTTAAGTTTTTCGACTTATAATGAGCTCCACGGTTTTCGTCTGTGACAAAAATTGAGAGGTTATCTTTTAACCAATTTATAAAAATTACAAGTCCTTATTAAAGGAAAAGTATGACAAATTGACGATTTAGCTACACAAAATCCGCTATAAATCGAAAAATACTGTTTGATTTTCCAAATTGAGGTGTCTATGGAATGGTTGACCCGTGCGCATTTTCCTAACAAAAAATATTTATTGGGGCTCATACGAAAAAAATGGTTTAGGGGCTTGGAAAGAAAAAAAGGTGAGTTTTTGACAACTCAAAATTTAACAAAAATCCAGACATTTGGTCGTTAAAATTTTGTTTGAAAGAAGGTTCCGAAATGGCTGAAAACGTCTTCAATTTTTTTTAACATCATAAATGAATACAATAATCTTTTTTACACCCAAACTGTCAAGAAAACGGTTTTTTTTTCGATGTCGGCTCTTCCCGCAAAATATATAAATTTTCAAGGACTTTTTATTCAGATTTTATTATTGAGAAAAGGTGTCCGAAACAGCTATAAACTTCTGCAATGTCTGATAAGCTAAGTTAGAAGTAATTTTGCATGACAAATAGATGTCACGCCTACCTTCCGTTAAAAAAAACAAACAAACTACCTTTTTATTGACATTTTTTTATTGCATCGTTAAATTGTTTGAACCCCTTGAAAACGAAGTTTAAAATAATAAAGGAAATGATTTTTGTACAAGCCTTTATAAATATGTATTGAAGTTTCTTTTCATATTTTGGTCTACATTTCTGCATGCATAGCTTTCCAGCTTGGGATCTTATTGATGTATGATTCTATCGGTAGGTGGCCATACCTCACGTTTCGTGTGGTGGAGAAAATGGAAAAAATAAATAAATATGTATACATACATACCCTCTTCATCCACATGGGTGCCTAGTTTACCGATTAAACTTTTCTATGAAAATTTGATTTTTTCTGCCGGTATTGACTTTTATTTATTTTAACACCATTTTCAACGTTTTAACGTTAAATAATTCTATAAATTCATATTCGTTCCCACCAAATCTATATCTTGGAAATTTGTAACGTCGAAGCTCCATCAGAAACAAAAAAAAAACCAAGTCAACTTTTTTTTTAAAATGATTTTAAGCAAGATAAAATGATAAAACATGAATTAATACCTAATTATATCCTAATTTTATATATAAATATGTACATAGTATAGTTTTATATATATATATTTATATTCAATATATATATATATAAGACCCATAAAATAATATTCCAAAAGAAAAAAAAAAATGACAGAAATATATTACGTTGCTTCGTAGCTTGTTAACAAAGCTGCATCTACTGGTTCCATACAACTTGGACATGTTAAACTGCGCATAAGCCAGTCATCAATACAACTAACATGATATATATGCATACACGGTAAATATCTAACCGATTCGCCAACACAAAATTCAATCATACAAATAACACATTCACGGGATTTTTTACATCCATCATATGAACCAATTGGAAGGTGTTGTATTAGACCGATTCGTTTGGCAATTTTGATTTGTTCTTCTTCAGTTAGATGTGAAACTGGCCGACTAACCGACGGTGATGGATAGAAAACTGGTTGCAGGATTTCCTAAGTATGACAAAAAAAAAAACAATATTTTTATCAAAAAGAATTATTAATAAAAAATTTATAACTTACAGAATATATCGGTAATGGTCCAATTTGATCAGATGAGGAATCACGCCCACTGCCATTATCACTGCCTCGCAGCAAAGATATATCATCCGCATTCGAGATTTTCAAACAATTTCCCATTGTATTTTTGTTTTCTTATTTTAGTTGTACCTTGAAAACTGATGTTCACTAACAAAAAGAAACAAATAATAATTTTTATTTTTCAAAGTAAAGATTATTATATGACGTAAAAATATCCAATTATGTATTTCAAAACTCCAAAATTATTTATATGTATCATCAGTATTGTCAGTTGTTCTAAACCCTTAAATTGATCCAAAATATAAGATTTACAAGCAATGGCTAACTAAATTAATAAAAAGTCAATAAAACGCCTTATAAGCCCATGTTCTGCATTTCGAATGAAATCAAATTCATGTTCTACAATTCGTTCGTTTTCGAAAATTTCGCAATTACTTCGAACTGTCAACATTCAAGGTGTATCCATTTTGAATTGTTTTTTAAAGTGAAATTACACTGAATATGAAAATGGATTCATTATTATTGGCATTTATAAGGGAAAAAAGAATGCGGAACTCGAAAGAAAAAATTTGCCGAACAATTTTGCCAGAAAAATGTAATATATTAGACTTGCCTGACGGCGTGAGTATACCGAAATAAGAATGGTTCAGATGAATTTTGTATACTTGTATTCGTATGTTCTTATCTTTCCTACGAAAATAATTATAAATAAGTATTAAAAGGAACAAAAATATAAAGTTTGCTTACATTTTGTACCAAGAAAT
Source organism: Epistrophe grossulariae (assembly GCA_929447395.1). Classification (NCBI taxonomy): domain Eukaryota; kingdom Metazoa; phylum Arthropoda; class Insecta; order Diptera; family Syrphidae; genus Epistrophe; species Epistrophe grossulariae. Next base: position 8,632,588 of record OV839570.1, read on the forward strand.
ACAAAACTATCTGCAAATACACCAATTTCACAACATACAAAAGTGGATTGAATAAAATTCCAATTCACTTTTAGCATTTCGAACGAATTGTGAAACACCTAAATTGAATTTTGTCATGTGAATTCAAAATAAGTTGAATGAATGAGCGATAGACATAAGACATAGTATTAAATCTGTTAGAGCACTTTTCTACAACTTTTTAGGAACAATAAGTACGTTTTTACGTTTTAAACTTTGAAAGGCAATCTTTTCTTCAAAATGGTATCTTTTTTTAATTTTTGAAATCTTTTTTTCGAGGTTGTAGTCTTTATTTGTATGCTAGATTATTACTCAATTAAAGCCCTTCCACATTATCCCACTGAGTATTACATATCAAATTGAAAGTGGGAAAGAATTCCATTCTACTGCAAAATTTGTGGGAGAGAAATGCCTTTCATTTTTTACCACACACCAGTTAAATTTAACCACAATACAAATTGTAATGAAATGTGTGATAGAATTAGAACCATTTTTAAAAATTCTCATGTATTAATACATGTCAAATCGTGTAGGGTGGAATAGCATGCTGTGTAAGATGGGCTGTCATATTTTGTTTCCACACTATTATACATGATTTGTTTCCCACTTTTTTGGCATGTGTTAATACTTAATGGGATAGTGTGGAAGGGCTTTTACTAGTACAAATTCCATTCTAAATAGAAAAAATAATAATATTTTTAGCACTATTGCTTAAAATCATTTAATTAAAGTTCATTAAAAATTTATATACCACGGTACTGACATTTAAACTTTAAATAACCATATATCTCATCACTTGTTAGAGAAATAATTTCCGAGATAATTTTAACTTATATGACTTAAAAGAAATACAATATTCTAAAAATCAACCTAAAAAATATCATAACACCACGGTACTGACATGACAATTAATTTTGTGAAACACTTTTTCAGAATAAATGCACTTTATTCTTACAGCACAATTACGTTAATAAAATACATTGGGCTTTACCAATAACCAATTTTAAAGACTTAAATATTCAAGTAAAATGAACCATAATAGTATGGACTATAAATAATGAACCATACATCACATGTTTCATATTTAAGAATTTTTACTATATATTCATTATTTAGGGTCTACTTGAATATTTAAGTCATACCATGTTTGGTTTGTTATATAGAGTATAGACCATTATGGGTCATTTTACTTTAATATTTAAGTCCTCTCCAAATTTTGTTATTGGTACGGCTCATTGACTTTTGTTAACAATAAATAAATAGCGTCTCTCCAAACACAACCACTCAAGCGCCATCAAACTAAAAAAAAGATGGCGAATCAGCGGGAAATCTTTTGAATTCAAAAATAAAATTAAATCCCCGGAAAACATTCAATAATGATTATTTAATTTCCATAGCAAATATTTTGACTTGATATTCCGCGCGTTCAACGCACATCTGAAAATTCAGATTTCTGAATTTTTCTGGCTTCTGATTGGGCTGCTGTTATAAAAAGTTTGATGGCTTTTAAATTCAACTGACCAATCAGATGCTTGAAAAATTCAGAAATCTGAATTTTCAGAAATTTAATAAAGCAACTATTTCACTCAAACTTCTCTGAGAAGATTTTTATTCAACGATGTATTTTGACATTTTGAGTATACTTTTCAAGCCAATGGGAAAGGGTAGCAAATCTTTAAATATAATCTCTTATGTAAATTTTAAAATGCAAAAATTGTTGAAAAATTTCAGGATTTAAAAAAACAAGATCGTTTTGCACTGAACGTCCAGAAGCGTCCGGAATCAAAAAGAAATCTTGACAACAAAAAAAAAAACAGCCAACCGATGATTCTTAGGAGAGTCTTCTCGATTTCAAGTTTCTTTAAACTTCAATAATATTACCATAAAAATGTAGCTAATCTAAGTATTCTAGGTAATATATCTAATAATAGATATAACTTTAAGAACCACTATACTCTACTTAAAAAGAACTTATCTGCTAGGGTTAATGTAATAAACTGCTTATATAGTAAAAAGTCCTCTGCACATATAAATACCTAATGTAATATAACAAGTTCTCTAATCCTAATTAAGATAGACTATGGACTATTAATTTATGGCAATTCTCCTAAGACGACTATCAACAACATCAAAGCTAAATGCTAAATGCTTTTCCAACCACACCAATACGTAACATAATGGCGGAATCTGGACTTCCCTTACTAGAAGATTCTTGAAACCAGAGCAAAGCTGTATGTTAAGTTAGCCTTCAGCCAAAGCTCAATTATTGATGAAGACATCAAAATTCTAAATAAATCAATTCGTCTTAAGCGTATCCCTTCAGCCATTTCTACCGCTATAACAATCGCCAAATCTTTGGACCTTCCCGGCAAAAACACGAAAAATATTACCCAGGATCGCTACCTTGGTGCATCGATAATTTCTTCTTTATCATGGACATGACAGAATACGTAAAAAACCATACATAACATATATCGTTCATTGTTTCAGGACATTACTGATACCTTAAGATCCAAAGGTTGGAAAATGATCTTCACAGACGGTTCCAAAATACAAAACAGCACATCGTATGCATCGACTTACGAAGCCGGTTCCCTTCTTTCCATAGGAATTCTGGATAATTCTGCATCAATATTTACCGCCGAATCAACGGCGATTCTAAAAACTGATGAAATAATATCAAAGCTACGTGGCAGCTTTGTGATATGCTCCGACAGTCTTGCAGTCCTAAGTGCGAATCAAAATCCGTCATTGTATGCAAAATAAGAGTTCATCTCAACAAATTTGCCAACAAATTAAAACTTATGTGGGTTCCTGGGTCATGCCGGAATATGCGGCAACGAACATGCTGATAAAGAAGCAAACTCTGCTCATTCTTCTTCAGTCCATTAAGACACTCACAAAACGTGACCTGCTACGTGAAGTTGAACGAAAAATTAAAAAAAAAATCTGCCCGACCTCTACTTCAAGACACACAATTTAAATTCACCAACACCTTTAAAAAAGAAAGACCTGCAATTTGTGCAGGCTGCCAAACTGTTTTGGATGTTAATCACATGTAAGGTATTGGCGCTTGCAGATACTCTACTTCAAATACCAGCTTTTCCAACACATTCTCGTCCGCCTTAGAGATCTATGGTAACTTCGATCCAGAAAATATCAGAAAAATATATAACTTTATACATCTACACAATTTAAAAATTGAATTACAATATTACTGTATAAGAATGTATCTTTAGTTAATATCAAAGCATTTATATACTTAAACATTTCTCAAGAGTCAGAAGACTCAGCAGCTAAGTCTCTTACAAATATTAGCATGTCCTTTTTTTAATTTATTGTTAAAAAATTTTAATAATAATTGTTGGGAACAGATACACTATCCTTCTAACTGAATTGAGTAAAAGCAATTATCACTGTTCAATTGGATTTCAAAATGATTGAATTCCTGATTGAAACCAGTGGAAAACGTCCTGGGAAATCCAGGGGCCTATTTCACAGAACATACATCACATACATTACAGAAATGAATGTGACGTAAAATAGGCCTCATATGAGTGGACGTAAATTTTAATTTTTTTTTTAAATTATACGTTTTCTAAGTTGACGCACAGTTTTTCTAAAAATTCAAAATTTACACTGAGCCATCTTTGCCGACTACTTAAAGGTACATACATTCATACAATGTATGTGATGTATGTTTCGTGAAATAGGCCCCAGGTCGTCGCCCTGGGGCCTTTCGTCCCGGCGCATCGATCTCACTTTTGCTCCTCAGTTGATTAGAGAGGACCTTGTCAATACGCAATTTTTGTTAAGTTTAGTTGAACAAGAGAAATAAAATTAATCATGTTTCTAAAAGATTTCAGTAATATTCTAACGAGAAAATCGCCCATAGAACAAAGAAAAATTTTATTTTTTTAAATAGAATTTAGTCAGCTGAAAAAATATTCCCCGAGCTCTTTGATAAGTGTCTTTTGATCTCATTGGGATTGAATTTGGTGAAAATTGATGGTGCGAGAACAGACCTATTCATTCAACACTTCATTGATTCTTTTGATTATCATTAGCAGTTTTGCATTGAATTAAGTGTACGAGTGTATTTCGATGCAAAATCGATGAATTTCGTTATTGCTTGCATGATTATTATTGAATTCAAAAAAGGAGTAATTTGACGTCAATCATCATCACCGCAATGGAAATGGATATAATGATGATACAAATATATTCTATTACTACCGGCCTAGTACCGCACACCGACAGTTGGCAACCCCCACGATGATGATGAGAAGATAGATGTATAAAAATAGAAAGAAAAAACACAGGCGACGATGAACAAAAGGAGAGAATATAAGTTAATTCTCTTAATTGAAATCCAAATTTAAAAAAAATATTTTGTAACAAAAAATTATTTTAGAAGCTAGATACTTACCCCTACCCTTTTTCTTCCTTGTCAACGGTCACGGTACGGTTGCGTTAACGGTAATTGGGACCCGAGAATTGAAATGGAAGAAGCGGAAGAAAGAACAACACTTTCGACGGCAGCAGCTAACAAAACAACAGCAGAAGCAAAAAAAATTGCAATAGCAATCAATCAATTGTTTGTTTTTTTCGCTTGTTGTTTATATGTTCGTTCGTCTTCTTACAAGAAGAGCAAGTGGAATATTTTCTTTTAGCTTTGTCGCCGCTGCTCGCTGCCAATCTTATGAAATTGCATCTGTTCGTAGACTTGTTTAGAATTATCGTTAATTTTTTTTTTTTAGGTGTTTAAAATGATTTCCAACTGGGATTTTATTTCTTCTACTGGTTGATTGGGTAACAACTGCTTAATTAATTATATTGCACCATCAATTAATATTTTTACAAAAATTTATTTTTTCTTATTGGAAATACAACACAGAGCTGAAGCTGTCGTAGAAAAAAAATTGCCATTTCTTTCTTGTGTTCGTCGGTTTGTTTGATGAGAAGATCTCCTGTTCTGCTTTATTTCTTTTATGTGTCGTTTTCTTCCACTAGTTATTTTCTTTTTAATTTTAATTTTTCTTTTGCTTCAAAATGACACTTGCAAGGATAATTTAATTATGTTATTCACTTTATTTTAATCGCAAAATTAAAATTTAATATTTTTTCTACACTCCTCCGTCATCTTGTTCAACTTTGCTAAAGTTTTTATTTTTTTTTTTGTGTGGTTGAAAAAAATATACAGCAGCTGACATTTCAAAGTGAAGCCAATACAAAATTTAGTTCGGTTTAGTACACTTGGATAATCTATTACAATAAAATAATAAGGCTGTGTTATAAGTGCGTGGCTACATGGTCATTTACACCCCGACTCAACTCTGTGGCGACATTAGCAATATTAGCGGCAATTTCAATGACATTTTATTGCACGTGGGCATTTCATTGCCAGGTAATTTATGTTGTCAAATGTGAGTAAAGAAATGACGATCAATGTCAAATGTTTTTTGCTCAAAGTCAAATCGAAAGAAATAGAATACTATGTAGTTTCTTCTTTACAAGCTAGCTAGATGTAAATATTTTAAAATGTTCAGAAAATCTGTTTTTTTTTTTTTACAAATTAAGTAAACTAAAGATTTATAAAAAGAAATTAATTTGTTTGCAGAAATACGATGTTATTGCCGCTATGTAATTAGAACCTGTTAAAATGGTATGACAGATTTAACTCACAGTGAACAAACTAGCCCCTATTGGTAAGCGAGTAGGACTTTAATGCCAAAGCAAATGATTTAAACTGATTTATATACCTAGGTAGGTAAATTAAAAAAAAAAAACTTAAAAATCTTGTCTCACTTGACTTTCAATACTCTACCTTGAATAATAAGGGCTTCAATTTCAGGACGACTTGACTTGACGACTTGACAGATTTTCTACATATTTTTTAAAAGTGCAAAATACCTATTCAGAAATAATATTGTATATTATGTCAGATACTTGGTACAAAATGGCAGATAATATTCAATTTATCAATCATGTAAATCCAGCATAACTCTTTGTATTATTTTAGATAAAAAAGAACCCAATAAAAGAAGATATCAAAATCAATAGAAATTTGTGTCAATGCTCTCATTCGTTGTAATTTTGCCCCTACTTTAGCTGCTAGGGTGGGTTGGGTAGGTTATACATAACAACAGGGGTATTTTGGTATTAGCAACTTCTTTGGTCAGCAGCAAGTTGTTTGGTATGAGAAAATGTTAAGTTAAATTTGTATACCCATTTCCATCCACATAAAACACAAAGGCTATACAAAAAGCTACCACGACTTATGATTATGTATGTAGGTTCATATACACATGTCTATTCAAGTGCACCTTTGTTTCTATGTTGTGCTATCTTTTGTAGCTTTTTTACTTTTGTTTTATCTGTTACACTAACAAAAACAAAAATCGGAAATTTGCAATCCAATTTTTTCTTTCCACATGAAAAACATGTGTGCGGACGTAAATGTATAGAGCATTCACGTGAACTAGCAAACCGTTATGCAAGGAAATAAAATTGATGACGTCAGATTCTTCTTTCCACCCACCAACCGACAAACCTAGCACAGTAGTATACTTATATCAGCACCAGCGCAGGTTTGACAAACTGATGCATAAAGGTTATAATATGCACATGCAGGCACGTGCCACTCATACATATAAATTCTTATCTAACAACCCCAACTTATAAATCCTTTTGCAGAAGCTTTAGGCAATCTACAAAGGATAAAATGAAATAAAACAAATGTCAAGATGACTGACGACGACGTCACTGCAAAAAAGCTAAATATCCTTACATAAATGCATTTTGTGCGCAAGTGTGTGTATGAGTGAGTGTGAAAAATAGAAAATGAAATAGCTTAACAAATTCACCAAAATAATCTTGTTATGTGGAAGCTTGAAACGAAAAAAAAGGACAGCAAAAAAAATTTTTTGAAAACTTGCAATAGTAGAGGCTAGAAAATTAAAACAAAACATATCCGTTTAACGACTATTAAAACGATGCTTCGGAAATTATAGGTATATGAACAGGTTTATGAAATGTCACCAATTCATTAAAAAAAATCTATCGTTTGACATAAATGTACGTTTTACATTGATATACAAAAAATGTCTGAACAAGAAAAGAAATAGAGAATTTGGAAAAGAATTTCATTCAAACAAAATTAATTATTATTAGGTAGGTTAGGTACCTACTTTTTTTGGGAATAGAATGTTTTTAAAATTATCCCTTTTATTAGCCAGTTTTTACCATTTTTAGTCCAAAAGACTGTCAAAGTTCATATAAAAAAAATAAAACCGACAGTTTTGGGTAAGTAAGCGAACATACCTATTGTTTGATTTGTTATTTTTATTGATTGAATTCGTCACAATTGTTGGTAAAAAAAAAACAAAATGAATATCAAAATGTCTTTTAATAGACGTTTTTATTACTGATCAGAGGCTGAGCGAACCGATAACTAACCTCTGAGCAGAGTTTTTTTTGATAAAAATCATTGTCAAACTCAAAACTTTGCAAACATGAAAAACGAAAAAACACGATATAACGGCCATCTAATATACATTATACCTACATATATGAGTTTGTATAAATTCTTCGATGTCGGATATTTTTTACAGTCACGTTTGTACTTGTTTGAACAAAAAAAAACCAAAAGCAGGAAAATGCTACCAAAACAATTTAAATATAAAAATATTGATACAACACCAAAAATTATATAATTACAAATAGTATGTACATACATACATACAAAAGAATTATTACATACTAAAGCTAAGTACAGACGATTGTCAGATCTTACAATATTGTCAGATCTGTCAGTGAAAAAACTGTTCCAAATGTCTTACAAACTTCTGAACACACAATTTTGTCTGACAATATTGTCAGACGATAATCTGACAAAAAATTTTCAGGTATCTTACAATCATCTGAACACACAATTTTTATCATTGTCAGTCGATTAGGACATTGTCCAAGACTCATTGGTCATTGTCAGATGTTTTGAAAACATCTTAGAATTGCCGACAGTTTCTTCATTGTCCGAAATGCCAATGAGTTGTTTATAGAGAGATAAAAAAAGAGCTGACAATCAAATTGTCAGACTTTGGGAAGAAATCTACCAACCGTGTGAACGGACAATTTTTCATTGTAAGAAATATGCCAATTGTCAGCTAATTATTAGCTATTGTCAGACCATTGACAGTTCTGACAATATTCTAAGATCTGACAATCGTATGTACTGAGCTTAAAATCTCAAAATTTGCATAGAAAAAAAACTCAGTTTTGGGAAATTATAAGGAACTTATTTCACTTTAAAAAAAACAGCTGGAGTTTATAAACTTCAAAAATTATTTAGAGAAATTTTTTTTTGTTTCATATGCATACCAATTTAAATACTTATTCATCTACTAGTTAAATTGATATAAAACTATTAAATACCTACTGCCTACCTTTACCTATTTCCTCCAGTAAATACCTAGGAACATACTTTTCAGAGTTTAATTTGATTTAATGCATAATAATGACAATTGATAAATATTAGTATAGTAAAGTAAACATATTTAGGCAAATTGACTACTTTATGCATACCTATGGCCCATTTATTGTTTAATAAAAACGATAGAGTAACTACTAATTAAAAAAATTGCAAAAACATAAAAATGTTCAATACACAAAAAAAACTTTATTTTATCTATAACTGTTCCTTCTAATGCTAACACCTTTTAAAGCTTAACACATCTTCTTCGTAAAAAATATGAAAACTACCCTCCAAAATGCCAAATACCGGACCAGAGAAATAGACCAGACCTGAGAGAGAATATAAAATAATATAATGTATTAACATAAATATACTTAATACAAATGCTTATATGTCAAAGACAAATTAAATAAAAACACATAAATATTATGGCCGTATCGAAAAATCAAAAAAAAAAAATAGGTATGTACATCGAGTGTAAAGTGAAACATAAAAAAAGCGTATCTATAGAATTGTGAGAGCTTAATAAAAGCATAGATATTTTATATATGAATATATATATAACTGTACACATAAATAGTGTAGTTGTTGGAAAACGAATAACTTAAATATTGGGGGAAAACGAAGAGACCTTCCGCAAAATATGCTTCCTTCTTATTTCAGTTTGGGTTTAAGTGTTGAATTGTGTGTACTGTTATTTGAACGATTTTCAACGATATTTAAAAAAATTAAAAATATCAGCGAATACATTAAATAGACATTTTAAATTTTATTTTAAAGCTGATAATTTAAAAAAAAGAAAGTGCGTGGTTTACGTTTTTTTTATCAAAGATTAATATAACAAAATAAAAAAGATTGAGAAAGACTGCAAACATTAACTGTTTACGAACATTTTTTTTCTGTAGTGCTGAGCGTAAATTTTTGCATTTTGTCAAAATAATCTATAGTTTTAGTATTTTTTTTTTGTCTTGCTGGAAAAGAATAAAACCTCCCATTCACCTATAGGTGTATTTTTCGTTGGAAACATAAAAACCTTGAGAATAAGTATTTTATGAATCATCCAATAGATGGCACCTGCCTCGTGACTGCAGCATAAGAATCACCAATTAAAGGGATAACATACCAACACACAAAGAAAAATAAAGAAAGAAAAAACATGTGATAGGTTTTGGTAATATGATTGCGTGTGCTGTAAATATATTTTGTTTTTGTTTCTATTTCCGATTAAGGATTTGGTTTTTTTCTTTCAAAAGCCAAAGGAAAAAAAATGTCTTTGTTTCCTTTACAGAAGCTCGGAAGTGGGATAAACTCATGAAAATTTGTTACAACCATTCCGGGTCAACAGATAAGTGCCCCCTCACATCTTCCTCCATAGACAGTTTACCTACTTTTGCATGCTTAGTTACATGCAGTTACATCACTTCAATTTTTTTTTTTTTAATCTTTTGTCAAAGATATTTACTAACAACATTTCCTCCATAAAAGAGAGGTTATAAATTCAAAGTTATGCTCTTATTCTGTTTCTTCTTATTTCTGTTTTTAAATATTCATTTATTTTTTCGAATGAAAGTAATAATCTTATTCAAAAAATAATATACTTCCGAGTGTTAAAGTTAACACGATGAAATTTTGATTTACTGCTTGTACAAAAATTGAATCCTTATTTTTTTTTAAAACTTATTTTTAAGTTTCGATTAAGGATCTTCATTCAAAAAGAAATTAATGCTAAATTCATGTAAACTGAGCCCTTAGCTTGGAAATAAATTAGTTTGAATTGATTAAGATGGAGATAACACTGTCGATATAACTTTCGATTTCGATAAGCTGAATACGAACTTCGAAATATTACTCGGTCAGATTTCCTGACATTAAATTTAAACATGAAAAAATATATATTTTGTTCATTATATTTGAGGTTATGTTACATCGCGAGTTAGTTTTTTTCTTATTTCTAAAAGCACTTTTTAAAAATTCACATTTTGAATAATTTGAATATATATTTTTTTCTTCTCCGAATGTCAATATACTATATTTCATATACTATATATAAAAAAGTAAGAATGTGTTAATACCGATAATGATCTTATAAAATTTCATTTACAATAAAAACTAAGGGCTGAAATTATCAACCTCTAATAAAAGGGTTAATAAACCTAGTAAGAAAGTTAGTGGTCACAAACACTCTTTCATAGTTATGATAGGGCTCTTAGCGGGATCTTTTTCGAAAACTTTCGGAATAAATTAGAAAAAAAAATTTTGAGTTATATGAGCCTCATTAACTCGATATAATTAACGCCCTTAAGGTCTGTTTGGTAACTTGAAATTTACAACTTTTTACAATGTGTTGTCAAAACTAATATGAAATAATACTAGGGGTATTCCCGATCCGATGCAAACTGGTCTTGCATCATTGCAAAAGTGCAAAAAAATTTTTTACAATGGGGTTAGGGTATAGCAATTTTACACTTTTGCATTTTTGCAATGATACAAGACCAGTTGCATCGGATCGGGAATACCCCTACTGTAATTGATTGTTAAAAGTCTTATAGGCTTTGCATTGCGAATCAAAATCTAGATAACGATAAAATTAATTAATTCTTCTTTTACAAGAAGAAACAAGTTGTTGATGATTTTTTTAATGTTTTCAATTAATTTATTTTGAAATCTCTTGTACCTTTCAAACGAGAAAATAAAATCGTAAGAGATTTTATGTAATTTCTTGTTAAAGTACAACCACTACATAAAGTGTGGAGAGGAATGTCAACACAATTCCGATTTGACCGGGGAGATTTCGTTTATTCCTCTTACTTGATCGTACCCTTCTCGCCTTAAAACTTAAGGTTCTTGTCAAGTCGCAAGAAGTGCTTTATTGCACACTCAAATAAATTGTTATATAACTGTTATAAACTCTAAAAAAACTTCTAAAAATAAATTTATCAGATTTAATATTGTCATTGACAAAGTTATGATTAAAAACAGCTAGAATTCCCATCAAGATTTTCAGGTTTCAAAATACACTTACAGACGTGCTTATAAATGTTGTCTAACTTTTTTGAATTTTGTTTTTTAACAAATTTTTCAGACCTGAGAAATTTGTCTACCTGTTTTGTCAGAAAATTGTGAAAATTTTGTGCAAATTTGTAAGAAATTTCACGTTACCAAATGAACCTATTATGTACTTGAAAACGTATCGATTGTGAAAACCGTGTTAAGTATAACAGTTAAATAGCTACAAAGACGCTGATTACATTTGGTCAGTTTATATTTCTGAGATCTCAGAGATCTCAGCAATCTCACAAATATAAACAGGATTCCTCAGCAAAATTTTTCAGTTTTTGTGTCAAATACCGAGGAAACAAAATTTTTGATTCGTCTGCTCAATTTTTGACGGAGGCAAATTAGTGAGGACTCTGAAATATAAACTGACCAATTGAGTCTTTTTTCGATAGTTTCGTCTTTCGTCTTTTTGACAGCTTGGGTGAGGGGTGTAGAAATATAGGGGGAATGAAGTAACGAAAGCATACATTTCTTAAAGTTGTCAAAAAGACGAAAGACGAAACGGCCGACAAAACGAGTCATGTAATCAGCATCAAAGAGAAAAGAAAGAAGTGTGCAGATTTTCTTTTTGCGAGTTAAATGTAGGTATAGGTATTTCTATTACCAATAGGTAACACCTATGGGAATTCGTGGGAGTTTTCTAATTACACTTCATATGTGTCAGATTATTTAAGAGATTTATTTCATTATATATATACCTATAAAGCCTGTATTGTGTGTTTCTATCCAAAAAAGACAAGTCTAGTAAAATGTAAAAAAAAAAATTTTTCAATAAACTCGTTATGACACATGAAAGTAGGTTCTAATTTCGAACTTTGAATTTTTCCGATTAATTTATTTGCTGATCCTACTCAATTCTTTATACCTGTAATTCAAAAATCATTAATCAAAAATGTTTTTCAAATTTCGTAAAAATCTTGATTTAATTAAATCCCTAAATTACTTGTACTGTACTATGTACCTATGTACATACCTATGTATGTGAATGTCCAAAATTAAAGTAGGTATGGTAGTCCTATCTGTAATAGCTTAGGTACCACGGGGTGTATATATATATAAGGCGTGAGAACCGCCTATTTTCGTTCGGCTAAGCAAAGCTCAAATTAAGAATACCATGGCGAGCACCATACCATCCGTCTTACGACGAAGACGTACCATCCGTCTTACACAGATTAATCGCTTAAGTGGCGCCCATCATTAGGCCATTGGAAAAAAAATACAATGAAAACAAAACATTTGTACGAGTCCTATCTCAGAATATCAACTCGGTCAAAATTAAAATTGGTACTTACCTATCTACCTACTTTCACAAAACCAATATCTAAGATTCAACTAAAATCTAAGTTTTATTTTTTTTCCTGTTTTAAATCAAAACAAAAAACCTCTAAGCTTAATTCTTGTCCAATTACTTTTATTTCCACATTTTTAATTTCAAAAATCTAAAAAATTCTAAAAATTTCCCTAAGTTTTCGATATTCAAGTAGATATGGTACCTCCATATAGGATTATTTTTCTACCTATCTAACATAATATCCTTCAAATTCTTCCACAAAACAACATACCTACATATGTGTGACATAATAGCGAATAGCCTGACCGACTCATATAAAAACCACATACAGACGGCACTACCTACCTACTTGTGTGCCTTAACTATGTTAATAATCTAAACAGAGGTTTATTTGTGGGGTAAACCCCAAACCCCTTGAGCTCTATAATTTGTTTTTTTTTTTATTCGATGGGATGGATATACCTATAATTCAATCATCATTTATGTTAAAAGTTATTTTACCCCCCATGATGACAAAGCCAATTAAATCTAAGAAAACAATTGAAAAGCTTGCATCTTCCATCTCCTCGGTGTGTGCCACTTTTAAATTAGTGATGTGACTCAATCGACATCTAATAGATAAGTGTCAGAGCTCAGAGGTTAAGAACAAAAAAGAGGGGTCTTTCAATGTGGTGAGTCCTTGGAAAGAAAAAAAAACAAATACAATATCATGAGGTCGTTCTCTCGCTCTCTCGCGGTGCGGGTGATCCATTAACCATACCAAACCAGAAAAGGGTCACAAATTTTTTGTTCAAAAGAGAAAGAGAACGGTTTTCCTTTTCTATTTTTTATATATCCCTTATTTTGCAGTATGTGACATAGATGCAGCACCACCACCGGTGCTTTCACACAAAAACACAAAAAACTGTAAGCTCTTATTCTTTGCGCAAGTTCAACACTTCGTTGAAATGTGCTTCATGATATTTCCCCTTTACAGTTTTTTTGTCGTCGTCGTTTGTTGTTGTTTGCCTTCGATTGTTAACTAAAAAATTGTCAGATATATCTCTGCTACCTAGCCTAGTGGTGTGCTTTAAAGTAGAAAGGACGACGACGTGCTTCAGTTTGGGAAAGAAGGCTTACGTAAACATTATAAGAAAATAAAGTGTTAAAATAAATTAACATTATTCCGATAGTTTAAATAAAAATTTAAAGATAAAAATTGAATTTTAAGTTATTGACTCTCTATTAAAAGTTTCAACTTAAGAAAAAAAAAAAACACAAAAAAAGTGCGACCTACATTGCTCCATAGAAAATAAAGTTAAAATTATTCATTCAAACTTGTAAAATTAAGTTGTTAAGCAAATAAAAAAAAATATATAAACTTTAATAGTTTTCCGATAAAAAAAAAACTGTAAATTATATAATTTGTATAATCCTATCTGTGCTAAAAATATATAATTTTTCTTTTATTTTCAATTAAAGTTTATTTAAGTGATTTTTGAATAAAAACTACAAAAAACAGTGAAAGAAAACCAAAAACTATATAAGTGAATAAATAAAAAACTAATATTAAATTTAAAGTAAAGAATAAAAACTAAATTAAATAGAAACAACTTCTAAGCCATGTCACCTATTGTTCAAAGGATTCTCATCTTACTTGGGATTGTTTTCTGCCTTCAATTGCAAGGTATGCTATATTATACTAAATTTTCAAGATTTTATTAATTTTTTTGTTTAACATCTTGTGAAAAAAACGTTTTTGTATTGTGTAATAACTTTGTGCCTTTGTGTCTCCGTTGAGGATGTCAGTTTTATCGATGTTCGCTTCTTTACGTAACTCAAAACATAGAAAATGAGTAGGTATATGTATATGTGTGTGTGTTTTTCTTTTTTTTTGTTTAATACTCTGTCAAGGAAGAAGCTTTAATATCAATTTATTTGAAAATAGTTTAAGATATGAGGTGATTTTCTGAAGAATTAGAGTGCCGTTTCTTTTATACATTGGTTTCTTAGGTGCGTATTTTGTTTTGACTTTTTGTTGTTTCATTTACCTATATCATCAAAGACAAAAATAAAAATCGATAAAAGTAAGTAAGTAAAGCGGTCTGACACAATTTTTACGGAGTGATGGGTTTCCTTATGCAGCGGGTTACCATTGGTAACAAACAATACAGCATTTTTACATAATTCTTATAATAAAAGAAGGACAGAAAGTTCAAAGTTCATTTTTAAATTAATGAACGATTGTTAAAAGTGTCGTTATTCCAATTTCTTATATTCATGCTTTGTTTGATTAAAAATTTCATAAAATTGTGTAGCAAAACGAGTTCTACCTAAGTTAGAATTAGTTAAAAGTAACGTTATTCCTACTTTTTGTTTATTTTTTTTTTTATTCATGCATCACAAATTTCAAGCAAAACAAATTTATCATATTTGGGCCTATCCCCAAAACTCTCTCTTATTTTGACAGTTAATAGATTGTGACAAGATGACAGATTGAATTTATAAAGAGATAATGAAGAAAATGAACCAAAGTGTGAAAAAAATGAACTTTGTCTAGTTTTATGAATAAGGGTAAATCTGTGATATAACCTGCCTACTAACAGATTTACCCATTTGTGAACTGCATTTGACTGATGGTCCTTAATTGACCAAATTAAAAAACTATTTTACTTCCAATTTGTATGGATTAAATCGATTCAGGATTCCCTTGTATAAATCTAAGCTATGCGGATGGCTATGCATTTGAACTTAATGTTATAAAAAAAAAGAGATCCCAACAGTACATAATGTGGCCACAACAGATTGAAACATAAAACGAGTACACCCTGTTAAACACAGCGATATGTTTTCTCTATAAGTCCCCTTTCATACGAGGAAACTGAGTTTCCGGCAACTTTCAGTTTCTTGGTGAGATGGACGCGAAGTAAGAGGGGGAAATGAAATCTCCCCAGCATTGCTGTCGAAATGGCTACTATAGTAACAATTTGGCTCCTTTACTGCGGAAAGGGCTACTGTGATCCCCATGTCTCAAGTCAAACTTCTGTGTCAAAGGACTTAGACTTTAAAATTTTTTAACGAAGTATATTCAACACTAAAAATGCTTTAAATGAGACTATGTTTTCTTTGATTTCACGTTGAAACAGTGAATTTATTTTAACGGCAAAAGAATTTTTAAATAATAACTCATGCGAAAAGTGGGAACCGTCTAAAAGTTTGATTGAAAAGTACAAAAAAAGAGGTCTAGCATCAAAAAATAATTTTTTATATTAAATAAGTTATTTGTTTTTTAAAGTGCTTTTAATATTAATTAATGTCATAATAATGATATTTTTTAAGTTATTTATTTTTCTATTTAAAATGAGGTTTCTTATGACGCTATATTTATGTAGATATATATAACTTCAGATATGAATGCTTTTGTTTTGTTTAGTCCAATGGGACGTTACGTTCTTGTGTCTTTCTTGACATTTTTTTTAAGAAAAAATTTCAATAGAAAAAAAATATATTTGTTTCTTTTCATTTGTGATCATATTATTTTATGAAATATCTCGAATTTTAACGGGGCTACTCAGATTCCGAAAATGCTCCCCTAATTTGATGAAAAGTGGTACTCTCGGAACTTGTGAAACGACAGCACTGCTCCCCGGTCAACGATTTGAGGAGATTTCTTTGACATTCCTTTTCACACACACAGTAATGTGTGTTCAACCAAGCTACCTACTTTAAACGGAAACTAGAGCTTGATTACACGAGTCTTTTTTCCGTTCGTTTGACCCTGTTTTGATTGTGACTGCTCAATACGCCATGACGACCGGTTTGTGGGTGAGATCGGTGAAGGGAGCTCCTCACCGCTCTCCCCCACAAAATCATGGTCATGGCGTAGTGAAAAGTCACAATCTAAACAGGGTCTTTCGTCTTTTTGGCAGGCACGTATCGTCGAGTTATTACCTACATGGTTCTTTTTTACATTCGTGAAGACTCTCGTTATTTTGAGGAACAAAAATTTTGCGCTGGATTTATTGGAAAAAAAACAGTTGTTATAAATAAAAAAGAGTGTGCGTACTTATGTACACGCGCTAGAAGTAAAACTTCTTTCACGACAACAGGGCAAGTATTTTTCAAGTCCTACCACTCAGAGCACCCGATTTGAAACTCAGAACCGTTGCAAAATCGTGACGCTGAATTTTGTAATTCGTGACGGGAATTTGTATGTCGGTTTGACATGTCACTGACAGCTCCATAGAAAAATTTTTTACCCCCATGCCGCAAAAGAAGTTTTACTTCAAAAATGTTTTTCAATCACTTTTTGTTCATACATATTTGAAGGCTTTTGTTTCATTTTTAAACGTTACTCGACCAATTTTATTGATACAGAACGTAGGCACAGCGTAGAAATCAATGGACCGTAAGGCAAAACCACTTTATTATTATTATATTTATTGTAGGTATTTATATTCCTTTTCTATGAAATACTCGATTTCTTTGTTAAATTTCCTTTGAATCCATCCAGTCAATCTAAAATAATATAATTTCACACTTATAATATCAAAAAGAATTATGTTTTTTTTGTAGAAAGAACACATATATTTTTGTGTTGACGTTTTTGTGAAGTTTCATTTTTCGCATTCGATTTACAAAAACCATTTTAAGAAGGTTTTTTTAATAATACAAATCCTATATAGGTACTATACTACTAGAATACATCAGACAAGTAGAAGACTTAGCACTATTTTATTGGACTTTGTTGAATTATTGATTCAAAATAACTTTTAACGCCCTTTAAGTCCAACAAAAATTGGCCTTTCGTCCCGGCGATCTCATTTGGACTCATCAGTTGACTAGTAAGGGCCTTTGTCAATACGCAATTTTTGCTAAGTTCAGTTCATCTTACATAGATTTCGTGACGAATACCTATAGTGTGAACTATATCCAACAAGACTAGAATTCCTAATCATTAAATTGGAAGTTTTTGTTTTTAGCCCAGGGCCTGGCTAGTTTATATAAGAAGGTTTTTTTAATAATACAAATTCTATATACTGTACTACTGAAATACATCAGACAAGTAGAAGACTTTGCAGTAATTTAATGGACTTGAATTATTGATTCAAAATAGCATTCCATCAAATATACCTACATTTCACAAAACTATTTCCAATATTTCATTAAAATTATGCATATGATTTTTAAATATACCTACATCATGATGATATTCATTATTAATAAAAAAAAAGAAAAAAAAAAAAAAAAAAAACAAATCGAATCATCATCAAGAAAGTGTCTCTAAATATTGCTTAAGGCTAACTTTGAACAGCGTTGCAGTCCACCAATCTAATAGATAACGCAATCACCCCAACTTATAAAAATACGCGTGACATGAAAAATTGTTATTAAATACTTTATTTCTGGTCTGTTTATAATTTTCATTTTCAATTATCATCAACCTTAACCTTTTTCAGAAACGTAGCCTTGAATATATTTGCATACGTATAACGTACAACGTTAATTTTGTGTGCGAAAATGGTCTTAACGGTAATTTGGCACTTATTTCGGTATGATTAGACGCCACCGATGATGCTGTTGAGAAAAACCAATTTTAGATTTATTTTTTTTTTCTCTGGCGAACATTGAGAGCAAAAGTTTAGGATGTTTTTTTTATCTTTTTATGTATGATATAAATTTGGTTTCTATATATTTGTTTATAAATGTATCTTTTTATTTTTAAGAGAACCTATATACACAACAGAAATTTGAATTTAAGAAAAATAATAAGTTTTCTAAAAATATTTGTTGACAATTTTTTTTAATATTTGTTTCTTTTTCAGAATCTACTGCACTTATTTGCTATGATTGCAACAGCGAATATGATCCACGTTGTGGTGATCCTTTCACAGCATATTCCATAGGTGAAGTAAATTGTAGTAAACAAGAACCACTTGAGCATCTTAAAGACAAATATAAGCCATCTTTGTGCCGTAAGACAACACAAAAAAGTAAGTTGGTAAAAAGAAAAAAAAGCTGCCACCAAAAAAAATAACATTCTATACCATAATTGAATTATATGTTTTTGTTAACATTTCGAGTTTAATTTAAAAAAAAATTAAAATTAAAAAATCACAAAATATTCATTATTTAGGCCGTGTGTAAATTGAATTAAAAATGTCGATTAAATTTTATTCGAGATTAAATTTTGACGTTTGCACGTACAGATTCACCTCATGGAGTGTCAATTACTGTCAAAAATTTAACTTCAGATTAAATTTAACTCCAGTTCACAGACGGTCTAAGGCTTTTTCGATTTATCGATCAGAAGCCTTCTGAACCACAGAAAATGACAGGAAATAAGAGAAAGTGCTTCTGTATTTGAAATTTGAATTCAGAAATCAGAACATAGAAACATCGCAATATGTCAATGTCAAATAAGTGACAGCATCTTTTTGTTGCAAATGACCTATGAACGAAACGAAAATAAAAGCCGAGTTATATTTTGAAAGTTTGTGCTAAATTTTGATTTTTAAAATGTAATTTTAATTACAATAATCTTGTAATGTATATGTAAATCGCACGTAATGCGAAACGAGGAAAAAGAGCTCTATTGAAATTGGAAATAAACAAACACTCGCTTATACAGTTTAAATGTCATAATTTGTGGAGATTTTATTTTTTTTTAAGAGCATCTGACTACAAATATGATTTGAGTTTGTTGTTTGCAATTGAGTTAAGTTTTTTTTTGAAGATTTAAGTGTGGCATGGGGAATAAGAAAACATAAAAACCGGACTCATGAGTCCACTTTGTTATTCATGTCGATTATGGAATCCGCAATACTGGATCCGTAGTGATTTGCAGTATGAGAACACTGTAGTTAGAATCACTGCGAATCCAGTATTGCGTATTCCATAATCGACATGATTATTTCATTGTTTGGAATTGAAATTGTTTTTGTTTCAAAGTATTTTGATGCGCCTCAAAATGTCTAATGTACAAACATGATGCGACCCTCAACATTCCAGACTCAATTTTCCCAATTTAAACAGGGTCATGGATATTGGAATATTCAAGTTAGTCCCCTTTCACACAAGGAAACAAGTTGCTGGAGATTTTTTGAAGTTTTCTTTTAAATTCCAATTCCCACCAATCGTAGACCGTTCATTCCTCTTACGTCTTCTCTCCTAAAAACTAAAAGTTGCTGGAAACTGAGTTTCCTTGTGTGAAAGGGGACATAGGCTATCCTAGTGAAACCTGAACACAGCCAAATCAAAGAACATAAGTCCCCTTTCACACGAGGAAACTTAGTGTGTGTTTACACATGCCTTTTACTAAAAGGCGCAACTAGTCGGACAGGTAGATTTTATATGCGGATTTTGGGATGGAATCTACCTGTCTTTATCCGGACATTGACTTATCTTTAGGATGGCTAGGGGGACCAACTGTCTCGAACTTTGCCTTCAAATGTAGAAGCATGACAATCTTCCTTTCATTTTTTGTAGAAAAAATAAATAAAATAATGACATATCTTTTTATATATTTTGTTCTCTTCCAGTCTATGGCAAAATTCGTATTGTCCGTGGTTGCGGCTATATTCCAGATGATCGTGATGACCACGAATGCAATAAACGATTAGGTACTCACGATGTGCAAGCTATTTATTGTGCTTGTACAACCGATTTGTGCAACAATGCCGAATCGCTCTTAAAATTAAATAGATACTCTCTGTTACGTCCACTGCCCTTAATATTTATTACAGCTTTATTAGCTGTTGTTACGTGTCATTTTGATTTTTTTCAAAATTCCTCATAAATTCTTTCAAAAATTTTAATTTTTTTTGTAGTTTACAAAAATAAAAAAGAAAATATTTATAAATAAATATAAAATACATACATTTAAAAATTAATTAAATAAATAAAAACAAAAACAGAACAACAAAGAACGAAAAACTGCTTAGTAGAAATATAAACGTAGATATACATACATACATATATATATCAAAAAAGAAAATAAGGAAAAATCAAATATCAAACTTCAAAGAAGAACTAAAAAAAAAAACAAATAAAATTTAAAATTAAAAAGTACTTAAACATCAACATTATAATATAAATATTGTTCTTTTAGGTTCTATAATCAAGTGAATATAATTTTTAAATTAAAACTAATTGGTTGTAGAGTTTTTTTTTTATTTTTATTATTTTCTTTGAATTATACTATAACTGACAATAAAAAAAAGAAAGAAAAAATAATAAAAAAAATTACTATTAGTTAAATTGAATAGAAACATATTCTAATAATTGAAGAATATAACAAACCAACCTTCAAAATTTTTTAGGCGACATTGTTATATTATTATTTTGTTTATTTTTTTTTCCCAGAAAAAGTTATAAGGTTTTTGTGTTATTGTTATTTGTATTTTCCAGATATCCCTTCAAACATATTTCCCTATAGCAAAACAAAAATGAATTAAAACAAAAATAAATGTTCAACCCAAAAAAAATAAGAAAAAAAGAACTCAACTCACCAGTCATCGCACTTTGTCCACTTTTTATTATTCGAGAGTACATACAACAAAAATCTAATATATTTATTCTACACACAGAATTAGTTCTTCTTTAATAAAAAAAAAAATAAATAAAAATTAAAAATATAAAAAAATAACATAAAATTAGCAAGAAACAAAATTAAAATCGATATAAAAAGATTTTAGTATAAAAAATAAAACAAAAAAAAATTAAAATTAAAATAACTATTTTGCTAGAATCTTATAGCAAATACAATTTGAATTACATCACGCTCTCATTAATCATATTTTGCCTAGAAAAAATAACTTAAAAAATTAAATTAAAAAAAAATAATAAACTCACGAGAGCGGGACTAAAAAAATAGATAGAGAAGGATTTTTAACTAGAAAATGGCGACACCCTTTTAAAAAAAGCCATCATGACAAAAAAAAATATAAAAAAAAATGATAAATATGAATTAAAACGAAATAAAAAGGAAATATTATTGATTGTGTATATAAGAATTATCACAATTTTCATAAAATAAGGCATGGCTAGTGTGTGACATTGTTACTTGTAAAAGAAAAAAAATATTTTTTTTTATTTAGGCATAATCTCTTTAAATATAAAATTAGGAATATATAAAGATGATTGGAGGATGCAGAGAAGTTGTTATTATAAAATCAAATCTGTTATAGTAAAAAAGTTACAAATAAAAACTTTGGAAAAAAGAAAAACAATAAAATATGTTTTTTTTTTTCAATAAAAATTAAAAATGTGCATTCAGGGTGAAAAATCCCACTTGAATATGAATTTATTGTAGCGGGAGTGGGTTAAAATTTGGTTTTTCAAAAATTCTGACTATAAATATGTATTTAGAAAAATAAAGTGCTACTTACTCTGTTTTTTTTTTTTTTTTTAAACACAGCATTTCAAAGCAGCTTTTGCCTTTGCAATTCTTTTTTCAAGTTCGGTGTTGCAATTCGTCTCCATCAGGAGAGTTGATGCTTCCTACAATCCGTTATGTTTTATTCATATATACGACGGATTAGATTTTCATTCCTGAAATTCAAGTAAAATTGTTTAAACAATTAATAGCTTTCATTTATTAAGTTTACTTTTTCCAAAAAAATAAAAAATCAATTTGACAAACAAATTTCTGATGGCTAAATATTTTAGGTCGGTATATTATTTACATATAAAGTTTGAAGAATCCACACACAAACACACTATATTAGATACAAAATGTCTCCTTAGCTATTTTGTAATCATATAGAATAATTTTTGTTTTGTGATGGAAAATTTTATTTTAATTTATCATAATTTGAATAAATTAAATTGGTCTTAACTATGAAAATCCACACCACTTGGCAACCGGGTAACTGTTCCCACCAATTTTTGTTCTCTTGGCTCCAAAAGTAACACGCCTCAGTAAAACGAAACAAAATACTCTGCCACAAGTTGTTAAAAGTGTTTTCCTTTTATTTTAAAGCTAAACATATTATTTGTATTTAACTTAAAAAAAAAAAATGTACCTAAATTTAAAATTTTAATTGGTTATTGTTATAAATATTACATATTTATATATATTTATATACTGTTGTGAAATAAATGGGTTTGTTAAACTGTAGACCTTAATTTAAAAAAAAATCACCTACACTTTAAATAAATCAAAATTATTTGTTGTTCAAATTTAAAATATAACAGAAATAATACAAAAAAAAAACACATTGTTAATTGTTGTTATCTTAGTAAAATTTTTATTTATATATAAAAAATTAATTGTTAAGCTAAATGAAAAAAAAAATGCCATATCATATCAGGAAGTAAAACAAACAAGCTAAAGTTTAGATGCTTATCGATGGTTAAGTGCACAAAAATGGGTTAAGTTAACCTTTGGTGAACAAAAATGAGTGGAGTACCCTCTCCTCTTCCCCATTTAACTAAAGATACTCAAATTCAATAACAAAAAAAAACATAACTCTCTCTGCCCTATGAAATTACACTCGTTTTGAGCAATTTTGTGCACTAAATAAGGCCATGTTGACGACATTAAATTGGATTCCTAAGTTCAAAAAAGAATTAAAAAAGGTATAATATCATTTTTAAGAAAAGTATTCCAATTAATATACAAAAATAAATTGCATATAAATCTTAAGTAGATATAGCTAGTTGATATAATTTTTTTTTTTGAAAATTTAAGCCTTTTAACACTAAAAATGAATAAATAATTAAGAAGGCACTAAAATGTGTGAGTTAAAGAATGGAAATGCAAAAAATGTGTTGATTTTGCTTTTTTTAGATAAGTTTAGTTTTAGTTAAATTCTCAAAAACTACGTCGCGAAACATGACACACCAGTATAAGAAATTAAAATTAAAATTTAAGTTTGATCTAACTTAATTAAACTATTAATTACTTTTATTGAAATTGGCAAAATTTTCGAAGCCTAGGAGGTTCAATTTGAAGTTTAATGCAATTTTTTTGTTTTTAATGAAGCGTGGAAAATAATAGTTTGGTTAAAGCTCCTATTACGAAATTCTAGAAAAATACCTGTATATGAGACATTTTTCAGCAGCCTTAGAGAAGCTATATTTTGTTATAAAAACAAGCGCTTGAGATATCACAAATTCGATAAGCTTTGTGATAAAGAAATAATTTCCCATAAATTAATTTAATTCAATTAAAAGCTTAATTTAAATTAGACTTAAATTTAGTTTAAACTTAATTTTAACTTAAATTAGATTTTAAACTAAATTCAAACGTTTGTTTAATTTAAGTAAATTTTATTGAAATTTCACGTTTTAGTTCAATGCAATTAAAGTTAAATTTAAATGAATTTTCTCTCCTTTAATTTTATTCTATATTGTTTCTAACAACAGTGCCATGCAATTTAAATTGCATTTAAAAAGACCATAGGTCTAAGAGGCATATTATAATAATTTTTCGAATTTGTGTTTGAATTTTGAAGTTTAAATAAATTAAGATTTAAATTTTATTAAACATTAAAATATTAATTTGTACTTATTTAAAAAAAAATAAATAAAAACAATTTGCTGTAAAGTATATATGTATTTTCAATTTTAAAAAATAGTGTTTTCGTTAAAATTTTAACAACAAAAAATTAAACAAATTAAACATTTAACAACAACGATAATAAAAAATAAATTTATTAATATTCATGATTTAATTGTAGATTTTAAGTAGCTATTTTCAATAAAAAAAATGTATTATTTTTATTTTTTAAATCTGTTGTTATAATTGAATTTTCGTTAAATAAATTCCTTACAATCCTTAATATTAAACTATAACAAAAAAACACAAAACAAAAATAATAAAAGATACAAAATGATTTCAATTTTAATTCAACAACACTCAATTTTTTTTTGTTTCATTTCAATTCCAAAAATATAAGAGATACAAAAATACTATTTTTATACAAATACAAAAAAGAAATAGTAGAGGGTGATGGGCCACGAATTTGTATACTTTTAAATTTCAATTTAAAAAATAAAAAAAACAAAAGGTAAGACATTTTATGATTCTGCCAAATAGGTGATTCCGCACAAAAAATAAACAAAAAATCTGCGTGACCAGAATTGTTGGGTGAGTCGTTCCTTATCCGCCATTTTGAAAAATCCACTTTAACCAATGTCTCGATAACGGCTGTTTCGTACACAAAATTTTTAATATCTGACTTTTCTTTTGGGAATTTCAATTGACTTTAATTTCTGCGAAAATCCTTATTTCCTTGAGTTCGTAATGATTCAACAGGAAGTAGAGAGCTGAAAATCATTTTTTTTTTTATTTTCTGCAATTTTCTAGTAGCCGTAGCCATTAGTAAATGAACTTAGCTGAAAAATATTAATGTCGATTTTTTTTCTAAAAGAATCGATTTTTTTCTGAACAATTCAAATTTTTTTTGTCAAAACAAATCTTGCTAATTTTGTAAGATTCAAGAAATATTTTACATCGATATGCACACACACTTGCAAGATTTGATATTTCTAAAATGTCAATTTGAATGTCGCGGTGTTTTAAGAAAACAAATTTTTTTATGAAAACAAATTGTGTTTTTGGTTGCAACGAATTTTCGGCGAATTTTATAGTAAATATTTGTGCGTTGTTTTTCAATTAATAAAACATAATAATAATTTCCAAATTCAATATTTTCTGGACATTTTACTTCAAAATTGCTGCTGTCAAGTGCCACACACACAATCACAAAAAATCGATTTTTTTTCGTCTTTTCGTATTCCTCTCAACGACAGAAAAAATTCGATTCTTTTTAGAAAAAAATTCGATTCTTTTGTTGAAAGGAATTCGACATAAAACAAACAAAAGAAAGATAGTTAAATTTTCATAAGGAAAACTACAATCCAAAAGTTTCACACGTGCGTCGCGTCAGTGTGAAATACTGCTTTTAGACGACTGCAATTTTTAATGAAAAAGAATATTTCTCCACACTCTTTACTCTGCAATTTTTCAACCGTAGCAACATTGGGTCTGTTCGCTTACCTGCCCGAAATTTCCAGATTCTACCAATTTTATTTTTTTTAAATGAGCTTTCACAGTCTTTCGGGCTAAAATTGGTAGAAATGGTTAGGTTTGAGAAGTAAACGAACAAGGTTTTTATTTACACCGGCCATCACATACGTCCCCGCCAACGTGCTTAAAAATCGCAGGGGGTAATTGCTTCGTCAAAAGCCGTCAAAAAAGCGAAAAAAAGGTAGCTTTGTTGGAGAAAAAACAAACAAAAAAAACAAACTTTTTTGAAAGAGGGGCTATTGTGATTTGTGGTTGTGTTTGTAATAATATTTGTTTGCAGTGCATTGTTTTCTCTCCATAGGCGTTTTTATTTTTTAGCCCCGAGCGGGGCACAGCGGGCTTTGAGCGAATAGAGCTCACTCCGAACAGAGCGTGACCTGAGCGCACCGATCTATTTAAGAAACTGAATTGAGCACTGAACTCTCATATCTGTCAAATAACATGAAAATTGTATGAAGTTAGCCGCGCTCAGCTTTGTGCTCGATGTGCTCGGTCATTTTTTTCCGAGCTCATCGAGCGAGCCCCGGTCGAGCTCTGAGCTAAAAAAGAAATGCAAGTTAAGAGCTCGGAGCGCTCCGAGTTAACAAGTAACATAGTTTTCTTTTTGACAGCTCAGTGCCACGCTCGGGGCTAAAAAAGAAAAACACCTCATGTAGAACTTTCAAATAATAAAGAGAAAAGACAAATTTATTTTCTGGAAAAGCTCAAAGTCGTCTAAATATTTTGTGAGTTTGGTAACGTGAAATTTCTTGCGAATTTGAAAATTTCACAATTTGCTGTCAAAAGCCATAGGAAAAAAACTCAGTTTTTAGGAAATTTGTTGAAAAAATAGTTACCAAACAGGCAATAATTGTCTCATTACTCATTCATTAAACTTTTTTGGTAACATTTTTTCAACAAATTTCCCAATAACTAAGTTTTTTTTCAATGGGCTTTGACAGCAAATAGTGAAATATTGTGCAAATTTGTGCAAATTCGTAAGTAATTTCATGTTACCAAACAGACCAATTATTTTGCAGTAATTGTTTGTTAAGCTAAGTACAGACGATTGTCAGATCTTACAATATTGTCAGAACTGTCAATGATCTGACAATAGCTAACAATTAGCTGACAATTGACATATTTCTTACAATGAAAATGAAAATGATTTCTTCCCAACTTGATTGTCAGCTATTTTGTATCTCTCTTAACCAACTCATTTCGAACAATGAAGAAATTGTCAGCAATTGTAAGATGTTTTCAATGAAAACATTTGACAATGACCAATGAGTCTGACAATGTCCTAATCGATTGACAATGATAAAAATTGTGTGTTCAGACGATTGAAAGATACCTGACACTTTTTTGTCAGATTCTGGTCTGACAATGACATTTCTGACAATATTGTAAGACAAAATTGTGTGTTCAGACGATTGTAAGACATTTGGAACAGTTTTTTCACTGACAGATCTGACAATATTGTAAGATCTGACAATCGTCTGTACTTAGCTTTAGTATATATATGTTTTCCATATTTGGCTAATTTAACATTTTTTTCGGCGTTATTTCCAAACGTATATACCTATAAATATAAAACATATCGAACAAGGAAAAAGAACTATGTATAAATGATGCGCGAACATTTTACAACAAAATATAATTTTTTATTGTTTTTTATGGTGGGAATTATTTCTAAACTAATTTAGGCGTTTATTTTTGTACGGGCATTTTATTTCCTAACGTCAATTCTGTTTCTTCGCAGAATCCTTACACGAAATTTGACCTACGCACAATCCTCCCTGAACCACTCTATTGCGACTAAAAAAATCCAATACTTTCTTTCATATATATTTTAGTCAGTTAATATCATAATTATATCTTACTTCAAATTATCGATGGCAGATAATACGTCGAATACAGCACAAATTAAAATTTCATCGGGATGTAAGTATGTCCTGTAAGGCAATCATCGCTCACTGTACACATAAATAAGGTAATATATTTTGCATTTTTCATATTATTCACTCGATACATACAGATTAAAACTTTAATCCAGATGTAAAGTATACAAATTCAATGTAAATACATCCGGATTTAAGTGAATAATATAGGCGTTAGAAATCTCAAAGATCGATTGCTGAGGAGAGTTTAAGAATCTCAGGAAAGAATTTATAAAAACAATATATTTACAAGTGATTTATCTCGGCGTATGGTCTCTTTTGAAAAATGTTGAGACATGAACGAAAATAAAAACTGACTATACAGTAAAGGAAATATCATTTGCGTTTTCATTTTTGTTCAGTTCTGCGCATCTGTCAAAATTGAAGAAAATGGTGGATATAAAGTGCCCCCACTTGTCAGATATCAATATGCCTTGTTTGCTAACCCTTTTTCTGTTTCAAAAAATTTCCTAAAACCGAGTTTTTATAAAAATTGTTGCAAATTTCCAAAAAATTTCACGTTACCAAACAGACCTAAAATTTTGTTGCTGCAGTTTTTGTATATGCGAGCACTCGAACAGTCATTTTCAGTTTCTGACATTTTCAATTTCGGCAACCTACACAATATAATTACCTAGGGTTTTTGTACTATATGATCACTCACCGCATAAAAATATACAGACTTTGCCAAAGTGCTGAAGGAGGGGTATTTATAGGTTTAAAAATTAATCCTGATAAAAAAATTTTGATTTTTGTTTTATAGAAACAAAAAAAAATAGTGCATATACCTACCTAAATGGTTTGCCTTAATTTTTTTTCTAAGTTTTTTAAAGGAACTCAATAACAAATCCAAAACTGATAAAAATATAGAACACTCAAAAATAATACACACAAATAAAAAAAAAAACAAATATCGGAGTTGTGCTATATACATTTATATACATAAATATTTGTATATGTATATATATAATATATATCATTATATATATAGCAAATATGTTATAAAAAAATGTTAAATTTGAAATTAAATTAACACATAATATACACGCTAGCAATATACTAATTGAATTATTTAAAAAAGTACATAAATAGGTATATATATATACGTTAGTTTAGGTTAAATCATGGTTAAATACAAAAACAAAACAGCTTACATTTATGTATATAATTTATAAATTTAAGAAAAAAAATAGATTGACAGATTTATTCATATTTATGTGTATATATAAACTAAATAACAATTAAATAAAAAAACAACCATTGAGCTTCTTTAAATTTTACCGAAAAACAAAACATATATAGTTAAATTATTACAAAAAAAAAATCAATTTTAACAACAAGAACAAAATAAGATTTTGATCGAAAACTATAGTTATAAAAACCTAAATGAAAGAAATACAAATCTCCATAAAAACAATTAAAAACAAAAATAAATTAAATTATTTTTCGAGCTCACATTTAAATCGAATAACAAAAATATTCTAAAGTATATGAAAAAATACATCAAAGTTGCTATATGTAAATTAAAATAATTTAAATAATAATAAATGATGTAAAACTTAAAATTAATAAAAATAACAAAATAAAACAAAAATATACATACGTTTCTCAATATTCATCTCTATTGCAGAGCCTGTATTGCATAAGTGGAAATCCGTCATGGAAATAAATAACAGAGAATTAATAATAATTAGGTATAAGCGGAATTCCACCATATGGAACCGAAAAAAAAGAGGATTAAAAAAAATCGTAAAGGAATATTGAGAAAAAAATGATTTTGGAAAAATCAAATATAAATTTGTTTTATCAACAAAAATAGTCACAAGATCAAAAAATATGAAAGATCATCAGCTTAAGCAAAAATTTACATTTTGACAAAACGAATTTCAATCTTATAGAGCTGAACTCTGCCATGGATACAAAAACCATTGCTTTAATTACGAACCTATTGGTAAATTTAAAACAAATTTTTTTCACGAAAAATAACTACCTAGGTACGTGAAAAATTTAAAAAAACTAAATTGAATTTTTTTTTTAAATTCATTTATATCTAATAAAACTCTTGAACCCTTATAAATAAAAACTAAGAACTAAAAGTTTATCAAAAATTAATTTACGAATTAAAATATTTTTTTTATTAATAACCTGCTATACTCTGTTCAATTTATATTTGCAGTACAGGGAAGATAGGATATTTGTCTTTCAGTCTGACCATTATGGAATTCAATAAGCTATCTTCATTTTAAAGCTCTTACAGGATTGGAGTAGTGAGCACAGCGTTGCCGATGTGGCACGATCGTGCCATTTTCTCGTGCCACGGTGGCACGAAAAGTTTCAATATGGCACGATTTTTTTCATTATTTTACCTAAATTTAAACTCATACAGCCAAGTTAATAAACGTGGAAAAGCGAAGGGTTTGGTATTATTCCGTGGACTAAGTGCAAAATGTTATGAATAAAAGAACATTTTTAAAAAGTGACGTGTACTAAGTTAAACCACCGGAGAAGGTGGTTTAGCGAAGGAATAAGAACCAGATGTGTCAAATTTATTCAAAAATAAAAAAATACCTAAGTAAAGATTGCTAATTTAACTTTGAATAAAATTAATAATGTCTGCGAGATTTATCGAGTTTTTAAACTTTTGATTCTAATTATTGGACAATCAACCACCATAAAAAGAAAACTATACAAAAATAAATGTATATGATCTAATGGAAGTGCTAAGTGAAGTGGATTTCAGGAAGAAATATATGTAGATTTTCCAAGGAAAATATGAGGAAACTCATTGCGGTTGTTTACGATGACCTAAATGGGGACCCAAGAGGTGGACATATTTCTGCCGGTTTTCAAGTTATGGCTTCCATCAGATACATTCCATTTAAATAAATAAAAACAAAACTTATTATGAACTTGCCAAAAACTCCTGTTTCTGGAAAATACCTACACGAATAGAGGAAGAGATTTTTTGTTTGTAATAGTATTGAATTAAAATTTATTTTTAAAGAACACCTTGAGTTTTTTTCATATGGCACGAAAATGTCACAAATGTCACGTTTTTTCAAAGAGTGTGGCACGAAAATTTTTTTTTGGCGGCAACGCTAAGTGAGCATTTATTGCCGTAAATCTCACAAAAATATCGATAGAGTTACCAACTATTTATTAATAAACGCACATTTTATAATCAAAAACAATGATGACCTAAATAAATTGAATCTATCTTTTTCCACACCTCTCTGAAAGACAATAACCAACAATTTGTATAACTGCATTTTAATTTTTTACTGTTTTTCCATACATAAAAGGAAAACCTAAAAGATGAACACAGAAAAACACCATGCGTCAACACTTTTTTCTCTAAAGTAGAAATATTTCTAAAAATGCCTAAATCCTGAAAGTTACATAGCAAAAACCAAAGAATATGCCATATGAATTTCCATCAACTGTATGTGAGCTCAAAGAAAATTGCACAAACAATTCAGTGACTCTGTTTCATATTTCTTAAGTTAAGGTTCCGTGCAAGCAGCAGCAGGCACCAGTGTTTCTGAAAAAGCTCTCCCATAAGGCCTGTACTGCAAATATAAATTGAACAGAATTATAATTGATGTTAAGTTGCAAATTTTAACGAAAATCTGCTACATTCAAAAAGAACACTCTGCTGTCGCCAAAGAGTATTATTTCTACACACATACACTTGCTCACAAGAAATGAACTTTTGCAAATACTTTTCACATTTCAGCTTATGTTGGCGAAAATATCTCTTATTTTTAATTTAATTACATGAAATAACTTTTTGTTTGTTTAAGCCTAGTAAGCAGATCGTGCTAAAATCTAGCTCCCACTTTTCTCTCCAAACATCAGCTAAAGCCATTGCTAAATTTTGACATAGAGCGTGCGTGGAGAATATGTAAAAAAACAGCGAAGAAATTGTGTTCAACCATTTCAACGATTTTTTTTGTTATTGCAACTGAATTTTATATCAATTAAAATGGATTCTTTTCTTTAGCTGAAATAAATCGTTTTTTCCCAAATACTCACCCATTTCAATTTTTATTTTAACAAAACAATTCATACAAAATTCAAGAATTACAGAATCTGTTAAAATTTAGCTCGAGAATTAATGTGCCGAATAATTATTTCATGTGGTAAATTTTGAGAGATAAGTAATGTACAGTAAAAAAAAACAAACAGTTGATATTTTAGCTGGAGCTGTGTACCTCTCGGCTTGCTTTACTTAATTTTTGCTGAGCTACATTTTGCAGAGAATTTTGTATGGAAGCTAAAATTTAGTGCGATCTGCGTGTAGGGTATAATTTTACATTTGTACTTCACTGATTAAAAATAATTTATGTTTGATTTGTGATTATATGAAAATTTGAGAATTTGTAAAGTTGTTTATATTAATATAGGGGTGATAGATGCAATTTACCTACAATTCAAAATCAAAGAGAAATCAAGAAATAAACCATTATGAGCCAGAAGTGAGCCATTTTTGTTATTATGAAAACTGAATATATAAATTTTCAATACGAAATACTGATTACTTTTTATCACACATGTGATTGACGAGTTTCCCGACAAACAAAAAATATCACACGATTTACTGGCTAAACACAAAGCCCTGCTGCAACTGGAATCGGAGCCGCAGCTGCAACTGCTTTCAAAAAATGTCGTACGTCGTTGTTTTTATCTGCCTATTACTACTGCACAGCTTTTTGTATATTTTAAAGAAACAAAAAACAGCCTCGAGTTTATTGTTCACTTTTTTTATTTCCAATATTTTTCTTTTAATTAACAATTTTTTTTCCCAACACAAATAAGTAGGTACTAAAAACTTCAATATTTTTTGCAGCTCTTTCTTCATATAAATTAAGACGTCAAAAGTGCTCCGACTGCAGCTCCGTCTGCAGTTGCGTTCCATTCTGCTCGTAGCATTGATTTTGTGTGTATTTAATATTTTGACAGATGTTCCAGGTCCGACTCTGGCTGCAGCTCCGTCGTATTGTGATCAGCCAGTTACATTATGTGGACAAAAATTGGAAAATTTAATAAATTTTTACTGTACCTACATATGAATTAACTATACGGAAAATCTAAGATGAACATTTCCTTTCAAACCACAGCAACCATGAATACCGGAATGCCGTCAACCGTCGCTAATAATAAGAAATCCCGTGGTTAAATTGAAGGTTACACATGAATGAATTTAAAATAATCTGAATATGAACAAAGACACTGAATTATTATTAAGATGTGAATCCTAGCAGCCATTTTAATTTGCCTACTACAAGCTGAACTATCAGAATACAGATAAGAAATGAGAAAGTAATTTTTAAGTATATTACTTCTTATTATATTTTATTCTTAGCGACCATGTTACATAATTACATTCTATAATCGAACAAAATCAAAAGAAATATTTTCCTAGTTTAAATTAAAATTCGCAAATATTCATTAAAACATTAAACAAATCATAGCTACTAAAACCATCAAAATGGTTGAGTAAGTACTCTTTGTACTACCTTCATTAATTGTATATTTTCTTATTTCCTTTTCTTAGTTTTCTATATCCTTTTACATATATTGTATATTTTTCCTGTATTACGACCTTGCAGTCGAAAAGAAATCATAAACCAGCTCATCGAGCAAGAGCTTTCCAAATAAAAATCTCTTTATCCTGTAACTAGAGCCATGTTGGCAATTCCATTAACAATCATAAGTGAGAGCCATACATTTAGCCTCCTAGTCCTATATAAAATGTCAAATTTTCAATAACCGAACCAAAAAAAAAAAAATACTTTCGTATTTTCAATAGATATCTATGTAACTATTTTTTTTAAGTCTCAATAAATGAATTTCTTAATCTGAATGAGAAAGTATGTGTAAAAACCTTACGCATACGCCTTATTATATTGTTGTTGGATTTCACATCTATTCATAGGACCAAAATGAAATTACAAATAAATGGTTTTGAAGGGACAAATGTACGACAGATTCGTGTTATTATATCCTTATAGTTTAATATATTTGAATATAACTGAATCACAACATCTTATGAATAGCATTCCATTCTACCCAAGGATTGAAACTGCGATAGGATTTAAAAAACAAAATTTGGACAAACAGACTCAATATCAAAAAAAAGTTAAGAAAACATTAAATTCTTAAAAAATACATAAAATTAATGTCAATATAATAATTTATAAATTACAAAATAATTTGCCTGCACATTCGGTCATACAAAGTTGCTTCAAAAAATCTATATAATTATTATGTTAATAAAAAAAATCTACTAAAAATTATAAAGACTAAACACCTTTTGAATTAAAATAATACATTTAAAAGAACAAAAAACACAAATGTAAACTTTCTTCAAAAAAGTTAAATTTGAATTGTTGAATTAAAATTTAAACATTTAAGGATTGTATTTTTCTAAACAAAA
This sequence comes from Epistrophe grossulariae, assembly GCA_929447395.1. Taxonomy (NCBI): domain Eukaryota; kingdom Metazoa; phylum Arthropoda; class Insecta; order Diptera; family Syrphidae; genus Epistrophe; species Epistrophe grossulariae. The sequence continues at coordinate 8,666,800 of OV839570.1, forward strand.
AAAAGTAATGAAGAAGCAAAATCATGTAGAAAATAAAATAAAAAACAAACCATCATACTCGTGTGTATCTCTACTATCACTCTTTGTCCTCATTTTTTAAATAGAAAACAAAATAATAAAAAAACATTATTAAATTTAAAATACTAAAAACAAAACACACGAATTATATTTTCATATTCTCTCGTATTTTTGCACCCTTTATTTTATATTTATTTGCTAACTTACATTTAACTGTTAACCTTTCACACGACAAAACAAAAAAAAACTTCAAAATTTAGTTTTTAAATAAAATCAACAGATTTTTCTGCCTTTCTTTAAATTAAATTTAAAATTATAATTAAGAAAGATTATATTCAAGAAAAAAAAATGATATCTAGTGCCTATTCAAATTTAAATTATATTGAAAGAAAATATAGTAAAAATATAAAAAAAAAATATAAACAAAACGCTGGGGATTATAATGAAGGTATATTTACTTGAAATGGCTTCTAAATAAAATTATACAAAATAATAAAAAATAACACACACACACATATAGAAAACTTCATTGAAAAAAATAAATAAATGAATGGCAGTATTGAAAGAAATTTTAAATAAAAATTGACTTCTTTTAATTAAAAAAAATATATTAAAAATGATTGTCAATAAAAATCAACTTAGGAAACAAAATACAAAACAAAAAAATATGTCTAATAAATCTATGTAACAAAACACAGATTTTAAAGTTGTTAGAAAATTATAATAAAAAATAAAACAAAAATTAAAAATTAAATAGTGTGGTGGGATTGCTTAAAATGCATTTGCCGAAAAAATATAACACCAGGAGAATAAAAAGTCATCAGTATAATAAAAAAATAAAATAACAAAAAATATAAAAATAAATTTGCAAGTTTTATTTTAAGTAAAAATTAAAAAAAAAAAAAAAAAAAAAAAAAAAAAAAAAAAGAAAAGAAAAGAGAAAACAAAATTATTCATATATAATTTGAAAAATAAAAATAAAAAAAAATAGCATTTTTGTCATAGTTTACTTAACACAGAAAAACAGATGAGAATCTAATAAAATTGAAAAAAAAAACTTAATTAAGAATTGTGTTTTATTTAAAAATAATCCGCAAACGCCGCGCCAATTAGGTTGCTTTGGAACCAACAAATAATAGTCTTACATTGTATTTTTGGTTACTGTGTTTATTGAAATTATTGGGATTGCTATAAATATTTACCTAGTTAATTGCACACTTCATTGAATAGCCATTGCAATTAGCCTTGTAAGACTATCTATTAGATCTATATGAAGAGCATATTCTGATTTCTTGGAAATGACTTTTACCATTTAATTGGTTTTGGTTATTTTTGAAACTGATATAAATAAAAGCTTTATTCGCTTCAAAAGAAAAGCATTACTATTGTTTTGCTTTAGTTAATCAAATAAGTGGTCAAGCTTTAAAACTAATGAAATTTGGTTAAATTAGTGTTTTACTCTAACAAATGGTTCAGGGTTTTTTGGAAATCCTGGTATATAAACTAAGTCAAAATACTGTTTCAGACAAACTAATAAAAGATTTAGCCATTTGATAAAATTTCCATCAAATTATGAAGAACAACTGGATGCAAAAGATGAATGGTTTAGCAAATACAGCTTTTCCACATATACAGAGGAACTTGGAATGCACTCATGTTGAAAAATTGAAACCGGAAGAATACATTAATTGGAAAGGATATCCGCCCAACAATACCCAAGCAACTTCTGATCTAATTGAATACGTATTTTCTTTTAAAAATTGTGTTCATTAGCAAGAAATAGTACAAGAAAACAGTATTTAATTGAATTTCCGGTGAATTCTTAGTATTTACTTGGATGAATTTAGTATCTACTGATAGTATTTGCCAGCAAGTATGAAATTAATTTTATGCAGTAAATTTACTTTAATTCTAACCTTAGACTAAAAGTTATAGTTTTTACTTTAACCTTATACTTCCAGTAATTCTTCCGTTTTATGCATATCACCCAATATCTCTTGTTGGGTTTCAGAAACTTTAAAAGAAAGAAAGAATTTTTCAGAAATGGAAAGGGCTGTTCATTCATCACCTCATTCGAGACTTGGTATGGTAAATGTTATAAATTCTGATCAGTCTCAGAACCAACAAAGACCGAATAAGTAGCGAAAAGTCATAATCTAAACAGGGACTAAGTTTCTCTTCAAGTCTCATCCACAAAGCTTCAAACTTCAGTGATGTAGGTATAAGTTTACCTATCTAACAAAGAGTTTTAAACGATAAAGAAATACAAACAAAAATACCAAAAGTATCTCCTGTGGCGAGAATGTGGCAAGCGTGCAGGCAGGCGATATGGTTTAAGTTAACAAAATCGAAACAAAATATATCTAATTCCATGCAGTCTTGTACATTATAGTATTATGTACATCTACATACCTGTATTTAGCAGAAAAAATGGATCGATCGAGCAGAAGTTGTGATAAAACGTAGATTGATAATGATGCGGGTTAGGTACAGGTATACCCATAATACTATTACTAGTTTCTAGTGATTTCTTCCTAAAAAAAAATGTGTGCTTTTCCTGCTCAGCTTATGACTTTTGTGATGCTCCAGCTGAGAGCCATCACTGAAGACTAACCTGCATTGCAAATACACTAGAGATCTCTATAGAGAAGCTGCTCTTAGCAGGCTATACTGCAGTGCTTTGCCCGGCTGTAAGTTGTTTGGTTAGCTATACTTCGCTACATTATACGACGGATGTTACCTACCCTCTTTCTTGAGGTTTTTCGTTTCATTTAATTTTTTTGCAACTAAATTTCGTGTAGGTATTGTCTTTCGCAAAAAAATAGAAAATACAGTTTTTTTTGAGAAGTTCATAAAATTTAAGTGCAAGTGAAATAAGATTCAAATGTTTAAATATAAAAAAAAACTACTTTCCGATAGAACAATAACTTATAAATTCCTACAAGTAAAACAAGTCGATTATAATAAATGTGGTTTAAGTTTATTTTTATTTAATTCTTCACAGCATAATTGATATGAGATGAAAGGGAGATGGAAAACAAAAAAGAAGTCCGGGGAGGGCCAGGAGCAGGGGGGGAGGGGGCGGGGGTAAAAAATTAATATAAACAAAAAGAGGACGCTTATATTTGAGAGTGTTGTTTTTGTAGGTCATGATAATAACAACAACAACAACAACAACAACAATGGCCAACAATTCACTTTACGTGAAAATTACAACTCTTAAGCTTGACAAGCTTTACAATTTATTCTCTTCCATCAAAAACCACCACCTTGAGAGCGGCGATCGGCTGCTGGAGCTGGTTGATGGGTTAGATATAAGGTGCGAGAGTACCTACATAAAAATAGAATTTCAAGAATTGCAAAAAAATAAATAAATAAAATTTATAAAAAAAAAAACTGGAAGTTGTACCAATATAATTTATAATTGTAAATTTGCCAACAGGTGTTATATCGTCAAAGCACGATTCTCGCGCATATAGCTATTCGTCGTTGTTGTCGATGTTGTTGGGGGGCTCAGTGGCGCAAATACAAATACATATTAGATATATTTTTTTTTTTTATTTTTGTGTAGATTTAGTATTTGACCGACCCAACGAGTACCCAGATGATCTTGTTGTGAGGTTAGTTTATAAGAGTTTTGTGAATGTGCAACAGAAAGAAACTTGTTTTGTCTTTTTTTTTAAATAGACGAATTATTTTGAACTCTGCTATAAATCCTAGGCTTTTAAGAAAATCCACAAATTTTCTATTGTTTTTTTTTTTTTTTTGTTAACTTGAAACATTTTATTTGGAATTGTTCACGAGATGAATAATGCGGCAACTGCGACGACGACGGCAGCAGTTTTGGGATTGACGTTTGTGCAGTTATTGTTGATAGCTCAAGCCTATCGCGAGCATAAGGTAAGGGCCCTTGAACTTGATGCTTTCAAATATGTATGTCTGATTCTAATATAAAATGTTTGTAGGTTCATAACATTGTCTTATATCCGGATAAACATTCTTGGTGCAAGACGACAACAATTAAACAAGTCATAAGTTATCCGGGATGTACATCGATTGAGATTGATAATAATGTTTGTGTTGGGGCATGTTTCAGTTATTCGATACCACATACTGAGCCGTCAGATCCAGGAGAGGTAAACATTTGAGTACTATTTACATAATATATAAAAAAAAAACACTCACATAGTAATCGTGTTGTGATACGTCCTATATTTCACAAAAAGTGACAGTTAACCTGACAATTATTCTCAAATTTCTGCTACTTGAATAGTTTGATATTTTTTTTTAAATTGTGGGAAAATCGATCATATTAATGTCCTAAGTTTTCGGGTTATACAAATAATTAATCATTTCAATGAACTATCAAGAATTTTATAACATTTTTGAAGGACAATTTACCATGAGGCAAAAAAAAAAAATAGAATTTAAAAATTGTGTTCAGTTTTTGTTTGACAAAGACCCTGTTAAGATTGTGACTGCCCACTACGTAGTGACGGAAGTTTGTAGGTGATATCGGTGAGGTGGAAAGGGAGGCGACAGTCAGGAAGGAACTAGTCATGTTTCATATCCGAAATGTTCCATTTAATACCACTTTTTCATTTTTACCTTGTTTGTTGAAGGGTAAGGTATAGATGAGAATAAAAAATTAAAAATGTGTAATTGGTCAAGGGTAGAAGCAAAAAATGCTTATTGAATTAGTGAATTGATAACAGCAAAGATGCTGAAACAGATTCAATTGTCAAACTTGCAATCTCTTCTTTTTAACATTATCTAGCGGATTTTAAATGAAAATTATTCTTATGACCAAAAATAACAAATGTTTAAAAACCGGTATTGAAAATCTCATTTTTCTCAAAAACGACTCCTATGATTTTAATAGAAATTTCTGTGTGAGCTCATATCTGTACGATCTACCATATTACTGGAAAAAAATTATCTATCGTTTAAAAATAGTATCTCTCATAAGAGGGGTTCGCATTATCAAATATGCTTGACAAGCATGGTTTGATTGACTCGAATTTGAAAATGTGAACGCTCCATCAAACGGCTTGTCAAGCATGTTTGATGGATATCAAAATATTTTGATGTTTTGCTTGCTTGACAAACATATTTGAGAATATGAACGCATTCTTGTCAAACCAGGAGGAAATGGTATATAATGGCATACCAAATTTTTCAAAAAAATAAATTATTGATTTAAAAAAAAAAAATTTTAAAATTATTTATTGAAAATTCCATATTTCGGAAATGGGCAGATGATATTTTTTTAATTGGTTTTTTTAACTCCGCATTACTAAAGGCTAAAAAAATATTTCGGCTTGATTGAATTTTATTAATACTAACGTTTGAAGGTTGTTTGTGTTTAAAATTAAGATTTTAATATTGTTTCGGCTTGTTTCAAAAACAAAATACGAACTCAAGATTGCGTCGAACTTAATTTAGGAAGGCAATCTTTTTTACGCTTTTTTTTTGGGGGGGTTTTCATACCTATTTTTGAAACCTTCTGAAAATTTGCGCAAATTCGCAAGAAATTTCACGTTATTGAACAGACCTTTTTTATAATTTATGTAGCAGAAATTATGATATGTTTTAAATGAAGGGGGGGGGGCTTTTTCTCTCCTTCTATGGGTTCTATCGCTTATGCTTATTTTAGTAATTAATCTATGTAGATATTTAAACAATATAAAATTTCGTTCGTGGTAATCCCATATTTTGACATCGGAAATCTCGAGTCATCGAAATCACAATTTTTCTTAAAATTACATATTAAATGATATGTTAAAAACAGTTGCGAATTCTTAAATTCCTGATTTAGTACTAAAGTTCGAAATTATCAGAATTTCGAAATAGAATTTCGAAGACACTAAATTATTCTCTTTTTTTATTTAATCAAAAACTAAAAGGTAATCGTTCCATATTGTGATAGCTGTCAGCCGTCGGAAACAACATGGCATCAGGTACAAATACTTTGCAATAAACCAAAAAAAAATAAAAGCATTAATATAAAAATACAATTTCCCAACAAAAACCATAGATAACATTGCAGTGCAACAAAAACGACGCTGATACTCCGTCACAGCTAATTAAACATGTTCAGATAATACACAATTGCTCGTGTACTTCGTGTGAAAAAGATAGTTTGGGTTTGGCCAAATTTCCTGAAAACAATGAAGATTTATATTTGCAACAAAGTGCCGACGCCGAATTACTCGATGCTTTGCAATCACGTCGCAACGAATCGAATTCGAATCATTTGGAAAATGATCGTTCGAAGAAGATGCATTCGTTACTGAATCATAAGCTGATAACTTTGCTGCGGAATATTCAGGCAAATAATTCCGAGCAAGATAAGGAGCAGTTATTTGATTTGTTCAATGTAATGCAGGAACCGATGAAACACAAGGTGAAGGCTAAGAATATCATTGATTTTATTGAGACATTGCAGAGCAATAAGACCGATTTGGACACAACTAGGCTTACTGAGATTCTTCTCAAATACGAATATCCTAAGCATTATAAGATGGAAATTCCTGCTATAGCTGATATGAGCGATGGCGTTGATGCTAGAGAAACTTCTGTTCCGGAATCTTCGAGCTCACCTGTGGTTATAGATGTTGCGTCAGGATTGGGTGAAGAAAATTCAGCACAAAAACAACGTATTCCTCTTGCTTTGTGGATACAAAACCCTGCATCTAGCGAGGTTACCATTCCAGGCGAAGAAAAGGAACACTCTAATAACCACGACGATGACAACTCCGATGAAGAAGTTGAAAAACCTGTAGGCCCCGATGAGCACCATGAAGAAAAATTACTCCCTCCTGAAATATCCTCCACAGAAAAGGACTCAGCTGCTGCTTCTGCAATAAGCAAAGATGAACACAATGAACAAGAGAAAGGTTCTTCTTCTTCGAAAGAGCAAGAGCAATCATCAGAACCAGACGCTCATCATCACTTGCATCATGCATCACATTTGCACTTGCATCAACATCATGTGAACGATAATATTGTCTCATCGCATGGACATCTCGCTCGTGGGCCACATGGAGCTCTAGTCATTGAACCCGATAGAATTCACGAAGAGAAATTAGATGTTAATGCCCATGAACTAAAACCCAATCATGCTGGCACTTTGCTAAGCTATCACAGTCATTCGGGTGAAGGTAATGCACATTAAGCATACAATTTTGGGCGTGTGTTATGTTTTTATTTTTTTTTTATTTTATTAAAATTAGTTAGAGGTGAATTTTTGAGGGGAACTTGCAATTTTTATTTTAACTTTTAAAAATGTAATAACGGCACCCATTTCTGGTTAAAAATTAAGTTACATTATAATAACTTCCTTCCTAAATGACAAATATTTTTTGTATATAAAAAAAAAAAATCTCAAAATTTCGGTTGCCTTTTTTCATAAATTTTGTAATTTTCAGTAGATATATATTATTTTGTAATCCCAGCAGTAATTAGATACTTTAAACTGTGTGTCAATTGCGTTTCGACGTAAGTATCAATATATCCCTCTCACTAGGAGAAAATGTATCCTTTTAGACGCAATTGGCAGTCACCATTTTTAACATCTCATTTCTGTGCTTATAGAATCCTAACTCCGTTTATTCCAATAAAATTCTGTTTATTGAAAACAAAAACCCTATATAACGATAGTATGCATTCATCGTTGTACGAAACTAATGGTGTTTTTGACTTGTCATTCAGACATCTTGTATAAACTCCTCGCACAATGACATTTTTCTTCTAAAAATATTAGAAAATTCTTCTTGATTTGATTGCAGAATCGGTGGCAGAAGACTTCTGGATCACCAATCGAAAACACCCTAGTTACAATTCGTTCGATATCCTCATAACAGATATTTGCTGCGTTTCGTGAAATTTTCGTTCACTATTGCTTTCGTAAGTAAAAAATGCATATAGCTTATGCTCACTTAAGCTATCTAATGTGAAATGTCATAGCTATACAAGAAGTAGCTTTCCATATTGTCAAAAGGAGAAGTCACCATAATCAACTAAGTGAAAGAAATCATCTACCTCCTTTTTTGCTATTCCTATTTCACCAAATATCAGTATCAGTCAAGTGAGCTGTGCTCATGAGCGCTACTCATTTACAAAAGCAAAGATGAACGCATTATATGATTAACGTGTATTCACTTTGCTTTGTTCGACTATTTAAATGCCCCTACGACAAAAATAATTCAACCATTCATTTTCACACAGAAACCAATATTATTGTCAAATTGAAAGCAAAAATTGATAAAATAGTGTTTTTCACAGTTCCAAATAATAAAAAATATACCTTCTAAAAAAATATATCCTATGTCTTTACAGTACTTACACTTTTGTTATTAAAAAAAATTCATATTTAACATAATACGTATAAATTTATAGTTCTAAAATCTGCATACAGATGACATTGATTAGATATATTTTTTTTAAGTGAACTTGGGGAGAATGTGCACTCTTATGGCCAGTTGTACAATAGTGGTTCAGCTTCGGTTCAAGATTTTAACTCACCGATTTTGGCGGATTAACTAACGTTCAACGCTGGTTCAAGTATGGACCGTAAACCACTGTTAAGTCTCAATTAATCCGCCGAAATCGGTGGATAAAAAATGCTGAACCACAGTTTAAATATTTGTACAACCGAACCTCAGAATAAAAAAATTATATAAAAATTATATATTGAGTTTTACACTGCTTTAAAATTTTTTCTAACAATTGATTTTTTTTTTATTTTAAATAAAATTAATATATATTAATTATAAATTTAAATATACGTATTATTTATAATATTAAAATGTTATAATATATTTAAGTGGTTTTTTTTGTTTATTTTATTCTCAATCTGTATTGTATGGATATGTATCTAGTTAATAACTTAATAAACGAAATTTAAACAAATACCTACAAGATAACATGAATTTAAATATTTTTGTACTTACATCAAAATAAACTGTTTTTATCGACATTCAGACAACAAAAAAAAAGAAGGGAGCGAGTCTTTGAGACTTATCGAGTCGAGGAATAAGAACAAGTAGTGCAGGTAAAAATGAAATAGGCCGCTTTGCAAATCTTTAAAAACCTAAATTACTTCGTTTACACGAAGTCATATTATAATGAACTTTATCATAATTTGAAAACAGTATGCCTATTTACGGTGTCACATTGGACTGCCTTCGCCGATTTTTGTTGACGTCTTTTTATCACTTCCACTTCATGGCAAGAAAGAGATGCCATTCTTGGCCACCTTTTTCTCGCCATGAAGTGGGAGGAGAAAGTCCAAAGTGAACACCGTCTTTGGAAACTTTTTTTTTGCAACAAATTCAACAAAACATCAAAATTTAAAAATTTGTGTAAGTTCACAAGAAATATAATGGATAAGTTAACGGCGAAATTCCAATCCCCATCTAACTCGATCACCCTCCATGTAAACGTAGGAAGTGAAAAACCTGGGTCCAATATCCAACACAAATCAAGTCATATTTACACTACTTTTCACTGGATCCGAAAGAAGGTAATTTCATACTTATACAAAAAGTGTTTTCATTGCAAATTTGCTAATTGCGTTTGACAGCTTATTTCATTATAAATTTGATTTGGCAGTTAATTGCTTGTTTTTGTTGTGTTCTCAAGGGCCGCTTTCAGGTTGCACCATATGGATAGCCTATATCTAATGTCGAATTCCTTTCAAAAACAGAATCGAATATTATGCCTGTTTGGTATCTTTTTTTTTCAATAAATATCCCAAAAACTGAGTTTTTTTTCTATGGGTTTTGACAGCAATTTGTGAAATTTTGTGAAAATTTGTGCAAATTCTCAAGAAATTTCATGTTACCAAACAGACCAATTATTCCAAAAGAATAGAATTTTTTCTGTCAAAACAAATCTCGATACTCTAGCAAGATTGGTTTTGACAGACAAAATTCGATTCTTTTGGAAAAAAAATTCGATTCTTTTTTAATTTGATGGTTTGATGATTTTGAACGCAAATCATGTTTTTAACATTCCGCGGGTTCAACGCTGATTTAGCAGCTGTCATAAAAAGTTAGATGACTTTTAAAGTCATCTGACAGCTGACCAATCAGAAGCTTGAAAAATTCAGAAATCTGAATTTCCAGATGTGCGTTGAACCCGCGGATTTTTCATAGGATAGATGAGTATCCCAGAATATTTAGGATTGTTACGGATTTATTTTTTGGCAACAGGTGCTTTGACATCAGCTGTGATTTTACAAGGGATTACAACAACACAAAGCTATCCAGATCGCTTTGGCTGCAAACCTGAAGGCGGCCAATGGGTTTCCACCATGGATGCATTCGACTTGTTTCATAAATTTTGTACGTAACTTCCAAACTAATTTCTTCCAAATTTGGTTGAAATTACCTCATTTCGAATTCAATGTGAATTTATATGGGAAATGAAATAATTTGGAATCGAATTTGAAATTAACTCATTTGCGTTAATATATGTACATATCAATTAAAAAGACTTTGATTGAAAATAATAGATAAAACCTTTTGCTGATTGACCTACATTTAATTTCATTATTTTCACAATTATTCATGCTCAATATTTAATTAAAGTTCTATTTTATTTCCCTTAAATGTAAATGCTATAGGTAATGCAGGAATTTGACATAAAGACTTTCGACTGAAATTTCAGATTTTTTATTGATAATTGTGGCATTTTCTGTTTCAAGTTTAATCGGAACATGTAAAAGAATCCACTATATAACAAAATATCTACATATTTTTAAAATCATCTTCCGAATTACCTAAAATAATAAAATCAGTGATTTCCTTATTCCTACGTACCTACCTAACCTACTTGAAGAAAATATTTAAAGGGACACAAACCCTTGAACAAAATTTCTTTCACATTTATAGAAGAGATTATGAATTATAAAGATTGGAATCTTTTCGGACATTCCATCCCCCAAAACCCATTTGTTTACATTGTTGTTTTTGTAATTTTATCTCGTGTCGATGAATAGATGTGAATTGCAACAACAATTTATGCAGTGGTGAATTCATATTTTTGCACTAGTGTGCGTTAAAACAAGAACACTAGTGCAAAAATATGAATTCACCACCATCCGCCATTTTATTTAGCTTGTAGGCAAACCAGAATGACAGCCGAGGATTCCAATCTTTATAATTCATAATCTCTGATTTAGTCTTGCTGATAGATATTGAATACACAAGCAAACATACACAATCAGCATATATACCTGCATACGACGGATTTTTTTTTCTTGTCTACTGCATCAGAAATTTGTGTCCCTAACAAATTAACTAGATTTGGGATATTATATTAAAAAAAAACAGAGATGGAACCCAAAGAGCAAGAAAGTTTGAGTATGATATGCCCAAATTTTAAAGACAAAAAACAGTGCACACAGATCTTAAAATATTTCCTTGAATAGAGCTTTGTTAAAAGCTCCCTGAAATGTAGATTTTCAGTTTCATATGACACTTTTTTCTATGGGCGTGAGACATCTGTGAATAATTATTTGTGGTGCTAGGGCTTAAAATGTCAGTTTTGGTAAAAATTTCTCCAAGGAGATGTCGCTAGAGTATGTGTGTTGTGGCGACTCTGTTTCAACACTTGCGCCACTACACAGTCAGCAGAGTAACTTTTCACTTCTTCATCTTTTGAATTAACGTCCAAGTCGACCGGTCGCGGTCTCAAATATTGTATTCTTCTAAAAATATTCAATAAAGTTTGTTTAAGTAAAGATTCAATTGGAATCTATAAAAACCATTTGTTTCTTTAAATCATACGCACAGATATACATTCGCATATATCTTTTTCTCTTTTTGTTCGCGGAAAAATAGTGTCACAATCAGACAATACAGTGTAATTTTTCACTTTTGTACTTTTTGCAAAAATTTTGAATGTGGTTAAACCTTTAGGTGTGTTTTTTTGCAATCCCGAGGGAAATTGGTTGAAAAAAAACGACAACGGGTATAGCGACGCCATCACAGAAAAAAAAAATAGATAACATGTACGTCTCCTTTCACACGAGGAAACTGAGTTTCCAGCAACTTTAAGTTTATAGGTCAGAAGGGCAAGAAGTAAGAGGAGATTCCCCGGTCAACGATTTGAGGAGATTTTTTTGACATTCCTCTTCACATAAGTACACAGTATGTGTGTGTTCAACAAGTTACTCTATAAGGAAACCACAGAAAATGTCCACTATTAAATTAAATTAAAGGAAAACGTCACCAAAATCCCCGGCAACTTGTTTCCTCGTGTGAAAGGGGACTATATATTTCATTTTATATTTTATTTTGTAACAGTCTTTTCACACCAAGCCCAAAATGTGGTTTTCACGAAATTATCGGTTTTGGCAGATACCTAATCGAAAACTCAAGTTTTACCATACATTTTTTGTAAACCACATGTTTTCGTAAACCACAAGTTTTATATAAAACCTGTCGACAACTGGTTGAAACTCAAAGTTGAACTAAACAAACAAACCGAAAACCCGGTTTTGGGTTTGGTGTGAAAAGCCTATTAGGTAAAAATCAAAATCTATGTGAAAAAAACCACAAACTAGAAATCCCGCGTGTTCTTTTATCCATTTACATTTATCCATTTCTTTTATCAAAATACATTGAAACAACAACAATTTCACACATTGAAACAACAACAAAGTAGACTCATGAGTCCGGTTGTTATGTTTTGTTCGTGCCTCACCAGATTCCTCACCCCACACTTCTCTTGTCTACGAACTGCCGTGATACCGGCCTCAATCTTCCCAATCTAAACAGCTTCTTTCAGATTTATTTAGGAAAACACCCTTCAAGCAAACGAGTCCGCTTTGGATCCGCGCACGTAGTAAACAACGTTTGGATGACTCCGTTTACGGATCCAAACGGATCCGCAAAACTGCGTTTGTCGGCTCAAATTAGTATAGAAATTAGAATCACCACGGACTCATTTTGTGCATGTTTTGTGAGAGAGAGAACTTCCCATTTTACCATACTCAGCGAGAACCGAAACCAAATGAAATCCAGAACGGATCCAAAAAAATGAATGAAATGTACAATAGTGGTTCAGCCTCGGTTCAAGATTTTAACTCACCGATTCCGGCGGATTAACTAAGGTTCAACGCTGGTTCAAGTATGTAATTGGTTATTATCACACACTTGATCAGTAAACCACTGTTGAAACAATTAATCTGCCGGAATCGGTGGATAAAAATTGCTGAACCACGGTTTAAATATTTGTACAACTGGCCCTAAGACAGGCGTTTTGTGGTTGAAGAATATTATGCAATTTATTTTCTTCTATCGTTTGTATATAAATGAAACATCACGATTTATTTTGTAATTTATAATTAAATAATTAACTTTTGATTTTAAATTGATTTTCTTCACGGAGGGAATTTTTATTAAACTGCTGCGCTGGGCACGAACGTGAACACATTGGGCCTTACCAATAATCAAATTTAGCGACGACTTAAATATTTCAGTAAAATTAACCAATTCTGGTGATCCCAAATAATGTACCATTCATGGAATGTTTAATTTTTTGAAGTCCATTCCATATATGATTCATTATTAAGAGTCCACTTGAATATTAAGGTCATACTATAAATGGTTTATTAGCTAGAGCCCATTCTATTATGGTCCATTTTACTGAAATATTTAAGTCGTCACTAAATTTGATTATTGGAAGGGGCCCATTGAAAAAAGTTAATTGTTTTTGTTGTCTTCTCCTTTGTTTTCAGTCCATACAAAAATACTCAACATGAGGGTATTGCGTACATTCTCTCTTCCTCAGTAAAAAAAAAGTACTCTCGATTTTCGTTCTTTTTTTGCATGCATATACAAAAAATGTGCTAATGTGTGTATGGCACTCCATTTGAAATGATCCAAGAAAGACCGACAATGTTGGGTCAGTGAATTTGCTTGAAGGGGCTGTTGGTTTGTTCATCAGCTGTTTTTGGATTGCTTTTAAATTTTACTCGAACGCGACCATTCATCGTTCCATGTTTGGGAAACATATGTGAGAATGTGTAGTCTAAACACCCCTACTCGCAGCGCAGATGGGCTTTTCCAAAAACTATCTTTGTCTTTTCTCTTTCTAATTTTGACAGTTCAAAACAACAAAAACAAAACATGTGATATCGAACTTGGAGAAATGTAAACAAATGCTTTTTCAGTGCAATGTGGTTTTCTAATATTTTCTGTGATTTTTGTTTATATAAATAAGCTTTATAATTTATTGAAGTTGATTTTTTGTTAAATTGGCGTTATAACCATCGTTTTATACGTTTTTATTGGAAAACAAACAAGCACTATATTATAAAAATATTTGTCGTTTGTTTACCTTTCTCCAAGTTCAGACCAGCTGTTTCCTATTTTGTTTGCTTGTTTGAAACTGACGGCTGGTGGAAAAGCCCAGATGGAAGAAAATGGGTACGTTCAATGCAATTGGGCTCTTCCACCAGAAGTCAGTTTCAAACAAGCAAAAAACAAAATAGGAAACAGCTGGTCTGAACTTGGAGAATGGTAAACAAACCCCAAATATTTGTACAATATAATGCTTGTTTGTTTTCCAATAAAAACGTATAAAACGATGGTTATAACGTTAATTTAACAAAAAATCAATTTCAATAACTTATCAAGCTTATATATATAAAAAATCACAGAAAATATTAAAAATCCACATTGCTCTGAAAAGAGCATTTGTTTACATTTCTCCAAGTTCAATATCACATGTTTTGTTGTTTAATATACGAATGTAATTAAAGTTCTATTTTATTTCGCTTAAATATAAATCCTAAAGGTAAATGCAGGAATTTGACGCAATGAATTCCGACTGAAATTTCAGATTTTTTCTTGCGTTCTACGACATAAATTCAGAAATCTGAAAATTCAGATTTAAAGCGATTTTTATTGAACCTGCCCAATGTTCGAAAATGCTCTCGAATCATAAATATGAATCATAGGCACAGGTACTGAAATTCACAGTACGGGAACACACCTATTGAATTGATACGGATTTCTCCAGTCTCCCAAGTCCCAGGGTTTATTGCTCTCCCTACCAAGTGCAAGTAGTAATGTGATGTGGGTGGTTTATGGTTGTTGGTGCGATTAGTTAGTTATCCGTTATTCATTTTACTCAACTAACAAACGAAGATGAGTGTTCTTCATTCTACATCCCGTTCGTTTAAAACAAAAAGACACGAATGAAAAAAAAACAAAACCCGTCTGTCGAAGTTTTGGTTATAAATTGAATTTAATTAAAATATAGATCTTAGATAAGAAACAAAAAATACAAACAAAATTAAAAGCAATAGTGTCGCCCGTCTGTCACGTAATTTTTTGTCCATCAGTAGGAGTTGGAGTAGAGAGTAATAAAAAAAATTGTGTCTTTATTAAATTGAGTGTGTGTGTTCAATGTTCCGTTTGTTCGATGATTGTGTGTTCGTGTTGACAATGAGATAAGGGACAAGGTAGCCCTTATGACGTCCCTCTCTATGTTCCTCGAAATGATAAAAAAATTTATTTGAACAGAAAATTTTCGATATTAAAAAATTTCAAAGAAAAAAAAACAAAAACAGGTAAGTGTGTTTACTTTTTCTAAGGACCTCTTTATCATGACAATTTCATTTTTTCTTATTAATTTATTATTTGATGATATTTTTTTCAAGGGTTTATTAATATGTAGTTATAAATTCTATTTAAATTTTATAATAATGAAACTTAAAAGGAAAATCCACAGCTTTTTTGTAATGGGTTTCTGTGTTATTTCCTTTCTGTACCTACTCCTATATTTTTGTTCAATATTTTATCGTCATTTTGGTCTTTGTACGTGGAAAATAGAATCGAGTCTTTCCCTTCCATTCCCTATTTTGATTCCAGTTTTGTGATAGAAAAATAAAATAAAAATCAAAAGTATACAAGCGCAGAGTGTCAATGGACTTAAATAATTATTATGCTGTTTGCTCATGTTGCAGTTTGCCTTTTAACTTGCTCACAACTAGCAAATCGCATATATTAAAACAATAAACAACGGGAAATAGCTGGAAGGGATTAAGAAGATAGAAAGGCAATAACCAGGTGGAGAAGGAGGAGATAGATACTCTTTGTTTGTAGTGTTCAGATAGATAAATGTTGATGGTTGTAGGTGGTCTATGGGTATCTTTGAATAAGAAAGATTTAATAGTTCTTGGTATAATTTTTTCTGTAAAGCTACGTTGATATTTCTTTATTTTTGTTTTTGGAGGCCATCACTGAAATGTAGAAAATAGAAGATTTGTAGGTACTATAAATTTCTTTGCAGAAATATTTAAAAAAAAGGCTTTTTGTCTCAAATTTTTTCAAACAAAATAGGTACCTACCTACCTATCATACAGGCAAATAAATTATTTTTCTGTGAAATATGTGGATGGTTGTTTTCTCTAAAGTATAATTTGACGCTTGTAGAGTTTTCCCATTTACCGATTCCATTGCATCCGGTAATGAAATTGTACCGAGATCTATGTCTGTGATCTGATTTATCATTATCAAAACAAGAACTTTTATATCCCTACATTATGACAGGTGCAGATACAGAAATGTACTTTGGAGTGAAAGGGGGTAACCTATGAACTATAAGCTTTATCAAAACCTTCCTAAATAAAATGCAAGAATGCTTTCTAGAATCAAGGGTGTATAGGTACCTACCTGTAAAGGAACTAAGCGTGTACAAAATGTAGTACATACATAGGTAGGTTGTTAAGAAAACTCAAATTTGTTTAACACTTCAGATTCTATGTTGTAGATAAGAAAGAGCAAGCAAGTTTTTTTTTTTTAAGTTTTTGTAAAATAAAAAACATTAATTAACAATAATGCCAATTACTTAAGCTGATATGAACTATACCTACCCGCTCACAAATTCCGTCCAGTAATTGGGTGGTATGTATTAAACATAGTACCTAAATGCTTATGTTATACCGTAATTTCTAACTTTATATGATATTTATGCATAAAATATGCTTAATGAATAAGTACATTTAACCAATTTAAAATTTTAAAGTAAAAGATTTTATAAAATAAAGGTTGTTTTCTCGAAGTAAAACAAGAAAAATAAACCAAGTAGGGTGATGGCACTAGTAGTCGGCCCTTTAACTTTTTTTATGTTCAACTAGTCCTTAAAATTCCAATATTCAATTGCGGAATCGCGTATTCAGATTATACCTATGATTAATTGGAATATGTTGATTATAAATTTTAAGGTAGGTATTATAAGTTAAACTAATTATTTACTTTTTTTGAGATGAAAGTGTGATTTTTGGGTAGTCAACCCCTTAAGAAGCAGTAGTCGGCCACTTGAAATATCCAGTAGTCAGCCCCAATTAGTAAAAATAATATTGGCGGTTGACACAAGAAACATGCGTCTTCTATAGTCAGCCGCTCATTTTATTACAGGCGGCTGACTACTGAATCTAAGGCTTTTTTATATTTTGTTTGGTACAAAAAAAAAGACAATAAAATTTCTATTCACTTTGCATACCCAGATTAAAAAAACAAACGACAAAAAAGTGATTTTCAGTAGTCAGCCGGGGGAGGCTGACCTTATGAGAATTATAAAAACTTTGTCTCTTAATGCCAACCCCCCTTGTAAATATCTATTAGAAAATATTTTAAAATATTTGTAGCTAAAAGGGAATTTGATTGTAGGTAAGGTATCTATCTACCTATCAACATTTTTTTTTTAACAAATGATTTTCAAAATTTTGTTCTCATAAATTGAGATTTGTTTATGAAAGCGTCGCCTTGGCGTCAAAACTAATTAAAAATTTTTACTATTTTAATTTTGAGTTTGGGATCAAAGCATTAAAAAACTTATTTTCAAAATGCGAAAAATATATTTTTAACCCTTAACTGATGTGGTGGGTCCAGTGGACCCATGTTCAATCTTTGAAAGTGTGTAAAAAACGCCGCAGTGCCCGCCGCTCCCCCCGCTTCTAGGTACCTTCCTACAGTAAGCTGAAGAGTACATAGTGAGAAGGACTCATTTTACACGCCGCTCCTAAGGTCATTTTCAGCATACGCATGGGTCCCCTGGACCCACGTCTATAGATACGTGATTAATTTTTATTTGTTACAAATTTAGTTTTATTGCTTTGATTCAAATATTTTTAACGACAAATCAAATTTTTGGGTCCAGTGGACCCACATCTATAGATACGATACTAAATTTTACCACTTTAGTTAAGGGTTAACAAAAAAAACTGCCTTAAAAAACATTTCGTTAAAGGACGAAAATTGAAGGTACTCTTATATTATTATCTTTTTTAGTCAACCGAATGAACAAAACTTCCATAGATCAAAGAATATTTACTGTATTGAATTATTTTAAAAATTATAGGTTTGCTTTTTACTCGGTTTCATGTTCAATTTTGTTTAACTTTGTTTGATTGTTGTATGTATTTATCGTTTAAAATAAACTATTTAATATGTTTCTCATGTCATTTGGTTTGGGAAAACTTTAAAATTGGTTAGGGAAAGACAGGGAGATTTATTTTAAAAAATGGTGGCAATTATGCTTTATTTTCAATGTCAATATAATCAATGTAAAAATTGTCTATATGTAGGTATATGGATTTGAAATATGCTGGTCAAAGGATATAATAGTGATCGGAACTAGCAGGTGTTAGGATTTGAATATAGGTACTAAAGTGTGCCGCCACATTACAAGTTTTGACCTTAACTATGAAATTTAAACATCCCAGTCTATATTATTGGATTCTTATAAAATATATTATTTTGAATAAAAGCACTACACACCTTAAGACGCTTGCTTCTTTTATCAGCTAATCAAAATTTCAGAATACATACCTATCTTATTTTTGTTTTGATTAGCCTGAAGTTTCTTTATTATTTTGATTAAAGGAATTTCATAGTGTAAGACTTTTAACATAAAAACGAATTTGAATCAAAGACGTCTTTCTTTTACGATCGCTTTATTACAAGTAACTCTCTAACTCACAATGTTTAAATACCGAAATACTTAAAAGTAAAATACATAATACATAATAAAGACAACGGTTAACTCATTCGATTTTGCAGTAGTACTGCAACGTTTCTTATATATTTTTATTATCGAAGGTTAGGGTGTTCATTAAAAAAATATAAATGAATGCACATTTCAAAAATAAAGTGATGCTCTTACAACTCGATCATCCTGACTAAAAATCGTTCTCGATTTGCTATTGTTTTTTTCGAAATTAAATTACATTCTTGAACTGTCTTATAAAACATAATGAACTAACATACATAAGTACATAAATAGTAACGAAATTACTAAATCATAAATTTTCATTATTATTATTATACAAAGGTCAACATTCATATCAAATCAGATTAAAATAAAACAAAAATCTTATAACAGAAATTAAATTGTATTTTTGAACATACATAATTTAATATGTACTTAAAAATAAAAAAATATAAAAAAAAAAAAATTAATATCAATGTGTAATGAGTTATTACGGGGTATCATATGGCTTCATGTTTTCTGGAGAAGCTACGCCATTATATGGAATACGGGAAATTTGTAAACTTTCAACGTCTTTTATCAAGTATCTATCGTTTTGAAGAGTTTTAATGATCTCGAAAGGACCCTTATACCTACTTTGCTAAAAGTTTTTTATTAGTGCCAGGAGTAGTGACAACATTTTTAATCGTTACATAATCCCAGACTTTATATATATGGGGTTTCTTATGACGTTTATCAAGTAAAGTTTATTTGCCTCCTGATTTTTTACAGTCCTTTCATTTGCCTCCTGCCTCATGGATTCTAAGTTCCAATGCTCTTTATTAATTATATTTTGCTCTAGGTACTCTCGGATTTTATCATTCACCACGCCTTTTTGGGCAAAACCAAATAGTAACATACTTGGACTAAAACCTGTACTTTTATTTTCGATGTTATTAAGAGCAAATTCAATTTTATTCAGGTGTTTTGACCAGTCTCCAGGTTCCATCTCACTTTCCTTGGATAGCATTGGTGTTAAACTTCGGTTGATGCGCTCGACCTGTCCGTTGGATTGAGGTGGACTGGTAGCTATCTTAATATGCTGGATGTTATACTCAGTGCAGAAAACAGAAAAATCTTCGCATGTGAAACAACTTCCTCTATCCGAAATAATACGAGTTGGTTTACTATAGACGGAAAAATAATTTTCTAAACATTTAACCACCTCCTTAGTGCTGGTGCTTTTAACTGCGTATAATTTTGTAAATTTTGAGAAGCCATCGACAACCAAAAATATATGCCTTCTAGTGTTACGCAGTGCACATATGGTCAATATGAACCATCTCAAAAGGTTTGTCTCCTTTGGGAATGTTATGCAAAACACCCTCCTTTTTGCCAGTCGGTGGGGAGAAGTGAATGCACTTTAAACAATTCTTTACATAGTTTTTAATTTTCACCTTCATACAAGGCAACCAGTAGGTCTTTCGCAAAAAATTGTAACATTTCTCTACACCAACATGACATAGGGCATCGTGATGCGTTTGGATAACATCTCTCTCCATTTGAGAAGGAACATAAAAGAATACTTTGTTGTTAAACTTTCGATATACTAGCCCATTAACTAACTCGTAAGAAGAACTGTCTCTTTTTTGCAACATATCTATCAATCGTCTTATCGTTGTATCTATTTGTTGAGATGCAGCAAGTGCATGCTCAAAAGAATCAGGCTCGATGATGAGAATGTTATGCGACCGACTTAGAGCATCAAAATGCTTCATTCTGTTGCCATTCCTATGCTCTATTGTGTAATCATAGTCTTGGAGAGATTCTAGGATTTAGTATTTTTTTATTAAGAGTTAGAGTCAGTGATTTGCAGTCTGTTATTATTTTGAAGCGTATACCAGTAAGGTAATTTCTAAATCTTCTGAGGGCATATATTATTGACAATGTTTCCAACTCATACGAGTGGTATTTGGATTCTGGAGTTGTAGCACGTTTCGAGTAAAGAAATATTGGGTGGAGAAGCTTATCATCTTGGCGTTGCAGTAAAACTGCCCCAAAGCCTAAACTGCTAGCATCACAGTGTAACTCTGTTTCTGCTGTGGGGTTATAAATGCTTAGTATCGGAGAATTCAGCAGCTTTTGTTTAAGTGCCTGAAAAATCAAGAGTTCTTTTTCACCAAAAATGAACGGTACACCGTTTTTTCAAAAGATCGTACAAGGGTTTCGAAAGAATCGAAAAATCCTGTATGATCTTTCGAAAATAGGAACACAAACCTAAGAAAGAATGCAGGCATTTAACATTAGTTGGTGTCGGAAAATCAGAAACCGCTTTTTGGTCCGGTGTTTGGTCCTATTCCGTCAGCAGATACTTCATAGCCCAAGTATTTTATTTTTTCAAATAAAAACAAACACTTGTCGACACGCAATTGCAAATTATTTTTTAACACATTATCCATAACTTCTCTCAGAATTACAAAATGTTCTTCTTTAGTTTCCGTTGCAATAAGTAGCTGTCATCGATGTAAACCAACAGTTTACCAGAATTTATAAGATCCTTGAAAATTGAATTAATAAGGGTATTCACACAACGTTGTAAGTTGACCAATTGTGTAAAATGATAAGTTTACACATTTGGTTAAATGCGGTGTAATTGAATCAGCTGTTCGCTAAACGTCAAATATGAAGCTCCAAAATATGTATACAAATAAGCGTGTTCAGATTTCCAAATTATTTTTAAATGTAGAACCTCTCCCAAACTACCTAACTTGAAATCGGAGCAGAATGTCTCGGAACGAAAAAAAAAAAATATAAGGTACACGAAAAAAAACAGTTTTTTTTTAAGCCTGACGGGAATTATATGAGAAAACGATTTCGGGGTTAAATGTAGAACTGTAATAGTCTCAAACTCATGGCACTGATCGAACGAAAATGAGCGAATACAAGAAAAATCATATGGCACGCCATAATGGTGCAGGATATCTACTTTTCCTTCAGTTTAGTTCACTTTCGTTTCCGGCAGTAAAAGTTGTCCTGAGCTCAACACTACTGAAATTTGATGAAAGAAGAATAAAAAGAATAAATGGTTCTTTTCACTTCGATGGCAATTCGGAAACCATAACAAATACCTACCAGTAAAAGCATTTACTTTTGTATATCATTATAGGGGTTTGTGTAAATAAACAATGCTGATCAATAGTCAGAAAATGTGCATGTCCTTATTATTTTGTTTTTTGTATAAACAACGTTTTTATTCACAACTTTCATCGCCAACTAATCTCAATGCGATAGTTACAGAACACGGGCAGAGTTTTTTTAGTTCTCTGAGATACCTAATTATCATATTTCTGAACTGGCCTTATTCTAAAAGTCACAATGACGTTTGGTTAAGTTTACCAACAAATTTTGGATAATTTTATCCAGCAAAATCCTTGTAGAATTTTAACCAAATTGTGTAAATCATTTCTCATACAAAATTTGACAGTTCATTTACCAAATGGTAAACTTATCCAGTGTTTTACATCATTGCGTGAATACCCTTAATGTAACGCTGA
Organism: Epistrophe grossulariae; assembly: GCA_929447395.1. NCBI lineage: Eukaryota > Metazoa > Arthropoda > Insecta > Diptera > Syrphidae > Epistrophe > Epistrophe grossulariae. The sequence goes on from OV839570.1 coordinate 8,689,362, forward strand.
AAGACAGAAGGCGCATTTTTAAGCCCGAATGGCATTCGTAGGTACTCAAATTGACCTAAAGGGGTTATGAAGGAGGTGAACTTTACCGAATCCTTCGCCATTTTCACATGGTGAAAGGCACTTTTAAAATCTAGAAGTGAAAAGAACCTTTTCCCACGGAGTCTGTCCAAATGATCTTCCATCAAAGGAATTGGGAAATTGTCCTTCAACGTTACTTTGTTCACTTGACGAAAGTCGATACAAAGTCTTAATTCACCCGTTTTCTTTTTTGCCAAAACAATTGGCGATGCAAACGGTGAATTACTCTCACGTATAATTTGTTTCTTAAGAAAATCGTCTAAAATTGCAACTTTTTCATTGAATGACTATATGGCAAACGCCTTGGAGTACAATTGAAAACACTGTTTGCGTCAGTAAGCATTATTTTCATTTCAAAATCTGATTTATCATCTAAAAAATATCATTTTTCTCAGTACTCCCGGTCACTAAATTTCTTACTTTCATTTTCTCTTCGTAGCTTAAGTTTTTATTAATTTTTAGACAAATAGTTTCATCCCGATCATCACACACATCGATATTTAACATTTCAGAAACTTTTTCATTGAATTCTTTTTCTTTAAAATTATCTTTAATATCATTTGTATCTTCTAGTTTAAGTGTTATATTATTTTGTTGTAATATAATAATTCTCTTCCTAAGGCTATAATATTCTTCATGCTTTCATCTTTAACTACATGCAAACAAATATTAACATAATCACTATTTAATTTAATCTTGCAAAATACCTTACCGAATATGATAAGCTTACTATTATTAATACCCACGAAGTTATTTATTGGATGTTCTAGAGGTGTCATCAGAAAAGGTGGAATGTAACATTGCTGGACAAAGTTGATAGGACTGCCAGTATCGATCATAGTCATCGCATCCATCTTGAAATTGACAGCTCCAATCTCGTTGTTCAGGAAAGCATATTCGAAATTCGAATACTCCATGAAAATTATTCAAATATGAAGACTTCTGGATCTGGTTCCGTACTCTGGAGCGCCATTACCGAATTAGATTGTGGACAGTTTTTGGCGATGTGTTTTGTCCACAAATAAAGCAAGAACCTTTCTCTCGCCGTGGCTTTGGACAGTTGGTGGAAAGATGCCCTCTTTCATTACAATTGTTGCACTTTATGACGAAGTGCGGTTTTGTTGCAGGTTTTGGATGGGACGGTGGCAGGGCTCTTACATAATTTGACGTCGACGGGTGGATCTCGAACTTGATTTTTTCATATTTTCTTAAAGTGTTCTTCAACTCCGAAATGGTGTTGGCGGTTAACAAAATTTGCTTGTTGTACATGGAGTCGGGGATACCCTTGATTATATACTGTATGACGTCCTGCTCGTCGATGTCTGATGCCGAAGCTATTTCTTGTATTGTGAGAACGTACTGTTGGAAGTTTTCTTCTTTGCGTTTCTTCCGACTTCGTAAAGCATTGTGAACATCTGTTGCAGTTGTGTATTGGCAAAACTCAATCAATAAAGCTGCCTTTAACTCACACCAAGACCGGCAAGATGTCGTCCTCAAGAATAACTTAGCCGTTCCTCTCAGTAGTCTTTTGGTATAAATGAAGCATTCCGATTCATTCAAATTGTCATCAAGCTGTTTTGATTCCGCGACTGAATAGCACCTTTTGGTTAAAGTGGCAATTTCTCAAAGTTTATATTCTATCTCTAGCTATAATTTAATAATACTTTCGTCTCTTTTTATTAAAAGAGTTCAAACGTTTAAGTATAATGTACATAAAAACTAACCTAAAAAAGTAAAATTATTCCCGCGTTTTTATTCTTTCTTTTGCTAAGACGTATTAAATTTATTATATAAATTTCAATTTCGTTGCTCATCGTTTAAATCAATACCAATTGTAAGTTTACGAAAATAATTAAACTTTTATCTTCTAAATTTGTGAATTTTCAGAAAATAAAATTGAACTTTATTCTCAAGAATTGTTGAATGCGATTTTATTCTTGAATCAATATTTATTATTTGGAAAGTTTCCTGCGGTGCAGCAACACAAATTATAAATGAGTTTTGAATCATCAAAGCTTCTAATCCATCTTGCAATTGGATAACTGTCGTCTCCAGAAAACGTTTGCAGAGACTCCTCAATATTACGAAAAGAGTATGAAGATCTGGTTTCATCGACTGGTTTATTTAATTCCGCCAGCCTCTTCTGCAGCGAAATTATTTCTTCCTTTCGTCGTATCGATTCAGGCAAGTTCTCCAGCTGCTGTGCTTCTGGACTCACTTCCCTTTCGGCGGCGTCGGCACCATCGTCGTCGGCACCATCGTTGTCGGCACCAATGCCACCCAGGACATTAATGGGAAACAACTCTTCAATTCGATTTTCATTTAGTTGCGAAATACTTTCTTGCAACCTAATCCTTAATGCTGCCTTTACTCCATTTGTGGGCAGACCCAGGTCGCTCAATTTGTCCTTAAGACCTTGCACTGTTGCGGCTTGCAAAAACTCCTCGGCACGTGGAACAGCCATTTAGAAAAAAAATTTATTCACTTCGCGAAATAAATTAATTAACTGAATTAAATTTTGAATGCTTTAACATAAATCAAATCAAGTACTTTTAAAATAAAAATGCGTGAGAATATAATCCCGCTTCTGATTAATTTGTCAGACTTTTAACATAAAAACGAATTTAAATCAAAGGCATCTGTCTTTTACGATCGCTTTATTACAAGTAACTCTCTAACTGACAATGTTTATATACCGAAATACTTAAAAGTATAATACATAATAAAGACAACGGTTAATTCATTCGATTTTGCAGTAGTACTGAAACGTTTCTTATATATTTTTATTATCGAGGGTTAGGGTGTTCATTAAAAAAATATAAATGAATGCACATTTCAAAAATAAAGTGATGCTTGAACTTGACTTTATACAACACATCAACTCCATAACTAATAAAGCTAATTCAATTCTTGGGTGGATAAAGAGAGAGTCAAGGCAGTTTTCTGATCCTTTTGTTATCAAACAGCTTTTTGTGACATTTGTGCGGCCCATTATTGAATATGCTTGTCAGGTTTGGTCACCCCACTATGACTGTCACCGCCAGATTAGAACAAGTGCAAAAAAGATTTCTGAGGTTTGCACTCAGAGGATTGGGTTGGGAAAATCCTTACGAACTCCCGCCTTATAAGAACAGACTGAAACTGATAGACATGCCTAGTCTTGAGAGCAGACGCTTGTATTTATCTTTTGTCTTCATAGGAAACATAGACTCTTTGAACCTTCTGTCTCGCATAAACTTTAATATTCCCCAAAGAAGCTTGAGGAATTTGTCCGGATGCATATTTATTTCAAATTATCGGACTAATTACGAACGATTTTCTCCTCTCAATAAAATGTTTAAATTATTTAATTTTTTCAACAGTAAATATACTAATTTGTTCAACCAAACTGTTAATATTTCAATTAAATTTAAATCAACTTTTTTCCAATTTTATAACATGTACATATAATTATAACCTTTAAAGCTAGCAATTAGCTGAGTTAATAAATAAATAAATAAAACATTTAAGAGTTAATTTTTTGAGATTTTACTATCGCGAGTTCAATTGTTTATGTTTTCATAACCGTGTCCATTTGATATATATTTCCTGCTAGTTGGAAGTTGAAAGTAGTTAAAGTGACATGACGTATTGACTGTTCTTAAAGAAATAAAGACATTTAGAAAAGATGGGTTAAACCACATGTATAGATAATCGAAATTCGGCGCATGGTTTGCCCTTGGAATTATTATCTTACCTGTTTTCTCAAGTTATGAAATTTTCGTTTAAGTTTACTTCATGAGCTTAAGAATAGCGTTTTCATTAAATTTTTTTAACTTTTTAACAAAAAATGTATTTTTAATTCCAATCGCTAAATCATCGATCATATACCTACTTGGGTCAGCAAAATTAAAAAAAAATAAGTGTTCCAAAACCAAAAACAAAAATCGGGTTGATTGATTTGCTTCCTCCTGAAACCACTGTTTTGTAATGTAAACTCTCGACAGCTACTCGCAAAATACGAACAGTGTGCGAGCTTATCTCCGATAGTTATCAAAACATGTGTCCACTTGCGAGTAACCATCAAAAAGTTCGAATGTCAAGAGCAAACATTAACCTCTTTGCGAGCTACTGTCAAGCCTGTGTCCACTTGCGAGTTTCCTCTTCTTCGATTCTAGTTGTTGAGTTAATTTGATCAGGGTTAAATTAAGCACTACGTTTTTATAATGAAAGCAAATTTCATTGAAAAATTCCTAATTCAATTGAAAACTGGGTATTTCCTTCTCCTTACAATATTCAAATTTATAGAAATGACATAATTTCAACCAAATTTGTATGAAATTATGTTGGAGGAAATTAAATGAAAAAAAAAAAATAATCCCTAAATTAAATAACATTGAAGTGCTTTTGAATCAAAAAGCCAAGCAGTCAACTGCCAAATCAAATTCAAAAAATTTAACGAAATGACAATTGAGTAGCGTTTTCGTTTGGTCGTCCGGAACGTCCAGAAGAATTATAAAGTGCTTCTGAAATCGTTCGTTTGTCACTAGATGACAGTTCTTCTTCTGAAAAAAAGAACCCAAATTATTCTGGATTTGAAAAAAGAATCAAAACCAGAAGCACGCACACATTCGCACTTTTAACGTCAAAACCGTGAAACGCTATTATTTAAAGTGTCTCTACAGTCCAGAGTGGATCAGGCAGCGCCTCAACCAACAAGCAAAATAAACCAATTTAAATGTGATAATGTAAATTCATTTCAGCTCTATTGAAAACTTAGTATGCAGGGTTACTTATGCCAACGACAACATGCAGATGAAGAACTGTTTTTGAAAATTAAATTTTTTTTTCTCACGCGAAATGTAAATAAACAAAGTCCAAAATCCAAATCACGCTAAAGTATGTCTAAAACACATTTTTGAATTATTGAGGGAGGTTTGCTGATACTACACATAACGATTTAAGTTGAACTTAATTTCTTAAGTATCACTTTATGACATGGAAAAAGTACCCCTTAAGAATTTAAGTTCAACTTAATTCGTTATGTGAAGTATCAGCAAACGGGTCTGAAAGAACTGTTTTTGAAAATTAAAATTTTTTTCTCACGCGAAATGTAAACAAACAAAGTCCAAAATCCAGATCACGCTAAAGTATGTCTAAAACACATTTTTAATTTATTGAAATTTTTTTTCGATTTTATTCGTGGTAGGTACCAGTGGTACCACTTTACTTCAATTGAAGTAGATCTACTTCATTTTTTCGAAAAAAATTAAAATCTACTTCCTACTTCGCACCATCACCAAAATATTGAAATCTACTTCATTTTAAAAATCCCTGTTTCAAAGTACTTCAATTTTGCAGAAAAAGACGAAATGTACTTCTCCGTTCCACCGCAGCAGAGCGCAAGTTCTCTGAAATGAACACTATCTAATACGAAACCACCAATAAACTCTCTCTGCGGAACTGTAGAAAGCATTATGCTATGCAAAGAACTCATCAAACTAGACAATGCTTCAAAAAATATATTTTACCCACCGAAAAATATGTTGGCTTATTTTTAAAAATATAAATTAGTAGATGGAAATATAACTACATAAATGAAAAACCAATGCCGATTTAAAGTTAAAGACTGAAATATTTTTTATTTATACTACTACCTACTTATATATACTACCTAATATTAAAATAATTTTAATGTTCTTTTTTATAAAAAAAAGGCTAAATATGGAGCCTGCGAGCATTTTTTATTCTAAGTTTTTTTTTGATAAAATTAACGATTTTGTTATAAAACGTATAAAAAATATACATCTGAAAATGAAGTTAAAAATAACTTATGCTTTTTTTGTTAAATAAATTTTATACGTGTTATTAATATGAAGTTGGGAGTCAGTTTTTGTTTTTATTTATTTTTCGTTTAATTAGATTAAATTTATATAAAAAAGGTTGATTTTAAAATCTACTTCGATTTTTCTCAATCTACTTTATTTTTTTTTCTTGAAATCTACTTCGACTTTTTTTCCGGAAGTGGTAACGCTGGTAGGTACATTACTAAAGGGTGTTTTTTTTTAGACGTGTGGTGTTCAATCTGGCAATACTTTTTTTGGAGTATTTCAGCTGTCACTTGATTTACGCTCAGTTTGGTTTGCCATTTCATAATGAATAGACTTACTTCTGAAAAACTTGATAAAAGTGCTGCAACTGTAATTGGTGAAGAAATCTGCAAAGAAATTCGAGGCACATTCCCAATAAGCCACTTTTTTTTTAATACAGCATGTTTATCAAATTCATACATACAAACGAGAATGAATGATAAAAAACAACAAATGAAATGTCTCGTCGTAGTTTTTGAATTTCAAATGTACAAAATAGTTGGAACATATAAAAATGATAAAAAAGTAGACAAACGTGTACAAACGATTATCTATCGAACTGTATTAATTTTCAGATTTTTAGAGCGATATATCAAGTGCACCAAACTGCGTAAATAGCTGTATTATTAAAAAAAGCTTAGATCATAATCGTATTGTACTGAAACCACCCAACTCGCGCAAATACTAAGTGAATTTGCGCGAGTTGAGTGGTTTCAGTACAAGAAAGTAAAATTCGTGTTTACCAAAACCATAGCCTTAAGCTCGTATAGCAAGTTTAACGAGCAATAAGGTATATAGACCTTAAATACCTTAAGAAATATTCAAACATAATATCCAACATGTCATGAACGCATATGTAGTTGGTTTATTTCCCGTTGAAAAATTCTTTGGGGAATAAGTCTTGGGCATGTTTTAAGAAAAAAAAACCGACTGTTCTCGACCACCTAAAAGCTAGATTTAATGGCGCATCTTTGTTATGTGCTCTCCACTGTAGGCCAAAACTATAAAAGTGTCTTAAATAAATTGCTCAAAACTTCCCCTTTTTATTGGTCCAGTCTCGAATTTGTGGTGTCTCAGTCTTAATTCTTATTTATATTCCCTTGAGAAGAAATTTGAAATTTCGGTAAAATTCAGTGAGGTAGTGTGGCAACTCGGGCATCACGACCCCGCCCATTAACATTTGATGACCCTTTTGTTTTTAAATGTATCCACGAATTTCCGAAGAAAAAAATTAACCTCCCTCGATAGGGTAAATCAGATCAAAAAGAAAAAAAATTCCATCAGAAGAAAAGCATAAAAAATTGGATCTGACAAAAAAAAAAATAAATATAATATTAATAATAAAAATTTTACATTCAATACATTTCAAATCACTTTAACTTGTAAAGACACATAACTTGCGAGCCAGCCATTAGGTCGTAAAAAAGAAATTCATTTACAAAACTTAAAGAAAATTGTAGGTATTGTCAAAAATTTTGTATTTTTGGTTTATTTTTTATAACAGCAGCCGTTAGGGAAATATAACGGAAAAATTGATAAAAAAAGAATACTTTTAGGCCATTTAGCTTTGGAAGTTAAAATCATTTAAGAAAATATTTTATGGAAACAAGAAAGGTATTATTGAATTTCTTTTTGAAAAGATTTTTGTAATAAAACCGATAATTTGTTTTAACTGATTTTATTATTTAATTCGTTAAAAAAGTCCATAACTTATTTTTGTCTATCTTAATTTTTCACTTAAATATTGTATGATAGAGAGATTAAATTTCTGCATATATTTTTAAAATACCCTGCACCATTTTGCTCAAAATTAATTGGAAGTACGACATTTTGATGAAACCTTTTCTTTATATCAATATTTTAAAGAGCATCCTGAAAAAAATCATATGACTCAATACTGGTTTTCAGTATAAAACTTACCAATGTTAGCCTTAGATCAAAATTTATAAGAATTTTAACCCAAACAAACAGGGTTGTTAAATAAATAAAATTAAATCTTTTTTTAAATAATAGATGTTTTATTAATTTTTATTTTTTATTTTTACAGTAGATCAATTTCTTTTACTTACTATTAACCTTTTAAAAAACTTCAATAATATGGCCAATTTTTAAAACTAAAAACCAGCATTGAGCCATATGATTTTTTTTCAAAATTGATGTAAAAAAAGGTTTGATCAAAATGTCGTATTATCCATAAATTTTGAGCAAAATTGTGCGGAATATGTATGTATGTACATTCCGGATTTTTTTGGTAAACTGCATTGATTGTTGGTTTGTGATATAAAAATGAAAAAATCAAATGTTTGCAATTTTTTCTCATTTTTATTGAACAATTTTATTATTTGAAACAAAAACCATGGCACTTTATCCATCAAAACAAAAAAAAATTCAAAAAATTAAAGTTAATTCAAATTTTTAATGTGACAAACTAACCTGATTTTATTTTTTTGCAATTAACTTTTATTATTTATTTAATATTTTGTCCAGTAACCCCTGTTTTTTTTATCACAGCTCGGCATCGACGAGGCATTGACTGGATTAAATTCTCGAAAACAGAAGCAGCAATATTCTCCCATTCATTTTTCAAAGCTGCAAAAAGAGAAGTTGTGGACGTGTGCTTTTTTTCCCAACCCGCCTTTTTAAAATGGCCCACAAGTTTTCTATTGGGTTTAAATCGGGTGATTGAGATGGCCATTCTAAGACACGAATATTTTTAGTTGCAAACCACTCTTTTAGCAGCTTTGAAGAATGTTTGGGGTCATTATCCTGCTGAAAAACCCAACGCAGAGGCATTTCTTCCTCTGCGTATGGAAGCATTACTGACTCCAAAATGTCCCTATGTTGGAAACGGTCCAGCCTGCTCCTGAATAACAGCCCAAACCATCACCGAGAATCCACCGTGCTTAACTGTAGGGAGTACATTTGCATGCTTTAATCGCGTACCTTTTGAGCGCCTCACTGTCCTTGCACCATCGGAGTAAAATAAGTTGAATTTGCTTTCATAACTGAAAAGCACACTCCTCCATTTGCTTAAAGACCGGTTAAGATGATTTTTTGCAAATTCAACCCTGGGTTAAATGTTTTGATTAGGAATTTTAAGTCTTTCCCAAATACCTTTTACGGATTACCTTTTTTTACGATGTTTAGCAGTAAGAAGAGGTTTTTTAGCTGGTCGAAATGCAAAAAGAACGAAATCTCTTAAACGCTTCCTGACCGTACTTGGCCCTATGGGTAGATTAAGTTCATCACAAATTGTCTTTGAAGTCGCAAAAGGGTCTTTAAGCACGAAATTCTTTATGCGCCTATCAGTTTTAATTGTTGTTTTGCGAGGGCGTCCACCAAAATGATCTGCTTCTACTGATTTTCCACTTTTAAATTTTTTAGTGATGTCGCAAACCGTTGACGTTGGAATTTTTAAGATTTCAGCGATTACTTTGTGTTTTATACCGGCTTGGAACTTTTCTATTATTTCGTATCGAATCGCGTTGCTATAACGTGTTTTACCCATTTTAGGCACTATATAATTTCAACTTACACAGCTCTCAACTTGTAAAATCGTTTTAATCAACGGCTTGAGTCAAAAGACTCGAAAAAACCGTTACTTTAAAATCGAGACTCGCAATCTTCTTGAAATCCGGTTAGTTTTGCACAGGCATGTTACTGAGTAACTTTATAAAATATTTTTTTTTATTGTTCTTGTCATCGTAGCATTAAATTTTTAAGGTTGTTATTAACTTGTTTCATACTCTTTACAAATTATTAAAAAACTTATGAAAAGTTGTTAGTTTTCTACTTGGTATAAAGAAAATCATTACCATGGGAAATAATCCGGAATGTTTTTGGCAGCACTGTATGTATGTATGTTTATTTAGTATTTCCAACCAAATTAATAATAATAATGTACAATTTTCTTTATTTGCGTGTTTAAAAGAACATCATGTTAATATAAAAAAAATACAATTATTTTACAAATAAATAAATAATTTAAACAACATTTTCAAAATAAATAACAAATAAATTTATGCAATTAATTTTGGAGTTTAACAAAATCTACAATTTGACGTTTGAATCTTCTTAAGTTGTTTTCAGTCTTTAAATCGTTTGGCAAGGTGTTGAAAATCTGAAGTCCCTTGTAGAATAGGTAATTTTGGCCAGCACTTGTACGTGCCAGTGGAAGGCGAAAGGTCTGATTGTTTCTTAATGTAAATGGTTGAACATCACCTACATATCAAAATAATAAATAATAATAAATATCAAAAATATTTTAATGTAGAAAATTAATCTTACTATCAAACAATATTTACATAAGTGAAAAAATTAAGAAAAACAAAAATCAATTATGGACAGGGTGACCAAATACCTATGGTTCAAAGTAGGGGTTTTTCAAAATTTCAAAAAACTTCCGTTATTCGAAAACCGTTATGATGCGGTACGAACAAGTTACTAAGTTCTGAGTAGTTATGACCTGCCCTATCAATAGTTTTAGTTTGGAGCATTGTTTATGGGACACCCTGTATATAAAGGGTGTTTTTTAGACGTGTGGTTTTCAAGAAGAAATAAAACGCATATAATTTGATGTTATGGCCAAGAATTTAGCTTTATTATAAAGATAAGGGTTTGCCATTATATTTAAAAAATGATTTCGGCCACAGTACATACAAAAAGACTTTTTGTACATACAAAAAGACACAAACTCGATGAACTTGGACAACGGTAATATAGAATCGAACTTGTTCTCTCGATTTAAAATAATACCACCCGCAACAACTCATGATGACACATCGAAAGCACACACTGCAATTTTTTGATTTAGTCGTGATGCTGAAAATGGAATGACAGCATTCCGAAATGCATACAAGGTACTCCTTTTTTAAACCTTTTTAATTCGTGTTTCGTCAAGTAAATTGTGTTTTTAAAAGTAAAAAAATTGTGAAATCATTTAAGGTGTTCTACTTAATTCGTTATTTATAAGTTCAATTCAAGTGCAGAATCGATGGTTTTTTAGCAAATATATAATTTTTAATTTAATTCGATTAAAATTCTTGGTCCGGTGCTGCTGAAGATTGTTAACAATTCGCTGTGTACTGGTATCTTTCCAAGTAATTGGAAAGAATCAACAGTGATACCTGTGGAGAAAGTGGTAATACGGTTAAATGCGAGGAGTTTGGTCCAGTTAATATGTTGCCAACGTTTGAAAAAATTATAGAGTAAGCCAACTGCAAATTTATATGGAAACCAATAATATTTTGATAAAAGAGCAATCTGGGTTCTGAAAGGGTCATTCTTGTGAGACAACTTTAAACTGGTTACATATGTATATGAATGGAGGAAGGAGATTGATTGTAAGAATTCAGTGATAGCAGTTTTTTTAGATTTCAAACGTGCATTTGAAACGATTGATAGAAATATATTGGTGCAGAAATTGGAGATGTATGGAATAAAAGACAAGGATTTAATTTGGTTTAAATCGTACTTAACTCGAAGGACTCAGAGAACGAAGGTTGGCAATACAGTTTCTGGTCCGCTGAGCATTGTCCTTGGTTTCCCTCAAGGTTCAGTTTTGGGAGTTTTGCTTTTTCTTTTATAACGGGTGATTTTTAAAAAAAAACACAAAAAATTCGAAAAAATGAATGAAATATTTATTTGAATCGATAGTTTGAACCCTGCAATTTAATGTTTAAAGATAATTTCATGCAAATGTTGACCGCGGCTGCGTCTCAGGTAGCCCATCCGCTGAGTCCAATTTTGGCATACTCTTTCCCACATATCGGCCGGTATCTCACGAATGAATGCATGGATGTTGGCGTCCAGTGCGTCAAACGAAGCGGGCTTGTCCCTATAGACATTAGCCTTGACATACCCCCACAAAAAATAGTCTAATGGTGTCAAATCGCACGATCTAGGCGGCCAATTGACCGGCCCGAAACGTGAAATTAACTGTTCACCAAACTCGCCTCGCAATTGCGCCATTGTTTCGCGTGCTGTGTGGCATGTGGCACCGTCTTGTTGAAACCACATATCATGCAAGTCAAGAACTTCCATTTCGGGCAAAAAAAAGTTTGTTATCATCGCTCGGTAGCGTTCACCATTGACAGTAACGCTGCGATTCGCATCATCTTTGAAGAAATATGGCCCAATAATGCCGCCGGCCCATAAACCGCACCAAACAGTGGCTTTTTCGGGATGCATTGGTAGCTGTTGCAATGCTTCTGGCTGATCTTCACTCCAAATGCGGCAATTGTGCTTATTTACGTACCCATTCAACCAAGTCGAGAATGCCGACCATAAAATGGAAGCAGCGCGCGATGAACATTTCGAACCGAGCACGAATTTTGATAGTAAAATTCAATAATTTGCAAGCGTTGTTCATTTGTAAGACGATCCATGGTTAAATTGCAAACCAAACTGAAGCTGTTTGACAGTGACACAAGGTACTAAACACACGTCAGCTGTCAAAACCAGTGTTGCCAAAACCAAACCAGCTAAAAAATCACCCGTTATATAAATTGCCCATGGTCCTTTGAGACAAAAAAACTTTTTCTGTAATTTGCGAAATTACCTCGGCTCTAGCGAGAACCTTTAATACAGGTCTGTTTGGTAACATGAAATTTCTTGGGAATTTGCACAATATTTCTCAAATTTTCACAATTTGCTGTCAAATTTCATAGGGAAAAACATAATGTAAAAGTATTTTGGTAATTTTTTCTTTAATTTTAATAATACATTTTTTTGCAAATGACAAAGTGTTTCTGTGTACCTTGCTCTCTGCAATGAAGAGACATACTACCTTTTGGATGAATTTCTCTTTCTTCTTAAATTTCAAATAACATTAAACTCTTGATTGTTTTAAAACACACAACTGCAATTTCTCTTTACAGTAATGACACAGGAAGCAATTAAAATATCAATCACAAGCATTAGTAATAATTGGACAATGAGACAAGAAGACGAGATGTGATATTAAATTTTATTATAATAAAAAAGTTCAACAAATTTTGTCGTTAATTCACACGAAAAAAAAAGAAGAAAAACAAAATGGCAGGAATGCATTTCATTATTCTAAAGGTAGGTTTTGTTATTTTTGTTCGTACTGTTTTATGTAAATAATGAATCTAATGATGTTATTTTCAATTAATAACTAATATCAAAAATTAAATTTTCAATCAGGTAAATGGTATTGATGTTAGTCAAATGCCACATGAAGAAGCCGTACAAATGTTCCTAAAAGCGTCCGAACCGATTTTAGTTGAGGTTCGACGTCGATCCTATAATACTAATACTGATGCTGAAAATTCCAATAATCACAACTATTTGGAAAAATCTAATGAATTTTCACATCAGCTGCAACAACAACAAAAAGATCCCAGAAGACAATCATCGCCTACAAAATTTTCACTTATGACATCTACATTACCAGCTGAACATCATTATCAGCAACAACCCGATCAGTTCCTCCCGATGAGCATAGCATCAACAACCCCAACTTCAACAGCAGCGCCTGTCGTCGACGTCGAATCGTTAAAATTTCATAGTTTGGTTATTTCGTCCAGTAAAAGTTCTATTGGTCTTGATAGCTGTTCGAACCTAAGACAAATAAGACAAAGCGGAGAAACTATTACTCCTGGTGTAGCTTGTTGTGGATCCCTCTCAGTTGGTGCTGCTACCGCAAAAACTTCTTCTAGTGCCTCCGGATCCGATAATCAAATACAAAACCGAAGTAGTGTGAATGAAGCTTCGATTACCAAATCAAGAAGTGCTTCTGTTTCATCTATAACATCATCTCACCGAAGTACACCACCGTCACCGCTTAAAGATTCATTAACAAACACAACAACAACAGTACTGCCACCGGGTGGAGGAGATGACAGAATTAGCAAAGGTCTCATATCGATTGGCATCCAGACTGACAACTTTACGACTGATTTCATATTTAACGGATCATCGATACTCGATTCGGAACAAATTATCGAAAACGATCACAATTTGTTCAGCGAATGTTTAGCTCCAGAGATTGATATTGAGGTAAGTTCATAAAACGGTCGGAACACAACATAACTATATTATCCATTTTTACATTAATTTTCTTTTATAATTCTTGTCTTTTCTATTATATCCCGAAATGTGGGTTAAAAACTTCAGATGTGCATCCACATCTTGCCTTAATTCATATTCCATTTCCATATCTTGTAGATTTTTAGAATATAAAAATGGAAAAAAAAAAAACAATTAGAAACATACATCCTAACTAGGTTCTATTTGTCTTCGACTTGTTTTCAAGACTCGAACAAGGTTCATTTCCGTTCTTTATTTTTTTTTTTAATGTTTTTGCATCTTTATCTATTCATCCATCAAAGGAAATACATTTGCTTTTATTCCTTGAGTATGTCATATCTATGCAGAAATCCATTTGAAGAACCCAAAACCTCTTCATCTTGTGCGCTCTGCTCTGCACTCTGCAAACATTAATAAATAAATATGTGCGAAGAAAAGAAGATAAATACTAAGTCTGACTGTGGGATATGTATCAATTGAAAAAAGAAGAAATCTCACATCACTTTCATGCTACACGAGTGCATGCTCCACCTAAAACAATCTTAAAGATGCTAACATAATTCCTATGCAGAATTACATTTGTATCTATCTGAATAATGCAAAAACTACTTAGTCCAGAATAAGGCCATGCTCCCATTAGTTGAGTGTCTCATAGAGAGTTTTTTTTTTTGTTTTCTTCTTCTTCTTCTGTCTTCTTGCGTGATTTTTAAATTTGTTCAACCAACAGTTAAAAGAGCACCTTTGCTATGCCATTCATAGCCAACAACTCAACTCACCCTTGTGCACCCTACTGTGTGGTGTGTGTGTGTATTTACATTAACGTTCCGTGCACTTGTAGCCTCCGGATGGTTTTTTTTTCTCGATTTCGTATCTGAAGGTTTTTGTGTGTGTGTTTTTTTAAGAAACGAATATCTGCATCCTGCATCTTAATTTTCCTGTTGTCAGTTGTCACTCAAACCCAAGGCCTTGTTAATGTATCGACCCGTGTTTATCTTAAAGGGTGTGTGTTTATCTAAAAGAATTGGTGTTTGGGATTGGGGTGTTGTTAAGTTGAAATGCGTACACGTAGTGAGACTGATGATAATAATGATAATAAATACCGAGGCAGGTATTTTGTACGAAGATTTCTTTTAGAATGCGTCTATGGTATAGTAGTAGTCTGGGAGATAGAGTTTTATTTTTGAACATAATTTTTTTTTAACTATTTATTGCTATTTATAATTATATTTAATGATTCAAATTTTATAAAGAAATAATTGAACCATAGCAATTTAAACTATTAAATTAAAAAAATAGTTTGAAGATATTTTGGGTGGAATCTGATAAAATTAGCCGTTGGCGTTTTATTAGTTATTAATAAAATACATGTAATCAAAAAAAAAAAATTTAATTTAATCGATGTTATTTGGGCCAAAACACACTGGACCAATTTTGAACTAGATTAAATCCTGGGTAACTTTAGCTTAAATCGCACACGGAGTAAAGAAAGCTAACGGGAAACTTTGTGTACATGCTTTGATTGTAGGAGTATTTATTTTTTTAATTTGACACTTCGAACAACAAAAAACTGTTCGTTAAATAGTTTTTTGATTGACCAATTCTTTTGAATTTAAATGATTTTTTTAACACTTTTTATAAAAAGTGCTTGCAAGTGTAATAAAGTGTAATAAATTTCTCTTATATTTATATAATTTTTCAGTTTTTATTTTAAATTCAAATTTAAAAAATTTTAATATTGCTATTAATTTCTTAATTTTTTCAATAAATTTAACAAAATATTTCATATTTAATAAACTACCCCTGAGGAAGTTGGGAAAATCCAACGAAACGTAGGAAAAATTATGAAATAAAGTTTTTTATTTGCATAAAAGAGAAGTGTGTCCAAAAAAGCCTGATTAAACTAATAAAAAAATCATTAAAAAACTTTTCGGTTTTAGAAAAAATAAAAAGGTCATGTT
This sequence comes from Epistrophe grossulariae, assembly GCA_929447395.1. NCBI lineage: Eukaryota > Metazoa > Arthropoda > Insecta > Diptera > Syrphidae > Epistrophe > Epistrophe grossulariae. The sequence continues at coordinate 8,705,299 of OV839570.1, forward strand.
TGCCATGTCGGAATAAACATTTGACCGGAAAAAAATTAAGTTGTACATTTTTCTTTCCTTTTCGTTAAAGGGTGTTATTAGAAGCATATTTGTAGTTTTTCGGAAAAACCGGGCTATAGCTTAAGCTGTGTCATCTTGAATTTTCTAAAAAATTGACTTAAAATAGAAAAAAAAAATTTTTCAAAAACAACGGCGACACTTACAATAACATGTTAAATCTTGTTTTAAAGGTACAAATCAATTCTTTAATTTTGTGTGTAAATACAATTATTTAAGTTAATACTTTTTAGAAAATTAATTTCCTAACTCAAAATTTTGCAAGAAAAATGTTGAAAGTAATTTTTTTTCAAAATTTTACGTTATTTAGTAGTATTTTTGTTTTATAGTTCTTGAGAAATATCAGAAATTAGTTTCAATTAATTTGGCTTCAATTCAATTGGTTTTAATTGCTTTAAAAATCTTATTTCCACTAAGTAAGTAGTAAAGTATACTTTGTTATTTTCAATTTTCTCAAAAACTAGAAGACGCATCTGGTTTTTAGCGTTTGACTATAAATTGATAAAAGCATTGAATATTAAAAATAAAAATACTAGGTACTTAATAACGTAAAATAAACAAAATTAGTTTAATTTTTTTTTCCAAATTTTGAGTTTGGAAATTAATTTTTCCAAAACTATTCATTAAAACCATTTTATTTAAAACAGAATTTATGGATGGATTCCTGGCTTTATAAAAAAGTGTAACATAATATTGTCAAGTGTCACCGTTAATTTTTAATAATTATTTTTCGTCGTTTAAAGTAGAGTTTAAAATGGATTGCTTTGACATCAAATGACTTGGCTACACCAAATTTAATTAGTTGAAAGACTTGTAAATCAACTTTAAAATCTTTTGATTGTCTTTGATCTTCAACCGTCAAATTAATCAAATTACACGGGTTGATTTGACCAACAACTGATTCAGTGCGTCAGAACCTGTGTGCATGCGTTAGAGAGTGCGTGCGTTCTGCGTTCGTCGCAGAGTGCGCCGTTCCTCAGAGCTTTGCCTAGTGAGCGGCACTATGGAAAGAAGGTTTTTCATAGTGTCGCCCTCTCTTTTTCGATAGTGTTTTGACACACATCTGTCAGCAGTCAGACCTACACTGCCGCTCATCTGAATAGGTTCAAACTTTTGTTCACATTATTGTTAGCCTCTCTTCATATATATTGCAATGACACATCTTTGTTATATATGTAATGAAAGAGCATCTTTATACGCTTAGTTTGAGAGACAAAATGTTGTCTTAAAGCTTACCGTTATTCTGAAACGCTAGCTAGAACAAATGTATCCGTAGAAGCGAACATATTTTTTGGCTCAACTGAATAGGTTCAACAGCAAAAACTTTAGTTTACGTTGAGCTGCGTCGGTCAAATTTACTCAAAATTTTGTCTGCCAATAATTTTAATTGTGTTTTACCTGTTAGCGTCGAAAATAGGTCGCGGAAAATTTTTAAGCGAGGAAGAAAACGGCAAAATAAAAGCATTTTGAGAATTAGGCCTAAACCAGCGATGCATCGCGAAAAAATTAACAGAAGTCAAAATGAAGTAAGCAGTTATTTGCGAAACGTCGAAAAGTATAGACAAAATATGAAATATGATAGTTATACGGCCACATTAAGAACCCATAGACGTGCAATCATCAGAGCAGCTTTCAATTCTCATGATTCCGCGTCAAAAATCAAGATAAAAAACGGTGTAACATGTAGTTTTGCTGTGTTAATATAGAGACATTATCATGTTGGAATGTCAACGATTGGTCCAAACAGATCAGGTCTGTAGGAAGACCTTTTCTAGCACACCTTTATACGCATTTGCATTCATTGTCGATATAAGAAATTGGAGTTCGAAAGTTCCGTAGAAGGAAATATCCCCCCACACCATGACACTACCTCCACAGCTATGCAAACGGCTTTAATAATGCTCCTATTTTTTTTTGGAAGGTCATGAAAATAATAATTACAGCCACCGGGGCCCTATAAATAAATTTTTTTTTCATCTGAGAAAATCACTTGTTGCCAGTCAGACTTCTACTACATTTGTACTACATGTATTTTTTTACAAAATGAAGACGAATTTCATTTCTGGATTCGTTAAGTGGTAGTTTTTTCAGATTTTGTTTTCTTTTCAAATGTTTGGCACTCTTAAAAACACGTTTTACCGTCGCCAAACTACATGTTACATCGGTTTTATCTTGATTTTTGACGCGGAATCATGAGAATTGAAAGCTGCTCTGATGATTGCACGTCTATGGGCTCTTAATGTGGCCGTACAACTTTCATATTTCATATTTTGTCTATACTTTTCGACGTTTCGCAAATAACTGCTTACTTCATTTTGACTTATGTAAATTTTTTCGCGATGCATCGCTGGTTTAGGCCTAATTCTCAAAATGCTTTTATTTTGCCGTTTTCTTCCTCGCTTAAAAATTTTCCGCGGCCTATTTTCGACGCTAACAGGTAAAACACAATTAAAATTATTGGCAGACAAAATTTTGAGTAAAATTGACCGACGCAGCTCAACGTAAACTAAAGTTTTTGCTGTTGAACCTATTCAGTTGAGCCAAAAAATATGTTCGCTTCTACGGATACATTTGTTCTAGCTAGCGTTTCAGAATAACGGTAAGCTTTAAGACAACATTTTGTCTCTCAAACTAAGCGTATAAAGAAGCTCTTTCATTACATATATAACAAAGATGTGTCATTGCAATATATATGAAGAGAGGCTAACAATAATGTGGACACAAGTTTGATCCTATTCAGATGAGCGGCAGTGTAGTAATCCTTGAAATGATCTCCATTTAGTGTAGGCGAGATTTTTTTACACAAAAATTTGAATTTGTTTTTTTATTTTTTTAAGGAAATAACCCTTAGAAAATCTGAAGGCAATGAGCGCCTTGGTTTAACAGTATGCTATAGTTCTGGTGGTGGAAATGGATCTGGATCAGATGACACGGACACATGTACAGAGGTGTATATAAGCGACATAGTGGCAGACAGTATTGCAGGTAGAGATGGTCGTTTGCGACAAGGTGATCAAATTCTTCAGGTAAATGGCAAAGATGTTTCAAGCAAAGAAGAAACAGAGACGTTGATTGCTGAGAACAACAATGCCGTGACGCTTTTAGTCAGTCGTTATTTATATGGAGTAAGTATTTTTTGTTGTTGTTAATATAATCAAAAGGTTTTCTCTATGTTTCTATGTCTTTCTTGTTATTTCGAAGGATGACGATGAATATAATGAGCAAGGTGATTACTACGAAGAAGATGAACCCAATATGGCTTATGCCAAATGTTTCCTTGAGAATTATCTGGTAAGTGAAGATTTACTAAAATCTACTCCTAAAAGCAACCAAGGTTCACCGGATAAGAAACAACAACAAGAAGAATTTGTTCAATCTGAACAGCAACCACCAACACGTTGTATGCCCGATGTAGTTGCTACAAGTGCTTCTGAAAATATTACAGCAACAACAACTTTGGGTTCATCTTTATCTCGGGATCCCTTGAATCATCAAAATATTCGGGCACATTTAGAACAAGTAAATCAGGAAATTGCGATATTAGATTCACGTGTGGAAAATATGATGATGTCGCAAAAGAAAAGCATCGATCCAAATTGTGTTATGGTTCAGAAATTGCCTCAACATTCACAATCACAACTACAACTAGAACCACAACTCAAAGAAACAAGTGTGATGCCAATTATGGACTATGACACTGAACATATATACGAAACTATACCTGAAGATTCTGAATCCGAACCGTTTTATTGTTCGCCCTATGAAAGTTCAGAGCATCAAAATCGCATCGAACAATGGCTTGACATGCAAGATGGCTCTGATTTAAATGAAACTCGAATCCGTTCATTGCAGCAAAATAAACAACAGTTTATTCAACAACATCAACAGCAGCAACAGCAACATCATGAAAACTTATCAATTTGGACAAAAGCCAAAAATGGAACATTACGCAGTACCAACTCTAGTGTTGGAGATGATCATGAAAATAGTTCAAGTGCTTATAATACTGGTGGTTCCTGTAATAGCAACACGATGACACCTCTAACTCTTGAACTAAACACTGCCAACTATCGGGATCGTGAGCTAAATCATCACTCTCAGTCGACGTTGATTCTATGTTCTACGAAACACACTGTTAGTCCGATAAATGAAACAACATCTACACAAATTCAGCATCGATTGCCGCTGATGCAGAATTCATCACAAGAACTCCATCAATCATCATCCATCATCAATCAGCAACGCCATTCAAAGGAGAAACTTCTGAGTCCGTCACACTCATCGGCGAAGACTTCTTCACAACCAATGCTGCCGAACAAGCAGAAGATATTCCCAATTCCACAGAAAAATTGTAAGTTTTGTTTGTATTTTTCTCATCATACGAGTATCAAACAAATTAACCATAACTTTAAAATTATTTTTTTTAAACAGCTGCTGATTTAGCGAAACCTTCGCAAAATAATCTAAATACTCCAATCTCAGCAGCATCAAATACTATGTACACAAATGTTGCAAATCTACAACAAACAATGTTGTTGCAACAGCAACTCTTTCGCCAGGCCTTAATTCACCAACGAGTACCATCTAATTCGGTGCCTTGTCCACAATTTACGGCACCAAATTTGAGTCAATATCATTTTGTCAGCAGTCAAGAGGTAAGTTTCGAAAAGATCAATTTTCCATATGGGTTTCCCTTTTATTTATGCAGTGAAGTAGGTAATTGTGCACGGTAATCATTTCATTTGCTGCAGTAACTACAATGCAAACTCTATTTCGTGTAGAATATGGATTCCGTACTAGATATTTGGTAGAAATTGTTTTTTTTTACTTAATCAAAATTCTTTCCCGGGAAATAATGTTCACAGAAACTCTAATGGATTTTTTGATTCAAATAAAAAAATCCTTTATTTTTAGGTCAGCACTGTGAAATTAAATACTCATCCAAATGAAGAACACATGGTGTGGAAAGTCAAACGTCGCCAAGATGGCACTCGTTACATTGTCCGTCGTCCAGCTCGTAATAGATTCCTTCGCAATCGAGCACTACGTATAAGTGCTGAACGGAACGATCAAACAACAGAAGATGATACAATATCTGAGATCAAAACTGGTCGTTATTGGACGAAAGAAGAACGAAAAAAACACATCGAAAGAGCACGCGAACGAAGGCAGCGGCAACAAATAATAATTACGAATAAAAACAATGAGATCTCAATGCTACCGCCATTGTCGTCGGCGCTCAATAACTTGAATCCCGAAGCAGCACAAAAAAATTTAGCAAATTGTGGTGGTGATTCAGCAGCCATTCAGTTAAATCAACAACAACAGCAACAAAAACTCATACCGCCCGTTCAAAGTCCTGCTGCTGCAACAACCGGTGCCACCAAGGTCTATCGCCAAAGTACTCCATCATCATCAACAACAAAGAAATTGGTGAAAAAAATTACCAGCAATAGCCCCGTGGATGTTAATGTCAACGTTAACAATAGTCCGCTGATAGCATCGAATCCATCTGTTACTGGAACACCAACAACTGCATCAATAACAACTACCAGTGGTGGTACTAGAATGGTAGGTCTTCTTTCGGTTACAACAGTCTAATAATAATTATAATAAAAAAAAAATGAGACTGATGATCTTTTGTTGATGTTGATGGCGGTAACACAAATAAAAGGCTTCTTTTCAAATTTTCCTCTCCCTTCCTTATATATGCGAACATTTACAGTTTCAAGGCTCAAACAGTGGAATTTGAAGTGGAAGCGTACCGGAAAACATCACTTCTTATCAAACGAGAGTAATCCATCCACCTTTGTAGACTTTTGCTGTTCTTCATCTTCATCTTGATCATCGTCATTGTTGTCTTTTTGTCTGATTTAGCTTTAATTTAATTGTCAAGTTCCACACATTATTAGTTCTATCTCAAGCCTAATTACTATGTATAACGTCATTATTAATATTTTACTTGTTTTTCTTGTTGTAACAGGGTGGGGCTGAAATAATTGGCACAATCACAAAAGTCAAAAAACTACAAGAACTTCTATTTTTCGATGACCTTGGTCCCTAACTCTTTTTTAACATAATGTTGGCAAAGTAGAAAAAAGATGAAAATCAGTTGTATTGTGAGTAAAGGTGTCGTTGACTCAAATTTCATATTTTAATCCGTATACTTTAACTATAGTTTTATTAATGTGTTATCGTTTAAAAAATAGCACTATACCTTATTAAAACAATAAATAATTGCAATGCCAATGGCGCAGTGTATGTAGTGCTTGACTGCTAACTTAGAGGTGTGGGTTCGAGCCCCACTCTAGGCAGAATTCTTTTCTATACACCCTTAGTTTCAACTGAACGCCATCAGTGGGGTTTCATGATATCAATAACCACCTTATTTCCACTGTGCCAGCAAAAATTCTTTCCTAAATTCTTCTATTCTTTCTAACTAGTGCCGTGCAGTTCAGGTTGCAATTAAAGGACTTTAGATCTTAAAGGCATATACTTAAATGTTACACTGATTAATTTTTTTCAACGTTCATTTAATAAAATATTCATTATAAAGCAATAAAAAAAATAACCAGACCTAAACCAGAATAAACTGCCCAACAATAACCAAATTCTAAATAAAAGAAAACTATCAATTTCCAGACCCCGTCATGTAATAGCATGCGTCTCACAAACCATTTTCAAATGTGAAATCAAAAAGAGTCAGGGGCTAAGAGTCACCGTATAATATCAGTTAAAGGGCTGAGAAGTGGTATTTTCAATTTTTTTCTTTACATATTTTTAGAGATCAAAGGAGTAAAAATTTTAAATATCCTTTAAAGTTATTGTAGGAAAATTAAAAAAAAAATAATTGTTCACCAGTTCGAAAACACTATGTATTTTATTAAAATTAGATGATAAATGTCAAATCTCCTCGAACATGACCAACTACAGGTACAGGTAAAGTTATGTAGGTATATTATATGTACAGTCAATAAGCAAATATCCTAAGTAAATTTCAATTCAATTTCAATAAAATAAATGGAGTTTTCATACAATCTATCGATAACTAGTATGTAATTCACGCCAGTAACACAGTTTTTCTTAGCCTTGAAACTAGTGTGGAATTTAAGGGAAATCGTGGCTCCATCATTAATGCAGATAAAAAAAATAAACAAAATAGACTCGGACACGCTGAATCTAATGACATAAAAATATCAATTTCGTCTAAACTCGTTTTAGTAGTTTTGGTTTGTGGGCACAGATTTTTCTCATCTTTGCTCGCATCACAGCTTTTACACAAACATATCCACAACTCATATAACTAAGGTAATATATTGCGTATTTATAAGACATGCTTTTTGATCAAGGCCGATCAAGAGAGTTTAATTACCTTAGAGACCCGCCATCATAATTATAAAAACAATATACATACAAGTAAATTGTCTCTCTTCTCTTTTGAAACATGCGCAAACTGAAAATGAAAACTCAGAATATACTACCATTAATGTGTGTGCTGTCAACTGTGATAACTGAAATAAATTGCTTGGCTCATTGTCATCGCCTTGAATATTGCTAATGGAGACGCTTAGTCCCCTTTCACACGAGGATACTGAGTTTCCAGCAACTTTCAGTTTTTGGGTGAGAAGGACACCAATTAAGAAGATTGAACGGTCTACGATTGGTGGGAATTGAAAATTAAAAGAAAACGGCAAAAAATCTCCAGCAACTTGTTTCCTCGTGTGAAAGGGGACTTAGGCAATGGCAATGGCAATGACAATATTGCTTGGCTGATGGAAGGCAATTATTGATTTCCATCGCTGAGGAAATAAATTTTGACGTTTCACCTTTTTCAAAATGGTTTCTCGGCGATTTTGAATGAATTGTGCTTGCTTTTGAAAATACTTGACTGTAGTCGTAATTTCTACACTGACAACTGAAATTACCTGGCAATAGAAGGCCCATCCAGCTAATAAATTGTCATTGCCATTGAAATTGACATTGCCTAAAATATTGCTAATGGAGCCACAGCGTAAGGTCCACATAAGAGAAAATCTACAAAGCTTTGAAAAATTGACATGAATCTAATACAAATAATCTACTATTTTGATCATATTGTTTTATTTTCGGATGATCTATATGGATCATAAGGGATAAAAACACGGCTTTTAATAGCTTCGCTTAAAGAAGAAGGAAATTGATGATTTTTTTTTAACATTTCTGTGGTCACAAGGAATAACAGCATAAGTCGACTTATGTCGAAATTAAGTTTATTACAGTATTTGATGTGCAATATGCGAATCTATACTGTCATATTTTGTTCGTACTTTTATCTCTTACGGTTTATGAACTGAAACACTTCGTCCATAAGTTGTGAACCCTTTTGTAATCGCAAAAGAAACGTTTAAATTGTTCTCCTGAAAACTTGCAAGAAGTGACTTAAGCCGTTTTTCCTTTTTGCCGCAGATTTAATTTGAAATTAACGAAAAATGGACACCATGAAGTTAGCCTTTGTCCTTCCAATGGATTTTTGAACTATTGATTTCTTCTTAATTTTCTATACTGACAAAACAATCATTTTTACCAGAACATTAACTTCATAACCTGTTTTAGTAAATGGAATTTTGATTACAAAATAAAAGATAATCTCGCAGCAAGCAACAGTCTCACCCTCTAATTTTATTATTTCATTGTTTTTTTGAATATACATATGAGGCTGCGAGTGTTTCATGTTTTAGTTATATTACCTTTTTGAAAAACTATATTCATAAATCTTAAATGGTGTCTAAAATTAAAGATAAAATTCACCTTTTTTTTTGTTTTTAAATAAGTGTTGAAGCACTTTTGTACTCGCCTCATATGTTTTATTAATTTTATAAATTCCTATTAAAAGCGCACATTGTCATTAAGAATCCACTATTATGAACTAGTCTATGTTATAAGTTATTTTTTTATATATTATATTTAAAAAAATAAGTTAAAATTAATTTATTTAACATTTTTAATTCAAATTTTTAAGAATATACACGCTTTGCTTTAAAACTAAAAAAATAGAAAAAAGAAACAAATTGAATATAATTAAAGCTCGGCAGTTAGCACACATATATATATAAATAATATGATAATACAAGATATATAAATAATTAAAAAAAAATAGAAAAGAAAACTATTAGAAATTCTAATTAATTCTAATTGAATTATTGTGATATAGTTAAGGTTTGAATAGTTTCTTTTTTGTAGACATTCAAAAAAATTGTATGTGTTAATAATAAATTCTCAAACCCTAACTGTTCTCCATAAAATGTAATAATAAATATATAAACAATACATTATTAACAATAATTGACAAACAAAAATAAATAAATTTAATAAAAAAAAAAAATTAAAACAGATCGAATATATTTATTATTACACACAATAAAATAGTGTTTGTTGACTATAAGTACATGTACATGCATTTATAAATATTTGATCTTCCTAAATAAAAAAAAAATAAATATATAAATACAAAATCGAGAAATTATATTATTATCAATAAAATTATAAATCAAAGAAAAATATTTCATAGAACACAATATTATTTGTTCAATAAATTTAAAGAAAAAAAAAATAAAGTTATCTAATTGTTTATTAACTACAATTATACAAGTATGTATTAGATTTTTTGTTTGACTTTTTTTAAATCTGTATTTAAACTTTCCCTGAATTTTACTGACGATACTTTGAACAAATTAAATGATGATTTCCGATCAATAGCTGCAGTGTTGTTGTGTGCAAATATTTATGCTTCGCGGTGTTCTTTGTGAATAAAAAAACGTGTACCTGTCCAAAATTACAGCTCGTTCAAAGCTTGATTGTCCTTAATTAAAAATACAGGGTGTTTCGCATAAGATCCGACAAAAAGCTAGAGCTTATAGGTTGGATCGAGGGGAGACAAGAAAAAAAACTTACAATATTTAGAAATTTTTATTTTATGTTTTGAGACACTAAGGACAAAATCAGTAATTATTTTGATGGCTGATGACCAAATTTTCAAAATGAGTTTTTTTTTTAATTTTACGTTATCGAGTGCCTACTTAGTTATTTTTTGTTTTTAATATTCAATGCGCTTATCAATTTTTCTTTTTTTTTCTTTAGTTGCATGTTTTCCAATGCTGAAGGCATGGCCACCAGCTTTAATATTGTTAACAGATATTTTGTTTACTTTAGATGGCGCTCACAGTCCAGGATGGACTACGGCCTCAACCAACAAGCCCCTCCAGCCAGCTCGGTCCCTAGCTAGCTGCCTCCAGTTACGCACTCCAAGTTGGTTGAGGTCGTTCTCCACTTGTGTGCGCCACCTATATACAGATATTTTGTTTGGTAAAAAAAAACGAACGTTTCCTAGATTTGTGGATTTTGAATATCGACGGTTAAAGTTCAGAACCACGTAAGTCGTTTTTGCATGTTTTGTATGACGATCTATAGGTTTTGAATTCTGCCCTTTTCTGTAAAATGTTCAGAACAACATTATTAAGATGTTTTGATACCAAGACAAATAATAGAGTTGATTGGCATTCAGTGGGATTTGAAAGAGAATCGTCAGCCCTGTCGATAAATCCGTTCGGAAGAAAATTTTTCTCCGATCTGTTCGAAATCGGAGAATTTTCTATCGAAGTATCCGTTCCGATAAGCATTTCAAACAGATCTTCCGACGAAATACATCGCATTGCATCGCGCAATGCGATTAGTCAACAATTTTTGACAGCTATGCGTTGAATTTCTTCAGAAGTTGTCCGATGAATTGAAAAATCATTGCGGAACTGTTCGGAAATGGCAACTACAAAATTGTAAGTAAAATAGTCAATCGAACGCGATTGTTTGCTTCATTTTATTTCGTTCCGCAACGGATACCTCGAAAGTAAACTGAGTTCCGGACTTCACTATCGTATCGGGAATTATCCGAACGAATAGCTGGATAGGGCTGCGTATGTGTATTCCAGAGATAAAAAAAGAGGAGATCAGGGGCCGAATTACGGCATCAGTGACTGAACGACACGTGAGGGAAATTTCATACGAAATATCGAATATCATCGGTTATTTACTAAGTACAATTCTGGTCCATAAATCTGCATTTCAGCATATTGTGGTCCGAATGCAATCGATCATCTATCTTCACACTTTTTAGTGAAACAAATTTTAAAAACTGTAGCATTAACAAAACCTACTACAAGAAAGCTACAGACTTGGGATCCACGGACAGTAGTAGACTGGCTGGCATCAACGGAAAGCAAAGAGATCCTTTTTACATTTACGTGTTTTTGTATAACCAATAATTCACAATGAACATCGTCTTCAAATACAGAACTGTTCATTATTATAATGAATGGATGGATATTCTATTCAATGGTTCAGCAAACCAAAAAAAGATGGACCTCGATGGGACATCATAAATGCCGAATGAAAAGAAATAACATGGGTAGGTATATTATATTTTTAAGAAAAAGAAAAGTAATAAACTACTTTTTTATCGCTATAAACTTTGAATGTACGTGTTTGTAACAAAATAAATGAATTAGGTATGGGTGTATTACAATTTTATTTATTTTCTTTTAAAATGTGCTCTCTCAGCCTTTCCCTAGGCCCTTTCCTTCCACAATTATTATACATACTATATTGAATAAGATGATGACAGTAGTATGAGTAATTTGGGAAAAAATAGTAGCATAGAGTCTACTGTGAAATATGATCGCCTAGTGAAAATTCATAAACTTTTGTTTATGGCTAGCGTGTTGTGTTTGTGTGGTGGTATGATATGCACGTTTTTAAAACAGAATTGTCTACCTACTTTGCCAACGTGATACACGTGATACGTGGTACATAGAACAAATTTAGAACTCAGAGAAAAAAATAGCAATTTTATTATTTTTCTTTAAAATGTCCCCGATCTCTTCAAATAATTTATTTTCATAGAAAAATTCCCTTGAATCACCAGGCGAACATAATTAAGCAGCAGGTACATACATACCCTCTACACCCTTCTATTTTTTTCTCAAAATTACTCACACTACTAGGGTGCACTAGGGTCTTCATTTCGTTCAATGTAGTGGTTATAGTTGTTGAAGGAGTAAGAAATTGGGTGCGTTCAATCGATTACGTTTTACATCTGAATTTTCAGATTTCTGAATTTTTGGAGCTTCTGATTGGCCAGCTGTCATAAAAAGTTAGATGACTTTTAGTTACGTTTAGTTACGTTTCATCTGAATTTTCAGACAAGAAATTCTCATCTGAAAATTCAGATGAAAGTTGTTTGTGGTGGGGGAAGTGCCAAAAGCACACATAAAAGCTGAACTTTATAATTTTCGTCTTGTTGGTGGTTGATTTTTTTAGTTTTCGTCATGAAAATCCAATACTAATTTAAATGAACGAACTTTTTGTTTATTGTTCACTGAATTTCAACAATTTTTTATATTGATATTTAGAAAGTTTTTCTAGAAATTTGTAGGGCATTTATATCAATAAAAAAACTTTTAATGAAAATAATAAAACCTATTGCTGATTTAGTTGCATATAATTTCACCTCACAGGTACTCACGGTCAATGTAATTAAAGTTCTATTTTATTTCGCTTAAATGTAAATCCTGTAGGTAACTGCCGGAATTTGACACAATGACTTTCGACTGAAATTTCAGATTTTTTTTGCGTTCAACGACATAAATTCAGAAATCTGAAAATTCAGTTTTTTAGCTATTTTTATTGAACCCACCCATTGAAAACTACCGCTACTATTGCTGGATTCTCTTTGTTTCATTAGGCGTGTTTTTTTGCAAGCCCGGGGGGAATTGGTTGAAAAAAACGACAGCGGGGATTAGCGACGCCATGACAGTAAAAAACATGGAGTTTTCATACAAACTATCGATAACATGTATGCAATTCATGCCGGTAACACAGTTTTTCGGTGCGCTTAAGTTAAACCCCGAGATTTCTCCGGGATTAGTTGTTGTTGCATTTAACATGTTAATTGTTTAGCACCGACGTCGTTTTTTTCATCCAATTCCACCCGGGCTTGCAAAAAAACACGGCTATTGTACGTAAATAGTGGTATTGGGCTGGGTTCTTGTTAGATAGTGATGGGCAGTGAAATGCATTTTACTTTTATTCGTGTATTTTTGAAAATTTGAGTTTTTTGTTATATTTGTCGCTTTTTTACTTGAATAAAACACATTTTATTATAAAACTTTATTTATTTAAGATATCATCTTTTTGACATTTAATACCTACCAAATTATATTATGTAAATTTAAATTTAGTAAATGTTCTCTTTTCCATTCAATTCTTCGAATTAACTCCAACAATTTCGATGTACTACAAGATGATAATGGGCTTTTGTCTGCACAATTCATTTTTTTCGTTCAATTCGTCCTTTTGATAGATCTAAAGATTTTTACATCAATGGAAAGACCCACTTTATTCTCTCTGTGTTCACCAATCACCACTGAAAACCCTAACCTCTTAAGACGATTGGTTGGGCTAATTATTAGCCGTGTTTTTTTGCAAGCCCGGGGGGAATTGGATGAAAAAAACGACGTCGGTGCTAAACAATTAACATGTTAAATGCAACAACAACTAATCCCGGAGAAATCTCGGGGTTTAACTTAAGCGCACCGAAAAACTGTGTTACCGGCATGAATTGCATACATGTTATCGATAGTTTGTATGAAAACTCCATGTTTTTTACTGTCATGGCGTCGCTAATCCCCGCTGTCGTTTTTTTCAACCAATTCCCCCCGGGCTTGCAAAAAAACACGCTTATTGTAAGTAGGTAGTTGGGTCGAAAATCGGGTGGAATCGTGTAAGGCGATAAGTGAGAGTCACAACTCACAATCAACCAATTCAGTCTGATAGCTAAAGAGCTATCACATCAAAAATGTGGTTGTCATTTTCCAATAAATTTGACGTATCTACCGCAGTATAACGACTAGTTAACATCAGCCTACAAAAATTGTACAACTTTTTCTGAGTTCTTTTTTTTGACCATTCATACAAACAAAAATAAACATAATATGATAATTGTGACCAAAAAAGTTTACTACATTTGGGAAGATGAAGAATTATATCGCAACTTCATTTTCGTTATATATTTACGATAGCTAATTACAAACATTTGAAACATTCACTATCGCAACCATGTTTTTGACAAATTCCATTAGAAAGTATTCAATTGAATTGAAATGAGTTGAATCACCTTACCCAGACTGAAAACTAAATGACAATCACGTCATGTGACTATGGTTGATGTGACAATCATTTATCACCTTAGCCGATTCCACCCGCACAATCATTTTGGAATTATTTCAATAACCAAACCTCTCAGAAGTTTATGGGTAGCAAATAAATGTTACTGTGTATAAAATAGACCTAGGGCCCAGTTATAGCTTTCATTGAAAATTTAAATTTTTGAGGCACTTAAAAAGCGAAATCAGTGATTATTTTGATGCCAATATAAAGCTATTGACTTAATTATTAATTCTGGCCCAAGTCAACACCTGAAATGAATTTCTTCATTTCAATGATTGAACTACCTTAACCACTGATCATTCTTTGCGTTCGGTAAACTATCAGATAGGCTATCCACGCATCCAAAAATTTTCAGATACGTTGGGTTGTTGCATCAGCTGTTTTGTCACAAGGGATTACAACAACACAAACCTATCCGGATAGCCCTGGATTGATCCCCGAACGTGACCATTGTATAAGTATAACGATTGGAAGTTCTTCCAATATTGGCCACTCTGTCAAAAGTCTTCCAATAGCAACTAATGAGTTGACAATTGCCAATTTTTTATCAAGTGAAAAATGTACGTTTATACAGTTTAGATTTTATCCAAAAATTACGACAAATATTTCGTAGAAAATCGGTGACAATTGCCGACAATTATTGTTTGTCCCCACGAGGAAACAAGTTGCTGGAGATTTTTTGACGTTTTCTTTTAATTTTCAATTCCCACCAATCGTAGACCGTTCAATCCTCTTACTTGGTGGCCTTCTCACCCAAAAACTAAAAGTTGGTGGAAACTCAGCATGTAATGAAATAAGTCCCAAATGAACTAACTCCCAAATTTATGAACCAAATCCCAACGAAATTTTGGTGGGAGTTAAAACAAGTAGTTTTAATTGATAAAGCGGGATGATAAGAAACGGGATTATAAAAAACGGGATTATAGAAAGCGGGATCTTGAAAAAGCGGGATTTTAAAAAACAGGATTATGAAAAGCGGGATTTTAAAACCGGTATTTTAAAAAGCGGGATATCGAACCCAACCCTTTTATCATTTGGTAGTTTTTATATAGTGGGACATAACCCTTGATTTGCATTTTGTGACTTAGTAAATTTTATGTTGGGAGTTAGTTCTAAAAATAATGGGAATGAGATCATAATGAACCAAGTTCCAATTTTAGTGGGAGTTAGTTCATTTGGAAGTTAGTTCAAGGGTCAATTTTTTCAATGAGTAAAATATATGTATATAATTTTGATTTTGTGAACAAAACCAAATGTATACAGTGAAAATCAAAAACACCCCACATATTTTTTTTTATTCGAGTAATTTTTAATTTTTGAAATTTACAAACACGTTATAATTTTTCGTTTAATACCCAAATGAATTGCCTAAAACCGGATTGGCGGTATTTGGCGGGATTTTAATACATTGGGATTATGAACAAGTGGTATTTTAGAAGACGGGATTTTAAAAAAATGGTATTTTAGTAGGCGGGATTTTAAAACTTTTTTTCGGGATTTTAAAAACTGGGATTCCGATACGCTCGTTTTGTAATATTTTTTTTGTCGTCATTTTTTTTCTAAAATTGGCCCTACCTCCTAAACGGGGCGTGATAGACCCCCCCTCCCTTAGCCATAATAAAAAATGCTTGTTTTTAACCCCTCTACAAAAAACCGTTATCAATTCCTGGCGCCATTGTTATCGTACTCGTGCCCTCGTTGTTTTAAAACACTTTTTCAATTTTTTTTTCAAAAGCAAATAAATTAATTTTATTGTTTCCTCCACAATAGAAAACATTTTTCTGGCAATTAAAAATAGGATGATGTTCTTGCCAAAAACACATGGTTACATGCTTGATAGAAAATTGGTGAACATTTTTTGCGAAAAGTCGGCCAATATTGGATGATCTTCCAATCGTGCATACTTAGCTTTAAGTCATTTTAGGTATGTGAAAGGTTGTGCCAAAATGAAATATTTTTTTGACTAGAAAAAATAATTGAGTCATCAGCTTTTTATTGACATCAAAATATTCACTGATTTTGCTTTTAAAGTGTCTCAAAGCAAGAAATTAATTTTTTAAATGATGAGTTTCAATGAAAGCTATAAATCGCCCCTTAAGTCACTGACATACAAATATGTATGTATTGTTAAAAATGATCACTCCTTGCATTATTACTTCGAAGAGCCTTCAATATCTTTGAATTAAAAATATTCATTAAAATCGTCCATGATACACACTTAAAAAAGCCGATAAAAAATCAACCAATTTATTGATAAAAATAAGCCCAAGTATTATTCGATGATTATCAGTAAATACACTTTATTTAAATTTATTATTTTTACTCTCGACTTAGTAACTGTACAAACATTTAGATTAATTAACATTCTCTATATCAATTTATTTTTTTTTATTTTGTATTATATTTTTTCTATTATTTTAATGTTAAGTCGTTTTCATAAATATTGTAATTGCTATTACAATCTTATAGTTTAACTTCTTTTTCTTTGCCTGCCATTTTTTTTATAAAATCGAATATTTATTTTCATAGTTTTTGTTTTAATTATAAATTCATAGGTTAATTATATTGATCTGCTTTATTTATTGATTTAATAACACAATTTTTAATTTAATCATTTGTTTTTTTTGTATTATGAGGAACAGAAATTTAATTAATTAGGTATACCTACTTATCTCATTCAAATTAAGTTTTAAAAAATAAATTTTATTTTTGTTATTCAAAGAATCTGCTTATACATTGTTTTTACTATTTTTTATATTTATTGTTTTATAATTGAATTGAATATGATTGCCCAAAATAAAATTCTATTCGTGATAGCGGGGCTTTAGAATATCTATAATAGCTTTATGAATGAAATTAAATATTGTATGGAACTAAGCAAATTTTTTTTTGAAAGATGGCAATTCATATGCGAAACAGTTTTGTTTTTGATTCAAAATAGCTTTTAAGGGCCTTTGATTTTGGTTTTGTAATTTTAGCTGTGCAATTTTAAATTATGGTACTTACAAGAAACTGCATAGAAATCCATCCAGGCAGTAGGTACTACGAAATAAAAAGAATTTATGTCAATGCCATAGATCCTTGTATCTGTTATATTCCGGTGATGAAAAGCCTGCACATGTGGACGTACATTGTAGTTATACCTCCACATACATATGTACATGGAGATACCATTTAATTTTAAGGTCGAATTGGGGCAGCAATACCTTGGGTGGCCCTTTTCGAGGTTTCAAATGATAATTGTACTCTTCTTGGGTCCTCTTTGCTCATGTGCGCGCTCAGTGGGCATTTAGTTATGTATTTAACTATTTAATTGCGTTAAAATTGCATATGCATGCTGAGCCCTAAAGTAGAAGGCACTCGACACACTGTGACATTATTGTTATGTATCGGAGTCACTCCCAATAATAAACGGAAACAGTTAAAAATTTCTTTTCTAAAAGAACTTCATCAAGGGATGAAGTTTTTTTAAAAATAAATATACACATATAGTACTCGAATCAACTCAAATCTAGACAGCAAAAATAAATCCAAGAATAAGCAATATCTGGAAGCATATATTGGCGAATGAGGCGAAGAGTGGTGATTTCTATGTGAGAAGGCTTACCTTTTAAACAAACAAAATTATGAAAATATGTTGCTATTCTATAACCATGCTATCATGGCTACCATTACTTATTCCCGATAAATGTGTTATGGGAGCAACAAACAAATTAAAAAACAAAGACATTCATGGAATAATCAGCCTTATTGTGAGTTTCGCCCGAAAAATATTTCACCTTAAAATTGTTTGATCGATCAACTAAAAATAAAAATCAAATCACTTTTATTTGAAAAATTAAATATCTGACTTCGAAAATTCGGTATATTCAAACCGATTGCTCTTAAGGCCCATTCACATAAATAATAAACCAATTTATTTTCTCAAATTTATCTTATTTTAGAAATTAAAACGCAAATTTTAGTATCTTAACATCAATTTAAACAAGTTTTCTACCATTTTGTCTAGTTTTTGTGAAGAATTTAGGCTTATTAAAGGTTTTAAATCCCATTTGTTCTTTTATTCGTCGGTCGCTGGTCACTTTCATGTGAATGGGCCTTTAAGCCTTATTTTCTGCTTTTCGATGCCCATTAGTTAATTCGAGTTCAAAACCATCACTGCCTTGTTTTTTTCTATTCTTAAGTTTGTTAAAATTTTATTTCGATCGTATTCATATTTTCGACATCGAATTTCTAGATTGAAAACAAAATTGTAGGTGTTAGGTTTTTGTTTGTAAAAGTCAACGCTTAAGGACCAAAATAATTCTTCCTATTTTTTTTAATCTTTTACAAAAATCTACCTTTTTCTATAAATTCTAGTTTTCCTTTCTGTCAGTCAAATTTAATTACCATTTTCGTAAGTTATCGGCGTCAATAATGCATTTCCAAAATGTTCTTATTCTTAAGCCACGGCAAAACGCAAATAATGCTTACGATTAGTAGTGTTCTATGTTACAGTTATGTTCAGACATAATCATATTTGCGTTTTCGAACAAAACTTTTGCAGATTGCTTTAAGAACATTTCGCAAATATATTTTTGACGCATTCTTCAAAAAAAAACCGCCATGTCTTAAAAAAATACAAATTCACAAAAAGAGGGACATTATGTAAATAAATAAAATAAATTGGTTGACGTGACAGCTCGTGTAGAGCCAAACCAAGTGACTTACAACTCCCAACCATTCTGTGCATTTTATTGGCAGGAACGGAGGGGATTTATATTCTGGTGAATCCAACGAGCTTAGCTGAGAAGAATTGTTTCATGACAAGACATACCCGTGCAAAACATTTTTTTTTTCGTTGCCATATACTAGGAATTAAACCCAAGACCGTTGGCATAACAGTTCTACGCACGTATCATAACGCCACCGGCTACTAAAACATTATTGACTTTTAATTGAGGTTTTCTTAAAAAATAAATGAGTAAAATTTTCTTCAGAAAAATTTCTTTTCTGGTTTCATTGACAATATTATGTAAGACACTACATCGAAAGATTTAATTAAGTAATAGAAAATATTCAGGGAGTCACCGCGGCTATTGAAAAAATGAACACTAATCAATAGTACGACATTTACAAAAAAGCTGTTCGGGCAGGTTTTTTCATGTTGTTATATGGTCGAAAATTGAAACTAAGTACATATGTATGTACCTGTCCCATGCTGGATTTCTAAAAAATTGGTATCAAACGAAAACTTAGAGTAACGTTTTTATGAAGCCGTTGATAGGACAAACTTTTGTTTACGGTTACCGAGAGCCCATTCTAATATTCGATTCGATCGGAGATTACGATTTCCGTTTTCTTAAATTTTTCTTTTTTTTATGGTTCCATATTTTATTTTTCATTTTGACTGCAATTTTTACGAGTTACATTTGATTTAAGAACTAGCGCTTGGTAACTGGAATTATGTAGTAATTCTCTGACCATAGCAACCTCAAAAAACCTGTCCCACAAATTATTGTTTGTTTGTTTGTAAATGTTTGATATTAGTTAGTGTTCATTTATTCCTTTCGGACTTGGTTTTTAAAATATAATTTTTAAAAGTCAAGTTAAGTATAAAAATTTCCTGCTAATAAACTACACCAAAATTGAATTTAAAACATAAAATATAAACGAGTAGAAGAAAAACTAATTAAACAAAAATTAATTTTCTTTTGTAAATTAAATATATCATATGGAGGACTTATTCAATATTGTATGACTTGTACGTAAGTTTTTTGTTTGTATTTTTTCCAAGGAAACAACACGTTTCTATCGACAATATCATTTATATTTTAATCCTAGATATTAAGACACGATTTCAATATAACAAAAAAAGAAATAGAAATTAAATTAATTAAAGTTCTTAATATTTAAATACGATTTTCAAATCGAAATAAAATAAAAAAAAATACTTTCAAGCTGCTGGAATACAAAATGAGAAAAAGAAGTAAGGGCAGTTAATTTAGTAACAAAAATTAAATAACTAACAAGAGGCAAAACACATAATCACGTCATAAATTCACAAGGTGTTTTTTTTATATGAAACTTAAGATTTTACATTTTTTCTAATTATTTATGAAGATCTACAAAAATACCATAACTTAAATTTAGTTTTCTCATATTCTTTTTCAAAAAATAAAAAAAAAATAAAATAATAACTAACAGTTATATAGGATAAGTTTAACTTGCCGAAGAAGAATGAGAATTTTAGTATATGTAATTGCGAGCAGTAATAAGTGATACTTTATTGGAATTGTAGTTCTATTTCATGTCAAAGTGGAAGAGCTTATTAATTAAAAGTGATAAAAAAAATTATTATTAATAATTAAAATTATTTTTTCACTGCGAACTCATTCCATAAGTCGCTTTAAAATTGAGTTTATTTGCAATTGTTTTTCAAAAAAATCGAAAAATTCGCGGCTTGACAAATTCGGAAAATTGCGTATGAAAATTGTTAAGCGAAACTTTTGAAAAGTTCGGAAGCATTGAATAAAAATTTCTACCTCTAGTTAGTCCTCATCAATATCTTTAAATAAACTAAAAAAAGCAAGTTATGTAAATCATCAATAATTTAAATGAACAAATTTTATCCCCACCTTATCCTAATTTATTAGAGGCTGTAAGTGTTTATTCAACCTTTCAGGGCCTTTGCACACTTTGACTTAATTTTTTTCTTTCCAATTTGACACAAAATGTATTAATTCTTTTAAACTGGATATGAATGGGAACGTTTTACGCTCACAATATAGCTCTTTTTCCAATAAAGTTTCAATTAAAAACTTAATCATTAATTTGCCCGCATTAATATAATGTATATGTAGATACGAGCCTCCATACAAATTTGCCACCCTTTCTCCTTTATAATTTTGTATACAAATAAGACAAATTAAAATTATAAAATTAGAGAGAGCATATTATTTTTCATTCATAAATTTACTAGACCATTTACAGAATATGATTATAATTTTTTGTTTTGTATTTACAAGATTTTTAATAAAAGAGACACATTTATGAGATAAAATTATATTATATGCAAAACGTGTGATCTTTTAATTGTTGTTTTTTTATTATTATTGAATTTTGTTTGTGTGCTGCCAAGTTTGAAAACTAAAACAATACAAAATAAACAAACTAATAATTATGAATAGATACGTTCCTCGCTATATATATGTTTAAATGTGAATATATATAAATTTTTACATTTTTACATACTTTAAGCCATACAAGTATTTTTGTTTTTGATTTTGTTTTGCTATCACCACACATAGAGGGATCTTAATTGTAAGCTACTTTGCATTAGATGTTACGGCAGTGATAAGAGATATTTATACATTTTTTTTTTTGAAATTATGTCAACTGCTTACTTGAATTGATAAGATCTAATTGATAACTAAGTGTTTTTTTTTTTGTTTTGTGAACAATAGCTCTCATTTTTTTAAAATAAAAAAAAACAATGAAGAACAATGTATAGAGTAGATTCACTTAATAAAATAGGCTTTTTTCACAGTTTTTTATTTGATGTATATATATATTGCAATACATATATAAACCTTACGACTAGTACACTACTTTTTAACAGCAACTGACAGCATATAAATTCTAGGCATATTTAATTAGTAGTTAATATAATGTACATATAATATATTTAAATGAGACCATCATCACAAGAAAAGTATAAGTCTTTCTTTTTGTTTTCTTTTGTTTTTTATTTTTAATTAATTTATTATTTTTAAATTAATATTATTCAAAACGCTTTTGTAGATTATTTTGATTATTTTATAATAATAGCTATAAATTTTTATATGTGAAGATTGTGAGAGCAAACATTTGTTTGTTTCTTTTTGAACAGTGCTTTGCTTAAAAATAGATCATTTGTAAGAAATTACTTCGTGGGCGAACAAGTGATTTAAAATATTTATACCCTTGTGTAGACACAATTATTATAATAATTATTTATTACTTTTTTTTGTAAAGATTAGCATTGGGACGAAGCGTCTGTCGTGTTAGGAACGAACCAAATTTCGGGGTTGCCTCACTTCTTAGCTCTCACATTTTTTTATATACACTACGTAGGCTGGCTCGAACAAAAATTATACTTTAGTCTTATTCGCAAAATTTAAAAATAAACACACAATAATGAAAAACAAAATGCTTACTTATGTAATTAGTGATAATTATAATAACTTATCAAATTTTCAAACCAACCTACGACAAACATACAAGACTGAGCAATATAGTTATTTTTTTTTTTATTTTCTTAAAAACTAAATCATTACTTTGTTGACTGCAAAAGATCTTTTCTGTTAACCTCTTATAGTTCACTGTTACAATTAATAAGTTTTGCAATTGTTTTTTTTTTTTTTTTTTTTTTTTTTTTTGTTATCTCTGGCCTATAATTGCATTACATTTGTCTGTATGTGTTTTTTGTTTTTTCCTCCGTAGGTTCTAAGATTCTATCCTAAAGTTGCATCAAAATGTGATTGGTTTTTTGTTTGATTTTTTGTTTGTTGGTTTTTTATTGGGAAAGGGAATAAAAAAAATAAACGAAAGTGATTTGTTAGTGTATGTTTTTTTTTAAGATTTTTTTTAAGGGTACGAATATTTCGTAAAAATAAATGTGAAAAAATATATAAAATGAATGTTTTTTCAATAAAATAACTTAAATGGTTGTACTTAATTATTTGGTAGGAAAATCTTCGTTTTGCCACTGCTTTATAGGTTTCCAATTGTTGTTTAACAATTTTTGAAAGATGTATTATGAGAAGACGGCTGATACCAAACAAAAGAACAAAAAAAATTTCTATCAGCACAAAATACGTCAATATGTAGTTGTAAAAAGACAAGTGGAAACCTTGCAGAAGTCATAAAAATGTTTTTTTTTTTTAAATTAACTTATTTTGTATAAATGCCAGAAAAATACAAACATATTGTGTATTTTTTTGCTGATGGCAGTAGAAGCATTCTAGGCTGTGATAAAAAACAAAAAAAAAAATGGTCAGTTTTAGAATAATAATTTTATTACAAAAAATTATTGCATTCGTTATAAATTCTCGACAGTCGAAATATATCTGCACATTATTCCAAAATCATCAAAAAACTTTAAGCTAAAATACGGAGAAACACTTAACTAAAAATGTTTCATATATGTATGCACATACATATGTATATTATTACAGAAGAAAGTACGTTTGTGAAATCTTTTGATTTAACTAAATCTATTCTGGGTCCATTTGATATTCCTTCTGATTTATATTGAGGTAAAGAATTCGGTTTATAAAAAACTTATTATATTTCCGAAACTTCTTTTTAAAATGACAGTTAGTTTAATAAGTTTACTTTAACATTACGCCCGGTGGGGCAGGTTAAATACTGCAGATTAGAAAATATTAAAAAAAATCGGAACCACAAAGTAATTTTCTTCTCAGATGCGAAAATGTACATAATGTATATTGTATATACATACATACATATTTGTTAAGGGTATCATAGGAAGCATTAATAAAAATATTAATTTCATAAATTATTTTTTAAATTTCATTTCTGGTTACCATTTATCGTGGAAATGCTCAATAAATAAAATAAAAGATTTATTCGTTGAGCCCTGGAGTCACTCTGCGTTCTTTGAAAAACCTGAACTCACTCTGAAGTTTAATTCTGGGTTTTTTGAGACCTGGGATCGCCCTAAATTAAATCTAGGTTTTTTGCTGTGTCAAGTTGAGGTAACAAATAAACTGACAAAGTGACATAAGTTGTAAAGAGTTTATTTTGTTGTGGATTCGCAAGTTTCAGGTTACTGTTTATTTTTGAAATAGAAATAAAAAGAATACTCAAATTTTATTGATTGGTAATAAATAGAAATAGTAACATTTTAAGTCTGTTTTTTTTTGTAGTAATTTTTAAAACTAATTTAAATCAAATTTCAGTTTTATTTATTAGAGCACTGAAGTTCTTTTTTCTTGGTTTAAATGTCAGCGAGACAATTGAAAGACCTCGGGTATTTTTGAGAACATAAACACAGCCAGTCTTGTGGCTGTCAAGAAAACCTGGTCAACACTGGCTTAAGATAGGCTGGAAAATGTCTGTCAGTCTTAATTCAAATAACAAAAGAATCGAAATAATATTGTTTAGTTGCTCAAGTGTTGTTTTTTTGTTATTTTTTCATTTTATTATTTAATCAATTTAATCGTGTTGCAAAAGATTTTTTTTTGAAAAAAATTTATTTACAAATTAATGATATTTTCATGTATAAATTGTAGTTTTTTTTTAACACCAGCATAAATTTTTTTAATATAATATTATTTAATGTTAAATTAAAGAAAATTGTATTTTTTTATAATAAAATCTATACGTGTCAATTTTAAACATTTTTTGTTTGCTTTGGTTTAGATTTTTTGAAAATTTGTATAGTGATTTATCATAGATCTGTGGTAACCTTAGTCAATTCTAGTTTTTAATGTTTAAAAACTGCAAAAATGTTTGCCCAAAAACAGCTCCAGATTTTTTGGCCGTTTATTTCCTCCCTTCCTACTCAAAATTGGACAAATTGAGAATTACTGCCTAAGAAAGTCTGTGACAAACTTATAAGTTCCCTGTGTGCAACACGACTCAAAATAATTTGTCCAGGTTGGAATTTGTATAAATTTTTATAAAAAAAAACTTTAAATATTTTGAAAAAAATTGCAACTTGACACGAACCATCCGAGTAGTAAATAATATTAAAAGAATAAAGAGAAGATATGTTTTGCGATAGGGGCAAACAGTCGGCCCACAGCAGATACAAAAAATGTATGGATGGACATCGACACCAAGGGCGTTGGAAAAAACTAATTACAATGACGACATTGGTCATTGGTGAAAACATTAAAAGCTAAACAAAGCAAAGATTGACGAAGAGGAAAAAGAAAGAACAGGGAAGAGTCGCTACAGCAGCAACAAAAAGTTGCGTAACAGCAAGCATTAAACAAATCAGCAGCAAGTAAAACAAAAACAGCCACTGCCACCGCCATGGCAACAAATGCATCCATAATTACTAGGCCAGTTGTGCCAAAGATTTTTCATAATAAATACAGTACACTTTAAAATTGGAAATTAATAGGTGGGAAGTACCTAAGAAATAAATTGCTTAGGATGTTTTCGTTGGAAAATTTATTCATTCTTCCTTCGAGAGCTTAAAAATTTGTTTTCAGTTTTGGCGGTTAAAAACGAAAACTCTTATAGAAGCGCCAATTTTAATACTCTGTGGCGACTTATCTTAAAAAAACCTCTGGCATCTGGGCTATACAGCAGCAATAACAATGAAAACAACAACAACACAACATTAATAACAACAACAATATCCACATACACCATAACAACCACATAAGCCACATCTGCGAGAAAAGCAGTCCTGTCTCCGCTGCTGAGAGACAACTTAATTCTAAAGAGGCAGCAATCTCATACAGTTTGGAGTTATAGCTTTTCACGGGGGCCAACCTTAAGTCATTGTCGATCATTTTAACGAATGCAATTTTCAAAAGCTTAATCAAAATATGAACTTAAAAATGAGTTTATCTTAATAATTGGCAGAGTTTTAATTTTCCTATTTTCTCGTTTTTTTTTTATTCATCCCTTATTAACTTGAAATGCTTTTGATAAAAATTTAATTAAACTAAATAATTTCAATTAAATGTTTGATTTTTAAATTGAGTAAAACAAGCCTCAAAATAAAAACTAATATCGCAAATAAGTATTGTTGCAAAGCACGCAAATGCAAAATTTGGTGTCATTATAATATAAAAAAAAAAAAAAACACCACCCATCAAGACAAATAACACATTGATGAATGAGGAACTAAAATGAATGCTTATGTTTCAGTAAACAGGCCCGTTCATATTGATCGAGGTCTCTGAAATTCCTTACGTCACAACTTTCGCAGAGATGTTACAGAATGCGATAATTTTACAACTGCAGTCAATTTACTTATTTTCATTTTTTGGTTTGTACTTCACCTTAGTACTTACATCGTATGTCTTTAATAAAACAGTCTGCCCAAGCAGTCAACAGATTTTAAGTCCAAAGAATGATATATTAAAGACTGCTTTAAATTCCTTGAAGTCTCTTAAAAGCCTTTCTATTATTTGTAGACTTGAAGCATTTGAATGCATATTGAAAATACTATTTGAAGCATTTTTACCACAGGCTTTTGTACTCCTTTTTCTAATTTAAGTAAAAAGATAAAACTATTTTAAGAACATTCAAGTAGTAAAAAACTTTAACCATTTAACAATTAAAAAATACTTTTCACCTATATAATTGCTTAGAATGAATGGTAATGGAAACCACACCAAAGAGCTTGAAATGCATTAGTGTTTAAATGTACATATTGCATTTTTTTTTTAAATTTGTTAATTCGACTTCGACGTTTTTATACGATAAAATATGTGGCAATACGACAGAGTAGCTTATTTCGTAGTTTTGTTTCATTAACTGTCCATAAGACTTTTAAGAATTTCAAGGAGTCAAAAAGTATTACATTCTTTGAACCACGAATTTTTGGCTGCTTTAGAACTGGCTAGTTATTCAAGACTTCAAAGCAAACTAATTTTTTTTTGTATGTAAGTTTAAAACAAAAAAAGAATTTCATTGCATTCCGTAAAAATCTGTAAAATGGCTGGAATTCCACGGAATGCTATCAAAAAATAAAATGCACTCTCTTACAGCTCTGCCCATGTGAGCAAGTTTGAAAAATTAACATGAACACTATTTCTCAATAGAATGTTATCCATCGTTTTTCCGAGGACAAAACATAATAGTCGTGTTAATGTGTTCATATTAGTATAAGAGACTTCAATAATTTGAATAGACCAACTCTCAATGCAAATGTCTCTTGTATAAAAAAAACGAAGTTAAATCAAAGAAATGTTTACCAAAAATCTTTGAGATCAAATTGAAAGGTGAGCTTGAAAGGAAAGAAAGAAAAAACAGAAGAAGAGAAAAAGTAAGAGAATCGTTGTAGTAAGTTGTATTTGAGCGGCAATAATTCATCAAAATTAATTTACTTTGAGCTTCAAAGCAAAAAAAATTAGTCCTAAAAGTGAATAAATAGGCATTTAGTGCCACAGTCAAAGTGTCAATTTGGTGTCTCTGGGAGTCAAAATAAGCTCCGTTAAAACAAAAATGGTATTGGTTTATTTTGATTCCTTTTTCTATTGCTCGGAAAAATAAAAATGGCAGACAAAAATTGTTCAGCTTATTATTGATTTGGATAATTTGAGATCAAAAGATTAAAACAAAATATAGATTCTTTCGAACTTTGTTGCCCTCTATCTTTTTGGGAACTAACTACAGACAGTTAGGCCTCGGACAATCTTCAGAATTTAAGGCTGAACATTTCTTCTCTTTTTCTCTCCAAACAATATTTAAACCTTCAATAGGGAACACAATATTTGCTGTGATAATAATGATATATTTAATTACCTTTTTTGACATTTTGACTGCACTAATTGGATAAATTAGAATATAACCCAGTAAAATTAGACTTTGACTTCGAAAAAATTCCGACTAAGCTGGTTTAGTAAAAATTACTGAATTTTTAATCAAAAAACCCGCACATTTAAGTTGTTTGTAAGTGTGCAAGGGAAATAGTCTCCCAAAACAATACTCTAGACCAAAGAGCTAAATCGAACGTTTTTGAAGGGTTGGGTATATAAAAAAGAGAATGCTATTTTTTTTCCAAAAGAATAACGACATTAGTACCGAAATAGTACAAACTTTAAACCGATCCTAAACTCTTTTAAATTATACCAAACAGTAGCAAATCGGATGCCATCTCTGCAGAATAACATTTAAAATGTTACTCAAGTTAAGCGTACTGTTTTGGACTAGACAGTCATCAAAATAAACTTCTGAAAAAATTCAGCTAGAGGGTTGAAAGTTTTTCGAAGTTTGGTCTGTGTTATGTCGAATTTTCTCGGGTTAATATATTATTATTTTTTTAAACTTAAATATAAGACCCCATTAAGGCCTTTATCAATGATTTTATGTGTTTTTTTTTCTTCGAAAAGAAACAATTAATACACGAATAAGTTTCGGTCTTGTGTACTTAACTTTGTTTGTTGCCTTCTTCTTAAAATTCACTTACCATAAATTATTTGTATAAGCACCTAAGATATTTTCATGTTTTTTTTTTTTAACTAACTAGACCACAGGTGGAGTATCTACAAATGTATATGGATTTTCAATGAATATGTAAATTATGTTTTAATTTAATTAAGACTGCTAAAAATATTCGGTATGGATTATTTTCTTATTTCTACCCGTTCTCAAATGATGATATCTTATAGAATTTGTTTATTGGTAATACATCAAAAAAAAATAAAGTATCCTTTTTTTTGAATGATATTAAATTTTATGAGCCATTAATCATTTTCCAAGTATGTGCATAGTTTGAGATTTCTAGAAATTTCTGAGAAAATATCTAACTCAAACAAACCAAAAGGAAGCGTTATAGGCGGATTTGAAATATTTAAAAACCAAATGTTCAATAAGACAACAAAAGACTTGACTATACAATTGATAGTCTATAACTCTTTTGTTTTAATGGAAAAGAGTGTAAGAAGAAAGGGAGGGGGGTAAATATTAAAACATTTTTTAATTAAATAAGAATATGGCGAAAGTTAATACTTATTCACTTACATGTTTTGTTTACTTATTTGATCTCGTCACAAAAAATTAATTATTTTTTTGTCTGGGATCAAATCGTCAAATATTGATTTGGAACAGGATTCACGCGCACTTGAACACACATTTGGTCAGTTTATATTTCTGAGATCTCAGCAATCTCACAAATATAAACAGGATTCCTCAGCAAAATTTCTGTTTTTGTGGCAAATACCAATTTTTCATATTCAATTTTTGTCGGAGGAAAATTAGTGAAGAGTCTGAAATATAAACTAACCAATTAAGGTAAAGTGATATTTATCTAAACTTATTTGTTTGAAATAAGCAATTCGAAGACTAATTTCTTTTTTTTTTCAAGTAGGCGGTTAATAGAAAAATGCACAAAATAAAATCAATTTCATTTTGTGTTTGCCAATTTGCAAATGAAATCTGCAATTTCAAATCAAAGTCTCAAGTGACAAAAGCAAACTGACATTAGGAGTCAAACAAGCTGTCAAAATGGGGAGCTCTTATAGACATTCGACATTTATATTCAGTAAATATACTTAGGCAAATTGCATGTTAAACGCTTACAACCGACGAACAATGTTTACAAATCGTAAAAGTTTATTTTTAGAATTAGAGTTCAACACACCAAACTTACTGAGCACTTTTGTTGTCATATCAGCTTCAGCAATTTGTATTGAAAATAATCCTCACGATACCAGCTAGTTCTAGAGCCCTTTACGGTGCGAAATCAGTTTTTGATGTAGTTTACATGCCCGGAATTATTCGCACAATTTTATTTTTTTTTTCAAAACTAAGAGGGGCTAACATTTTGGCCAATGGCTACATGCAAATGATTCGCCACGGTTTTAGGTTTCCCACGTGAATACTAACACATCTAACAGCTTAATGGTTCACTAACATGGCGCAGCATGCCATACATGCGTGAAATCATCAGTTTATTGGGACGGATATTTGGTGAGGGAATCTCTCGCTGAGGTCATAGTCCATCCTGGACTATAAGCACCATCTCATAAAGTTAGTAATAAATAAGAATATCTCAATTTTAATTTTTGGGAAAAATAGCTGATAACAAAAATGTATTTGTTGATTTTCTAGAAAGATATTGTGAGTGGTAAAGTGAGTGAGCTGATGAACACACTGTTGAGTTTGAATCTCCGGTTGTTTTGTGAAATAGTTACCAAAACGAATGGAACTATCAACTAAATGCTAACATAACTAACTTTAATACTACAAATCGTATTGGCAAGCAATGACTCTGTGTTTGTTACTGGCGTTGTTGTTGTTGGTATTATTATCATTACCTGTGTTTTGATGATGATGTGAGACAGGTTGTTCCATATGAGGATGCTGATGCGAGTGGGTGGTATGATGATGGTGGTGATTGTGATGGTATAAATGCCGAGTTTGCTTAGTTTGTGGTTGTGGCTGTTGTTGATGTTGAGATGAAAATGATGAATTACCTACAGAACCGGCTAGAGTGACGCCACCACAGCTTTTTGATAAACTTTGTTTGGCAAGGTGATCAGAGGACACTGAAGAAACAGTGCCATCAAATTGTGATTGTGCCATGCTATTATTTAGACTCATTGTGTATTGATTGAATAATGTTTTGCTAGAGCTGCTACATGATGAGCTGCCACCACCGCCGCCTCCGCCAGAACCAACGCCTCCAGAACCAACACCACCGTTGGCAGCTGAAGAAGGTAATTGAATTGCATTTTTAAGCTTAACAGTGCTATTGTTGCAACTGGTTTTGCTGCTGTTGAACCATCGTTCACTAGGCTCACAGAATGTTATACTACCGTGCGCAATTGAAGTAGGTATTTCAATTGCATTTTTAAGCTTTGAACCTAAATTGTTGCAGGTGCTATTGCTGCTGTTAACCAACCATCGCTCGTTGGGCTCAACAGAAACAATACTACCATGCGTAACTGAAGTAGGCAATTGAATTGCATTTTTAAGCTTACCAGCGATATTATTGCAGGTGCTATTGCTGCTACTGACCCATCGTTCACTGGCATCAGCAGAAACAATACTCGATGACGAATGTGTCGCACAAGATGTTACAACCAATGCGTTCGCCGACAATGCTGCTACACTGCTGGTGCACTCAACAGTTCCTCCAACACAACTACTTCCGCCAACGCCACTTGCCACTGGCATTGATATTATTGGATCAGCATGTGGGGGTCGTGGAAGACGTCGCCGTAACCAGGGGTGTTTGAGGGCTTCAGCAGGAGTAAGACGCTTCTCTGGATCCCACTCAAGGCACCCGCGGATGAAGTTTAAAAACAATGGATCTTTGCAACCATCCAATGCTTTTGATAGACTTTTCGAGCATGGTGGGCCACGAGGTTTACCGCGACGGGAATGCCCGCCAATCAGTACCACCTTGCCATCAGGCATTGTCCGTACCATGCAATACCGCGGGTAGCCCTTTGGATTGAAGAAGTTCTTTGTGCGTTTCGCATTGGTTAGGATATTCTTATTAGGCATTCCGAGCACTTCAATAATACAAGCCAATTGATCGTCTTCATTTTCACCCGGAAACAAGGCATGGCCTGACAATAATTCAGCCAAAATACATCCCAGCGACCACATATCAATTGCCATGCCATATTTTGCCCCCAGTATTACTTCGGGAGCTCGATAGAAACGCGATTGAATATAAGTATAAACTCGTTGGGTTTCATAGCACGATGATCCAAAGTCAATAACCTTTAAAAAAATATATATATATATTATATATAAAAAGAGGATAATAAGCAAGTTTTATTTTTTTTACCTTTATGCCGGATCGACCTTGTTGTTTAAGCAAAACATTCTCCGGCTTCATATCACAATGAATTATTTTATTTTTATACAACGCATCTAAGCATTGCAGCAATGAGTGGGCAAACTTACGCACCAACTGCAAACTAAATCCTTTGAATCCGTTCTTCTTAATTAACTCATACAGATTTATATTCAGCAATTCAAACGTAATGCACATGTGATTGCGAAATGTAAAATAATCATACATATGGATTATATTCATTGTGTTGTATTTATCCTGCTTGCGTAGATGATATAGTATTCTTATTTCCTCTTGGGCCTGACGATGGAAACGCTTTTCGTTGCGAACCATTTTTAAGGCCACATGCTCATGGGTTTTATGATCGTAAGCTTTTACCACTTGACCAAAACTACCTTTACCGATGATTTTCAATACTTCATATCGGTAGGCAACATGATCGTGTGGTATGTGAATATAGGCACCTTGGTCGTTGTCATAATCTGAGTTATTTGGACCGAAGATCCCGGGTCGCTTTTTAGCATTTGCACCAATAAAATAGATTTGTGGATATGCTAGTATTTCAGTTCGCTCGTATGGTGTTAGTTTGTGCATGTAAAGGACCATAACTTGTTGTGGTGACACCACCAGAGGTTTTGGTTTCTCTTGCAGGGCGCTTTTCTGCTGACCGGACATTATGATTTGCTCGTGGAAAGGATATGTGCTGCCATCAACTCGAACCATACTGGTTGATATGGCTGTGGCCGTTGTTCCAGATGTTGTCGCCGATGAAAATACACAATTAGATGGTGTTGTGGTAGAGGCTGTGGCCGTTATTGTTGTTGTCGAATTTGTGTTGTTGGTCGTTTGTAGCGATACCTCTGTGGAGTCGGGCATTGTAATTGTTCCATTATTACCGCCGCAAGCTACACTATCAGGCATTGAAGAGGAATTGCAAGTAGCTAAAAAATCATGGTATTATATTATTTTTTTTTTAATAATGAAAAAAAAAAATAGAATATAAAAAAAATACTTCATGGTGCTCAAAGTTCCATGCTGCGCACGATAAGAAACTTAGCGAATTAATAAATACGTTTTTAAAATAATAACAACCTGCTTTCGTCAAGCCAGTTGTTGTTATTAAAGTAACCGTGTGCAGTTCCAAAGTACATAGTTTATTTATGCAAGTGTAGCAAAATACAATTTTCACTAGTTTAACAAAAAATTCGAATTTCAAAATTATTTCGCTTGGATTATTGTTTTGTCTAAGATAACAAAAATGTAACGCCGCACTTACGTCCACAAGCGGACAAAATCGATATTATGTATTTGAAAGAAGTGAAATGATTCTTTTTGTTTTAAATTATTTGTAGGATCAAAATAACTATACCTGATGCAAACCTTAAAATTGGTTTTATTTCGATTCAACGGTGTTGAATCCTGAGTTAATAGTAAGACTATTAGAATAATCCAAAAATAAGACAATTTTTTGGGAAACGAAAATATTTTTGTAAGCAAGTATCGCCCATTGGCCGTAATTCGACCATTCAACGTACCTAATTTCACTTTCTTTCTATTCACAGAATTCATGTTCATATATGATTATAATGATGTGGCTCTTAACCAAATTTGAAGCATATTGGTCTATCCGTTTAATCATTAGCTCGACAGTTAAACAGACCGACCGCACCTCATTTAAGGAAATATGACAATTTTTGAAATCGGAATAAAAGAAAAGTCATGATTCAATTCACTTAAATGCTTACTTTTCTTGTGAATCACTTAACCTCCCTAACTTGGTGATCCCTTGGAAAAGGCACTTAAAAACATTAAAAAATTAATTTTAGATTATCAGTTAGACAGTCCATAACTTGTTTTCCTCTTATATTTTTCCCTTCCATTGCCTTAAATCTCCTTCTACTCTTCTTCGTACTTGGATCCTAGGGAGCGCAATGGATAAATTATGATCTGATTACCGTATCATTTCATCAACCCTTTCAAACTTACCTAAATTACAAAGATATGAGAGGATAAAGTGCTTTGGAATATAAAAAATTCCACATGGAAATAGGCATGAAATAATTTTTTTTTGGTCAATTAAAATTCGGGAAAGACTTACCTATTGAAGACAACGATGTGCTCGCATTTGATGAGATAAATCCACCCGATAAAGGTTGATCAATATCATCGATTAGTCTATTAGTTCCCTCAATGGATAACGATTGAATATGATGCTGATGGCCTTGACCATTGACACTGTTACTATTTGTAACCATAGCCGTTCCCCCAGCTCCTGTATCCGCCGAATGTAAATAGGAGGCACATTGTTGACCAAGCATTGAACTAATATTGCTGGTACTTTCGTTATTGGATGACGCTGCTATACTGCCCACCGCAGCAGCAACTGTCGGTAGGCTGTGATGATGATGATGGTGATGATGAATATGATGCGTTTGCTGTTGCTCTTGTTGTTGTTGTTGTTGTTGCTGTTGCTGTTGTTGTTGTTGCTGTTGTTGTTGTTGTTGTTGCTGTTGCTGTTGCTGTTGCTGTTGCTGTTGCTGTTGCTGTTGTTGTTGCTGTTGTTGTTGCTGTTGTTGTTGTTGTTGAGATTGCTCAGTACCGACCATCTTTACTTTTGAATTAGTATTTGAATTTGATTTGGCAACAGCAATTGTATAACCAGAACGATTTATATTGTTATTGCACAAAGTCGATGACGAAGATTTATTTATGAGGCGATAAGAGCTGCTGCTACTGCCGCCACTGCAATTTGTTTCTCCGTTATTCCAATGGTTGTTGTTATTAAAAAAATGTGGTAATATCTCACAGCCCTTGTTGTTTAACGACGTAGATGATGTTTTATCAATTTTATTGATTAGACACAATGATGAGGATGACGATGATGAAATACTGCTGGGAACGATATTATGGAGATCTGACTCAATGTCATTTAGAAACTTATTAGAGGGTGTAGTTGGTCTAGTTAGTGTAGTATTAGATAGACTCTGGGTGCTTCGATGAATATGATTTTGTGGCTGCGATTGCTGCTGCTGTGAGAGATGGTGTTGTGACAACGATGAATCCAACATTTCGTTACTGCTGACCAATTCATTTACAAATAATGACGATGATCCGCATTGAATTGTATTATATTTTTGTTTGTATTGTTGTTGTTTTTGATGTTGGTTATTTATTTGTTTATCTTTTGTACTTGGTATCAATTCGTTGTATTGACTTTCTTGTTTTTCGACAAAATCCTCACTAAAATCGATGAAATCTAAAGCTTGGTCTTCTTCGTCGTCATCGTCATATTCATATTTGTTGTAACATTTATCAATAGCAGTTGTATAACGATCTAGATTTTCGATAAAACTATTTCCACAAAGTATTTCCTGCTGCAACTGCTTCTTATAGCGCCGGCATTCGTCTAAAAATATGCTCTTGTGTGATATAGAAGGCGAAGGGAGTGAAATTGTTGAACGTTTAGAAAGACTTACAACCGGAGACAATAATTCGTTTTCACGATCTAGCGATAACGATTGTTCTGAGTAGTTGTTCAGACCTAATCTGAAATTAGATTTACACGAAGAAGGCAAATAAAATAGTGAATTCTTTGGGAAGGTGCTATATTCTTCTTGCTCCTCACTGAGTGTGGTTAAAGATGCTGTTGATGCCGGATTCGATCGGAGTATAGGAAAATTATATTTGTTTGCATTTTTATTATTTCCATGCAGTATTTCGTGACTCTTATAGCCACAGAAACGAGAAGGGGCAGAAAGTGGGAGTGTTTTATAAGTACTACTACTAGAAGTATTCAGAAATTCTGGCTTTTCTGGAATATTCTCTGCTTTGTTTGAATAGGAGTAGGAATCACAATCAAAGAAATAATCAGTCTTTATCTTGTGATTTTGCTGTAATTCACCAAATAATGGAAGCTGCTGACTTATGAGACCAATATTTGATAGATCAAACAATGAACGCGATATAAATGGTGGCGATGGTTTTTGAATAAATTTCCTATAAACTGTTCCGCCGTTAGTTTTATTATTATTGTATGGCTGCTGAAAATTCACATAACAATATTGATTTCGCCGCCATTGATGATGGGTTGTTGATATTGATGACGATGATGCAACAGTAGGCAGTAAAGGTATTACCGCTGCCACCTGGGCCTGTGATGTTGGGGATGTTGTGATTGATGTTGACTTTGACTTTTCTAAATTTCCTAATGATCGCCCAAATACACCGTTAAGTATATTAAATCTTATAAGTTTTCTCTGTTGTGTTGTCAAATTTTGATTATTTTCTATTTTCGATGAAGATTCTTCCCAATTAGAAGCAGTAGAAGATAAATTCTGATGTTGTTTTTGCTCCTGCTGCTGCTTTTTCTGTTGATAATTTAATTTGTTTTCTTCTAGGCTTTTGCTCCTTTTTTCTTGACTATCTAGTTTGGTGGTTCTTTCTCGGCTTTCTGCTTCTTTAGACGAATATGGCTGTTTCTTTGAACGACTACTAAAGATCATTGCCCAAACTGCACTTCAAAATGAACTAAGCATATTAAATTTTACTAAAATTGCTACAGATGATGCTACTTATGCCAATGATGATGATAATAGTAATGAAAAAAAATCTAATAGTGAATCAATTTGTGGCAATAATTGGTGCTGGTGCTGCAGTTGAGGCTGCTCGTGCTTTGGTTGACGATGATGATATCGTTGCTTGTTTAGAACACTTATCGCTGGTGGTAATAGAGGTTGTTGTACAGCCGCCCATGTAGGCCAGAAACATGGAAATTGTACATCCATTTTTTGTTCATTTACATAATTTAATTGAATCTGTTTTTTTTGCCTGCGAAAATAAACGAAAGAAACAAATAAATCAAAATAAAATTATTAAAATTTTATATTAAACTTATATTATTGATAACATGTGAACATATGGGGTAAGGGACTTGACGGAATACTCACTTTTTTTAAATTAATTAATGGATGGTACTGTTAAATAAACATTTGACCAAAATGTTTTAATTTGCATAGATCACAAGTATTTTTTGAGAGGAAACTCTGAATTCGAGTAAATAAAAAAAAAACAGTGTGTACACATGTACGCGAATTAAAAGTTATACTACAGTTATTATCTTAAAATTACACACAACCCTTCCTTAATGTACAAATCTATTGGAAGGAAAAGAAGAAATAAAGTTCCCCAAACTTAATTACTTGCTTTTATATCTTACCAAGCCTCTAAGACATTTAAATAATATGAATATCGTTTTTTATTCTTACGTATGTAGGTATAATATGTTTTCAAATTTCCCAATAATTTGATTCCCTCATAACAATTCAAATTCTGTAAAATGATAAGTTTACACAAAAATGAACGCCTTTTTAATTCATTTGGTTAAATGAGATCCGTTCGCGTAAGCACCAGAAACTACCCAAAACTACCAATTTCTACCAGATTTAGTCCGAAGACGTTCGCGTACGCAAATTTTGGGTAGTTTCAGGCGCTAATGAGAGAGAAAATAATTTCCCCTTCTTGCCACTTTTTACCCGAGAAATTTCTTCGGGCAGAAACTGGTGCTGTGTTGTGACAGAAGCCAGTTTGAAACACAATGAACAACAAAAAATTACAAAATGGCTGTTGTTTAGTTTTCGTTTTATCTGGAGCTTAAGTGGAGTTTTTAATTATTTTAATAAAAGAAGATAAAAAAAATTTATAAATAATTTAAGAAACTTTGTTTGTGAAGTGTATTTTTTTAATTTTGTCTAATTTAGTTATGTTTTTTTTCATTTTTTTTCATTAATAAAAAAAATTACGCGATGTTCCTGTTTAGTTTCTATTTTCCATTTGTAAATATTTACAATGTTAATTTTAATTTTTTTACCATCAAATTTAATAAAGAACTAGCTGGCCCGCCCCGGCTTTGCACGGGTTGACAAATCTTAGTTTCGTAAAAAATAAAAGAAAATATTAATATGTAAATATAACAACTGAACCTATCTGAAAAATTTAGGATAGTGGAATAGCCTATCTAACAAATAGGGTGGTTTGATGTTGTAGGAACTGGGGGGCCTCGAAAAAAAAAAACCAGGTGGAAAAGACAAAATTTTTGTTTTAAAAAAAATTATAATATAATATAAAATGGATTCGGTGTACTGTGGATGGATGCAGACAATACTGAAGAGCGAAGAGAGCGACAAATTATACGCAACAAATGTAACATATTGGAAATGTGTGATAAAAGGTAAAATTCGATGCCCACACATAAATTCCACAAACATATCAAATTGTTTTTCGTGTAAAAAATAAATTTTATTTGCCTAAATTGTTATTTTCACTGAGATTTTCTTAAAAAAAATTACATTTTGCGACTTTCCTTGTTCGTTTCGCTATCACAATAAATTTGTTGTGGAAACAAATTTTCCGCGTTTCAATGCTTTTGACATTCGGAAATGAGCTGCCAGGTACGAAAATTTCACTTTCGGAATTGTCAATCCGTAAGTAGTAGATTTCATTCCGCCTTAGAAATAGAGAGTACAAAACATTAGTTTTCGGAAAATTTCACTTTCGGAACGAGATACAGAGAGGGCCCCTGGTCTTGGCTTTATGTCATGACTTGCTAAACTTGTAAGCGCGAATGTTGATCAAGGAAAGAATTGCATCACTTAACCCATGGCCCTAGAGATTGGAGGTTAGTGCGTTGGGCTAACGACCTGACCACAGTAAAAAAAAAAACCTATTGTTATGAAGCCTCGGATAACGACCCCCCTCAAATGGCAACCAGACAAGGAACGAAAATGGACTACGATCTACGAGTATGCACCTGGAATGTAAGGACACTCTATACGCCAGGTGCTACTCAAAAACTTGAATCTGTCCTCTCACGGTACAAGGCAGACATTACTGTGATCCAGGAAATACAAGATTGCACATGTATGGATGCGGATTCGTCGTGGGAAATCGACTCAGATCGATTTTAAGCCGATTAGCGATCGCCTGGCTGTGATCCGCATCAAAGCTACCTTCCAAAACATCAGCCTTATACGCCCCTACCGATGAAGCTGAGGAGTCTTACAAGGAGGAGTTTTACGACCTCCTGGACGGAGCCTGTCCGGAATACGATGTCAAAGTCGTGCTCGGAGACTTCAATGCTAAAGTCAGGAAGGAAAATATATTTGGCGGATTAGTTGGAAAGCACAGCCTCCACGAAACGACAACAGATAACGGCTTCCGACTGATCGAATTTGCTGCAGCTCGTAATACGGTGATAAGTAGCACTAGGTTCCCCAGGCGAAGGATACATACAGCAACCTGGCGATCTCCAGATGTTCGAACGGCCAACCAAATCGACCACGTGCTAATTTGCGCAAGGCACGCATCGAACATTTTGGACGTACGAACTTCCCGAGGTGCAAACGTGTCCAACGAAAAGAAAGCGAAGACCGCCCAAAGGAAGAAATTCAAATTGCATGCCTTAGCACACCTGAGAAAGCCAGAGAAAGGTGAGCAATTGACCGGGAAACTCTCTGCCGTACCCACAACCACAAGTGTCAACAACCAGTGGAACCAGTATGGCGATATCATTCGAAATTCCCTGACTATCCCTGACCAAATTCGCGTTCCCTGACTTTCCAGTCGGATGGCAACTATACAGTATACTATACAGTATACTATACAGTATACACTGAGGTTTTCCGTGGTCTCTTTAGGCCCTGAACATTTTCTGTGATATTATTATTTCGGAAATGTGCAATTGCACCGAAAACCATGTTTTTTAAACAATTAGCTGAGTTGCAATAAGTTGATATTACAATCTAGCCTTATCAAGCTCAACAATAGCTTTGCGCATTACCGGTGTACAACTCTTGTCTCTGCCCATTGTGAAAACCGCTTGCCTAATGGCCGAAATTTTCAATTATTTTGAATTTAAACTTAATCGTTTCTAATTAGTTAACCACCACAGAATTACATTTTAAAAATAAAATCGTAACGGTTTCTAATATCAGGATTAATTAAATGTACTTACTTATATTATTATTTTACAGAGGAAGGAAGAAAGATCATAATAAGATCGAAATATAGACCGTTAGGTGAGATTCATTTATAATTATTAGAAAAAATTCAGCAAAATAGAATAGTTTCTAATTGTACATATGTACATACATACATACCTATACAAATATTTTTTTTTTAATCCGCCCTAACGATTTAAAATTTTTTTTCTAATAAATTGAGATTTGTTTAAAAAATCAGAAGGTGTACAGCGCATCGCGTTGGTGTCAAAACAATATCAGAGGTTTTTTTAATCAGTTTTTTTCTAATTACATATATTGATTTTACAACTCCACAAAAAAAAATAAATTCTTGTCCTAATATTCTTTTGTCCCTCAAGTTAGCAGACCAAAGTGAGCAGAATAAATTATTTGTGACGTCATCATTAGGCGCTAATTAAGTACCCAACAACAAAATTAAGTGATCCAGTACTTTTGTTGTAAATTAATGTTCTGCTAACATGATTTTAAGTTAGCAGACCAATTACCGGAAAATACCTAAAACGCAAGAAAAAAAGAATATTTTTATCTAGTACCTATTTAGGAGCTATTTAAGTGCTCTAGGAATCAAAAAAAATGTTCAAAAAGATTGTTTTTCAGAAAAAAAATATTTTTCTAATTTCCCATTTCGAACTAGAACAATTGAAGTTTTTTCGACCCCATTTTCAATAAAACATAAAAAAAATAATTAATTAAATTTCCATAGAAAACCATGTTTTTTTTTGTCGATATTTCTCGAACAATTCAACTTTTTTCGACCCAAATCTTTTTGATTAATTAATTGTACGAGAAAAATAAAATCGAAATAAACTTAGAAGAACATAGATTTTCAAAATGGTTTAGGTAATTAATTCGAGCTTGGCGAGCACTTAATTAATCAAAAAGATTTGGGTCGAAAAAAGGTAATTTGTTTGAGAAAAATCGAAATAGAGTTAGCAGAACATGGTTTTCTATGGAAATTGAATTGTTTTTTTTTATTTTTTTTTTGAAAATGGGGTTCATAACTCGAGCTTGGCGAATACTTAATTAATCAAAAAAATTTTGGTCGAAAAAAGTTCGATTGTTCGAGTAAAAGCGAAATAAAGTTAGCAGAACATAGTTTTGTATGGGAAATTAGAAAAATATTTTTTTTTTAATTTTTTTTTCTGATTCCTAGAACACTTAAATAGCTCCTAAATACTGGATAAAAACCTTTTTTTTTATCTTGTGTTTTAAGTATTTTGCGGTAATTGGAATGGTTACTTGAAATCAAGTTAGAAGAACATTAGTTTACAATTTTTTGGGTACTTAATTAGCGCCTTATGATGACGTCACAAATAATCTGTTCTGCTCGCTTTGGTCTACTAACTTGAGGGACATCATTCATTTTACGATTTTTATATTCACTATGCACGAAAATGAATAAATAATATCAATATTCATTTAAAAGTTTGCGTATGTAATGGTTATTACAATAAACGTTTAGTAGGAATAAACATTTGAGCTGGAAAAAATTTTACTGTTCACTTTTCTGTCATAATTCGTTAGAGAGTTTTATTAGGAGCATATGGGTAGTTTTTCGGGAAAATCGGAAAGGAGCTTAAACCGCCATCTTGGAATTTTCTTAAAAAAAATTGACTTTAAATAGACAAAAAAAATATTTAAATGGAAAACATACTAACACAAGTCCAAGGGCTGATAGTAATAGGAGGAGATGTTAATTCTTGGAGTGTTCTTTGGGGCTCCATATCACAAACAAAAAAGGGACCATTATAGAAAATCTTATAACGAATTCAAACCTCCTTTTATTGAACGATGGTTCCCCCACACACTTATCTATACACAAGACACTCACTCACATCGACATCACTTGCTGCTCCCCTGAGCTATACCCGCTTATCCATTGGAGAACTTCAGATGATCTGCATAATAGCTAACATTTTCCCATTTTAACCACTCTTATTTTAGGTGAAAAAGATAAACCTAATGTTCCTACATTAAAATTCAAATTGGATCGAGCAAACTGGTCCCAATATGCAAAATCTACTGCCAACATCTCACACAACTTTGAATTTTCTACAAATATCAATAGAGCAGCAGCCACTTTCCAAAAATCTCTCCTAAACTAGAGTTTTCCCAAGCACTTGGAAATAATCTGTGATAATACCTATCGAAAAAGTTTGCAATACTAATAAATGTGAAGAGTTCCGTCCAGTTAATATGCTTAGTTCAGAAGAAAAGATATTTGAACGTTTTGTAGCTAACCAACTAGTCAAATATCTTGAGATCAATTATATATTTATAGAGGAACAATCTGGTTTCCGTGGTGGTCACTCGTGTGCAACAGCCCTCAATTTCTTGGTTTTTGACTGGAAAAAAGCTATTGACGAATTCTGTGATACTTGTGTTTTTGGATTTAAAAAGAGCTTTCGAAACCATTGATAGAAATATCTTGTTAAAAAAAACTTTGGGAGAATGGTGTTCAAGGCAAAGAACTAGAATGGTTTCGTTTGTATTTGGGAGTACCCCAGGGATCGGTCTAGGGAGTTTATCTCTTTTTAATATAAAGGGTGTTTTTTTTATAGACGTGTGGTTTTCAAGAAGAAATAAAACGCATATAATTTAATGTTATGGCATAGAATTTAGCTTTATTATAAATATAAGGGTTTGCCATTATGTTTTAAAAATGATTTCGGGCAAGTGGCCGCCGCGCTGGCTCGAATAAATTCCAGCCGAGAGACCCAAGAGGCCCCAGCTCCAATTGTTGCGGGCGATGGCGGATGGACTCATTCGGGTCTTCTTCGATACCCTGTTCCACAGCAGCAATAGCGTCTTCGGTGCGCACTGTAAAGCGTCTCTGAGGATGCGCATTATCCACTAGAGTAAACGTGGTGCGAAACCGATCCATGGTTGCTCGAATTATTCTGCTGGGCGATTATGTTGACCGAATATTGGACGCAGCGCGCGAACCATTATTTTGGTAATAAATTTGCACGATTTGCGTTGTTCAGGAGTAAGTCTATTCATTATTAAATGGCAAACCAAACTGAGCATAAATCAAGTGACAGCTATCAAAAAGACCAACTCCGAAAAAAGTATTTGCCAGATTGAAAACCACACGTCTAAAAAAACACCCTTTACCTAAACGATGTGAAAACTAATTTAAAGTACTGCATTAGTACTTTTTGCTGATGATACACTCTTACTTGAGCGGAAAAAATATAGATGAAATGATTGAGCATTTAAACGAGGATCTTGTTAACATCAGTCAGTGGTTAAAAATGAAAAAACTCAAACTCAACATAAGCAAATCCAAATGCAT
The DNA here is from genome assembly GCA_929447395.1 of Epistrophe grossulariae. Lineage (NCBI taxonomy): Eukaryota > Metazoa > Arthropoda > Insecta > Diptera > Syrphidae > Epistrophe > Epistrophe grossulariae. The sequence goes on from OV839570.1 coordinate 8,748,428, forward strand.
GAGACTTAACTGCAGAGTTTAAACTTGAAGGTACAGAGTACAAAACATAACTCAATTTCAAATGGTACCTACCTGCATTAAAAAAAATTATTGTAGCATTTTCAAAAACGATAATTGTACATATGTACATAGGTATGTATGTATGTATGTGCATACATAATGAATAGGTATGGGATATACTACCTATTTATTTTCTTAAAAAACTCAAAAAGTTTTGTGTTGGGAGAAATTAACCTTTTTCGTAAAAAGCAATAAACCGTTATTGACATTGACGGTAGGTAGGTAGGTGCCTCCCAAAGAAACTTTTTTTGCCGAAATACTTTTTTTTACATATTTCTGAAGTTTGAAATATTTTCAAATTAAAAAATAAAACCAATATTTCAGAAACGGGCTGTTGAATTTTTTGAGTTGCATTTTTGAATTGTGTATAGATGTGTAAATACCTTATCTATAAAAAAAAATCAACAGACTGAAAGTTAAGAAAGTTCACCGCCAGCTCATAGAAAATAAACTAATTTGATTTCATTGCTCATTAGACATTATGACTCGAAGAGCAGATAGATTCATAAGGTTCATTACCTAGTAATTGAAAATCAACAGAAGGCTTAAAAATAAGTAGGTAGGTAGGTAAAGTAGTTACCAATCAGATTTCCCCATTGTCCTAATGCAGATAGATACGTATTACAGTTTTCCAAAGAACAAAACAAAAAAAAACACTTGAATTATCAAATATCAAAGGAAAAGGTCATCTCATACATAATTATCATCATCGATTTGAAATCAATAGTACAGGCGGTAGTGGTATTTATGAGTCTTGGAATACTATGTAAGGAAACAATGGAGGCGACAGGAGAAGGAAGCAAAAGGAACAACAAGAATTTGGCACTTAAATCATAGAAAAAAAACTTACCTTTGACGTATTCATGTTTCACAGTAAATATTTATTGAACGATGCTGCACAAAAATCAAGACCCACGCGGCTTTTTCAGTTTTTTTTTTAAGTTAGAATTCAAATTAACTATTATAATTCAATTTATATCGAATGAATTTTGAAATTGTCTTGTAAGTTCTTTCTCCTGAAGCCCTGTTTTTTTATTTCAATTAAATTGGGTTGGTTATTGAGTTGGTTTGTTGGTTAAAACATATTAGATAAAGGAACTGGGGACACTTTTGACAACAATAAAATTGAAAGCATCACTTTTTACACAGAATTTTCTCGTCATCCGAGATGTAACCACAGAACTTCTTGATTATGTTCCTTTAATTCACGAAAAAAAAAAAAAATTTGCTGTGTGCTTTCCTGCCGTCTTCATGTTTGTCGTGCTGCTGGTGCCCCAGGATGCATTTTCATGTTGTTCCACTTTACTTCTTTTGTTTAAAATAATTATCAGGCACAATGTGTGAACATTGAATTTTTTCTTACTTTTTTTTGATTATTTCAAAACAAAAAAAAGGAAAAACTAATTTTTTTAGCAGCAAACTGTCAAAACTACACGCATTGTTGGAAGTTTTGTGTTTTTCTTTTTAGGTGCCACACAAAGAGAGGAGTACAACTATAACAAACTATACTGGCGAGTGCATATGTAAGTTCGATAAAAAAGAAAGAAAATAAACGTTTGTAATAAAAACGGAAGAAAGAACAAAGATGTTGAGACTATTATGAAGTAAGACCCACAGAAGCAATTAACTGCACTTTTTATTAATATCCAAGATCCTTTAAGGGACTATCTAAATAACGGGACGGGTCAGAAAGTATAACAGGAATTTAACTTCTAAAAGATATGCCCAAAATATATATTGCCCTTAATTTTTTTTATTGAAAAAACCAAACCAATAACCGGACCTTATTTTAAAAATGTATATAGAATATTTTAAACGACAACAGCAATAACAACATAGAAGAACAAAAAAACAAACACGCACTTTTTTGTAATTCAAAGCAATTTATACAAAAAATTCAATGAATAAATGAGAAAGTACAGCGCGAGTTAACAACACATCGCTCAAAAAAAAAAAGTACTCACAATCACACTTGTTATTTTTTTTTTCGTTTATAATGTGGAGTAAATATTCTCTGCTCTTCTCGCATAAATTATATACTACGCCTAGTTCAAATTCGGATCGCCCGATTTTTTTTGTCCTATTTTACAGCTATTCAAAGTGAAGAAAGAAAAAACAAGTACGGCATTTCTTTTAACACATCTTTCTGAATGAAAATCTCAGAATTTTATAATCTAATTGATGTTACCGAATATTAAGATTTTTTGTATTGATTTATTGACTATTTTTATGTAAGACGAAGTTTTCTTTTAATTTATTATTTATTTTACATCACAAAAACTTCACCTTCGGTTTCAGACACAGAACAGAGAGACGAAGAAGGTATAGAAAGATTCCAGAATTTCTTCGGACAACAGAAATGTGTGTTCATTTTTGTGAACACAACGAAATATGAAACGTCTACATGAAAAGGTATGTTCACATTAGTGAGAAACTAAAGGCCCAACTATAATAGGCATGAGCTAGCAAGGCTTTAAGCCCGCATCACACGATGCTTGTTTTCCTGCTAGAAATGCTTGCTGGCTATTGAGCTTAAAAATGCCGTCACTGCTGGCTCTCTTGATAGCAGCTGCTAGATTTCAAAGTTAGAACCAGTGCTCTTTTTCTTGCTTGTTTTGCTGCTGGATTTTAGCAGACGTCAAAAGGTACATATATATTTTCAAATGTCATTTTTTTATTTCGTTTTTATTTATTTTCTAATAGTTTTTTCAACTTAAAACAAAATTACATGTGATTTCATTAATTTGTATATTTAGTTCTATCAGATGTATGCATCTTTTGTGAAAATTTGTGTAGAAAGATATTTCGAAAATATGTGCAAATTCGCCAGAAGTCAAAAAACCATCAGCGAATCCAACTCCAAAACAATCATCGAGTGAAGCCGAAGAATTCAAACCAGCAAAACATCCAGCACCACACCATGCAACAAAACCAGTACGAAAGCCAGCAAGCATTTCTAGCAGGAAAACAAGCGTCGTGTGATGCGTGCTTTATGCACGCTTAAGCCAACGAGCGAATGTATGAAATTCCTATTGAGTAGCCATAATGGAGTCCAGCTACGTTTCATCCAATTTTTCTAAATTTCGTTCAATTAACCAAACATAAGCAAGAGCGGTCCGGTTCGCTCAGCGCATAAGTGAATTTGACAGATACGGTTCAACACATACAAAATACACATCAAACCCATCGTCTGTGTAAATGATTCGAGATTAATGAAAGTGTATGTGTGATATCTTTGCTATCTCGTTGTCGTTGATTCAATGTTCACACTCAACAAAATTAAACAGCTGTGAATTTGATTTTGACAGCTGCTTTTGTGCGCGTAAGTTATTATGGCTATGCTTGTCACTTTTTGAAACTTAAGCAAACTTTTCGATAGGTTCTGACATTAGTTTATGTTTGCTTAAGCCCACAGTACACATATTAAAGGTAATATCATTAGCGTATTCATTTTTGTTCAGTTCTGCGCATCTGTCAAAAATGAGGTATTATGGTGGTAAAATGGTGGATCCAGTGTCTCTTTACTTGTCTAATTTCAAAATTTTGTTGTTGTTTCTAATGATGCGTGCTGAGTTTCTGTGGGCACTGGAACAGCCATTTTTAATTTTTTGGCACTTCCAACTTTGACAACCTGCGCAATATAATACCTTTTTTTTTTTATATATATGAACTTTGATAGAACTATAGATTTCAAATTCAAATTCATTTATTGAGACTTATAGAAGAAAGTTTACATTTGATTCTTATGAAAATACGATAGTATTTTTAACTTAGATTACTTTAATTGAGATTTACAGGAGGCTATAATGTATGGCTCTCGCTAGTGATTAAGTAAGTATGGGTATGCCAACATGGCTACAGATACATGGATTTTGACAGCTCGTGCTCATAGAGCTATTACAATTTCTTTTGATGCGCATGGTCAATAAAACGAGACTATAGGGGTATTCCCGATCCGATGCAAACTGGTCTTGCATCATTGCAAAAGTGCAAAGTTTTTTTTTACAATGGGGTTAGGGTATAGCAATTTTACACTTTTGCATTTTTGCAATGATACAAGACCAGTTGCATCGGATCGGGAATACCCCTTATGGAATTTATACAATACAATACGAAAATATACAATTAATGAAATAAAAGCAAAAAAAAAGAGTAGAAGACTACTCTGCCATTAGTTTATGGTTATGTTACTGGTGGTTGTTATTAGTTATTGATGGTATAGATAACAGTTTTTTTTTTTTGAATGTGGAAATCCTCGTGGTTGTTTCGTTTTATGTGTAGTCGAGAAAGACATTTGAGTATATATGAATTACATTTAAATATTAATTTGGGAGAGTAGTCATATGATTAAAATTTGACAAGTTATTGAAGATACATACATATAAGATACGTACAAGAAATAATATAAGAATATATACATAAAATATAATATACTTAAAATTAGGTAGAAAGGGTAAGCTCTGCCAACCAATAGATTCACGTGTTTAAGTTTTGATGTTTATTTTGATTATTTTTGTTTTTGACTTTGGATTATTGTTTCTTTTTTTTTCTTTTTTGTTATATACCTAAGTGCATATATTTTGATTTGTTTTACTAGTTTTATTCTTTTCTTTCTTTTTTTTTTTTTTCTTTTTTTTTCCTTTTTTTTTTATAAGCTTGTTCGATGTTGATAGAAGCAAAGTCCAGAATCGAGATGTTCTATCCTCGGTTTTGGCCAATTGTGGCTTTTCGATAAAATTGTATCGGAGGCCCATCGGCGGAAAGGTCAATCTCGTCGTTGATGAGACTGAAAGGAGAAAGATAAGTCGAGCTGTCCAGCCTCAGACTTCTTTGACTATTGTATACATGTTTTATTGTATCATTATCATTGAATTTCATTTTTTCGCATAATTTAATTAAAAGAGAAACAGCAAATAAACCTGCACCACGCTAAAGCAGCAACGTACGACCTTACGCTCTACATGTCTCACGAGAACGTGGATGTGGCCTTGATCCAGGAACCATGGTTAGGCAAAAACCGAATCCGTGGATTGAGGTCAAAACACTACAACCTTTTCCATTCCACGTCAGATGAAGGTGATATAAGAAGTTGTATCCTAGTGAAAAAATCAATTAACGCTTTCTTCCTATCTAGGTACAGCAACAAGGACAACACGGCAATCAGCGTCGAATCGAATGAAGGAAACTTCATTCTAGCGTCGACGTACATGCCGTACGAGGAGGAGAGCCCACCATCAAAAACAGTCCGCGATCTGGTGGTCCATGCCACAGCAAGCGATACACCTTTGGTGGTAGGATGTGATGCCAACGCTCACCACACTCAATGGGGCTCAAAGGACATCAATAAAAGGGGTGAGTCAATTTTTGAATATATTCTCTGTTCTAATTTATCGTTATGTAATAGGGGCAATCACCCTACCTTTCGAAACAAAAACAGGGAGGAAATCATAGATTTGACTCTTATTAGCAATAATAGTAAAATTTCAGTTGAAGACTGGAGAGTCTCACCTAAAGAATCTTTTTCGGATCACTTTAGGATACTCTTCTCTATAGACAGGAACTTTACTGTAAAGAAACCTTACAGGAACCAAACTAGAACGAATTGGACAGAGTACGAAAAATGGCTGAAAGACTGTATTGATCCACCAGAGGACAATACAAGTCTAAGTACTTCAACCATTGACACTGTTGTCCAAAACTTGTCTGGCAAAATGAGAATGTCTTTTGAAAAACACTGCCCTTTATCTCGTTCCAATAACTCCACTAACCCACCCTGGTGGAATGGTGTACTAAAGAAACGTAGAACAGAGGTTAGAAAACTTTTCAATAAAGCTAAACTGAGTAAATTAGAAGAGGACTTAAAGTCTTATAGAGCCGCACTTAACATCTACACCAAAGAGTTAAGGAAGGCCAAAAAGGATTCGTGGGCTAAACATTGTGAATCCATTGAAAAAACAAGCGAGGCGGCGAGGCTCCGTAGAACCCTGGCCCTTAATCCCACGATCCCGGGGTACATAAAACACCCTGATGGATCATGGTCGAACTCGAGCCTAGAAACGCTTGAACTCTTCATGGAAACTCATTTCCCCGGTTGTAAAAACCCAGAAAGTTCTGATTGCTCGCAATCGAACACGCTGGATTTTACTCACACGGAATCGAATTTAGAACTTAACCAGGTTATTACTGAGCAGAAGATTATCTGGGCAATAAACTCGTTCAAACCCTATAAATCAGCGGGACCAGACGAGATTTTTCCAGCTCTTCTTCAAAATGCTCTCAAAGTAATAACTTCGTGGCTTAGGGTAATCTTCATAAGTTGTATCAAACTTAGATACGTCCCTAATAGCTGGAAAAAGGTCAAGGTAGTCTTTATCCCAAAAGCAGGGAAACCGACTCACTCGACCGCTCAGGATTATAGACCAATAAGTCTCTCTTCGTTTCTCCTTAAGACACTAGAGAGGATAATTGATCTACATGTTAGAGAACTTCTCAACGAAAACAATTTGTGCAACTACCAACACGCTTACCTTAAAGGTAAATCAGTGGAGACTGCTCTGCATGAAGTAGTTTCACATATTGAGAAAAGTCTTGAACATAAAGAATATACCCTGGCAGCATTTCTTGATATCGAGGGTGCGTTTAATAACGTTAAAACGGAATCAATCAAAACTGCCTTAGTTGAGGTTGGAGTTGAATCTGTCATTGTCGATTGGATCTTCACCATGTTAAATGGCAGAATTATCAACTCTCAATTAGGAGTTAGCACTATCGAGAAAACAGTTACTAGAGGCACACCACAGGGAGGAGTCATCTCACCCCTGCTCTGGATCCTCGTAGTCAACAAAATTCTCACAAAATTCAAAGATCAGGGCATTAAAATCGTAGCATATGCAGATGACATAGTGGTTTTGGTATCAGGCAAGTTTCTTACCATCATCGAAAACATTATGGAAAATGCATTAAAGGATTTATCTTCTTGGGCAACTAAGAACGGTCTCGGGGTCAACCCCACCAAGACAGAGCTAGTTTTGTTCACGAAGAAACGGAAACTGGAGGGCTTCAACCCTCCCAAACTAAATGGTATTCCTCTAAAACTTTCAAAGGAAGCTAAATTTCTAGGAGTAATCCTTGACTCCAAGCTCTCATGGAAGCGTAATACTGAGGAGAGAATGAAAAAAGCACTATGTGCATTCTACACATGCAAAAAGACCTTCGGTGTACGTTGGGGTATGCGACCGCAAGTCATCCAATGGATGTACACAGCGATTGTCAGACCCATTCTTACCTATGGCTCTATTGTATGGTGGAAGGCGGTGGAAAAATCAAGCTATCTCAAGAACCTGAATAAGGTTCAGAGACTAGCCTGTATAGGAATGACAGGGGCTCAAAGATCCACACCACAAGCTGGGTTGGAGGTGATCTTGGACCTCCCGGCTCTGGATGAGTTCATAAGATGCACGGCAGCCAAAACTGCAATTCGTTTAAGAGAACTGAGTTTTTGGAGGCACAGCACTTATGGACACGGGTCAATCTTACAAAGATATGACACGATTCCAGGACTGATGGAGACCACCGATTACATCCCCCCTTTACTAGATTTCGATAGGAAATTTTCTATTTTCATACCAGAAAGACAGGATTGGGATCCTAATTCACTTATAAGTAAACAGGGTATCCCTTTCTACACTGACGGTTCAAAAATGGAAACAGGAACAGGTGCGGGAGTGTTTTGCCAATCACTCAACATCAGAGTGTCATATAAACTCCCAGCTGACTGTAGTGTCTTTCAGGCCGAGATCTTTGCCATTGGAAAAGCAGCTGAATTGGCACATCACGAAAAGCTAAGCTCTTCGGAGATTACTTTTTTCGTGGACAGCCAGGCTGCTATCAAAGCCTTAGCCAGTGAGACCATAAGATCAAAAGCAGTTTTAAACTGTAGGAAGGAACTAAATAAAATCTGCCACACTAACCAGGTAAAGCTCTGCTGGGTTCCTGGACATAGTAATATAGAAGGGAATGATATAGTAGATGAACTAGCCAGGAAAGGGTCAGAAGCAGACACAAGTAGTAGCGACCATTCAGTTAGGGGACCACTCGTCCCGATTGGGGTACTCAAGAGGAAGATAGACCTTAAACTAAAAGAGGAAATTAATAACTCCTGGAAATCCAGGGACGATTGCGCAATCTCTAGAAGTTTATGGCCTAACACAAATGAAAAGGAAACTCGGTATATTCTATCGCTGAGTAAAAAGAACATTAAAACCTTGATAGGTGTACTAACAGGTCATTGCGCCATTGGCACAATGGCTAACAGGATAGGGGCATTTGCACCCGATTTTTGTAGGAGCTGTCAAGAGGAGGAGGAAATAGAAACCATTAAACACCTGCTCTGTGACTGTCCGAACCTCCAAACCAGCCGACTCCGTCATTTCGGAAACAGGTTTGTTGGAGAACTGGATGATTTAGCACAGGTCTCAATGGCAAACATGAGGAAATTTATAGATAGCACAGGCTGGTTGGTTAACGAGCCAGTCTACGCTAATCGGCAAAATTGAGGAGCATCGATGCTAACTTTTACAGGGGATCACAATGGACCAGTAGGCCCCCGTGTACGCAACAGCTTCATGCTGTGCACACCCCTTATAACCTAACCTAACCTAACCTAACAGCGTATTTCGAAAACGGAATGATTTTGGCATCGTTATATATATGAGCGTTAGAATATCTTTTGTTTTGAGAGGCAAAGTTTTTATTAATGCAGTGTCTTAAAATTCTTCTTTCTAGGGCTTCCAGCTCCCCCATGACCGTGGGGGAGATGGAGAACCACACGGGAAATCCATAACAGAGAACTGGTCTTATCATGGTTTTGAAGAATAGAGTCTTGACCCTCTTGTCCAGCATGTTGCTCCCTAGCAAAGGCATCAGATTGAAAGAAGTATTCCTGGCTTTTGTTTTTGCGATTCTGGCGTGGTTATTAAATTTAAAGAGGTTATTGAAGTTAACCCCTAGGTATTTCAAGGATTTTTCGAATTTGATCTGGTTATTGTTAAGTTGTAAGGTGAGATTTTTACTTTCTAATACGACTCCTTCCGGGCCTTTTCCGCTCGCGTTTCGGATGCAGATGCAATTGGATTTTGGTTCGTTAATTTTAATACCCCATTTTCCATAATAATGTTGGATAGATTTAAAATGACTTTTTAGGTGCCTGAGAGCATCATATGGGTACACGGCGCTTGCGTACACGAAGGTGTCGTCGGCATAGAGGATGGCTTGAGAGACGATAGTGTTTGAAATAAAGTGAGTGTGGGGGAAATCGTACATAAAGAGATTATAGTCTTGGGCCCAAAATTGACCCTTGGGGGACGCCACTATTAGAGCTTGCTATATCAGATTTAGTATTTTGGATTTGTATAAAAAAATCTCTCTCTGAGAGGAAACTAATGATAATGTTGATTAGGTGTCTAGGGTAGTTTAGCTGAAAGATTTTGTAGATCAGGCCGTCTCTCCAGAAACTATAGATTTAAATTAGTAGAAATTGACAGTTTTGGGGAGTGATCGGAGATAGGTTTTGTTTTCAACATTCATGAAGTAAAAGACCTTCCACACTTATCTTTCACAGTAAACACAGAAAATTTTTTTTGAAAAAACCACAATAGTATGGAAACAAAATATGAAATTTTATTTCAATTGTCTTGTCACTTTGGCTCTCATCTCACACAATTCGAAATTTATTAATACATGAACATTTTTAAGATTGATCCTTGAAAAGTTCTATTCGAAAAAAACTTCCCTTTTCACAAACGTAAAAACTATCACTTTGTAAGAATTGACTTGTTTATATTTCTGAACGATACTTTAATTTAAATAGCAAAATTATTTTTATTACTAGGTAGACAGTTATTTAAGAAGAAATAGCTCTTCTTTTATGAGAGTTTTACTATTAAATTTACTTTTTGTTGAAAAAAAGAAGAAATAGATTTTAATAATTGGAAAGACACGTCCTTCTATGGCGACCGCGTGTTCCTTTTCCTCATGTATAAAAGTGTGGAAACAAAATATGACAGCCCATCTTACACAGCATGATATTCCTACACGATTTGACATATGTTTATAAAGTAAAATCCGCTTAAGAGAAACTGCAAAATGTCATAGTCTTTCTTTTACTTATTTTTTCCCAGGACAAATTTTGTCTCGGAACTGCAGTACGCAGTTCAAACGCAAAATCCAAACTTTTTTTTCAAACTGGACATACCAAAGTCTCCACATAATTTTTCCCAGACAAATATTTGGTCTGTTTGGTAACATGAAATTTTTTGCGAATTTGCACAAAATTTCACAATTTGCCATAGAAAAAAAAACTCAGTTTTTGGAAAATATAAAACAGCTGTTTTCACACAGTCAGTGGCGTAGCTAATAAGAAAGGGTTCAAGAGGGCCAAATACTAGTGTGGCAACTTTTTTAATCCAAGAAAATATACTAAATTTTCATAGAAATGATTTTTGAATGACAACATAAACTCGCTGTAAAGGTTGCAAACCCTTTTTTTGCACTGATTTTTTTTGTTATTTTAATATTGCAGTGTGGATTTACAAAATCCAAACAAATATTTTTACCTACGTTACTGTCCTCATTTTAATTTTATTTTGTTCTCTACACCTTCAAAATTTGTCTTGAGAAAACGAATGTAGAGATAAAATTTAGTTTTTCTCGATCTGCGTACTAGGTTTTTTACTTAAACGAACCCCGCTTAAGCCTAGTACGCTGATGATGCGAAACGAAAATTTCCTTTGATCTCCAAACAGACAACGAAACGCTTGCGAAAACACAACGGAAAATTTCCTTGGAGAGTATCATTAATTCCAAAAACAAAATCAAACATAAACGCAAAAAATCAGAGAAACCCATGATGTAAGAAAATGATAAACAAAAAAAACACAATAAAACTCAAATGTCATTTTTCCGCACACAATAAATAGTCTGTACAATTAATTCAGTGCGAAAAAGGAGCGGAGACTTCTCCAAATAATCTGCTATAATTATAAATTTCGCTCTTCCAACAGCGTACTGCAAAACGAAAAGCAGAACGAAATTTTCCGTTTATGATTTCGTTGTGTCATTTTTGTATGGGATTTTTCTTTTCGCATCAGCAGAGTACTAGGCTTTGAGTGAAAAAAATTTCAATTAAGCGGAGTCCGGATAAGTGATAAAAAATTCCACTTAAGCGGATTTAAAAATTCAAAAAAGGTTTCTGACATATCAGAAATTCAAATGTCATTTTCGTGATGAAAATTTGGTGGAGGTGAAAAATAAAAAAGAAGTAAAAGCGTTCAGCAAATTATTCTGTTCTAATTTTTATTTCACTTAAGAGTTTTTTTCAATGAAAAATATTAAATTTAACTGTAAATATGTTTCAGGTATCCGGGTTTTTCACTCAAGCGAGTTTCTCTTAAGCGGATTGTTATAAAGGTAATTGGTCGACAAAAACTCGGGGATGAAAAAAGTGTTTCAGATAAGCGGGTTTTTCTCTTAAGCGGGTTTCTCTTAAGCGGGTTTCTCTTAAGCGGGTTTGTGTGTGGTCAAAACATTAATGTCGAATTCCTTTCAACAAAAGAATCGAATTTTTTTCTAAACGAATCGATTTTTTTTCTGAACAATTCGAATTTTTTCTGTCAAAACAAATCTTGCTAATTTTGCAAGATTCAAGAAAGATTTTACACCGATTTGCACACACCATTGCAAGATTTGGAATTTCTAATGTCGAATTCCTTTCAACAAAAGAATCGAATTTTTTTCTAATGTCGAATTCCTTTCAACAAAAGAATCGAATTTTTTTCTAAAAGAATCGATTTTTTTTCTGAACAATTCGAATTATTTCTGTCAAAACAAATCTTGCTGATTTAGCAAGATTCAAGAAAGTTTTTACACCGATTTGCCCACACACTTGCAAGATTTGAAATTTCAAAAATGTCAAATTGAATGCCGCGGTGTTTTAAGAAAACAAATTTTTTTATGAAAACAAATTGTGTTTTTGGTTGCAACGAATTTTCGGTGAATTTAATAGTAAATATTCGTGCGTTGTTTTTCAATTAATTATAATAATAATTTCCAAATTGAATATTTTCTGGAAATTTTACTTCAAAATTGCTGCTGTCAAGTGCCACACAAACAATCGCAAACAAAATCGATTCTTTTCGTCTCTTCGTATTCCTTTCAACGACAGAAAAAAAATCGATTCTTTTTAGAAAAAAATTCGATTCTTTTTAGAAAAAATTCGATTCTTTTGTTGAAAGGAATTCGACATAAGTCATTTCTCTCCCACAAATTTGGCAGTAGCATGGAATTCTTTTCCACTCACGTTCCACGTTGCAAAAAAAAAATTTTCGTGCCACACTCTTTGAAAAAATTTTCGTGCCATATGAAAAAAACTCGAGTTGTTCTTTAAAAATAAATTTTAATTCAATACTATTACAAACAAAAAATCTCTTCCTCTATTCGTGTAGGTATTTTCCAGAAACAGGAGTTTTTGGCAAGTTCATAATAAGTTTTGTTTTTATTTATTTAAATGGAATGTATCTGATGGAAGCCATAACTTGCAAACCGACAGAAATATGTCCACATTTTGGGTCCCCATTTAGGTCATCGTAAACAACCGCAATGAGTTTCCTCATATTTTCCATAGAAAATCTACATATATATCTTCATGAAATCCACTTCACTTAGCACTTTCATTAGATCACATACATGTATTTTTGTATAGTTTTCTTTTTATGGTGGTTGATGGCTGATTGTCCAATAATTAGAACCAATAGTTTAAAAACTCGATAAATCTAGCAGACATTATTAATTTTATTCAAAGTTAAATTAGCAATCTTCACTCAGGTATTTTTTTTTATTTTTGAATAAATTTGACACATCTGGTTCTTATTCCTTCGCTAAACCACCTTCTCCGGTGGTTTAACTTAGTAAACGTCACTTTTTAGAAATTTTCTTTTATTCATAACATTTTGCACTTGAAAAAAAAAACGTGCCATATTGAAACTTTTCGTGGCACGATCGTGCCACATCGGCAACGCTGCGGCCACTTTCAATTTTACATGTATTAATACTCAGTGGGATAGTGGGAAGGTTTTACGGTGAATATCGTACATTAAAAAGATACCTTCATACTCATGACATTTGCGAGTTTATTATGGCATTGTACGTAAAATCTATTTTGCTCTATTTCTGCACAAAATAGATATTTCTTCTCAACTTCTATTATAAGCGTTTTATTTAGACAAACTGATTTAGACACAACTGAAAAGAAATTTTGAAACTCATTTATCTCAAGGCAGCATTTTATGAGTTACGACGGTGTTCTTTTTATTGAGCGATATGTGTACAGCAATGCTAACAGAACTTATAGCTTAAGAATTAAAGAATTTGTAGGAATTTAAATTTGCTACAAGGTTTATAATACAACTTTTTTGAGGATCAAATAATTGGCAAGTTGATCGTGCGAAAATCTAAATAAATGCTAAAATCAAGATAGTGACAAAACGACAACAGGGGCGAAAAATATTGTTTTCGGCATGTGTACTGATACTATTTCGAAAGAAATCGAAAAAATTCGTCTCAGAATTTTTTTCCACAGCACCATAATTGTAATTAAATCTAAGGGCCAGTTTTACAGTGAAGTAAGTGTCACTTAAGTGCCAAATATGGAAAACTAATTCCCAATTTCACAGTCCAAACTTATCGGAACAAGTGACACTTAAGTCTCCCATGTTGGCCACTTAAGTTCCACTTACTTAGGTAGTAAAACTGCGACTGCTAAAATGAGAAAATTAAGTGCCACTTATTTTGTTAAGGGCCAGTTTCACAGTGAAGCAAGTGTCACTTAAGTGCCGAATATGGAAAACTAATTCCCAATTTCACAGAGTAAACTTATCGGAATAAGTGACACTTAAGTCTCCGATGTTGGCCACTTAAGTTCCACTTACTCAGGTAGTAAAACTGCGCCTTAAGTGCCAAAATGGGAAAATTAAGTGCCACTTATTGTGTTAAGTGTGCACTGTGAAACTGGCCCTAAGTGTGTACTGTGAAACTGGCCCTAAATACCCCTTACTTTTGTATTCGCTTGTTTTTGTACAAAACACTAAGTGCCCGTCCGAGATTAATACAATCGACGAATACAATCGAATTCCTTGGTGCAATCGAGCATAGACAGTTCCTAGTTTAACTCGGTCGAATGTTTTCGATTAACAAAATTAGGAACTGCCAAGTTACAACACTGGCACCCAGTTTATACTTAAAAGTAAATTAGGATTAATTGTATCTTTTCAACATAACTGAAAGTAAGTAGGTGTCTTCAATAATACGAAAAAGTTTGTTAGTTGAATAAATTTTACCCGTGAGTCCCACATTCAAATTTGTAAAGATAAAATTCTGTAAACAAAAACAAGTCACGTATACATAATGTGCAAGGAATATGTACTTTTATTAATTAATTTAAGTTTTTTTTTGTTGTAAACCATATTTTAACGAATATATAATATGAAAAAAAAAAATAAATACAAAAAAAAGAACATAATAATTACAATGACCGAATGTATGTATATATAATTTTGCTTGTTTGATATATTTTTAACTCAATTAGTTTATACTTATGTAATTTTAATGTCTGTGGGCGATTTCTCTGCACAATAAAAAAATATATAGGTATGCTTCAAAATAAGTAACTTTTTTTTCCGGTTAATTTTTTAAACAATAGACGCAATGCCTTGGCGACGTATTTTCTAATTTGTTCGGAGCTGGTAGTCCCCATTTTGGGTAATGTAACGCACCCACGGCAAAGCCTGATAGCCACTTTTTTCGATAATTTTCAAATAACGAACCTGGAAATTTATACAAGTACAATGAGATTTAAATACACGAAATTGAAATTTATATTTATTTCTTACCTGAATTCCAGAAGTCGTAAAGTAAGGTATTTCAAATTTCACTTGAATTGGTGGTTTGCCTTCGGTTTCTTCGCATTCCACGCTAGGAAGGCCGAAATGAGCACGCATTAAATATTCCTTACCTCCCTGGAATATTTATTTTTATATACGATGTAATTTTATAGTAATAAGATTAGAGGCTAATCTTAAGTTAAATTATTTACTATTCGAGGTACCTTACGGACCTAAATAGTTTCAAATCTGACGTAGCAATACATCGAGTTAAAACCAAAACGAAAGGTCTGTTTATTCCATTTACCGGGAAAAACAAAAAGCTAATACGAGGCTTGACTGCAGATATTTTTCTACCTAAAAACTTTACTGATTTCCCAACCAACAACCTCAATTATGTTAAAAATATTTGGAAGCACAATATATTTCCGCACACAAGCATCGATGGTATTTGGCATTTTTTTTTTTTTAATATTTTTCGAATAAAAGGTTTGTGTCCCAATTCACCACCAAAACCCAAAGGCATACATATATTGCAATATTACTTCTACTTCTTATTAGTAGTGTATTCAAAATTTAAATCAAATAGGTCAAGCAGGACACAGGAATAAAGGAAAAAGGCGGTAATTTTTGCAAATGCAAACAACAGTATGTCGACTATGAAATTCGAAATAATTTCTCTTTTTAAGAAATGAATAATTTGCTGCCACTGTACTTGTGCTTAAAGGAAAATTCTGTTGAACGAATTCACTTATGCACTGCGAATCCATTTGACTTTCCGGGAGTAAAATATTGTGTCATGCATATTTTGGTTTCCAATTTCAAAAACATTATAATTACGTTGAGCATCACGGACATTTTAACCAAAATTGTCAGAGCCGTTTTTGAGAAAAATAGAAAAACAAAAATAAAATCGCTGGAAGTGGGCCACAAAAAAGAAAGAAAAATTCTAGTTTCTTCTTTATAAATTTACTAAAAAATTATGTTAGTTGAAGCAAATCCGTTAAGGTTTCCTACTCGATAAAGTCACCGGTATTTGACCGACAAAACTCACTTTTTAGACTTCTCTCACATTACGAATAAATTAAATTCGAAATCATTTGTTCTATAGAGGAAGTTAAAAATTCCCTGGTCGGTTTTCCAACCGAGTGGCAATAAATTTGCTGAGGTGAAAATCTCAATACGTGGCGCGTCGACTTCGATATATTTAAATATTATAATAGTTAATTTACCGGAAAAGATTTAATTGTCCATGTGATGGCATTCTGTTCAGGCGCATACTTCACACTGCCAATTGAAGTTTTAAATTTAGGCGAATCAGCATCGCCTGGAACTGGAATGACAATCTCGACGTTGTTTGCCGTCGAACGACGTTTGAATTGTGATTTGGCTTTAATCATATACTCGACACGACTATGAGCATGACGTTCGATAACCGATTCGATCCATATCAATGGCTTAACCTTAAAAAAATATGAAAATTTAGACAAATAAAATTAAGACTAATCATGATTCTTACGTGTGTATTCAAACGATAGGACATCAATTCAAATTCACCATCGGGGGGAATAAACGAAATGGTACGATCGTTCTCGAATCTGGACAGCCGCACGCACTGATGAAACTTCACATCTTCCAATTCTACTGATTTAGATTTGCCACGCCCGGTACTTTCGAACAGAACCTTATCATTCAATCCGAGACGCAGTTCTGGCATGCCAGAAAGATAGACTCTCATTTTGATTGCGCCTACAATTTCGCTTCGTAAAACATTTCCGTTAGCATTGGCCAGTAGATTCACCGATTCAATTACATCCAAGAAAACCTCGTTTTTGCGATACTTGATGCCCTCCGAGCGCCATGATACGGCATTTGTCACAGCCATCGGTATCCTCGGTTGGATTTCTAATTTGTGACCTTCTTGTGTTATGTACTCCTGCAGGATCTTACTGTCTGTGGTCTGGGGATAGCCGAAGTCTATCAATTCGTCCAGCAACTCGTAAATGACCACGAAATTATCGCGAATACTTTCCTCTTCCAATTCCTTGAAATACTCTACAAAGACATTGGCAATCTTGTGCAGGAATACAAAGATAAGAGCGATATTGGCATTCTTTCGTGTCGTTGACACAATGTACAGGTTGTTTGTCTTGATATAGGCGAATGTGCATTCGGCCATTTGTAGGATTGGCGTTATCAGGCCCTCCTCTTCACGTTCCATTAGCAATGGCATGAATTTGTCTATCACCGACATATCGATGTCACCGCGATAGTTCCGAGAGATCAGCACCTGTACATACGCACCACAATAATTGATCATTTATAAATTTTCTATTAATTTATTTGTTTACCTTTCCTTTCACATCAAGAACGTATATGGCCGAGGATGACATTTTCTTGTTTTCTATATTAAAATACTCTGCGGCATGTGAAAGATATTCTTTATAATAAGTCAACCCAGAAGTGTTGAGACTTAAAAGAAAAAGAAGTCTTAACTAATAAAAACACGAAAAAGGAGGAAATTTTGTATTACTGGAATAACCAAATTAATAATCGAATGTCACGATACGTCAGGTAGTAAGTGATGACGGCAGCACAGTGATAAATTTTTACCTTAACTTTTCTATCTTCGAATGCAACACGAAAAAGCAAGTCCAACAAATGGAACAAATGTTTTTTTTTAACTAATTGATTTCTTCATTTATTGCTTTAAAACGTAAAATTAATAATAATTCAATTTAGTTTATTTCAATAATTTAATTTTCATGCTAAAGGTTAGTTCGTATTTGTTTTTTTTTTTTTTTCTTCTACTACTTATATGAAGAGATAAAGGTAAAAATTTCTTGACAAATTAAATATTTTTTTATCATAGATCACAGGAATTTTTTGTTGTTGTTTTATTGTTTGTTGTAGTTGTCTCTTTTTTGCCTTGTTTATATGGGATTGTGAAAGGTCAAATGAAAAATCATACTCTCTCTGTTTCTAGCTGCTTGTCATTAGAGCGAGACATATATCGTAATTAAAAAAAAAGCTTTTCACCATATAAGGTGAAATTTTAAAATGGGTCTGTTTACAATACAAAGCTTGCTTTTGTTATGACAAATTATAATTAATAATTTGGTATTAAATGACGTCTCCATTTAAATTTATAAATTTATTGCAAAAGCAGATAGCGAAGATAGCTTGTTAAGATTTAGTTGAGATTTTAACGAAATCTCTTATTTCTAAATCTTAAAATATATAGGGGAATGTTAAGACTGGCAGAAATATTGAAATCGGAATTCCGAAATTTGGTTTCGGAGGAAACATAGCATTTTTGGTAATCCAAAGCATAATAAATGAAAAGAAACCAACGGCCGTTGTCTTACTTCAGTTTTTAATTATTTTTGAACAGTGAAGCCTTAAGTCCCCTTTCAAACAAGGTAACTCAGTTTCCAGCAACTTTCAATTTTTAGGGGAGAAGGGCACCAAGTAAGAGGAATGAACGATCTACGATTGGTGGGAATTGAAAATTAAAATAAACGTTAAAAAATCTACAGCAACTTGTTTTCTTGTGTGAAAGGGGACTAACTACATTGACCAAAAAAGTGAAAAAGTACATAAGTGAAAATTTTCAAATATATTTTCTGGTAGTTTTTCTGACTGGAAAACTTACAAAAATGATGCAGAAAGCTTAAATTTTTATGCTGGATTTACACGAATGACAAATTGTCAGTATTTTTGTCATTTTACTGCCAAAATACTACACACCTTATTTCATTAATGACCTGCATTTACACGGAACTTAAATAATGACTGGTTGACACTTTGACAGTATTTTTTTCATTTTAATGAAAAGGATAGAAACGAATGCATTTACACGACTGCCAAATTTCAGTCGTCTTCTGGCGACCACTTTTTTTCAATTCTCCGCTTCCGACCCATATTTTTCTTGTTGCTGATGTTTTCCATTTTCCTAATTTTTAGTTCAAAGTTAATTTATTGTTATAATTTATAAAAATTAGATATTTTTTATCTACTTACAAATTTTCTTTACAACCAGACACAAAGAAAGCGAACCGTCAAGCCTCAACTACATAAGCCAAAAAAGTGAAAAAGTGCAAAAGTGAAAATTTTTAAATTGATTTTGTGATAGTTTTTCTGACTAGAAAACTTATAAAAATGATGCAGAAAGCTTAAATTTTGGTTTAAAAACAAATTTGTGTATTCTTTTTCACAAAACAACGGCGCTAGCGGTAAAAAAAATATTTTTACTTTTGTACTTCAGTACTTTTTGGCTTATGTAGTTAAGCTTTCAATTTAAATTTGTTATTTTTTTATTTTTCCAATATGACATTTGATTGAAAATACTGCCAATTTGCAGTAAAGAATGAGCAAGTTCATTCCTTTTCGTGAATTGTCATTATTTGAAAAAAATTGTCAGCACTGTATTTACACGATGTCAGTATAATGCCAAAATTTAATGTGAGTTTCACTTGGCAGTTTTTTAATAGGGGTATTCCCGATCCGATGCAAGCTGGTCTTGCATCATTGCAAAAATTTTTTTTTACAATGGGGTTAGGGTATAGCAATTTTACACTTTTGCATTTTTGCAATGATACAAGACCAGTTGCATCGGATCGGGAATACCCCTAATGACAAAAATAATGACAGATTCGCGACCGTTTACACGGCAAAAAGAATAATGACTAGATTTTAACAGAAATACTGACAATTTGTCATTCGTGTAAATCCAGCATATTAGTTAAACAGAATAGGAGTATTCCCGATCCGATGCAGACTGGTCTTGCATCATTGCAAAATGTTTTTTTTTACAAAAGGGATATTCCCGATCCGATGCAACTGGTCTTGTATCATTGCAAAAATGCAAAAGTGTAAAATTGCTATACCCTAACGCCATAAGGGGTATTCCCGATCCGATGCAACTGGTCTTGTATCATTGCAAAAATGCAAAAGTGTAAAATTGTTATACCCTAACCCCATTGTAAAAAAAAACTTTGCACTTTTGCAATGATACAAGACCAGTTTGCATCGGATCGGGAATACCCCTATTGTAAAAAAAAACTTTGCATTTTTGCAATGATGCAAGACCCTAATGGGGTTAGGGTATAGCAATTTTACACTTTTGCATTTTTGCAATGATACAAGACCAGTTGCATCGGATCGGGAATACCACTAATTTGTAAACTTTTTTTCACAAAACAATTGCTCTAGCGGGAATAAAAATATTTTAACTTATGTAATTTTGCAAAAAGTGGCCAATGTAGTTAAGGCTTAAACTAACTTAGACAACGGACTCGGTTGTCTAAACCCTGGCTTATGTTATATAGCAGATGCACTGGAAAGGGTCAATCGTCGATTTCAAATACAGTAGTAGCCAATCAGATACGAGACCGGACGTCCCGATTGGCCTGATCAAAAGGAAGAAATATATCTGTAAAACTAGAGAATATTCCATTTATACTACCTTTTGAGTGGGGACAAAAAGAATGCATTCCAATTATTCTGGAAGGAATAAAGAAACAACAAAAAAGTTTATCCGGAATATTTTAGTGAATAAAGAAAGGCAAAAGCAGTGTTCCAGATAGTCCGAATATTCGGAATAAATAACGAAACACACCCATGATGAGTACATATTTAGACAACTGTTGGAATGCGTTTATAAATTAGGTGACAGTTCTTTAAACTTAAATATACTTTGGAATGAATTTATAAATAAGATTGAAGATTTTTGGGTGGGATAATTGTATAAAGTTTGACATACTTTGGATCGATAGTGTGTACCAAGGGGTCAATTTCACCTTAAGTACCACACATATTTACCTTTTTAGCTTAACTAATATATCCATCTCATTCTAACACGACTTCTCCAATCTCCATCTCTTTTTGTTATACATGTTCAGATTATTTGAGGTTTCAAGAATTCCCCATTATTTTCTGGAGAAGAATGAGAATTTAAGGGCCAGTTCAACAAATTACGGAAAGAGTATTATTTTCATCTTCAATATAAATTAGTTTTATAGGTCTAAAATCGCTTTTTGTTGATTTTTCTATTTGTTTTGTAGCATATTCTAACAACCGACGAAAAGTGCAATAACTAGTTTGATAGCTTCGTTGAAAATATGATTAAATTACACATCGCTAAAATTACTTCAGAAACGATAAAAATTTAAACAAATCATACGACTTTTCTTTCATTTTCCAAGAATCATCAAGAAAATTTGTCGATGCCAGAGTAAATATAAACGGATATAAGATAAATATTTGTTTTTAACTGCACTTAAAGAATCTTCAAGCCTTAACTATATTGGCCGAAAAAATGAAAATGTACAGAAGTAAAAATTTGCAAACTTATTTAGTGATAGTTTTTCCGACCGGGAAAACTTACAAAAATGAAGCAGAAAGCTTCAGTCTTATTTATAATCACATTCCAAAGTATGCCTTACTTTGGACAGCTGTCCAACTCCAAAACCTTATTAATAAACATGTTGCATCGAGTGTCTAACTATTGCAATTGTTTGTCCAAACCTATTCTAAATCGGGTAGGTTCATGAACAAAAAATCGAAAACGAAATAAAATGTTCATTGAATGTATTTATCTAAAGGTGAACGAAATTGACAGATAATAGAGATGTTAGTGAGTAAATGAGAACATATTTAGCCAGCTTTTGGAATGCGTTTATGAATAAAGAGACTTAAATTTTTGTTTAAAAAACTAGCTAGCAGGAGCAAAAATATTTTTACTTTTGTAATTTTGCAAAAAGTGGCCAATGTTAATAATGTCGAAATGAGGTAATTTCGTAAATTACAGAAAAAGTGTGTTCATTGTAAATTTGCTAATTTAGTTTGATAGATAATTTCATTTTGAATTTGATTTGGCAGTTAATAGCTTCTTTTTGTTGTTTTCTCTTTCTGTTTCCGTGTTCTATACATCAATTTTTGACATTTTCAATGGTTTGCAATGGGTTTCCACTACGGATGCAGTCCACTTGGGTTTGTTCATAAAGTTTTTACTAATTTCAAACCAAATTTCGTGCAAATTTGGTTGAAATTATCTCATTTCGAAATGTGAATTTGTATGGGAAATGAGATAATTTGGAATCGAATTTGGAAATTTTCAACGAAATTACCTCATTTGGCCCCATGAAAACGTAGTATAAAGCTTCATTCATTAATTTCCATTCTCTGTCAAAGTAATGTCGGAGAAGAATTTTCTAAAACCAATTCAACTGAACTGGTCTATTATTGGTCGCAAAATAAAAATTTGCGCTATGAATGTGTGTGTCCGTCTGCACTGCATCATAGACTTTAATATATATATATTAAAGTCTATGGTCCGCATACGAAAATCAGTCAGTTTTTCACCACAGTGTTCAAGTTTTTTCATAAAGTGAAAACGACGGCCATCTTGAGTCAACCATTTTTGGTTTCGGAATTAAATAAATTTACAAGAGACGCCATGTTTGTCTGACATCTTTAAATTTTTAATAAACAATAATAAAGGATTTTTTGTTTGTTTTTATTTTTTTTTTCAATAATTCTCATTCTAATTATAAAGTGCGTGCATTAAAAGTCAAACAAAAAAAAATACCTAAAAAAAATAATATACCAAAGGCTTGAATATAATTTTCTTTAAAAGAAATGTATGTGCGTGTGTGAATAAAAAAAACAATTGCAATTGAAATAAAACAAAAATTGTAAATACCTTTTCTGGTTTCATTAAAAAAAGTAATCAAGTGAAATGAATGCGAACAAGAATTACTGCTGCTGACCTACCCCCAATGCCATTATTATTTTAAAATGTATGTAAATTAATAAATAAATTTGTATATCCGTACCTACAGATAACACAATTAAATAAATAAATAAATAGCAGATTCCCTCCTACTTCTACTCCTCAGTCGCCTGTCGGATTATTTCGAATTTAATTCTTTTTTGCAATGAATTTAATTTCTAAGAAAAACAAGCAAAACTCGTAGGAACCGAAGAGGTTTTGGATTTTTCCACTAAAAAAAACTTGAAACCAATGTCTAGCTGTTTTTGTCTGTTACTTTATGCCTGTGTACATACAATTTGGTGTTTTTTTCGATAAAATTATATGTACGAAAAAGTATTTATGTATGTACTTACATTATATAGGTATGTAGGTATGTTATTTATATAAATAAAAAATAAATTCTTTGCATGTTTCCTATAGTATATATATGTATATAAATATGAACTGTATGTACATATTTGTGCATATGTATGTATTCAAAGCGACAGATGGATGACGGGAAGAAGTTTAAAGTTTTCTTTGTTTTGCTTAAATTTATCGAGTTTTACTGCGCTTCTCAACTCAAACAAACAACCAGAATCAAAAGCAAGAATGCCGGGTACGGAGGAGAAACGATTGTTATTTTGTTTACAGTTTTTCTTTAATATTGTGGAGTGTTTTTTTTCTTTTACAGACTTTTTAAATATGAAAATTAAGTCTCGTTGACCTCTGAACTGTGTTCTCTTGCACTTAAAGTCAAAATATTATTGAATATGAACACAGGATGAATAGATGCTGTCTTTTCGCATCCACATGTATATTAGAATTTAATTAAAAATGTATTTTAGAGGCTGGAATTGAAGCTATTCCACTAGGATTCGAACCCTACAAAAACTTCTTCTTGCTTTTTCCTCGTAGGTAGTCGATTTATAAGTTATAACAATTTAGGTGGACACATAAGGAGGGAGATTAATTTAAATTGTTCATTTTCTTTTTGTTTCATTCAATTCTTCATCGCCAGAGTCAATAGAATTGGAAGCACATCTCAAAATTGCTGTTCTTACAGCCCTCGTTCCCATAAGAATATTTATTTCTCAAGTCAGAATAGACCACAATAAAAATTATTAATTTTAGTAGCCTTGTTCCTTGTCCTTGTTCCTTAAGTAAGTCGACATTAATTTTTTCAGCACTACTCAGGCATTTCGGCCTGCCCATGTTTTTTGTGTAATTTCAATTAGGTTATTTATTTTGATACTTCTAAAATTGATGTAACATGGTCATACATTTTTAGTTGACGCACAACAAACTGCGTTTTTGCATATGGAATGCATTAGCAAATATTGTACCTACCTAATCGACTTTCTACCATCATACCATTTAGAATTATAGATTTTTCGGCCTCTCTGCAGGTTTGCCCCTTTTTTACCCTATTAGCAATTCGAATAATAAAGAAATCCCATCTTATCGCGGGTTCTACCTTTGATAGGTACCAGAGAAAGGACACAATAATTATCGAGTTAAACAGCTTTTTTTTTTACGATTATCCCTAGTCCGTTCGTTTCATTGCCTTGAGTCTTCAAGCTAAATTTATTTGATCTGGAATTTTGGGAAGCTTATCAAATTGTAAACTTTACACATCTAAATACCATACCAACTGGAATTTCACATAGCTAGTATTTTTTTCTTCTGTTTATTTTATCTAGAAAAAATAAAAAAGATAAAAACAACAAATCGTCCAAAAGGTGTTTTTTTAATATTTATTTTGAATGAACATGGCGCACCCGGACATAATGTGCGAGGTGGAGATATCTGATTCATCGATAGTAGAAGTTGTGGACACTGAACACTTTTCGGATATGAATGGAGTACCATATGAACATTATGGTATACAAGTGTGTGATGATCAATACGAAGAAGTAACATGCGAAACCGAAGATTCTCAAGGTTTAATGATGCAAAATATTGATGATGGTAGGTTTGTCCCAAAAACACATTGAGTTGGTAAATTAAGCTCCAATTAATATATGTAAATAACAGTTTTTATATCTGAAGAAGTAGTCTTGCAAAGTGACTCTAATATGCAAGGACATGAAGATGGTTTGGATGGATCAAATGATCATTTTCGTTCATATGCTGATGCATCTCCTTTCGGTTCAGATATTTATGTTGAACAAATACCAGGGCCATCAAAGTAAGACAAATGCAAATTGTTTTGTTTGGTAAAATTAATAAATTATTATTAATTTTGTTTTTCAAACAGGAAAAGAAAAACTGGATCTACACCAAAACAACGGCATGTCATAAGTCGACTTAGAACATCAAAGCCAGAAGATGTTATCACAACAGAAGAATCAACAGTCAAACCACGCCGATGGGAGCAAAAGCAAGTGCAAATCAAAACAATGGAAGGTGAATTCAGCGTAACAATGTGGGCTTCGGGGGCATCGGATGATGAAGAAGGATCAAATCCAGAACCCGATCCTGATTACACAGAGTACATGACTGGTGGAAAAAAACTAACACAAGACTGCGTACCTGGTCTTGATCTATCTGATCCAAAACAATTGGCTGAATTTGCAAGACCGGGACATAAATTAAAACTCAAAAAGGGTATATCATCATTGACAGCAAATGCGACCCTTCCTTCGAACGCCCATATGCCAATTGAAATGCACGACAGAAAAATTGGTAGTTTTTTTTTCTAACATTTAAAATTTTGAAATATTTATTTATATTTTTTTTTGTACAGCTTGTCCTCATAAAGGTTGCAACAAAATGTTCAGAGATAATTCAGCCATGCGTAAGCATCTTCATACGCACGGTCCACGTGTTCATGTCTGTGCTGAATGCGGCAAAGCATTTGTTGAGAGCTCAAAACTAAAACGGCACCAGTTAGTGCATACAGGAGAAAAGCCATTTCAATGTACCTTTGAGGGTTGTGGAAAACGATTTTCGCTTGATTTTAATTTGCGGTAAGTTCTTTCGAAATTTCTAGTGGATGTATGGTTTAGTTCAGAGTATGATTCGAGTTTATTGCTCTGTGATTAGAACTGACTTTATGTACCTCCAGAAAAGCTGGATTCCACACGATAGACATGTTTCAATCACTTTTCATACCTATATCCTTAATCTTCTTCAAATCCAATTATACTTTCAAGAAAATTATGTTTTCTTGCACAATGAAAATTAAATGAAACTACTTTACTTTTTATTTTTTGTTTAATGCCACTTTGCTATTGGTTAAAACTTATTATATGACCGTTATTTATTTAAGCGATAATTTAATTTTTTTTTATTTACCCACCATTACAGGACTCATGTTCGGATACATACAGGAGACAGACCCTATGTTTGTCCATTTGATGGATGTAACAAGAAGTTTGCCCAATCGACTAATCTAAAATCGCATATTCTTACGCATGCGAAAGCAAAGTAAGTTAAATTTGTAAATAAAATTGTAGCCATAAACATACTGTTAAATTGTAATTATGTTATTATTAAGTCGACCGTTAACCAGTCTAAAAGCAGTTCAATTGAAACTAGAAAACTTTGAAACTTAGAACAAAATTTTAAGAAACACAATTTTCGAAATATTGCTTTTTTAAGTAAACATTTTGTATTTCTTTATCCAAAATATAATTCTTTGAAAAATTTGCTATCCAAAATATTAACGAATGTATCTTATTCTGTTCAACAAAAAAATCCAGCATGAATTGCTTGTACTTATTTTGTGAATTCAAAACATGAAAATGAAATTAGGTGTTTTAGAGTTCGATCGAAATTCTGAATTTCTAGGCCGAGATCAACCAAATGTTTTACTTACCTCGTTTCAGCAAGGAACAAATTTTCATCCTTGTGGAAATGAGTTAAGTAAATTTGTTGCTAGCTCTCATTCTATTCGGTTTATTCCCTTTTTTTTATTATTACCTGCAATTTTCGAAACTGATCGAAATATACCATTTCGAGCGAAATTGAAAATACATTTGAGATTAATTTTGATCCAAATGCGGAACATGGGTTGTAGAACTTTATAAAAAAATTCAAAGGGTCATATTCATAGTCACTGTTTAAGTTGTTTCTAAAAAAATACTGGGTTTATCCTATCTAATTTACATTGGATAAACTCAAGGCTAAGATAAACTGGGGTCTAAAAACGACTATGAATATGCGCCAAAATGTTTAACAGTATATTTGTGTATGTTTGCTTGGTTTTAGTTAATTTTTTGTGGTCAAATTTTAACAAATTCTCTTTTTTTTATGATTTCAGGCGCTACTCTCAAGCGAGTAATCGGAATTCCCTTCAACTTCCCAATCAGAGCTTCATCAAAGTTGAAATGTCGGAGATGGAATCTAATTCCCCATACATAGTGTACACAGAATAAATGCAAAACAAAAAATGTAGGAATTTCTTTTTTTTTATATATATATGTATAAGTATAAGATATCATTGTATTGTTTAAAATAGCAATTAAACAAAATAAAGAAACATTGCATTGAAAAAATAACACAATGTAATAATGTAATAAGAATAAAACTGATCATCGAAAAAAGAAAAACGGAAAGAAAATAAAAATATTGTATTATGTTGAATATATATTGTAACTGATAAAAAAAAATCATGATAGGGACAAAATATTTCTAATTATTTTATATATAAGTATATTCTTCAACTGTACTATTAATTAAATATGAATTGCTAACAAATAAGAAATCAAAACAAAACCTCATTATTTATAATTATTAGTGAAACAAAATACAAATCATAACAGAGAAGAAGAAAGAAAAATTTGATTTCGGGCCTATTTTATTGTGGTATTTAATATAAAAATTAACGTTTCATGAACAAACAAAACAATATATTTTTTTTGTTTTAATATAACAATTGTAAATTTCACTTTTTTTAAAATTTTTTTATTAAAAAGACCGAAATATAAAATAAGGAAAACCATTTTTGAATTATTGTCAGTATGTGAATTATATGAGATATCAGTGATAACAGGAAAATACGGAGTAGATTAAGTGTATTTTCGATAAAAAATGATGAAAAAGAGAATAATTGTAAAAAGGAAAAAAAAATAATAAATTGTAAAAAAATGAAAACAAAAATAGGGAGCCAATATCGGATGTTTTGTGATGGGCAGGTACCAAATATGTTAACTAAAGTAAATATTTTTCTTTAAGTAAGTTATAAATGTGAACCACAAAAATTATGAGAAACGAAACTGCAAACTATAGAGAGAATAAACATAAACTTAACGTTACATAACTATTAATTCTGTGTAAAAAATTAAAAAAAAAATGAAAAAATATAGGATTTTTAAAACAATCAATGTTGGTGTTTTAGATTATTGCTGATAATAGACGTGTTTTTTTTTGTTTTTTGCTCGGTTGTGAATCCATTCCCAAGTGAGGGCGAAAAAGGAGAAAATCGCTACTCAGGTTGCACATGCAATATTGAAACTAGCTAACCGATAGCTAAAGATCAAGCTGGCTGCACGCGTTTTGTTTGACATCGTAAAACGCGTTGAGCAAATAAGAGTTCTGTTTCTCTGCCAGCCCTCGTTCTATGTAAAGCTGTGGGGAGTACGTGAAAAAACTCGTGTTTGTTTTTGTTTACTTGATATATTTGCTTATTATTAAAATACAAAAATATTAAATTTTATTTTTTTTCTCCATTTAAAAAAATTTGAATTCAATGTTTTTTGGGCACACTTTTTCAACTTTAAATTAACGGGCAAAAATTCTTTATATTTATCCCAAAAGTTCAGCTGCGTAAAGTTGCATAGAGCTGTGTTAGAGAGACTTGATTTGAAGAAGTCAGTCCATTTTTCTTTTTAAATTTTGAATATGAAAATTTATTTATCCAAAACTATTCACAAAAAAAATTGAATTTAAAAACAGAATAAATTAATCCAGTTTTAATCTGGATGTATCGTGTGAATAATATGGCGGTAAAAAAAACCTTAGAGCATATATTTATTATATGGAGTGCTTATTCCCATACCTAATGCATTGTAGTGCCTGAAGCCGTGATAGGGGGCGATGTTACCACTTTCAGTGAATAGTCAGTCATTATTTTCTTATATTTTGTTGTGTTGTTATTATTTTTCATATTGTTTTTAAAGATATTTGTGACGAAAATTTGGGCCCTCTGCCCTCGGAAAAAGCTCCATTGAATAATACATCTTGATAAATGATCGGCTGTCAAAAAACTTGTAAGTGTTCACTGAAAAAAGAGAGATAATTCATAATGGGTGCGTTCAATCGATTACGTTTTACATCTGAATTTTTGGAGCTTCTGATTGGCCAGCTGTCATAAAAAGTTAGATGACTTTTAGTGACTTTTAGTTACGTTTAGTTACGTTTCATCTGAATTTTCAGACAAGAAATTCTCATCTGAAAATTCAGATGAAAGTTGTTTATAGTGGGGGAAGTGCCAAAAGCACACATAAAAGCTGAACTTTATAATTTTCGTCTTGTTGGTGGTTGATTTTTTTAGTTTTTGTCATGAAAATTTAATACTTATTTAAATGAACGAACTTTTTGTTTATTGTTTAGTGAATTTTTAAATCAACAATTTTTTTAATTGATGTTTGGAAAGTTTTTCTATGTTTTTGTAAGTCATACATATCAATAAAAGGACTTTTAATGAAGGTAATGAAACCTGTTGCTGATTTAGTTACATATATTTTCATCCTCACAACTACTCACTCTCAATGTTTAATTTACAAATGTAATTAGAATTCTATTTTATTTCGCTTCAATAGTCGAGTTTTATTCATTGCTGCATAGCCAGCGCAGCACAAGTCTGAATAAAACGAAAGCTCACTCTATACGTTCATTTCAATATTGAAAGCTCTATCGCCAGCACAGCCATCTTTATTTTTACTGACTTCTTTTTTGCCAGCAATCAAATTGTTTTTGTTTGCCAAGGGAAATTTTGCTGCGCTGGCTATGCAGCAATGAATAAAACACACCTAATGTAAATCCTTTAGGTAAATGCAGGAATTTGACACAATGGGCCTTACTAATAACCAAACACTAATGTCGACTATTAGTAAAGTACAAGGTTAAAATAAAGTGCGGAGCTTAAACGGAATCCTACTAATAACATATTTAACCTTCTCGTTAACAAATCCTCACACTTTCCTTGAATCTACTACAATTTCCATCCAGATGTTGTCAAATAAATGCCAAACTTTCTTGGATTTTCAATTTCATTAATTTCGCGTTAACAAAAACAAATATTTAGAAAAATGAGTTGTAACGAAAGCTTTAAATTAATTCAAGGAAATTCAAAAAATTAAAGAAGCAAAATTAAGAAGCGATTCCATCAACAAATGCACCTGGGACTGGGTATATAGAACGCAATTTATAGGAGCACTTCTCATAAATTACATATTTTTCATTTATTTGTATGTCATAAATATGTATTAAGTAACAACAAAGGATATGCTAAAAAAACTACTTAAAATAATCAGACATTTCATTTTAAAGTTATTACTTCCTAAAAAAATAAGAAAAAAAAAAACAAAAAACTAAAAACAAAGAATCTTGAACTTGGTGTTCGATGGGTTCTTCTTTTCACAACACGCGTATCCAATCTGCGGGATGCATTTAGGAATTCCTTGAATTCATGAGTTTATTGTACAGCTTAAAGATGGATTTCCATGTATTAAATTTTAACGTCATGCTAGTGAATAACCTGGAGACTAAATTCGTTATTAGTATGCGAATGTTCTGTAATCTGGAGATTTTCGTTTAACTATTTACTAAATTTGGTTATTAGTAAGGCCCAATGACTTTCGACTGAAATTTCAGATTTTTTTTGCGTTCAACGACATAAATTCAGAAATCTGAAAATTCAGATGCTAAGCTATTTTTATTGAACCCGCCCAATCTGGAAATGTGCTGCGCGCCCCCTATGAAACCTTCAATATGGAATAGAAACGACCACTCCATGTAATATATCCTCTAAGAAAAAACCTTATACCGACATAGTCGCCCATGTTCTGCATTTCGAATGAAATCGAATTGAAATCGCATTTCAATTTAACATGAATTGAAATTCCATGTTCTACAATTCGTTCGTTTTCGAAAATTTCGCAATTAGTTCGAAATGTCAAAATGCAAGGTGCCTCCATTTTTAATTGTGTTTTAAAGTGAAATTACACTGAAGATGAAAATTAATTCTATATTATTGGCATTTAGAAGGGAAAAAAGAAAGCGGAACTCGAAAGAAAAAATTAGCCGAACAATTTTGTAAGAAAAAACCTGCCCGACGCGATCGACGGCGTGAATATACCTACCTAAATATGAATGGTTCTGATGATTTTTGTATTTTTTTATTCGTATGTTCTTATGTTTCCTACGAAAATAATAATAAATAAATAAACAAAAACATGAAGTTTGCTTAATATTGTACCAAGAAATACAAAACTATCTGCAAATGCACCGATTTCACAACGCATAAAAATGTGGATTGAAAACGTTTAGAAAACGGAATGAACCGAAATGCAGAACATCAATTTTCATGTTCGAAATTAGAATTCACTATTAGCATTTCGAACGAATTGTGGAACACCTAAATTCAATTTCGCCATGTGAATTCACAATAAGTGGAATGCAGAACATGGGCGAGTATTTTCGTTTTTTTTTTGGGTTACCTATATAGAAACGATTTGGTCTTTTTGCGAAAAGATTTTTCATTTATACATTTTATCATGTTTTACTAAAAAAAAACATGCGTTCAACATCAAATTGAAATAATCTTTGTTCAGTAAATTAACAGTCCTTTTAAAATTTAAAGTTACCAAACAGATGATGAAATGTTTCATTAAAAAGGTCAATCGTTCCCGTAGTTCTATTTGTAATTTTATTTATCCGTACAAAATACATCCCTCCTTGGAATGTCAAAAACTTAACGAACAGGTAGAAAAAGCTCTGACTACGTCCATTTTGACATAAAAAACTACGTCTCTTCCTGAAATATAAAATCCATAACCGAATCAAAGCCAAGGAGCATTGAGTAAAAGGAAAGTTTTTTGAAAGAAAACTCTCCTTGCGCCTGTGGAATTACTAACTTCTTTTTGGGAGAGAAATTTCGAATAAATCCAGGCCCAATACAGAAAAAGGATGCAATGATACCAATTTAAAGCAACTTGTAGACAAAATAATGATAACACATCTCCAGTTATGTATTCGATGTAGTAAAAGTACATCCATATTTTTTTTAATTAAGTGATAGTGTGTTGTTTTGAATATTTTCAAATTGTTTTTTTTTTTGTTTTTTTAAGGAATTGAGGTTTCGTATTGTTATATCTATTAGATGTTGCAGCATAACGTGATAGTTAAAATTTTTTGAACATTTATTTCCTGATCCAAGGGACAATAAAATTATGTACTTTTTTCCGTACTATAGAATTAGATTTTTGACATTTTTCAAATATAGAAATAATAAGAGATTTTATACTTAGTTGAACTTTCTTTTTGACAAAATAGAGAAAAAGAATTAGAGGCAGTGTTCAAAAATGTTGATTTAATTTATCCTTCAAGGGTTTAACGCTGTGGGGTTGGTAGATGGGGTTATTCGTGTTAAAGGTGTGTGAAGTGAAAAAGGTGTGGACATATTTTATATAGACAAAAAAAAAAGAAAGAAAATTTGTGTATTCAGTGTGAATATGCAATAAATGAGAATTTGAAGGATACGAAATCCTCTGGACAGTAAATTCCTATAGGAGTGTAACAAGGGCGAGGACAAATTTATTATTTTGATTGTCGGATTTTTTATTTAACGGAAAAAATAAATATCTTACAAAATTTAACAACGAAATTAATTTTTTCTCTTAAAAATATTCTATTATGTAGTGTGCTTTTAGGTGGAAATTGAATATTATCGTTGAGAAAGTAGGTACATTTGAATTTACTTACTATACACTTTCTGTGCGCCACGCCAGTAACTATGAACATAATTTATAATTAATTAAATGCAACACTTGCAATGTATGATGTTCCAGCAACAATGATAATAAATTAAAGTATGACACTAATAACATAACAATGACAGACCTTCGGTGTGTGTGTGTGTATAGTGTATGCTAAAGATACCTACTGATTTACTTTACTATACACTTTCTGTGCGCCACGCCAGTAACTATGTACATAATTTATAATTAATTAAATTCAACACTTGCAATGTATGATGTTCCAGCAACAATGATAATAAATTAAATTATGACACTAATAAGATAACAATGACAGACCTTCGGTGTGTGTGTGTATAGTGTATGGAAAAGATACCTACTGATAACAACTAGTATAATTTAAGTTAAGTTTACAAAAATTATATTTTACTGCATTTATATTGAACAAGCTATAGAGTTATGAATTATATTAAAAGAATATGCGGAAACTTACATTTGTATTAAAATAATAACTGAATTTTAAAATATAAGTACCTACATACCCAGTAACAAAACTAAAGAAAACAACAAAAAGTTTAAATATAAATAAAAAAAAACAAAAAAATGGGAAAAGATCAAGAATTTTTAGAGGCCGCTAGAAATGGAAATATATTACTGTTTGAGAAAATTCTTAACCAAAAGAGTAAACGAGGAGGTCCACTAGCAAGGTAAGTTAATTGAAAATAAAATGCACGACTCGGTCGCAAACATGTGTAATACATTTTACCAAAAAATTACTCAAAAGTACTAACAAAATGGAGATTTTGTTTTTGAAATGTAAAAGTATGGCTGTTTGTTAACTGCAAATTCTTTATACAGTTTACTTCTTGTCAAAAATTTCTATGGGATCAATTTTTCAGCCTTTATTGATGCGGAGTTAAAAAATTAATTAAAAAAAAAATATCATTCACCCATCTTCGAAATATGAAATTTTCAAAAAATAATTGTGAAATTTTTTTTAAAAATCAATAATTTATTTTTTTGAAAATGTTGGTATGCAATATTATTAGACCTTATTTGAAGCTTTTGTGAAAAAAAATTAATTAAAATCAGTTCAACTGATATTGAGATAATCAAAAATGAAAAAAATGGTTCTACGAGAGACACCATTTTTGAACGGGAGCGTATCGGAATCCCGGTTTTTAAAATCACGTTTTTCGAAAATCCCGAAAAAAAAGTTTTAAGATCCCGTCTACTAAACTATCGTTTTTTTTAAATCCCGTCTTCTAAAATCCCGCTTATTCATCATACCAATGTATTAAAATCCCGCCAAATATCACCAATCCCGTTTTTCGCAATTCATTTGGGTATTAAACGAAAAATTATAACGTGTTTGTAAAAAATAAAAATTACTTGAATAAAAAAAATATGTGGGTTGTTTTTGATTTTTACTGTTTTTATTCGTCTTAAAATCAAAATTATATACATATATTTTACTCATTGAAAAAATTGGCCCTGGAACTAACTTCCAAATGAACTAACTCCCAATCAACTAACTCCCACTAAAGTTGGAACTTGGTTCATTATGAACTCATTCCCATTATTTTTAGAACTAACTCCCAACATAAAATTTACTAAGTCACAAAATGCAAATCAAGGGTTATGTCCCACTAAATAAAAACTACCAAATGATAAAAGGAAACGTTGCATATATACCCAACCTCGCACCTACCCCAAATCCTATAGTGTGTCCAAGCAGGGGGCAGCATGCCCCCCGCCCATACATATCTCACTGTTTATTAAAATCGTTGGGACTTATTTCATAATGGACTAAGTCCCAAATGAACTAACTCCCAAATTTATGAACTAAATCCCAACGAAATTTTGTTGGGAGTTAAAACAAGTAGTTTTAACTGCAAAAGCGGGATAATAAGAAACGGGATTATGAGACGGGATTATAGAAAGTGGGATCTTGAAAAAGCAAGATTATAAAAACAGGATTATAAAAAGCGGGATTTTAAAGCCGGGATTTTAAAAAACGGGATTATAAAAAGCGGGATATAGAACCCAACCCTTTTTAAACGATAGACAAAATTTTTTCCAACAATATGGTAGATCGTACAGATATTAGTTCACACAAAATTTTTGTCAAAATCGTAGGAGCCGTTTTTGAGAAAAATGAGATTTTTAATACCGGTTTTTAAAAATTTGTATGGGAGGTACCGTTATTTTTGGTTAAAAGAATAATTTCCATTTAAATTCTGCTAGATAATGTTAAAAAACTGCTGGGTGCCAAGTTTAATAAAAATTGACCTATTAGTTTTCGAATTATTAAGTTCTCAAAAAGAAATTTTGAAACTTTTTTTTTTAAATCCAAAAAAAATTTTTTGAAAATTTTGGTATACAAAACTTTTAAAACTCGTTCAAACATTCTCCATAAGAAATTGATCAATATTAGTTGAAGTGTTTTTGAGAAAATCGAAAATCAAAAAAATGGTTCTATGGAGGTACCATTTTTAACCATTTTTCGGAATTTTTTTTATAAAATGGTAACTTTTAAGCAAACAAAATTACTAAATTAAAAAAAAAAAGTTATGGGCACGTTTTTGAGAACAATAAGATTTTCATTTTTTGCTAAAAAAAATTTGTACGGCAGGTACCGTTATTTTTGGTTTTTGAAAAAAAATAAAAAACGGGTGAGGGGAATGCCCAAAAAATGCTAGGTACCAACTTTGAACAAAATCGACCGACCCGTTTAGGCTGCAATCGAAATGACAGACAGACAGACAGACGGACAGAATTGCGATACCCAATTTTTTCAACTTCGCTATCATCGTAATTTCAACTTTGATCAAAATCCCGAGTTCGATTTTTTTTACGAATCCATAACTTGCCCTATATTACCTATATATATGGCAAGTAAAAATTTAAAATGTATGTCGCTAAGGCTTAAGCCTTATACACCGACCTCGATTTATCTTATAGAAAAATATTAAAGGCTGAG
The DNA here is from genome assembly GCA_929447395.1 of Epistrophe grossulariae. Classification (NCBI taxonomy): domain Eukaryota; kingdom Metazoa; phylum Arthropoda; class Insecta; order Diptera; family Syrphidae; genus Epistrophe; species Epistrophe grossulariae. Next base: position 8,784,083 of record OV839570.1, read on the forward strand.
AAAGATTATCTACATATATTATATCACACCCAGATACGTTATCAAGTTATTATTCTATAATAAAACTAGAAACAAACTTTTGCCTTAAGATATTAAAACAAAACTGCATCTATATAATATAATCGGTTGTAAAACCCCCTTAATGTGACAGTATTTCTTTCACTTAAACGGACCCCGAGTGAACGAAAATTTCATTTAAGTGAAGTCCGGATAAGTGAAAAAGAAATTTCACTTAAGCGCATTAAAAAATTTCAAAAACGGTTGTGACATATCAGAAATTCAAATTTGGTAGAGGTGAAAAATAAAAAAAGAAGTAAAAGCATTCAGAAAATTTTTTGTTCTGTCTGATTCAATTTTTTTTCACTTAAGATTTTTTTTTTAATGAAAAATATAAAATTTGACTGAAAATATATTTTAGGTATCCGGGTTTTTCACTTAAGCAAGTTTCGCTTAACGGAGTGTTTTGATGGTAATTTGTAGCAAAATACTCAAACACGAAAAAAGTGTTTCAAATAAGCGGGTTTCTCTTAAGCAAGTTTCTCTTAAGCTGGTTTTACTGTGTATCCAGCCGCTCTACCCCAATAAAGCTAATTTAAAATGGTCCGATGGTTTTTCAGAGCTATTAGTCAATTAGTTAAATGGAGAAATAATACACCTTCGTCTACTTTTTTACAGCCTACACATTTGAGTTATCTTTTAAACAGTCACAAGAAAGTAAAAAGTAAAAAAACAATTATTATACAGGATGACAACTCCAATTAGTTATTTGGAAGCAGTAAAGTTACCGTTAAAAGATATTTTTGCTTTTAACTAAACGAAACTATAAATTTATAATTGTATTTCTATTTTCATAACATCACATTGATTTAAATTTTTTTAAATTTATAAACAAAAATAATTGTAAATTTCATTTTATGTCATTAAAACTACTTTTTTGTAGTTACTTATCATGTTGACCAGAAAAAACATAACAAAACTTTCAGCTCGAGTATTTTTGATAAAAATTTGTATGGGCTCGCAACATTGGCACTGTTTAGAGTGAGAAGATTGAGACCGGTAGTTCGTAAGCAAGAGAAGTGTGGGGTGAGGATTCTCGTGAGGCCCGAAGAAAATATAAAAACCGAACTTATGAGTCTCATTTGTCGTTGTTTTAACTTGTGAAATGTCAAAATTGTTTTTGTTACATTGGGTACATTCAGAAGAACGTAGGGACTAGAAATTAAGGCAAGTTTCTAGTCTCTGATTGGTCAGCTGTCAAAAAATTGCCTTCCAATTAAGGCAACTTTATTGGAAAGTTGACTGGAAAGCTAGTCAAGAAATATCTCCCTACATTTCAAGTCAAGTGTATTTATGTCAAAATATCAGCTGATTATATTTTATCGCTAAATAGCAAGCTGAACTTCATTGTTCTGCAACTTCTTTTTTTCACTTTGTTACAGGTTTTTGTTAGAGTAGTTCTTTATCAAATATTATGGAAAGAATTTAACTAAAAATGTAAGAAATATTAGGGGTATTCCCGATCCGATGCAAACTGGTCTTGCATCATTGCAAAAGTGCAAAGTTTTTTTTACAATGGGGTTAGGGTATAGCAATTTTACACTTTTGCATTTTTGCAATGATACAAGACCAGTTGCATCGGATCGGGAATACCCTATTGATTTTTGTCTTGTATATGAGGTGTTTTTCAGATAAACATATTGATGTCGATTATGGATCCGCAATACTGGATCCGCTGTAATTCGCAGTGCAATTCTCTCCTTTCTCTTTACACATTTGTCGTGAAAAGAAAATAGAATTCTGTACTGAGAATTACTGCAGATGTAGAATTGCGTATTCCATAATCAAGACAAATATTATAAGAATGTATGTTTTTGAAGTAAAGACCCAATTTTGACATCGTAAGAAAGAACTAGTTTCCTTACTCAATTTTGCGTCCAATGAATATGTAGTCCCTAGTGTCTGCTGAACGTACCCATTATACATTTATTTTTTGAGGCGCCTCAAATTGTCTAATGTAAACACGATCTTACAGTCGCTGTTTTTATAATTTAAAAAAGCTCTGCTCTTTGAATTTGTTGAAGATGGTTTACTATGGTATTTTCCATTACAATACGGAATATGTTGCTGGGGTGGTGCATATGTCAACCATCTTCAACAACACACCATTATTCAAAAATCAGCTTTACGAAATGTTTGTAAAACTCATCGCTTAGCAAACTCAATGGAATTGTTTCGATGTTTGAAAATTCTACCTGTACGTCATTTATATTATTTTAAAGCCTTGTAAGTTTTTTTTAAAAGAGCCGGTTACTTGCAAAGCCCAATTTCGAACATGAGAAACCTACGTAGCAATTTCGCTTTCTCAGTAAATATTCCGTTTTTTCACACCACAAGCTACAGAAACTCGTACTCCATTATTTCTTGCAAACTTTTTAATACGCTCCCTTTGGAAATTCGTTATTTGAGAAATTTTAAAAGAAGTAAAAGTGTGGCTTCTTGATTTACATCATCGAGGAATCAAAATTTGGTACAAAAAAAAAAAATTAAATTGTTGTCAATATATGTATACGATTTATTATGCCGAAAAATAAGTTTTCTTTCTTAGCTTTTTTTATAGAATTTACTTGTTTTTCTTTTTTAATTTTTAAAAAAATTTTAAGTTCTAAGTTTTAATAAATTGTATTTTTTTTTTTTGCAAAGCTTTTTTCTTTCACCAGTCATTTAACATTTTGCTTTTTAATTGTCACACATAATAAAAAATCGATGTGTCATAATCTCTATTTTGTTTTTAAATAAAAGATGGCACTAACTATTCTTATTTTATTTATTAAATATCTTTTGCTGTTAGTTATATAAATATACTTCTGTATAAATTAGAATAAAGAAATAATTGAATTGAATTGAATTGAATTGAATTGAATTGAATTGAATTGAATTAGTGCTGTTTGCCATGAACTTTTTCGAAAATTATAAAAAAACATTGTCAGGATTCTTAAATTAATGAAAAAATTTCTGCATTTTCCGTTTACTTTTGAAAACCGCAACGTGTAACCTGCGGCTTTGTAAATAGCGTAAAATTTAAATCTAAAGAATTTTTTTGAGGTGTTGGGACTGTAAATCATTAAAATTGTTTGGATAAACAAATCTGGACAGCCGAGCCTAACAGTACCTTTCGTTTTTGGGGCGAATGGCTTATGGAGCACATTTTTCGTTTGATATATTTTTTTGTATAACTCTATGTGTTTATGAGTGTTATTTAGTAAGACTTAGTTTTGACAATAGAAAAACAATTTTCAAAATTCTGGTTCTTTAAATAAAATATAGAAATTTTGTTTGTATTTTATTTAAGTTTACGACGAGGACCTGGTATTAACGTTCAAGATAGTGTTGGTTATTCTGCACTACATTATTCTGCTTTAAATGGACACACGTAAGATTCTTCTTCATATATCTTCATTTACTGGTGTTTGTAGATTTGAATAACAAAATATATTTAATTATAGCGAAATTGTTCGTCTGCTATTGTTTCATGATGCCTCACCAAATCTACTTGATTCACGGGGTTCTTCGGCACTTCATTTGGCAGCTTGGGCTGGTCACCAGGATATTGTTAAAATGCTACTTACTCATCCCTACAAACCAGCTAATCCAGATATGCAAGTAAGCTTAATTTTTGACAGTAGACATACTTTTGAAAAAGTCAAGTGTTATTAAAATTCTCAAGCAAATGACATATTATATGGATTTTATAAAAAAAAAAACAAAACAAAAGTTATAGTGTTTTCGGTTGATAATCCTTCTGTTCTGAAACCTTCAGAATGATCGCGTTCGGGGATCTGTCAAATAGGTAGCAACCTATCACAAAATTTTTTGGATACGTTGGGTTCTTGTTGCATCAGCTGTTTTGTCACAAATAGGGATTAAAACAACACATAAATAGATAGATCCTCGAATGTAACAAATGACAGTTCTTTTTCTGACAAGAAAACTGATTTTGGAATCGAAGCCAAAAAATCTTCTGGATGACCAATCGAAAACGCCTTTAAAATATATAAGACTACAAGACCTACCTAACCCTCTTATATATATATTATAATTTTTCCAGACTATGGAAAACGAAACTCCATTGCACTGCGCAGCGCAACATGGTCATACAGGTGCTTTAACAACACTCTTAGCACACGGTGCCGACCCAAACGTTCGAAATAGCCGAAATGAAACACCATTAGATTTAGCTGCCCAATACGGTCGTTTGCAAGCCGTTCAAATGCTCATCAGAGCACATCCCGAGCTCTTACAACCATACAGTGTTGATATGGATTCCTCATCATCTATGTCTTCCGCCGCCGCTGCCGCCACCGCCTCAATCGTAGTCAATCATTCAGCATTACATTTGGCCAGTCGTAATGGTCATAATAATGTCGTTGAAATCCTACTTGCAGCTGGTGTTAATGTAAATCTTTTAACACCTTCTGGTACAGCCCTGCATGAAGCAGCATTATGTGGTAAGGATCTGGTTGTTCGAACTTTATTAGAAGCTGGTGCCGATTTGAATGCAACTGATTCTGAGAACCGAACACCTTTGGACGTTCTGCAAGAATTTCCTCCACATGTTACTAAAAGCATCATATCAGTCATAAACAGTAAGTAAGCAGCGATTCATTTAAATCCTCTTATTTTTGGTGTTGTTTAATTACCTATACATTTTAACAGGCTTCAGGAGGCACGACAATGATGAGGAATTGTATGAGAGATATGTTTCGGGAGGAACCGATGAAGCATCGTCAACAAGGGTTTTGTCTCCAAACAACTTTTCAGATGATGTTCCCAAGGAGAATCATTCGAGATTTCAAAAGTATGAAATGAATTTGGAATTTTCGAATTTGTTTTCTTTTATTTAATTTGATTGGTGATCCAATAGAAATGCCAATTGAACGCTTCAAACAGATCATAACGATACTGAAGTGTTAGTGCTTGTGGTTTCGATTCTGAATTAAAGTCTGGAAGCATTTTCTCTTCTATCGAGAAAATAACTGTCATTTTGTGGAGTTCAGAAGGCTTCTGAGCGACCATTAGAAAACACCATAAGAATTTCGATTTTCAGTTGTCATAGCAGGCAAACGGAGCTGCAACTGTAACTGGAATAACTGTCAAAATATTAAATACACACAAATTCAAAGTTAAGTTAAGTACACACAATTGTCAGATCTTAAAATATTGTCAGATCTGTCAGTGAAACAACTGTTCCAAATGTCTTACAATCGTATAAACACACAATTTTGTCTGACAATATTGTCAAAAACGTCATTGTCAGACGAAAATCTGAAAAAAAATTGTCAGGACTCAGGTATCTTACAATCTTCTGAACACACAAATTTTTATCATTGTCAGTCGATTAGGACCTTGTCAGACTCATTGGTCATTGTCAGATGTTTTCATTGAAAACATCTTACAATTACTGACAATTTCTTCACTGTCCGAAATGTCAATGAGTTGGTTAAAGAGAGATAAAAAAAGAGCTGACAATCAAATTGTCAGACTTTGGGAATAAATCTACCAACCGTGACAATTTTTCATTGTAAGAAATATGTCAATTGTCAGCTAATTGTTAGCTATTGTCAGACCTTTGACAGTTCTGACAATGTAAGATCTGACAATCGTCTGTATTTACCTTTACGAACGCAACGCACTGCAACTGCATTCGGAGCTGGACTTTTAACTTTTCACAATAATTATTGTTTTTGACGCTTCAGAAATTTCGAAGAAAGATAAAAAGCCGGCAGTGATTTTTGTGTCGCGAAAAAATGTATAAAATAAAAGAAAAATATGGGAAATGAAAAATTATTTATATTAGACAGCATCAATTCCAATTGCAGCAGTCTATAGTGTTCAGGCAGTAAAGAAACATATTTTAATAGAGATTATATAATATTTTATTTTTCATATCATCCACTTTACAGTCATGCCGCCTCGATTGGCACATTTGTATTAACGGACAATTATAAACAATCGAATTTATCGCAAAAAACACAAGCTTCTTCTAATGGTGAATTAGCAGATTTCTATGTTAAAATGGAGCCAATAAAAATACAAAAGGCTGCACCTAAAAAACCTCCCCGCCGAAATCTTTCTATATCACCAACGCACTTACAGAATTTCTTTTTGAATAACGAACTGATTAGACATAATATGGAATTTGGAGGTAATATGGCTGAGAACACACTGACAGGGCCAACATCATCGTTGGAAAATTCAATACAGAATCAAAGTTCATATGAATATGAAATTTGTACAGCTAGTTCGGGATCTGCAATATATAGTAGCAGTATGTTTTTTTCTTTTATAATACCTTCATATATATATAAAAAATAATTTCAGTAGCTAAAAAAAAAAATTTATATATTTCAGATGAAAATCTCATTGGAACAAATAATTCCTGGTGCCCGTCGGAAACGGTAAACGATGGTTCCATTTCAGACTTCAAATCATCAGCTTCTAGAAAACAAAAAAACTCCTATCCTTCGTATGGAAATGCAACCCTTAAATCATATAATCCTAATAGAAAACTTAAAAGGAATAGAGAGCAATAGTAAGTGGTGTTTATTTATATTATATACAAATACATACCTATTACAGTAAAACCCGCTTAAGAGAAAAACCCGCTTATCTGAAACACTTTTTTCATCCCCGAGTATTTGTCGACCAATTACCTTTATAACACTCCGCTTAAGCGAAACTCGCTTAAGTGAAAAACCCGGATACTTGAAACATATTTTCAGTTAAATTTAATATTTTTCATTGAAAAAAACTCTCTTAAGTGAAAAAAAATTTAATAGAACAGAACAAAAAATTTGCTGAACGCTTTTACTTCTTTTTTATTTTTCACCTCCATCAAATTTTCATCACGAAAATGACATTTGAATTTCTGATATGTCAGAACCCTTTTTGGAATTTTTAAATCCGCTTACGTGCAAATTTTGTTTCACTTATCCGGACTCCGCTTAAGTGAAATTTTTTTTCACTTAAGCGGGGTTCGTTTAAGTGAAAAACCCGCTTTAGTGAAAGAAAGACTGTGACATTTTGCAGTTCCTCTTAAGCGGGTTTTACTGTATTATCATGAGCTTCGATAATTAATTTCTTTGTAAATAACGAAGGCAGAGACATGCCACAGTACACAAATTTTCCCAAAATTGAGTTGTTTCCTATGGGTTTTAACTGCAAATTGGTGAACATTTTTGCAAATTCGCAAGAGATTTCACGTTACCAAACAGAGCTAATAAACTGAGCAGGGGGCCGATTCTGGTTCTGTGACAAAGTGAATCGAATAAACTGTTTTCACATTCACTCTCATGCATTGCTTTAACTTTTTCGATTCACTTTGTGCAAATAAGCGATTCTGGTTCAGTGAATAAAATTCTCCGACGAACTATACTACCGATTCCGAACCTCCTTATCATTTCCCCTGAGGTGCAAACAGCGCAATTTTCTCAATTTGTGAAGAGAAAAGCATCACATAGAACGATTTTTTTCTTCATGAATAGGACAGAGAGGGACATGTGGTTGTTATGAGCTTTTTGAGCTCTGTTTATTCGTATTCAGTATTGGGCTTTTCCAAAAACTATCTTTGTCTTTTCTCTTTCTAATTTTGACAGTTCAAAACAACAAAAACAAAACATGTGATATCAAACTTGGAGAAATGTAAACAAGTGCTCTTTTCAGTGCAATGTGGATTTTTAATATTTTCTGTGATTTTTTATATATATAAGCTTGATAAGTTATTGAAATTGATTTTTTGTTAAATTAACGTTATAACCATCGTTTTATACGTTTTTATTGGAAAACAAACAAGCATTATATTGTACAAATATTTGGGGTTTGTTTACCATTCTCCAAGTTCAGACCAGCTGTTTCCTATTTTTGTTTGCTTATTTGAAACTGACGGCTAGTGGAAAAGCCCAATTCATCCTTTCTTTTCACAGATTCATTTCCAGTGAAAGCAAAATATTCATATGAATGTTTTTATACGTTTGGTTTCACAGAACGAGAATGCGATTAAGTGTGAAACGGTGAAAATTTTTTCGATTCACTTTTTCACAGAACCAGAATCGGCCCCCAGGTAGTGTCAGAGATTAAAAATGGCAGTTCGAGTGTTCATAAAAAAACTACATACCGCAATGTTGTTAGAAGAAAACAAAATAATAGGCATGTTTTTTTGCAAGCCCGGGGGTTATTGGTTGAAAAAACGACAACGGGGATTAACGACGCCATCACAGAAAAAAAAACATGGAGTTTTCGTACAAACTATCGATAACAAGTATGTTATTCATGCCGGTAACACAGTTTTTCTGTGCGCTTAAGTTAAGGCCCGAGAATTCTCTGGGATTAGCTAAACCCACAGGGGATTAGTAAGCCTTATATTAATCAGAATTTAATTTCGCGTCGACCCGAAACTAAATTCTAATAAATAATTTAATTCGGGTCGACCCTACTAAATTCTAATAAATAATTTAATTCGGGTCGACCCGAAACTAAATTCTCATAAATAATTTAATTTCGGGTCGACCCGTCACCCGGTATTAAATATTTAATACCATTCCGGGTATTGTAGATATAAGTAGAAGTATTCCAAATGTGACCTATTCGGATAGCATCCCAATATATGAAGATGTTTTTCAGTTACAACAAATAAGTTTAAACGACCTTAGGGAAGCGGTTAAACTGATGAATAAAAAGAATGATTGCTTGGGTTTAAATTGCAAAATTTTATTAGATTGCAGTGATGTTTTACTTCCTTCGCTTCTTAAAATAATAAATCTATCATTATACCACGGAATGTTTCCTGATAATTGGAAAAATGCTGATATTATTCCTGTTGAAAAAGTAAAAAATGCTAAAAGAGCTGAAGAATGGAGACCTATAAATATGCTACCTACATATGAAAAGGTGTTGGAGCACATAGTATGTGATCAATTAAAAATCTTTATAGAAAATAAAAATATTTTATGTGAGGAACAATCTGGATTTGGGCGTGGACATTCGTGTGAAACTTCTATATGCTGGATTATTAATGAATGGAAGAAGGAAAAGGATAAAGGTAACACTGTATTAGCAGTTTTCCTGGATCTCAAACGTGCTTTTGAAACCATTGATAGAGATATAATTTTAAGAAAACTTTATAAATATGGCATTCGTAGAAATGAGTTGAAGTGGTTTAGAAGTTTTTTAAGTGATAGATCTCAGAATGTCAAGATAAATGACATCGTGTCCAGTCAACAAAAAGTATCTATAGGTGTACCTCAAGGAGCAGAACTTGGAGTTTTATTATTTTTGCTTTACATTAATGATTTTGGAAAATGTTTAATGCACTCTAAAGTGTGCTTGTTTGCTGACGATACACTTATTTATAACGGGTGATTTTTTAAGAGGTTTAGAACTTTTTAAAAAAAAAAACAAAAAATTCGAAAAAATGAATGAAATATTTATTTGAATCGATAGTTTGAACCTTGCAATTTAATGTTTAAAGATAATTTCATGCAAATGTTGACCGCGGCTGCGTCTCAGGTAGCCCATCCGCTGAGTCCAATTTTGGCATACTCTTTCACACATATCGGCCGGTATCTCACGAATGAATGCATGGATGTTGGCTTCCAGTGCGTCAATCGAAGCGGGCTTGTCCCTATAGACATTAGCCTTGACATACCCCCACAAAAAATAGTCTAATGGTGTTAAATCGCACGATCTAGGCGGCCAATTGACCGGCCCGAAACGTGAAATTAACTGTTCACCAAACTCGCCTCGCAATTGCGCCATAGTTTCGCGTGCTGTGTGGCATGTGGCACCGTCTTGTTGAAACCACATATCATGCAAGTCAAGAACTTCCATTTCGGGCAAAAAAAAGTTTGTTATCATCGCTCGGTAGCGTTCACCATTGACAGTAACGCTGCGATTCGCATCATCTTTGAAGAAATATGGCCCAATAATGCCGCCGGCCCATAAACCGCACCAAACAGTAGCTTTTTCGGGATGCATTGGTAGCTGTTGCAATGCTTCTGGCTGATCTTCACTCCAAATGCGGCAATTGTGCTTATTTACGTACCCATTCAACCAAAAATGAGCCTCATCGCTGAACACAATTTTTCGATAAAAAAGCGGATCCTCGGCCAGCTTTCCAAGAGCCCATTCACCAAAAATTCGGCGTTGTGGTAGGTCGGCTGGCTTTAGTTCTTGCACCAGCTGTATCTTAAAAGGCTTTACGCCCAAATCCTTCCGCAAAATTTTCCACGTAGTGCTGTAACAAAGGCCTAACTGCTGGGAACGGCGCCGAATCGACATTTCGCGGTCTTCTGTCACACTAGCTGATACGGCCGCAATATTTTCTTCACTACGCACAGTACGTAAACGTGTTGGTGGTTTAATGTCCAACAAAGTAAATTTGGTGCGAAATTTGGTCACAATCTTCCGAATAGACTGCTCAGAAAGTCGAGAATGCCGACCATAAAATGGAAGCAGCGCGCGATGAACATTTCGAACCGAGCACGAATTTTGATAGTAAAATTCAATAATTTGCAAGCGTTGTTCATTTGTAAGACGATCCATGGTTAAATTGCAAACCAAACTGAAGCTGTTTGATAGTGACACAAGGTACTAAACACACGTCAGCTGTCAAAACCAGTGTTGCCAAAACCAAACCAGCTAAAAAATCACCCGTTGTAAGTGGACCTAACTTACAATTATGTGAGCAAAATATGCAGGTTGAGATGAATTCTGCGAATAATTGGCTGTGCAAAAACAAACTAAAAATAAACGTCAACAAAACTAAGTGTATGTGTGTAAATTCTGTAGAGTCGAATGTTAACCTTTACTTAAATGGTGAAATAATTGAAAATGTAAACAATGTCATATACTTAGGAGTGTACATAGACAAAAGACTGAAATTTGATTACCATTTAAATAAACTTTGTAATAAAATTTCAAAAAAAATCGGTTTCTTCAACAGAATTAGAAAAAACATTTTTCGAAGTTGTGCATTAACAATTTACAACACCATTGTATTTCGTCATTTTAATTACTGCTCGTCAATTATATATATGAGTAGTATTGGAGATCAAAGTAGGCTTCAAACATTGCAAAATAAAGCAATGAGTGTAATTTTGAGATGTGAAAGATTGACACCAAGTATTCAAATGTTGCAAACTTTAAGATGGCTAAATGTTGATCAGCGACTCAAATTTAACACTTTGATAATGATTTTTAAAATCAAACATAAAATTTATCCAGTTTATTTACAGAAAAATGTCGAATATATCACAAACGAAAGGTATTTGTTGAGAAATCTTGGTGACTTCCGGCTACCCCTGTACAGAAGAGCTCAAACCCAAAACAACTTATTATTTAAAGGTCTTCAGCTGTTTAATATTCTTCCGAGTGATGTGAAAGCTTTATCTATTTTGAATATATTTAAATCAAAAATTACCATGCTTCTAAAGAACAACCTAATTTAAGACTAAATTAAATATTGTAAATAGAATTAAGAGTTTTTCTTTTTTGAAACTAATAAATAAATTACAATTACAATTACAATCCCTGTCGGAAGCTAGTGTCAGAACCGAACGAAATGTTGCTTTCCAAAATGTCAAATTCATAAGTCACTCATAATGCACTTGAGTGGTTGGAAGTGATTTTTTTGATTTTTGAATCCACTTACGAAAGAGCGGTCGGTGAGCGCTCTCACGTCCGACGGCAAAATTAATTTAATATAAATTTCTCTTTTTTGTATAGAAAATCCTCGATCTAAATATTCAATCGAGTTTTTTATTTTGTTTTATAGTTTTGCGAAAGGTCAATTTAGTTTAGCAATTGGTAGCAACAGTAAGCAACAACACCTTCCGGAAAGTCATAAAACAACAAATCCAACTCCGGGAAATTATGAAAAAATTGCTGCCAGAAGGCCATTAAGTCAAGTAAGTCATTATTTTAATTAATAAGATAAAAAAGATTAACCCCTGAAGAAGTCGCGAAAATCGACGAAACGTTGTTTGCCCACCAGCAACATCATAATTAAAATTTTTTTTGTTATTTAAATTTAAGAACATTTTGTATCTTAAATAGATAAAATGGCTAACATTTTTCGGTTAAATTCGATCCCTTAGTTAATTTTTGGCATATTTTTTAGATAATCATCTACCCGGGTACCCGGTTATCCGGGTTGCTTGTACCCGGGTATTCGATTATAATGGGTATTACCCGGTTAAACGGGTACACGGGTAGTTAAAATTAACCGGGTACCCGGGCAGATGATTACCCGAGTGGAATAATCAGCCCTACTTCAATGTCTCCAACATCTTGATGAGACATAAAACTAATTAGTTCAAACTCACTTATTTAACAAATGGCTGTGGTTCGCACCCAGTTCCTATTTTTGCTATCTTTTTTTGCTGTACCCGGGTAATCGTGTAGTGGGGTAATCGGGTAGGCGGGTACCCGATAATACCCGGGTATCATCAGCCCTAATCAAAAGAAAAAGAAACGCGGAATTAAAGAACAGATTGGTTATTTTTTTTCATTTGAAAGTTTAGTTTTATAAAAATCAATCTTACCGAAAAACGTTTTTTTCTTAAAGGAACATAAATTTCCTCCTGATTACTTACAACAAAATCTTTTTGACGAATCTGGAATCTCACCGCAAGACAATCATTCGTTATCGCTATGTAATTCTAGCGGATCAATTAGCTCTGGCGTATCCCCTTCTGATCGTAGTCTTTCTACAGATTGTGTCGAAGAATATGTTGGCGATGAACCGTTTGCAGGTAAATAAATTAAAATATTATTTTTTAAGGTTAAATTTGATCCATTCACTAGTTTTTGACGTTCACATTATGTATTCACCTAACAAGTGTCAAAAATTAAACAAGAGATCAAATTTAAGTTCATGTTATAAACAATTTCTTTTCCTTTTTTTTAAATCAAGGGCTGTTCAAGGGTTCAACAATGAACCTCAGCAATGCATGTTCAAACAATATACCCAAAGGTTATCACATATCCAACGAATATCACAACAAGTCGTCAGCTATGAGATCTCGACGAGATATTGAAGAGACTTATAAGCATACAGCGTCATCTACAACAGATTCGCATTCAGAATCTTCAGACGAAGCCTCAGTAACAATTATTAATGACAAAGGAAATAATCGAAATAGTCGAACTAAAAGAGACAAACGTTTAGGGTCTGATCGAAGAAACAAAATGAAAGAATCCCATAATATTCGAAAAATCAGACCATTTTCATCATGTGAAAATAATGCTCAGAAACTATCTGCAAATTCGGCTATGAAGTCTGAGTGGAAAAACGACTGTGCAAGCCCTTTAGCGACGGCAACCGCGGCGGCGGCACCTTCTATGGCCAATTTATCGATTAAAAAACAAACATCTTCAGTCGAAACAAAACCATCTTCGGCAGTTTCTTGTCAGAATTCAAAGATTCTAAATTCATATAATGAAAATGAAGCTTGGGACAAGCTTTCTCAGATCATGGAAACATTTGGTAATAGCACTTTGAATGGTTTGAATTCATTTTTGGATCATGATGATAGCGGCGGGGAATATGGGAAGTTTGCTAAGCTATTGGATCAAACTGGATTGAGGCATTTGGAACGTTCATTATATATCAATGGTTATGATAACTACAGGTTTTTGGTAAATCATCATTTCTATCGTTTTGAAGTACCGACTTATACCTTAAAATGTTATCAAAATAACAAGTAGAGGACTTTTAATTTTATTTACTTGATGAATTTTGACAATAGATGTGTTTTTTTTGTACGCACTTCTTCGCTTAAAATAAAAGTGAACAATAAAACATTATCTAAATGGTATTAACAAAAGCCCCTTATTGCACGTGTAAATGTGTTATTAAAACGAGTAATTAAATTATTAGTGTATGAACACGTGTATTTATATTTACACGTGTATTTTTAACCAGTACACGTTTATTACTTTTAAATCGTACAGTTGCAAAAAAAAGAGCCGCTTTTATAACTACACGTGTATTTAGAAACTACACGTTAAAACATGACACGAATACACGTGTAATTAGATACACCCTTAAAATCAAAGCATTGCTTTGTTCCCAAGTTATACATTTTTAAAAATCCTCTCAATATATTTTAGTCCACCCTGTATGATTTCAATTATAAGCTTATAATATGGTGTGTTCATGTACTTACTTTAAACTGCCAATTACTATAACTAATTTTAGTCCAAAATCATTCTCGTAGTCAATAACTGAAAATATATAAAAAAAAAATATAAATTAGGTAGTAGAAATTTGGCATTTTATGGCAAGTATATGTATGTACCTTAACACAAACAAACATAACAAAACACCTTTTGCAGAATGGAATTATTGACGAAAAAGATTTATCCGTTATCAATATCTGTGGCGAAGACTCACAAAAATTGCTTACATTTATTAAAACTTTACCTTATGCTCATTTTATGCCACTACCAATCGATGCAAGCTTGGATCAATGGCTCAAAAGTATTCAGCTCAGTGAATATAATGAACACTTTAAGTGAGTTGTTTATTTTGTTTAAAATAAATTTTATTTAACCATTGTTTTTTTTAACAGAAAACATTTGTATAACAGTTTGAAAAGTGTTTGCGGTGTTTGGGAAATTGAACTACAAACTGTATTGGAGATAAATAAAATCGGACATCGAAAACGCATTTTGCATTCTGTCGCTCAGATTCGCCAGACTGGTGATGTCAAAAACTCATGTGATAATATAGCCAATAAAACCTGCACTGCCAAGGAAAACAACCCTAAAGGAACTTTAGGTCATAATAAGAAAAATCGGTAAATTATAGATAAAAGTTAAAAATTTGGACAAAACTAGAGAATTGACAAATCATAACATTTATAACAATTTTTCGCCTGACAGTAAAGAAAAAAAGCCTGATTTTTGAGAAAAAAGCCTGACAAATAAAAAAATTTTGTTTTCATTTTTGAAACCCTTTAACTATGATGTAGAAAAACTCATATCTTATTTTACAGAGTGCATCAAAATGCATTTTTTTAAAATTATTTTCTTTAGAATTCCCTACCTGTAATATTTTAATAATAAATCCTAACAAAATTTTTTTTAAATTGAGAAAATCCTCTATTTTGATTTAAATTTTGGGTCACCCTGTCCAAAATTGATTTTTATTTTTTACCATTCATTTTTTATTAATTGCTTAATATATTTAGACTAACATTTTATACAAAAATATTCTTCATGAAATGAATTTGTATTTGAAACGTTTCAAATAGCACCCTGTATAAATATCCTACTACTCAGTAACATTTTTTGCATTTAAAAGCTTGTCCTAGTTTTGCAGTTTCAAGGTATACAACTTATCAAAATTTATGACCATTTGAATCGAATAAAAAAAATAAAGAATTGACCATTTCATTTAATAAATCAATACAAAAAGTTCAAAAAAAGCAAAGTATTTCCTTCTATTTTAAAAAATTATGATTTATTTGAATTTGTCATTCATCTGTCATAACTTTTGATCTTAGGTGAGTTGTGATAAGTTGTACACCTTTTAAGAAATTGCAAAACTAAGACAAACTTTCAAAAGCAAAAAATGTTATTGCATAGTAGGATATTTACATACACATTTTAATAAAAACTACATAAAAATACGAACAATCCCTGAAAAATTCATGCTTTTAGCACCAAAGCTCAAAAAGTTATGCAGCTTTTGACATTTGAGAAAAATTACGATTTTTAACGACTTTCAAGCTAAATTATGAAAAAGCGCTGGTAGCGAGCTCTAAATGGTGTTCGATTTTGAATTTTTCGGTCTTAATTTTTTGGTTTTAATCTAAGCTTCATAATTTCGCCCAATCCCGGTTGAATTTCGAGAAAGGTGTTTTTTTGAATCACTTTATTGCACAAGTCTTAGTCCCTTTCTTAAAAGTGACAACTAAATGAAAAAAATGAATGTTCACTGCGATTTACTAGAATTTCGATTTAAAAGCATTCAGTAAACGTTTTTCTTCTAACGATTATATTTTGTGCGATAATTATAAAAAAGCCTGACAAAGGACGAAACCTGGCCAAAGCCTGATTGGACATTAAAAGCCTGACGCGTCAGGCGAAATCCTGACGGATGGTAAGCCTACTTGCAACAGTATAAATGTGAAAAAACACACTTTATTACTCAATTTAATCAGTATAACAGTTCAGTTACAAAAAAGGAGACGATGAAAAGAGAGTTTATTATACGAGTAGTGAATAATACCTTATAAAATATTAGGATTTCATTCCGTTTTGTTGGATTTTTTCAACAAACAACGAGAGAAAGAAAAGGATATGTTTGGAATTTTTTCTGATTTCGTTAAATCATCAAGTTTCCGACACACGTTCCATGAAAGCTTATGAGGTAATGTAATGTAGGTAATGTCTTAATACTATTTTTATTAACGACGTTTACGACACAAATTATTGTTGGAAAGTTGACGATTTGAGGGAAAAGATTTCCCAGACAAATTTGGACAGTTCTTTTAAGACCGATGCGAAAACTTTCTGACGATTGCTTTACGTTTACGATTATTTTCCGACATGAATACCCTTTTTATGATTTTACGACGTTGCATACGAATGGGCGAAAAGCCAGGTACCTACGTTCAGCAGACACAATGGACCAATCAACGACTAGAAACTTGCCTTAATTTCTAGTCCCTATGTGCTTCTGAAGTACCCAATGTGTTTGTAAAATTCATTTGCATAAATTGATAAAATGGCGGTAGGTATGCTTGGCTTTAGATGAAGCAATACATATTTAGTTGAATATGAATGCTTTTATATTCATGTCTTTGAAGTTGCAGTTACTTATTTTGAGATATCATACAATTACTACAACACTTAAATAATGATTTAATAATAATTTATAAAATGTTTTTTTTTTTTTTTTTTTAACAGACCAGCACCTAAACCACCTATTAAAAGTTTAGAAATTCGTGCGCCATCAGAGCTCCTGATTGGTTTACCTCATAATCTTCAGATAAAATGGCCACATTTAACAAGCTCCCTCATATCAAATAGCTTAAAATACGAAGTCTGTGTAAGAAATAAGATACATTTTATATTTCCTTGCAATCTATAACAAATTTCAATTTAAACTTTAGTACCTTGGGTCGACTGTTGTAAAGGAACTCCGAGGAACTGAAACAACTCGCAAATCTATACAAAAACTTAAGCGTGTTGGCCAGATGACTCAATTAAATGGATCGAAAGAAAAACAGTCAATAGTTCAATTATCAATATCATATCGAGGTGTTGAATTTATTGATGTTGCTAAAAGTGTAAGTACTATAATTAATTAGAACTTTTGTTCTGCTTTGTTTTAATACAAATTAAAAAAAAAAAAACATATTTCTTTATACGTACGTCTATTTGTATGTCATTAAAGGAAACAATTTGTGAGCATGAAATTCGTAATATAAACTGTGCATGTCAAGATGCTGATGATATGCGTCACTTTGCATACATAACCAAGGATAATGGTCTAAATCTGCACTACTGTCATGTTTTCAACGTGGATAATATGGTAAAAATATTAGTATAATAAAATAGATTAAGTCCTATCATGGTATGCGTTAGGATGAAAAATTATAATCGTAGAGAAA
Organism: Epistrophe grossulariae; assembly: GCA_929447395.1. Taxonomy (NCBI): domain Eukaryota; kingdom Metazoa; phylum Arthropoda; class Insecta; order Diptera; family Syrphidae; genus Epistrophe; species Epistrophe grossulariae. The sequence goes on from OV839570.1 coordinate 8,801,761, forward strand.
AAATTTAAACGAACTGTCAATCGACAGTTAAAAGTCATTATATTTTATTAAAAATAATTTTAAACGATTTATTACGATGTTAAAGGTTTTTTTTATCATATACTTAAAAGGCTTTTAACAGCCAAATCGTTTAAAATTTTGCGCTATTGAATTTATTTTCAATATTATTATTTGCACATTTGAAAATTGTTCCTCTTTAATTAATTCAAGACGAATTGAAAACTCAGCATTACAATAGAGCACTCTCGGAAGTCAGACTGAAAGTGAATTTCTACACAAAAGTCTGTCAAAGTTCATACAGAAAAAATAAAATGTGTAGAAATTCACACCAACGCACAGAGTTTCAAAGTAAAGGAACACACCTATTTATTATACAGGGCGATTTGCATAAGGTGTGACAAAAAAGATAGGGCGCGGTCGGTCGCAACGCCGACCCCACCGTAATAATAAAAAATGGCAGGTGTTCTCAATGAAAAAATGTGTGAAATATGGTTAATTCAGTACTTTGTCACTTTATTGTATGCTTATAAGACTGATAATAAAAAAAATAGTAAAAAGAAAGTTAATCCTTTTTTCGTAAATTCACCAAAGAATCCAATAACGTAAAAACTAAAATAAAAGGTTTTTCTTAGAAAAAACTAGTTTTTGTTATTTTTGATTTTCTCAAAAACTGCAAAACATTTCGACATCCGGTTTTTTGTGTTTGATCAAAAATTAATAAGAGCATGGAATATTAGAAAACAAAAATTATACTGACTCTGTAGGTGTAACCGTTATTTTGTAATATTTTTTTAAATTGCCCCTTCCGACCAAACGGGGGAAAATAGACCCCCCCTCATATACGATATTTTCTTGGCTAAGTCCAACCTACACGCCCTAGCTTGTACACCTTATGCAAATCACCCTGTATATTGCTTTCAAAAATTCTAGAAACAATCGTCAGTTGACAAAAAGCAATGATTATGACGTTTGTGAATAATCAATAAACTAGTGAGGGAAATGCTTTTTGTTAAAGAGCAATATTATAGAAGGCAAAATCTTCTCACCTGAAAGAGGACTTTTTAAATTAATATTTCTACGAACGACAACTATGATAGGATTAATTTTATTTTAAACAAGAAACAAAAAAAAGTACTATATATATTTTTAATCGTGTCACTCCGATTTTTATTTTATGAAGCATTTGGCAATGGAGATCATTTTGACGTTAGCTGAGTCCTTTGAGGTTGCATACCAGCTGGCTTTAAGAAATACACCAGTTCGTAAAAGTACAGAACTCTTAACGACGCCGACGACGACAACGGTTAACTAATTTGTCAAAAACTTTTTTTAATTGACAACAATAAAATGCAAACGGTATTGGAAACTTTAAGCGCTATACCAGCGAGACTGTTGAAAACATCGGTTACCTATACATATATATATATTTTAAATAATAGATATTAATTTTATTGTCAAAACCGATTGTCAAGACCATCGAAACAATATTATTATATCGTAGAAAGTATACAGTGTAGTAATAGATTTTTAATATCTCCTAAATCGAAATCTTTCAAAACTTAAAATTTTATCCAAGACAAATTCGACATTGAAAAAAGCTTTTGTTTTTGTATACCATTATTGGATTTTCGTTTAATGAACACAACAAGGGGTACAAGGCAAACCCTTAATATTTGATGAATGAAAAAAATGTTGCCTTACTTTATTTTAATTATGAATTCTCTCATTAAAAATATATATTTGATTAAAATAAAATATTTCATATACCACGATAAGCGCACTGCTTTATACAAATTTCATACTTTTAATGGCGATAAACTGTTATAACTGTTATAAATTAACATATCTCCAGTCTCTTCCTTTTAATTCGAGCTTAAATGTACATATGTATAAACAACAAATTTCTCATAGCATACGTCATGTAAAATGAAAAACTTGGTGCGAATGCAATAAATAATAGTAAATAGTGTAGAATAGAGCCCTGTTTATTGCACGTGTACCCGTGTAACACGTTTAATTAAATTATTCGTGTATGAACAAGTGTGTATTTATATTTACACGTGTATTTAATAATTTTACACGTGAGTTTAGGCAACACACGTGTAATTACTTCTAAATCGTACTTACGATGTTTTATGGTTCAAAAGACGTTGAAAAATAGATAACAAGCCGTAACTAATTTTTTTGGAAAATATTTTTTTGCTATGACATAAAATAAAGTAGTACCTAAAAACCGTTCTTTTACAATGTAAAAATATCTTAAAATCGCTTCATTAAGTACATTTACAAAAAAAGTTACGCTTTTATAATTACGCGTGTATTTTTATTAACATATGTACGTATATTTAGAACATACACGTGTTGAATTTTTTTTTACCAGAGGTGTACACGCGACACGAATATACGTGTAATAAACACACGCTTAAAATCGAGAGCTCTAGTGTAGAAGTATCAAACACCACGTTTTTTATTTTAAGTTTGGGGCTAGAAAAAATTAAAAATTTTGTTTTATATGTACATTTTAGTTTTGTTTGGGAAATTAAATGTAGTGATTTAAAGACTATATAGTCAAATTATATTGAAACTCAAGCTGTAAGATTTTTTAAGTCAGGCGCGTATGCAATTTTCGATTAGGGTGGAGGGGGGTAAATAATAAATTTGCAAATCAAATTGATCGTGGATTCAATTATACCCCTTTAGTAATCCAGTTATATTAACTACAAACTCAAGCAAGCTTTAAGGAATAGTATTCAGGCGCAGATACACAGAATTTCGTTTTGGGTGGGGGGAGATGTTAGATTTGCAGAAATTTATTTTTCATCAATTTGAAATCCTACAAATCAATTTGATGGTGGATTCAATTAACCCTATCTAATATCTATCAAATATTTTTGCTATAATTTTCATACTCAAATATAGCCTGTTAATATTATAACCCTTCATTCAAAAAACCTTCGTTTTTTTTTCGTTTTAACTTCGCGATTGATTTAAAATTGAGATTGTGACACTTTAGGTACATATATAGAGCACGTATACAGTAACGTTTGATTCATACAAATAATCGTAAATTTACTAACTTATTATGAAATGATGCAGTCTTTTAAATTAAATTATGACAAATACATAATACATATATGTGTCATAATATATGGTTAATTTTAATTTAATTTCGTTTGTTCTTCAAAAAATTTTGCAATCGGTTTTAAACTTAACTTCTTCGATAATTTAGAGAAACTTAAAACATAAAACAGCTTGAGCTTTAATTCAAATCTAATCTGATTATGAATTTAATTTAAAATCAATTTCAAAAATCCATCAGAATAGACAAGAATGCAAAATAATAAAAACATCGTAGAGACATGTAGTAAAAAAGGAAGGAAATGATCGCTATTCAGCTATATATTTTCTTTCGTTAATTTACAATGAGTTTCGTTCGTTTAGTTGCATAATATCGGTGAATTGGATTACCTATACCAATATACCTAGTTATACTAAACGTTTTATTTCGATGTCGAATAAGCTTAAACAATAAATAAAATTGCAGTTATAGAGTGTGTTATTTATTAAATAGAAAAATAGTTTTTTGGTGTAAACAGAAAACAATGTAGTTAAAAATTACAAAAAAAAAATCATTTAAAATTGTTAAAAACATTCTATACTATATAATCAACAAACTAAAAAAATATGTATAAGTTATTTTGGTTTCTAAAACTATCACATTTTTGAAACAGGTAAATTTCTTGTTTTTTTTTCGTTTTTTTTTGTTTGTATACTTCATTATATTTCATTAAATATTTATGTATATTTTGTCAATGTAGGCTTTTAAGAGAAATAATTAAGTTTAAACATATTAACATTATATTATGTAATAATACAAAATATACATATATACAAAAATGGATGTGAAATTAATGGGAACTCTTAAAATAAATAATATAATATGTTGCTATATTAATGATACACATCTTATACAATTATTTTACAACTAAAAAAAGTAAGTCATACAATTAAATAAATTATCAAATTAGTTAACGGTGATACATGTGCTCGATACTTTGTTAATTGTTTCTTAAAATACATACATAGAAAAAAAAATAAAATAAAATAAAATAAAGTTATGAATAAATTAATTTAAATAAATTCCTATTTAAAGCTATAAGTGACAAAAAAACGAAGATATATTATGATACTATGTATATTTGGTTGTTATATTGTTGTTAGTAAAAAAAAATATTAAAATCCATTGCAAATATTTAATTGAGCCTTCATTCATATTTAGCAAAATAAAAAATTGATAGTAAAAGTGGATTTTTGTTAAAAAAATCGTTTACTTTTTGGTTTTCTCCGAAATTTTGCACAAATTTGTCCAAATTTTTGGAAACACTCATTATCATATTATAATAAAATACGCATATGACGCACACCAGAAGCATTAACTTTGTCATCAAATTAAGCTTTTGGAATGGATGATGAAAAGACCTTTTAGAGATGAACAAAAAATCACGACCTGTGATTTTCGACCTGTGATTCAAAAATCACAATCACTACCTGTGAGCAATTCACATATAACCTGTGAGTGCCTTAAATGTGATTGAAAATCACAACTGTAGTAAAATCACAACTCCACAACAAAATCACAATAAAACAAAACGATTCACAAATCACAACGAACGGAAAATGAACTTTGGTCGTGATTACTTTATGAACAGTGAACAAAATCACGACCAGAGAAGTCACAACAATGAGTAAAATGAAATAGAACGAGAACTGTAGTCGTGATTTATTTATTATTTTAGCAATTGAAAAAAATCACAAGACAGAGAAAAATTTTATGATTCATGACGAAAATGTGAAGAACAGTTTAATTCTTTAATATTTTAGGACCTAGAAGGTAGGTAGAATAGAACCATTGAATAATTATTCAATGGTGTTATCAATTAATTCTCTATACTCACAGCTGGAAACCGCGCAACGTCGTTCCAGGATTGTTTGTAAAAATAGCTCTAACAACAAAGGAAAGCACCACGCGAGATTTTGATCCAACTTAACATTACGATGATAGCGAAGTCGAAAAAAGTGGGTCCCGCAATTCAATCTGTCTATCCTTTCGTCTGAAGCCTAAACGGGTAGGTCGATTTTTTTTAAACTTGGTACAATGAGTTTTTTCGACATTACCCGAAACTTTATTTTTTTTTAATTTTTTTAAAACTAAAAATAACAGTAGCTGTCGTAAAAAATTGTTTAGCAAAAAATGAAAATCATTTTTTACAAATATGCTACAGTTTTATAAAAAAATTTTTCCGAAAAATTGTTATAAATGAGGAGAGTACAATAACTATGGCGCCAAGAATTGATAACGGGTTTTTGTAAAGGGGTCAAAAACAAGGATTTTTTATTATGGGAGGGGGGGTCTATCTTGCCCCGTTTAGGAGGTAGGGGCAATTTAAAAAAAATGACTTAAATTGAAAAAAATTATGAAAAAAGAACGGCAACACTTACAATAAAGTACTATACTGGTTTTGAAAGCCAGAAATCTGTTCTATAGCCCTTAATCTAAACTAAATTATTCATGTCAATAGTTTTTGAAAAATTCGCATGCAAACTCGAAATTTTGATAAACAAAATGAAAAAAAAAATAGTTTAGACCAATTTTTTTTTCAAAATTATGAAATGAAATGCTAAATTGGCTTTTTGTGGTCAATGTTAATATCAGTTCTAAATCGAACGAAAAAAACCGAATGGTTTTATGTCTTCTAGTTTTTGAAAATTACTAAAACTACTTTTTTATGAGATTTTTGTAAGTGTTGCCGTTGTTTTTTAATATTTTTTTTCCATTCATTTTTTCCACTCCTATAATGAAAAATGCTTGTTTTTGACCCCTCTACAAAAAAACCGTTATCAATTCTTGGCGCCCATAGAACCATTTTTTTGATTTTCGATTTTCTCAAAAATTGTTGAACTGATGATTTTGATCAATTTTTTTTATGGACAATGTAACAAAAAGCTTTAAAAGAATTGTATACCAAAATTTTTTTTGCATTTTTAAAAAAGTTTCAATATTTTTTGTTTTTTTGAGAACTTTATAATTCAAAAACGACTTGATCGAATTTTATAAAACCTAGCACCCATCAGCAGTTTTTTTTTAAATTATGTAGCAGATTTTAAATAAAAAATATTTTTATAACTACCTCCGTACATGGTGGATCCAGTACCCCTTTACTTGTCTAATTTGAATATTTTGTTGTTGTATCCTTAGAGCATATATTATATGGAGTGCTTGCATTGTACTGCCTGAAGCCGCGATAGGGAGCGCTGTTACTACTTTCAGGGAATACTTAAAGTCCAACTGTCGGTCATGATTTTCTTATATTTTATCTTGAAATTTGATATTATTTGTTTTATTGTTTTTAAAAGATATTTATGACGAAAGTTATGGTCCACTGCCTACGTACAAAGTGCATCTTGGTAAATGATCGGCTGCCGGCTGTCAAAAAACTTGTATGTGTTCACTGAAAGCGTGTTGAGCGCCCCTTATGAAAGCTTCAATTTATTTATTTATTTGTTCGTGACTCTATACATAATTAAGAATTAGATTCGGAATGGAAACGAACACTCTATGTGCTAAGCATATTTTTCGTTGTAACTTACAGTTAACATTTTTAACATATTAGACGAAGTATGTATAAAGTTTAAACCCAATAGTCCATTCACATTGAATTATATTTTTTTATAAAACCATAAATTGCCGTTAAGTTACCTCATATATCTAAATAATAATAATATATCGCCAGATAAAAAAAACTAAAACTTATAGTCAATCAGATTGTTTTGGTGAGCAATAAGTTTTGCTGACCAAAATAAAAGATTTAGTACCCCGCAAAATCTTGTTCTCATTGCTGATTAGATAAAAAAGATACACTCAAGTATGAGTATAGGACAAAACGGTTGAACAGTCAAAATGGACTGACCGACCGATCGACCACCCGACCGACCAATGAAGACGGACGGACGGCTGTATTATGGCCAGCCGAAAACGATTGTTTCACTCTCCACCAAAGTGTGTAAAAATAGTCATTTAAGTAATGAGTATTATTAACCAAGGCAAAAAAGACGGTTTTTGTTATTTGAAAAAAAAAAAAAAAAACAAAACAAAAATAAAGAAAAGAGCTTTTTATTTCTGGCGATGTGTATCGATCTTTTCGTCTATCAAAAATACTGGTGGTTGTTTGATGAGACGCTGACAATGAATATCCCCAAAAAACGCTAGCTGTTTGTTTTTCTGAGCAATGTGTGGTTCTTCTATATATTCTAAAATATACACTATATATGACTTTTGGTGGCAGTCTTCTGAGATTTATTCTGTTAAGATTGTGAGCATCGCGCGAAAAAAAATAGTAAATATAATAAAAAATTATTACGATAAAATAAACACATATTTGCATCTCGCGTTCCCTTCACTTTCAATATTATATTGATATTTTAATACATTAAAAATAATAATTGAAACTATAACCGTTTTTCTGCGATATATTAAAAACAAAACAAAAAAACAAATCAAATCAAAAAATACCAAAATACAAAATACAAATTTTTAAATATTAATTTCGGTTAAATATCATTTAATTTTTTTTGTTATATATAAATTTTCTTGTCCACCCGCCAATAAGTTTAAATACAAAAATATACAAATTAATTGATAAAAATGTAAATATGACTTTGTATTTAAACTAAGACCAAAGAATTCGCGCGTTAGGTTGGCAGCAGCAGGTCTCGCTCGTAGGTTATTTTTAGTATTTTTTTAAAATAAAAAAGTAAAATAATTGCGTTAGTCATAACACATCACAACAAGCTTAGTTGATAAAATATATTACTCATTTTTTGACCAGTTTATCAAAATTAATACAAAAAGACAGGAAAAAAGTGATTTAAAAAAAAAGTTTTACAGTTTTGATTGATTGAATTTGCGACGAGAGTGCAAAATGTCTTCGCCTCAAAAAAGTTCGGCGAAAAGTCTTAATCGGCAGCAAGAGAAAGACAATGCAAATACAACATCAACAACAACAACCACAACAACAAAATCAAAGACAACAACAACAACTGAAACCAAACAAAAACAACAACCGGAAAAGCAGAGCAAATATTCTCAAACAAAAGAGCGGATAGTTGATGGTAAGTTTTATAATCGGGCAGTATTTAATCATTCTTATTTTTTAAATCAATTTCTTGCATAGAAAAACAATAAAAAACTCTGGATTTAGATTTTAGTTTTATTATTTTTTTTATTTTTTATATAGAAATTGGCCTTGGCCTTGTTCAGAATTCAAGAATACAACTAAGGCTTCTTAGAAATATTAAAATGAGAGAAAGTATATTTACGCGCTTTTATTTTTATGTCGTATAGAGAAAAAAAAAACAAAACAAAAATACTTATGCTGATTTTATAAATGAGAATAGACTTATATGTGATTTAATGATTTTAAAAACCATAGTACCATATACGGGTATATTTAGAAATATTTTGTTTGTTTTAATATGGAGGGTTTTTAAAAAAATGATAAACACAGTACGAGCGGAATCAGGAATATAGAGAAGGACTAAATAGGATAAACCGGTAGAATTGTTTTTGAATTTTGAAATTTTTGAATATTACAATTGGAAGGGAAAACAGAGCTAATTTAAGCATTCCGCATTCGTGTAGTAAAATTGAGCTCAAGGGTTAAGTGATGCAGCAGAAGAAAAGAAAAGTCACCTACAGTTAGTCAGCAGTACGTAGATGTATCTAAATTACCACTCCAATCAAAGAGTGTTCCAACCGATTTTGATTACAGCCAAGATATAAAGGATGGCCAATGACACAGTACACAGCAGGGTGTCAAAGTTGAAAGTGTCAAAAAATTCAAAATGACTGTTCGAGTGCCCACAGAAACTCAACACGTATTATTAGAAAGAATAATAAAATATTAAATATTGGATCCACCATTTTCTCATCATATTACCTCGATTTTGACAGATGCACAAAACTGAATAAAAATGAAAACGCTAATAGGTTTATTCAGTGAGGAAAAAGTTAGAACAGCACAGATTCGTGAAAAACGTCAGAACAAGTTAAGTTGTCACTTAAAAAAGCAACAACAGTTTTTCCGAGCATGTATGCTTGTTTTAAATTCACAAATTTACATCTTAAAACTAAAATCACTTCATTAAAATAGAATCAGAATTGATTAAAATACAATTTCGATAAAATCTATAAAAAAAAACAAATTACTTTCATTAAAAAAAATCACATCTGATTTTGAAAGTTTTCACAAATCTGTTGTAACTTGTTTTACCTCAAAAGCAAGTGCAGAAAATCCTGTTTCAAAGTGTTCCAGACTGACTCATTAAACAGCAATCTAAAACAGTTTAGAACAGAAAATTTCTCATTGAACAGCAAAACCTTGTACTTTTCTGTTCTAAAGTGTTCTAAACTGTTCCGAACAGTCTCATTGAACACACCTAATGATATTTACCTTTAATATACGTACTGTGAGTGTGAAGATCTCTATACGGTCTGTGAGAGGTTTTTTACACACACTCACCCTTATTCCGTAAAGCGTTTTAAGAAAACGACATGGCTCCAGAAGAGTTAATTGGCGTTTAATTAAAATTAACCGTTCTCCCCTTTCTTCATCCTTTTAACCATTAAGGTCAAACCGCGGACCTGCATTTCAGCGGCACCGCACACACTTTCGCACGAAACTGAACGAAACTTCATGTCGAGACAAAGTTGGTCAGATTATCAACTTTGTCGCATAGTGCCGCGCAGTGAAGTCGCTTAAAGCCGTTCCACAATATCCCTCTGAGTATTAACACAAAAACAAATCATGCATAATAGCATGGAATTCTTTCCCACTTTCAATTTGACATGCAGTGGCGGACTAAGCTTGTTAGAGGCCCGGGGCGGCAATGCTAAATGGGGCCCCTTATGTGATCAGATATTTTTGTAGTTCCTATAACGTCAGCTTTTACGATAAAACAAAAACATCAATCATATTAATTATAATACACGTACGGGTTCAGAAAGAATGCACATCTGCATTAGGCAAAGCCAACCAACAGGTAGAGTGCAAACAAATAATGAATAGAAAACAAAATAAGAGCTTTTATTTAATAGAAGCGAAAATTTCATCAAAATCGGTCACGTCGTTTTGGAGTCTATAAGGAAAATATATACAAACATCGATTTTAGATATTTGTTTGAAATTTTTGAGTTCGAGGATAAATTTTTAAATAACTATTTACTATACAAATTTGATTTAAACAGAAAATTAACGAAATTCCGAACTGAATATTTTTCTTTTCATCTAAATTCTTTAAAAACCTATTAAGTAACATCATCACTTTATAGACGCTGCTGTTGTTTTTGAAATACATTTATACTTATGCACCTATATTTTCGTTGAATAAATTTTTAGAAAATGTCGTATCGGGCCCCATAGAATTTTGTTTCTTGCGTAATGTAGAAACATTATGACAAAAATTATCATAAGCACCCATTTTTTTTTTGCAAAATTGATACTTTTGTCTGATATTTTTACATTTATGTAACAAAATACATTAAATCCGAAATTCTTAATTCTGAAAAATGTGACCTTTTCTGCTTGAATCCCAAATTAAATAGTATTTAAGATCGTTTAAAGATGAAAAATATGATAAAAAAGTGCGTTACACCAGTCCGCCAGTGTTGACATGTATTAATACTCAGTGGGATAGTGTGAAAGGGTTTTTAGTGCGATATAGCTCATACTATTTCCTACAAATAAGTCGTGAAGTCCGCTGAAGTGACCGAATGCGGTCACCTTTATAACGATATTTTTTTATAGAAAGTCCAATTGCCGCTTTTATAGGCGAGTCATTTTATCGTCATTTTTCTAAAACGCCTTAGTGCCTTTTTACACAGACGTTTTACTGAAAGGCGGTATAGGTAGATTTTTAAATTGTGTGTAGAAACGAGAAGGTCATTGAGAAAGAATCTACCCTTCTAGTTTCTGCGCACACATAAATCTACCTGTTTCACTGTAAACAAACACTTACGGAATAAGGGTGTCTTTCTCATTTCTTATCTCCGACCATCGACATCTGACAGTTCAGGATTATAGGGAAATTTAAATGGCTGCTAGGATTTACATCGTTATAATTCAGAATCTTTGGCCATCAGTATAGGGCAGCACAGTACGCAAATCTAAGGTAATATATTGCGCAGGTTTTCAAAGTTTAAAGTGTCAAAAAATTTAAAATGGCTGTTCGAGTGCCCACAGGAACTCAGCACACATCATTAGAAACAACAACAAAATATTGAAATTGACAATTTGAAAAGTTTATAATAGCAATAGATAATAACTAGATTTAAGAGATTATATGTAACGTTAGTAATTAACGGTCTTCAATAAATAAATTAGACAAGTAAAGGGACCCTGGATCCACCATTTTACCACCATAATATACCTCTATTTTGACAGATGCGCAGAACTGAACAAAAATGAAACCGCTAATATGTGTACTGTGATAGGGCAGAACGAAGTTATATGAAATTTTACGGAGGATTACAATTACAACATCAATTCCTGTTCGTAAAGGGAAGGGTTTTGTTTTTCAGTGGCCATTTCTTTAATTCATTGTTGGGTTAATGCACAAAGGCACCACTATTTTAAAAATTGAGCTCGCCCATAAGCCCCACTTAGGTATATCTCCTAACTCTGATTTTTTGTATATTATTTCAGAAGTACCATATCCTCCAAGTCATAAACTTACAGCTAGCGAAATTTTCGATAACAAAAATGGTGAACCAAACTTTGAACTACTCAAAAAGCACTTCATAATTGAAGGACGAATCGAAGAAGAACCAGCTTTACGTATAATACAAGAAGGCGCTGCTTTACTGCGAGCCGAAAAAAATATGATTAATATCGAAGCTCCTGTTACAGGTGCGAAAATATATATTCTAAATCTTTTTAATTTATTAACTATTCGACAAAATTTTAAGTTTGTGGCGATATACATGGACAGTTCTACGACCTGGTTAAGTTATTCGAAGTCGGTGGTACACCTGCAACAACAAGATATCTCTTTCTCGGTGATTATGTCGATAGAGGATATTTTAGTATTGAAGTAATTCTTATTGAAAATAAAAATATGTATGCGACAAATTTGATATATATATTTTTTTTTTCTAGTGCGTACTGTATTTGTGGTCTCTTAAAATATGTTATCCAAATACTTTGTTTTTACTTCGTGGTAACCATGAATGCCGTCATTTAACTGAGTACTTCACCTTTAAACAAGAATGTAAGAAAGCATAAAAATATTAGTTTAGTTTGTTTTAGTTGCAAGTTCTGTTTTTTTTACAAGTTTTTTTTTTTTAATTTAAACTCCCAAATTTGTAGTCTTGTAATTTTAAAATTCTAAAATCTTTAACCTAAACTCTTTAGGTAATTGGTTTTCAAAATTTGGTGAAGATTGCTTGTGTGTCTGTCTGCTGTGTATGTGTGACAGCCAGTTGGTTATAATAAGCCTCCTTCTAATTATTAAAAGATAATCTCGGATTTAAGGTCTAGAATTTTGTCTGATTTCTTATTTTTTACTATAAAAAAAATAATAAAAAAACCAAAAAAAAATTGACTTCATTCCAGAAGATGAAGAAAGTATAGGTAAGAATTATATGATATCTTTTACTGAAAGGCCCATTCAGTGAGGCAGGTAGATTTAATATGTGTAGAAACGAGAAGGTGGAGAAGATGGAATCTACCTTTCTCTTTTCTACGCACACATAAATCTACCTGTCTCACTGGTTGCGTCTTTCAGTAAAAGGCCTGTGTAAATAGGCACTAAAGACAATTTTGAGAGTTCATTGAAAATATTTGAAATTTCACTTTGGCAATCATGTTTTTAACAATTAATGTCATTGGAATGTGTTTAACTGAATTAAATCGATTTTACACAGTCGGAAAACTCAGTGAGAATCACATGTGACTATTGTTGATGTAACAATCACTTATCACTTAGCTGATTCCATCCGCCGTAAAATTATTTTTCGTTGCAGCGAAGTTTTAAACAAATGTCCAGAGAAATTCCAATTTATAACAATTATAACAGTTTGACAAAAAGTGGATGTGCATCATTAACGAGTTTCGACTGAAAAAAATAATAACTGAGTACCGAAGGTACTCGCCCACAGGCGAAGTGTTCTGGACTTGCGGGGCCGCATAATCAGTACTTATGTAAACAAAACTCTTATAAATTGTCAAAATTGGTCTGATGTCTAAAGTCACTTCCTAAGAATACATATAGAATTTTAAAATTAACAGAATTATGAATTTCCAAAATTTCGAAATGCCCAATTAAAAATCTTCAAAGTTTATATAAATGTAAAACTACGGAATTAAAATGTTCCTCAAGAAATAATATGTATGTACATTTCTTATTATTATTATACTTTATTATTTTCTTCAAACACGTCCAGGCAAGGTTAAATATTCAGAAAGGATATATGATGCTTGTATGGAAGCATTCGATTGTCTTCCGTTGGCTGCTTTGTTAAATCAACAGTTTCTATGCGTTCATGGAGGACTGTCACCTGAAGTCCACACTTTGGATGATATACGAAAAGTAAATCGGTGCATTTTTATTTTATAAACATAATTTAAAAAAAAATATTTATATTAAAGCTGGACAGATTCAGAGAACCACCGGCCTATGGACCTATGTGTGATATTCTTTGGTCCGATCCTCTAGAGGATTTTGGAAACGAAAAAAATGCAGACTTCTATTCTCACAATTCAGTTCGTGGATGTTCTTATTTTTTTAGGTAATTTAATTTATTTTACTTTTATATATGAGAAAACTGAACTTATTATGTGTACATAATATCTATATATATATATTTAGCTATGCAGCTTGCTGTGACTTTTTACAAAAAAACAATCTTCTATCTATAGTGCGGGCACATGAAGCTCAAGATGCTGGGTAAGTTAAAATAAGAGTTTCGGGTTTTTTTTCTCAGTTTTGTTTGCTAAAAGGAAGGGGAACCTGGGTATTTACGATACCTTGGGGCACCACCTCGATAACCCTTAGTTTAAGAATCTAAAATACATTTAAAAATGTAATTCTAAAATAGTGGGAAAATTGATTTTCCTTTACTTCATATAACGTACACGCAACACATCGATTGATGTCATGACATTTGGAAATAGTCGTTAAATCTGTATTTTTTTGATGAAGTGAAGAAAACTGAATGAATCCCCAGCGTTTCCCTATATTTTGCACACTTTATCCTTAATTTAATCTTATAGCCCGGGGAAAAATCGACTTTTTTGCCTTAACTCAAAATTTCGGTATATACAATATATTTTGATGGTTTCTATATGAAAAAAGCGTGCTGAATCCGAAAATGCCGGGTATACTTCTCAGATCCTTGAGCGTTTTGAAATATGAAGTCATCAATAAAGGACATATGGAAAGGCTGCAGCTGGTGTGCATTACGGAAAAATTGTGTTTAACATTAATTTGGCACTAGATATGCAGATTTTATGATTCCCCAAATGCAAAAATATATTTTTTCGATTTTTTGGGGAAGGGGTTCATGAGTAGGAAAGAAGAGGGGGTAAGAATTAATGAAAAACTCAGCTTTTGGAACTAGGTCGATTGGGGTATCGTTTCCATATATTTTTTAATGATGAATCAAATGGCACCACTCAATTCACTATTGATAGCAGCAACTTCGACAAACCATGTACCTCGCATCAGTTAATTTCAGGGAAAATTTGGAAACCGCTATTCTAAATTCCCTTTTCCTTTACCTATACCCCTCCCCCAAAAAGTCGAAAAACTATTTTTGTATTTGGAGACTCATAAGATCATTTCTAATATCAAATTAATGTATATCCAAATTTTCCCTAATGCACACCAGTTGCAGGCTTTTGTCAGAAGTCCTTATATGATGGCGTCATATTAAAATTTTGGTCAAAAAATTACAATTTAAAGAAAAAAACACTCCGAAAAAATTATTCAGAAAAAGTGTAAATACGCTGATTACATTGCCGGGCACCCGCAATCTTGGATATTATAGGGTACCCGGTTAATATAGATGCGATGAGAATTACTCTTGTAATTCATAACTTTAGAACAAAGCCTTAAATAAAATTAATGTGTTTATATAAGTTATATACATTTATTATTATATTGTTTCACTACAGATATCGAATGTATAGGAAGAATCAAGTAACAGGATTTCCTTCACTTATAACGATATTTTCAGCACCAAATTACCTCGATGTTTACAATAACAAGGTGAGTTTATTTATTTTTTTTTTTTTTAAACAAATTTTACGAATTTTAAGGGATTTCTCATGCAAATCAATTGAATTTGAATTTTGATAACATTTCAAGAAAATATAGCTACTACAATACATTTAGTTGATGTGTAAAGATCTGTGCCGTCGCGGCGGTAGGGTAAACTAAACTAAAAACGTGAGCCTTATGTGAAATACTTTACGTGTCACAAATTACGTTGTAATTGTGTACGTTCAATAACAAAACTTGATGTTTACACATCTTACTTCTTTCGACAAATTATTTTTTTAATCTTTAAAAACAAAAAAAAATATTTCCAGAGGGGTAGCAACCCTCACATTTTACCGTAATGTACCCATATTTATTACCTATCTTTTAAGACTTTAACTCCGTAAGTCGCGGCACTCACACACTCTTTTTTTTATTATTTCCCCTTTTTTTGTATAAAATTGATTAATTTTGTTTCTTGATCTAGCCTTTCTTCTTAACACTTTACCGCATGAATTATTGTTTAAAGAGGAAAAAAATAAAATACGCTTAAAATGACTTCTTTAGGTTGTTTTAAGACGTTTTTTATTAAAAACCAAAAAAAATTTTTCGTTTAAATAAAAAACTCAAGCCAAAAATGTCTTGTACACTTTTACCTCTCAAATGAGCAACTTAATCATTTTTTTTTATAAAAATGTATTCATTCCAAAGAGAATTAGACACACAGTCCGAAATATATTTTTATGATCACTTAACTCATCTAACAGAAAAGTTATTATTATTTGAAATAGGAAAATTGTTCACACTTCCGTTTTCATTGACAACAAGTAACACACTGACCTGCAAACATGAATATCTTCCTTCATGTTTGGTGCACGTGTGCAAAAGCACAGCTATTTGTGCTCAGAAATGCACAGAAGAGGATCTTGCTGCGTTTTGATCATTTTTTATTGAAGTCAGGAGAAAAGAGGACATAACTGTAGAAAGCCATATTTGGCTTCGTATGCGGTAAAGGGTTTTAACAACTCATTTTTTTAGATACAAATGTTTTTCAATATTAAAAATCATCCTTTTTTTAATCATCCTAGAAATTTATTTAAAGCCTTATACATAATTGGTCCCTTTCCCGCCATGTTATTCATTCACTCGATTCATCTAGTTTAAAACTTAAATCCCGATGTGAATTATATAAATTCAATGTAAGTACATACGGATTTAAGTTTTAATCTGGTTGTATCGAGTGAATAATATGGCGGTTAGTTTTAAGTTAGATTAAGATATTCATTTTATATATTAAGCTGAATAAATACCCTCCCCTCCCACCAAATCAGATACGTCAGAAATCTTAAAACTTTTGTCAAATATAATCTCTATATTCTTAGTTTTGTCGTTTCCACATTTATATCCACCTAATTACTAGATACATACATATATATACCAAGAAATAAACTTTAGATACAATTTTACATAATTTAAAAGCAATATATGCACACGGCCAACCTTCAACAAAAATGTCTTACGCTTCGTTTTTTTATATAATAAACAAAATTTCTATAAAATCGTTTCATTTTTTAATTTGTTTTTTTTTTTTTTTTTTTTGCTTAAGGCTGCTGTGCTAAAATATGAGAATAACGTGATGAACATAAGACAGTTCAATTGTTCACCTCATCCATATTGGCTTCCGAATTTTATGGATGTATTTACATGGTCTATACCATTTGTAGGTGAAAAGGTGCGTTTTGGTTTTTTGTTTTTTTTTTTTTTTTTAATTTACACTATCAGATTTATTCTGCTTAGTCTGCTATTATACAAGTGCCTCTTTTTGAATTTCGAATTTCCGTTGAATTAACTGCGAGTAATTTAATTCAACGAAAAGGTGAATTTATAAAAATATCCAAACATCTTAACTCACCAAAAAAACACACTGGACAAAAACATACTTAAGGACAACTTTGTTAGTGCTTTAGTCGGAGCTAAACCAGAGTTAGTTAATCCTGTTTTTGTGCAAAAAAAATTCGTTAAAATCAGTGCAACTGATAATGAGATAGTCGGAAATCAAAAAAATGGTTCTATGAGAGATACTACATATTTTTAAACTGTAGAAATTTTTTTTTCATTAATATGGTAGATCGTATAAATATTAGATCACACAAAAAGAAATATGAGATTTTCAATACCGGTTTTTAAACATTTGTATGGGAGGTACCGTTATTTTTTGTTATAAGAATAAATGTTAATTAAAAATCTGCTAGACAATGTTAAAAAACTGCTGTGTACCAAGTTTAATAAAAATTGGCCGAGTCGGTGCTACTTTCAAAATTTTTTCAAAAAATTGAAAATAATATAGAAGAACAGACTTCTAGCTTTCAAAATTGGTATATAACTACATTGTAGGAGTTTATGTTGTTTTAAAATATTTTGTTTTCGACTTGAAGCACTTTTTTTTTAAACTGTCCCTCCTGTTTAAACGAGGAGAGAAAGACCCTCTTCCGGTTGTAAAAACAGCTTGTAATTAGTCCCTCTATAAGAATACGTTATTATTTTGCTATGCTTAAGTTATCTTACTTGGTCGGTTTTTCATACAAAAAATGGTTTTCACATGACGGCTTCTCACTAAAAATTATGTATGGGAAATGAGGTAACAAAAGCATACATTTCTACAAGCTGTTAAAAAGACGAAAGGGCAGAAAAAAGGCTCGTGTAATCAGCGTCAAAAAGGGAAATTAACGAAAAAATTAGGATGCGTGCAACTTGTAGCACTAAAGGGTTCGATGTTAAATAAAAACCCGACCAGCCCTGCAATTTTTTTGACAATTTATTGACATTCCCCGGGTCGCCCTGGGGCAAACAACATCGAACCAACCTAATATTAGAAATATCTATTCAGTTAATCCAGAGTCAACTCACAAAGTTCGATGAGTTAACATGGGATATAAATTGACTAAAAAACATTTTCAGGAGTTAATTCGGGCTTAACTCTGAAACTGGGTTAATCGCGCACTGAAAAATTGAATGAAACTATACACGATAAGAATCCAACATATGGGGGAAAGGTGTTTTATCAATTTTTTAAAAATAGATAGAAATAGATATCAATGGACAAATTTAGGTAAAAACGTTTTTTATAATAATCCATGCTATAGTCAACTCGGGAGTAAGAGGTGAATTAATGGAGATTTTTACTAATAACACTGTAAATATATAAAGAACTAAAAGTAATTACGAGGAAAGAGACACGCGTATAATAGCAGTCAATGACCGGCTCGGAGATATGGCCCACTCGGCTAGCAGAATAGATCTGTTACAATTTATGTAGATATTATGCAGAACATTCTTTATTGTATTTCTTCAGGTAACTGAAATGCTTATGAATATCTTAAGCATTTGTTCAGATGATGAATTAGTGTCGGAAGTAGATGATAAGCTGGAAGCAGGTTAGTATTTAGTTCAAAACGAACTAATATATTTGTATGACTATTTTTTTTTTTTAATATATGTATATTTTGTCTTCTTACTGTACCTAAATAAATATGTACCTATGTGTCAAAATATTAGAGCTCAGGAAAAATATAACACTAGTCCCAGTTAGGCCCGGTAAGCATTTTAAGTTTGCGTTTTTCTTAATAAGTTGGAGTGTTAGCAAAACTTAATAAATGCTTTTAAAAGTTTTTGAGATTTTCTTTTCTTATTTTTTTTTAATTAAAAATATTTACTTTTTATTTTGTGGTTTTTAAATTCGTCATAATACTCGTAATAGGTCGTAATACCTATGTCTACTTTATTTTGTTTATTTGTTCTTTATTACAGCTGGAAATGTTTCGCAATTAAGGAAAGAAGTTATTCGAAATAAAATTCGTGCCATTGGAAAGATGTCAAGAGTGTTTTCAATATTAAGGTAAAGTTTTTAAAGATTTGAAGTTCCAATGGTCATGCATTGATTTCACATTTTAATTGTGTTTAGAGAGGAATCAGAATCGGTCCTAGAGTTAAAGGGTTTAACACCAACTGGTGCATTGCCAGTCGGAGCATTATCCGGAGGAAAGGCCTCCTTAAAAAATGGTAAAGTTTGTTTTTATCTAAAAGTAAATTCATACTCTCTCACAGAGTATTAACACATGTCGATAAAAAGTTGGAATATAATTACATACGACTACCAAATTTGAGTAACTTGCATTGCATTCAAACATATAACGATGTTCACATTTGACTTTTTCCTCCGACTTTTTTTGACGTCTCTGGATTTTATCTCACTCTGAAGAGATGTCCTTTTTTGGCCACTCCTTTCTCGCCATGAAATGGGAGTGAAAACGTCCACAAAAAGTCGGAGGAGGCAGTCCAATGTGAACAGCGTTTATCAGTTTCACAATGAATGAGTGATGCCAACTAGCATGTAAATTAAATGTAAATGAATTTTAAAATTTATTTTACAACTATGTTCTTAAGCTTTTCATATACTCCGTAACGGATCTGAATACAATATTATGCTATGCTAAAATTATTTCCATTTCTTTTTGCGATTTTTCAGCATTGGAAGGATTTGCTCCCAATCATAAAATTACATCTTTTGCTGAAGCAAAGGGAATGGATGCCATCAACGAACGCATGCCTCCAAGACGTGATACTGTATCTGGTTCGGCAACTATTGGCAGTCTGAACTTAAAAAATAATAACAACAATAATAATATTTCGGGAAAGAAGTCTAGCAAACCGATTTCATCTTCGTCGCCAGTAAGCAGCAATGACAGGAACATTTCTTAACATTTATAAAGTGTTTTTTGTTTTGTCTGATTTTTAATATTTTGTTATAATAATTGCAAACAAAATTTGTTGAATTTTAAATAATTATTTTTCTATCTAAAATAGAGAGTATTTATTTTATAAATCATCAAAAGACAGCTCTATTAAGGCACCAAGAAGTGACAGTACTTACCTATAATTATTTTGTAGAGTGCAATTCTTCTTTTAAATCTTATTCAAACGAAAATAGCAGCGATTTGCAATGGAAACACTTCTTTGGAAATGTTTACTCGAAGATTAGCTCCTTAACTATACTTTGAATTTGCTGCTCTAAATAGTGACGGTTGGTTTATGGTCAGATTCTCGTTTGTTTGTTTGTTTTAAGCAAGAATTTAGTCCTACGCCCAAATTATTCACTCGATGCATCCAGATTAAAACTTAAATTCGGATGTATTTACATTGAATTTGCAAAATTTACATCCGGATTTAAGTTTTAATCTAGATGTATCGAGTGAATAATTATCGGTTAGTTAGTTCGGAAGAGCTATTCCATAGTATACCAAATTATACCGTGTTCAGCTGTATCTAAGTTTTGTAACTTTCACATCGATAAAATTTGTCGAGAAACGGTGAAAATGGAACAAAATTCATACGATTTGTTTCAATTTTCATCCTTTCTCGACTAATTTAATCGATGCGATAGTTACAGAACTTAGGCACTGGATCAATTTTCCCGGGATCCCGAATTTGGCCATTGCGTTGAGTTCTTGAAGATATGCGACTAATTAAAGTCAATAAAAAGGTTTTGAGTCTCTTTTTTTCTTGAGTTTCTTCACATTTAAAATTTTATGTTATACTATTATACAAAAAAGTAATCAGCTTTATAATATAACAATTCTTCTAATATATTCAACTTTTTTGTATTATAGAGATCAATGGCTTAATCAAGTAGAGTAAGCAGTGAGGAGAATTCATCCCTTGAATTGAATTTTATTGAGACTTAAGAAAATTTTACAGAGTACAATTCATAATATATATTACTTAGCAAAGCTATGTTTAACTGCGGCTATAATGTATTGCCTGCTCTATCTAGTTACATTTTTGGGAAGCCTCGTGGCTGTCATTTATGATATATTAAAAATATATAGTCATTCTGCTCTTGCTCAGGAGCAATATTTCAGTTACGTGTTGGCTGTTGCAACGGATAAAAAATATACATTGAGGAGAATGAACAACTAATATTTTTTTACAAAAAAAAAACAATGTATAAAATTCGCTTAAAGTAGTCTATCACTATTATCGATCATGACTGACAGTTTTGACTGCCAACTGATAGTGTGTACACTGTACATTCAAAATGATGGTTTGTCACGAAAATGTACTCACAAATTTGTTGTGAGCGACTGACATCTCACATAGAATAAATAATTAAAGAACTTTTTTGATTCCATCAAATCATCACACATATACAATTTTACAATATTTAAATTAATCATTTTTTCCATTCATAATGAATAGTAAAAAATCTACAGAATTGAAAGATTAAATTATGTTAAAAAAATGCAAAAATTAAAATACAATATAATTCCAAATCGCAAGAACGAAAAGTAAACAAAAGATATAAACACAGTGGCGGATTTAGATTTGTTGCCGCCCTAGGCCCGGTTGAGTACGCCGCCGCCCCCTTTTTTTTAACTAAATTCTACTTATTACCTTAGTTCTTAATCGTTCTTGCAGAGCCTTTTTTCTGTGCTGCCAGAAAAAGTCGGTTTAAATTGAAAAATTTGCATACGTTTCTATCAAGGACCGATGGAAATACAATTATCTCATAAATTTGTACCACGACCGTCATCAGGGGAGGGGATGTAGGGAGAATGATACCCCCGTACATTATATGGCAGCATCTTTATTTTAAGTCAACAAAATAAATTAGTTTTAAAAAACTAAAAGCTCTAATAGAAAACCCAACCAAAAAGTAGTAAATAATTTTTACTTACAAAATAATTCAATTCATAGTAAAATGCGTGGGGTGCTTATAATAATTAAACAATTATTATTATATTACAATTATGCCGTTGGTAATTATTTATTATAAATAAAATGATAATAATAGTTTAGTGCACCAGTAAAAATGATTTACGGGTTTTTTTTAATTATTAGTTAATTGACAACTTTCTTCTTTCGGGCTTTTGTTCGGGGAAAAGCATCGATTATGTCATCGTAATTTATTTCTTGGAGCAATTGGGCTCCGATAGCCAATAATGCAATGGCATTAAGTCTCTCTTGACCCATACTTGCACGTAAGTAAGTCTTTTTTTTTAACTCATTTGTTTATTTAATTATTTATAAATATTGACAATATTTTTTTTAACTTATCTAAACATACAACACAGGCATATTTATAAACCCATTCCAAAGTATGTCTAATGTCGAATTCCATTCAACAAAAGAATCGAATTTTTTTCTAAAAAGAATCTAATTTTTTCTGTCGTTGAAAGGAATACGAAAAGAATCGATTTTTTTTTGTGATTGTGTGTGTGGCACTTGACAGCAGCAATTTTGAAGTAAAATGTCCAAAAAATATTCACTTTGGAAATTATTATTATTATTAATTGAAAAACAACGCACAAATATTTACTATAAAATTCACCGAAAATTCGTTGCAGCCAAAAACACAATTTTGTTTTCATAAAAAATTTGTTTTCTTAAAACACCGCGACATTCAATTTGACATTTTAGAAATTTCAAATTTTGCAAGTGTGTGTGCAAATCGGTGTAAAATCTTTCTTGAATCTTGCAAAATTAGCAAGATTTGTTTTGACAGAAAAAATCGAATTGTTCAGAAAAAAAATCGATTCTTTTAGCAAAACATTCGATTCTTTTGTTGAAAGGAATTCGACATAACTTTATTTATAATCATGTTCCAGGGAGTGTCTAACTTAGACACTGCAATAATTGGATGTCCAAACCTATTCTAAAGAGGGAATGTTCAATGAACAAAAAATTGGAAATTATATGAAAAGTTCATTGAACGAAGCCAAATATTCACAAACTTGATAGATTCCAGAGATGTCAGTGAGTTTATGAGAGCATATTTAGACAACTGCTGGAATGCATTTATAAATAAGGAGATGTCCAACTATTTAGACACTGTCCAGCTGGACAACTGTCCAAGACTGTTCTAAGGAAATTTTATAAAAACGACTGACATACTTTTTAATAGCCCATACAAATTTAAGTATCCAAAAGTGGTTTTATCTCTTAAAAACCCTGAGAAATACAGTATAGGAGTGAGGAGCGGAGTGAGGCACTCCTCACTCCGCACTCCTCAATTAAAATTTTTAACATTATTAAATTTAAATTATTTATTAGTTTTTAATAAAATAACTCACTCCTCACTCCTAACTTCTCACTCCGCACTCCTCACTCCGCACTCCTCACTCCGCACTCCTCAATCTGCACTCCTCAATCCGCACTTCTCACTCCGCACTCCTCAATCCGCACTCCTCACTCCTCAGTCCACACTCCTCACTCCTCAATCCGCACTCCTCACTCCGCACTCCGCACTCCTCACTACTCACTCCTCACTCCGCACTCCTCACTCACTCCTCACTCCTCACTACTCACTCCGCACTCCTCACTCACTCCTCACTCCACACTCCTCACTACTCACTCCGCACTCCTCACTCCTCACTCCTCACTCTTCACTCCGCACTCCTCAGTCCGCACTCCTCATTTCTCACTCCGCACTCCTCACTCTTCACTCCTTACTCCTCACTTCTCACTCCTCACTCCGCACTCCTCACTCCTCGCTCCGCACTCCTCACTAATAACTCACTCCTCACTCCACACTCATCAGTACTCACTCCGCACTCCTCACTCACTCCTCACTCCGCACTACTCACTCCGCACTCCTCACTCCTCAATCCGCACTCCTCATTCCTCACTCTTCACTCCGCACTCCCCACTCCCCACTCCCCACTCCGCACTCCTCATTCCTCACTCCGCACTCCTCACTCCGCACTCCGCACTCCTCACTCCACACTCCTCACTCCTCACTCCTCACTCCTTACTCCTTACTCCTTACTCCTTACTCCTTACTCCTTACTCCTTACTCCTTACTCCTTACTCCTTACTCCTTACTCCTCACTTCTCACTCCTCACTCCTCGCTCCGCACTCCTCACTAATAACTCCTCACTCCGCACTCTTCACTCCACACTCCTCGCGGATATATTAAAAATTTACAGCTTCCATATTTTAGAAAATTGCCGGCCTTAAGCAAAGTGCCACCCGGGGCCTGTGATCTTCTTGCCACTGCCACGCTCCGCCTCTGCCTATATAAAAATAAATGAATAATGCACGACCTTAAGTTCAGAAGATAGTTTTTGAACCCATGACCAGTTTTATCCTATTTTACCTTACACAGAATAGGAATTTCAAAAAATCCCTTCTTAATGATCGTAACATTTCGATTTAAAACTTTTTTTTGTGTATTTTTAATACTTATGCCGTGTCCGAATTGCGTTAAAATTTTTTACCACTGGTTAAATTTTGACGTTTGGTTAAAATACGAAATTTTTTTATTTTTGCTGTCCGAACTGTATTAAAATAGGATGGGTTAAATGGGATTTTTAGTTAAAATTCCCGAAAGATTAAAGAAATTGCCCTAACCACAAATGTATTTTATATTCCAGAAAATAAATATTTTATACAAAATCCAGCTTGAAATGTATCAAAATAAAAATTCGACGCGAATAAAGGAGAAATTTCTTAATTTGATTTACTTTTAAACGTTTTGCATCGATTATATCCCCAAACATTACGGAAATAATCCTATTGTGTATTGTTTTATTATGCAGTCTGCGAACACTAGGTCAAAAATAAAAAAAAAAAAAACCAATTGGCATTAATTTTGCAAGATGAATAACAATTTTAGGAAGTATTTTATATTCATGTTTGCATTTTTTGATGTAAAAAGATGATCGAGCTCGATTCTGATTTTTACAAGCCTTAACTTTTCTCCTTCCGACCCTATAGAAACAAGAATACAAATAATTGTTTTTATTGAATTTGTTCAAACTTACATTTATAGTATGGTTTTCCAGAAGCTCTTGGTTTCCTTGTTTGCCGGTCCATTGTTGCACTTTTAAAAACAATTTCAAATTCAATTTTCTCTCTTTCTTGAGAAACGTCAAAATTTAACTGGGTAATTATATTATTCACTAAGCTAGTGTCAAAATTTAACCAAACGTCAAGTTTTAACCAACCTTTTAACGCAATTCGGACACGGCCTTATAGTATAAGCTGTACAATTATGAATCAGATGAATAAATGAGTGAGTCAGTGACCGATTCTTTCTTTTATTAGTTAATAATTTCATAAATTCTCAATCTTAATTCATTTATTGCTTGCTAATACTACGTTTTCATTGGAGCTGAAATGAGCTAATTTCGTAAATTACAGAAAAGGTGTTTTCATTGCAAATTTGCTAATTTCGTTTGACAGATAACTTCATTTTGAATTTGATTTGGCAGTTAATAGCTTCTTTTTCTTGTGTTCTCTTTCTGTTTCTTATACATCAAATTTTTACATTTTCAATGTTTCCACTGCGGATGCATTCCACTTGGGTGTGTTCATAAGGTTTTTACGTAATTTCCAACCTAATTTCGTGCAAATTTGGTTGAAATTGCCTCATTTCGAAATGTGAATTCGTATGGGAAATGAGATAATTTGGAAGCGAATTTGGAAATTTTCAGCGAAATAACCTTATTTGGCTCAATGAAAACGTAGATTCAATTATTTTTCACTCCCAAAGAAAGAGATAAATTCAAAAATATTTTGTTTGTCTTTTTTTAATAAAATTGAACTTTCTCAACAAAATATCCATCGGTTTGTTGACCCCCCCCCCCCCCCCTCTCTGGACCACTAGCGCCAACTTTGCAATGGAAGATGGACCGTCATATTTTGTTTCCACACTATTATAAATACATGATTTGTTTTCCAACAACGATTTCAACATTTTACATATTGAAAAAACAACAAATTAGACTGACTCAAAAGCCCGGTTTTTATGTTTTCTTTGTGCCTCAAGAGAGTCCTCACCCTACACTTCTTTTGCCTACAAACCGATCTTAACCTTCCCAATTGGGCTTTTCCCAAAACTATCTCTTTCTAATTTGACATTTTTATTTGGGGGGGAAGACAATGCAATACAAACAAATAAACTATCATATACAACGACAAATCGCAGTGTTTACACTTTAGTCAATCCTTTGAATAAGTGTTTGTTTCCCCCCCAACAAGGTTTTTTTTGTTGCTTGCGTCACATTGACGTATGGGAGAACTTTAGAATCTAGTCTTAGAAGAAGAAATATAGGAACGGGCATATCGTGGAAAAAGTGAGGCTTCTTTCATAATAGTAAGTTTGTTCAGTGAGGAAAAAGTTAGAACAGAACAGAACAGAACAGAACAGGACAGAACAGAACAGCACAGATTCGTGAAAAACGTCAGAACAAGTTAGAACAGAAAATGGCTACCTACGTTGTCACTAAAAAAGCAGCAACAATTTTTCGGAGTAAATATGCTTGTCACAAATTCACAAATATACGTCTTAAAACTAAAATTACTTCATGAAAATAGAATCAGAATTGATTAAAATACACTTTTGAAACAGTTAAGCAGAAATTCAAATAAAATCTATCAAAAAAACAAACTACTTTCATTAAAAAAACCACAACTGATTTTGACAATTTTCACAAATCTGTTCTGACTTGTTCTACCTCAAAAGCAAAATCTTGTACTTTTCTGTTCTAAAGTGTTCTAAACTGTTCCGAACAGCCTCATTGAACACACCTAGTGACACAAACATAAATTGATTCACACGGGGAAGGCATGCCGTCAGAGATTAAAGCCCTTCCACACTATCCGACTACCCTTGAAGCAAACGAGTCCGCTTTGGATCCGCGCACATAGTATTGATGACTCCGCATACGGATCCAAACATGGATCCGGAGAAATGCGTTTGTCGGCTCAAATTAGTATGGTATGGAAATTAGAATCATTTTGTGCATGTGTTGTGTCAGAGAGAGCTTACCATTTCACCATACTCAGCGAGCACCGAAACCAAATGGGATCCAGAACGGATCCAAAAAAATTAACGAACGAGACAGGCGTTTTGTGGTTGAAGAATATTATGCAATTTATCTTCTTCTTTCGTTTGTATATAAATGAAACATCACGATTTATTTTGTAATTAATAAATAAATAATTAACTTTTGATTTTAAATTGATTTTCTTTCTGGAGGGAATTTTTATTAAACTGTTGCGCTGGGTACGAACGTGAACAAATTGAAAAATGCTAATCGTTTTTTTTTGTCTTCTCCTTTGTTTTCAGTCCATAAAAAAAATCGCCATTAGCGTATTGCATACATTCTCTCTTTCTCAGTAAAAAAAAAAGTACCCTCAATTTTCGTTCTTTTTATGCATGCATATACAAAAATGTGTGTTTATGTGACAAACCGTTTTGAAATGATCCAAGAAAGACCGACAAAGTTGGGTCAGTGAATTTGCTTGAAGGGTGAGTACCTATTAACACATGTCAAAAAAGTGGGAAACAAATCATGTATAATAGTGTGGAAGTAAAATATGACAGCCCATCTTACACAGCATGATATTTCAACCTCACGATTTGACATGTATTAATACATGAGAATTTTTAGAAATGGTTCTTATTCTATCACACATTTCATCACACATTTATTGAAGTTAAATTAAACCGTTGTGTGTGGTCAAAAAATGAAAACTTATTTCTCTCCCAAAAATTTGGCAGTAGCATAAAATTCTTTCCCACTTTCAATTTGGCATGTATTAATTAACGGTGGGATAGTGTGGAAGGGCTTTTATGAATTATAAAGATTGGAATCCTCGGCTGTCAATCTGGTTTGCCTACAAGTAAAACAAAATGGCGGATGGTTGTGAATTCATATTTTTGCACTAGTGTCCATGAGTTAACGCAAACTAGTGCAAGAATATGAATTCACCACTGCATAAATTGTTGTTGCAATTCACATCTATTCATCGACACTAGATGAAATTACAAAAACACAAATGTCTTTTGGAGGGTGGAACGTACGAAAGATTCGTATCTTTATAATTCATAATCTCTGCATAACGACAGTTAAATTCTGGGGCGCTGGAATCTCACTGGATGCACCTTTCAGTAAAACGAATGTGTAGACAGTCACTTACTTTGACTTTTAAAGCGTCGCGTCTTCGCCTGCGTCGGGTCTGATGCGTTCAACCAGGTACAAGGAAAGTTATGATTGAAAGGTCAGACACTTGAGTTGAAGGAACATATGTTCTGTGGCAATGAGTTGTGAAGTTGCAGTTTTCATGTCTGATCTTTTTTTTGTTGTTTTTCTATCATATTTTCGTATTGTTATAAAAACTTTAAAACTTTAAGAACTCTGTTCACTGTTGATAATTTATTGTTATTTATGTGTGTATTGTGTGTAGGAATGGTGTCAAATTACGTTTATGCTGTTTTTCGAATTGTTGCTCTTGAAAAATGGCTTACTTCGAGTGTTACTTAAATTTCTAAAAAAAAAAAAACAAAAAAAGTAAAAAAAAAAAACAAATGAAATGTAAATTAAATTGTGTGTGAACTTCGCCTGTGCGCTCTACTGCTAGTTCTTCAATTAAGCGAAGCAAATTTATGAAAAAAAAAGAAAATTGAAAAAAAAATATTGCTGTTCGTGTTTTTTTGTCTATACATACAGGTACTAACATTTCGATTTTGTGTTGGTCGAAGACGACGATTGTGCATTTAAGTGGGTTGTGCATACAAAAAAGCCGAAAAGAATAAAGAAAAATAAATAGCTTTATATTTTCTGATTATTCTTTACAAAGATGTAAGTAAATATTGACTGATTTTATAATTTGTTGTTTTCTTTAAAGTTTATTTGATTTGCCGTACCCTCATACCTTGGTACCGTACCGGAATCCAAATCCAGAGAGCTTTTTTCATATGAAAACTTGAGATTTTTGGATTTTTCGTTCGAATTTTATATTTACCTAGTTACATTATTGTTCTAGGTTACCTACTTAAGATTATTCCAATATGAATAAGACAGTCGTAAATGCACATAAACAAAAATATATGGGGTGAAATTTCGGATGAGAAACAAAAACAATAAACTGTCTTAGAAAAAAGCAAACCTATCTTATTTTCAGAAAACAAAAAAAAACAAAAACGACATTTCAAGCTAAGTATGAAGACAGTCATATTAGTCCTTCAGACTTAAGGAGTCCATCCAATTAGGTGAGCGTTAAATAGATTAAAAAAAAAAAATTAATTTCGTCAATTTCTCCTTCTAATCGACTCTTAAAAAACTCATTAGTATATTTCAAACATGACTTGAAAACCCAAGTTTAGATAAATTGGCTGCCAAGAAAAAGACCGGTCCAACGATACAGTGAAAAGGTCATACTGTGCTAGGAGCTATTATAATTACTCCCTTTGCGATTCCCTTAATAGAGGGTCTAATGAAGGATCAAAGACTTCTTATTATGTTACGGTAAAAATTTCATAAATAAAATGCAGCAGGATACGTAGATATAGAGAATGTGAGGACACGTTTCTTCCTTTTGAACGTCAATGTAAATTTTGCAAAAACTCTTTTTTTTTTAATGTAGGTAAATACTATTTTTCTTGTTTATTTGTTGCATGTCAGACAATTACCGCCCATGACATCAATTTCAGGATAAAACAAAATGTTAGAGCGTTTAAAATCTCCTTTTTCGTTAGACAAGATTTGTCACTTCGGCTTTAGATTTATTCTCTCTACTTTCTTCAGCACGAAGTGATAAATAAAGGCGAAAGAGGGGGTGATGATATGATAGGCCGCATCACCACTCTCAAATCTCAAGGGATCAATTTCGCTCTCCAGCGATCAATTCCATTCTTCATGTACACTATCTCTTTACGCTCAAAAAATATGTGATTAAATTTATCTCTACTTGTGTTCACGTTTTCTGTTAAATTATTCCAATTTTAATCTTACGGAATTATTGTTCATTAACACACAATATTACAGAGATAAAATTCACGTTTTAGGTATGACACAAGGGAAAAAGCTTACACCGGAGAACTTAGGATAGGAAGGGGAATAAGAACCTTTTTGTTTTTTCTTTGAAAAATCGCCCAGATCTTTGAAAAACAAAAAATTAAATTATCATGCCTGGAGTCACTTCCAAATTAATTATTTCGATAATTGTAAAACGCAAAAGTACGCGTATAATTTTAGGTGTCGGGATCTTTTCTTTTGAGTGTAAGAAGATTTAACTCAAAAATTCGCTTAAATGTGGGTGAATTTTTTTAAACAATAAACGGAGATGACAAATCGTACCCCACTACAAAATTTAACATTCACAAGAGGAGAATCGGTCGTTCAAAAGTCTCAAGTACAACATTTTCCTTATTTTTTTTTTTTGTAAGCTCATTGAATTTTCTCACAAATGAACATACATATTATGTTTAACTGAAAAATCAATTAATCGTTATTTACAGCATTTGGATACAAAAAACAAAAATAACCATGGATCTCGTTGATATAGATAAGGTTTTAGATAATTTGGAACTTAACGAAGAAGAACATCACAAAGAGAAAATTCCCATTATTAAACAACGCCAACCTTTAACTTCAGATGTTGTTGTTTCTTCACAATCGCAAATTTCGTCGCCGCCACCCCTTTATGAATCCGAACAAGAAAGTATTATTTATGTTGCCCCAGCAACACTTAATAATACCAATACAGGAGGAGATCGAGTGAATAAATTTGTTGGGGTTTCTCAGGTCTTTAGCAGCTTAGATGATTATCGAAAAAATGTTGAAAGCTTAGATTTGTATACGAATAATAAAAACGCAGACAATACAAATTATAATAAGTTGAAAAATGATGATCATACACTTCTTATACGCAACGATGGGAATGACGATAATGACGACGAAGGAGAAATAAGACAGGAGGATGAAGATTTAGATGAAGATGAAGATGACCCATATGGAGGTGATGAAATCAATAAATTTGTAGGCACAGATGAATATGGATTTTCATCAAATTCCATAACAACATCATCATCATCGACGTTTTCATCTGGACCATCACCTGCTCTAATATCAACAGAATCCGAATCAGAATCATCGTTAAATGCTAAAGAAGAACTAGTAGCTCGGAGTTTAGTAGTAAAAGAAATAATTAAAAATTCAATACTAAATAAAGATGACAGTACAAGTGATGGCATAGATTCGATTCATCCAAATGACAATAATAGAATAAGAGAACAAGAACACCAACAACGTTCTGATTTCGATGATTTAGCTGTTGGCTTATCATCGATATCACTTACCGCACATCAAGAAAGTAATTTATCACTATCAGAGAGTCCTCTTGCTTCAGTTAGTAGCAAGTTTATGTTGAAAACAGACAATTTAAGTTCATCTCTATCCCTATCACAAACAACTAAGAATTATCTAAATTCCGATGAAAAACCAAAAGAGTTCATTGAACAAAAGACCAACGAAGGAGGTACAGTCTCTTCGGAGCCTCCGAATTTGGAAAATTCAGAATCGGCAGAGGAAGAAGATATAGTACCAGCGACACAACCAAATGTTATGGTCACATTTAGTTCGACAATGGATGAGATATCCGATACGGAACTTGATAGCATTCTGCAGGAAATCGATACAGAAACACATTCACAGCAATTGATATCACCGGAAAAAGATCCTTCATCTGTCGCTGGCATCAGTAGTAGTGGTGGTGGTGGTAGTGATGGTGAAATAATAAACAAAATACAAAAAAATAACCAACCAAATCATCAGGAAATTAAGTTAAATATCAATAGCATTTCATCAAATAGTAATTTATCGTTTGTTGGTCAGAAATGTTCTGGCGATGTTGATGGGATGATGAATATCGATAGTTTTTCACAGGCATCTACTTTAGAATTTACCGAGGATCGACCTGACGCTGAGGATGACATAGAAAAGCAGGGTGTCATTAATGTGGATGAAAATGAAATTTGTGATGACGCCGAAAGAAGGGAAAAGAAAGATATACAAAAACGACAAAGACCTACTACACTAGATTTACCAGTTAGAAAAATCAATTTATATGCAACAGCTGGACAAACTCCACCTGGATCACGTATATATGATCAAGCAACATCATCTTCTGATGAAGATACACCCGAACACAAATTAGGCGCAGTGGCAAATGATGATGAAGATGTAAATTTTAATGATGGTGCTGGCCATACACCACCAGAACGATCTGATCGAGCAGTTTGTTTTGCTAGTGGTGGCGCATCTAGTTTGTCAGATTTGGAAACTGCTAGTGTCGATGAACCAATGATTGCCGCAGAAAGTACAGATGTCGAAATTAAAATAGCACCATCAGTTTCTGAGTCATTACAAGCACCAGAACCAGCTCCATCAGCACCTTCACCAGAACAAGTTACATTAGCACCGAACGTAAGCACTGATTTGCCTCCTCTAAATAACAATAGTAACAATAATAATATTGGAAAAATTCCACCTATATGGGTACCAGACCAAGAGGCAAATGCATGCATGCAATGTCAGCATAAATTCACTTTAATCAAGCGACGTCATCATTGTCGGGCATGCGGTCAGGTCCTGTGTTCAGTGTGTTGTTCGCAGAAATTTAAATTAGAGTTCCTTTCAAATCTAGAATCACGTGTTTGTGTTCAGTGTTTTCTCATTCTTTCAAAACTCACACAACAAAAACAACAAATCGATGATCAACAAATGAATTCCTCCACCTCCTCATCCATCCAACAACAAACAACGCCGCAAGCAACTTCATCACCCAATCCCAATAATCCAATGGAATATTGTTCGAAAATTCCCCCGCATCGTCAAGTTAATCCACAGGCAATGTCGTCGTGTCCCACGGTTATTGTTCCAGTGGGTGTTTTGAAAAAAGAAGGCAATCCAGCTAAAAGTCGTAAACGTAAATCGGTGATGTTTAGCGATGGTATACGGCCAGGAAGTGATTTGGCTAGTTTAGATGGCAAATGGAGTGATGCTAAACATGCACGTAAATCGATGCCAGGCAATAATCTTACATCAGATAATCTACCTGAATGTACACCTAATAATATTGAGAATAACAAAAGTAAGTTTAACATTGTTTTCTTTATTATTTTTTATCAGTGTTGTTATGCATATCTTTGACGTTAGGCAAAAAGGGCTTACATCAGAAATTTAAGTTTCCCAAAAATTGTTAGTTTGAGCAATATTGGGCAAATTAACGACCGAATTAGTTGCCCTAGATTTGTGATTTTTAATTCCAAAATATGGATATTACCCAATCAAAAACGGAAAAATGTTTTTTTTTGATTTAAGCTTTTCGTACCTAAGTTCATAGATTGTTAATCTTATTTATCTACCGAAAACTCACAGCGTCGTTGTAGAAAAATCAGTTACGTTCTCGATTTTTGACTTTATTAGATGTAATAAGGTCGTTTAATAAGTAAACAGACAAACACGCGTTTGATATACATTTTCATCATAGGTACATCATATTTCTTCGTGATTCAACTCTTATTAAATAATATGTACTACTTATTTCTTATCCTTTAACAAGTCTCGATTCCAATTGAAAATAATGCCGTCGACTGCCATCGAAACAAGCTGTGTTTGACCTCTTCAATATCTTCGAAAACTACCTCTTTGTAAATCACACGAGCTTGGTGTGAGAACTCGGCAGATGCTCGCAGCCAAATTCAATCAAAACACTGTGCGGACATTGCGCAAGTGTTGTTGAGACCAAGGTCACATTGTCACATTTTTTGCTAACTCTTTAAAACCGCCTGTCAGTCAAAATTAATTTCTTAAAAGTTTGTCTTTGATTTGATCAAAAGTGGTATACTATTGCAACCATTTTTGAGCTGCTTCGTTTTAAAACAAAAACTTAAGTTATTCAAACATAAATCCCCGTATTGTGCACTGATAAAATGTTTTATTTCTTCAAACATAGGATTACATCCCATTGTAAGACGTGTCTACTTGTTGGATTCGTACTTTAGGGGTCACTAGAAAATTGTCCACCAATCTTTTTAAGTCATAACATTTGTTATACAGCCGCCGCTTTAACATTTTACATGGCCAGTAGTACCTAGTTTTTTGTCCGTTTACTTACTGAACAATCGTCATACGTCGTTTTATCGTTTATAGATGTCAAACCCACCAGCTGCGCAATCGCGATTATTTATTTATAGTGTCTTTACCAGGATCGAACTTTCTGACGATCGACGCTGTGTGCTTTGGGCCAAATAACACGACACTTGTATTTCAATATACAAATTTCATCTTATTCTTTATCTTTTATCTCTCTTTTTCTTTCTCTTTAAAGTCATCACAAGAAACAATTGCAAATCTATTGTTTTAATGGACGATGGAAATGGTTGCTACATACCACCAACAGGTGAAAACACCTTGCCCCCGATAGTTATTTCAAAAAAGTCAGAGAAACTATACCAAGAAGTTACAAACAACGGTGATCTTATCAAAAGATTACAATCCGAAAGTTTAAAATTTGTCATTCAAAACAACTTTTTTGTTTTTGTTAAAATTTCTCATTGTAAGTTGTTTTTGTTGTATAAATCAAATGTCTATAAACCCTTAAATTTCAGTAAAATGTTGCATCAACAAAACAGTCATTAACTTTACAACTTGCGGTCTAAATAATGTTGGCAACGATGAGATAATTATTCTACTCGAACTTGATAATTCGAATAAAATTCCTAAAGACATATTTGTTCATTTGAATGAAATCTATTGGGAAGCAAGTCGTGGTCATCCGATTACAGAACTGGGCTTTTCAATGCCAAAACATTTACATTTTCTTGGCTCTCGCGAACATGGCGGTTTTCTTTTTATTCGTTCGACATTTCAATGTTTGCTTGATGTGCATGTTCCATCACCGCCATTTCTAATTGGTGTGCTAATTCATCGATGGGAAGTACCATGGGCGAAGATATTTCCATTGAGATTGATGTTGCGTTTAGGTGCGCATTATCGTTACTATCCATCTCCACACATATCAGTTAGAGAACGTGAGCCTGTATATGCAGAAATTGCACAGACAATAATAAATTTATTGGCAGTAAGTTTTTTTTTTTTTTTAGTTAAATCTATAATAAATCTTCTTTTTTTTCTTAACAAAAAAAAGGATTTCCGAAACTACACCTATACCATTCCGACAATAAAAGGAATGTATATTCATATGGAAGATAGACGAACAAATATTCTCATACCACGGAATCGATTAGATGAAGTTATTAAAGCTATTAATAATTCGAGTGATCATATTTTAGCAATGGGAGCTAATTTTTCAAAAAAAGCCGATGGTCATTTGGTTTGCATTCAAAATATCAAATTGCAAAATGGCGATTCACATGCTTACTCAACTCAAGCTATTAACATTCAGGGTCAACCTAGAAAAGGTATTCTCATTCATTCAAAAGAATTTGAAACGGCACCAAAAACTGTTTGTTATATTTACTCTTTATAGTTACTGGTGCAAGTTTTTTTGTATTTAATGAAGCATTGAAATCAACTAGTGGACTCTCTGGCAAATGCAGCATCATAGAAGATGGTTTAATGGTACAAATTTTACCGTCCAAAATGGCTGAAATACGACACTCGCTTACAAATATGAAAGACATTAATATTGTTTGTGGACCTATTGATGCTGATGAAAAACAAAGTGAAATTGTTCATATACAATGGGTGGATGATGATGTAGAAATTAATATAGGGTATAGAATGTTAAAGGATTTCATTAAACACCGACTTCACATAAAAATAAAACCCTCATAAACGTTGAATATAGCATGAAGTTTTTGAATAACGAATTAATTAAATTTTAAATTTTTCTTCTTGTTAAGAACACGGGGATGTTAAAAGAATACAATTTTTATAAGGGTTATTGTGCCTTGTGAAGTCGATGTGTTAAAAGGGGATAGATATCGGTGATTTCTCTAAAAAAAAAAAAAAAAAAAAAACAATTTGGCGAAAATACCCATATTACATGCGATAGCTCTTTTTTTTAGAATGAGTATTAGTATTATTAGTTTTTGGTTCAGTGATTTTTAGGCAAAAGGCTAAATCTAAAAAAAATATTTTTTTTATTTCCGACGATATTTTTATCTAATTGTGTTCAAAAATATTAAAAAAAACCCTTTAAATCCAACCAGAATCTAAATGTCGAAAATAAAGTTTTTTGACTCACATCCAATTGATCACAACAATGATAGCCAAAGTAAATCATAGAAATTGGCCGTTAGTATTTCTAATTTTATATTATTTCGAAAAAAAGATTATAAGTATGTATTTGAATTTTGACCAAAAGTTCTTGACTAACTAAATGGTGCAAAAGAGTATTGAGAAGAAAACTGATGCATATCCCCTTTCAAAAAAAGTAGAAATTGAATTTAATTCAGTTTGCAAATTTATGATGATTCAACCAATTTTTTTTTCGGAATATGTTCAATTGACACAATCTTAGCTCCGTACAACTTGATTGATCATGAACATTTTTTGTCATTAATTATTGTAAAATTATAGAATAGAGTCAATAGAATATATTCCAAATAAAACTTGCATCGCATAAGTTTGCTAAACAATAAGTCGTCTTAAACTAATACTTAAATAAAAAAAAAAAATTGAAACAGGGTAAGATCTCCAATTGATTCTAAGAAAATGGATGGAATACCAAGTATAAGAGTACATTCAGGTATTTCTCTGTCAAACAATAATCACATTCTTAAATGGACTGAAGTATTTATAATAGAGGTGAGATTTTATTTTCTTGATGTGGTTTTTTTTACAAAATGTTTTTTTTTTCAGATTAGCGGTGATAATGGAACGTGTAAGACAACAGTTGATATATCTAAAGTATCTGAACAAATTGCCAGAAATGCATCGCTAGCTCTTTTGCCGTTTCTGGATCTACTTGTGGCGAATGGAAGTGTTAAAATTGGATTGAGAGTAACATTGAACAATGACAATGTACGTAAAAAATTAAGTACTTTTAAAGTGTGTTTTTTTGAAATCGGTTAAAAAAAAACGGAAACGGGGATTAGCAACGCCATCACAGAAACAAAATAGAGTTTTCATACAAACTATCGATAACAAGTATGTAACACACGCCGGTATCACAGGTTTTCTGTGCTTAAGTTAACCCCCGATAATTCTCTGGGTTTAGCTAAGCCCGCAGGGGATTAGTTGTTATTGCATTTAACATGTAAATTGTTAGTACCGACGTCGTTTTTTTCATTCAATTCCCCCCGGGCTTGAAAAATAACACGCCTTTTCTCATTTTATTTATGATTTTCTTACGCTTAGTTAAGATCAAAAAACATAGGTATTTGACTTCATACAATTTTTGTATACAGGTTTAGTTTCTAATAATGAAAATGTAAAAAAAAGATCATCAATTTAAGTATTCCATAAAATTTTAAGC
The DNA here is from genome assembly GCA_929447395.1 of Epistrophe grossulariae. Taxonomy (NCBI): domain Eukaryota; kingdom Metazoa; phylum Arthropoda; class Insecta; order Diptera; family Syrphidae; genus Epistrophe; species Epistrophe grossulariae. Next base: position 8,839,367 of record OV839570.1, read on the forward strand.
CGGGCAAAAAGTAGTGTAGTGTAGTTTGTGTTCCATATCTCCCTAACATGTAATTTCATTGAATTTTTGGTGTTCTAATGAAAAATGTAAAAAAAAACATCTTTCTTTAAACACATATACCAATATTAAGCTTTAAAATTATTTCTTTCCAGGTATGCTATGAAGCTGGTAGTCAAAATGAAAAGTTACCTCCACTGTATATGAATGCCCTCGACAATGAATTAATTCAGACATTGCATAAGCAGGCTAATGATATTGGGAAAACAATAGTGTTAGAGTTGATTTTTCATATTCTAAATGTACATATTAATGTGTAAACACGAGTCATTAATTAACACAAAAAAAAAACTAATAATAATGTAAAGTGTATTTAATCAAACATAGTCTGAGGTATTTAAGGATATTTTGTTAAAATATATATAATATATGAACTTTACGAAATGATTTTTTTCTGATTGGATTTATTATATGTTTGCGAATCTCTTTCGTGTCTACATAATATTATATATATAAATATTTGAAAATAAATGTAATTATTATAAAAAAAAATTGTGTTTGTAAATTGGTATGCAAAAAACTGTTGTTACTTATAAAGTTAAAATGATATCTATCTACCTACCTATAATATATATAAATAAAAAATAATATTATAAGCTAGCTGAGGAGAGACGTCAGTAAATGCAGTAAAATTTTTATTTTATATTTGTAAATCTAGCTAAACAAAATATAAATACACATCATAAAATATGTACTTGTAGTTTGTTTTTTCTTTATAAATTTGTTGAAACCTTTTATTTTTTTTTTTAAATTTTTGTTTCATGCGTTACTTACTATTTTGTCTGTGCTTGTTTTTGTTTTCGTTCCATATAATTTTTTTAAGTTTTCTGATCTATCACACCCCAAGATTGATATTTTGTATAATTTATTATCATTATTATTTATTACAATGTAAAGAATTACAAAATAATACAATCTATAACTATACCTACCGGGACTTTCAAAAACGGGAACCTGAATTTTAATACGCGGATACTTTTATTCGGTAGAGAATGTATTTAAACTAATAAATATATCAATTTTAAAGCGAGGAAACGCTTCTTTATATTTTTAATTTAATTTTAAAGTTTCATATTTTCACATCAAATTACACAGAAAAAGCATTGTTTGTTTACTCATTTTGACTGACTGTTTGATTCAGTGGTGCCATATGTGTCTTTTTTTGGGATTTTTATGAGGAAATTATTAAATTTCTTTGATAAATGCGGGAAATTTGCTGTTAATTTAAAGTATTTTTTTTTTAATTTACTTTACTACCAAAATGATAAAAAGAAACTTTGCATAGACCGAACCTCGCACCTACACCAAATCCTATAAGTGTGCCCAAGCAGGTGGGTTGCAGGGGGGCAGATGCCCCCCCATACATACCTCAGTGTTTATTTAAATTGTTTTTAACACACGATTTATTTGATTTTACACTAAAAAAACAAATTTTATCAAAAAAGTGAGGTTAAAAACGAAGACTTCAAACATTTTTAATTCAATTTTCCGGGGTTTCCTCACTTTAATATTTGAAATTTATTCTATTGAGATCACCCCCAACCTGTAAAAAAAAATCAAGTCTCAACGCGGGTTCCCGTTTTGGGAAGTCGCCCCGGACTATCAGCTAAGGAAATATATATAAACGATTGGCCCGTTTGCTGATACTACACAACGATTTAAGTTGAACTTAAATTCAGGGGTACTTTTTCCATGCCATAAAGTGATACTTAAGGAATTAAGTTCAACTTAAATCGTTCCCAAGAAAAAGATTTTTTGGAAAACTAAATAAGCTTATCTAAATTTAATATTTTGTAGAATAATTTTATATTTTCTTCGGATGGATTTTTTAAAATTGGTCTGTTTGGTAACGCGAAATTTCTTGCCAATTTGCACAAATTTTCACAAAATTTCATAATTTGCTGTCAAAACGCATAGAAAAAAAATTGGGAAATTTGTTTAAAAAAAAAGTTACCAAACAGGCATAATATCTAGTAGGTATCTAGATTTGTTTTTGGTGAAATTATATATAGGTAGTGTATTTTTAATTGGCCGCGTTCAGGTTGCACTAGGATAGCCTATCTAAGATACTCGAGTATCCAGTATGTTTCTGAACGCAAATCAGCTGTTGTTGACATTTCCCATAGGATAGATGAGTATCCCAGAATTTTTAGGATAGCTTGAGATTATTTTTCGCCAACAGCTGCTTTGTCATCAGCTGTGATTTTACAAGGGATTACAACAACACAAAGCTATCCAGATCGCTTTGGATACAAACATGAACGCGGCCATTGAATTACAGTTGAAGACTATGAAGAGTAGATGATGGATGGTGAGTACTTCTCTGTTACAGCAGCAGAGAGAAAGAACTAATAGAGAGATTCAAATTTCCTCGTCTCCGTCCCCTCGAAACCTTTTATTTACATTTTGTATAACGTGTTGAATTCCTATCGGTGTGTACATGTTTTCACCTCGGGCAGTGGAAAACAAAAAAAAAAGATGGTGAGTATGCACATCTTCTTGCATATGTATTTGTCCCCACATTTTGTTTATATGGAGTTAATAATAATAATTAATTCATATGCAAGATGGTGCGCAACATCGTAGCTTGTTGGCTAAAAGAGAGCCGCCATCGAATTTGACTCTCTCTACTAGTTCTTACTCTCTATCCATGGTTGCTCGAATTACGATGAAATTGCAAACCAAACTGAGCATAAATCAAGTGACAGCTGTCAAAAAGTCCAACTCCGAAAAAAGTACTGCCAGATTAAAAACCACACGTCTAAAAAAAACACCCTGTACATAAAAATCGAATGATCGAGTTTGATTTTTGAGACCATGGACGTATTATATATGGACTGCTAGACTTGCTAGCTGCCAATTTCAGGTTGGTTCCACTTTAGCCTCGGTGACACTAGCCCTCTTCGGAAAAAGCGGAAAAAAATGAAACCTCAATTTTGACATTTGTACAGAAGGAACAAAAATGGCCGCGTTCGAGTGATAGGCCGATAGGGTATCTAATGTTGAATTCTTTTAACAAAAGAATCGTTTTTTTTTCTAAAAAACATCGAATTTTTTCTATCATTGAAAGGAATATGAAAAGACGAAAAGAATCGATTGTCATTTAGTGTGGGCACTTGACAGCAGCAATTTTGAAGTAAAATGTCCAGAAAATATTCAATTTGGAAATTATTATTACATGAAATGAAATGAAATTCGTTGCAACCAAAAACACAATTTATTTTCTTAAAACACCGCCACATTTAATTTGACATTTTAGAAATGTCAAATCTTGCTAGTGTGTGTGCAGATCGGTGTAAAATCTTTCTTGAATCTTGCAAAATTAGCAAGATTTGTTTTGCCAAAAAAATCATAAAAAAATCGATTCTTTTAGAAATAAATTCGATTCTTTTGATGAAAGGAATTCGACATTAGATACCCTAACGGCCTATTATTCGAACGCCGCTAAAGCCAATTCCACACTATCCCACTGAGTATTAATACAAAGTTGAAAAGAATTCCATGCTACTGCCAAATTTTCATTTTTTGACCACACACAACAATTTAATTTAACCTCAATAAAAATGTGATGAAATGTGTGACAGAATTAGAACCATTTCTAAAAATTCTCATGTATTAACACATGTCAAATCGTGTTGGCTGGGAATATCATATTTTGTTTCCACACTATTATACATGATTTGTTTCACACTTTTTTGACATGTATTAATATTCAGTGGGATAGTGTGGAAGGGCTTTAATTGGTGAACTGTGTCATTTTGAATATCCAACCAAACCAACGCTAAAAAAAAGTAAGAGGCAAAATAACATAGATGTCACACATTTCTATGCAGGAAATTTAAAAATGTCAGTTAGGCCAGGCGCGCACCTGCAACTAAACAGTTTGGTTCCAATTTGAGCACAACGGACTTATATGGAAGTGCGCGCACATAAACTTCCGCGGGGTCTCATATAATCCTATAGTACTCAAAATCGAAACCAAATAGTTTGGTTGCAAGTGCGCGCCTGGCCTTATGGTTTATCGCTAAATACGACTTTTTAATTTTTTAAAACAGATGCCGCGGGCTTCTTTGTCAAAATGAAGTTTTTTTCCTGAAGTGGCGTGGGAAGAGCTAGCATCGCGATCTCTATATTTGGCGACAATTTTTGTATGAAACTGACATTAGACTAGCAGTCAATATATATACGTCCACGTTTGAGACGCACTGATCTCTATAATACACTGGATAGTGTATTCCCTACAAAGTATAACAGTTTTTTTGACTCCAATTGAAGATGACATTTGGGAAGGCACCTCCACTTTTTGACATCTTCCGAGCACAAAAAAAATCATTTTGATGTAAGAATTTTATCTGCGAAAACAAAATAAAACTGATAGCTGAGATTTTCAAGCTACTTATTAGAATAAATTAAGCCATTTAAAATAGAAAGTTTTATTATATTTTTAAGAAATGTAAAAAGTGTATTGATGACATTAACTCCTGTTTATATAAACAATAATAGTATGTTTCTTTTTTTCTTATTTTTAAGCAAATAAAAAGCAAACAAATTGAAATACGTTGGTTCTTAATTCATGGTAGCCGCTGTTTCTGTTGACGGTGCTGTTGCTGTTCTAATCTCTTTCTCGCACACTTATCGGACCGCAGCCATCTTCGATGGTGCCTAGAGAAACGGAGCTTGCTTCTAGGATTTGTAACATCACTACCAGGATGAAACAGTGCATGTCTTTGTTTCTTTTTTGATGGGACTCTCGAAGATGTCAGTGGATTGCAGTGAACCGATAGCTATTGCACCTGGTATGCTAGACACGCTACCAGTTGCTTTATTTTTGTGTGCATTATGAACGGGAATTTGCATAATTCACAGGAGTTTGTTTCAGAAGCGGTTAGCCATTTGCTGAGGGCAGGTTTGATAGACGTATTTAAGGCTACCTGAACAGTAGCATGGTGTAAGAAGTGCTTTTTGTGAGTCGCTTTCGCAGTGGCATATTCGAAATATGTATATGTATTATGTGCACTGCTTCTTGAAACTTGACTACTGCTAGAGCAAAATCTGACAACGTTGGTGTCCGGTGCCGGTACTCCTGTCCACATTTTTGATATCCGATGATTTCCCAATATTGCATTTTCTTGGATTTCTCTAAAAAAAATTTCACGAAAATACTTTTACATTTACCTATAAACTTTTTTTTAAGGGTGATTCTTTTTCAGCAAATTTTGATACTCGTTTTAAGAGAATCAGTTATTGCTGATTCCAAAATCTACCATCACTATACGGCTTACAGTTGGTCAGATACATTCCAAAAGGTTTTTGGTTTTTCTTCATGATGGCAAAAATTAAGAAAATTGAAAAAGCTTTTGGAGTGTATCTAGCCAATGGTAAATCGTACAGAGATGAATGATACCTTTTTGGAATCAGCACTTAATGCTGTTAAAATAAGCATTAAAATATTTTACTCAAGAGTTTTAATGAGAAAAACCACTCTTAAAATACGCATACAAGTTCCAATATGCGAGTCCAAAAAGGAAATTTTTTTTAATGGTGATTCTTTTTTAACAAATTTTGATACTCGTTTTGAAAGCATCAATTGCTGATTTCAAAAAAGTATCAACCATCGCTGTACGACTTACCGTTGGTCAGATACACTCCAAACCGTTTTGATTTTTCTTCATGATGGGAAAAATCAAGAATATTGAAAAAGGTTTTGCAGTGTATCTGGCCAATGGTAAATCGTACAGAGATGAATGATACTTTTTTGGAATCAGCACTTAATGCTGTTAAAATAAGCATTAAAATATTTTACTCAAGAGTTTTAATGAGAAAAAGCACTCTTAAAATACGCATACAAGTTCCAATATGCGAGTCCCAAAAGTAAATTTTTTTTAATGGTGATTCTTTTTTAACCAATTTTTATATTCGTTTTGAAAGCATCAATTGCTGGTTTCAAAAAGGTATCAACCATCGCTGTACGACTTACCGTTGGTCAGATACACTCTAAAACGTTTTTGATTTTTCTTCATGATGGGAAAAATCAAGAATATTGATAAAGGTTTTCGAGTGTATCTGGCCAACGGTAAGTCGTACAGCGATGGTTGATACTTTTTTGGAATCAAAAATTGATGCTTTCAAAATTTCTTGAAAAAGAATCACCATTAAAAAAATTTACTCTTGGAACTCGCATATTGGAAATGCGTATTTTAAGAGTGCTTTTTCTCATTACAACTTTTGAGTAAAAGCTTTCAAAGTTTCTTTTAACAGCATTTAATGCTGATTCCAAAAAGGTATCATTCATCCCTGTACGGCTTACCGTTGGCCAGATACACTCCAAAACCTTTATAAATTTTCTTGATTTTTCCCATCACGAAGAAAAATCAAAAACGTTTTAGAGTGTATCTGTACAACGGTAAGTCGTACAGCGATGGTTGATATCTTTTTGGAATCAGCAATTGATGCTTTCAAAACGAGTATTAACATTTCTTGAAAGAGAATCACCATTAACAAAAATTAAATTAAAAAAAAAAACTTAAATAAAAATCGCTTTTTCAAAAATATAAAAAAAAATTGTTTAGTTTATTTCCTTTGAAGTTTTAACATAGTAAAAAACTTAAGGTAAGCCAAAATTAGTAGTACTCAGTGCACCTATATTATGTTCATACCAACTTCCACATAATTATTGTATTATCCAAATACAATTCTATTTGGAATATAAGACTGTTGCTACGCACGGATGATAACCTTCATCTATCTTAATGATTGGTGTTTAAGAATCATCCACTATCCCTGGAACACAAATAAAAATTGACTTCGAGCATTTTCAGCAAGAGAGCTTAGGACATCCAAAGTTGACACATTAGTTGCATTTGTTGAGTTCCTAAATATAGAAAGTGCATTATAGGCATTAAAAAACAATGATTTCATATAAGTTGCTCTTAAATGATTTAAGCTTAAAAAAGTGTCTTTTTTAAATCGTGGTTAAAAAGGAGATTAATTCAATTTTTCAGAAGTTACTTTTATATGGAATTTTTTTGAAATCTCTGTTCGATTTGAAAATGGGTTTTAGAAACACTTAGAGGACTTCAATTCAATCTTAAAAAAGTTCTAATAATCTAAATGAAGCAAGTAGTTTGGAAATGACAACGTTGTTTATCTACCAATTTCAGGAAATTTCTACTACTTTTAAGAAATTTCTTGAAATTCGTAGATAAACCACGCTGTCGTTTCAAAACTATTATGTTTATAAGAATGGTTGGAATGGTTCTAAGTATCGTTTTAAGTTTCCTAAGTGTTTCTGAAAACCATTTTCAAATCGAAGAAAAGATTTCAAAAAATTTCCATATAAAAGTTATTTCGGTATTTGCTTTAAAACTGAAAAATGCAGGAAATTACTTTTATATGGAAATTTTTGGAAATCCTTGTTTGACTCAAGTGAATTGAGTTTTAATGCGAGGTTTGGCTAACAGTTGTAAAGGTGTAAGGAAATCGGTTGCCTTTTCAAGTGGATCGTCTTGACGTTCGAGCTTTTCGGCGATCAATTCGGCAACTGCGGAGACTCGACTTCGTGACATTTCTTCAGAGAGTCACCCCATTTCCCAGACGCTGATAACCCAATGCATATTCTATTTGGAATCACATGCATTGAATTTCCACATGTTTTTAGCGCACTTGTAGTTGATGTACCTTAAAAACACATTTATCATCAAAACCAAATACAAACGCCACCTTATTTTGTACTCACCTATCTGCAGTGTCTAAGCTTTGTGTGTTCATCCAGCCAAATGTGCGTTTCCACTGGACTACCCGCATGTTTGTAAATTCGTCTTTTGGTGACAAACTACTCTATTTATGATGGATGGCTATGTTTATGAATTCCAGCGCTTTGAGGCTTCTAAAATGTTCGCCTCATGCCGAGTTGATTTTCTTTCACGAAATTTTCTTTTACAACTTAGTTTAGTGATGTAACTATCCAAAAAAAGTATAATGTTGTATTTTGGACTTGGTTTTAATGGTTCTTCAATAACGATCTCAGTGGTAACCGATGTTGGGACTTGTAACTTCCCTGTAGATGGGTTTGGTTAAGATGCGTTGAAATGCGTTTGTGAACAAACATCACTGATTGTTTTCTGGAGTTGCGGATGCACATCCGTAGAATAAAAATTATGTTTCATTTTATTATGGCCATTGCAATTATTACTGCCACCACCACCTGAACTCACAACACAAAAATACGAATGAATTAGCCGACGCGACGTACTCACAACTAACAAATGAGGCATTAATTGAAGATAATACCTTTGCGAAGATGTATTTAAGATTTAAAAATAGAAAAATTTTCAATAATAATGTTTTTTTCTCCCCGAATTTATTTTATTAATGAAATTTCAACAAACTGAGAAAAACGTTTCACATTTTCCACTTCTTTGACGTTTGACTTCGTCACTTTTTATATGTTATAAAGAAACTGTTATACAAAAAAGTAGGCAGCTCGACTATAACAGTTCTTCAAATGGAGTCAAGTTTCTTGTATGGATACGCTATCCAGTATATTATAGAGATCAGTGTTGAGACGATATTTCGACTCAACTCCAATGAGCGAAGCCGATCGATTCGAACCAACTTCAACTTTATATGCAGAATCGAAAGATCGAGTTGTTATTTAGAAGAGAGAGACAGCAATATTTAGACTCAACTTAAGGCCTTCTGCACACGGAGGGGCTCTTCATAGACCCGTTTTCACTGATCTCTTCAGACATAAAAGCTTTCGGTTTTTTGTGTTTGATTCAGAATTGATATGAGCATTGACCACAAAAAGAAAATTTAGTTTTTCATTTCACAGTTTTGAAAAAAATTGATCCAAACATTTTTTTTGGGTTTTTTATAAAAATTTTGAGTTTTAATGCAAATTTTTTTAAAACTATTGACACAAATAATATAATTTAAATGTAGGATTAAAGAGCAGATTTCTGGCTTTTAAAACTGTTATTGTTTTGAATTTTAAGTGTTGCCGTTGTTTTTAATATTTGTTTTTCTAGTCGTTTTTTTTTTCGAAAATTGCTCCTACCTCCTAAACGGGGTGATATAGACCCCCTCTTCCATAATAAAAAGTGTTTGTATTTGACCACTCTACCGTTATTAATTTTCGGCGCCCAAGTTATCGTACTTGTGCCATACGACGTTTTCATTGGAGCCGAAATGAGGTGATTTCGTAAATTAATTGTTTTCACTATTGAGTTGAGCTATATACCCTCTTCAAAATCCAACTCCACCTTTCTATTCTGCATATAAACGAGGAAGATGAAGTTCAGTTACTGCTAGTTCAAAGCAGGGATGGGACTTTTTTAAAAAATGTCCGAAGTAGATTTGGAAAAAAAACGCAGTAGATTCAACTTTTTCGCAGTAGATTTTTATATTTTGAAAATAAAAATAAGAAATAACATAAATAAACATAAATAACTTAAAATAATAAAATATATATTCTGTTTTAGCTCTGATCGTTCAGGGTTCAAATTTGTGTTTCTTTTTTAGTTCTGAGCATGTTCAGGCACGCTCTGTGAGCTCAGAATAAAATAGGAGAGTAAACGGAGTAAAATGCTGAAAACAAACGAGATGACGGGAAATTAAAAAAAAACGCCGTCAAAACAATAAAAAATGGCGGAATAGGCTGGTTGCTCTAGTGGAGAAGGTAAAATAATAATAATAATAATAAATAAATAATTTATAATCATGACATTTCAGTGATTAAGTTGTTTTATAATTAAATCAGAGAACTCTGAACATACTCTGCTTAAAATTTATTCTGTTCGCTCAGACTTTGCTCAGTACTCAGCTCAATCAGCTCTGATCTAAAAAAGAAAAACGCCTATTGAATGATTTTTTTTCGTAAAACCAAAAGTGCAGTAGATTTAATTTAAAGGCAGTAGATTTATTTTTCGAAAAAAATGCAGCAGATCTACTGCAATTGCAGTAAAGTCACAACCCTGGTTCAAAGCTCGTTCCGACCTACATTGTGTTGAAATGAGCTTGGTTCGAATCGATCGCCATAATTCAGTGGAGTTGAGTCGAAGCTATTTTTCTGTCCAAATTCCCGAATCCCGATCTTTCGATTTTTTGCATAATAAAATAATAACGGGAAAGTTGAAACTTGAAGTGCAATTGCGTTGAGTGCGATCGGTCATAAGTTTACGATTTTGTTAAATAATAAATAGAATAAAAAGCTGTTTAAAGAAAATCAAGAGGATGCTGTCTAAATTTAAGAGTCTAAAATAGAAGTTACCGGAATTATTTTAAATCAAACAAAGGAAATACACTGAACCCTTCCTATACGCGGTCTCTTCATACGGGGTTTCGCTTATACGCGATTAAGTTTTTCCGAAACCCTCTACATACACGGTGATTATACGCGATTCAACAACAATTAGCGGTATAAAAAATGAAAATATGTATCAAGAAAAACTTTTTCGTCAGTTGGCCTTGCATTTATTTTCAAATTATTAAAATGGGCATATCAGATTGGCAAGAATATTTCTGCAATTTGATCTTATTGTGTGATTCTGTGTCTTACATTAGTATTATTTATTTATTGGTTCTTTCTAGTCTCCGCATACGCGAATTCCGTATACGCGGTGTTTTCTTGGAACGCATCCCTCGCGTATACGGGGAGATTGCTGTACCAAGTTTTGCTAGAACAAAATTTATATAAGTTCTTAGCAAGATATCGAATATCGCCAGCCTGGGCCAAAAGGCATAGGAAGAGAGTGACAGAATTGAAGAAGTGAGTACCAACCAAGAATTATTAATGTTTTTTAAAACTTGAAACTTGGATAAATTATATTCGCGAAAAGTCCAAGAAATTATAATTCTATACCATAAAAATATTGAAATTGAATTGAACAAAAAGCGTTCTCTAGGTACATAGCTATATCAATAATTATTGTTTTTATAAAATACCTTGGAGAAAAATGTATTTTTTTTATATTTGTGGTGTAAATTTAAGTAAAAATTATTCGAAAATTGGCAAAAATTTTTTATTAAGAAACTTAGCTATCTTCACTCTTTACTCAAGACTAAAAACCGCAAAATCCACCCACAGGTTTTGTTTACATCATTGAGGTTCTTGGATCGGAAATTAGTAAAACATTTTAGGGAAGTACCTACCTAATCTTAGTAATTTAAAATTCATGCTTCAGAATAAGGAGTGTATTCTATATATCTCAGGATAGTACCTATTTATTATCTGAACCAGCAGTTTGTAACACCCCAAATTGAGTAAATCGAGGGGAGTATGTTCATCGGAGAACATAGGTAACTGATTTTTCGCACTCAATTCACCTTTAGCAACATCTTTGATTTTAGTTTTTAGTAACGGTTACTATTATTCGTTGTCCTAAAAAAAAATGATGGCTTTTAAATTAACTAAATAATTCTGTTACACAATTTTTGTCTGTTTTTCAAAAAAAATCCAAGATCATGGCTGATAATCCTGTGTTCTCTCTTCTTAATACCATTTTATTCTGACTAGAAAAAAAAAATTTTGCGAGCCCGTTCGCTTTTCGTTTGAAAAACGGCTCATAGGATGAAACGCATCATCTGTGGGATGAAACGCTACGAAATGTTGAAAACATCGAAATCCAATCGGTACCTATGCTAAGAAAAATGTACATATATGTAGGTATGTCCATTTTCGTTATTGTCTGGGAAACATTGCACTTTGTCACCATCCTTGCAATCGAAAGGACCGCAGGTGAAAGTTGATCAGGTAAGAAAGAAGAAGTTCGAAAACATAGGAACACAAAAAAAACTTGGGGTGGCAGTAGCTGCTAGCACTGGGTCAGATTATCAAAGAGAATTTTCATAACAAGAACACATTTAATAAGAGCTAAGATCCAAGATGGCGGGCAAAAGGTAACTTTAACGAGTGCAAATAAATGGGGTACATGGACTGGACTATATTACAAAGAAGGGTATTATAATGTCTCTGTTCCACGTCAGATAAATTGTACAAAAATAAACCAACACGGAAAGAATTCCAAGACTAAGCAGTATTAAAATATTTTTTTATTTTTCTTACGAAATTAAAGGCAACCCGACAATTACATATTTATATATAAATATTTTTACAATTAAATTTATTAACGTTTTCCATTGGCCAGTCACAATTTCCTTTCAAAACTCATTCGAAAAGAAAAATAGTTGAGAATTCGCAAGTTTTAATGCATCAAATTTACAGCGCCTTTGTTTAGTCGTCCAAGTCCACCTGAATCATTTTGGATGACAATTCTTCTAAAGTTTTTTTAATGTCGAATTCCTTTCAACAAAAGACTCGAATTTTTCCTGTCGTTGTAAGGAATACGAAAAGAATGGTTTTTTTTTTGTGATTGAAGCAACTTTGAAGTAAATTTCCAGAAAATATTCAATTTGGAAATTATTATTATTATTAATTGAAAAACAACGCACAAACATTTACTATAAAATTCACCGAAAATTCGTTGCAACCAAAAACACAATTTGTTTTCTTAAAACACCGCGACATTCAATTTGACAATTTAAAAATTTCTAATCTTTCAAGTGTGTGCAAATCGGTGTAAAATCTTTCTTGAATTTTGCAAAATTAGCAAGATTTGTTTTGACAGAAAAAATTCGAATTGTTCATAAAAAAATCGATTCTTTTAGAAAAAAATACGATTCTTTTTTTGAAAGGAATTCGACATTAGAAAAAAAATTCGATTCTTTTGTTGAAAGGAATTCGACATAACGTTCGCTTCATCTTGATTTTGTTTTGTGCAATCACTATAATTGGATAATTGGTAACGTAAAATTTCTAGCTAATTTGCATAAATTTCTTTCTGCTGTCAAAACCCATAGAAAAAAACTCAGATTTTTGGGAAATTTGTTGGAAAATAATTTAAAATGCCTCGAAGACTTTTCCTTTGCAAAAGTAGAGTCATAAAATGGAATACAACATATTTTGCAAACAAAAGATAATCTTTCTACCCAATGGAAAACCATAAAACCACATACATTAGGTACACTAATTTAATACTAAAAATAGAATGTGCAAATGCCCTGCTCCTATATTAATTATTATTATTATAGAATGTGTGTATTATACCAAGAACAGCCGATTTTTATTGAAGGCAACAATCTTCTATCACTGATTGGCTTCAGCGCAAATGAGATATTTACTTTTCTAATTTCTGATTGGCCACCTGTCAATATTAATTAAACTTTTTGATTTGACAATTGGTCAATCAGTTTTTGCTGAATATTTTTGTTTCTATTTAAAACTTGAGCACTTTATATTTCTGTCCATTTAAATGTTATCATGTTTGGCAAAAACCCGGACAACATGCATTTCCAGGTAATTCTTCATGAAAAGGATAAGGTCCTCTCATAAAAACATCCAGCAATTGACAATGGGAGCTTAAATGAAAAAAAAAACAAAAGCAATTATTTTGATGTAAAAACAAAAAATAAATAAATTAACTTGAACTCACCTCATAAATATTTCTAAATCATGGACGATCTCGCCATCACAATTCCATTGGCTTGTTCTCGATGGTGTTTCATCATTGATAGGATGAGAAGAACCATCCCAAGCGAGTTCTTCATTCGGATTTACTCGAAAATAAAATTGTTTGGTACGATAAACTTCAACAAATGGCAAGTCACGCTAAGAAGTCAAATAGGAATAAATAAAAATAGGTTTTCAGATTTTATTTCTTTTGTGGAAAGGAGATAACTTTTTAAAATGTTTCTTTAATTAATATTTTCCACATTGATCTTAGACCCTCCCTGTTTGGTTTAAATTCTTTATCGTTAAAAAAATCCAAAAATTAATTCAATTTCAAGTCGGAAATAGACCTAGTCAATAAATCAACGTTATAATAATTATACTCACAATATCTCCAGTTTTATTAATCATTTTTATAAGCAAACGAAGGTTATTTATTAAAGTGGTTTTATGAACCAAAATTAAATCAATCGATCCATCACCGAGATGAGAAAACTTAGCCATGCCATTGGGAGATCGAGAACATGCACATGTTATATTGGCTCCACTTATCATAAAGAATCCACCTTTAATAGCCTTCCAAACCATTTGATTGCTTGGAGCTGCTACCAATGTTGTTGTTGTTGAAGTTGTTGGAGTAGTTGTAACTTGTTTTTCGGAATTATATGAATTTTTCAAAAACTCATTATGTTTATCTACCGAACTCAAGTTGGAATCTGATTTATCAGGCAGATTATCACAGGTATTGATTTTATTGTTTGTCGTCGGCGTCGTCCTTTTAAGAATATCTTCTTCCGTATTTGTCGATTTGTGATTATTGCACTTTGAAGTCGTGGCATATTTTTCCTCTAGATCAGGAGTTGAGTCGTGAACTTTGTAAACTTCATTGGCTAAAAAGCTTGAACTTGAGCACCGTTGGCAATTAACAAAACATTTCTTATCATCTAGTTCTTGATTACTTCCAGCGACCGATTGGTCTAAAGCCTGATCTGATTTAGTATGTTCAACATCTGAATTTGATAACAGAATTCGTATTTCAGCTGGGTAGCTGGTATTCATCAGGATGCTTTTGAATCCTATTTTGAAACGAAAACAAACTTTTAATAATCAGCTGTTTTTAGAAAAATGTCTGATATCTATAAATCGAACAGGACATAATTTTTCTTTTTCTTTTCTTTTTTAAAGTAATTATTTGTTGAGGAATACAGTATAAGTACAAATACTCTTAACTTACCTGCATACTCGTAGCGTTTCGTGCCCATCCATCGATATTTCTCACTCTGCAGCGCAATATCACCCAAGTACCCATACGACATCACACTTGCACAAAATCGAATTAGACCATTTGGATTTTGCACGCTGCAAATATCAAGGCCTCGCTTTTGTCCCAACACCATATGTATAGCTGCTGTTGCCACATCACACGTCCCATGTAAACTAAAAGCCACCGTATCTGTACTGCCAGCAGGTATCACAGCAACCGGTATTTTCGGCTTTGGAATATACTTGGGCTTTTGCGCATCCAGATCCAAATCTTTCATAGTTCGAAATAAAAGACCATTAACGACTTCGGCAAATGTCCCATCACCACCAACACAACAAATCGCATCATACTGATCCAAATTTGTTGTCATCACAATATCATGAATTTGATTGGCTCTCTGCGATATAATGCAACTGGCATCGATTTTAGCCAATTCAAATATTGGCTTGCAATATTTCTCATAAGTTTCAAGACCACGCCTTTGGCCACCAAAGGGATTTATAAAAACCAAGACATTACGCAAACGATTCTGTTCACTGAGGATTTTTTGCAATGCACCATACCAATTATTGACAACTCTGGAATCGGTGCATTGTAGTACAACAGTTTGCTTCTGCCATCGATTGCAGTCTTGAGGAGATTTTATTACACGTTTGGCATAATGTATGGTGAGGTATTCCTTAAGGGGTTTGCTCTGACTGGCCGATGCTGTTACCGATTCTGATGTAGAAGTCGATGATTCTCGGTTAGTTGCTGATAATGACGATGATAATGATTGCTCATACGATGTATTGCATTCTTCAGTTTTAGTAGAAGTCGGTCTACAGTTTGACTGTTCGAATGCAAGTATATCACTTACAGGAATGATTGTTTTATCTTAAAAAAAACACACACTTTCAGATTTGCATTTTCTTGTTTCTGTGATTTTACTTACCATTTTGTTTGGAATTATTGGTTTCTTCTTTTTCATAAATAATTGTTCCGTAGTTAAGAAGCGCTCTATAACGTTTCTTTTTTATAAGAAATGTATTTAGTAAAATGTCTGTTTCTTGCCGATACATATTTATTTATTTTATGCTATAAATGAAAAGATAAAGAAATCATTTTTTAAAAAAAGATTTAATAATCTAGTGGTATAAATGTAGTGTTAAGAATTATAGTGTCCGTTATTTTACAAAACTCATATTGGTTCCGAGGTCAGTTACCTGTGCCTCTAACGAGTTACTTTCTTCATACTAAGGACAATTATTATTGCCAAAAATATGTACATACATACATATAGGAACTAACAACTAACAACAATGTCATTTATTTTTATTTTTTAAAATAGTTACCAGGCAGACGATTTCAAGTTGCAATGATTAAAAAACAAAAATTAAAAGATAAAATATGCATTAAATGTAGCTGCTGTAATTCGAGAAAAAATTAAATAATATCTAAAAAAGAGCAAAAATCCAATACAAATTTATATGGGAGGAGCATGGTGTTAAGAGGCACCAGTTGATGATTCGGGAAAACTGTTTTTTGGGAAATGAAGGGCACGCTAATATAATAGACAATTTGTTATTTAAATTGTTAAAACAAAAGCAAAAAATGATTTTGAGATCAAAATAAAATATACTGCCATTTGATTATGTTAATAACTATGAATTTATTGAAAAAGAAAAAAAAATCGTTAGAGCGGTTTTTAAAAAAAAATCTCGATATTGAAAACCTCTTTCATATATGTACATATACTACCCCCCATTAACCCCACCATCAACACCGTCCTTCATGACTGAATCTGCACTTGCCCCACCATCGCAAAATGCCACTAATTGAAATAATGTTCTTTTTATCTTATCGTCAGCCAAACGATAAGTTCATTTCAAGAAGCTTTTCTACCTATATTAATATGAGAAATGCTGTTAAGTAAAAAAAAAAATTTACGGGAATTGAAATAATTGAATGTTAATGAATGACGACCCCTTTCAGTAGAAAATAAAGTTCCTTAACAAAGAAATTAAAGAAAAAAAAAAGAAGATTTCCAAGGATTTCTGCTTTTAAAACCAGAAGTTTTTCTTTAAACTTCAAACAATTACAACGAATGCACTGTTGTTATTTTGATTGATCATTAAATTTTGACTTCAATTCTGTATTCAAAAATTCAATTCTTGTTTATAAAATACAACAACATTATTGGGAGTATTGGAGACCTTCAAGAGGTGTTCTCTTGTACCACTTGGCATAACGGATGTGATTTTTATCGAATTTACGATAAATAAATTATTATGCTAGAGATGACGACACATAAACCACAAAACACCAACAAAAAGTAGAGAAACTCACCTTATAATAATTATTATGCGGTTATGGACAAATTCTAATTCCATATTAAGATATAATTGTATTTTAATTGAAAAAAAAATATTTATCCAACAACAAAACTTTAATAACTTGTTTTTTTTTTTAATTTACGTGACAGTACGAAGGTCTTTCTTTCAATTTATTTGTTTTAACAATAGTTGAAGAATACAGAATGAAACAAAGTAAATAAAAAACAACAACAAAAACAAGAAAACACAGAAAGCTAGTTAACTATAGGAATTAACTCGGATAAGTAGAAAAGTTATCACAAAATTTAAGTTGACAGACTGCTCAGTCCCTACCCGCCCCGGCAAATATCATTCATTTACTAATAATTTAATACTTAACTACTTAAGTAACAAACTCAAGGACCTACTACTATACTACTACCTACAAATCAAAATTGTTATGTTTAGATAGAGTTACCATCCGTTTGTTTTTTCATTCATTATTGGGTGTTCTCAGTTAATATTCGGATCAACCATTGGGTACGTTCAATGCATTACGTTTTACATCTGAATTTTCAGAATTCTGAATTTTTAGAGCTTCTGGGTGGGTGGGTTCAATAAAAATAGCTAAAAAACTGAATTTTCAGATTTCTGAATTAATGTCGTTGAACGCAAAAAAAATCTGAAATTTCAGTCAAAAGTCTTGTGTCAAATTCCGGCATTTACCTATAGGATTTACATTTAAGCGAAATAAAATAGAACTTTAATTATATTCGTATATTAAACATTGACCGTGAGTACTTGTGAGGTGAAATTATATGCAACTAAATCAGCAATAGGTTTTATTATTTTCATTAAAAGTTTTTTTATTGATATGTATGCCCTACAAATTTCTAGAAAAACTATCTAAATATCAATATAAAAAATTGTTGAAATTCAGTAAACAATAAACAAAAAGTTCGTTCATTTAAATTAGTATTGGATTTTCATGACGAAAACTAAAAAAAATCAACCACCAACAAGACGAAAATTATAAAGTTCAGCTTTTATGTGTGCTTTTGGCACTTCCCCCACCACAAACAACTTTCATCTGAATTTTCAGATGAGAATGGGTACGTTCAATGCATTACGTTTTACATCTGAATTTTCAGAATTCTGAATTTTTAGAGCTTCTGATTGGCCAGCTGTCATAAAAAGTTAGATGACTTTTAGTGACTTTTAGTTACGTTTCATCTGAATTTTCAGACAAGAAATTGGGTGCGTTCAATCGATTACGTTTTACATCTGAATTTTCAGATTTCTGAATTTTTGGAGCTTCTGATTGGCCAGCTGTCATAAAAAGTTAGATGACTTTTAGTTACGTTTAGTTACGTTTCATCTGAATTTTCAGACAAGAAATTCTCATCTGAAAATTCAGATGAAAGTTGTTTGTGGTGGGGGAAGTGCCAAAAGCACATATAAAAGCTGAACTTTATAATTTTCGTCTTGTTGGTGGTTGATTTTTTTAGTTTTGTCATGAAAATTTAATACTTATTTAAGTGAACGAACTTTTTGTTTATTGTTTAGTGAATTTTTAAATCAACAATTTGTTTAATTGATGTTTGGAAAGTTTTTCTATGTTTTTGTAAGTCATACATATCAACAAAAGGACTTTTAATGAAGGTAATGAAACCTGTTGCTGATTTAGTTACATATATTTTCATCCTCACAACTACTCACTCTCAATGTTTAATTTACAGATGTAACTAAAGTTCTATTTTATTTCGCTTCAATGTAAATCCTTTAAGTAAATGCAGGAATTTGACACAATGACTTTCGACTGAAATTTCAGATTTTTTTTGAGTTCAACGACATAAATTCAGAAATCTGAAAATTCAGATGTTAAGCAATTTTTATTGAACCCGCCCATTCTCATCTGAAAATTCAGATGAAAGTTGTTTGTGGTGGGGAAAGTGCCAAATCAGCTGAAACACTGCATATAAAAGCTGAACTTTACAATTTTCGTGTTGTTGGTAGTTGATTTTTTTAGTTTTCGTCCTGAAAATTCAATACTTATTTAAATGAACGAACTTTTTGTTTATTGTTTAGTGAATTTTTAAATCAACAATTTTTTATATTGATGTTTGGAAAGTTTTTCTATAATTTTTTAGGCCATACATATCAATAAAAAGACTTAATGAAAATAATAAAACCTGTTGCTGATTTAGTTACATATAATTTCATCCTCACAACTACCCATGCTCAATGTTTAATTTACAAATGTAATTAAAATTCTATTTTATTTCGCTTCAATGTAATATATAGGTAAATGAAGGAATTTGACACTGAAATTTCAAATTTTTTTTTTGCGTCCAACGACATAAATTCAGAAATCTTAAAATTCAGATGTAAAGCGATTTTTATTGAACCCGCCCAATAGCTGCTTTGACATCAGCTGTGTTTTTACAGGGGATTACCACTGATCAGTGGGGATTACAACATCACAAAGCTGCCTACATTCTGTAGCTCTCGCATCGATAAAATTGTTTGAGATTGAAACATTGAAAAAATGGAACAAACCTCATACGAATTGTTTTAATTTTCATCGCTTCTTTACTAATTTTGTCGATGTGAGATTTACAGAAGGTAGGCACTGTTATCAAAAAGTCAAAACACACAGCTTTTCAGCTTCCTTTGTCCCCTTTCACACGAGGAAGCTGAGTTTCCAGCAACTTTCAGTTTTTGGGTGAGAAGGGCACCAAGTAAGAGGATTGAACGGTCTACGATTGGTGGGAATTGAAAATTAAAAGAAAACGTCAAAAAATCTCCAGCAACTTGTTTCCTCGTGTGAAAGGGGACTTTGCTTTTAATTTGAAATTGTGGTGTGTATGATTTGAAAATAAAATATCTGCATAATTCATTCACTTGTGTATAATTAAATTTAAATTTTTTTAAACAAAACCCAAATTGTTAATTAAACCCGTTTGGTTAGATGTAGCTTATTCGATACCGCAAGAAATGAGTGGGATATTTCACTTTTCATTGAAAATTAAGTTAGTTAGTACAAGTGGGTGAGTGATTGAAATGAGATGTCAGGATTACTCGCCTGATATTTCGGACGTGACTTGGTGAATGGATAGATGTACTTGTTCTTTTCTTAACATGTTTCAAATCTATTCATGGATAAGAAATGGAATTATTGATAAACACAATAACGCCCATGTTCTGCATTCCACTTATTGTTAGTTCACGTGACGAAAGTGAATTTTTCTACAATTCGGTAGAATTTCGAAAATGAAAACTGATGTTCCAAATTTCGGTTCATTACATTTTCTGAACGTGCTCCATTCACTTGCCTTTCTGCATTCCACTTATTGTGAATTTACATGACGAAATTGAATTTGGGTGTTCCACAATTCGTTGGAAATGCTAATTGTGAATTGCAATTTCGAAAATGAGAAATGATGTTCTGTATTTCGGTTCATTCCTTTTCTCATCGTATTCAATCCACCCTGTTTAGATTTTGACTGCCCACTACGTAGTTTATAGGTGATATCGGTGAGGTGGAAAGGGAGGCGACAGTCAGGAAGAAAACATAAAGATTGTAGTGAGCAGTCATGTTCCATATCCGAAATGTTCCATTTAATACCATTTTTTCATTTTTTTTTAGTTCGTTGAAGGGTGAGGTAGATGAGAACAAAAATAAGAAATGTGTAATTGGTCAGGACCCATGTTCTGTATCTCGGCGATAACTTTTCGCAGCGAGAAACGGCGAAAAATGGAACAAAACTCATAGGAATCCTATGGGTTTTGTTCCATTTTTCGCCGTTGATCGCCTCGAAAAGTTATCGCCGAGTTACAGAACATGGGTCCAGGGGTAGGCGCAAAAAAGGCATATTGAATTGGTGGATTGATAACAGCAAAGATGCTGAAGTAGATTTAATTACTAAAATTGCAATTTCTACCATATTTTTCAGCTACTTATTTATTTAATATTTAGTTCAGGGTTCATGGCGCTGATGGAATATCTGTGAATTGAGACATTTGATTTTGAGCGCCACGAACCCTGAATTAAATATTAAATAAATAAGTAGTTGAAAAATATGGTAGAAATGGTATTAAATGGAACATTTCGGATATGAAACATGACTGCTCACTACAATTTATGTTTTCTTCCTGACTGTCGCCTCCCTTTCCACCACACCGATTTCAGCTACAAACTGCCGTCACTAAGTAGTGATCAGTCACAATCTAAACAGGGTCTTTAGGAGCCAGTTATAGTTTCCATTGAAACACAAATCAGTGGAACGGTGGAATTTTTTTTTGACAAGGCTGTCATTGAAAAGATCAGTCGAAAAAAAAATTAAAGACAATTGAATTGAATTGAATTGAATTTTATTGAGACTTTTAAGAAAATTTTACAGAGTACAATTCAGAATATTAAAAATGGATGCACTTGAAATTTGACATTTCGAAGTAAAGAAATTTTCGAAAATGAAGGAATTGTAGAACATAAAATTTTATTTCACATGAAATGCAGAACAATGCAAAGGGAAAAAAAGATTTGATTTCACGACTCAGGGAAAAAGAGTCATCGTGTAATAAAACCAATCAACTGAGCGAACCGAACGAACCGAACGAAACTCATTTCAATTTGAAGTAGGTATACAAATGAATAAAAACCGGGTAGAAACAAGAAAAGAAAAATAAATACATGGGCATGATAACAGATAGCGCATTGCGCATCATGTGTATGGATTGACGTCATCGACGCACACAATTTTCTTTTTAAAGATGAATAATACAAAGATTTTCCAACTTGAATTTCATTATTGAAATATAAAATATTATTTATTAAAATGAAAGCACTTTCTATAAGGATTCCTAACATACATTTTTATTATTAAAAGTGCCAAAATGTATGGCAGTTTGTTCGTCGATGACGTAGATGTGCAAAGCGAAACGAAAATAAAATCGGGAAGGCGCTGTTTAGTTGTATATTGTATCACGGATTGTGATTGTGGTGTTGGTCAAAGATTTCCAATAAAAATAAATGTGATTGTTGTTGTTGTTCATATTATAAAAAAAGTATGGAAAAAAATACGAAATAGAAGACAAAAATTATCTGAACATTTTTGTGTTTGTATATCAATTTGCATTAGTATAGCAGCACGAGAGCACACAATTTCTAATTGCCATTGCCACGCGGAATTTGTCAAAAGAACCGCACGTTTTGTTGATATTTGTTCTATTTTGAACTATAAAATAGAAAATATTTAATTAAAATAATCATAAGTTATTGAATTTTTAATTTGTTTGAATAACAAATACATCTTCTGTTGTGGGATTTTCTTGATAAATAATAAGTTATGTCTGAAAAGTCTAATTGCAATGATTCTTCCAAGGAGGATTTAAAGGATGGGTTATCTTGTGAAACTTTGTTTTCCCAAAGTGAAGGTTTAACTTACAAGTATGAAGTTCCTACTTTTATTCTTTAAATGAGTAAGATAAAAAATCTTTGAGTGAATTTGTTTTTTGATTGTAGTGACTTCCTTATCCTGCCAGGATATATTAATTTCACCGCTGAAGAGGTTGAAATCAGTTCTCCATTGACGAAGTTAATTAAGTTAAGGTCTCCTTTAGTGTCATCTCCGATGGACACTGTTACAGAATCTGATATGGCAATAGCCATGGCTGTAAGTATATTTTATCACAATTTAAATGCCAAAATAGGGGTTAATTTCATCAGAAATATGATGTGATGATTTCTATCTATGTTAGGGAATATGATATGCATAAAATAGTTACTATATTGCGGTTTTTGTCATGTGCGTCTTATAAATCTTATTTTGTTTGCAATAACAATTATGTTCTTCATGATATTAGTTCAATAGTGGTTTTATTTAGGTAAATGATGTATGGTAAATGCTGGTACAGTAAAACCCGCTTAAGAGAAACGGTAAAATGTCACAGTTTTTTGGTCTGTTTGGTACCTAACGTGAAATTTCTTGCGAATTTTCACAAATTTTCACAAAATTTCACAATTTGTTGTTAAAACCCATAGAAAAAAACTCTGTTTTTGAGAAATTTGTTGGAAAAAAAGTTACCAAACAGACATATTCTTTCACTTAAGCGGGTTTTTCACTTAAACGACCCCGTTTAAGTGAAAAAAATTCACTTAAGGGGAGTCGGGATAAGTGAAAAAAGTTTCACTTAAGCGGATTTAAAAATCCCAAAAACGGTTGCGACATTTCAAAAACTCAATTGTCATTTTCACGGTGAAAATTTGGTAGAGGTGAAACAATTACGAACAACAAGTACGAACAATTTACCAGTTTAAAGCACAACTGGAAGATTTTGTTCGCAAATACTTGAAACTTTGAATTTATGTCGAATTCCTTTCAACAAAAGAATCGAATTTTTTTCTAAAAAGAATCCAATTTTTATTGTCGTTTACAGAATCGATTTTTTTGTGATTGTGTGTGTGGCACTTGACAGCAGCAAATTTTGAAGTAAAATGTCCAGAAAATATTCAATTTGGAAATTATTATTAATTGAAAAACAACGCACAAATATTTACTATAAAATTCACCGAAAATTCGTTCCAACCAAAAACACAATTTGTTTTCATAAAAAAAAATTGTTTTCTTAAAACCCGCGGCATTGAATTTGACATTTTTATAAATTTCAAATCTTGCAAGTGTGCACACACACATCGGTGTAAAATCATTCTTGAATCTTGCACAATTAGCAAGATTTGTTTTGAATAAGTTCCGTGTTTACCTTTTTTTAAGGGCCTAGGGTTGGGCCAACTGAAGGTTTCTTTTTAATGGTCTCTTCGATTGTTGTCAGAATGACAAAGAATCTTGTGAATACGATTTTAGAATTTTGTAACAGTTACGTTTTTGTGTCGAAAGTTTTTATGATAGACGTTTATTATATATTTGAACGTAGAATGTATGCCTGTTTTAACGATAGTATTAAATTTGCAGATTTATCACATTTACATATTTAACAACGGAAATAAAATCGAGTGCTTTTTTAAAAATTAAAGTCGATTTTTGAGAAAAATCCATTAAACCGCATCTACCGCCTGTTCTCCTGTTGCATTTACCAATATACTACCACTGATAATATTTTCGATTAAGAATATAAAAACCCAAATTGATTTTGTTTTTATTAACCACCCCTTACCCCGTTGCCTCTTTAAGATTTTTTATATTATGTGAACTTCCTCGTTATTTCGCCTGGATTTCAAGAATTAACCTACTATCAGTTATAAGCAATGCAGTGTTTTGTTAAATGAAAACCAATTATAAATCTATTTTACTCTACCGTGCATAACGAAGTTTCAAACCAAATATAGTTTTATTTAATTAAACCTTAAATATCAAACTAATCTCAAAATCAACTCCACTCCATATTTTTTTAAAATAACTATCATTTCTACAAGCTATGTGGTGGCATTGGAATTCTCCACAACAATTGCACCCCTGAATACCAAGCCAACGAAGTGCACAAAGTCAAAAAATACAAACACGGTTTCATTCGAGATCCTTCGGTGATGTCGCCAGAGAATACAGTTGGTGATGTGCTAGAAGCACGCCGCAAAAACGGTTTTACTGGCTATCCAATTACAGCCAATGGCAAACTGGGTGGTAATTTGCTTGGCATTGTTACTTCTCGTGATATCGATTTCCGTGAAGACCAACCCCAATTAAAATTGGGCACAATCATGACAACTGATTTGATAACCGCACCAAATGGTATAACTTTACACACAGCCAATGCCATTTTGGAAAAGAGCAAAAAAGGCAAGTTGCCTATTGTCAATGAAAATGGTGAATTGGTTGCATTGATAGCTCGAACTGATTTAAAGAAAGCTCGTAGCTATCCGAATGCTTCGAAAGATAGTAATAAACAATTGCTGGTCGGAGCAGCTATTGGGACTAGACCTGAAGATAGGGATCGTTTGAAATTGCTTGTGTCGAGTGGAGTTGATGTTATTGTGTTGGATTCATCACAAGGAAATTCAATTTATCAGATAAATATGATTAAATACATTAAGAAGACCTACAATGACTTGCAAGTGATTGCTGGAAATGGTGAGGCTTAATTTTTCTATGTCTGTCTCTATCAGTCCTTATTTAAACCTATTTTCGTTATATTCATACAGTTGTTACTAGAGCCCAAGCGAAAAATTTAATTGATGCCGGTGCCGATGGTTTGCGCGTCGGAATGGGTAGTGGTTCGATTTGCATAACCCAAGAAGTCATGGCATGCGGCTGTCCTCAAGCAACAGCTGTTTATCAAGTTGCAACATATGCTAAACAATTCGGTGTTCCAGTAATAGCCGATGGTGGTATTCAATCAATTGGTCATATAGTAAAAGCAATTGCTTTAGGAGCATCTGCTGTTATGATGGGATCATTGCTCGCCGGTACATCTGAAGCTCCTGGGGAATATTTCTTCTCTGATGGGGTTCGCCTAAAGAAATATCGTGGTATGGGAAGTCTCGAGGCAATGGAAAGAAGAGATGCCAAAGGTGCTGCAATGTCGCGCTACTACCACAATGAAATGGACAAAATGAAAGTAGCCCAGGGCGTCAGTGGTAGCATTGTAGATAAAGGATCTGTTTTGCGTTATATTCCATATTTAGAATGTGGTCTTCAGCACAGTTGCCAAGATATTGGAGCACGATCAATTACTGAATTGAGGTAAGGAATATCTCTAGATATTTATGTTTCTCATTTCTATAATATTTTTTTTTGGCCCATAGGAGCATGATTTACAGTGGTGAACTTCGCTTCATGAAACGTACTCATTCCGCTCAAATTGAAGGCAATGTTCATGGTTTATTTTCGTATGAAAAAAGACTTTTCTAGCATAAAGTTATAAATGTTGTACCGTTAAAAAATAGCACTGAAGGTGAATTAAGTAATGCAACAAGAAACTATAAAAGAATAAATACCACCAATAATGATAACAGTAAACATAGAAAGCAACAACAACAACACCACACAACCAGGCAAAACAGCGAAGGAAGATGCAACTACATAACACCATAGTTTCTTACAAAATTTACTTTTAAACTTAAAAAAAGTATTTAAAGATGAAAACAAAATTTAAAATAACAGATCCATAACAGAACCGCAATTATTGAACTTTTAAGTTTTTTGTTATTATTTATTTTGTTAAGCTGCTTCGGAAAGTGAAAAACTCAATTGATTTGTAAATTAAACGATAATTAATTATGTATCTTTAAAGCAACAACGATTTGTAGTAATATTAAGGTTAAGTATTTTAAGAGGAGGCTTTTCTTAAGGTGCCAAACAATTCATTTTCAAAATATAACAAAAAATAGTAAATTTTTTTTTACCCACCCCAATGCACACAAAATCTAAATTCCAAGTTATATTATATATAATAAAATTTATGTTAACGGTTTATACAAATTTAAAAATATACATGAAATAAATAATGTTGTGTTTTTTATTTGTAAATAAATATAGGTAATGGTTAAAACTGGTTGAAAACCTCGAAATATAAGGATTTTTCAAGAACTCATTTTTGGTTTCTGGCGAATCACGTCAATGAGTGACAATATGCGTGATAAAGGTATGACAACGACGTGTGATAAGATTTGATAACAAAAATCGTATTAACTACCACAATGTCTCGAATGATAATCATTGCATTGACCGTTGTATCGGAAGAGTAGGTCACACGACCTTTAGAATTGTATGCATGGTTCTCTTCAACAATTGAAACATCGGATAGAAATTCGATTTTTTGTTACAATTGGATTTATGTTCTCAAACAAAAATTTAGAAGGATATTGTAATATTTTAATCGCACGTACGTTGCGTATTTAAAAAAAATGAAGATCAATGCGTAAGGTAGTGCCCAACCAGGTTCTGGCGCTACACCCTTTTTACAGGAACAAACCCAAACGATTTTCGACCCCCATCTAACTTCAGTACCAATACATTCAGAAACTTCAAATTCGGATATTTGGTAGGCTGACTAGGCACAGGCGCCTCATCAAATTTCAACTTCTTGGCATAAGTGGTTCTTGAGATATTAAGGGCCAGTTTCACAGTGAAGTAAGTGTCACTTAAGTGCCGAATATGGAAAACTAATTCCGAATTTCACAGTGTAAACTTATCGGAATAAGTGACACTTAAGTCTCCGATGTTGGCCACTTAAGTTCCACTTACTCAGGTAGTAAAACTGCGGCTTAAGTGCCACTTATTTTGTTAAGTGTGCACTGTGAAACTGGCCCTAAGACTTCAAAAATGGCAAATACCGTCATAGACTGACACACCATCAAAATTTGTGATTTTCCATTCAGGGCGCGTGGTATCCGCCCACTTTTTTTTGTTTAACAACACAAACATAAGATCAGTAAGACCTAGGGTCTTATAAATTAGGCAATGTTAGAAGGAATAGAAGGATAGGAAAGATTTTTGTTGGCACAGTGGATGGAGAAATTAGGTTTTGATTATCTCATTAAATTTTCAGAATTTTTATCAATTATATGGAACACTTCCGATTGCTGCTGAATGATGAAATTTGGTAGAGCGGTAGGGCTTGAAAGTGCATACAAAAAAAATGGAAAGTTTGAGGTTTTCCATTCAGGGGGGTGGTATCCGCCCACTTTCTCAGAAATGTTATTAATTATATGGAACACTTTGGATTTCTGTAGAATGGTTAAATTTGGTAAAGCTGTGGGGCTTGAGGTTTTCCATTCAGGGGGCGTTGTATCCGATCACTTTGAATTGGTGTAGAATGATTTGGTAGAGCGGTTGGGCCTGAAGGCCATACCAAAAATGAGGTTTACTTGTCAAGTTTTCTTTTTATTACTCATAATTTAAAACGTTTTCGAAACTTGACTTGACAGTGAACCAACCACATTTTAGTCATAATTTGGAGTTGTTTCAATATTACTCTACTTTAGATATTTTATATTAAACCTTCATAAAATCTACTTTTAGATCTCACTACTTTTCACGGCTGATTTGTTACAAACAGGTTTTTATATAGAAGAACTTGGTTCTCTTTTTAACATTTATGTTTTTGATTTGATCAATTTTAAATCAATGTGCGTAAGCAGGTGCTTCCAATGAAAAAATGGCGAAATTTATTAAGTCCAGTTCTTTGTCACTTTATTGTGTGCTACACATACTCAGATATTAAAAAAAAATATAAATGTAAGATTAATTCTTTCATTCATTAATTTAAATTCCAATCAAGTTAAAACTATGAAAAATGGTTTATCTTAGACAAAAATTAAGCTTTTGTTATTTTTGATTTTTTTTTTAATACCAAAAGACATTTCAGCAATGTTGGTTGTAATAAAAATTGACAAGAAAATTGAATATTTATTTGGTTTAAAAAAAAATTCTGTGTTCCAATCGGCGCGGGCGGATCGGATCGTATTGAAAGTGATACCTCAATTTCAACCATCTTTCATTTGGCTCCTTCCAATTTTCTCAAATAATTCCATGCCACTTCCATTTTTACTACCATATTCTGTTTCCATTTGTAAAAACTCCGCAAGAAATTTCACGTTACCATTACCGATTTTCTAAAATATAAAATAATTTTTTTTGTTTATAAGATTGTACTGTCTAGGCACAGGAGTTTTAACATTTATTTGTGCTTAATAGGTACAAAATATGATCATTTATGGCATAACATTAAATTTAAGTAATTAACAATAATTATTTTTAAAATTATTATCTACTATTTATTTTTGAACCAAAATACTATAACTCGACTTGGCCTGCAAGCTTATTCAATATAATATTATTTTTTTAAACTCAATTCACATTTTCTTTACTTAGCATATCTAACATTTTCTTTTTTTCTTTTATTGTATGGGAAATATTGAAACATTCTGTTTTTAGCAGGAAAATATAAATTTTCAAAATAGTAAAATATATTCAAGATAATATATTATGTTAGTTTTTTCTTGTAGGTTAAACATATTTATTGTTCAATTATTGTAGGTTATATTGTGGAGCTATTTTTTTCTATTGTGATCTCCAGGAGTAATTGGCGAAAGGATGATTTTTGTTGTTGTTATTTCGTATAGTCGTCATTTGATTTTCTAGTTTCATCTTCAAAATCTAATACAGATGTATAGGACTGGCAACAAAAGTGACCTAAACTTCGATCTTACGTTTTTCATTATCGAGATCGAGACAGAGACTTGATTTAATTAAACCAGACCATGACCTGAGACACATGCTGAGATCAAAACGAGATTTACAAAGCAAAGTCTCATCTCAGTCTCGTGGCATAGACAGCCTTACACAGATATAAATGAATGTTATTATTATTTAAATAATCAGTGACGTCGAAGTTAAATTAAAAGAAACTATCTATCTATTTTAGGTTTCATTTTAGTTTTGATATTTGAACTGAATTTCAAATCAATGTTAAAGTTTTTATTAAAACAAATTTTGTTGAAGCTTCAATTTTTGTGAATTTTTCAGTAAAATGGTATGTCAATAAGTGCTATTCAACTGGGAAAACAGTGGCGATTAAAATAAACGCTACTTTAGATAAAACTTAATCCCTTAAGCAACAGATGTGGCCCTGAGGAAGCAGTAGTTCGGTTGTTGTCTAAAATTAAATTAGCTATCAAATTTTAACGTATTTGACCTCTATAATCGCCATATTATTCACCCGATAAATCCAGATTAAAACTTAAATCCGGATGTAAATAAATTGAATTTAAATTAATTTAAATTGTAAATAAATTGAATTTAAATTAATTTACATCCAGATTTGAGTTTAAATCTGTGCCTATGTTCTGTTACTCTTGCATCGATAAAATTAGTAGATAAACGATAAAAATTGAAACAAATCAATCAATTTTATAGATACAGAACGCAGGCACAGTATGAATTGAGTGAATACTATGGCGATAAGTCATGTTTAAAAAAACAAAAGGATTTATTTTTGATTATAATTTCACGGAATCTTAACCAAAGTGCAACATTCCTTTACAAAATTCTGTACCTTAGTAGAGTCATATATGTATATAGCATTTGGTTGGTTGGTATATACTTATAAATATGAAGTTAAATCAGTGGCATCATCATCATTTAAAACTTTGGTAATTTCTTAAAGTTAAATTTAATATTCTTAAGTTAATATTTTCATTTGCTATAATGTTAACTCTATTCTGCTATTATTATTATTATTATTATTATTTTTTACAAACTTTCGATAATACATAAGTACTTAACATTCATCTTCACTGCCTTGGGCACAAATCACTTGTTCTTGCCACCAGTCATGGACTTCATAGACCACATTTGCTGGATTATTAAATGGAAGAGCTTTAGCCGCCGAACTTATACTTGCTGGTGTTGTATGTTGTTGTGGTTGGTGTTGGTGTTGGGTCTGGCCCTGAGACTGAGGTTGCGACTGGGACTGCGACTGATGGTGTCCGTTGATTGTTGCAACAATATCACTATGGGTTTGGATTTGTTGACTGTTGTATTGAAAGTGGTGAGGCTGATGGGGGGGCTGGTGATTTATGAATGATCGGGAATGTTGAGCTTCATGATATGGATGATGATGATGATGAGTGATTATGGATGGAAAGTGTGAAGTGAAGTCGTTGAAGCTACTTTTACTGGACGGCAAGGCAATCGGTTTTTTGTCGGTTTTCTTACTAATCATGCAGCGTTCTTTGTCTGGCCTTGATTGAGGATCAGATGTGGTGGGAGCAAGAAGTTTTCTCCCCGAAACACTTCCAGTTGAATCGGATCGAATGAGTGTTTGTTTTTTGGTTGCTCCAGTAGATGATGTTGCAGTTGCAGTCAAACGTGGTGGCAGTATTTGCTGAACAGGGGGTTGGTGTTGTTGTTGTTGTTGTTTCTGCTGTATCTGAGTGGATTGCTGCAGATCTGGCTGCTGTTGCTGCTGCACCATAGATTGACTGAAAGTGGATGCTATTGAGGGTCGTTTCTGCTCAGGCGATATGGCTGCTATTTTTTCCAAATGAAGATCTTCGGAACTGATTTTTTGAGTAACTGCAGACTTTTCTGCTGTAAAAGCCGCTGTTGCAGCTGCTGCCGTTGCAGTAGAGGCAGCCATTGCTTCTTTGGCTTTTTCTTCGGCAGCACGCATCATAAGCTCATTTGTTGCGCGCAATCCAGCCAGTAAAGAGCTCTGCTGTTTCTAAAAAAAACCAAAATGAATATGTGACTTTTAATATTGACTGATCCCAATCAAAAAAAGTTGAAAGTTATAGTTATTTTCGTCGCCGCCTGTTAAACAAAAATACTTACACTTGCATTTTGTGCTCGTATTTTTTTAAGGCATCCTTCTAGCCAGGTGCGTATGGTTTGTTTAGCTACTTCTTCTTCGATTATATACTCAAATTCTTCACGTGCTAATAGTTCTTCGAGCTGAAGAGCTTTGCGTATATCAACTGATCTATATGACAGCATACTGAATAATAATTAAAATAAATATATTAATTTTTTGAATTGAAACAAATTTCTCAGTATATATATATGTGCCTTATGTTCGTTAAATTTGATCCCTTCAAGTCTAATCTTTTGACACTTTGTTAAGATCTAAACTTGAAACGTCTAAAATTAACATTGAAATGAAATTTAACCAATATTTCAATGCAAATAACACGGCCAAAAATTCAGTAAATGTTGCAGGACTAAGTACTTTCAATATTTTTTGTTTACTTACACTTTCATACAACAACAACAAAAAACAAAACTCACTTTATGACATCATGGAATGTCACGTCTTCTCCATTATGTAACTTATCTAATTCATAGCACATATATTTAAACAGCAATCGATCTTTCTGTGGATCACATTCAAGTCGTCCCTTTAAAAGACGTAAAATGAATTTAACTCGTCTGACAGGAATAACACCTCTCTGGTGTATATCAACGACATTCCATGTATTTTGAAAATTCCTTATATCCGCATATGATAACAAGGCATCCTCTTCGTTCGAGTAAAATAATGAAAAATTCTCCATTATAATAGCTATAATATTAAAGTATAGACAAAAAATATTTATTCATTTTTAACATTGATTGCCAGAGAATATGTATGTACTTACCGACTAATAAATTTAGTACTATATAAGTTATGATGACATAGAAGGTACAAAAATACACCAAACTAGCTGTGAAATTTCCACAATCTGTTTCCCAATAATTAAGGCCAGGTGTACAATAAGGCGGTTGAATCATACAATCGTGCATAATTTTATTCCAATCTTCACCGGTAACAATTCGAAAGAGCATCGCAACTCCTGTTACTGGTGAACCGAAGTTAGCACGGCGCCCAATACCTTCGCCGTATTTTACAGTGCCGAAAAGTATTGTTCCGGCAAGGGCATAGAAAAACACCAATAAAAACATGCCAAAAATAATGAAAAACGATTTACACACGGACACACCAACGGTTAGCATTAACATTTTAAGAGTTGTATGTTTGCCAGTAATGGTAAAGAATCGAAGAATCACCACCATGAATCCAATAAAGTATGAAAGGTCGCTCTAGAAATTATTAAAAAAAAAGAAGGGAAGAAAATGTGTTATTATAAAAACAGCAATATCAATGTTAATAAATACCCTTAATATGGTTTGCAAAAAAATCCAAACAACGCCAGCCACTGTTACCAGCAAATCATAGCGATTCCTCCGTGACTGCCAATAGCCTCGTGGTGTAAATGCAATATTCTTCATAACCACTTCAATTACAAAGACAAATGTCAAAACCGTACTGACTACCACAAGTCGTTCCGTGTGTACTTCATCTTTGATCCACTAAAATAGATTTTAGATTATGAAAAACAACTGTACTACAGTATAAGTATATGTATGTATACTTACAGTTATAGAGAGAAGCATACTGTTAATCAATACCACAACTGCTATGCAACGTTTGAAAATAATATGCTGTGTTATATCGTAAGTAAATGCTCGAACTTTACGACCATCGGGTCTTGGTGGCAGATGTAAGGGTTGAGCGATTTTTAGTCGTTTCTTAAGATCACACCAACGTCGTTGATCAACAGTCAGAAGGGCTGTTCCTTTGTTTTCGGAATAGTTGGCAATAACAACACCAACAAACAGTGTCAAACCAATCATGCATCCGAGGAAAATATAGATATGAATATAAACAGCGTGTATCTAGGAAACAACAAAATGTTAGGTAGAATTTATATACCAGCGCTACGTGTACAGTCCGTAACATTTGAATAGCCTCACACTTTAACTTTCTTACATTCAACTGTTTTTGATACTTCTTTGATTAGTACATAAGACAATTTATATTTAAAGACAAGGTATGAGAACGGTCTCTGAGATTAAAACAATTTTTTAACAAATTTCTTAAATTTTCTGTGCTTGTTTGTTTGCAGTCACTAAAACGATTAATTTTTTTAAAACATTGATTTTATAACACATTGTAAGCTATAATTTTGCAGCGTAGGTCTCCTTTTAGAAATTAGTCAAAACTTTTCTTAATCCTAGTAACCATGTTCTACCTTGCTACTCAATACAAATTTTCTAATTAGAACTCAAAGAAGTACCAACAAAATTTAATTGTAAAATAAACTATGTATGAGGCTATCCAAATGGTACGGATTGTATATCTGAAATTTTGATATTTAAGTTACTTAGAAAAATAAATAATAACTTACCGGTCCAACAGCTTTAATCAAAACATCTCTCACATCCAACCATCCCTTGAAAGACAACACCTCAAACAGTGTCAACATCGCATCACCTATGTTGTCAAAGTTAAACCGTCTTGGATTAGCCCAAACCCGAGGCACTAGCATCGAAGGATATGACTCATTCAAGCCCGGTGTTAACTTCATTTTTGTTACAAATACACGACGCATAAATACCCCAACGCAATCCTTACGTTTTGTAATTGTCGGATCATTACATCTAGCTAAACGCCCACCATACAATTGTACACCGTAACTAGCAAAGATAAACATTAAAAGAATTAATAACGTGGATACCAAGAGAATTTCTTTAAATCCTCGACAAAGTTCATAGACGACCTTTCGCATATGCGGTACCAGCGTGAAAATTCTCAGTGGTCGAACACACCGTAGAATCATTAAAAGTTGAGGTGCTGAATTCGATGGGATATTTTTTGGCATCCAACATAGAAATGACGTAGAGACAATATAAATGAAAACATCAAGAGCCGATGCTACATCTTTTATATAAGCCTTTGGTGTAAAGAATAGCCCATCGGCAAGAATCTTAAGCGCTAGCTCTAGACTCATAAAGACTACAAAGGCATATTCGGCTATTTGCAGAGCTGGGTGATCCATAACACGATAGTTTGGTGTTTCGAACATCATCGATATGCATGAGAGTGTTGTCACAAATATCATAACCCAATCCAGGTATGTAACAAGTCCAAGGAAATTACTTAAAAAAAAATAAAGATGATATAATTATTTTTAAAATCTGCTTCAATATCTTATTTTGACCTACTGCAAGCTTTTATACTGCACTTTTCTTTCCTTTCCTGTAAGAGGATCCTTCAATCGAGCATCATAACGACCGTGAACAATTTTTTGACAAACTTTACGAAAACGACTTTCTCGAGGAACCAAGAATAACGGTGTATCAAAGAAGGGATGATTTTCGCGCAGATCTTCTTCACGTTGATTTCTTCTCATTTCGGCCTGTTGACGTTTTGCTTGCAACAATTTAATATCTAAATCATGTGGACGTGCCCGCGATGATGTTACTCGTGAAGCAGCTCCGATGTCACCATTTTCCATGAGATGCTCATAAGTTTGTTTGAGTTTAATTGAACCCGATCGAACGCTTCTTCGAATTGAACGTGATCCAAACCTTTAATGTTGCCATTTTTTGTTGTAGTTTTTTTGTTGATTTAAAAAATAAAGAAAGTACAAACTTTTTAGGATCCACTCGCCAAGGTTTTGTGTGTGTAATGGTTCCTTGGGGCTTGAGTCCGCCTTTAGCTCCAACTACTGGTAACATTGCTGAATCACCAAGCATCAGACGTTGGTTATTTGAATCACTGCGAATTATATTCAAAAAGAAAATTTTACAAATTCTACAAATTCGTTTCGGAGTTTAAATTTTTGGAACAAACAACGCACATCTGAAAATTCAGATTTTTGAATTTTTCTGGCTGTCATTAAAAGTTAGATGACTTTGAAATTCATCTCACAGCTGACCAATCAGAAGTTTGAAAAATTCAGAAATCTGAATTTTCATAAGTGCATTGAACTCGCGGAATGTCAAATCGCACAAAGCACACAATAGTCGAAAATTTTTTAAATTTATGTGATTAATATTTCATTTATTTTTAAACGTCATTGCGCTATGTCAGATCGACGATAAAGACATTTTTCGGGGATTTGGGCTACTTGACATGAGTCCGAATTTTAAATGATATTCAATAAAAAGTTAGAACTAGTTTAAAAATTTAAAAATTCGTTGTTACTCACTTAATTATATGTGTTATTGCCAATCTACGTAAACTACTCCCAGCAGAACGAACCTTTGGTGTTTTATTCATAATCTGAACGGGTTTTTGTTTTTTAAACACCACATTTGATTCCCAACACTCCGACATCGGACGTTTACAATTCTCGACAACACACGAAGGATCATCACTCTCAAGTTCCATGACAAATTGTTTCATAAAAGATTCACGTACCTTGGGTAACGTAAAGTCATTTGGAATCTTATGCAATATTGTCATCTGCGGAGAATGGGGAAATTTTTCGAAAATTCTCAATCGAAACGGTAAGGTTTCTTTGATTTCTGCACTTTGCTCACGAAATTTAAGCTGTTTCAGCTTTTTAATATCCTCATCTAATTCTAAATTATCCAAAATAACCGCCACGAACAAGCTCAGCACAATGAGAGTGACAAACAAGTGATATAAAATGAAATAAACTGCAACAAGCGGTGTTAAGGTTTTGCTTGTTCGAATCATTGTCTCGTCCATAACTTCAACCCAGGCCTCTTGTGTTAGAATTTGAAACATAGACATAAATGCTTCGGGAAATGATTCGAATTTAGTAAAATCACAAAGAAAGCAAAATAATTGCATTGAAATACTCGAACTGATTATCAGTAAACACATGGTAAAGATTATAAGCGAGCCCAGTTTTTTGCCGGGCCCAAAGATCTTATAAACAAAACCCTCCAATATTGGCGAGGCTTTAATTAGACGGACAACACGCAAAACCTGAAAATATGTCAATCCTGACAGATAGAATATCGGAACAATGTGCAATGTTGTGCCCGCAGCCAGTAACAATTCGAATTTATGAATTGAATGTTTATAATAACCTCGCCAACCAAGGCAGTACATTTTGAAAAGTGTTTCCAAATCAAAGAAGAACGTAAACGCCATTTCGATGTAGTAATAGTTTTCATAAAAAACATGCCTTGGTCGACCGTCATGTTTAAATGTCATTGTAGCCGTAACAATGCCATTAGCCAAAATGACAGTCATCACTAGCATTCGAAAATATGGTGAACGCAATATAGCATGGCATGTTTCCGGTGCCAAACCTCCATGTTTGTTATCATCGATCATAATTAACCGCCACCCTGTGTCATTCCCGCTTAGTATTTGAGAAGCAGCACATTTTTGAATATGACCACGTGCTCCCCACATTTGTTGGAATTGGACACGGATTTCATTGAAAGTTTCCGTAATTACAGCGATGAAGACGTTCTTTACCAACCAAGCTAAGAAGAATATCATCGTGCTGTTAAGAAATAAAAAATAGAATAAAGAAAAATATTGTTGAGCTTCAAATAAAATAATGATAATAACTTTAAATAGTTAGATGCTGCCAGAGCATATTTCGAGCAGCCAGAATTTGTTTGTTTTCAATGCCAATAAATTATTATAACTGTTATAAATTGTCTCGTCCATTAAACTGACCTGAAATAGAAAGCAGCTCTCCATGCTGGCAACGAATCAATTGCACGATACATTATGAAAACCCAACCCTCTTGGGATGCAGCTTGATAAACCGTAAAAATACTCGTAGCAATATCTTCGAATCCATTAAATCCAATTACATAACTGCTCAAAAAATCCATTTTCATACATTTCATGCCCGGCGGACATTGATAGCCCGAATCTGGATCCATTGAACAAAATGTATCGGGTATTGCAAGTGAATTAATTGTCAAATACCTATATGTGTTTGGACAGAGAAATAAAAAAAAGAGAAAAAAAAAATTCAGTCAAATTTCAGAAAATCCACAACGGAATAGCCCCGAATCAATTTTACGGTTGTTCTTCCTCCTCGGTGGTATTTAAGACACAATGGTTTTTAAGCTCTCCGAAGAATTGAACCCCAAGTAGTCCATAAAGTGACATAAAGAATAGAAAGAATAAAGTAACATTGTAGATTTGTTGACTCGATCGCCTGTACAAAAATAAAAAAAAAATATCATAACAGTTCACAAAATGTTCGTTTTAATTTTTCAAGATAAGATTTTTAACATACTTGAAGATTTGATTTATGCGACTTTTTGGCATCGAAAACTTAAGAAACACTCGTAGGAATCGTATCATTATTAAAGGTCGGGGAGCACGCATAATCGATAAATAAGAAAATCTAAAAAAAAGGATTAAAATAAACTGAGAACTTCTGATACATTTTAAACATAACCTGCTTGATTTTAAAATTTAAAAAATCATCTCTAACTCCCATATTATTCATTAGATTCATACAGATTAAAAATTAAATCCAGATTGTAAATTATTTGAATTCAATGTAAATACATATTTAAGTTTTAATCTGAATGTAGCCTCGGTGGCCCCTTATTCATAAATCTTAATGCAAACATACTCGCCAATTCTTATTCTAAAGGTCCTTTCTTCCTGGATCACTTTATTGTCTCATCAAACCTAATAAATCTATCCAATCACAATTTTATATTTGTTATCTTCCTAGTTTTAAGAAAAAGATTTATTTCACCGAACTTGAAATTGTTCCCCACTCTCCGCTCTTCACAAACAGATGTTTAAAAAAAGGTAGAAGAAAACTACACCCAACTAAACCGGGTCGCGTATAATCCAATTAAATTTGTATTGCCCAACAAATGGAGAGTGGTCTTTTATAAACTCAAAAATCGTAGTCACCTAATAAACAATTAACTCCTAATTCATTAAGTAGCAAATCTAAACGAAAATTTACTACATTCAATAAGAACTCTATTGTCGCCAGTAGCTTGAAAATTGCATGTGTGACTTCGGTTTGTTTCTTTTTATCTTTAATTTTGTTTTATTATTAAAAAATAATTCATGCTTAATTTGAGTTTATTAATGGGGCTGTACGTTGTTACATTAAAAACATTACCATACTTTTCCACTGTATATAAGGCTGATTTGGTCTTTATGATGGAAATGCGAATAAAAACAATATTTATTCCATTATTTTTCCTAACGTTTCGTAAGTTTTCCTTACTTCATCAGGGTAATTTTATTCAATCTGTTAATATAATATATAATAGGTTTAAGTTTCTTAAATGAGATAAAATAGAACATTCTTGTTTTCTTGCATAGTTATTCAAAAATTACATACTAAATTGCTTCTTTTTTGCCCCTATTGCATCCTTTCCGGAAACCGTACTGACACAAAATTGAGCATAAAAAAACAATTTTGTAAATATAAATAAGAACAACTTAGTAAAAACTATCAAACTCTTACTTTATTCAACCAAATAAAAACCCTTTCTCTTTACACTTATTTATTGTTTAATTGAAAAAAAGTATTATAGCTCCTCTGATAACAAAAATGCTGGCGAAAAAAACCCGACTCTTGTTATGAAGACGCACGGTACAAGATACATTATTCAAGACATACGAAAAAACATGTTTATTTCAGATAGTGACATAAATCTTATTAATTGTTAATAAAATTATACACAGTTCATATTTTGAAAGATATGATCCTCCTCTTTAGATTGACTTATGTCGAATTCCTTCCTTCCAACAAAAGAATCGAATTTTTTTTCTAAACAGAATCGAATTTTTTCTGTTGTTGAAAGGAATACGAAAAGACGAAAAGAATAGATTTTTTTTGTGATTGTGTGTGTGGCACTTGACAGCAACAAATTTTGAAGTAAAATGTCCAGAAAATATTCAATTTGGAAATTATTATTATTATTCATTGAAAAACAACGCACAAATATTTAGTATAAAATTCACCGAAAAATTCTTTTCTTAAAACAATCCTGCGTTCGGTGAAACATCAGATAGGCTATCCATCTATCCCAAAAATTTTCAGATACGTTGGGTCGTTGCATCAGCTGTTTTGTCACAAGGGATTACAACAACACAAACCTATCCGGATAGCTTTGGATTGATCCCCGAACACGATCAATCATTATAATTCAGTATCTTTGCTCAACACCCACCATCTTAAAACAGCATTGCGAAATAAGTTTAGCTGTGTGTGCAAGTGCGTGTGAAAGTCCGTATAAATCTACCTTGAAATCGAGATTTGAAGGATCAATCTGAGAAGAAAGCAGATCACAAAAATAAAATGTATGTTTTTAACAGCAGAGACATTAAAATTAAATAAATAAATTGGGTGGCGCGACAGATAGCGTAGAACCAGGATCTAGTGACTTACAATTCTCAACCATTCCTGTGTGCGTGTTATTGGCAGGATTTCAGGGGACCTACAATTTTCTGCCGAATACAAACGGCTAAGATCAGAAGCACTTTTTCTTGAAGATTTGTCAATTCCTCGCAAGAGGCGACATAGACTGGAAATCGATCCCAAGATCTTCGGCGCGGCGTAACAGTCCTACGAACTAACAATTACGCCACGGGCTACCACACATTTTTACGGATAAATATTTTTAATCATATTATAATAATTATGTACTTACTTTGGCACAAATTCAAGAACTTCGAAAACTTGCAATATTATCGACGTCCACAAAAAAAATACCATTGACGCATCAAATTGACACCAATGGTCCTTCAAGTATGGCACCTCACCCTGGGCATGCAATATTTTTGAAGCAAATAGAAAAAAAAATAGAAAACTTATAAAATTTATGAACTAAAAACATTTTGGAAAAATATTATATTTATTTTTGTTTTTAAATAATTTTTTCTATCAAAATTAATACTCACTTTCAATACTCCTCTAATGTGCATTTTGGCAATCATCTCGGCGGTAAACAGAACTGTCACAGCGGTATCGGAAGCAAATGTACAATACTGTAATGGCGGATGTCGCTCGAAAGTCTTCGGAGTGTTTAAGGAAACTGAGGTTAACGAGACTAAAGCGCATAAGCGCATCAGTCGCCTTACCCACAATTTATTCACCCACTCGATGTCTGTGCTTTCGTTAAGCGATTCCTCGGGACCGTAGTCCGCTAAAAATGGTTCACCTTTTAAGCTTTGTTTTCGACCGAGCATTTTATTACCAATTCCAGTGGCAATGCCCAGGCCGATGGGTGGTACACCACTAATAGCACTGCTCGGTCCCATTGTCGTACTGATACCGCCTGAGATGCCCATTATTGAAGTGACACCACCGCATGATGGTGCATTGCCCGCTGAAGTTGTTGCAGTTGTGTTTGCTGCCGCAGCAGCAGCTGCTGCTGCTCCGCTCAATATCATGATATTACTTAGTGGTAGTGGGATGCTCTGATGAGTCGAAGCAGTAATTTGCTGTTGAGCTGCTGTTGCAGTTGAAGTTGCAGGGGCTGCTCCACACAAACTGCCACTGTTGTTGCTGCTAATATAACCGATGCCTGACGGACTGTTGGCCATTGTATCGATGCCATCGATACTGGGGAGCATAGTGCCCATACCGCTAGCGGCACCAATACCCCCCGAGCCTCCATTCAATGCCAACTTGGAATTGGTTATCGTTGTTGTTGATCCACTATCCAATATCACAATCGAGCTTATAGGCTGAGGACAGTGCGGGTAGATTAGATCCTCGTGGAAAACTCCTGGCCCTGATTGTAAGTTCAAATTATTAAAATTGAAGATTTTTTGAGGGGGGTGGTTTGAGTGGTGGGCTGACCCCTCGCTGCTGTCATTTGGTGTTGCTCTATAACTTTCCGCACTCCGACTGTTGCTGCTTTCGATTGCAATATCACTTCCGTTACCGTTACTGTTACCGTCAACGTTGTCATCAGTCACAACTTGACCACTTTCAACATCACCACATTTGTTTCCACCTCCGTCCCCACTTCCTCCTCCGCTACTTCCGACACTTTTTCGACGTTTTCGAGTGAATTCATGCATTCAAATACAGAACATCAAAGTGCATTGCATATGTTTAGGCATTTAACAAAATTAAACATCACAGTTTTAAATTTATTTTTCAATTACATGACATCTGAAATAAAAAAAAAAAAAAAACAAAACATAAACCACTACTTAATATTTTAGATAATAACCCTAAGCTCGCTCACCACAAAAACATTTTGCTCTTTAAGGAAATACACAGAAAAAAACAAAATACATTTACAAATTTTATATTTTTCTACATCCCATCGATTTGAGTGTGTTTTTTTTTCGAAAAAAATAATAGTATTTCTCGCGAATTTTGCCTTGCAATTATCAATTTAAATAGAAGATTGTTGTGCGTACTTTTGTCTTGATTAGATTAGATCGAATTTTCACGAAAAATATATGTTCGCCTCCACACAATAAAATAAATTTCTTAGTATCCTCTTTGCGCTTTTAGCTTCGTGGATGGAATTTTAATAAATATGTAGGTATATATGTATGTTCGTATATATCTGTCAATGTGCTTTGAATGTACCTATACATCACGGGTTTTTTTTTCAGAAAAATGAAAAAGGACTTCCTAAGGGGTGGCTATTGGGTTGGCGCATATTCAATGTATATTCGTATACCCACAAACACATCCGTGTTCTCATTTTGTTCTGCATGCGTTTTATGTATGTATGTTTACATATATTCAATGGCTGATACCTTTGTAGTAATGATTAAAGGTTAGTATTTTTTTTTTTTTTTTTTTGGAAAGTAAAAAACTGTTTTTGAAACTTGGCTATATCACAATATCCTGAAGACGAAACACGTGCTTTTTTTGGGTTAAAAAATTTAAACAAAAAATGTTCATTTTGAAAAATTTTTCATCAGAAACCCATTTATTGAAAAAAAGGTGTATAACAGGAGCGGACTGGGCCACTGGGCAGTACTTTCTGTACTTTTTAAAGAAGTTTTTCATTAAATTGGATTTCTTTGGGGCTTTATAGTAAATATACAGCTTTTGTGGCCCCAAAGGAATCTCAGGAGGCCCACACAGCACTCCACAATGAGTATAAAGCTATTGGCTCCTCACAACTGTATTGATGACCCATGAAATAAATACTGAGCCCCCACCGTACTCTTAGACACTTGAGACGAAACTATAGTTGGGTTGGTTGGTACTAAATATTGGAGCTATTGTGGCCCCATTGGTAACCTAAGGAGGTCCCCAAATTGCTCTATAAGATAACTATATTCTATAGGTGTTTGAAATACTTAAAGTTAATTAAAAGGAAAGCTTTCTCAAAAAATTGAATATGAGGAGCTTTCAAAAGACTAGTAAAGAATAAAAATGAATTGGATGTTGCAGCGAAAAACTACAAATCTTTAGTGGAAATGTTTTATATCAGCGAAAGTACAAAAAAATCAAACGGCAGTTGATGAAACATACATTTAAGAGCCGCAGAAAAAAAATAAAAAAGTACAACAACGATATTTGGATTATTATTATAATAGTTGGTACTTGTACTACTACTTCTGTATGGATACAAAATTTTTATCGTCGTTTTCGTAGACAATCTTTTTTCATTACTTCTACTCATTTTATTATTTTGTGGCCCTTTTTCTTAAAGTCTCCCAGTCTGCCCCTGGTCTATTATGTAAATGCTCCACTTTGATATGAAAACTAAAAAAAGCTTTCGCATGGATTGGTAGTTGTCACCAGACTGGAAAGTCAGGGAACGCAATTTGGTCAAGGAAAGTCAGGGAATTTCAAAAGCGGCCAGGGAAAATTTTTAAGCACTGAATTTTTCACAGTGATATTTTTTTTCAGATTGCGAATCTATTTGTTTTATTAAAAGCTCGCCTAGCTCGAATTGAAATAATTTTTTTTTGTAAATC
Organism: Epistrophe grossulariae; assembly: GCA_929447395.1. Taxonomy (NCBI): domain Eukaryota; kingdom Metazoa; phylum Arthropoda; class Insecta; order Diptera; family Syrphidae; genus Epistrophe; species Epistrophe grossulariae. Next base: position 8,882,655 of record OV839570.1, read on the forward strand.
TTGGAAAATGTTTTTGAAAATGGGGTACATAACTCGAGCTAGACGAGCTTTTAAAATAATCAAAAAGATTTGAGGCGAAAAAAGTTAAATTGTTTGAGAAGAATCGAATTAAGGTTATAGTACGAGAGCTAGCAATGTCACAAAAACAGCATTTCAACAGTCATGATTTTTTAATATGTTGTACCCCTAACTATCGCTAGATACGTTGCGTTTTCTGTACGTGTCACTTTTTTAACGGTAAAAAATGATTTTTAAAGTAATTTCATAATAATTAATAATTTATATAAATTTATAAATTAGTAATTTTTGCGTTGCAAAATACTGGCAAACTATTTTTTTAAATTATTTTTAAAAATTATTACAAAATAACGGTAACACTTACAAAATTTTACAAAATTTTACTATAGCTATTGAATTAATAGTTTTTTTTTAACATTAAATTAAAAAATTAAAAACAACAAAAAAATGTTACACGTCTTTATATTTTAGTATTCAATACTATTATCCATTTTTATTCGATCTTTAAAAACTAGATGATTAAATATCTTCTATTTTTTGAGAAAAATTTTTTCAATTCAGCTCTTAAATAGCTTCTAAATACTAGACTAAAACTTTTTTCCTTACGTAAACTTTTTCCGGTGATTGCTCTGCTTACTGCATTAATTTACAAGAAAAGTACTGGAGCACTTAATTTTGTTGTTGGGTATTTAATTAACACTTGATAAGCGCATAATGATGACGTCGCAAAAAATTGGTTCTGCTGAATTTTGTCTGCTAACTTGAGATACATGATTGTTGACGCCACATACATATATGTATGTACATAATGTATTTATCGTTAAAAAATAAACTTATGTTTCTTAAAGATTTACTTTTTTATTTTTTTTTATTTGGTCAGGAAAAACTTTAAAATTGGTCTGGGAAAGTCAGGGAATTTATTTTGAAAAATAGTGGCAACTATGATTTCGATTACAAGGTTTTTCGAATCAAGAAACTAGATCTAATACTATCGAATCAAGTCAAAAGAAAGATGTAAAAGACACTGTGACAGTGAGACCTGTGTGCTCAAATTTAATTTAAAACAATTTGTTTTGAGAAAAAAAAATGTTCAAATTGATATTCTTCAAAATTGTAGGTACGTTATAATAATACTATTATTGTTTTTTTTATAACCAATAATTTTATCAATTATCAGGTTAATAATATAAATAATAAATAATAAAATAATTCCCACCGGTAATAGAGTTTTTCTCCGTGCTTAAGTTAAGCCTCGAAAATTATCTGGGATTATTTGTTGTTGCATTTAACATGTAAATTATTTAGCCCTGAATAATTTTTTTCATAAAATTTCCTTTGGGCTTGGAAAAAAACACGCCTATTATTTGTCAAACAGAGAACACATATGTATCAACTGATTCTGATAAGAGGCATTGAACATAAAAATATACGAAAATACTACATACTTATAACTTAATAATGTAAAACTTTGAAAAAGAAACAATTTTGATACATTTTTTTAAATAAATGTAAAATTCGACAATGTTAATGTTGCCGTTGTTGTTTCTGTTTTTAGTCATTTTGTATTTAAAAATTGGTCCTCTCACCTTAATGGTGGAAAATAGACTCCTGCCATACGATTTTCCTGTTATTTTAGGCAAATACCTATACACGCTCTAGCTTTTTGTAGCATCTTATGTAAAAAAAATAAGAATCATTTGTTTAGTCAGTCAAAAGCACCTTAAAACTAAAAACTTCTGCGAGGTCTGTGCCTAAAACTCTCGCATCGATAAAATCATTCGAGAAACGATAAAAAATTGAAACAAATCGTATGAGTTTTGTTCCAATTTTGTCAACGTTTCTCGACCAATTGTATTGATGCCAGAGTTAGAGAACGTAGGCACTGGTTTCCATTGTAAAGGCCAAAACCATTTTAATAAATGTTTAAATTGATTTCTGATTATTAAAAATATTTGTAGTTTTTCATCGCTTGGAAAATATTCCAATATATATACTTTACATTAGTCAAACCACATTTTAATAGCTTATTTCATATATTTTATTAATTCATAATGTATTTTTTGAGCCAGGTATCGTAATAAAATTTATTAAATAAAATACATACATAAAATAACAACAGTATGGAAAATTCGCTTATTTTTAAAACAATTTATCGAAGAGCTATATGTTTTAAATTCATTTTTTAATTTGGGTTTCATTAAATTTGCGAAATGCTTTAATTCTTTTTGAGGCATTTTAAAACATATATGCAATTTTATTTTGAGAAAAAAATAAATTTTATTTTTCTCTTAGTGACTGTAATTTTTTCTTTTTGTTTTATTTATTTTTTTTTATTTATTTGTCTCATGAAAATTATTAATCGTTTCCAGTGTATGTAAGAAAATTGCTCAAATTCAATTTAATAAGAGCCTATTTGAACTAAATCGATCAGCAACTCTCAATAACCTCTCTGCTACAATCAATTTAAAAATTTGGTTAGCTGCGCTGCATTCTGCTTAAGAGAAGTTTTATTTGCACTTAATTTAATTTAATTTAATTTAATTTTGTTTTAATTTGATTTTTGTTTCTTTGCATCGCTACTAATCGATGCTGTCTTTGTTTTCATACTTGGCATCATTTCTGTAAATATCATCGTTCCAATAAAAACTAAAAGTGTTCCAATCCAATGTGACATTGTAAATGGATTTTGGAAGTAAACAATCGAAAATAATAATGATACGAATTTTCTCAGAGTAACAACTAACGTTACAGTTAGTGATGTACATTCTGTTGTTAGGACATACACCGAGCTAATACATAGATATTGAGTTAAAACGTTTCCCAAAAGGTACAACCATGTAATTGGAATACTTAAACCAGGAACAATTTCCACCGGTGCACTATTTGAACTGATGACAATGTGCTCCCAAATATTTCCGTACATCAATATAAAACCAGGTAATGGCAAAAGATGCTATTTTTGTATAGAGACAAAGAGTGAGAGAATGTTATAGATTATTTTTTTCATAGTTAATCTTTATTTTTTGCTTACCGTGTAAAAGAGTGCTTCATTTGGATATTTTCCATAACGCTTATACAAAACTTCCTGATAAATTCCCATGCGAGCAGATATAAATAGAGCGACAGTTAGTAATGTTATACCAAGACTCCACCAGAAGAATACTGAAAATTCACTTTCCGGTTGATTAGTATCTTTTAAATCCGGATTACTTGTATCTTTCTGTTTTGATAAAAAAGGATATACAAATTAATAAAAAAAAAAAATAAATACAAGTTTCAATTTAAATTTAAAAAAAAAATACAATTTATTTAACTTACCACATTTGATCCGGAGACAATTGTACAAATAATGATTCCAGTTGTTATCATACAAACTGATAGGTATTTTGAAAAGCCATAGCGTTTCTTCAAAATTAATATGCCCATTACCATATTGGCTATTAGAGAACCCTATTAATTGAGAACACACAAAATTAATATTGGTATGATGATGCGAGAACATACAAAAATAGGAATTTTCAAATTCTCTTTTTTTTAGTTTTACTGTAAGCTTAAATTTAAAAAATTTAATTATCAATCAAAAAATACAAATTAAAAAAAAATCCTCATATGGTCGGCTAAATACGTAAAGCTGCTAAGTATTTAAAATCCCAATATTTAATACGACAAAGGCCGAATAGGTATATATTTTATAAATGGGAATTGTTGAATAATTTTTTGAGAAAATCAATAATTTGAAAAACAAGAAACCCGATTACGTACATATGGATTAAATAATCCGCAATGCGTCTTACATAAATAAATTGTATTATTTTATTTTAAATAATTTATTTGTTCATATACTTTTCTTTCCATTCACAAATCTTTAGCTTCAAAAACTGCTTTTCTGTGTTTACACAAAATATGTTCGAAAAATATTTATGATTGCTTAATCAAACTGACCTAAATACTTGGCTTTACGAAAAGATCTAAATAGTTTCCCTTCACAAAGTATGAACTATGAATCTCAGTTTAAAGTTATCCTGAAAATATATATATTTTTTTTAATGAAACTTACCGCTCTAAATATCATATGCAATGGCATTGGTATATTGAAATCAAACGCGTAATTATTACACACACTTGTTATGAAAAACATTGCAACCAATATCGAATAATCCTTGATTCCGATTTTGGGTTTTTCGGTGCCCCATTTTGCCGTAAATATGAATCCTTCAACAGCAATAAATAGAAATTGCAAAAATGTTATAAGATTACCAGCACCAGGATCAGTTCTGAAAAAAACAACAACGAATTATTTTTACTTACATCTTTGATTTGTATAATGTTAAGTAACTCTTACTTGACCAAGTATTCCAGAAATACAACATTACTGCAGCATCCTACGAACACCAGGGCAATAGCAAGTGCTGCTTTGGTATTCATTACACCTGTTTACAAAAAATAAATAAAGATTTCACAGAAGTTTCAAGAAATTGAATAAAAAAAAAATGAGCCAAAACTCTCGAAATGCGGAAGGTCTTGAGTTGTCAATCGAGTAGAATCAAAAGCCAAGTGAATGAAATGAACCGACGTATTAAAAACCATTAGACAAAAAAAAATTAAGATTCCAAATATTTGCAAATCATTGTGTTTATCTGCGATTTTTTTTTTTTTTTTTTTGACTTTATTAATGAGTTTTTACTTTGATTTAATGATAATCATGGCTAGATTGGAAGGAACCTATACCAGTGTATTATTTTATTTATCATCTATCAGAATTGGGTTTTGATAAGATTAAGGTCATACACAAGTGGCTTATTAATAATTCCCCCCCCTGTGATAAAATCAAACTATATTTTGATGGTCTGACATGATGAGATAGAAAAATACAAAATGTTCACAATAAAAATATTCAATTAGCAGTTCATTCTAAATTAACTTAAAATTACATATTTTTGTTTACGTTTTTGTAATTTTGATGGGCAAAAAGAAGGAGTGAGAAAGATAAGTAAGACAAGAGGAAAATAATTTATTTTATAAGTAAATTTGTGCATGTGGAAGAGAGGCGAAGTTAGTTATGGCATACATGAATAAAGAGATGAGCTAAACTGTGATTTTCCAATCACAGGTATAAGTGTGAGTGTGATTTATGAATCACTGTGAGCTTAACCTGTGATTGTGATTGGTAATTTTAAAATATTTTTGGAGGCCTAACATTTTATTTCTCAGTATCAACTTAATGCTTTAGAGAGATATATAAAATTTCAGCTTGCTATCGCCTTTGAATAAAAAGAAATCTGAATTTTAAAAAAAAGAGGGAGTAGCATTAGGCCGATTGAAAGGTATCAATTAAATGCTTAAGAAAGTTCAAATAAACAATTTCAGCTACCTGGCGCCTTTGAATACAGAGAAAATTGAAGTTTTATAAAAGTAGGGGTGGCCGGAGGCGGATTAAAATATACGTATCCAATACTTTACAGAGTTCATATACACAATTTCAGCCTTCTAGCACCTTTAATTAAAGAGAAAACTGAAGTTTAATAAAAAGTGGGCGTGGCAGAAGGTGGATTAGAAAGTATCAACTTAATGCTTTAAATAATTCATATACAAAAATTTCAGCTTTCTATCGCCTTTGAATAAAAAGAAATCTGAATTTTAATAAAAAGAGGGAATAACAATAGGCGGATTCAAATGTATCAATTTAATGCTTTAGAAAGTTCAAATAAACAATTTCAGCTTCCTTCCTAAAGAGAAAACTGAATTTTAATAAAAAGTGGGCGTGGCAGGAAGTAGATTCGAAAGTATCAACTTAATGCTTTAAATAATTCATATACAAAAATTTCAGCTTTCTAGCGCCTTTGAATGAAGATAAAACTGAATTTTAATAAAAAGTAGGCGTGGCATTAGGCGGATTCGAACGTACGTACCTAATGCTTTAGAGAGTTCATATATAAAATTTCAGCTTTCTAGCGCCTTTGATTAAATAAAAAACTGACTTTTAATAAAAAGTAGGCGCGGCAGGAGGCGCATTCAAAAGTACGTACCTACTGCTTTAAAAAGTTCATATACAAAATTTCAGCTTTCTGGCGCCTTTGAATAAAGAACTCAATTTACACTTCTTGTTCTTGTGTAAAAAATCACGACCAGGCATCACAATTCAGTTCTATTCTACTTCCAGCTCCTAAAATATTTAAAAAATAAAACTGATCTTCACATTTTCGTCATGAATCATAAAATTTTTTCTGTCTTGTGATTTTTTTCAGTTGCTAAAATAAAAAAAATGTGAGTGCCGAAATCACGATTACTCTGGTCGTGATTTTGTTCACAGTTCATAAAGTAATCACGACCACAGTTCATTTTCCGTTCGTTGATATTTGTGAATCGTTTTTGTTTGTTGTGATTTTGTTCTGAAGTTGTGATTTTACTACAGTTGTAATTTTCAATCACATTTAAGGTACTCACAGATTATTTGTGAATCGCTCACAGGTAGTGATTGTGATTTTTGAATCACAGGTCGTGATTTTTTGTTCATCTCTACATGATAGCGCTTTCGTTTTTGTATTTAATTTTATTCTGCGCATCTACGTCATCGACAAAAAAAATGTCAGACATCTTTCTTTTAATAAATAAAAACTTGTGTTCGTAGCAGAATAATTGTACTCACTACATTTTAAATATGTTACGCTACATTTTGAACCAGTTTGGGGGGGCAACACTGGAAAGCACTGCTATGATACGTAAACAAAAATACAATGGTTCCGCTCTTCATATTTTATATATCCATCTCTGTCATTTCATGCTCTCTCTTCAAGGTCTCAACAATTTTTTTCTTTTTTAGACAAAAACATATATTCTATCCTTATCTAACCACCAAGTCAACTAAATGCATTTAATTGAAACAAAAACTATGCTTGTTTTTTCTGAATTTCAACAAAAATCTAAACACGACTCGTCACAATTTCACTCTAATCGAAATCGTGAAAGCGCTTTGTGGTACGTTATTCCGTTTTTTTTATTTTGTTCTTTAAAAAATTTAAAAAGAAGGTAAACTTATTTTTCTGTGAAAATTTTGTGATTGGTTCTTATGTTTCCTTAATTTTTGTTTTGTTTAACATGTGTTTTCGTGTTTCATTGAACATTGAAGTTTTTTTTTTTCTTTTGATTAGATTTCCATAAAATACAATGGCACCACCACAGAGGATGCGAATTGCTAATGAAAAAGCCAGCAAGAATGTGGTTATGCGTGGAAATGTTCCAAAATCTTCGGTAAGTTATTTTTCATTATTTTAGTAAGTTTTCCAAAAGTATGGAAATTCATTCTGTATACGTATGCATTTTATTATCATATTCATAGTCCATATTTTTAATAAGTGCCACGGCAGCAGCTGATTTACAATGGACAGTACATAGTTATCGGTTAAATTCACACAATCTATGAACCGTACAACTCGTCATTATTATCCAACCAGACTTGAGACGTATCAACTACTCTAATCTTTGTTGAACTTAAATTGAAGACGTGTCATATAATGGTGGTACACGTCGCGTTTTTTGATTTAATATGAGCTTAATGGACCTGTGTACCTACCTTGTTTTAGGTTTTCTTATTTTTGTTTATTTATTGAGTAAAATCTGGAATGTCGTTTCCTGTTTAAGCTGAGTGATTGGCAAGTGGTTTAGCTGAATAGACAGACGCTTGTATGAAGGGTGGTTTGAGGAGAAACCAAACAGATTGTTTTTGTTTTCTTTTTTTTGTTTTTTAATTCTTCATCTCAGAAAAACACTTGTTCAAATACAATAGATCGCAAAAATTTTTCCCAGTTTATCCTACGAATAATATATTTTTCAGTTTCTGTAAAATGCATATCGTCAACGTCAGTTTTTTGTTAAATTAAAATAGATAATCGGCCTTATCACAGGCCCCGGCGTAATAGATTCGTACTACGAATCTCAAAAATAGTATCATGGCACCGTCATCCTACAATTAATATGGACATGAATTTGTGGGCTGTCGATATCACTTTTCTCAACTTCAAAAACTCTAAAAATTTTGTTAGGACGGCAGCTATAATACTTTTTTTTCGTGATTCGTTGTACGAATCTATTACGACGGGACCTGTGATAAGGCCGAATATATTCCGTAAATGTTTATAAAAAGAATGTAGGTATTTAAAAAACTTCCTTTGGAATAGGAGGTTAGGTGAAAAATTATAGGTATTGCTTAGAAATAATTTTTTTTCTTGATCAACAAGTTATAGATTTCCTAGTGCCTTTAAAAAACTGTGTTAACTTGTGTTTAAGAGGTGTGGCCACGTTTGCCAAATTTATCAACCTGCAAAAAAGTAAATATGGACGGGATTTAATAAAAAATTAATCAAACATGACATTACGACAGTAGAAAATGTGGAAAAGAGAGGTCCTGTAATTATGTTGTCTCTGTGAACAGAGAGTTTTTGAAAATTTCTTTAAGTTCAAAAACAGCATTAGAGACCGAACTACCTGTCATTATCCCGTAATCTTGTGTGCTTTTTGAATTTCATTTTATTTTTCTGGAAATTTTAATCACGAATCTATTTTACTCAATACCTATTCTCTGTTCAATTTGAATATGCAGTACAGGGAAGATAGGATATTTGCCTTTCACCCATACTATTATGGATTTCAAGAAGCTATCTCCATTTCAAAGCTCTCACAGGGTTGCTGTAGTGATCATTATATATCGGCATAATTCTCTCAAATGTCGGTAGGGTTACCAACTGTTTATTTAGATTTTATGAACAGAAACATGTAGATCGTAAGCTAAATTTTAAAAATTTAAGCTAAATTAAAATTAAATTAAATCTACCTTACCACCAATAGGTAAGATAGTAGGCGCGTTTTTTAAAGTGTTCCCCAAAATTAAATATGTGTAAAAGTTTATTACACACTAATAATTTATTACACTGCACTATTTATTCACGAAATCCTCTTTTTTTATTTTAATTTTCATGAACACAAAAACTATTTGGCACTTAAAAATCGAAATTGCAATTAAATAATGAACCGAACTTGCTCAAACAATAATCCTTTATTTAAAAAAAAAATAGTCAAGTAATTGTATAGCTGCATTTAACCGTTTTTTTTCAGAAAAATAATTATTTAAGCAGAAAAACACGCAGCGACAACACCTTTTTCCTTAAACTTAAAATATATGCTCCCAATTCTCAAAAGCTATAAGAAAGCTTCAATTCTGAAAGCTCCATAGCAAAAGCCAAAGAAAAGGTGAATATAGTAACTCTGAATAAATGTGTTTTTATTTTTAACAAACCAATAAGCGACAGATAAATTGACGATCAGTCTCCTCAGTCCTCACAGAAGGAGAACAAACAGGTCGTGGTGGGATGTACGTGGGTTTATGGAATATTACAAAAACAATTTCAATATAACTCAGGGGCTCGTTTTTTATTTCAGTGGCAATTTCTAAAGTTGAGTGCAATGCAAACATCAGCAGGCACCAGTGTATTTGAAAAAGCTCTGCCATAAGGCCTTTACTGCATATTCAAATTGAACAGAGGATAGTATTTTTAAGAGTTTACCTACTTATCTACATACGTACATATTTATTATCATTACAATACAATCTTTTTTAAGTTCTTTAAAAGACAAAATCACCCTTATTGCGTTAGGCGTTTTAGTAAAACGCCAGTAAAACGACACGGCTCCAAAAGCGTTAATAGGCGTTTAAGTAAATCTAAACCTTTGCCGTTCTCTTCCCCTCTAACCATTAAAACAACATTCGTTTTACTAAAACTCAAACTGCCGCTTCTAGAGCCTTGTCGTTTTACTGGCGTTTTACTAAAACGCCTAACGCAATAAGGGTGAAAACCTATTCAATTAAATCAAATCTACAATTTTCGTTGTACCTACACATATACGCCTACACTAAAAAATAATAAAAAAAAAGAACTGTGTTCTAATTGCTAGATCTGATCCCTTTGGTGCCGTGCACCTGAAATAAAATCAACTGAAAAATATCGAAAATTAATTTTTTTTTTAAAGTTAAATCTGCTAATTATATCTTGGTTGACACCGATGGCAATAGTTCTTTTTTTTTAATTTCCCATGAACAATGAGAATCTTTTGAAACTCCAAACAAATGTAATTCAGCTGAAGGAAGGAAGTTAGGTGTATTATCTTAAAAAATGAGACTAGAGACATGTCAATTCATAACCGCTATAATAGTTCATCGCCATTAAAAGTAAAAAATGCTACAAGTCGAATTATGGCATTAAAATAATATTTTTACAAATTTGAATATATTCCTTAAAAATATCTCAAGGTAATATCTCTGGTTTATTTGTTTTTTTTTTTTTTTGTTTCTTAACTCTACTTTTTTAATTGTCTACTTACAGAAAGTAAAGGAAAGTCAATACCCGGTTGGACCATGGCTTCTGGCTTTGTTTATCTTTGTCGTTTGTGGATCAGCCATTTTCCAGATTATCCAATCAATTCGTGTGGCGTAAATTGTTTAATTTAATTAATTTTTTTAGCTCTATCATCTTAAAGCTCTATCATCTGATGTAGCAACAAAAGAAAAGCATTAAGTTTCGCAAACTTTCTCTTATAAAAACTACTTCTCCGGATGACAAAAAAAAAAACACAAATTTTGTATCCATTTTTGTATGCCAATAAATTGTTGATTTTTTTTACTTTACTTTACTTTTTTTTGTCTCTTTCAAAATTTGATTTTTTTATTAAATACATTTTTTATCAATTTGATTGAAATGCATTACATAAAAAACCTGTTTTGGGGCAAAGTTTAAAAACCAAATCAAGTTATTATTAATATCAGAATCGATTCTTCAGTACTCTATGAAGACAATAATCGAATTTACCTTAAGTTTGTGTTGAACTTGAGCGTTTGAATTTGTGTGCTCTTATTTCAGAATAGTTTTTTTTCTAGCATTCCGTTTATTGGTCTGCATCTTTACTGTTTTTTAAAAATTTTTTTTTCATAATTTTCTTGCATAATTATGTTTATGAAATTATTTTTTTTCGTAAGATTGTACCATCAAAGAAGACACTAATGGTATACCTAACTGTTTTTATATAAACTATATATAATGATGTATATAAAGTGAAATAAATAAATAAAACTAAACAAAAGTACATTAAATAAAATACTGATTGTTAGAACTAAGCATAATAAATATAAAAATATGTTAAGGTATGTATACCTACATAAAAAAAATTATTTCTGTGAATGCTAGTTTTTTGTGTCTCTGTTGTTTTGGTTTTCTTTTGTTTGCTCGGATATTTTTTAAACTGAAATTGAATGAAGAAGAGGCTGATAAATTAAATTCGTGATCGATAAACTTCTCGAGATTTTTACCATCTCATCTGGCAACGAAGTCGTACATGTTGATTGGATCAATTCAAAGGATTTATGTAGGCTTTTGCTTTGTTCGGGAAGTCAGGACATCGTTCCATCATGAGAAATTTTTTATAACACTACTGCTGAAATAAATCTGGTAGAGAACAAAGTAGTGTCGTTCAACGTTGGATGGGACAAAAGTCAATCCTATCAAAAGTTTGAGGGCCCTGAATCTGCGGGGCCGCATAAATAGTACCTTTATAATTATAAACAAACTGTTATAAATTACTTTTTTTTAAAGTTAGTTCTTAATTTTAAATGCGTCACATTTTACTTAAAGAAATGTCAATTTATTAAGTAACTGTTACCTGCAGGGCCAGGTGTCTTTGCCGGTAAGCATACTCCGGACGCCCCGACTTTTTTTAAGTCACACGAAACGCGTTAATGCTCACCCACTTTCAATTGACATAAACTTATAAATTGGCATTTATCAATTCTCATCCGTTATAATAATGGTTTTGTGCGGAGAGCTACAAAATGAATGAAGAAATAAATAAAAACCATAAATAAGTCGACACCTCGAAGATACTAATATATTTGTTAGTGACAACGGCATGCGCTGGCAAGCGTTGACACTTCCTATACGGATATAAGAACAAATAATGTTAAGACCTAAACATAACTTTTATCCTACCGTAAAATTCAGCAAAAATATCTCGACATTATCTCAGAATATATTTTATTACATACGAATGTCAAATTTGTGCATTGAAAATGATTTTCATAAATTTAGTTTCCGCACTTGAATCCATACAAATAAGATTAATTATAAATGGGATAGTGTGTGATGATTTCGAAAACAAAATCTTAAAAACTTTCATATATTAAGCGGCCTCTAGACCACAGTACACATATTAAAGGTATTATATTGCGCAGGTTGTCAAAGTTGGAAATGTCAAAAAATTAAAAATGGCTGTTCGAGTGCCCACAGGAACTCAACACGCATCATTAGAAACAACAACAAAATATTGAAATTAGACAAGGAAAGGGGCACTGAATCCACCATTTTACCACCATAATACCTCGATTTTGACATGCGCAGAACTGAACAAAAATGAAAACTTTAATGATATTACCTTTAATATGTGTACTGTGCTCTAGACGATACATTTGTCGTTGATATTCCGATTCCGATATTGCCGATTCCGTTCGTAATGACTATTTGTATGAGGTTTTCCACTACGAGGGAATCTGTGATAGTTTTTTTTTCGTAGATTGTATACTGTGTAATTTACATTCAACGGTTGTACTGATATCGACTCAACACCAGTTGTACAATCGATTGTATCGTCTAGAGGCCGTGTGTGAATTGAATCAAAATTTCTATAAAATTTTGACGTTTCCACTTACAGATTCACCTCATTAGTGTCAAGAATCAAAGTTTGGATTAAATTTAACGTTTCCACGTAAAATGTAGGTACATCAAAATTATATCCACAGTTTAATTTTTGATACTTATGAGGTCAATCTATACGTGAAAACGTCAAAATTCAATCACACACGGCCTTAGATTAGAACGTACATTTAGGCCTATCCTGCCACATGTTATTCTGCTATGAATCGTAAAAGATTTCCACCATAAAAGATTTTTTATAATTGGTATTCAGAAGTTCGACCTTTTATTAAATTCTATTATGAAACTTCGAAAACGAAATATGCAAACAAACAGAACTAAAATCTGTTGTCTTTCAGCTGTTCTAAAAAAAAATTCATTATTAGGCGTTTTTCTTTTTTGGCCCCGAGCGTCGCACTGAGCTGTCAAAAAAAAAACTATGTTATGTCAAATTCCATTTGCCATTTGGGATTTTGATCCGGGATTGCGGATTTTTCGTGGTGAATGGAGAGCAAAATGGGATTGATTTTTTTTTGTAATTGTGTGTGTGGCATGTCAAATATGGCACTATTTTCTTGATGAAACCAGTGATAGTATGGATAGGGAAAAATTCCTAGAAGTATAAGTATTTTAAAACTATAAAAGATCATTTTTTTTTAATTTAAATTAAAGTTATTTTACATAGTATATATTGTGTTTTAACGAATTGTTTTTTATTTGTCGCAATTATTATTTATTTTTGTGTTTATTTGTACAGATTATCACCGACATTCTGCATGCACGAGATTTTATTCGAGATGGTAGGGGGCCAGATTCTGTAATAAGCGAAACGAAAGAGATCGTTCGTTTTTCATAAACGAACATAAGCAAAAACGAAAACGATTGTTCGCTTTTCCCATACAGAATGTCACCCCGGAATCTGCAAATGACTAAAACAATCAAAATACAAATTGTGTGATGTTATTTTCATTCTGTAATCTGTAAATTTTATGGGTAATGTGACCAACTATGAAAACTAAAAATTTCTGTGATCCACTTTGTTCTATAATCATGATCTGATCTGAATTGTATCTGGGGAAAAATAAAACGCAACTATTGAAAAGGAAACCCAATAGTTGTTATGTAATGATGTAATTTACACGAATGATAACTTCCATTTAGTTCTAAATGGTCCAAAATCTGCCAGTATTTTCACAATAAAATTTAATTTTATTGGAAATAATTACTGTGCTTTCTCCACTTTGTAAATTATATATAACAAAATATTAGAGAGATTCAAATTAATCAATATTTTGAGGCAAATCAATAATAGAATCTTCAGAGTGCCATCATTCGACTTCGTATAAATATAGGTAGGTAACAGAAAACTGACAACTTTGTTAGTCGTAGATTTGAGACTATTTAAAATGCTGAAGTTTAAAATGGTAAACAAAATTAAAAAAATCATGGCGACTTGTTTAACTTACAAAAGAGTAAACGATTTTCTTTCCTCGTATGAGTCTAAAATATCAATTAAAACTAAAATACACATAAGGGATTTTTTGATCCTTAGTACTAGTAGGAATTTTATTTCTTTCATATACTAACACTGCACAAATTTCAATTATTTTAACAAAAAAAAAAAAAATTTAACTTCGGATTTCGGAAACAAATGATAATGCAACACCTTCTCTGTCTGGAAATCCAATTTCACATGTAGTCGAAGCACACTTTTCTTCCGGATTATATGTATCCCTGCAGTTGGAATGGCTACAGCAACGGCGGCGTTGTATTCTACAGTCTACATAGATTGTGCAAAACAGTAAATGCATTCGGCAGCTTCACCAGCGGACAAACACCGATTGTCACCGTCGTTCTTCCAATTCATAAATGTATTTAAATAAAAATTTAAATTTGGAAAGGCCACGAAAAAGGAAATATAAATTTATTTTCACAAAACTTCTAAAAAGTAAACAACAATAATTTCCGAATTGAAAAATTTCACAATGACGTTTAGATAAATGTCACTTTACTATTGTGTGAGTGCAAGTGCGTGTTTTGTATAGGTGTAAATCTCTCTTGAAATCGGGATCAAAGATTTTGATCCCAAATCATGAGGGATCGATTTTTTTGGTTGAATGGAATGCCAAAACTGGTCCGGGATCAAAATCTCTCACAGGGATCGATTTTTTTTGGCTGAAAGGAATTCGACATTACTTTTTAACTCGGAGCGCTTCGAGCTCTCAACTTGCATTTCTTTTTTAGCTCATAGCTCGACCGGGGCTCGCTCGATGAGCTCGGAAAGGAATGACCGAGCACATCGAGCACAAAGCTGAGCGCGGCTAACTTCATACAATTTTCATGTAATTTGACAGACATGAGAGTTCAGTGCTCAATTGAGTTTCTTAAATAGATCGGTGCGCTCAGGTCACGCTCTGTTCGGAGTGAGCTCTATTCGCTCAGAGCCCGCTCTGTGCCCCGCTCGGGGCTAAAAAAGAAAAACGCCTATTGACACATAAATTACAGTGGTTGTTCGCGAATTGAAATTAATTTTTGTATCTTGTATTTGTAATTATAGTTTGTTTATATTGGCGAAACCTCGAGGTCCAGTGCAATAACAAACCTTTAAATAAAGCAAGAATCGCACATCGGGAAGACAATCAGCCCTATCATAAATTCCATCGTAATCGGAAACTTTTCCGAATCCCGAAAAAAACTCACCGAATCCGTTCGTAATGACTATTTATATGAGATTTTTCACAACGATGGAATCTGTGATAGTTTTTTTCGGGATTCGTAACAAGTTTCCGATTACGATGGAATTCGTGATAGGGCAGAATAGGAACGTTTTGCATCCTAGCTCCAATAAAAGTATTTTTTCGTTCTGTGGTTTCATCGAAAAATTAATTTTATATTAAATTAAGTATTTGTCTATGTATTTAAATGTTATTTTCTTACATTAATTGTTTCCTTTAAAGTGCATTTTGCAGTCGAAATAAAATATAAATATTCATTACTTAACATATTTATTAAAATCTTTTATGATAAAAGTCACAAAAAATTGACTTTAATTCTTTTATGATTCATAACAGATTTCGAAACAGATTTTGTCATCCCGAATACCAAAATTATATTCATAAAAGATTTTTTGACAACCAATTTTTGTATGTAAATTCATAACAGAATAAAAGAATAACGGAATAAAAGATCTTGCCGAATAGGCCCAATTCTTTATGTATTTCATTTCAAAAAGATTATTATTTTTTATATGTTTTACCCCCCAAAACCAATTTGTATTTGTTTTTTTATAATTTGATTTTATTTTCAAGAATAAATTTATGTCAATAAAACTGAAATCCAACAATAATATAACCGTGGTAAATTCAAATTTTTGTACTAGGCTGCGTTAAAACACAAACACACATACTAGTGCAAAAATATGAATTCACCACTGTCAACTTGGTGGCAAATCGCAATGACATCTGAGATTTCACATCGTAATTATAATCTTTGGTTTTACAATTCTGTTAAGGTATGTAAAAGAGCCACTTGCTAGCACAATCGACATCGAGAAGAGAAAACAACAAATGAAGAAAAGAAAACAAAAACTTGACACGTCTTATTGGTCTCAGTTTTGGTATTTTGTTTCTGTTTTCTGTGTTGTGCTTCTTGTGCTATAGCTGTTGAAGTTGGACAACGAACCAACAAATAACCCACCAAATTCGGTCAAAAATAAATAATTTTTTCCAAAATTCACTATTTTTCATATTCATTATACGGATCTCGTCCGGATCAAAAAAAAAGAAATAAACAATTGTATTTTAATAAACAAACTAAAGTTTTTGCTATGAGTTCATAGTTGTTAATAATTGCTTTCGCCGAATCAAACATACAAAATCATTCCACGCAGACAATCTAAAATAATTAGATTTCAATAATTACACACAATGGACGAGACATTTATGCTAATTCTTCTGGTAATGGTTATGTTGGTTGGTTCATACCTGGCCGGAAGTATTCCACTTGTAATGAAACTCTCTGAGGTAAAATTTTCGGCAAATGTTATAAATTAAACCTAATTCGATATTGATATTGAAGGAAAAACTAAAGATAGTCACAGTTCTGGGTGCTGGTCTCCTGGTTGGAACTGCACTAACCGTAATCATACCAGAAGGTATACGATCATTGTATTCATCTGATATAGTTCCTGATCAACAGATTGTTTCAAAAAAACAAATAATTGCCAGCTCAGAAGATCCATCTGTTGTTGTTGCACCTGAACCAGCCTATCATCGTCATGTCGAAGTTGACCATTCAAGTACAATTGGGTTGTCATTAGTTTTGGGTTTGTTCTTTTTGTTGTATTGCCATGTGTGTTGAATTTGTTTGACTAAATCTTTTTATTGTCGTATAATATATAGGTTTCGTTTTTATGATGCTTATTGATCAGATATCACAAAGAAAAAGTGCAGCCAACGATCAGAATATCACAGCTACTTTGGGATTAGTTGTACATGCAGCCGGTAAGATAAATGTATGTTATTGAGAATGTTGTTATTTATGGTTAAAGAACCGCTATACAAAATTATTGTAGTTAATCATAGGTATTTTGAACCGAAGACTACGGGAATTTGATAGTATCTATCTCTAGGTTCGAGACTTAGTCCAAATATCTCCCGAATTTCAGATCCGCTTTTTTTGTACTTTATGCACAACACAATGTTATAGAGCCGAAGTTTCTAGTTTTCTAGTCGGATGAAAGTAATCGAACTAATTTTAAATGATTAAGAATGGAAATAATTTCTTTTGAAAGACATAAAAGCTTAGCGTTTGTATTATTCTGTACAACAACTATTAAAAAAAGTACCACATATGAAAAGAATTCTAAATTTAAATAAATTACATTAATTTCCGAATTTATCGCTTACTGAATAAAAACTAAGTGAAAATTTCGATTTTTTTTTAGCTCAAGTTAATCGGAGTAATAATTAACAGTATTTAAAATGAAAAAACACTATCCGATAAATATTTGTATGTAAACATTCAAAATATTTTTTTATAAGCAATTCTTTCAAATGCCTTCACAAACAAATTGCTTGTACCTATTTAAATTTAAACTGATAAACATATTAAATTTGTTATATGTATATGTAACATAATTATATTAAAAAAAATTATTATTTAGAAAGTTGACATATCTCTATTTTCATCATTTGTTTTGCTTTTACATTTTCCAGATAATGTCGTTACGTTAACATTTTGGGAATGGAAAGTTCTGAAATTATTCATAAATTAACGTTCCACTTAAGACATTATTTTATACACCCCACAAATATCAAAAGTCAAATGTAGCCTCAAAAATACGAATTCCACGCGGAGAATTAAAAATGTGTGACAACTGGAAGTTAAATTTGTTTTTATGTCAAATTTGACATGCATTGACATTTTGCAGGCATGTACCTACTTTACTTTTTTGCTCTTTTGTTTGTGTGCCTACTTGTTATTTTAAAATTGTTGGTTTAAAATTTATTTTAAAGTGGAAAAAGAATTGGTTACGTTAATGCATTACGTTTTACATCTGAATTTTCAGAATTCTGAATTTTTAGAGCTTCTGATTGGCCAACTGTCATAAAAAGTTATATGCCTTTTAGTTAAGCTAAAGCTAAGTACAGACGATTGTCAGATCTTACAATATTTTCAGGTCTGTCAGTGAAAAAACTGTTCCAAATGTCTTACAATCGTCTGAGAACACAATTTTGTCTGACAATATTGCCAGACGACAATCTGGCAAAAAATTATCGCACACAATTTTTATCATTGTCAGTCGATTACAACGGACAATTTTTCATTGTAAGAAATATGTCAATTGCCAGCTAATATGTCTGTTTGGTAACTCGAAACGTTGTGCGACGTCGTACGACGTAGCACAATTTACTGTCAAATCCCATAGAAAAAAATTACAAGTAGCAACTTGTAGCAAGAATTTAGAGTAACCATACAGACATATTGTCAGACCATTAACAGTTCTGACAATCGTCTGTACTTAGCTTATAGCTCGGCGAAATGACAGATCGGGTTCTTTTTTTTTTTTTTTTTTTTTTTAATTTGGTGCCTCACTCACATACATTGTATATGAGATATACACCTCTTTCTAATCTTCTTATTCTAAGATTTGTTGATTTTTTAATTAAATGAAACAACGAACAGATTCATGAAATTGGGTTTATGTCGGCCTTTAACGAGAATTACGAATATAACTTACATGGGTTTAATTTTTTTGTTTAACTCACTTTGTTGAATGCTGAGTGATTAATGGAATTGAACGTAAAGTCAAATATATTATATTGCCTTCCTCTTTTCATTCAAGCTGATGGTGTTGCGCTAGGTGCTGCTGCTACAACCAGCCATCAAGATGTTGAAATGATTGTTTTCTTTGCCATTATGTTACACAAAGCTCCAGCTGCCTTTGGTCTTGTTAGTTTTTTGTTACACGAAAAAATTGAACGTCAACAAATACGAAAACATTTGGCGATATTTTCTCTATCGGCTCCGTTACTTACAATTCTTACTTATTTCGGAATTGGCCAAGAACAAAAAGAAACTTTAAATTCAGTCAATGCCACTGGCATTGCGATGTTATTTTCAGCTGGAACATTTTTATTTGTAGCCACGGTTCACGTGTTACCAGAATTGACACAAGGCGGTCATAGCCATGGCGGAGGAGGAGGTTTTGAAAGTAATCCAGGAGTTGCGTATACATCGTTGGAGGAATCAAATTCTAGTAGTTCTGTTAAGAACCGACCGAAAGGTCTCAAGAACAGTGAATTGATAATAATGATTTTTGGTGCACTCTTACCAGTTGTTATAACATTTGAACATCATCATTGATATTAGGTGATGACAAGGGCACGGGCGAAAAGAACTCTGTCTCAAGACTAAAATGTTATGTAATAAAAAAAAAATACATCATCGAATCTTGTTGATTGATTTGTACAGACTATATTATATAAATACAAAATAATATAAATATATTTACTAATTTTTTTTTAATTAGTAATCATATACCTATAATAAGTATATGAATATTGTGTATTTTTTGCATTCAGCTTGAATATGTTGTGATTGTTTATTTAGTAGAAATACAATGTAATTATAAAATCGATGTATTGTCTAATTTGTTTGTTTTGTTATAACTCGTAATCGAGCAATGATTCTGAATTTTATAAACAATCATGTTACTTGCTATATAAGGTGTGTTTTATTCATTGCTGCATAGCCAGCGCATCAAAATTTCCCTAGGCAAACAAAAACAATTTGATTGCTGGCGTAAAAGAAGTCAGTAAAAATAAAAGATGGCTGTGCTGGCGATGGAACTTTGAATTATTGAAATGAATGTATAGACTAGGTAATCGTTTTATTCGGAGTTGTGCTGCGCTGGCCATGCAGCAATGAAAAAAACACCTATAGTATTGGCTTGGAGAAAAAATATCATTACTACTATGGGTACATTGAAAATAACTTGCCTTTGTTTATGTCGAATTCCTTTCAGCCAAAAAAAATCGATCCCTGTGAGAGATTTTGATCCCGGACCAGTTTTGGCATTCCATTCAACCAAAAAAATCGATCCCTCATGATTTTGGATCAAAATCTTTGATCCAGATTTCAAGAGAGATTTACATCTACACAAAACACGCACTTGCACACATACAATAGTAAAGTGACATTTATCTAAACGTCATTGTGAAATTTTTCAATTCGGAAATTATTGTAGTTTACTTTTTAGAAGTTTTGTGAAAATAAATTCATATTATTCCTTTTTCGTGGCCTTTTCAAATTTAAATTGTTATTTGAATACATTTATGAATTCGAAGAACGACGGTGACAACTGACAATTGGTGTTTGTCCGCTGGTGAAGCTGCCGAACTCATTCCTCGCGTTCGGGGATCTATCCAATGGGTGTCAACCTATCCCAAAAAATTTCGGATACGTTTGGTTGTTGTTGCATCAGCTGTTTTGTCACAAGGGATTACAACAACACAAACCTATCCGGATAGCTTTGGATTGATCCCCGAACGCGACCATTTACTGTTTTACACAATCTATGTGGACTGTAGAATAAGGAATACAACGCCGCCGTTGCTGAAGCCATTCCAACTGCAGGGATACATATAATCCGGAAGAAAAGTGTGCTTCGACTACATGTTTAATTGCATTTCCAGGCAGAGAAGGTGTTGCATTATCATTTGTTTCCGAAGTTAAGATTTGCTGTTTTTTGTTAAAATAATTGAAATTTGTGCGGTGTTAGTATATGAAAGGAATAAAATTCCTACTAGTACTAAGGATCAAAAAATCCCGTTTTAATTGATATTTTAGACTCATACGAGGAAAGAAAATCGTTTACTCTTTTGTAAGTTAAACATATCGCCGTGATTTTCTAATTTTGTTTACCATTTTAAACTTCAGCATTTTAAATAGTCTCAAATCTACGACTAACACCTTGTCAATTTTCTGTCACCTAATATAAAGTCGAATAATGGCACTCTGAAGATACTACTATTGATTTGCTTCAAAATATTGATTAATTTGAATCTTTCTAATATTTTGTTATATATAATTTATAAAGTGGAGAAAGCACAGTAATTATTGCCAATAAAATAAAAACCTCAGTTGGACTATTATCAGTTTTTTTTTATTGTGAAATTACTGGCAGATTTTGGACCATTTAGAACTAAATGTTAAAAAAAGAAATTATGATAAAGTTATCATTCGTGTAAATTTGGTAACATGAAATTTCTTGCGATTTTGCACAAATTTTCACAAAATTTCACAAGTTGCTGTCAAAACCCATAGAAAAAAACTCGGTTTTGGGAAATTTGTTGAAAAAAAAGTTACCAAACAGGCATATTGCTTGAAATAACAACAATTGTGTTTCCTTTTTAATAGTTGCGTTTTATTTTTACCCAGATCCAATTCAGATCAGATCATGATAATAAAACAAACTGGATCACAGAATTTTGTAGTTTTCACAGTTGGTCACATTACCCATAAAATTGACAGATTACAGAATGAAAATTCCATCACTCAATTTGTATTTTGATTGTTTTAGGCATTTGCAAATTCCGACCATCTCGAATAAAATGGAGATGCAGAATGTACAAATATAATGTACAAATAAATAATATACCACAATAAATAATAATTGCGACAAATAAAAAACAATTCGTTAAAACACAAACATTTGTATATGTATATGTAAAATAACTTTAATTTAAATAAAAAAAATGTTCTTTTATAGTTTGAAAATACTTATACTTCTAGGAATTTTTCCCTATCCATACTTTCACTGGTTTCATCATGAAAATAAGGCAATATTTGACATGCCACACACACAATTACAAAAAAAAATCAATCCCATTTTGCTCTCCATTCACCACGAAAAATCCGCAATCCCGGATCAAAATCCCAAATGGCAAAAGGGATTCGACATTAGATTTTTTCGTGGTAAAAGGAAAGCAAAATGGGATTTATTTTTTTTTTTTTTTAACTTGTGTGTGTGGCATGTCAAATTTGGCATTATTTCCTTGATGATACCAGTGATAGTACGGGAAGGGACAAAATTCCTACAAGTCGGTATTTTCAAAAATCAGAAGAACATTTTTTTATTTAAATTATGTATATATACATTTTTGTGTTGTAATGAATTTTTTTTTCATTCGTCGCCAGTTAACATTGTATTCTTGTTGCAATACAAAATTGCCGGTTATATTAAAAAGAAACACACAAATATCAGTCAGTGATATTTCTTGAAAAAAAAATCAATATCAGAGATGTAATTTACACGACTGAAAACTTTATCATAATTTCTTCTTTCACCATTTAGTGTTCGAATGGTCCAAAATCTGCCAAACTGATAAAAGTTCAACTGAGGTTTTATATTTTATTGGAATCCAGTAATTAATGTGCTTTAACCACTTTGTAAATTATATATCTAATTATTAGAATGAATGAATCTTTATTTAGCTTCAATTAGCCATTTAGTTTACAGTTTTTAAATTTATCTTTAGGTTACTTAGAAATCACAGTTTATTAAAGTATTAAATTAAGATTCAAATTGATCATTATTTTCAATGGAATACGAAATACTGGATCCGCAGTGATTTTCATTACCATGTTCTCTTTTCTTTTAACGGAAAATGGGTAGAGAGAATAGAGAGCATTGCACTGCGAATCAATGCTATATCCAGTTTTGCTGATTCCATAATCCACATGAGTATCTTCAGAGTGCCATTGTTTGACTTCGTATAAATGCAGGTACATACATAGGTATTAAAAATCAATTTTGTCAAATATTTCAAAGTTTTGGGACAGAAAACTGACAATTTTGCTAGTCCCAGATTTGAGACTATTTAAAACGCTGAAGTTCTAATTAGGAAAGTTAGCGATTTTTTTCCTCTTGTGAGTATAAAAATATCAATTAAAAATAAAATACAAATAAGGGTTTTTTTTGATTCTTAAAAGGAAATTTATTTCGTTCGTATACTCACTGTATAAATTTCAATTATTTTAACAAACATTAAAAAAACATCAAATCTGAACTTGGGAAGTGCCATCGTGTTTACATTCGAAACTTTGAGGTGCCTATAAAAACAGCGAAACAACAACAATTTCACACATTGAAACAACAACAAAGTAGACTCATGAGTCCGGTTTTTATGACGGTGTTCACATTGGACTAAAAAAGTGGATTTTTTTTGACATTTCAGTATTCACATCTCACTTCAATGAAGGAGTGGGAGAGAGATGTGAATACTGAAACGTAAAAAAAAATCCAGTTTTTCAGTCCAATGACGGTGTTCACATTGGACTAAAAAAGTGGATTTTTTTTGACATTTCAGTATTCACATCTCACTTCAATGAAGGAGTGGGAGAGAGATGTGAATACTGAAACGTAAAAGAAAATCCAGTTTTTCAGTCCAATGTGAACACCGTCAATGTGAACACCGTCTATGTATTCTTCGTGCCTCATGGGGAGTCCTCACCCCACACTTCTCTTGCCTACGAACTGCCGTGATACCGGCCTCAATCTTTCCAATCTAAACAGCGTCTAAGATCCCAAGTTTTCGTGACTCCAATTGATACTCAAAGATACAAAGGGCATCATCGTCATAATTTGAATAATAGCAAAGATGCTTCATATAAAAATACGATACCTTTGCTGTCATTTTGGTTTGTTTTTGCAATCATTTCGTATTAAATATAAGTATTCTTTAATATAAGAAGCAGGCTTATTTATAAATCCATTTCAAATTATGTCTAATGCCAGATTTACACGAATGGCAAAGTTGCCAATATTTCTGCCAAAAAACTGGCAAAATAATGGACGAAATAAATTTATAATGGCATGCGTTTACACGAACCAAAAAAATGGCTGATTAAATGTTGGCATTATTTTTGCCAGTATTAAATGGCAAGGAAAAAAGAAATGTATTTACATGACTGACATAAACGAGCCATATTAACGGAAGTTTTTGAAGTCGAAAGAAAGTTGCACAAATATCAATTTTTAACTCAAGAAAGTAATATATAAAATGGAATCAAGAACAAAAACTGTTGCCTTTTAAGGAGCATTCTTGGTACTACAAGATGAGGAAGAAGAGATGCAGTCCCTAGCCATCCGGTGACAAAGAAAAACTCTGGCACATTGGGTTCGACCACTATTTTTCGAAGGAGGAGGTTTTTTGGAAACTCTGCAGAGATAGCTCCGAAATAACGACCCGGAGTTGTTCAAAAAGTTTGTGAGAATGTCCGCGGAAGATTTTGATTTCCTCTCTGAAAAAATATCCCCAGTTGTAAGGAAAGAAAATACAAATATGCGTGAAACACTATCTGTATAAGAACGTCTCGCTATCACGCTCCGTTTCCTCGCAACTGGAGACGAAAATTCCATAAGTTTTCCCGAGCCTCAACCATTTCAACAAGCAGCCGTTCCTCTTGTGGCACCCACTTCCTCTCGACTTTTCTGTTGCGAGCTGCCTTTTTAATTTCTTTACCTTGTTCCGTGTCTTTTCAATTTCCTAAATATTATTTTATTAGTATATTTATTAAAAACTTAAACTTGTATTTTCTATTTACTTGCAATTTTAATTTTGTTGATAAATAAATAATCCCTTTTAAAACTGCCGTCAATATTCAACGTTTTGACATTTAAAATGGCATGTTGCCAATAAAGAATGAACATGTTCATTCTTTTTCGAATATGGCATAATTTGGAAAATGGCGCCAGCAAAGTGTTTACACAATGCCATTTTTATGACAGCATTCCATGCTAAATTTTCTCTGCCAGTTTTTTTATGGCAAAAATATGCCAGTATTTAGAGCGTTTACACGATGAAAAGAAAAATGGCTTGTATTTAGCAGCTATAATGGCATTTTGCCATTCGTGTAAATGAGGCATAACTAACAGCTGTCCAATTCCAAAACCTTATTTATGAACACGTTCATCGCTTGATTACATGTTATTTTACTGATCACCGTGTCTGATGAAGAAAAAATCATTGCGGATTAATCTACCCTTCCCTATCTCACGCCCTTGAATTTCATATGTCCCTCACACACAATTAAAAGCCTTTTTATGTTGAATTGGGCTTTTCCAAAAACTATTTTTGTCTTTTCTCTTTAACTTGCCCTTTTCAGTGCAATTTGGATTTTTAATAGTTTTCTTTGCTAGTTTGACACTGACGTCTGGTGGAAAACCCCAATTGAATATGAGAATATTTTTTTTAAAACTGGTGCATTGCTGGATTTTGGGTGGAATCTATCCTTCTCTTTTTTATGCACATACATATCACCCTGTTTAGATTAGTTAGATTGAGTCCGGACTGGTAAGTGCTTACATTTGAAACTTTGATGCGCCTCAAAGTACATTGAAACAACAACAATTCCAACATTCCACACATTGAAACAACAACAAAGTAGACTCATAAGTCACTCTTCTCTTGTCTACGAACTACCGTGATACCGGCCTCAATCTTCCCAATCTAAAAAACGTCTTAAGCTAAGTACAGACGATTGTCAGATCTTGCAATATTGTCAGAACTGTCAATGGTTTGGCCATAGCTAACAATTGACATATTTCTTGAAAAATTATCCGTTCACACGGTTGGTAGATTTCTTCCCAGTCTGACGATTTGATTGTCAGCTCTTTTTTTATCTCTTTTTAACCAACTCATTGACATTTCGGATAGTGAAGAAATTGGCCACGTTCGTGATTCAATCCAAAGCTATCCGGATAGGTTTGTGTTGTTGTAATCCCTGGTGACAAAACAGCTGATGCAACAACAACCCAACGTATCTGAAAATTTTTGGATGCGTGGATAGCCTATCTGATAGTTTACCGAACGCAAGGATTATCAGCAATTGTAAGATGTTTTCAATGAAAACATCTGACAATACCCAATGAGTCGGACAATGTCCTAATCGACTGACAATGATAAAAATTGTGTGTTCAGACGATTGTAAGATAGCTGACAATTTTTTGTCAGATTGTCGTCTGACAATGACATTTCTGACAATATTGTCAGACAAAATTGTGTGTTCAGACGATTGTAAGACATTTGGAACAGTTTCTTCACTGACAGATCTGAAAATCGTCTGTACTTAGCTTAAGAAAAGAATTTTTGAAATCTGTGGTTAAATTCCTTCCGAAGATTTCCAACAGAAAATAAAATAGGTAAGGAAATGAAAACTTATTCGTCATTGTAGGTAAAAATTAATAATAAATAATTTTTTGTTAGTGAAATAATTGTGTACCTATTCGAAGGAAAACAACGAAAAGGTTTCAACGAGAAATTTATAAATAAAATATATATTTATAAAAAAAATTCAGTTATGAAATGTATGTTTGGTAACTGTATTTTCTTGCTGCATTTTACTATTTTTCAAAAATTATATGGGATTTGACAGCAAATTGTGTGACCAGTTGCAAAAATCATTGAAAAAGCTTGGTCTCAAGCCGTGTGTGCATTGCATTTAATGTTTGACACTAATGAGGCCTACATATACCTATTTTGAAATCTCTTAGAAAATCCCATACCTATATGAAAAAAAACTCAATTTGTGACCATTACCGTAAGAAATTACAAGAAACAATACAGATAGATTTTTGTAATCTTTTCAAAAAATCATGTGTAAAGTGGCAACCCTGTCGGGTGCATCAATTCAATATTCAATAACCACCTTAACTTTTATCCCCTTATTTATCTAATGCTTTCTCTCTCAAACATCATCTACTGCGAACTGCGCGGGTGCATGCTGAACGTATCTGCTGAATGTATCTGCTCTCACAAAATCATACAAATACACTTCCACTCTGCTTTTTCCTTTTCACCATTCAAAGTGGATGAATTTTTCTTTCTTCTCATCTTCATTTTTTTTACGATACGAAATACGAATACTGAATACATAATAATAGAGAGCTATCGGGTGGTATTGTATTGTCTTCGTCTCGCATTCTCAACAGTTTGCGCAATGAATTCGGATAAGTTGCGGTATAAACGACTGCGATGTTAAGAATTTTTTCCTATTTAAAAAAAATATTTTTCTATGAATACAAAAATTAAAATTTTAATAAAGTCGAGAAAAGATTTGAATACAAAAATAAAGAACATTTTTTTTAAAATATAAAATGGGATACAAACCTTGTCTAGTCTGTTTGTGTGGTTGCTGGTAGTGCGAGGAAAAAAATTGCAAATCCTGTCGCTTGATTGAACATTTTTTTTTTTTAAAGAAGTGAATCGAATGTGATAAATACCTACTTCGAATACTCTGCGATACTTGCAATGAAAATTTTTATTTATTCTTTGTTTTTATAAAAGGAAATATTTCTTTGGATGTGCTAGTTGTTAAGTTTTTTACTCAAAAAAAAAAAAGGACTCGTGGGAAGGGAATTTTGTTTTCCTTCTAGTGTTATACTGTAATACACCAATTGTTTTCTTCTACTTCTGGAATGTTTGTTTTTTTTCTTTTCCTCCTTCAAGACCACCATCATCATCATCATCATCATCATCATCATCATCATCATCATCATATTGATAGCGCAAAAAAAAAGAAGAAAATATAAATTGTAAATCGATGTCATGTATATATTGTACAAACGTTAATATCTGCTTCTGTTTTACTTTAAGACGGACAGACAGACATCATTCTGTAGCTACCTATATAAAAGCACAGTACGCAATTTATATAAACGTGTTTCTTCGATTTTTCCTTTTTTGAAATGAGTGTCTCTTTATTTCCATTTACTATTTGACACCTAAAGGCAAAAAAGAAAAAAAAATATATATCACAAAGCAAAGGTAAAAACAAATGAATATCTACTTCGTCCGTCATTCCCGAACCTCCACCCACCGAGTCCATAATATAATAGTGACACGGGCCTATACTGTTTCGGAAAATTTCTTGGAAAATTAAGGACTTTTCTTCCAACACGTTGTGAATAATTTGTTAGTTGTTTTTTTTTTTTTAATAAAATGGTCTTGTTGTTTACAGACATAAGTATATTCCTCTAAGACAATAATACAATTTTTTGTTTCAAAAAAAGTTTCGAAGAATTAAAATATTTGTAGGTATGTATGTATAACATTACTGCGACTCCTTGAAATTGATATTAATCTTCTCCAATAGCGTAGCAGGCTGCTATACAGGGGTAAAGAGGTAGAGAGATTATTACCTTATATGATGTTTTTATTTTTTTGGTACCTATATATTCGGTATATATGGACGAAAAGGCAAAAAGGAAGAAAGTCTACCATTCTCTGCCTCGCTGGCACCATTATCCCTCAAGTAGTCCTTGTCCTGGTTGGCGGTTGATATGTTTGGCAATCCGTCGTTTGTCGTTTCCCAATTAAAATATAGAGCTAGCTTATCCTATTTGATATTTCGAAATTTGAAATTCGTACCTACCTACTTACCAAAAGCAATCGGCAAATTGCTATTTTCTTATCTTTTCTTTTTTCCCCATACGAAGTTAAAAATTTAAAAAGAAAAAACAAATTTGCTCACATAGTAATTTTTTTGTATTTTTTGTTTATATTTTTCAGCTGTAACTCTTAATTTTATACAAAATAAATTTAAATAAAAAGTGAAAAAAGTGAATAAAGGAAACAACAAGAAAAACTCAACATTTTTAATTAATACATAAAATCTTCGTTTTACAAAAACAACAAAAATAAAAAAAAAAAAAACAGCAAAAATGTGGAAATTTTTACAAATCTGTCAGTTGTTTGCAATTTTGAATTTGTTCTTTAATTATGGATTAACGTCTGGAAAATTCGCCAACGAGAATGACGATGATTATTTATCACAGAAAGGTGAGTTTTTGTTTTTGTATTTTTTAGGTATACAGCCGTTTGCAATTTTGCCTTTTTTACCCACTACCCAAGGATAGGAAAGTGAAATGTGTTTCTTCCTTTTCCTGGCAGCCTGATGTGCATACAAATATAGGGTATGCCATCAACAAGGATTATCACGCATAGTGTTTGCAATTTGTTTTGTTTTTTTTTTCTTCCTTTTTTTGTATTCATAAAATAGTCACAGGAAGTTTGTGTTATTAATTAATTATTATTGTTATTCATGAGAGGTGGAGGCAAAGTTCCAATTGTAAGAATGTTGGTATAAACAGGACCCTTTTTGTAAAACAAGGCACTGGTTAGTGAAATTTCAAAGATCTTGAGTTGAAATGATAGTGAAATTTGAAAAATCACAAGAAAGGCTTGTCCTTCGTCTGTTTAACACTGACAACCGAAGGCGTTTGCAAGACTTGGTTTTTGAACCACTTCTCTCCAAAATTAATCAGTGTTTCGACTTCAGCAAGACGCCTTAAATATGATTCATCGTTATATTATGTAGCACATCACAAAAGACCTGTTCATATCAATCCATCGCCAAAAACTAAATGCTTTTTTCATGCTTGGCTGTTGAAATTTTTTTAAATAAACATTTTTACTAACTCATTCCCGAGCCAACTACCTCAATGATACTAAGACTACAAATTGTTTCTGAATATTACTAAAACTAGGCCTCGTAAGAGGTTATTTTCAGCTAACAGTAGAGAAAGAAAGACCGTCTCATTGATTATTTTAGATGAAATAAAATGTATGTAGTAATTTTTTGAATTTCTTAAATTTTATAATTATTTTTAATAAAAAAATGATCTAGCTCGTTTTTATTTTAAAATGTTTTTTACATTATTTGGAAGTTCATTAAAATGTGTAATCTTTGTAAAATAACATACCTAGGTAGGTACCAATTTGTTTTTTTTTTTTGTTTTCTTGTAAAGTTTTTAAGTTATTAGCTTCGTTCCGAACCTAGTTTCAAACAGTTTCAGACTGCCAGATTTAGTAATTTTTGATCCGAAGCCGCAGAATTTTTGACTTGTGAAACGGCTTTGGACCAAAAACGACTAAATCGGGCTGTTTGAAACTAGGTGCGGGACAAAGATATTCACCCTTATTGCGTTAGGCGTTTTATTAAAATGCCAGTAAAACGACAAGGCTCTAGAAGCGGCAGTTGCAGTTTTGGTAAAACGACTATTGTTTTAATGGTTAGAGGGGTGAATAAAGAAGAGAACGGGAAAGGTTTAGTTTTACTTAAACGCCGATTAACGCTTTTGGAGCCGTGTCGTTTTACTGTCATTTTACTAAAACGGCTGACGCAATAAGGGTGATTACCTACTTTTCCTTAATAATACAAATTCTATATACTACCTACTGAAATACACCAGCCGAGTAGAAGACTTAGCACCATTTTATTTGAACTTGTTGAATTATTGATTCAAAGTAGCTTAGCTTTTAACGGCCTTTAGTCCTACAAAAAATGTCGTTTCGTCCCGGTGATCTCATCAGTTGACTATTGAGGGCCTTGTCAATACGCAATTTTTGTTAAATTCAGTTCAACTTGCATAGATTTCGTGACGAATATCTAGTGTGAACTATAATTTACTTAAAAGAAGGGTTTTTTTCAAGTTCCGTTCACACCTGCAAACCGAACACTAAAGCTTAATCTGTTTGTCGAAATATTTCTAAAGTTGTTTTGGAATTTAATATAGCTCAATGAAAGGTGTAAAGAAGTAGTTATTGATATTTGGAAGATGTTGAATGTTGCCAAACAGCGGATTGTTTGCTGTTTTTGGGCGATGATTGTAAAATTTTAAACAGTGCATTTTTACACTTATTTATAACGGTACACTTCTTTTCTGACCTTGTACGTTAAGATAGACAGTTTGTCATTCCCTAAAAAAAAATTTCAAATTGTTTTAGCTGTATGTAGCAACAACACTCTCTTTTTCGTACTGAGAAGTACATACATTACGTGTTAAATATGAATAAACTCATACTAAATACACAAAATCATATTCATTCAAATTAGTAAGTAATTATATCTCGCAAAAATTAATTAATATATCAATTAATTATACCTATGTATACGTACAAATATATGTAGACAAAAATTACGTACACTAAATATCTGAGTGTTGCAGATTAAAATATCATCGTCGGTCATACAATAAAAATTTCAACTAAGATAGGTACCTCTTGTAAATATGCCATTTAAAAAAATCAAAATTTAAGTTGTGTGAAAGATCTCACAAGTCTCTCCTTTTGCTCTATTTGTAATTAAAACAAAAAAACTCCCCAACTTTAAAACTTTTTTAAATACTTCTCAGTCAAGAATACATAAAAAAAATTAACTTACAGATTATAAAAATCTGTAAAAAATTTGGTTGTAGATCCAAAAAATTTTCTAAAAAAAAATGTGTGTATGAAAGTTGGTTGAGCCAGATAAACTTCAAAATCAAAAAATATAAACCTGCTTTTGTTCGTAGGATGACTAACAGGCAACTGAATAATCTGACTGACCTTTCTATACTGAATCAGGTATTTCAGTTGTTAATGAAAATCGCCAAAAATAATCTTAACATATTACGAAGATCGTAGACTGTTTCCATTTGATGAAACTGAAGAAATCAAACACTTAAATGTGATAGAATTTTTACTGAGACTAAACGAAAATAAGTGATATCCTTAATCCTGTAATATTACAACTCAAAAGAGATATTTGAACTCTTGTTTATATTTAAAATACTATATGCAATCAAATCGTCACTACAATGCAGAAGTAGTCTAAGTCCAGAATTTCAAAATGAGTTTTTTTTTGCGTCATAACGAAATTTGTTGTGTTTCGCGCATTTTCTACATATTCAAAATATTCCTATATGTACAGTAGTTCCTTCAGAATTTTAATAATAGAATACACATAGTATCGAATGTCAGGATTTTACGGACTAAGGTTCTTCTTGAAAATTTTTGTAAATGTGACTTAGGCTAGTTCTGCATTGTAGTGACGAAATGGTAGAAGTTTTTGCTGATAAATGTAAAAAAATATTGAACAATAATCGTTTTCTAATTTCTACTCCTCCAGTTTCCTACTCCTAACATAATGTTTTTTTTTTTTTCTTTACGAAAAACCCCTTTTTACCTTCTTTAAACAAAATTGTATTTAAGGTTTATTCTTTATTGAACTTTTATTAATAAATTACATTTGCATATAATTTATTCAGTGTAACTACTTAAAACATATTTTTCTTAATGTACCACTTTTTTATTTAAACAATTAAATGAGCTTTCAAACTCTGTTACTATTTACACTACTGATAGATGATCATAAGTTAAATCTTTTTTATGTAATCCTATGATTGTGTTTTATTAGGTTAGGTTAGTGGGTTGACAGTTGACACACTTACATCAATGTAGATCCATTGTGATACCCTAGGAATTTGATCCCCATACCAAGAAAACCTATGATAAAATCCTATGACAAAGCCTGTTATTAAAAAGAATGATTAAAAATATTATTAGTTAGTGCAGTTCTCTATTATACTAATAATAAATAAAATAGATGCATAATTTCTGTTGGTTTCTAGTTCATATATGTACGTAGTTAATATATATCTTCTTCATTTTTTGGAACAGTACAATTGTATTAGTTCATTGCGGTTAAAGTTTGCCTGCAATTTGGAACAAAGCCAAGTTTGTGTGATGCGTAAAAATGTGAGTCATTGCTACGAAGGTCGTCTACATTTCATAAGGCTACATATTATTTGCTAGAGTTTGATCCAGTTTCAATAAATTAAACTCTCAATTTGGGCCACAAGTTCGATTTTGTCCATTTGACCGGTCGCAAAATTGGCAAAGCAAATAAAGAGGATAATAAATAATTTAGGAGTCACATTTCCTAAATACAATCGCATGTATATGTATATATGAATAGTACTTTTTGAAGGACAAAGAAGTGGAAGACTGTCTAAAGGTTTTTGCTTAATACCATAAGAAGACTTGATAAACGTGCAAAGTACCCACACTTTCAATGTCGGTAAAGAAAATGCGTCATTAGTTTTCATATGGATTGATGGTCTTCCAGACCAGATCATGGCAAAGTAGGTATAGTCTAGAGAACATCATCACTCCATATTCGATTGATGAGTATATCGCTTTTCTTAAATTATTGAAAATTTTATTTGTATAAAATAATAAGTGTGGAAAAACCAAGGTTTTTTTACATGCTCTGTAGACCATAGGGCATGCACAACCACCGATTTCATATATGTAAGTACTTTGATATTTTTTTTAAAGGTTTTAACCAAAACTAACATTACAATGAAGGTACCTTAAGGCCCGGTGCACACATGCGTTTTTTTGACGCCGCGGTGACGCTGCGTCATCGCGCGTCATTCTTGCGGGAAAAAACACTCGCAGGTCTCCGCGAGACCGCTGCGTCACCGCAGACGCTTTTGCGTCTTTCAGTACATTGTTTGTTATGGAGCAGTGCACACATGCGTCATTTTGACGCAAATTAAATTTGGAAGAAAGATTTCAAACATGGAAGAATTTGATATCAAATTATTTATCGGTGAAATAAAAAAGTGTCCAGAAATATAGAATATTGCTTCCGAGCCATACCATGACCGGCAAAAGAAAAGATATATAAAATACGCCTTTTGTTAGCCAATGGCCGCGTTCATGTTTGTATCCAAAGCGATCTGGATAGCTTTGTGTTGTTGTAATCCCTTGTAAAATCACAGCTGATGACAAAGCAGCTGTTGGCGAAAAAAAATCTCAAGCTATCCTAAAAATTCTGGGATACTCATCTATCCTATGGGAAATGTCAACAACAGCTGATTTGCGTTCAGAAACATACTGATACTCGAGTATCTTAGATAGGCTATCCTAGTGCAACCTGAACGCGGCCAATGATTAACAAAAGGATGTACCCAATAACGTCCTTTCTTTTTAAGATCATAGTTTTTATCCACTAGTTAAGCGAAAATTACTCGTTTCTTTTTATAAACCTCTATTGCTGCGTGATTTGCAGATTGAGTCCAGCGAGAAAAACCCGCATGTGTGCACTGAACGATTGCGGCACCGCAGCGGCACCGCTGCGTCAAAAAAACGCATGTGTGCACCGGGCCTAAGTGTATAAAATATTTCTTTTTTTTTTAAACGACTGTTTGGAATTGTTAATGGCAGTGGTATGTGGGTATATATTTTTTCATACAGAATATACTCTATAGTATGCTGCATGAACAACAATAACCTGTATAACGTGGATAATATGGTGATCGTTTTATTTGTTTTTCATGGTTTTCAAAAAGAGAATAAAATTATTCTATATTTTTTTCAGATTTTTATTTTTATCCCCTATAGTCAATGTTAGCGTTTTAAAAAATGAAGCCATCTGCCTTAGAACCGTTATGAGAGAAGTTATCTCGAAATCGACTTTGACAGTTTTGATTAAAAAAATGGTTTAAGGTCTGCATTTTGGCGATTTTTTTTTACCAAGAACTGTTACCTTCCATAGAACCGTTTTTTTTTTATAATTAACGGCTTAACTGATTTGGATCAAATTTATATACAAATCTTCTAAAAACGGGTTAATGAATTTAGGCTTGTAGGTGTTCATATCATAAAAATATTTAAAAATGGCATATCAATTAATTTTTAAATACAAATCATTTTTTTTTAAACGCTTCAACGATTTTTGAATTTTTTTTTTTAATTCATTTTTTTCAAAAATTAAAGATTAAAACATTTTACAAGTTGTTTTAACAATAAGGGAAATAAGTCTCGAACAAAACATAGCCTTGGGACTAATGTGCCAGCAAATATTTTTTCCATATATATGTATGTAGGGGTCACCATTGTTTGGCAAAATTCATTTGGCATTTCTTTGTTTCGCTTTGATCGTTAAATATTTTGTTTAATTCGCAATCCACAATTGGCAATTTACGTTTGGCTTTTTATTCATTATGTTTTTCAATCATTACGCAAATAATATTTGGCGTTTTTACATTTCGCTTTTTCTTAAAAATATTTTCAATCATTTTGCAAAATTCATTTGGCAATTTATTGTTTAGCTTTTTTTTTGTTAAGCCGTTTATTCAAAATTTCAACGAGCCGTTTTATCACTTCGCTGATAGATCATTTCGTCGTTTATAGTTGTTTGGTCGATTGTACATTCATAAGCTTTGACTTTTTTTGATTTACCGTTCTTTTTATGATCTGTTGCTAAATTCATTGTGCCTAATTTCGGACTTTGCATACACCCAACCTCGCACCTAATCCAAATCCTATAGTGTGCCAAGCAGGGGGGTTGCAGGGTGCAGCATGCCCCCCATACATACCTCACTGTTAACAGGCCGTAATGCTGGGTGCTAGTAGGTATTTATGTAAGCAAGCAAAAAAACAAAAATCTCATATACAAAATAGTTTTAATAATTTTCAATTTTCTCAAAAACTAGAAGACATATATTTAATCGACACAATCGAGGCCAAAAAATTGCAAAACAATTGATTGCCAAATAAAAAAAAGTGAAACAACAAAATGCAAAATAAAAAAAAGCGAAATAATAAAATGCCATATAAAAAAAGCGTAATAATAAAATGCCAAATAAAAAATTGCCGAACTTCAAAAAGCCAATCAAATAAAAAACTAAATGAAAATTGCGAAATGAAAAATGCGGAAGGATGATTTGTCAAATCATTTAAAAGACAAAACGTAATTTGCAAAACATAGAATGCCAAACAACAAAATGCTAAATAAACAAAATGCCGAACGAAAAATGGCGAAATGAACCCCCGCGAAACGCAAGTTTGCCAGACAATTCTTGCGAAACATACCATACCCATGTATGTAGGTACATATAGTCATTGACAGCTAATTAGAAACCATTCTATTTTGATGTGTTTTTTCAAATAATGATAAATGTATCTCACCTAACGGTTTATATTTCGATCTTATTATGTTCTTTCTTGTTTCCTCTGTAAAATAATAGTATAAGAAAGTACATTTAAATCATCCTGATATTAGAAACCGTTACGATTTTATTTTTAAAATGTGATTCTGTGGAGGTGGCGTTTTTTATTAGCTGTTAATGGCTGCGGTGGTGAAGCGGACAACGAAAAAACGGGTGGGTATTGAAAATCGTTCATTTTTAGGTTACATACATGTTTCATAATATACATGTTAGTTCTTAACATGTATATGAAAGAATTTTGCTTTTTGAGGCCTGGTGTTAGATTTATGGGCTTGAAAAGTTGCACCAAGCTATGGGGTAGCGTTTTAAAGCAATGTGTTGCTTTATTAAATAAAGAGATAGCAAAATTGTTCCTTTTGTGGAATATGTGGCAAATTAGATGTTCTGTCAAAATATGACGTCAACACCGGAAATCGATTTTTTTTTCGTAGAAAATCGGAAGTTAACTTGGGACCTTTCGATAATTTTTTTTTAGATCTTAAAATGAAAATTATGTATACACTCTACGAAATAATTATAAGGACAAACACAAAATATTATTTTTTTTCATTTATTGTTGGAGTAAGTAAGTAAGTAATTCATTTATTTCTACTTTTCTTAGCATAGTTTAACAAAAACAATGAATTTAAAAGCTATGGCTTTGCCGTCAGCTCGGTTAGCAATTTTTATCATTACGATCAAATAGTTAATTTAATTAAATATTTAATAAAATAGTAGAAACTAGTTATATGAATTCGGTTATTAATAACTTCCTATATTTATAAGTATCTTTCAAAAATTTGTAAAGAGTTTTCCAGTCAAAACCATTCAGGATAATGATAGTTTCCTGCACCGTTAATGTTCTCTTCCCGAAGTATGACAGGCGTTGTGACGAGAAAATGGGACAAATGCTGACAAAGTGAAAACAGTCTTCTTTGGATCTTAAATTGCATAAAGAACAGAATTGGTTAAAACTTCCATTGTAAGGGCTTCCGTTTAGGCTTAGAAGTTCACATCTCACTTTAAATATGAGTGATATTTCTCTAAAGCTTAGCAAGTCGTTGAAATAACTTATTGTTGGATTTTAGCAAACTAATTTTACTTTTAGTATCTTAACAACTAAACTTATTAGGAAAAAACAAAATATAAAAAATTAGACTTCACTTTATAATTTAAATTTGGTTTTAATTTTTTTTTAAACGAAATAATGTTAAGGCCAATCTTGAAAAGTATTCTAAATGTAAGTAAAAGTTTTTAAAAAGGCGTTCAATTTTTGGTGCTTGACCCTTTTAGTTGAATAACATTTCGAAGACGTCGTGGCATTGAATTTATTAAGGATTTTTTTTGACACACCAATTTTGGCCCATTCTTCTTGAACAACTCTTTTCAAATCTTTTATGGTGTCAAATTGACGTCCATTTTTAAAAACGTTTTGTGATAAAATTGCCCAAACGTTTTCAATTGGGTTCAAATCAGGACTACAAGGAGGCTAGTCCAATAACCTAATATTTTGCTTACTTAAAAACTCTTGTATATTTTGACACATGAATAGCCGCGGTATCCTGTTGAAAGATGAATTCCGCACCAAATATTTCATCGCCAAGCGATACTAGGACATCATCCAACAGATCCGTATATTTTTGGGAATTCATTTTGGTGGAAATAAAACAAATAGGTGACTTTCCAGAGCAGCTTATGGCACCCCAAACCATCAACGTACCACCTCCAAAAGTGCGAGCAATTCTATACTGCTTTTCGGTTCGTTTATCATGCCAATGTTTTTGGCAACCGTCTGGGCCATCTAAATTAAATTTTTTCCCATCCGATACTTTTCAGCGAAAGTCAATCTGTTCGCTTTGTGACGTGCTGTAAGTTTTGGTTTCGGGACGCGTTTCACATACTCCATGTTTTTATCACCTTTCAAAATTTATTGCACCCTCCTTGTTGACACATTAAGGTTCAAAATGTTAACAATTTGCGCAGGGCTTATCGATTTATTA
The DNA here is from genome assembly GCA_929447395.1 of Epistrophe grossulariae. Lineage (NCBI taxonomy): Eukaryota > Metazoa > Arthropoda > Insecta > Diptera > Syrphidae > Epistrophe > Epistrophe grossulariae. The sequence continues at coordinate 8,920,727 of OV839570.1, forward strand.
ACGACTAGGCGTTTGATTTCTCGATTATCACTAGGTGTCAATTTGGGTTTTCTACCTGAACTTCGCTTAACTCCATAATTTTCCCTCAGCTTTAAGAAATTGGCTATAACAGTTTTACTTCTTTTAAGTATGCTACCGATTTGCCTTGTTGTCTTCCCCTGTTCTCGGTAAACAGCAACACGACCCCGTTCTTCTTCATTTAATGGTGTTCCACGAGGCATTATAATTATAAAAATATAATGACGTGCTTAAATATAATAAATTCAATTTATTTACATAATCTATAAAGTATTTGTAACTAACAAACCTTTGTAATCTGAAGATTTTGCTTATTTTTTGTAACGATTCTTAAATATAATCACTTGGCCTTATAAATATTTCGTACCACAATGAAGATCAATAATTGTTGTAAGACAAACGATACAATAGAGAGAAATTTAGTTTAATCGTTATAAAAAGATAAGATCAAACAAAAGGGTTACCATTCCTTAATAATAATTTCTCTTAAAACAGACGGAACAATAAGTGTTTTTTTGTCCTTATCGTTATTTCGCAGAGTGTATAATCTTAATACTACATGACAAGTTTTAGAGTGGGATTCCCATTCGTTTAGAAGATACATAATTTTCAGTGAGAAGCCGCCATGTGAAAACTATTTGATGAAAAAAAGAGACCAAGTAAGATAACTTGAGCGCAGCAAAATAATAACGTATTCTTATAGAGGGACTAAATACAAGCTGTTTTTATTACCGGAAGATGGTCTATCTTTCCTTGTTTAAATGGGAGGGGCTGTTTAAAAAAAAAAGTGATTCAAGTCGAAATCAACATATTTTATAACAACAGAAATACCTACAATGTATGTAGTTATATACCAATTTTAAAAGCTAGGTCTGTTCTTCTATATTATTTTTGAATCAAGTTATTCCTATATTTTTTGAAAAAATTACTTTCAAACTCAAATTTTTGAAGAAAAAAAATTTAAAAACACCAATGTAGGTATTTTTTGGATCCTCTTTACTGCCACTCCGTTGCTCCGCTTAGGGTATGCCCAGACAGGCAGGCGAAAATGTCAACAGTTTTTATTTGGACAACAGTACCTTGGGTGGTCCGCTTTACCAAATACATGGTGGTAAAAGTCCGAAATGAATAATGAAAACAAAACATTTTGACTTTTGGGACTTTTTAATGACTTTTTATTAGTTTCCTTCGTTGAACTTTACCAGGGTTGACCCAGGTTTTCTTGAAAACTCCAATAATTGTCAAAAAAAATGGGTTTTTTGGTTTTCAAAAAAATGTGTTAGTATATGAACGAAATAAAATTCCTACTAAGGATCAAAAAATCCCTTGTTTGTATTTTACTTTTAATTGATATTTTAGACTCAACGAAGAAAGAAAATCGTTTACTCTTTTGTAAGTTAAACATGTCGGAATGATTTTTTAAATTTTGTTTACCATTTTAAACTTCAGCATTTTAAATAGTCTCAAATCTACGACTAACAAAGTTGTCAGTTTTCTGTCACCTACCTATGTACATTTATAAGAAGTCGAATAATGGCACTCTGAAGATACTATTGATTTGCCTCAAAATATTGATTAATTTGAATCTTTCTAATATTTTGTTATATAATTTACAAAGTGGAAAAAGCACAGTTATTATTGCCAGTAAAATTAAAACCCCAGTTTTTATTGTGAAAATACTGGCAGATTTTGGACCATTTAAAACTAAATGGTAAAAAAAAGAAATTATGATAAAGTTATCATTCGTTTAAATTACATCACAGAAATTGCTGGAAATAACAACTATTGTGTTTCCTTTTTAATAGTTGCGTTTTATTTTCCCCCAGATCCAATTCAGATCAGATCATGATAATAAAACAAACTGGATCACAGAAATTTTTAGTTTTCACAGTTGGTCACATTACCCATAAAATTGACAGATTACAGAATGAAAATTCCATCACTCAATTTGTATTTCATTATTTTAGGCATTTGCAAATCTCGACCATCTCGAATAAAATCTCGCGCATGCAGAAGGTCAGTGATAATTGGTACAAATAAATAATAACTGCGACAAATAAAAAACAATTCGTTAAAACACAAACATTTGTATATATGTAAAATAACTAATTTAAATAAAAAAAAAATTCTTTATAGTTTGAAAATACTTATACTTCTAGGAATTTTTCCCTATCCATACTATCACTGGTTTCATCAAAAAATATTGCCATATTTGACATGCCACACACACAATTACAAAAAAAAAATAATCGCATTTTGCTTTCCATTCACCACGAAAAATCCGCAATCTCGGATCAAAATCCCAAATGTCAGGGTGAGTTCAGGTTTTTCAAAAAACGCTTTGGGCGACCCCAGGATGACTTCAGGGCTCAACGAACAAACCTTATAATATAACAGATTTATAATTATTTTCGTGTGTCAAATGTCCAAAAACTAAATAAAGAATCAAAATATTTGTTGCCTGATTTCAAATTAAACCAGCTTTAAACGAACCTGCCGTTAATCGCAAAGCATAATTTACTGTGATTTGTGTTTTGCTATTTCAATTACTAAAACAAAATAACAATTTTGCAATATCACAATCAGAATAGTCACTACAGACTGTCATTTTGGTTTGACAGTTCAATTATATTTATTTATATTTTATAAAAACCACAAAAAAGAAATGCAGAAAAATCAATACTTATTTTGGAAATGAATCACCCACACACTTTCAGCATTATCATCATCCTTCCGGTTGGAAGAGTGTATAATAGCTATGAATATACATATATCTTGGTCTGTTATAAAGTAAATTTTGCAATCATTCTAGGATTCCAAAAATATTTCCATCTTTCCATCAGTCTTCATATTCTTTTGCCTGTCTTTTGTTAATTTAAATTTCGTCCACTTGATTTATCCTTGTAAGTAAATCTCCACTCGATAGCCATTTAAACCTGAAAGAATGTAGTCTTTATCATACAACCACTTGTTTTGTATCGGTTTTCTCATTACATTAACCAATATTATATTCTCTGGTATGTAATTATTTTTTTTTTAACTGTTACTATACTTAACCCTATATGTACTACTTATATTCGAAATTTTATGATTACAAAATAAAAACAATGGCAAAGGGAAATTTAGCTTTTATAAAACAAAAACGATTTTTTGCGGTATTTGTGGGAAATGGGTGGCAAATATCATTATTAGTCTGTTTATAATTGTGAATTGTGAGTAGTGGATTTGTACCAAATCAATGATGGCTGCGCCCATGAAACATATATGTAGGTATGTGTAATATCAAACTATATGAATTTATTTTATTTCCAAAAAATTAAAACAAAAAAAAGGAGCACGTCATTAAATGGCCTCAATTTGTCGTGAAAGAATAAAAATTGTCGGGAATTTTTTTTTTTAATTCCAAAAATTTTTTAACATGGTATTGCATCATGAATTCAGCAGTACCACAGCTTTAATTTGCTGTATTTTTTTTATCCAATAGAATTTTTGATATGGCGACAATTGTCGCTCGACTACCTTAAATAAGTTGTGTTAAAAAATAATTTGTCGCGCCTGTAAAAAAATCACCTAAATATGATAAAATACTCTAAAATTGCATTTTCAAATATTACCACAGCCTTTGATTAGCTATATTTTTTCCTACAGATTTTTTGATGTCGAATTTGTTATTTAAAAAAAAACAAAACAAGTGCGAAAAATTTTGTTCTCACGAAAAATTCACGACAGTTAATCCAATGAATAGAATCTTAAAATTTTGAAGTGGTAATGCTAACTCGACGAACATGTTAATTTTAGGTACAAAAAAGAAGAGTAAATTCCATAAGGAAAAGTATAGAATGAACCGAAAGGAATTCACTAAAACGACAATGTAAAATGACATAGGCTTTCTTGTGGATGGCTTTTAACGTTTGAAACCTTTGCAGTTTTTCTGAAGAATAGTAGGTGAACGACTTGAGACAAAAATCGTCTGGATGCCCTCAAAGTATATCTATCGGCAAAGGGCTCTGGACCTGCAGGGCCGCATTAAAAGTTATACCTTTTTAAACAAAGCTTTTATAAATTGGCATTTCTTTAGTCACTTCCCACAAATGTAGATGGTATTCTTTTCACTTTAGTGTATTATAGATGATTTTAACTGATATTTTTGTTGAATTGAAGCTTGCTACTGTTCCTCCAGTTTTAGTTCACTTTTGCTATCGTATTGAAGAACTTTCCCAACACCACCCCACAACCACAAATAAAGTAAACGACTGGGTCGCACGTACTTACTCAAATGTATGACTACACTGTGGTTTTAAAGCCCCAGTAGTTAGTATTCATCTGATTTTATTTTCAGCCAAAAGAAATAAAAGTAGAAATAAATTTTGACGTACATAACCATTTTCTATTTATGAAGAATTAATTGGGTATGTCAAGGTACCAAGTAGAAATAACACCGGTTGTTCTTTGTTTGCTTGGAAGCGACGACATATCTGTGTTTCATGAAATTTTATACCCATCCAAAACAAAAATACAAATTTCTGAAATAGAGTTAAAAATAAAATTAGTAATACCTAGATGAAATAATTTTTGTTCAACTTTTAAGTTGATTTTTATATTAGAATGCAATTAAACGTTTTTTTATAATAGAGGGGTGTAAAACTAGAAAAAATAGTTTTCTACGTCAACGTGTCGTTGTCGTTGAAAAGGAACTTTAACTCTACGTGCTATTGTAATTTTAAAAAGTTGAGTAGCGCGTGTCTTCTATAAACTTTTCTTATTAGTTTTCAAGCGTAAATCAACTAGATTCACACCAACTACCGACAGCTACAGCCCGCAACTAGTGCTGCCACTTACCCTATAAAATCAACAACAACAACAAAAACAAAAAAACGGATACTCGCTTAACCCAAATGGTAAATAAAAGTTAAATAACTTGTCGTCATTGTTTGCATATGTATTTGTAAAGGGAACGCACATACATACATATATGCAATGGTGGTTGGCTGGATATATGGATATATCTACTAACAAAAAAAAATTGAAGGATGAACCAGAAAGTTTTCAGCTAAAAGTTTGTCAGAGTTTGGCATCAGGGATGGGGATGAGGATAGGAATGAGGATGAGGATACAAGTTTCTGCAACCTCATTCCGTTCAAAGAGGGTGTTTTGCGTTTATTTGTTTTTGTTTTATAAAGAGAACGAAAAAATAACGTATAACGTTCATTGTGTGTCCCTCCCTATGTTACTACTAGCCTTTTAGACCACACGACCATTTTGGCTTACCTAATAAACTAACCCCTTTTTATTGGTTGAATAGCTTGTGTCTATTGTCCCTTAACGTTAGGCTATAAACAGACTGGCGGGTATAAAATGTACCTTTGGGTACACAAATCCGTTAATAGACTACAAGGATCAAAGCTTACAATAAAAGGGGACACTGTTGGCCCGAAATCCATGCCTTTTATTTTTTGAGTTTTAATGCTGTTTTACTTTGTTAGAAAAAAAAATTCGGATTAAGTCTTTTGTACCTCCAATTTCAACAGCAACACTCGAAAAGCTTTCCTGTGGCAAATCGGAGTAGTGTTTTAAAAGTGATTTTCGCATCCCGATTTCATCCAGGAGTGTAAAGTCTGAATTCATTTGTACCTATATTTAAACTGCACCATCATGACCCAAGGGTAAAACCTGCTGAAGTAATATTTTATATAGAAACGACATGACATTTCACGAACCAACCCAACACACCCTTACGTAACATATAGGCAGAAAGTGTGAATTCTACAGGAAAAACCAAATGAAAACGACACATGAGTTTGTTGGTAATTTGGGATCCATTTTTGTTTCACCTAACTTTGTTGCTCTGTTTTTTTTTTATTAGAAGTGATACTACGCGTATAGAGTAGAGATAACACGAGTTAAAACCGTATAGTGTCTGTGTGACTTGATTGGGGAGACACTTGGGGGAAACAGGAGAGGAATTGACTACACATAATTGACCAGACAGCAATTTGAGTATAATTCTTTATGTGCCTTCAAGGAATTTGTTTGTATAAAGGATGTTTAATTTTTGAGATTAACGTTCATGCTTTTCGATTAGCAGTTCGCATTCGGAAATTATCTATAACTTTTGGAGGTATTTTTTTTCTTTCATTAAAACGAAAGGGAAGAGGAAATATTACATAAATTTAAAAATAAGTTGATGAATGTTAGATATTTTATGATGAATGAAATAAATTAAAGAATAGTTTGAATTAAGTACAAATAATACAACAGCGTTATACAAAAAAAAAATTAAAAGAGTAATAGACGCGAATTTGATCTGCCTAGAAGATTGTTGTTTTCTAATACACATTTCAACTAAAAAGTTGATCAAAACTTAATTCATGAATTAAAATATTTTTTTTTAATAAACAATTACCGGAAATTTAAACCAAATTCTACTACATTTAACGAGTAAATACATAGTTCTGTTCCCAACATTTCTCACACTAAATCTTGGCTAAATGTCAAATTTAAGGAGTCTGCATGAAATAGAAAATGTGGGGAAGGTTTTTGCACTAATTCCCATTTTAAACGCCAAAAAAATATAAAGTTTCCGTATATTAGTTATAAATCTTTATTAAAAATTTCAAGAATCACAACCCAATAGAATAAACGTACGATCTTATGTCAAGTTTATTAATATAAAAGCAACAAATCTTTAATTATGCATTAAATTATGTAGCTTAAGCGTATTTCTCTTCAAAAAGTAATACGTATATTGTAAAATAAATATGTACACACTCAATTGTCAATTCTAAATTTTCTTCTTAAGAAATACAGCCCTATTCATGCTATCCGATCGAATTGAATTTATCGATTCACGTAAATTGTTCACTTAATTTGGCACAAATCATTCTTTGAACTCTTCAATCATTCAAGTTCAAAGTTCTTTAAATAATTATTTTTTAAGTTCTTGAGAGAATCTAATTTTTAAAATTTTGTTTTTATCGCAATTTATATGCTTTTTAGGGCCATTTTATTCTGTTAAGAAAATTATTCAATGCCGGTTTCAGAGGATTTATCCATGGTTGGTTTGCTTCTTATTTAAATAATCGTAGTCAAAGAGTAAACAATTGTACAAATTTATTTTATTAAAGTAGGTGTCCCACAAGGCTCTGTTTTAGGACGAATTTTTTTCCTAATTTTTGTAAATTCTCTTTTCTTACAACCTCTTAAGGGTAAAATAGCAGCGTTTGCCGATGACACTGCTTTGACGTACAGTAGTAAAAATTACTTCAATCTATTTTTAGACGTTAACCATGATTAAGAAATACTATGTAGTTGGTTCAAACTGCACAAATTAATGATAAGTGAGAAAACGAAATTCATGATTTTTAACATTATGGGAAAAATATGTAATGATATGCCGTTAAAATATCATTCTTCTAATTGCAAAAGATTCCGCATTTAATGAATTCCTGTATTCATGATCAAAATGCACTCACATTTGATTCAAGTAAGTGCTGCGCGACCGACTGCTTTGAAATTGAGCGTGTTGACAGTTTTAACTACCTTGGACTTTATGCTTAGCTGGAAGAATCATACTCTTTCTTAAAAGCAATTTTTGAATAATGTTGTTAGACACATGTATCACCTCAGCCAATACTGTGGTTTGTCAGTTTTAAAGTTAGTATACAATGGTCTTTTCCAATCTAAATTGCAATATGGCATATCTTGTTGGGGTGGCACACATTTTAATAAACTAGACCCTTTGCCTATAAAACAGAAACATGCTGTTCGTATTATGTGCTAGGTTAACCGTCTAACTCGTAGCTTTGAGCTGTTTAAAAGTCTTGAGCTCTTACCATTAAGCCATTTATATTTCTACAAGGTTTTATGATTTTTTTTTTGGAAAATTCCGGGTAACTCTTCGAGAATTTATGATAACCGTAGTTTGCGCGTTAACACTAAACATTTTGTCATTGTACCTACTATCAGAAAATCACATTTTGCCACACTTTTATAATATTACTGAACCCCGTATATTCAATAAACTTCCTTTTAATCTTAGAAGTGAGCGATTTAAATCAGTTTTTCTTAAAAATACTAAACATTGGATTTTTTATTAAATTATGCTGAAATAGAAAACTTAATTATTCCATTAGTTTGATTTTTTCTCTCTAATACTGTATTTTTGCTAATTTAAGACATTTTTTATTTTTGAATTCTAAATTTTTTGAGTTGTATTTTGAATTCTTAAGTTTGTCGCATCCCCATCGATAAATTTAAATTAATTATCTATTACCTAATATAGTACTTTTGCTACTTGTCTTCGGTCAACAGAATGTACTTAACTGTTCCATTTTTTAAAAATCTTATAATTATCTGTATTCAAGATGGCATAAAGATTTAAATAATAAAATAAAAAATAAATAAAAAAATAAAATAAATACTATTGCTGGTTTCAACTCGAGAGTTGAAAGGTATGTTGAAATTTCTTTTTATTCACTAATAAGGTTTGTTCAACGTTCTCTGTCCTAGGGCGACCTGGGGAATGTCAGTCGATAATTGTCAAAAAACTCAGGGCTGCTCGGGTTTTTATTTTACATCGAACGCTTCACTGCTACAAAATTCACCTTCAAATTTCACTGTTTCATAGACTGTTGTATATTTTGGCATTTTGCCTATAATTACGTGAAAACAAATAAATAACAAAAATTATCAAAAAAATATCTAATACATATTTACCAAGAAATTTATCACCAACACTTGTTTTTGCCTGAATGCCAACAGCTGATTTGAATTCTGGCAGCTCTGAATTCTTGCCCCAAGGAAAATCCTGGGTCTTGTGAGTCATGCACAGCTCCCCCCGAACACACATCGAACACATTGCAAATAACCTAGGGCGAAAAAAGTGCTACATAAAAAGCTTCAGGTCGAGTTCAGGGCAACCCAGCGCCCCCAGGGCTGAAATCGAACAAATCTATTATTTTCTCAACTCCGTAGTTGGAGATTTAAAGTTAGTCAACTTCCAGTTTGGAAAATATCCCTGGGATATTTGTGAAATATAAATCAAAAACTGTCATTTTTAAATAAAAATTTGAATCTGTGTGTTATTTTGTGTTTTTACTGTCTTAAATTGTATTAAATTGTAAACAAATTATTAAAAAATAGTGGATCGATTAGTCAGATTCACTACGCAGAACTTTTATGCCAGAAATGGCTTAGATACCAACCGAACGACCGCGTCAAATAGTTTGGATCGCAATATTTCTACTTTCGAAACTCGTAAGTGGTTTAAAATTCCTTTTTACTTTTTCAAATTTTTTCTAAAACTGAAAACCACAATATTTTACAAGTTTTAGTTCTCGAAATATTTCCATCTAAAGTGATATTACTTTATTTTGATTTAAACAAAAAAAATTTTTTGGATGGGGATATTTCCGCAGTTGCTCCAATTTTTGTATGGAAATTTTCGTTTCGCTTCAGCTGCGTACTATGCTTTATAAGGGTATTCATAACCATAAGGTATAGAACATTCGTTTTCTTCCGACGGATAGCAGAATACAAAAATTTACGCGAACATATCGTCGGTGAAACCTGAACAGTGTGTAACACCAAATTTTATGAAAATGAGATTTTAACGCCATCTGTTAGTTTAGTTTTTAGTTTAGTTTAGTTTATTTATTACAATGAAGGCTTACAAATTAAGAAATTATTTCTTATAAATTATTGTTAAGCTTATTATTAATAAAATAAAAATGGAATTAATGAGAAAATTATACAATGAAAAATTAAAATGTAAAAATATGAAATGTAAAACAAAAGAGCTGCTACATGATTGGTTATATGTACATCTAGAGCAAAAAAAGAAAGAATAAAATACAAATATCTCTTCATTTATAGGCATTAATTTAGGTAAATCAAAAATCAGAATTAATTTTCAAAATAAATATGCAGTTCTCTACGAAACTGTGCTTCACCTCCCACTCTCCTTAGATGTCTTGGCAATGAATTCCACAGTCGGATGGCGCTGACGAAAAACTGTCTCTCTGAAGTCAGACAGGAAAAACGCGGATGAATGAGTTGTAAGGATCTGTTAGAGGAACCGAACTCTATCCTATTGTATAGGCAACAAGGCTGTTTAGTCTGGATTACATTGAAAAGCAATAACAGAGTTCTAAAGCGCATGAGGTGATCAAGTGAGATGCCATAAATTTGCTTAGAGAAGCTAGAAATATGGTCAAATCTACGTAGACCAAAAATATAGCGGGCGATATTATTGAACGCTACATTGAGCCTTCTGGAACTAGTTGCATCGGTATGAACAAAAATTTCACATCCATATGTAAGTATAGGTACTACCAGTGTTTTAGCTAAGAGCAAACGAATTTTTAGAGGAGTGTAATGCTGAGAAAACCAAAGCATGCGGAGAACACCATAAACTTTACCGACGGTAGCATTAATGTATCCCGTATCCCAAGTCAGTGTGCGAATGAATATCATTCCAAGATTTTTTGCAGTTGAAACATAAGATATACATAGGTAAATTATTTAGGAATAAATGCGGAAAGTATTCAAGATTTAAAGTTTTTCTGCTAATAACTAGGCATTTCGATTTGATTGGGTTAAGGATCAACCCATTACTTGCCGACCATCGCGAGATTTCTTCTAAGTCTTCGTTAATTGAGTATGCACAGTTTTCAATAAGACCAAGAGGGCAGTTTTTGTAGAGTTGCACATCGTCTGCATACATTTGGATTGAGGATCTTTTGATCTTATAAGGGAGTTCATTAATATATAGCGAGAAGAGAAGAGGTCCTAAAATTGAGCCTTGAGGGACCCCTCGAGTAGTTGGAAGGAAACTTGAAATTGTATTTCCAGCTATTACTGCCTGTTTTCTATCCCGAAGATATGATGATACCAATTGGACTGCTGATGATGAAAAACCATAGTATGCAGAGAGTTTGTGGCAAAGGTTAGCATGGTCAACTGTATCGAAAGCTTTAGAGAAGTCCAGAAGAACAAGGAATGTGACGTGGTCATCATCCAGCGCAAGCCTGATATCTTCAACTATGTTTAAAATGGCGGTTGTGCAGCTATGTTTTTTCCGAAAACCTGACTGCTTAGAAGAAAGGATGTTCTGCGCCGTAAGGTAGACGTTCAACTGGTTTTGCATAACTCTCTCAAAAACCTTAGACAAAAATGGGAGCACTGAAATTGGTCGGAATTCATTCCCATTTTTCGGGATTTGTATAATTTTTGTACTTTTCCACTGGGATGGGAATATACCTGTCATTAAAATGGTATTGAAAGTATGTGTGATAAAAGGTAGGATAAGTGGTAAAATTGATTTTATGAAAACAGGATGTATAGAGTCCATTCCATCAGCATTCGACTTAACGGATAAAAAACGCATATCAATAAGTTCTCAAACCGGGAAATCTCCATTTCACTAAAAATTATCGCATAAAAGGCAGTTAAGAAAATGGAAAACAATACAACTCAATCAGAAAATAAGAAGTTTTAATGGTTTCCTGTAAAATTTGTTTTTAAAGTTTAAAGTTTCACCGACGATATGCGTATGTATGTAAAGAATTTCTTACTTTTCAAATTATATTAGAATTGCATATTTTTTTAAATTTTCGTTACGGGAATATTGGCTTTTTGGAGGGAAAATTAGAATAGTTAGCGTGAGTAAAATCCTATAGTACCCTAAATCGAAACCAAACTTTTTAGTTGCATGTGCGCGCCTGTCCTAAGGCCCCGAGAAAAATACAATCAAATTTCTTTTTGTGTTCTATTTTCCAATAAAATGTTAAGATGTGACCCCAAATCCGCAACGATAAGATTTTGAAAAAAAAAAAAAAAAACAACAATTTTTCTACGTCTTATACAATGACCCAAAGGCACCAGTTGCTGCTCGCTTGGTTATTGCAGCCACAATACGATGAAAAAACGTCAGCAATCCCCTGACATTACGTGAATTTTTTAAATATTGTGCCTGAGCGTGGGGTATCAGAATAACTCTTCTAAAGTACATACATACATCATTGAAATAAGTGCATGACAGTCAGTCACCGTCTTAACCCTGGTGTTATGGTGTAAAAAGGTATCAGAATGTATCCCTATAGTTGTTTTTCTGTTGATTCATTATTCGTCGAGAAGGTCAAATTGCAGCTTATCTCAGAAATATCAAAATTATTTTAAATATAGCCAAGGCAATGAGCTGTAATGAACAATCGATTCAGGTTAATAAAACTCTTTTAACACTCTTCGTGTTGCTCTTTAAGGTTCCAAATTTTTGTTTTTGATGTGTTCCTATACTGGCGGTGAAAAAGACGTATCTTATGATCGTGATTGTGATTGATATATTGGGTACGTTCAACATTGGGTGGTTCACTGACTCACTTTTTGATTTTTGTCTTTTTAACGGATGCTTTAAAAAATCTCAAAATTATGCAGGTGATAGATTTTGTTGATCTTCATAGTTTGTTAAAATTTTATATTTTTCAAAACTTTTTCAACCGAGACATTTACATGATTTCTGTTGTTTTGTTCATCACCTCATAAATATTTAGTTATTACATCTATAGGATTAGTGTTTTTTTTAATTCGGATCTAGGAAAATAGACAATTAATTTGCTATATCATACATAACTGTACAGTGTACACCCTACACGACCTTCACAATAGTTAAATAAAAAATAGTTAAAAAAAATCTCTGAAAAAATGGTGTTGTTGTTCATTGCCAACCGGCCCACGTGGTTCAGTGGAGAATTGTCCAATGTTTTGTTAAAATTAAAAAACGCCCGATTGGTTAGTTCAGTTACTAATATTTTTGTCTTTAGATCCAATTATCCGATTTTCAAAATTTAAGTATACATAATTAAAGACAGAAGATCCTAGATTTATAACTTGAGTTCAGATTTGTATGGTTAAAGTCTTAAAATAATAATTATTAAGCCATACTATGTATACTTATATTTGTAAATACTATAAATTTTATTGGAGGTATACATAAAATAACAGGAACGCGACGATCTTATATAAAATATTTTGACAGCCGAAAGTTTCGTCGTTTCGAATGTTTCGTTTAGGTTTGGGGGAGCCTTTATGTATATGTATATTTTACATGACCATTGCCCAAGCCGACGTTTGATGTTTACACATCTTAACCGTGAGTCCCAGAACTCGCACATTTTTTTTTATAAAATATATATGTTATTTTAAAATTCAAATAAGTCTTAAAAGAGAACTTTTGTATGTTTGACAAAAAAAAAAAAAAAAACAAACAAGAGAAATGAAAGGTAACGAGAAATTGATCTAATTTAAGGGGGCAATACAAAATGTTTAAAGGTTCATCTGTCTGATTAAAATGTGCCCCACATGTGTATATAGGTACTGCTTTTAAAATTGTTGCATAGTTGACAAAAAAGCATGTGCAATATATGTCAACATGACGGGGGGTCAAAATTCAAATTAAATTCCAGCTTGATATATCCAGTATATACTCCCCCGCTGCATTCAACATTTTTCCTTTTTATTCCTTCAACAGAGAACACCACTGCCATACCATTGCTACATACATATATGCGGCCGTACGTTGCAGTTGCAGTGCTCTGATGTAGCTTTATATTATTCAAATGTGTACACACTTATATGCCTCCATCACCCGAGCCTACCTCCTGCAAACTCTATAGCAATCCTAACCCATATTGAGTTCTAGAAAAAAAAGCCACTGCGGGGATTGCAGCAGCAGCAGAAAAGGATTCATATGCATTCAAGTTTCCTCTGCTTCAGTGTTAGCCCCTTGCCTTCTCTGTCTCCGATGATGCTTTGGATCTCCATCAGCGTTCATTGTTGTTGTGTTCTTCATGATGTTGATGGCAGGAGTTATTAAAAAGGACGAATCTTGACATTTTTTGTTTTTGTTTTTCTTGTTTAAATTATGTTTCAGTGAAATAATGAAGATATTTTTTTACTCGACGCCAAATAGGTGACACGGCATCAGCAAGTGTGGCACGCGGTTGTGTAATCTATATGAATATATTCATGTAGGCTCCTAGAAAGTTCCAATTCTTTGCTTCTTTTTCTGCTTCTGCCTCTACCTTTACTATCCTATGAACAAGTCTTGCAAACCTTAAAAAAAAACTTCCCATGTGTCCTAAATAAATATATATGTGACAACCTTAAGGAGATTGGAGCTTTAGTTTCACATCATAGAACTACACAATAAGCGAATGCTGTGTTTGGCGTTTTTGTCACGCGGGTTGCTTGTCCTTTTTTTTGAAGCCATTCATTTTTTTTTTGTGCGAAGAGTATATTGCTTTTTTTAATCTTTTATTATGTAGGTGGGTCTCGAAAGCCAACGGAAAATTATGAAACGCACCATGGAAAGAGGTAGAACAAATAAGCCTCCAAAATTGTTAATGTAGATTTGTTTGTACTAAATCAACATTGTATGGAGTAATTCTTTGAAATCGTTAAACGAATAAGGAAGTGATAGCAGATTGGTCTTCGAGCCCTTCAGGTTCAAAAACAATTTCACTGTCAAGCTTAACATCTGAAAATAGCTCGAAAACTAAGGAAAATAAAATGTTTGATGGACATTTTTCACAAGCGCACCTTGCAAAGCTTAAATAAACTTTACTTTTGATGTACATATTATGTTGCCTTGATTTGTTTTCTAAAATCTTGACAAATTTACAATGATTTTTATACACAATCATAAAAAAATCTATTCAATATATTCCATAATTGAAAACCTGCTGAAGGACTAGTCCAGAAAGCGCTTCCGCTCTTCGATTTTAATGGCTGATTTTCATATTCTGTAAAGCTTTTTAAGTCATTTTTCCAATCTTTTGACTGAAAATTTGGAAGTTTTAATGGAAAAAGGGGAAGTGCTTCTTAATGGGACTTTAAATTTAACTGAATTTTCCAATAATCGTGAAGAAACCCAAATTATAACTGAGAATTTAAAAGGGTTTGTTTACTTTAATGATTAGTTAGGTAAATGATAGTTAGGTCGAATTTAACTGCGTGTGAAGAAACTGGCCCTTAGACACTCATTACATGAATTCTTTTTTTTTCGGTCGTTTCGTCTTTTTGACTGCTTTGGTGAGGGGTTAAGAAATGTAGGGGGAATGAAGTAACGAAAGCATACATATCTACAAGCTGTCAAAAAGATGAAAGAGGAAACGACCGAAAAAATGAGTCGTGTAATCAGCGTTTCGGGGATCGATATATCCCCGTAAAAATTATAAAAAACAAAACCAAAACCAAAAAAAAATGTTTGTCATCAATTCGATTTTTTTACTTTAGTTGACTTTTGCCAATTGCGTTTAAGAACATCTTGGAATTGCATTTTTGACGCAGCAGACGTGACAAACTACATTGTGAGTTGTGACTGTCAAAAGTGACAGTTCGGTCAAGCCTGGGTGGTTGTAGATTTGAAGTTCTTGTTTTTTTTTTTTTTTTTGCAGAGATATTTCCATCCAAAAGTTTTTTTTTTATGATGAAAACGCTTTTCTTTTTAAATGCACAACTCGGTTTGTGTCTGAGTCAGATTTTAATTAGGATTGAATTAAACTCAATAATTTAAAATATTTTCTATAATTTTCTCTAATAACGAAGATGAAGAAAATTAGAAAAATACTTCTGTTTAGGTGGAGCGATTGAATAATGAATATAATACAATTAATAAGTTCAAGTGACCTCAACTCCAAAGATTGCATTTCGCCCAGGTAAGACAGGGTTTGTAAATAAAAACGAATGTGAAGTAAATTAGAAAACTGTGAGTTTTATAAGAGTCGGTAATCATCGACCATAATAAATAATTAGTGTCTTAGAAGGGTACGACAGCATCTAACTGATGAGCCCATGAGTACCTGGGCGAAACGCAATCTTTGGAGTTGAGATCACTTGAACTTATTAATTGAATTATAATTTTCTCTATTATTTCAATTTCAGAAAATACTAATTATTTGTTTCTTTCTTTATATTTTCTTACAGAGCACGTTCTTGAAAAGTCATATCACGGTCTAATAAGAGAGAACGAAACTATAGTTGAAATAACGCCACTTATCAAAGTTGACGAAGAAAAAATTTGTGATTTTCGTATACTAAAGAAGCCATATCATGAGATACCATTTCAAGTAAGTAATAGATAATTTTATACGTACACAATCCAGTGCCGTAGCTACTCTGTTTTGTTTGGGGGGGCAGAGAAATTTTACTAAATTTAACGTCTATTTCTATAAAATTGCCATTCGGTAGTACCTACAGATAACCTGAACAGAATGACCACAGATACCTACACTCATTGACATAATATAGTTATATGGACTGCTAGGAACCAACTTCACTCGTGTTCCAGTTTACAGCAGCGCTCTTGGGTCTTGGTGGTCATGCCATGAATTTCGATTTTTTTAGTGTTTGGCGTCTATTTAGTAACGAATGTGGGTGCTCAGTCCCAAAAGCGCTGAGATATCTTGGAACATTTTTCTGCTCAGGAAATGTATGGAAGTGACAACTAGAAGTCCATATATAATACGTCAATGCATACACTCGAATACAACCATGCGGCCTCAACGTATTAACATGTCGACTGAGAGACTAAATTATTTATCTTTTCTGATATTCGAGAACAAGATTTGTTGACCTGGACATGGTTTTTTTAAGATTCAGTGCACCAAAAATTCGCAGTGCAATTATTAAAAAAAAAAAAAATGTTATTGTTAAAAAAAAACCATAAAAATTGTGAGCGCAGTTCACATTATATTATCTTAATTTTGATTGTCTTTTAATTTGTGTCCTTTTTTCTAGTATAGGGTACAGTGACCATCCGTTCATTATAATAATGAACAGTTCTGTATTTGAAGACGATGTTCGTTATGAATTATTTGTTATACAAAAACACATAAATGTTCTGTATTTCAGAAGTTGTTCATTATTTATTCTGTATTTCGTACAAATTCTTAAAAGTAATAACATACATAAATATTAAAGCAAAATTCAATGACAAAAAAAATAATAATGCTAAAGTGCCCTAACCGATTAAACAATTTGATTTTAACAAATGTTCCTACAGAAAGAGTTTTTTTTTTCTATTCTAAATAATATTTGGACAAATTAAAAAACCCAAATGAAGGTTTTTTAAGTTTAAGTTTGATGCAAACAAAATTTTGACTGAATTTTTGTACCTTCTCTTTTTGAGTTAAGTAATTTTTCAGTAGATATTTTTTTTTTAATTAAATGGAATAATTTAAAATTGAATTGAATTTTGTTTCTTTCTTCACTTGTTCATTATTTGCATTTCTAAAATATGGTCACCGTAAGTAATAAGTATAGGTTTCATATGTATATGCGGAAAACTAGTGGGGCAAAATGCAAACGTGTAGGGGGGGGGCAATGCAAACGCCATGGGGGGCTAACCCTACGTTGCTACGGCGCTGACACAATCATTTGTCTGAAAATTGTTTTTGAAAGTGAAATAAGGGCCAGTTTGTTCCCAGTGATTTAAATCTGTAATTTCATTATCTAAGAATTTGCTTAATCCATAATTAAGAATTTGAAACTTCAGCTTGATTAAGAAATAATAGAATCGTTCCATTTTACAGTTTATACATACATATTAGGTATGTCAATTCTTTGCATTTTTGTTAACATTTGCTGCCATTTTGTTTTTGTTTCACAATTGCAGTTTTTCAGTAGAGGATTAATTTTAACTTTCAACTGTCAAAATCGATCGAAAATCAAATATGAAAAAACTTTATGGAATTTGATAGAACTTTGGGCTAAAATGGGTAAAAAGTGGCAGTTTTGGGAAGTAATGAAAGAGACCTTATATACTTAACTCATTAAATATAATAGATAGATAATTCATATTTCAGTTCAGTTTATTAATTGGGACAAGGTTAGGTTTAGTCCTAGTCGTGCAAAATAAATCGAAAAAAATTAGTAGATTTTCAGTTAGATGTATTTTAATAAAATTGTATTCATTAATTTCAGATCGAACTGGTTAATAACCTTGGTATCTTAAAAGCTCGTCGAACACTTAATTGTGAGAAGCGCAAGAGCTATCATTTTGAAATTGTTGCCATATTCTGTGATAGTACACATTCAGCAAGTGCAACCGTTCATATTTCTGTGATTGACATCAATGAATACGCACCGACTTTTCTTCAGCCATCATATGTAACCGAAGTAGACGAAGGTCGTCTGTATAAGGAAATAATTCGGGTCGAAGCCACAGACAAAGATTGCACACCTCTATTCGGTGATGTTTGCAAGTATGAAATTCTCAACAACGATCAACCTTTTACAATCGATAATGAAGGTTCGATCAAGAATACCGATCCGTTGTCGCATAAAGCATCGCATAATCATATACTATCGGTGGTGGCATACGATTGTGCCATGAAGGAATCAGCACCGATAATGGTTAGCATTAAAGTGCGTAGGGTATGTGAAGCACGTTTAGTTGGAATACCTGAGCGTATTGATTATACGGTAAGGAATTTTTTTTAAATTTTAATAGGAGGAACCGCTTAGTCGTAAAGTACTCTTTTTTTAAATATGAATTTAGGCCAGTTCTATAGAATCGCTTTCGTTATTCCCAAATGCACGATTTGAGTTGTGCGATATGTATTGTAATGGTGAGGGCATGGGCATTCGAACGTCGATTGCTTTAAAGGTAAGAAAATGAAACTAGAAGTTATCACACCAATCATTGATTATACGAAACTCTGCGCTTTCAGACTAAGCACATATCTTTTGGCTGTGATCGTGACATAACAAATTGCACGCCGGGCTACTCGCTGGTCGATCTACTACCCCGAGGTACAGAATGGACGAAAGATTTAAGCTACGACGAGGGATTTGAGCCGGTTTTTCATTTTGATGGTTCATCAGGAGTTGTTGTGCCAGATAGTTTGGTCCAGCGACATGACTATGCCTCGCGTCCATTTAGTATTGTAACGATATTTAGACATTTCAGTCTGCCAACATCTAATAAACATGCCAAAGAGCATATTGTGTGTAGTGCCGATGATCACAGTAAGTGGTGCATAGTTATTTATAAATTCAGGCAACAACTTAACTATTATTTTACTTGATTTCCTTATAGAAATGAATCGTCATCATATGGCCCTATTTGTTCGAAATTGCCGTTTGATTTTACTTTTACGTAAGAATTTCAACGAAGGTGATTTGAATATATTCAGCCCAGCTGAATGGCGCTGGAAGATACCACAAGTGTGTGACAACGAATGGCATCACTATGTGCTAAATGTCGATCAATCCAAGGTCGAACTTTACATTGATGGATCGAAATTCGAAAACTCAGTCGAAGATCGCCATAGCAATCCAGAAGTGATTGATGATTGGCCGTTACATGCAGCACATGGTGTAAATACAACCTTAACTGTGGGCGCATGCTATCAGAGTTCGGAGAATCATCTCAAACACGGATTCACTGGTGATATTTCCGAAATCAAATTATCTCTGAATAGTGTGCTGTCGAGTGAAGATGTTAAGTGTGGTACTAATTGCGCTGAACATCTTGTACCACCTCCTGAGAAATTACTTGAAGCGGATCAGCAAGTACAATCAAATGCCCAGCTTAATGAAATCTATATTGAAGGCAGCAACAAGCAGAACATTGAAAGCCTCTTGCAGAAAATTCAATACATCAACACGAAGCAGGATCCAACAATTGGTCGAAGAAATATCGAAGTGCGAACAACAATGATGTGCATCAATCAGAGTGCTGTTCGTTTGCCCACAGTTGAGACCTACATTATGGTAAATGCACCTAATTCTATGGTTGCTGCTGCTGCTGCTTCAACCAAAGACTTTTCCGAGCTTCAAAAGATCAGCAGCACTAGTAGTAGTGGTAGTTCAGGCTCAGGAGGTGCATCCAGCACTGAAGAACAGCAAAAACCATTGTCAGATGAGGACAAAGCTAAGATTGTCATCACAGGCAACTCAAACCATCTGGTATCGTATCCGGAAATCAAGCAAGGCGTTCGAATTTTGGGCAATATTAATATAACCGTAATGACTGGGGGTCGCATTCTTCACAATCTCCAGAGCCTAGATTCATGCAGTGTAATTGTATTCCCCAGCTTGAATCCGGATCATGAAGAGATCGAAGTCGATGGCGATGAATCGTTATCATCAACCTTAGACATCAAAACGAACATCAATAAAGATGGCGTCGAAATGATTGGTTACGATACAACATCAAATTATTTAGATGTTCTAAAAGCTCTTGTTTATAGCAACAAAAAGCCAGCCTATTATTTAAATAGGGTCTTTAAGCTATCATGCTCACAATTGAATTCACAATTCAAGAGCGCCGAATTTACACTCACACTCACTGTATTGCATCCGAAGCAGAGCATTACAACAACGACGCCGGCACCAAATCTTGCCATGCAACCCCTTCAACAGCAATATGGTAATTACCAATAGAGATGACACAAAAATTACTGTATTTATTTATAACACTGAGATAAATTGTCATTATTTCTGTCATTTTAAGCAGCAATTTGTCTGCCACATCACGATTGACAAACCAATGTGGCAATTATTTCAGTCGTGTAGATCATGGATTATAGAAATTACATCAATTTTTGTTTCATTTATTTTGTAGATACAAATATGTTTGCACATGCAATGATTCATTCACACGATGTCCAAGAGCCCAAATCTCGAGTGCATGCCATAACGCACCACGGTAAGTTTTTGTTTTTTTTTTAATTACATTTATTGTTTTAATAACTTGTTGGTTTTATTTTTCAGCTGCAAATTCTCATCCAACAATGTTGATCATACTGATATGCGTGTTCTTTGTCATCATTCTTTGTGGGGTATCAATTGCGCGCATGCGGAACAGCAATCATAAATATATTGATAGGCACCAGCCTTGTCCTAAGGTTTGTTGTGGCTTTCTACATTTATTTTTAACTTAAAAATAGAAAATGTTGTTTATGGTTTTGTAACAACACAACATAGTATACCTGCATTTATATTTCGAAAATGATGGCCAGCCGATATCTCAAAACTTAATTAACAGAGTTCAGACAATTTTTTTTTAAGAAGACCAGAGTAATCTGCTATTTACCAGAGCTGATTTGACACTGTAACCTGTGTTTTACGGAAATAATCGATAGTTTTTTTTTACTCATGAAAAACGTTTGCGTGGAATTTATTGATGAACTTAATTTCTCTGTTTTGATAAATGTTGACTGTTGTTAATTTTCATCCTCGTACACAAGAAACACGCGCAATTTAATGTACGGCCAACAAAACTGTTATTTCTTTTTCTAGATCGCAGACGAAAGTTTAGTCTGGGACGATTCAGCACTCACAATCACCATCAATCCAATGCAAAATGATGTTGTTTCTGAGGATAGTTCTGATTCGGAAAACTCTGATTCAGAAGACGAAGAAGGTTCGTTTTCTAACTAAATACAAATATAAAGATCTTTTAAATCATTTTTTTTTTTAGTTGTAAATGGTAAATATCAAAATGTCAGCCAACTGGAGTGGGACAATTCAACAATGTAAATAAACTAAACATACAATTAAAAAACAAAAACAAAATAAAAATAAAAAACTTAATTAATATATAAGAAATACATAAAAAATAACAAAAGCAAAAGCAAGGCAAACAACAAGAACAAAAATCATATAAATTTTTAAGATACACATTTTAAAATTTAAATGCTCATACGTACTTAAAATAAAACATGTATGTATGTTCGTTTAATAATATAAAAATAGTAAAGAACAACGTGACCGACAAAAAATATTAAATTTTAGTATTTAGAAGAATACATAACAAAAAGCAACAATAAATGCAAATAAGCTTAAAACAAAATCAAGAGGCAAAAATTATATAAGAAAACATTATTTAGCTCATATAATTGTATTGTATACACAGGGTGACACATCATAAACACAATGACAAGCACGGAATTACTCAAATGTTATATACTTTTAAAATGATATTTGATTTTAATTATTTTTGTAAAATATAAAAAAAAAACTAACTTTATATGCAGGAACATAAGAAAAAACAAAAAAGAACAAACAACTTTGCTAATTTTATGATAAAAACAAAAACTAAAATATTTAAAAATTTAAGAAAACGCGTCCTTTTACAGCTGACATTGTATTTTTTGTCTTCGTTTAGTTTTTTATTATAATTTTGGAAATAATATTACTCCGATAATGTCTAAAACTAATTTTGCTTCAAAAGTTTTTAAAGTATTCTATCAGAAGAACTTAGTATTATAACCGACAATAAAAAGATAATTATACCGAGTGTGGCGGTAGGGACTGACGAATTTCGAGAGGTAATAAATAACAATCGTGGTATAATTAAAAGAAAACGTAATTTATTTTTATTAAAACAAAAATGTAATCCCATTTTATGTGGACAAAATGGCAGAGCTGTCAAGGGACTTCTGATTTGGATTTGTTGAAATTTTGATTTGTTGAGTTAACACTAACTACGACAAACTCACCTTTGATTGCGCAACGAAATTTAATACGTCTATGCGTCAGAGAGTTATTTTCTGTTCAAACCTCATTATAATTATTTCTCACTTCTAATCAAAAAGCTAAACAAAAATTATCAATGCTGTTAAAAGCGTATCCCTGTGCTTTTGTTGCCTTCGGGTCAATTTTATCGCGTCTGTGTAAGTATAATCTCATACTTACATAAAACGCCATATATATAATTATAATAAATTGTCAAGTAATAGTTTAGTTGCTGCTACGGATAAATCGCCTTTTCATTGGGAACATTTTTATAAGCAGAGCAACAGAAAAGTTGTAATAATTGAAATCATGATTATAAAATAAAACGGCAGAATCGTAAAAAACATAAGATATCAGAAGAATCCACATCAATCCCAACTCGAACTTATCTTAAAACTCGTCAGTCGACTCCGCCGCACCCTGTTTAAAGAATTTAAAAGTTGTGTTCGCGGGAATCTCAAAAAAAAAATTTATTTAAATTAAATGACATAAATTTTATAATATATTTGTTATTTTCATAAGAGTTTTAAAAATTTGTTTTTGTGATTTTTAAAAATAAATCAAGTTATTTTTATTTTGTTAATTAAACTAATTGCCCAAATCGTTGTACATTTCAAAATGCTGTATCTCATAAAAATACCTTATGTACAAAATTTAGTTTTCCAAATTTCTGTATTCCTTAAGCAAACAATAAACATTTACCGCCATATTATTCATTCGATTAATCCAGTTGTAAAAATAATGTAATTTAAATTAATTTACATCCGGATTTAAGTTTTAATCTTGATTAATTGAGGGAATAGTATGTTGGTCAGAAGAAGTGTTTTATGACAAAAATTAATTAAATTTATTTATTTTTAACAATAATTGATATATAAAAATAAAAATTATAACACGAATTTACAGCAGCTAAAAATTACCCAGGCTATAGAATTTTAGAAAATAGCCAGTTCACGTTTTTTTGGGATTTCACAAATTTTGCTCCGTCAAAATCGAACAAGCGAATCCAAAATTTTGATTACTTATATTTAAAAGCAAAAATGGGAAATTTAGAAATTTCGCTGAGAAATCCTGTTTTATATTTCTGATATTGCGAATATCAATGAGATCTGAGAAGCCTTTAATGGCTAATTTAGTTATTTTTTAAATTATCTTTCTTAAGAAAACTGAAACATTTACAAAATATCGGAAGTGTTATTTCTGTATTTCAGTCGAAATGGAAAGGTTTCCCGTAATAGCTAAAGAGAGCGCTCTAGAGAATATAAAAAGCCTTTTCTTTTTTCAATTAGATTCTTGTCATAATGCAATACGCACTCAATACGCCTAACATTTAGTTAAGGCGAAATTACGCTCAAGGATAGATTACTGATGAGGCATTCCTGGAAGAATTTTTAACTCAAATTTTCAAATCAAAATTGTGACCCATTCACAATCTCGACCTTTTTAATATTTATTATCTGGTATTCTACTGCCTTCAGTTATGCCAGCAAAAAAAAGTTGACGTAGATACGGCCTAACCGCAATTCAATGGCTAATATAAATGTGAAATTTGGCAATGCATTCTTGTCAAGCGGAATTGGTTTGTTGTTTGTTTTATCTTTTTGAGCAAATGAAAAATTGTTTGTAAAAACAAAATAAAAAATATTTATATAATTTTATTGGGTATAATAAAACAAAAAGTAATTTAGAAAATCCAGTTTTATCTCTCACTCACACATACACACATATATATGCTTGCGATAAATGCCGTGTTTTTCTTGATTCACCATACAAATGTATAAACATTTAACTATAATACACTAACAATAAAAATATAAATAAAAGGCGTATGATGGTTCTCATCATTAAAACAAAAAAAAAAAAAAAACAATTTTAAAAACAAAAATTTAAATTTCAGAACAGAGAAAAGTTAATAATAAAATTATGTACAAGGTGTTAAAGAAAAGATTTGTTTATTTGTTTTTTTTTTTAAGTTTTTTTTATAAATTTGTTTGTTATTTTTTCGTTTTTAACAAATTAAATTCATTTAATTTTTTTGTTAGAAAAAAAATAGTTTTAGAAAAATGTATTCGTATAGATCTAGTGTTTTCTCATTTTTTAATACAAAACACACAAATATGCACTGCATATATATATATATAAAAAAAATAGCAATTAAGCATTACTAAAAACACACAAATACAAAAAAATGCGTTTTAAACAGAACTGTTAGATAAATATGAAACAAAAGAAATAAAAACAAAATAAAAATATATATTAAAAAGTGAGTAAATTAAAAACAAAAAATAATTATAATTATAATAAAAGTATGTATAGCTGAACTTATTTATATGTGTTTGACGATAAGAACAACTCTCTATCCCTAATTTTTCTTTTTGCAAAATAACAACAAAAACTTATATAAAATATTTAACAACTTGTAAGGTCTTTGTGCTTGTCTATTAGTTTAATGTTTATCATTTTTTGATACACCTGCTATTTGAAAATTCCACTACTAACACTATTTTTCACTTTTGTGTATGTCGATTTAAAGTTTTTTTTATTATTATTATGTGTGTTCTTAAATTGTACATGTGTTATGATTACACTGTTGTTAGCTTAATTCAACTTTTGTGTTATTTTATTTTTCATATTAATTTTTCTTTATTCGCGTTGAAGGCAAAATTTTTTTTAACGGTAGTTATGCACGCAACATATAACGAAAAGTAGATAGGATGAATGTAGTTTCGTTTTGGAACGAAAAGTTAACACTGAAGCTAGTTTCACGTTAGTTAACGTTCGCTTCATGTTCAAACAAAGATGGGCGGCGACTACAACATGTTGGTTATTGCGATTTGTAACTTAGAGAAGTCATGAAAATGTACCATTATTTCTTCTTCGCACTCTACGGTTCCAAAATTTGAAGTCTAGAGAAGGGCATAGTTTAATTACGGACATATCACCATTATGAAATGTTAACAATTGAAAACAGTTGCACACATTTCCGAAAATTGCCATTGTATTGATTATTGCCAAAGGAAAGCATTCAAAGCTTAATTTAATCTTGTAAGAAACATAAACGAAATTATGCAACAATGAATATCTACAAGTATCAAACAATTATTTATAAGCTGCATGTATCGGATTTGAGACCTTGAAATGGATGTTACGGTATTTCCGATTTGTAGTCCGGAAGAAATGCTTCTGACTTTGAATCTGAAATCAAGTCCAGAAGCATTTTCTATTCTTTTGAGAAATGTAATTCTGAAAAGTTCAGAAGCGTTTCAGATGACCAATCAAAAAGGCTATTACATTTTGTTCAAGGGTAATTTGAAATATTGGTTTGAAAGTTTTCGGTTTGAATTTAATTTTGTTTTTAAGTTTATTTTTTTTTTGTTCAAGGTAACGAAGAGTAGACACCATGTAGTAAGCCATTTATCACAATAAAGCCATAGACTGTTACTGATGATATATAATAGAAGCGACCCAGGGACGCGCGTATTTATTGTTACGACAGCTGGGTGACTTTCGAAAGAATTTGAATACAAAAAAAAACGCGCGTCTCTTTCGTTTATGATATCTTATATTTTCAATTTATTTCTTAGTAGAAATATGCGTAACAAGTTGAATTTCATCCCATATTTTATTTTTATTAAAAGTTAACCAATATCTAGGGTCGCGATGTGACTCTAGGTGTGTTTTTTTGCGAGCCCGGGGGAAATTGGATGAAAAAAACAACGTCGGTGCTAATAAATGTACATGTAAAATGCAACAGCAACTAATCTCCTGTGTTTTTTGATGTGATGGCGTCGCTAATCCCTGTTTCGTTTTTTTCAACCAATTGACCCCGGGATTGCAAAAAAACACATCTTCTATGGTATTCAATTTAACGTGTTTGTATTCATTTTAACTTTGACCTGCAGGTTTTCAAAAATTATCTGCGTTGCGCCTATTGTATTCAACCAGTGATTTACTCGCGTATATGAGATTTAAATTAATTTCTAATTTTGGCTGAACCCAAATTCGCGTAAGACTTAAACGTTTGTCGTTTTGACGATAGCTGTGTATCACATGTTAAGGAAGTCTTTCGCGATCTGTTTTATGCAAATTCAGGGTCTCGAAACTTATTTTATTTTACTACCTATTTCATTTATTACCTATGACTAACAAAGGAACTTTTAGAATCAATATAAATTTAGATGGTGAGTATTAATTTTGGTATGTTTGGTTCTTTTTATCCAGCATCTCGTGCACTAAGTACAAAAACAACGACCGCCACTGATCAAACGTACATTTTAAGTTGTTTAAACATACAAATTTAATACGCTTTTTTCTATCTTAAGTCTTCGCGGTATGTACTTAAGATGAATTCGTGATTTAAGAAAGGAAAAAGTGAGTTTAATAATTCTTTTTGAGCGTTTTTTTTTTTAACAGCAAAAGAAGAAAGATGAAGTGTGCTGAGAGTTCCTATAAAAAATGACGATTCTTTGGAAACGCAAAAAGAAATTAATTCATGTGTGGCGCAAACGGCTAAACAAATTTGTTTGTGTTAGCGAAATGCGAGTTGATGATTTGGAGTGAAAGGAGCAAATGTTTGCGTTGGTGATTGCACCGATTGTAAATAATTAAAAAGAAAAGACAAACCTGGAATGACACTTCAAAAGGATTGTACAACTGTGAACAATACTTATCTTCTATGTTGCCTAAAAATGTCTTCTTGGTGAAATTGAAATTACCCAAAAACTTTATTTTAGCTTTCTTACAATATCTTTAAATTGTCAGCTTAAACAGTATGTTATATCGTTTTTATAATGTTATAACGTATAGGTACTACGTGTATATCAAAAAAAGCAATATATCGCCGTAGCTGAGTCAACTTTGAACGGGTTTTAATATTTTCTTTTGTTCTCTTTGCTGAATCAGATGATTTCTTGTTTATCTTGCTCTATCATCACATTAATTTCCGTTTCCTTTATTTTCCTATTTCCTTTTTTGTTTTAAATTAAATTGAAAAAAAAAATAATAATGTTAAGACAAGTACCAAAAATAGATCGTTTACTTTTTATTAAGAGAAAATTTACTTCAATTTTCTTTTTACAATACACACACTCTCTCCTCCGCATTTTATTGCAAACAACTTGTAGAATAGTATCTCTTTATCTGATGTCAAGTTAAACAAAAAATAACAGAACAATCAACAAAAACACAGACAAAAAATGCAATTCAAATTTATAATTTTTAAGATACATATGTATATTAATACGAATATCTCAAACAAGAAAAAAAAATTTATTAACGAAACTAAACGAACGCAAACATTATGAAAAAGAAAAAACCGTCCAACTGGTCAAAAAGCTTAAGGAGGAAAAATTTTAAGTAAAATAATAAAATAAATATAAATAAACAAAAAAGAAACCAAAGCGTATTTACATTTTTTTTTACTATGTAGTATCAAGTAGTGCTCTGTTCGGACATTTAAGATACTGGAAGCCTGTTTAGTGTCAATCGCAATGGTTAAATTGGTTGACGGTTTCTTTGATCTGGAGTCCCACAAGTTCCTTTGTGTATATTGATTGTGGGAATCGATTGTTTTCTATTGTCGGTCAGCCTGAATTAATACTAACAGTTCTGCCAACTAGTCGCACAAACAGAACAAATATCATCGGCTGGGGATTTTTAATTACATATACATACTATATTTTGATATTATTGACCCTTATTGCGTTAGGCGTTTTAGTAAAACGCCAGTAAAACTACACGGCTCCAAAAAGGTTAATCGGTGTTTAAGTAAAACTAAACCTTTACCGTTCTCTTCTTTCTTCAACCCCCCTAACCATTAAATCAATAGTCGTTTTACTAAAACTCCAATTGCCGCTTCATAGAGCCTTGTCGTTTTATTGGCGTTTTACTAAAACGCCTACCGCAATAAGGGCGATTATAAATAATATAACTTTCAAAAGATTCCCTGTTAACACAATTACGTACATCTTTGATTCGACTTTGGGTATTTTGGATTTTCAGAATTTTATGGATTATTTTTTGGAATTCGAATTTTAGGGATTTTCGGGATATTGATTAATAGGGTTTTTTTTATTTTTGTGTTTCCAATATTAAGGATTTTTTTTTTGGATATAGGATTTTCAGGATATTGGATTCTCTGGATATTTGGATTGTGTTGTGACGTTTATGTTCTTTAAAATTGTAATGTTGCATTTATTGGATTGATGTGTATAATTTATTGCATGGAAACACTTACATTTTTGATTCTATTCTTACATAGTTTTCTTGTTTTTTTTATTATCTTTGACATGTATATACATTTTTTCAATACATACATTAACACGAGTATAGTATATTAAAACAAATGTACATAATATTTCTATTTGATTCCACGATGTATTTTCATAGATACAAACAAATTAATCCTTATAAATGTAATTCAATTTCAAATCAAACAAAAAATAAAACACCCACTGCTTGCTTATAAAGGGTTATTCGTTTCATTCGCGTGGGTACGCTCATAAGATGCGACAAAAGCCGAAAAGCGAAAAGGTTAATAGCGAAAAAAAAATTAGAGGGATTGGAGTGATGTCGAAGGTTTCAGTACCGTTCAAATTTAACGATGTATGAAAATCTTATCAGTTTAGATTGGGTATTAAAGAACTATATGTAGTTCGTTTCTATTCAAAGGATCATAAACGGCTTTGAAATCGATGAACAGCTAGTGAATATCCATATTGAATTCTTGGGTTATCAAAGAAATTTGATCAATTTTGGTGCATCCAATCTAACTTCCAGTTAACTCTTGATAAATTTACAAAAAAATGCTTGTTAGGATTTTCTGGGCTATGTAAGGAAAACTTATTGCCTTTCAGTAAACGCAGAACAGGCCTGTTTTGTTCAAGGGGCAGATTGTACTTAGGTTGCAGATGTTAATTGTCATCGGGGTATACTTTCGTTCGACCATCTGATGAGTTTACCAAATCGTATCCAGCGTAATTGTCGTATCTTATGCGAATAATCCTATAAATTGAAGACATTCTCATGATAATTAAGGAGTAATAAATAAACAAGAATAAAAGGTCAAGACCTAAAAAACAAGAACCAAAACCAAATTAAAGGATACAAAACGAAGACATTTAAAAAAAATAATTATTGTTAGTCTTTAAATGCTGCGAAGGATAAAAAAACATTCCTTTCACAACACAGTCAATAAGTATATTGTTTAAAGAAAATATTTATGTTGTGCCATCAATCACTTATATTGGCCGCCTTAGAGCTATATATTGCGCAATAATATTTGACCGGTATAAAGCACGCACTAAAGAAATTAAATTAAAAAAAAAAACAACAACTACACATTTAAAAAAAAAATAATGATAATAATTTTACCAGAAAAATTAATTTGTATAATGGATAAGATAAGCAATGTGCAGTATTATAAACTAAGGCATATTATAAATATAAACATACAAAATCAGCATATAAGCAGCAGAATACACTTAATATTAAATTAAACCAAAAAAAAACTAACATCAGCAACAACAAAAGCCGTAATACTAAATTAATTTAAATACTTGAATAAAAAAAAAGAAGCTAAATTAAAATAAAATTGGTATAAACATACACAATTTACATAAATAATGTATTTATATATGTAAAAAAAAAATATACATACATAGAGAAACAATCTTTACATAATCAGACAAAAGCAAAAAACAAAAAGGAATTTAAAACAGCAAAAGTATATACCTATATATCGCTTTACATGTTCATCGTACCTATAGTTAAGTAGGCTATATTATTACCTATTCTTTAAAAACAATTTTAAGCTTATTTCAACAAAAAAAAATTATTGAATGACAAGAAATTAATATTATTTATTATAACATATAGTATACCTCAGTATAAGGAAAAAATAAAACAAATTAAAATATTAAATTAAAAGAAAATAAGCGAACAAGTCTGTGCAACCAGTATGCAGAGGAGTATTTTTGTGTTTCGGTCTCCGCCCAAAAGTGCTGTATACTATAAGATACTTTCTTAGACTCCAAGAGACAAACAAATCATTATTATTGTAAAAAATATATATATATATATAAATATATGTATATATAGATACAGGGTGTCTAAATAAAAAAAAAAAACAAAACAAAAACTAAAAAAATAGTTTGATTTATATTCATTTATGATTTAATTTCTAAAAGAATTCGATCGATTCCTAACATATCTACACTCAAAATGGAAATTATCTTTCAGAGCCAAGATACAAGGTGTCGTTTTGAAAAATTTACGTACATTACCCAGAGCCCACCATTGGCTAAATAATTAAGCATCCACTACAAGGAAATAATAAGTATTCATTTTTAATTCGTACATATTTTGCCCAACTCTCGAATCTTAGAGAGTTCAAAATATAAAAAAAATGTACTACTTTACTTTGGTATCAATTTTTTCAAAAAAACAAAATATTAAATATCATTTTCCTTTTTTTTATCAAGAAAGTCAAATTTGTTTTTTTTTTAAATACATTTTTTTTAACAAAAAAAAACATTTAAAATTAAAAAGGCATTTCAAAATTGGAATTTTTTAATAAAAACGTTTTCTTTACGGTTTGGGGCTTAGAAAGGTGTACTGTCTTCATTTCTGATGGTCAAGGAAGAATTTCTGAAGTTAAAGCCATTTCGGATAATTTTTTCATATTTTTTCAAAAATAAAATTTTAACGTCTGGTTTTTTGTTAAATTTTGAGTTGAAGAAACGTTTTTTGGAAGCTTGTGGTTAACGGACCCGATTGTTTTACATACCAAAATGACCGTTAATTAGTCAAGATTATAATGAACTACAAATTTTGCAAATCGGTTGGAAAATGGAAAAGAAAATGGCCATTTTGTCAAAATCTCACCTTTTTTCTTTCCAAGTCCCTAAACCAATTTTTACCCATGAGTGTCTATAAATATTTTGTGTTAGGAAAATGCGCACGGGGTCAACCATTCCATAGAAACCTCAATTTGGAAAATCAAAATAGTATTTTTCGACTTATAGCGAATTTTGTGGAGCTTAATCGTCAATTTTCCAATTTTTCACGCTTGTACTTTCGATGGGACTGAATTTTTTATAAAATTGGTGAAAAGATAAACTCACAATCACTGTCGAGACGGAAACCATGGGTTCCTGAGGTCCTTGTCAGTCAAACCCTTTTTTTGGTATATTTTTTTTCAAATATAATTTGTTCTCTTAAAAATAGTAAACACATTTTAACAAAAATATACATTTAAAATAATTAACAAATAAAAACAAAAAAAAGAAGTTTCGGAAAATTTGCATATTTTGTAGGAAGAGCCGACGTCAAAAGATTTTTTTTTTTTTTTCAAATAAAAAATTATAGATTTCTTAACGGTTTGTGGCTGAGAAAAATGTATTGGCTAAATTTCTTATGTTTAAGAAAAAACTGCTGAAGTTTTAAGCCATTTCGGATACTTCATTCATATTTTTTCAAACTTAAAAATTTTAACGACTAAAAGACTACATTTTTATTAAATTTTGATTTGAATAAAATTTAAAGCGCTTTTTTGGAGCCTGTGGTTAAAGAACCCACATGTTTTATATACCAAAATGACCGCTGATTAGCCAAGATTATAATGAGCTACAAATTTTGCAAATCGGTTGGAAAATGAAAAAGAAAATGGCCATTTTGTCAAAATCCCACCTTTTTTCTTTCCAAATCCATGGGTAAAAACCCATGAGTGTCTATAAATATTTTGTGTTAGGAAAATGCGCACGGGGTCAACCATTTCATAGAAACCTCAATTTGGAAAATCAAAATAGTATTTTTCGACTTATAGCTAATTTTGTGGAGCTTAATCGTCAATTTTCCAATTTTTCACACTTTACTTACTTTCGATGGGACTGAATTTTTTATAAAATTGGTGAAAAGATAAAATCACTGTCAAGACGGAAACCGCCTGAGGTCATTGTAAATCGAAAAACTTAAGAGGCAATTTTCTCGTTTTCGCTTTATTTTCGACTTATAACGGTTTTTATGATTTTTTTTCTTTTTGCTCTAACTTTGCAAAACTGGAACCGATTCTTGATTTGTTTTTTGGTATAAACACAAGAGCAGTTAATAGATTTTATCCGCCTCACAACTTTCTTCTATGCGGATAACGGTTTTCATGCAATTTATTACCAAACCCTTTTTTTAACATTTTTAATTTGTTTTTTTTACTTTGGTATAATTTTTTTTTTTTTTCAAAAAAACACGTAATTAAGTATCATTTTTCTTTTTTTATTCTGAAAATCCAATTCGTTCGCTTAAAAATACTTAACATTTTTTAACAAAAAAAAATATTTAAAATTATTAACAAAATAAAAATTAAAAAAAAATCAAGAAAATTTTAATAGGAAGAGCCGACATCAAAATATGTTTTATTAATTTTTTAGTGGGAAGAGCCGACGACAAAGGGTTAAATATATAGTTTTCGTTAGTAAGATCCCCACGATGGTAAAGAAGTCTAACAAAATTGTCCATCCTTACTATTTTTATTCAAAATTTGAAAACAAGTGAATTATTTAACAAAAAAAACAGTTAGCTTTTATTGACAGTCAACGTTAAACCATTTAGACTTCTTATGCCCACCAACAAAAATTGTTTACTTTAATTTCAAAACTCGTCATTACCGAAATTAACTTAAAATAAACAAGATAAAACTATCCAACCCTATTTATACAGCCTTATTGTGAGTTTCACCCGAAAAATATTTCACCTTAAAATTTTTTGTTCCCCCGGAATTTTAGAAGCTATTGTGAGTTTCGCCCGAACGAAAGTTCATTCGCCTACTAAAAATAAGTGAACATTTAGGCTGTCAATAACAGTCATTACATTCCGCCCGAAATGAATGTTCACAATAAGGGGGCTTTTTTTAACACAACATTTCAGGGTGAAACTCACAATAGGCGAAAAGTGAAATATCAAATTTTCCGGGTGGAATGTTGTTCGGGCGAAACTCACAATAAGGCTGATAGTTTTTTTTTGTAACCAAATTAAATGATTTTTCCATGTTCCCGATGCTTCGAATTTTTTTTTCCTCACCTTTCTCCCCAAAATTTGCTAATTCTTTGCATTAAGAATAATCATTTTTAAGATTCCTGAATGATTTTGTATGTTCTACCCTACTATTTAGTAATAAGCCATCGTTTTTCTTCAGTACAATGCGTTCTCTTGACCATTTTGACTTTTAAATGCATTAAAAATGTACCTTTTAATTTTAAACCAACTCTTTCAAATTAAATTAATTACCAATAATCAAAAAAATATAACTGCATTTTACACCAATGGAAAGTTTTTTTTCGCTCTTTGGAATATCTGGAAATATCTCCATCAGCAGTATTTTTAATTTCGAGTGGGTTGAGAAATCTCGGCTGGGTTTTCGTTGGTCAACATAGGATGCCCATCACTTTTGTTTCATTGGGCTTTTGAGTAAGATTTGATGTATCTATCGTCATCTGATTGATTTTCTACCTTTCCATCGAATTTAAGAAATTCTTAAAACCGTTCATAATGTTGTATTAATTTAGTTTAACTTTATATACACTGTATACTTAATACATTTCCTTTTGTTTTTACATTAAATAAAGCAAAGAACCTAAATTGAGATTATTGAAAACACATTATTCGTTCAAATACAATAATACAATAGTTTTTAATTTACAAACTAAATTAATAATTTTTCTTTGTTTTGTATAATTGCTAAAAATTAAATAAATTTATTATTTATCATTTAGTTATTAATTATTGATTGGCCTTGGGTTTGAGTTCTTATTTTAAATTTTATTATTTCTTAATCTGATACCATCTCTACTAGTCTTATAGTCTAGAGAAAGGAACAATAAAAATATCCTACACAAACATTATATAATTATCATCTTAAGTAAGACCAACTCGTTTTTTTTATTTAATACGTTCGAGTTTGTTTGGTTTAAAATATGTATAAATAACATGAAAAATAAATTGTATTAATATTATGAGTCCTTGCAAATTTTCGAAGTCATTTCATTTAATGGTTCTAATTCTTTGCTTGAAATTAAATCAAACTCTTGTACAAAATAATAAAAATGCTTATAGCAGGTGTTTACATGTGCTTCCTGTTAAAAATAGAATAGAAAAGAACGACGGAAAATAATTAGTAAAAGAAATATTTTAAATAAAGAATATATTGTTTGTACATACTGCTCCGATGCTAACAATTCGATCAAAATGATGGATGTATACATGAACGAATACACGAAATAAACGGGTCAGAATTTTTCTACACAGTGTGACAAAAGTTTTGGGAAAGGGCACGTCCGTCGATACCGGAAATACAGTTTCGTTGTTTATTTGTGATTCTATCCAATCCATGAGTAGTTCAACGTAACGTGGAGCTGGTAGATGGGTTGGCTTTTTGTAGCTGTTATTTAAAATAATTTTATAATTAATTACTTTAACATTATTTGAAAGAAGAAAACTTACTTTTCTCCATCTGCCCAAAGATATTCATACCGTGAGCCACCAGACATTACCGGACATGTTGTTTCACTACAGTACTCGGATACGGTACCATAAATTAAATTTATTCGATTAAAAAAATCCACAACTATGTAACCAAGCAGTTTACCAAAAAGAAACAAATAAAAAAGAAATATTGAAAATTTTGATAAATATTTTTCTATGAAATTATTTAATTGGTGATTAAGTTAAATAATAATTGCTAAAATTTGTGCCGACGGAAAACATTTTCCACTCAACATAATATCATTTAATAGCGCTTTGGGACGTGAATTGATATATTTGGTAATTCATAAATTCGCAAGAATTTCAATGACAATGATTTTATATATCGTCGGCTAAATGCGTAAAACTGCTAAACCATACAAATTTTATGCACACTTTTATTCGTTACCATGGCTTTCACCTTGTATCACAAGAATGGAATGGCTGACAATATTGTCATTGGAAATTGTTGTCCCATTGTATTTAAAGATGATCCATTCCGCGTGGTCACAGCGATACCGCTGTTTTATTGCAAATTCCATTCCATTTTTCACTTTCGAAAATCATAGAGCCAAATATGTTAAACAAAACCAAAATTAAAAAAAAAAAGAAACCGTAGCCTCACAGACATGATTAATAAATTATTTTGAAAACAGTAACATCTTAATAATCTAGTGTTGTCTAAGGGCAGTTCCCACGTTAATTAAAATTGCCTTTCCCTTTTTTGTTTTGTATCAATTTTACTTTTTAGGATACAATTGTATTCAATCGACTATTTTCACATTTTTTTCTAATCAAAACCGTTTAACATTTAATCGTTTTCAAGTTACAGCTAATATAATTAACCTATAAAATTAGCAAGTTTTCAGATATTTCAAATAAAATAAGTTTGGTGGCGCAACAGCTCTTGGAGAACCAGAACCTATTGACTTAAAACTCTCAACTATTCCTCTGAGCGTGTTGTCAGCTAAAATCGGTGACTGATAGGTCACATAAATAATTGTTTGAAAATCGTCATAATCCTTTTAGAACAAATTAAAAAAGAAAAAATAAACAAAATATTTGTATAGCTATTCCGCCTTAGTACAAATTCACTCCTCTCCAAATATAAACCCTTCCAACCTAATTATAGATACGACTTTAAAATTCAGTTCTTGAAGATCTCAGGTAAGAACTCAAATTATTGGCTCCGAAAGGCAACCATATCGCAGAATACACCTCTCGCCTCTGAATTGTTCAATTTATTTTCAATTTCGATAGATTTTTGTTTAACTCTACTCCTTGCATATATGGTGTGACGGCATTTCCGTTCGGTTTTTTTAGTATGCTAAGAAGCTTATTATGCCCACCTTAACATGTCGGGATACAAAATATCAAACAGACAGTAATGTATTCTTGAGAAAACACTATGCCAAACTTGTTGATTAAACAAAAAAAATATCTTTATATACCTAATTATAATAATATATTTACCATGAACAGCTAACCAATCGTTCATGTTCTCGCCTTCTGGCAAACGAACCACCTGCCGCAAATTTATTCCAGACTGAAGACTCGCCTGAGCCTGTTTATGCAATGAGTATCGAATTGTGCCGGTTGAGAAGCGTTTTTTCGGTCTGAATGTCTAGTAACAAGATGGAATTTATTAATTGGATGGGATTAATGTTTTAGTTTAAAGCTATATGTTACCTTTCCTTTTTGAAAGAATTCAAGAAATCCGTTTAGAGCCATTCTTTCTTTCTGAAATTTAGTATTTTTCGTTTGATTTGTTTTTTTTTTTTTTTTTAATTTTTGTCGATGGAATGGATATGAAAGCACAGAATTAGTGTGGCATAAATGGTGATGAACTTTTATTGTTATTTTTAATAAATTATATTTATGCGTTAAATTGTTATGAATGAAAGCGATGCTAATTTTATTTAGTTTGCTTAGTTAAAAGAAAAAAATTAATAGAACAATGTACTACTTTCACATTATTTCGACGCATAATTTTAGTTTTTTTAATGATTTTTCGAAGAATATGTTTTAGTTTATTTTTTTAGTTTTATCGATTGAATTATAAATTTTTATTTATCTTGTTATTTTTATCTGATAAGTCGAGTCGCCTTTTGTTTTTGCAATAGAGGAATCAAATTGCAATCTGCCAAAAAATAAATACAGCACAGGGATGTTTTTTCCAGAGATTATTATGAATTATAAAGATTGGAATCTTTCGTACATTCCAACCCCCAAAACCCATTTGTTTACATAGTTGTTTTTGTAATTTCATCTCGTGAGAAGAATAGATGTGAATTGCAACAATTTACGCAGTGGTGAATTCATATTTTTGCACTAGTGTGCGTTAAAACTTGATAAATAATGCAAAAATATGAATTCACCACCATCCGCCATTTTGTTTAGCTTGAGGCAAACCAGAATGACATCCGAGGATTCCAATCTTCATCTCTGGTTTTTTCTAGGGCTTTTCCACCACTCTTTCGGGCTAAAAATGGTAGAAATGGGTAGGTTTTTGGGAGTAAACGAACAGGTTGGTAAAATAAAAAGTAAACAACAGCCATTTTGTAATTTTTTTGTTCTTTGTCTTTCAAACTGGCTTCTGACACTACACAACACTTACCAGTTTCTGCCCATAGAAATTTCTCCGGTAAATACTGGCAAGAAGGGGAAATTATTTTCTCCCTCATGAGCGCCCTCTCCTGCCAGAAAGTACCCAAAATTTCCGTATTTGCGTACGCTAACAACTTCGGACTAAATCTGGATAGTTTCTGGTGCGTAAGCGAACGGACCTAATGTGTTCATATTTCATTACTGAGCGTTCTGAAATATACACTGGCAAATTGAATTTGTGTATTACTATTTTGACAGCTTTCCAGCTGCAGTTCCGATTGTGGCTCCCTTGTGTTCAGGTAGTAAACTGCAGAGAGAAAGAACTAATAGAGAGAGTCAAATTTCCTCATCTCCGTCAGCCGTCCCCTCGAAA
The DNA here is from genome assembly GCA_929447395.1 of Epistrophe grossulariae. Lineage (NCBI taxonomy): Eukaryota > Metazoa > Arthropoda > Insecta > Diptera > Syrphidae > Epistrophe > Epistrophe grossulariae. The sequence goes on from OV839570.1 coordinate 8,958,756, forward strand.
CCTTTTGTTTACATTTTTTATAACGTGTTGAATTCTTATCGGTGTGTACATGTTTTCACCTCGGGCAGTGCAAAACAACAAAAAAGGTGGTGAGTATGCACATCTTCTTGCGCATGTGTTTGTCCCCACATTTTTTTTATATGGACTTAATAATTATATATATGCAAGATGGGCGCAAGTCGCAACATCGTAGCTTGTAGGCTAAAAGAGAGTCACCGTCGAATTTGACTCTCTCTATTAGTTCCTTCTCTCTGGTAAACAGGGTCTTGCGCAAAGATACTGAATTATAAAGATTGGAATCTTTCGTACGTTCCATCCCCCAAAACCCATTTGTTTACATTGTTGTTTTTGTAATTTCATCTCCTGTCGATGAATAGATGTGAATTGCAACAATTTATGCAGTGGTGAATTCATATTTTTGCTCTAGTGTGCGTTAAAACATGGAACACTAGTGAAAAAATATGAATTCACCACTGTCCGCCATTTTATTTAGCTTGTAGGCAAACCAGAATGACAGCCGAGGATTCCAATCTTTATAGTTCAGTACATTGACATTGACATCTTTGGTCTTGCGGCATGGCCTCACAACTTCTCTGTCTTCTACTTGTACTCTTTGGCCAGGCCCTAAAAATGTCAAAGCTGTTGCTTTGCTTTAACTTTTGCAATTTGCACACACTTGAAAAATAATGTGGTCTTCTAGATTAAATTTTCTTTACAATAATAATTTGTCATGTAAAATAATTTGCGACAATTTCTACAATCATTTTCACACTTCGTCGATTTACAACGCTGGTCACTCGAAATGGGCAAATATTCGACACATTAAAGCGCTAAAAGATGGACAAAAGTCGGCATTATTCACAAGATATGCACGGCAAATCCGACTTGCCATTCAAGGTATACTCCAATCTCACTCTCTTATAATCAAACTTATATAATTTACCCAGGGAATTGTTTTTTTTTTTTTTTACAGACGGTGGTTCTCATGATCCAGCCCTAAACACTCAGTTACGGAATATAATCGATGATGCCTTGCGAAAGAATATGCCCATGGCTACTATACAGAATTGTATAAAAAAAACTATGACAAGCAAAACCCTACTGAAGAAGCACTTTCTCTGTTGGCGTTTTCAGCAAAAAGTCTTTATCATTTGTGCAGTATATACTGAAAATTTTCCACAACTGAAAATGGAAATGGCTAGTGTTCTGCGCAAATCTGGGTAAGAAGGGTGTGGAAGGGAACTGATAATTTTTATGGATCAATTTTCAATTAGAACAGTTAATATTGAAGGACAACACATGTTCGATGAGGTCGGGATTATCGAAGCTATTACCAGTGATGCGATGAAATCCAAAGCCAAATCTCTGGACGAATTCGAGCAAGTCTGTACCGAAGATGCCATTGAATGCGGGGTCGAAGAAGTTGAAGTCTTAGATGAAACTAAAGGCACTGTTAATGTAAGGTTGTAAGTTAATCAATCAACATTTTTTTAAACATTGTTTTGTCTAGTTCTTGTGTAATCCTATACAATTGGGTACAATAAGTCGAGCTTTGAAGGCAAGAGGATATTTAGTAGAAAATGCTGAACATGTATTTATTCCAAAGGTAAGGAAGGGTATTTCTGGCATCTTTGATTTAATATATATTTTTTGTTTTTCTCAGACCACAATTGAACTCTCAGATGACGAACTAAAAGCCTACCAGAATTTTGTAACAAGAATCAGAGAATTTTCAGGCGTAGAAGAAATTTATGACAATATCAAAGTTACTAACGATTAAGTTTATAATAATGAGAAAAAAGTATTAATAAATAAAAATACTAAATTTAAAAATACTTGGTTGGGAATTTTTTTTTAGCAGGGATGGAGGTTATTGTTTTTTGTTGTTCATATGACGTATTAACAGGTTTTAAGATGAAACTAAAGCTAAGTACAGACGGTTGTCAGATCTTACAATCTTCTGAACACACAATTTTATCTGTCAATATTGTCAAACGTTATTGTCAGGCGACAATCTGACAAAAAATTGTCAGCTATCTTACAATCGTCTGAACACACAATTTTTATCATTGTCAGTCGATTAGGACATTGTCAGACTCATTGGTCATTGTCAGATGTTTTCATTGAAAACATCTTACAATTTCTTCATTGTCCGAAATGTCAATGAGCTGGCTAAAGAAAAATAAAAAAAGAGCTCACAATCAAATTGTCAGACTTTGGGAAGAAATCTACCAACCGTGTGAACGGATAATTTTGCATTGTAAGAAATATGTCAATTGTCAGCCAATTGTTAGCCATTGTCATTTGTCAGACCATTGACAGTTCTGACAATATTGGAAGATCTGACAATCTATCTATCTCGTTTAGGAAGTAGGGACAATTTAAAAACAAATTACTTACATTGAGAAAAAAAATTATTAAAAAACAACGGCAACACTCACTATAAAGTACTATACCGTTTTTGAAAGCCAGAAATCTGTTCTATAATCCTAAATTTAAATTTAAATATTTATGTAAATAGTTTTTGAAAAATTCGCATGCAAACTCAAAATTTTGATAAATAAAAATGAAAAAAAAGTTTGGACCAATTTTTTTCAAAATTTTGAAATGAAGTGCTGAATTGGCTTTTTGAAGTCAGTGTACATATCAATTCTGAGTGAAACACAAAAAGCAAAATAGTTTTATGTCTTCTAGTTCTTGAGAAAATTAACAATTACTAAAACTACCTTTTTCTTCCTTACATAAATACAGTGCTAGCACCCAGCATTACGGCGTATAAACAGTGAGGTATATATGTATGGTTAAAATCAAGCATTTTTTACTATCGGAGGGAGCGGTCTGTCTCACCCCGTTTAGAAGGTAGGGGCAGTGAATTAGAATGAAAAAAAATATTAAAAAACAACGGCAACACCTACAATAAATTTCTATACCGGTTTTGAAAGCCAGAAATCTGTTTTTTAATCCAAAGCTTAAATTAAATTATTTATGTCAATAGTTTTTGAAAAATTCATATGCACTCAAAATTTTTATAAAAAAAATGAAAAAAAAAGTTTAAACCAATTTTTTTTAATTGTGAAATGAAGTGCTAAATTGGATTTTTGTGACCAATGCTTATTTATGTCAATTCTGAATCGAACACAAAAAACCGAATGGTTTCTGGGATGAGCTAAGCCCGCAGGGGATGAATTGTTGTTGCATTTAACATGTCAATTGTTTAGCATCGACGTCGTTTCATCCAATTCGCCCCGGGCTTGCAAAAAAACATGCCTTGTATCGTATTTTCTAGTCGTCAATAATTGACGGCTAGAAAGAACTTTTTTTTTTTATAAAAAATAGTTTTGGTATTTGCTTAAATTGTTTTATTTTTTATTTAAATTAAATAATTTTTGATAAAAACTACACAAATCCACTGATCTCTATAACATACTGGATAATCCATAAAAGAAAATTGACTCCATTTGAAGAACTGTTATAGTGGAGCTGCCTACTTTTTTGTATAACAGTTTAACTTTATAACATATAAAAAGTGACGAAGTCAAACGTCAAAGAAGTGGAAAATGTGAAACGTTTTTCTCAGTTTGTTGAAATTTCATTAAAAAAATAAATTCGGGGAGAAAAAAACATTATTATTGAAAATGTTTCTATTTTTAAATCTTAAATACATCTTCGCAAAGGTATTATCTTCAATTAATGCCTCATTTGTTAGTTGTGAGTACGTCGCGTCGGCTAATTCATTCGCATTTTTGTGTTGTGAGTTCAGGTGGTGGTGGCAGTAATAATTGCAATGGCCATAATAAAATGAAACATAATTTTTATTCTACGGATGTGCATCCGCAACTCTAGAAAACAATCAGTGATGTTTGTTCACAAACGCATTTCAACGCATCTTAACCAAACCCATCTACAGGGAAGTTACAAGTCCCAACATCGGTTACCACTGAGATCGTTATTGAAGAACCATTAAAACCAAGTCCAAAATACAACATTATACTTTTTTTGGATTGTTACATCACTAAACTAAGTTGTAAAAGAAAATTGCGTGAAAGAAAATCAACTCGGCATGAGGCGAACATTTTAGAAGCCTCAAATAAAGTGATGCGCTGGAATTCATAAACATAGCCATCCATCATAAATAGAGTAGTTTGTCACCAAAAGACGAATTTACAAACATGCGGGTAGTCCAGTGGAAACGCACATTTGGCTGGATGAACACACAAAGCTTAGACACTGCAGATAGGTGAGTACAAAACAAGGTGGCGTTTGTATTTGGTTTTGATGATAAATGTGTTTTTAAGGTACATCAACTCCAAGTGCGCTAAAAACATGTGGAAATTCAATGCATGTGGTTCCAAACAGAATGTGCATTGGGTTATCAGCGTCTGGGAAATGGGGTGACTCTCTGAAGAAATTTCACGAGGTCGAGTCTCCGCAGTTGCCGAATTGATCGCCGAAAAGCTCGAACGTCAAGACGATCCACTTGAAAAGGCAACCGATTTCCTTACACCTTTACAACTGATAGCCAAACCTCGCATTAAAACTCAATTCACTTGAGTCGAACAAGGATTTCCAAAAATTTCCATATAAAAGTAATTTCCTGCATTTTTCACTTTTAAAGCAAATACCAAAATAACTATTATATGGAAATTTTTTGAAATCTTTTTTTCGATTTGAAAATGGTTTTCAGAAACACTTAGGGAACTTAAAACGAAACTTAGAACCATTCCAACCATCCTTATAAACTTAATAGTTTTGAAACGACAGCGTGGTTTATCTACGAATTTCAAGAAATTTCTTAAAAGTAATAGAAATTTCCTGAAATTGGTAGATAAACAACGTTGTCATTTTCAAACTACTTGCTTCATTTGGATTATTAGAACGTTTTTGAGTTTGAATTGAAGTCCTCTAAGTGTTTCTAAAAACCATTTTCAAATCGAACAAAGATTTAAAAAAATTTCCATATAAAAGTAATTTCCTGCATTTTTCAGTTTTAAAGCAAATGCCGAAATTACTTTTATATGGAAATTTTTTTAAATCTTTTTTCGATTTGAAAATGGTTTTCAGAAACACTTAGGGAACTTAAAACTAAACTTAGAACCATTCCAACCATCCTTATAAACTTAATAGGTTTGAAACGACAGCGTGGTTTATCTACGAATTTCAAGAAATTTCTTAAAAGTAATAGAAATTTCCTGAAATTGGTAGATAAACAACGTTGTCATTTCCAAACTACTTGCTTCATTTGGATTATTGGATCGTTTTTGAGTTTGAATTGAAGTCCTCTAAGTGTTTTTAAAAACCATTTTCAAATCGAACAAAGATTTAAAAAAATTTCTATATAAAAGTAATTTCCTGCATTTTTCAGTTTTAAAGCAAATGCCGAAATTACTTTTATATGGAAATTTTTTGAAATCTTTTTTCGATTTGAAAATGGTTTTCAGAAACACTTAGGGAACTTAAAACTAAACTTAGAACCATTCCAACCAACCTTATAAACTTAATAGGTTTGAAACGACAGCGTGGTTTATCTACGAATTTCAAGAAATTTCTTAAAAGTAATAGAAATTTCCTGAAATTGGTAGATAAACAACGTTGTCATTTCCAAACTACTTGCTTCATTTGGATTATTGGAACGTTTTTGAGTTTGAATTGAAGTCCTCTAAGTGTTTCTAAAAACCATTTTCAAATCGAACAAAGATTTAAAAAAATTTCCATATAAAAGTAATTTCCTGCATTTTTCAGTTTTAAAGCAAATGCCGAAATTACTTTTATATGGAAATTTTTTGAAATCTTTTTTCAATTTGAAAATGGTTTTCAGAAACACTTAGGAAACTTAAAACGATACTTAGAACCATTCCAACCATTCTTATAAACATAATAGTTTTGAAACGACAGCGTGGTTTATCTACGAATTTCAAGAAATTTCTTAAAAGTAGTAGAAATTTCCTGAAATTGGTAGATAAACAACGTTGTCATTTCCAAACTACTTGCTTCATTTAGATTATTAGAACTTTTTTGAGATTGAATTGAAGTCCTCTAAGTGTTTCTAAAACCCATTTTCAAATCGAACAGAGATTTCAAAAAAATTCCATATAAAAGTAACTTCTGAAAAATTGAATTAATCTCCTTTTTAACCACGATTTAAAAAAGACACTTTTTTAAGCTTAAATCATTTAAGAGCAACTTATATGAAATCATTGTTTTTTAATGCCTATAATGCACTTTCTATATTTAGGAACTCAACAAATGCAACTAATGTGTCAACTTTGGATGTCCTAAGCTCTCTTGTTGAAAATGCTCGAAGTCAATTTTTATTTGTGTTCCAGGGATAGTGAAGATAGATGAAGGTTATCATTCGTGCGTAGCAACAGTCTTATATTCCAAATAGAATTGTATTTGGATAATACAATAATTATGTGGAAGTGCTGTTGGTATGAACATAATATAGGTGCACTGAATACTACTAATTTTGGCTTACCTTAAGTTTTTTACTATGTTAAAACTTCAAAGGAAATAAATTACACAATTTTTTTTTATATTTTTGAAAAAGCGATTTTTATTTAAGTTTTTTTTTTAAATTTAGTTTTTGTTAATGGTGATTCTCTTTCAAGAAATGTTAATACTCGTTTTGAAAGCATCAATTGCTGATTCCAAAAAGATATCAACCATCGCTATACGACTTACCGTTGTACAGATTCTTTTTTAACAAATTTTTATACTCGTTTTGAAAGCATCAATTGCTGGTTTCAAAAAGGTATCAACCATCGCTGTACGACTTACCGTTGGTCAGGTACACTCTAAAACGTTTTTAATTTTTCTTCATGATGGGAAAAATCAAGAAAATTTATAAAGGTTTTGGAGTGTATCTGGCCAACGGTAAGCCGTACAGGGATGAATGATACCTTTTTCAAAACGAGTATCAAAATTTGTTAAAAAAGAATCACCATTAAAAAAAATTTACTTTTGGGACTCGCATATTGGAACTTGTATGCGTATTTTAAGAGTGCTTTTTCTCATTAAAACTCTTGAGTAAAATATTTTAATGCTTATTTTAACAGCATTAAGTGCTGATTCCAAAAAGGTATCATTCATCTCTGCACGATTTACCATTGGCTAGATAGTATCAAAATTTGTTGAAAAAGAATCACCCTCACCCTCAAGTTTATAGGTAAATGTAAAAGTATTTTCGTGAATTTTTTTTTAGAGAAATCCAAGAAAATGCAATATTGGGAAGTCATCGGATATGGAGTACCGGCACCGGACACCAACGTTGTCAGATTTAGCTCTAGCAGTAGTCAAGCTTCAAGAAGCAGTGCACATAATACATATACATATTTCGAATATGCCACTGCGAAAGCGACTCACAAAAAGCACTTCTTACACCATGCTACTGTTCAGGTAGCCTTAAATACGTCTATCAAACCTGCCCTCAGCAAATGGCTAACCGCTTCTGAAACAGCTTCTGAAACAAACTCCTGTGAATTATGCAAATTCCCGTTCATAATGCACACAAAAATAAAGCAACTGGTAGTGTGTCTAGCATACCAGGTGCAATAGCTATCGGTCCACTGCAATCCACTGACATCTTCGAGAGTGCCATCAAAAAAGAAACAAAGATATGCACTGTTTCATCCTGGTAGTGATGTTACAAATCCCAGAAGCAAGCTCCGTTTCTCTAGGCACCATCGAAGATGGCTGCGGTCCGATAAGTGTGCGAGAAAGAGATTGGAACAGCAACAGCACCGTCAACAGAAACAGCGGCTACCATGAATTAAGAACCAACGTATTTCAATTTGTGTGCTTTTTATTTACTTAAAAATAAGAAGAAAAGAAACATACTATTATTATTTATATAAACAGGAGTTTATGTCATCAATACACTTTTTACATTTCTTAAAAATATAATAAAACTTTTTATTTTAAATGGCTTAATTTATTCTAATAAGTAGCTTGAAAATCTCAGCTATCAGTTTTATTTTGTTTTCACAGATAAAATTCTTACGTCAAAATGATTTTTTTTGTGCTCGGAAGATGTCAAAAAGTGGAGCTGCCTTCCTAAATGTCATCTTCAATTGGAGTCAAAAAAACTGTTATACTTTGTAGGGAATACACTATCCAGTGTATTATAGAGATCAGTGCTATTATGCATGTATTTTTTCAATTGACGAACTGTATACTAGGCTTAAATTAGCTAAATGTATTTATTTTTTTCTGTACAAAAAAAACTCGACTTCGTTTAGAAAAATCTATAAAGAATGAAATCTTTTGTTGAAAGGAATTCCACATTCGAAAATGATGGGCATTCGATTGGTAAATTCAGTTCAATCTAAAAATTGATTTTTTTTCTCGTCCATAATTTAACACTTTTCAGATTAATTTTTTTTTTTTTAATTTATTGTGCTTTTTGAAGTACTCAAAAGGAAAAGTATGATCAAGTTCTTGCATCTTTTAAAATATATCTAAGATAGCGCAGTGGCTAAGTTGATGGACTTTTACACAGGAGGTTCCGGTTCCCCAAGATGTAAGAAAAATGTTGGTGTTTTAAAATTTCGAATACATTAATTAATAAATAATCTCATGTGATATATACTTTCAGGTAAAAAATAGACTAAATACAGGAAAAAACACTTCGAAAAAAATTGAAAATAAAATATATAATTTTTGTTTTATTTTTTTACTTCCTCGGTAAGAGGTGTATTTATCTGCTTCTAATAGGTATATAAAAGCCATAGCGTTCGATAAGACCTCATATAGATCTAACAAACACTTGTTATAGAATCTCAAACTTTTAAATGAACTGCTCATGGTACCTGTACGAAGATGTACCGAAGTCACTTTAGATTTATAAAAGGTTCTTTGAGCCTCTATAATGTTCTCCTTTTTATGTTAAACGAGGTTTTACAGATTTCTTACAGAAGTTAGAAAGCATTTTCAGTTAAATCTAATCGAAGCTGAAATGTTAGTTGGGATTGAATCGGCTGATTATTAAATTCGATGACTAACGTTTCAAATTATATATTCTAGATTTAAAGATTTACCAGTTGCAATAATCCTTGACCAAAGATGATTAGCTTGGAACAAACTGGCCCCAAGACTAAATCAGTCCCCTATGTTCAGTAACTCTTGCATCGTAAAATTAGTCAATAAACGCTGAAAAATGGAACAAAACTCATTCTTTTTGTTTCATTTTTCATCATATTTCGACTAATTTTGGCGATCCGACAGTTTAAGAACGAAGGCACAGATTGGAAACTGTAACAAATTTAGTCCAGCCATTAACGAAATATACGAACATAACCCAAAAATAAGGCGAAAGAACATTAAAACCCTATTTCTGTTATGTGAATTTTTAGGCAAAAAACTGAAACCCAGTTTTATTTCAATCAAACATTTTCGAGAAAATAAAAAAAAAAGTAAATTGTTATTGTGGCAGATACCGCTCCTATTATCTCAAACAAAAATTCAATTTTCTCCTCTAAGAAATTCCATTCAAATGATCTGTGCCTTCAATCTGTAGCTCGCATCGATAAAATAAGTCTAGAGACGATTGAAATTAAAACAATTAATCATATGAGTTTTGTCCTATTTTGTAAGGTTTCTCGACCAATTTTATCGATGTGGGAGTACAGAACGTAGGCACAGATGTAGAAATCAATGAACCGTACTTAATTATTATTATATTTATATTCCTTTTCCATGAAATAATCAATTTCTTTGTCAAATTTCCTTTGAATCCATCCAGTCATTAAGGTAGAACTAGAATAGGCGGAAGCCAACGTACGTGGTCGTACGAAACAGAGCGAAAACATGAAATTCATATGACTCGCACATAATTGCGATCTGGAACTTTTCGTTTAGTTTTCGTTAACTTTTGCCGTCGGACGTGAGAGCGCTCACCGACCGCTCTTTCGTACGTGGACTGACAGCTAGCATCAAAAATCAAAAAAATTACTTCCAACCACTCAAGTGCATTATAGGTGACTTATGAATTTGACGTTTTGGAAAGCAACTTTTCGTTCGCTTTTGACACTAGCTTCCGACAGCTACCGCCTATTCTAGTTCTACCTTTAGTCAATCGAAAATAATATAATTTCACACGTTTAAGGTTGAACCGCACTCGGCGGAACTGCACTTCAGCGACACCGCGCGCACTTTCGTACGAAACTGAACGAAACTTCATGTCGCGACACAGTTGGTCAGATTATCAACCTTGTCGCATAGTGTCGCGCTGTGTAGTGCAGTTGTCGCTTTGTCCCCTATTACACGATGATTCTTTGCGTCTGACTCTTTTTTCGAATTTCTCTTTGAAAATCATCCTGTGAATCGCACGCTATTACACGATGATTCTTTGCGCCTGACTCTTTTTCGAATTTCCCTTTGAAAATCATCAAAATAAAGTTATATAAAAAGAAACGTCAAAAAGAGTCTCGGAAAACTTGGCCCACGACTCACAGGGCAACTGGTCTTCCGTCTCATCTTTTTTCTCTTTCGCACTCGTTATGTTCGAAAAGAGTCAGACGCAAAGAATCATCGTGTAATAGGGGACTTAGTGCGATATAGTTCATACAATTTCATACAAATAAGTCGTGAAGTTCAGTTCCGCTGAAGTGCAGTTCCGCCGAGTGCGGTCTTACCTTTAATATCAAAGAGAATTATGTTTTTTGTAGAAACAACACATGGACAACAATGAACGTTTTTGTGAAGTTTCATTTTTTGCATTCGATTTACAAAAACATTTTATTTGCATTTTTTTTTCTATTAATTCCTTGCGTTCGGTAAAATATTATATAGGCTATCCACGCATCCAAAAATTTTCAGATACGTTGGGTTGTTGTTGCATCAGCTGTTTTGTCACCAGGGATTACAACAACACAAACCAATCCGGATAGCTTTGGATTGAATCACGAACGTGGCCACTACGATTTTTGTTGACATCTGCTCACCGCTCATCTCTATTCGGTTGTCAAACCATAAACGTCAATGTTCAACCAGAAAAAATCTTCAAATTTTCATTCCTGCTTTCGTTACTTCATTCCCCCACTGATCTCTATATACACTGGATAGTGTATTCATACAAAATTTTTGAGGCAAAAATATAGTCGTGGCCGGTACCCTTATATAACAGTATAACAGCGGCGCCAGCGGAATGGACGCTACTGGACCTGCATTTTCTTATATTTTTTTCAATATTTACAGCCGCAATGCTTGTTGACATCAACTGATATCAAATAAATGCTCAATTTCGGCAAATATCTTCAATCTCTTTCTTCGTTTGTATAGAGAGAGATATGAGGTCGTGGCCGGTACCCTTTAAAAAACTTGCCTCACAAAAACTGTTATACACTATAGGCTATTCACTATCCAGTGTATATAGAGTTCAGTGCATTCCCCCTACATTTCTACACCCATCACCGAAGCTGTCAAAAAGACGAAAGACGAAAAAACCGAAAAAAGTTTCATGTAATCAGCGTCAAAGATAGTACTTGGAAAAGCCCAATAGGCTTTGCCAATTTGGCAATTTAAATAGCAAGAAACTTCACGTTACCAAATAGACCTTAAATAAAAATTCGGAACCATTTTCCTGCTAGCAAGCTTGAAATAAAATTTGAGACACTAAAAATGATAAAGTGTATGTAAAAAAAAGCACACAAAGACATTTTTATGATTCTACCTCTTGGTTTTACTCGTTACGTTGGTTGTTCTGTCACATTTGGTCTGTTTGGTAACGTGAAATTTCTTGCGAATTGGGCTTTTCCACCAGCCGTCAGTTTCAAATAAGCAAAAAAAAATAGGAAACAGCTGGTCTGAACTTGCAGAAAGGTAAACAAACGACAAATATTTTTATAATATAGTGCTTGTTTGTTTTCCAATAAAAAAGTATAAAACGATGGTTATAACGCCAATTTAACAAAAAAACAACTTCAATAACTTATCAAGCTTATTTATATAAACAAAAATCACAGAAAATATTAAAAATCCACATTGCACTGAAAAAGCATTTGTTTACATTTCTCCAAGTATGATATCACATGTTTTGTTTTTGTTGTTTTGAACTGTCAAAATTAGAAAGAGAAAAGACAAAGATAGTTTTTGGAAAAGCCCAATCACAATTTGCTGTCAACTCAAAACCCATAAAAAAACAAATGTCGAATTCCTTTCAACAAAAGAATCGATTTGTTTTCTAAAAATAATAGAATTTTTTCTGTCGTTGAAAGGAATACGAAAAGACGAAAAGAAACAAATTTTTTTCTAAAAAGAATCGAATTTTTCCGTCGTTGAAAGGAATACGAAAAGACGAAAAGAATAGATTTTTTTTTTGTGATTGTATGTGTGGCACTTGACAGAAACAATTTTGAAGTAAAATATCCAGAAAATATTAAATTTGGAAAATATTATTAATATTACCAAAAATACAATTTATTTTCTTAAAACACCGCGACATTCAATTTGACATTTTAGAAATTTCAAATCTTGCTAGTGTGTGTGCAAATCGGTATAAAATCTTTCTTGAATCTTGCTAAATTAATAAGATTTGTTTTGACAGAAAAAATTCGAATTGTTCAGAAAAAAAATCGATTCTTTTAGAAAAAAAAATCGATTCCTTTTGTTGAAAGGAATTCGACATAAATTCAAATTACACCAATGGGTTAGTCCCCTATTACACGATTATTCTTTGCGTCTGACTCTTTTCGAACATAACGAGTGCGAAAGAGAAAAAAGATGAGACGGAAGACCAGTTGCCCTGTGAGTCGTGGGCCAAGTTTTCCGAGACTCTTTTTGACGTTTCTTTTTATATAACTTTATTTTGATGATTTTCAAAGGGAAAATCGAAAAAGAGTCAGGCGCAAAGAATCATCGTGTAATAGCGTGCGACTCACAGGATGATTTTCAAAGAGAAATTCGAAAAAAGAGTCAGACGCAAAGAATCATCGTGTAATAGGGGACTTAGCAACATACGAAACTGAAGGTTCGGAATCTTTAAATATCTTTTCTGTGGATTCGGCGTGCTAGGCAGTGATGCCAGATTTTTTAATTGATTTACCCACGACTTGGACCGAAAATGCTCTTTCTGCCCATGATATTGTCGACGAATGCCCACGATGTTGCCCACAAAAAAAATAGAAGAAAAAATACAAAATATAAAAAAATAAAAATCACGACTTTTGTTCAAATAAGAAAATAAATAAATAATTTTATGAAAATTAAGAGAACAGAAGAAAAAATAAAAAAATACCTATATATACAAAAAAATGAAAATAACAAATTTCATTCAAATAAATAAATTAATAAAATATTTAATGAAAAATAAGAAACTCATAAATTCATAAATTAAGTAGGTATAATCAAATGTAGCTATAAAATAAATAAATAAATAAATAAACATTACATTAAAAATAATTCATAGGTATAATGGAATAAAAATTTTGTGCACAATGTAATGATAGGTGATTCTTATTTACAACCAAATTCACACACGTTGTGTCTTTTGTTTGAAAAGATGACCTTATTACTTAAATGCTGTTGAATCATTTCTTTGCCCAATCGATTTCGCTTCTTACATTTTACGAACATTTTTGATTATCGCTCAAAAGTTTTGAAATATTTTGGTACTCTTTTCATTCAATTAACAGAAACACAAAGTATGAACTTCAATGGCTGCAGCATTAAAATATAAAACTAATATAAGTTTGAAAAATTAAAATGCCCTTTTTCCAACTGAGAGGCATGAAAACGCCCTTTCACCCTTTTAGCTTATTTTTTTTATCAAATGCCCACAAAAAGGGCATTCGCCTGCGATCTGGCATCACTGGTGCTAGGCAACTGCTAAATGAAACAAAAAAAGAATATTTTTCAAAATTCAAAGTCAAACAAATGAGACATGAGAGGTGAGAGGACTTTGTAAATTCGGATGACGGATGAAAATGAGAAGTTAGTTTAGATTTTAGTCGTGTGGAGACGTACCAATTAATTCCTTGTGGGAATATAAATAAAAAAAAAATTATTTTCCACTTCCCGGCTCTGTCAACAGTGTGTGGTGGCATTAGATTTTAAAATCAATAAATAATTATTTAAGTAAATTTGTGAGCAAAAATGGGTGCAAGTCAATCATCGGCTGAAACTCGTAGTGTTTCCATGGATAACCCAACACCATCAGGTGTAATAGATGTATCCGACGAGGTTGTGCAACGACTCAAGTTGGGAATTAGCAAAGGTAAGTGATCAGCTGAGACGGTGTCGACTCTTCGGGACAAAGTCAACACACAATCATAATCACAATTAATTTGTTATGCAACATGTTTGTTTTAGCTTTATTAGAATCTGTAAGAAATTATTCTTATTTTACCACAAAGTTGATTATTACATATATAAATTCACATGAATGAAATGATTATATCAAAGAAATCAATGGACGCTTTCAAAGCACTGAAGAACAATTTATTTTTTCAAGGTCCTTGATTGACGGGCTGTCAGAAAGTTATCGGTGTTTTCCATTAAGAATTTCAGATTCGATTTTTAGAAGTTACCATTATTCTCGCCTTCTACGGCTTTCACTAAACTAATTGTGTAAAATAATAAATAAATAAATTATAAAATTCAAAACACAATTGCGCGTTCGACACTGGCGTACCTATTTAGATTTATGGCCTTTTCGATTGGTGTCGGAATGACAAACTCTTTTTCTGAAAAGAACATCTTCCGGATTACCAATAGAAAAGCCCATTAATTTCCTGCACCATTGAATTTGTGTGGAAAATTACAATTGAGTTTTAGTTTTGTTTTCTTCTATTTGCAACTAAGAAATTTAGATCTGAACTAAATGGTTATTGATTAGTTTGAGTTTACTTTGTTTTACTCATTTATTTGTCATTTTCTATTTTCTTTCTTTTTTAGTAAAACAACAAGAGAAACAAGAAGTTAAAAAGCCAGAAGCTACGCGTGCTGTCCAAGTAACCGAACCCAAACCAGTTTCACCAGTAGCAGTATCACCAACACCACCGCAAGTAATTCAAAAGTCACCAGCACCAGCCGCAGCACTTCCAAAAACAACATATTCAAACCCATCACCACCGCAATCGACAACAGCAGCAGCTATGTCATCATTTTCACGACTCGTAGGCGAGCCAACAATTACTGCCATGGAAATGCGTCGTCAAAAAGAAATCGAACTTCGTGAAAACGATCAAATGTGGCGAACACGCATTGCACAGCTGGAAGCTACTCTTAACAAAACAAATGCCGTCATGGAAAAAGAATATTCAGCAGCTATTGAAGATGTGCGAAAGCGTTTTGCAAATGCTTCGGGAACTCGTCAATTGCCACCATGTCAGGATTTAAAAGCTCAACTAATTGCCTGTTACCGTGCTCATCCGGGTGAAACATTAAAATGTGCCGAAGAGGTGGCAATGTTTAGAAATTGCGTTGCAGTTCATCGTATCAAAAGGCTGGATAGTGAACAGCAGACAGCAGCTAAAGGTGCTTAAAACAAAAGAAAAAATGGTCATGTGGTAGTTTGTGTCCTGTAAAAAGTTGAAATTACTATAAAAAAAATACGATAAACAAATAATTGTTAAAGATTATCAATTCTTATCTGATATCCTTGTGTATTGAATGTTATACACGGATAACAGAATAGGACTGGTAAATAATCTATCGAAAGTGCCGATAAAAATAAATTAAATGCAAAGGTTAACTACAGTTAAACAAATAAAAATATAATCCTTGAAATCGAATGATATTTTCTGTTTCTCTTTTGTCGCAATATGTACTTTTTAGATATAAAAATATAGTGGATAACTTAAAAACCAAGTAAGTTGGCGCAAAACTAGAACAAAGATTTAGATGGAATCACTAGGTATATGAAGGTTTGCCAGGATTAAAAGAGCTTTACTTTTCTTTTGATGTATATTTCGTTTGGTTTTAGCAAAATTAATGAAAAACTAATTTTTTTGAACAAAAAATACTAGATGCAAATTCTCCAGAACCAGACCTCGCAGAAGCGAATATATTTTTCATTTGATGACAAATTACCGAATAAAAATAAAAAAATATTTTTGTACCATTCTTTTGCGCCGCCTAACTTAAATTCGATGGCCCCGTGCTGTACTAAGTGCACATAGTATATAGTTTTGATTCGATTTCGAGTCGATAAACTATTGACAGCCCTTTATTTTAATACTTTTCCGGCGAATCTAACAAGAATGCCTTGAAAACAGAGGTCAAATAGGGCTCAGTGTAATGCCTAATTTCGACATTTATACCCAGCAAAATCAAACTTCAAACGTCTCTCCTGAAAAATAAATAAATAAATACACTTAGTATTGTTTTGCATGGGGCAATTGAATTATCGTACTCGTGCTGTTACCTACAACACGAAATCAAAAACCGTCATATGGAGGTTCAATTTTATTTAAAACTTATAGTCCCTCAATAAAAAGTGCACGTAGTATATCGCAAGTATAAAATAAAAAAAGATGATACCTACCGCAAAAATAAATTGAAAAAGTTTTATTTGAACCCATTCCGGGGAAGTGTTAGAATTGAACCAATATAATATGAATATAAGAATACAGAGTGTTTCCAATTTGAATTCCAAGGCTTTAGAGAATGATTCTTGGGTATGTTCTAAGCGTTCATCACCTTGTTTATAATTTGGTTCTGTCCGATAACACTAGTTTACAGCCAAAATGGACATTCAATGCCACTATTTTTTTTGTATTCATTTTAGCCTCCAAGACACGAATCACATTTTAAAATATTAGAATGGATAGGTTTTCGAGATTTGAATTTTTTAATTTTTTTTATGCAGTATTCGAAAGCAGCTTTACAATTTAGCCCATATATTGACCTAGTTTAAACTTATGATGGTTATAGATGGGTTCGATTGAACAATATTAAATTACCAATGCAAATCACATTTAGTTTTTCCTGATAATCTGAAGAGTTTTAAAGATATATGCCAAAATATAAAAAAAAATCATAATTTTGATCAAAAATAATGAGATCATAAAAAGAAAAAATATTTTGGATTGTGTACGTAGAAAAGATAATTAAGGCGAGAATATGAGGGATTAGAATATATGGATTAGTACCAAAGTTATGGCCGCTTTATGTACAAAACCCGAAATTTGACTTTTTCACTACTTTTGAAATTTAACCTTATAAATCCAGGGTAATTTGCGTAAGATGCATCAAAACTAGAAACAAATTTTCTAGGAAAGGGGTTTATGCCCCCCCCGTCCAGATAAAAAGTGCAATTTTCTAAAAAAAAATACTTTAAAATAAAAAAAACAACGGCAGAACTAACAATATCATACTATATTTGTTTTCAAACCCAAATTTCATTTTTTTAATTTACAGTTTAATTCAAGGTATTTTGAGTATTTTGAGCCTTATAAGTTTTAAAGCGACAATAGGATACAAAATTTAAATCATAAATTTTAGACACTTTTTATGTTTTATCTATCAAATACCAGTAATTTTCAATGTCCCAATAGGTTTACTTGGTTTTAGGCAGAGACTATTTACACACATAGAACATAGGTTGGCGCCATTGTAATAATGTCCCCATAGCTACCTACTCTATGAGTGAAATCTATAAGGTTTGGGCTTACAAATATTTATTTTTGCAGTTAGTTTCATTTTTGGCTTTCAACAAATTTTTCTACAAAGAATTCTTGCACAGGTGTCAGGTGTATGGTGGTACAAATAAAGATTTTTCTCATGCAATTCATCAAACAATTTGCATTGATGCTGACATTCATTTTATTTAAATGCAGTTACGAAGATTAACTTCCAAAAATAAAACCCTGAACAAAGTTTCTTTAGTAATTATTAAATGAGATATTTATGTAGGTAAACATGAGTCAAGGTGCATTTAAGTAGAACCTTATTATTCTAGAATAATATTTCCTTGAGTATTGAAATTTTACTTGGAAACACCCAGTATATTTACATTGATAGTATTTACCCATCCATTTCAATTTCATTTCTATCTATAGCTATGTATGTCAATCTCTTCGACTATTGCTATACCTACCTTCATTTAAAAAATTTCGGTCATGTGCAGGACAAATTCCTGACACGGGAATTGTTATAGTCAACTTTACATCATTTTACAGTCGACCGAAAAAATTGGCTTTATTTTTTTTAAATAGATTTGAAAAATTGTTTATAGTAATATTCTTAAACAAAAATTAATTAATTAATTAAAAAAAAGGAAATAAAAGCACTATGTCTTGTTTTAATTTCATTATTATGAAGGTAAGTGTAAATTATAAGCAAAAAACCAAGGAAGAAAATATAAATTTATGCTCGCTTACATTTATTATCCAAAGGTTAATGGCGCAGATGTGAGCAATTTACCATACGAAGATGCCGTTCAACTATTTCTAAACGCTGAAGAACCAATTATCGTAGAAGTCCGCAGGAAATGCCTAACCGAAAATAACAAATTGAGTTTCTTCAACTATGATGATGATTCTCCATATAAATCGCCAACTTTAGCCGTAATTGCTTCCTCATCATCGTCATCGGCATCGACAGCAAATGCACCATTGATTCATCATGCTCGAAAAGATGTCGTTGATGGATTGTCAGTATCGCCAAATAAAACAAAACCAGCCATTGCATCTATTTCGTGCCAAACCGATTTAAGCGCTTTCGATGCTGAATCTAAAGAAATCCTTTTCATGAAAACCGATGATGATTTGAAGGGTGAAATATTTTTTCGAAAGAAATCTAAGCCCACAACAACAACAACAATGGACGTCATGTTGGATAACTTTGATGATTATCTTAAGACAGAGTTTGATTTTGAGGTGTGTATGAGAGGATTTTTGAATTTAATTTGATTTTTCATTTTGTCAAAGGAAATCACATTGAAAAAATCGAAAAGTGCTGAAAATCTAGGATTCACCATCAGCTACAGCACAGATGATTTCTTGGCATCTGATTCGGGTTCAGATGAATACGATGATGGGGAATGTATCAAGGATGATGGGAAAATAAAAGACGACAAGGAGTACAGTTTGTTAAATGAAAAATGTGCTCCTAGGTGTAAAATTTATGTGAGTGATATTGTACCAAATAGTTTAGCAGATCAAGATGGACGATTACGTCAGGGCGATCGAATACTTCAGGTTAGTTTTCTATAATTTATATTAATTTTTTTTAACATTTTTATCGAACCACAAGAAAAACCGCAATCATTTATATAAAAAAAAAAGTATAACTGTCAAATAATGTGTTAATTAACGGCTTCATAAAAACTAAAAGCCTTCACGGATAATTAAGTTTTGTAATTAGCATTCAACACTGATGGAACCACAAGAAGTTTCCTTTAATATCTTAAAAAATTTGGGACTCTCTAGAACTAGAAGCACAAAACTATTTGATTAAGTTTTAGGTATTACCTTAATATGTTTTCAATTGGTCATCTCATATTTTAATCTTCAGATCTTTCGCTTCAAAAACGTCATCCTTATTAATAAATTTGAATCAAACATAAATTACTTTTAACCAACGAAGTGCGTAAAATTATCAACAGAACAAACAAATGCTAAGTTCCCCAAGCAGAACTTCAGAAGTAGATATTTTTGCCAACGACTATAAAAAGAAAACAAACACCAGTTACACATAGATGTGCTGTACAAGGAAATAGGAAAGCGTGTGTGCAAAAAGTTCACAATCTTTGAAAAGTGTATGTGTGCTGACAAATATTACTCTTTGGCGATAGGAGTGTTGTTCAATTGAATGGAATGTACCTATTAAATTTTCATTAAGATTTTAATTAGCAGTAAATTATTTATTAATTAATATTTTAATACGTGCATTTGATTTGATTGGAAGATAATTATGTAAGCATTTTTTATTAATAGAGGTGGTCGTTTGTTTGCAGAATCGAAAGAAAGATATTGAGACAAATTTAATTTATATAGTTGTGTAACTCTCGCATTGATAAAATCGGTCGAGAAACGTTAATTTTTTTAACCTGCAAAGCTGTCCTGTCGCGGTTGTGTAAGCGAAAAAAGCCCCTTACCGATCTTACCCATAAAACCATCGTAGTAAAAAGTCACAATCTGAACAAGGACAAACTAATAATCGCCGAGCGATTAATGTAATGAATAAGCATAATACGAGTTCCTAATGGCTTTTCGATTGGTTATCTGGAAAAACAATTAGATAGGTACGTTTGAACACTTCTGGAACGATTCTGATAACACATTGAGAAGCAAATTTCAAAAGAAGTTGGTAAAGTCATTCCGACACTAATCGAAAAGGCCGTTACTTGAACTGTAATCAGATTTTAGGTTCCATTTTGAATAACATTATTCTTTTTTTCTTTTTAACAGATCAATGGACAAAATGTGCTTGAAAAAATAGATCCCGATAAATTATTGATGGAGAATAAGTATTCAGTGAAAATTTTGGTTAGCCGATATGCTTTTGGTGGTGTAAGTAAAAAAAAATCCATTTTAAAACCGTTTTTTGAGTTTAAAAAATACTTAGGTACATAATCTAGTGGATTAATGTTTATGTCGAATTCGTTTCAACATTTTCAGATCGATTATTTAATCGATTTTTGTGCGTGCATGTATCAAGTTTCTTTATTTTTTTTATTTTTCTATAGTAATACATTTCATTCAAGGCTTAAATCGCACTAGGTAACCGATGTTTATTATTATTTTCAATGCAACCAATGCATAATTTTTTGTTTTATTTGCAATTATTCACAGAAATTTATGAAAAATCAAAAATTACTATCCCATAATATGTATCAGCCCACGTAAAACTTACTGTTTTGCATGTTTATGCAATATCATTATTTTGTGGATATTGTGAACGAATTTAATAATTTTCTTTCAAAAAAAAATATGTTAAATGAACAAAATATCGAAAAAAAGAAGAAAAATGTCTCGACCGCAAAAATTTATCTTGTAAATCCTGAATTAATAAACTTTTTTATTCATTCATCTGACTCATGGTTAAACCTAAACTCCTCAGTTTCGGAGTTTAACCCTGAAGAATGTTTTTCAGTTAATTAAGTTAACTAATCGAATTTGGTGAATTACCTATAACTCTGGATTAACTGAATAGATATTTCTGACAGAGTTGTGTCGTAACACTACCGAAATAGGGAGGAAATCATCCTTTACAAAATACTACATAGTGTCGCCCTCTCTGTTTCGATAGTGAAAGCACATTTCCATAGTGCCGCTTTTTGATAGTTAACTGAGGCACTGAAAAACTGGACATAAGTGATAAAAATATTGTAAAAATTATTTTGAATAGAAACAGTTTTTATAGGCGTTTTATGTTTTTTTTTCACAGGATGATGATTTTCTTGACTCAGCTGTTTATTGTGATGACAAAGAATGTCAAGAAGACAAACACGTATCATCAAATGAGTATGAATATGAACAAAACACTTTTTCTTCATCGGCAAAATCATCTTATCAAATATCAAAGCATGATCAAACAATTCCCAATTCAGCAAATTCCACCTCAAAAACTAGCGGTACCAACGCTTGCAATACAACATGTCAAATTTTACCATCTGTTGTTACAGATAATGTTTGTGATATTTTCAGCCATGCCAATATAAAAGTCCAACTTGAAACTGTTAGCAAGGAAATTTCTTTACTTAATTCACAAATTTCAGTGATGAAACAATTGCAAACAGAAACATCGATGTCTTTAGATAAACAACAACAACAGCAACAGCAAACTTCTTCGTCTTCGCCAAAAAAAGTCAAAAAGAAAACTCTCAAATATTATAATGACAACCAAGTTGAATTTAAAGTACCAGTGGTGGGACCAGCAACTAAACGATCACCAGATGTTGTAGAGCACATATATGAAACCATCCCCGAAGATGCAGAATCAGATGTTTACTATTGTTCACCGTTTGAAAGTGTTAATGAGCGACGTGTGGAAGATTGGCTTAAATCTATAGGTTGTCCGAATGCGAATATTCACAGTGAGATCATAGATAGGAGTCGTCTGCAAAAACAAAATAATTCGATTATAGATGATTACGATAACAGTTCGAGTGCCTATAATACTGGTGGGTCGTGTAGTAGTGCGTTTTTAGCATTAGATAGGTAGGTATCAATTGTTTTACCAATTGTTAAAACAAAACAAGGTACATTTTATTATTCCTTCAGTAGTAAACCCAACATGAACTTTCAAAATGACAGACAGAATTCTTGGACTTTAGTATCGAAATGTAAGAGAACATACAATTTTACCTTCATTAAACAAGAAACCGGGCTCTCATCACGTAACTTAACGGACAATAGCCGTCCATATACGGTAGCACTTAACAATATTGCCTTTAGTTTAGTGCACAAAACAATATCGGTCTCGTTTTGCATGTCGCTATCGTTTTCACACAAGTTTGTATGATTGAGTTTAAACATTTAAACTATCAAAATGACACTATTTTTTTTTTAATTGTACAAGTTCTTGGTTTGAAAGTGTTCTTAAGTTGCGCGGAAATAGTCATCCACGCTACCTATATCCACGTTTAAAGTATTAATAGTATCTATTTGACAGCTTTTCTTGTTACATAACGCCATATTATTCACATGATACATCCAGATTAAAACTTAAATTCGGATGTATTTACATTGAATTTGTATATAGTTTACATCCGAATTTAAGTTTTGATCTGTATTTATCGATTGAATAATATGGCCGATAAAGTAAAAATCAAATCGATGTCGATATCGCACGGACGATAGAGAATTGTTATGGCTACGTTAAGCTTATCTATTGAAAACGATTTCCCCAGTTTTACGTAATGAGGGCCCTGATTAGAATATAAAGTTCAAAAAATCTCCAAATATCGAAATCGGGAATATACTATATTTTCAGCATTAAAGAAAACAAATAATTTATCGGCAAAACATGAAACTTTTATGAAATCAAACCAACATAGCAGTGTTTGCCGAAAACCCGAAATTTCAATAAACAATAAATGTCAAATGGAAGCTCGTCGAACTCAAAAACCGTCCAACACTATTCCATTTAAAATCCCATCGGAAAACACTGATGCTATAGCTGCTGCTGCTGACAGCGATGGCCATTCAACTTTAGTCGCTAAATCAAGTGTCTACAGAATGTGTCAATCTAAAGCCATCGATGAATACAAAGAAAAGGTAATTTTATGCGTTTTAATTACATTTGTCTTCTTTAAAAATTTGTATTTTTCAATTCTATGTACATCAGGACATGTCTGGAATGGTATGGAAAGTCAAACGACGTCCTGATGGTTCTAGATACATTGTTCGTCGTGTCATTAAGAAAAACTCACCGATGACGGAAAATAATCCTGAAAATTCAGCAATTCAATCAGAGTCAGCATCCGCAATTGACTTTGAACATAAAAGACAATTATATAGAGTCAAAGAGCGCAGTCGCAGTCGACATCATAGAGCCCCCGCAATCCCGTCCAAGGAAAAACCTCATTCTCAGCACTGGTTAGTGTAGGTTAAAAATATACGTAGGTATACCTATGTACATATCCTACAAAAACGAACAAATGTTTAAGAAACCCTCTAAAATTGCACCAGTTTTGATTTTGTTTATTTTAGTATTGAAACCGTCGAAATGACAAAAAGACTGATATTATATATAAAATAATTAAAATAATAAATAACACTGCCTTCTATCGATTTTTATGTTAAATGTAAAATTGAAATCATTTTATGAGTCAAGTTATTGACAGTCGAAAGACATTTTTTTTTTTTTTATATTTAATTATTCCGAATATTAATAAAATAAATCTGTGATATATTTTTGAAGGAAATGTTTTTATTTATAACTTTCAGTGTTTTTTCTTTTACTTACATAAAACATTGTCCAACGAGCGAAAATATTTGGACAACCAAGTCTCGCACAAGGGCCGATTGCTCAGAATATAATATGTACATACATCGAATTCTGATTTATGAAACTGAGAGTCAGTCATTCATCGGTTCGATACATTTAGGCCGCGTGTTAATTGGATTAAAATTTCGAAAAATTTTATACGAGATTAAATGTTGACGTTTTCATGTAGAGATTCTTCTCATTAGTGTCAAACTTTGGATTAAATTTTACGTGATTTAAATCCAATTCACACCCGACCTGCCAGTTTTCACTGTTAAACTAGACCTTTATTATTTGAATTCGAATTTCTCGATCAGTTTTTCGAGTTATTACCGTTTGAAAATAAAAAAAAATCGTTTTTTCTCAGACAGTTAAAGATTTTAAGTAAATTTTAAAGAAGAAATTATTGAAAAAGTACTCGCGTTGTAACATAACATAACCAAAATAACTCCAAAATTTGACCTGATGGAGCAATTCTACGATCGGAATTGGATTCAGGGTATTATTTTATTACATGTTACACAGAATAATTTCATAAATGTTAATTTGTAATGGACTAACTGATACTCTGATACTTACCCAGAATATTAGTAATCACGAAACTAAGATAATAGGTAGTTAATTAAAACAAAGTTATTTACAATAATATCTAATAATTATGAGTTTTTATTTAACTTATTTTTAATTAATATTTAATGTTCACTAACATAATTTTGATAGAATACATTTTTATATGATTTATTTATATCTATTAATTGTCACTGTCACATTTTCTTTTATTTATTTATTTTTTTGTTTTCAATATTACTTTGAATCTTTTTATATTTATTTTTAGATATAGGGTATATAAAAGTAATGGAATATAACAATGTAGTTGCAGAAAATATTTATATGTATGTATATATGTAATTAATGGGTATTTTTTCTTTAGTTTCAGTTGTAAATAATGTATATATATTTTATTTTAATATATATATATATATACATATATGTATAATAAATTTATTTTATTCTTTAACATTGTTTCATTTTTTCCTTGAAAGAAATTTAAATTGATTGATATGAACATCGGTAAAATATTTGATGTGTACCTATAATATGTTTGGTATGTTTATTAATAAGAAATTGACAATTTTGTTTACTAAATTAAAGTTTTATTCTCAGAAGTTTAAAAAATAAATAAAAAAAGCTTATGGGTGTTTCATGAAAATATTTAAATTTTAATATTTTAAAAATTGTTTTTTTTTTATAATTATAGGAATATTTTATATGTATATATATGTATATATAATTATTAGTATATATTTATAAGCAACAAATATATATATATATACATAAATATATATATAGTATGTAAATTCAATTTGCATGTGCATATGCAGATATGTTTCTTTCAGAATGAGGTTTTTATCAAAATAACAAAAACAGTACCTACCTACTCAGGATACACCAACCCCTAGCTATACCAATTGATAATAAGCATTTTTTATTTTTATTTTTATATTTTACTTTGAAAAATTGTTATATAAAATATTCTGTCTAATTGTTTTATTTTTGTTTTCTCGGTTTTAATCATGAACAAACATCCCATGGAGAACCATATGCAAACTACCTTACTATTAGTTTTAGTTTTTTGTTTTAGTTTTTAGTTTTATATAGTTTACGTTTTAGTTATATTGGGAATATATTAGTTAAATACAATAATATTAAACAAAAATTACAGAAAATTGAAATTAAATTCCATTCACCTTGTGTTATTGATCTCTATGAATTTTTTTTTTATTTGTTCTTGATGTTTTTTTACATTTACTATACAGCTTTGCAACGCACATACAAATATAATAAACATTAGAATTAGTGCTTACAAAGAGTCTTACTTCCATTTATTATATACAATTTAACGAATTTAACAAAATAAAAAATACTTTTAGAAAAAAGAATTTTTTTTGGGGCATCAAATTTAGAATAAAAAGAAGAAAACAAAACGAATATAAATAGCATAATATTATGTTTTGGTATAAAAGAATGGAACTAAAAAAAATAAATTTGTATCTTCCAGTTGTCATTTAATATATTATGATTGTGCAAGTTCATTTTGTAAAGCTAAAGGTCTGATGAAGCACTTCAAAGGCCAAGAAACATAGCCTTTTTTATCATTGTTTTTTTTTTTTTTCTTTTTCTTAATATAAGGTATTTTTATTTTTATAATTTTTGCAATAAACGTGCATCGTTTATAATCTAATTGTCATTTCATAATTATTTTTTTTTGGAATTTAAAATACTCTACTAAATTCATAACACTTAATGTTTTTTTTAAATTATTAATTAGAAAATATAAATATACATCATAAGGTTTTTATATAAATAATAATAATTTCGACTTATATATGAAACTATCTTTTTACTTGTTTTTTTTTTTGTTTTGTTTTTCTTTCAAACAGAATGTGTTATGTGTGTGTTTGTTGAAATGGGATTGAGTTGTTCTCTTTTCAAAAAAATAAATTAAATACAAGTATCATAGGCGTTTTTCTTTTAAAGTACAGTGGAAACAGAGCTCGAGTATGGCATTAATGCTTTTAGCGTTTTCGAAACCGAAGTGAATGAAAGATTAAGAACACAGGTTGACAAGTGTGACATGTGAATTTTTAATACTTGAATGCAAAGAAAGCTGCTTTACGAAAATGTCAGCCTATCAAGCTCCTTAAGAAATTTATATTTATCACTATCAATGTATTGTCAGGAATTTTCCAACAAGTTTTGACAGAAATCTTTTTTGACAAACATAATTTTAATACATAATTTGTAGAATGTATTTGATTGAATTTTAATTTAATTTCATAATAAATGTGTGGGCTAGTTCTGTGTTTATACGAATGACAAAATGTAGTTAATTATTCTTGTTATAAATAATAATGTTAATGACCAAAAATAGTTATACAATGGCATTTTGTCACTCGTGTAAATGCAGTTTAAACACATTTACATTTATGTCGTTTTTCATTGTAATGTGAAAAATCTCCTCTCAAAAACGAATGTTGCTCTTTTGAATTAAAATATATTTGCATAGAAAAATTACATCTTCAAAGCATGTCTGTCAACACCAAAACGCTCAATTTTGATTTTTTTTTTCAAAACAAAAAAATTATCACTTACCTATTCTTAAATCAAGTTTTAGTTTTTCAAAAAAGAAAAAAACAACAAAAAATATTTGTCTCTTGGCTTTTAAATTTTGTAGTTTTATATCAAACGAAAGATGGAAGGAAAAGTCTTAAAATAAAAAAACATATGTACATCCCAACTACAGAATCCGATGAATAGGATCAGAATCTGTTTTGACATTTTGGTAATATTAAAAATATCGAAGTTGAGCCTGATTCCCTCCGCATTCATTAACGGTGTTCACATCGGACTGCCTCCTCGGACTTTTTTTTGACGTCTCTGTACTTTATCTCATCCCACTTTTGGCAAGAAAAAGGAGGCCAAGGCAGGATTTTTTTTTATTTGTCTACTTTTTTATTGTCGGTTTCTTTTTTTGTGACATCTGTTTCGCTGTATGTACTTTTTCTTTGCCACTTAAATACTACAGAAATATTTTTTTTTATTTAGAAACATACTTTTTTATAAAAACAAAAGTAAATGGTTAAAACTTAAATTTATTTCTCATTCTTCACGTTGAATAGGTGGTACATTTCCGATATTTATTTAGCTTTCAAACCGTGGATTCGATTTTGAAATGAAATCCAGAAGATTTAATCGCTTTCGAATTCGATTACCTGTATTGCTTGTAGATTGAATTGAAAGAGTTTTTTCTTCATGTTGTAGACACCGTTTCAGTAAAACGACTGTGTAAACCAGGCACTAAGTTTGTGTTGCTGTACATAGTAGGAATTAGGTGTCTTGTCGTGTCGTGTAGGAGTTTTTTCCTTTACGGAATAAAATATAAAAGTCAATTTTTAAATCCATATCAGAACCATTAGAAACATAACTCAATCCTTTTTTCCATGATTATTTTATGGAATCGGTGGTACAGAAGCCGAAAAAAACTGAAGAATAATGTCGATAAATCCTCATTCATAGAAAATTATAGTATAAAGCATGTTGCTCTTCATTTTTTGTTTTATATAAAATACATTTTTGTTTTAGCCATTCATAAAATATTTGTTTAATTTTTTAATGTATAAATATATAGGTTGTAAGTTTATATATTTATTTATATCCCTGCAGATTAATATTCATAGGATATGTTTTTCATTTTTTTTTTTCTGATAAAATATATTGAAGAAAATTATTATTTTTAGTTATAATTCTAGTTTTTTATTTAAAAACTTTTTTTTAAATCTAAACCTTTTGGCATATTGTCTTGATTTTCATATTCAAAGCTTTCACTTCCACATATATATGTATTATAAGAATGAGAACATAACTATACTTAAATTTTTGAAAGTATTGTATAATACTTTTAGATATATGTACAACATTTTTAAAATTATTATTGTCAATTTCAAAAAAAAAATAAAAGAAAAAATTCAAGTCGCTTAAAAAAGGTATATTTAAGCAAATAATTATCTTAAATTGACTCAATTGCTTTGACTCCATTGTTGTGTCCCAGACACGGGGTATCTTCAATTATTTTTTTTTGGGGCACATTTGACAAGGGTATTCCTATTGCTTCTGTTTCATTTGAGTTATATACAAGCGTCTTTAGGTCCAAACGAATGTCGATTATAAATTTGACCAAGGTTTTCGAAGAAGCCAATTTGGAAATTTTTGTGTTTTCCTATATTGAGAGCACTACCGTGAAGGATTTCGTTTCAATACCAGATTTGTTTTCGAAACGTCCAACGTGGGCGATAGCTAATGTTGATAGTCTTGAGATAATAATAGACTAATATTTGAGAAGCATTTAAAATGATATGCGTATATAAAATTTAGAGATGTGTATAGATGCATACTATCCTTGCAGTTTGTGATCAACTATATATTTTTTTTTAATTCTGATATTAGAAATTCATAATCTACTAATCGTTATAGGAAAATATGACAAAAAAAAGATCTTGATTGTCTAATTGACAATTTATAATTTATACGAGTTTCAATAAATTGCATTGCATTTGAAAAATTTTAATTGTATTTTTTTTTGTAATATAAAATATAAGTCAAATAGTTTCTCTTAATCTCAATTCCAGAGCTTTAAGCTGCAAACCTAAATTTTATTAAAAAAAATGTACATTGGACTCGATTGCAAACTCACAAAAAACGAGTCATTCTGAAAAGTGAAGCTTTTTTAAAACAAAATTGGACTCTTTTCGGCAGAGTCAAATGTGCTCCAGTGTGTATTTCAAATGTACCCCAGTTTACCCTAATTATTATACATTTATAAATAAATAACCTTATTGTCTCCACTAGGAAATAACTCTTTTCAAATTAAAAGAAAATCATTGATATGTTTTTTTGTAAAAAAAAAAAACAATTCTTTAGTCTTATGTTTTTGATAGGTATGTAAATATGTGTAGGTGTATATCTAAATATAAATAAAACAAGGAGAATTCTGTTTAAAATAAGAAAAAGCCAGCTCAATATTGACAAGACTTTCATATACCTAACTCGAAAAATTCGTTAAAAAAAAAATAGTAATCAAGAAATTTAATAATTTCCTTATACAATAATAATTCTTGTAGTATGGATAGATTTTCGAGTATTTTCAATTTTGCAACATATTTATGTATTTTTTTATATAATAATATAACTTACCCTCGTTTCATTGAGATTTACATAAAACATAGGTGATTTATGATTATATATTATTTTAACAGCCAAGATTGGAATGACAATAAGCTTCATGTTTTTTTTCATATTTTAATTTGCAATTGAAATTATTTTTTTTAATTTAGAAGCTGTCACTGCTTAAGGATTGTTTTAAAAAATCAATATTACTCAAAAAATCTCTGCGATTACGACTGTTACTATCACTGTTACTATCAATACTAATATTGTCATCATAATTAAATTTTGTTTTTGAAGTTAATAATGGATATCCTGCCATAGAGGATATTTGATCGATTTGATATAATTTCTGAAACATGTCGTTTAATTGCTGTTGCTTTTGCTTCTCACTTGGATGTTGAAAATCATTATTAGAGAAAGGAATGTTTGTTTGATATTGGTTGTTTTTGTTGTCAGTTCTATCTCGGTCATTGGCAGAGCTATAAGGTCTTGAGTTTATTATTTGATGTTCATATGGTACGGATTTTAGTGATCCACTTCTAGATTCGCGTTGGTAAAAGTCTGACGGTGTCGACTTCGATAACAAAAATAGTAAAAAATACAATCACTGAATTAAATATGAAAAATATGTAACAATCATACATATATTAATATTTAAATACATAATGTTATAAGCAAAAGATATAAAATAATACCTAAAATCCCTAAATTTCAGAAAATTTACAAATATACAGTAGAAATTCGAAAAGATGAACAGATATAACAGGGCCCGTTCATCTTTTCAAATTGTTCTTTTCGAGCATCAATATTTTGTTGAGGAAGAAGATATATTTATAAATAAAAATTATTAAATATTATTTACATAACAAGTTAAAACAAGCCCAAAAGTTCAGGACCAACTAAAGGCAAAGAAGAAGTAAAAATTATATTGGAAATAAAGTGTTCATCTTTTCGAGAACATAATTTCAACCCGTTCATCTTTTTGAACACTGAAAAGTGAAAATATTTCGTTCATCTTTCCGAGCTGTTCATCTTATAGAACCGTTCATCTTTCTGAGATTCTATTGTAACTAAAAGTTCTTGGCATATTCACCACCTAACGAAATTGAAAGTTCTTGACGTTCTTTCTTTCAGTGAGTTAAATGTATTGCGCGGTGTGTGGCATATGGCGGCCCGTTGAAATCACATGTTTGAAAAATTAATGTCACGAAAAAGTTAGTAAGCAATAAGCATGTCTTTGTACCACTCACCGTTGATTGTAACATTTTAACCATAATCATTTTGAAGAATGAAAATGATTCAACCCGCCCGCATTAAGCGCAGAAAACGGTGACTTTTTATGGATGTAATAGTGTTTCCACAGTGGATTATCACCATTCCAAATGGGGTAGTTCTGTTTATTGACATGGCCGCATTAAAACAAAAATGTGCTTCATTTAAGAGCATCATATAGGTATTATGTGAGTTTCTCGAAATTGGACCAAAATAAATTTTAAAAACTTGCAAACGTTGCTCCAGCAAAATCCTTTTCATCATGAATTGCTAAACCAAACTAACCTCAAGACAACCCGAACTAATTTTTTAATTTAATATAAACTTAAATCAACATTTTTCATTGCAATTAATTAAAATCTTAATATACCTACACTTTTGTAAGAATTTTGTAAATTTTGTAAACTAGCAATTTAGTTATGTCAAATAAATAATAAATAACTGTTTAATTTAAACTTCTCCACCAAAATAAAACTATGTAGTTGGATTTTTCAAACTCGTCAAAATAACCCTTCATCTCAAATAACAATCTCATAATTTTTTTTTACTACTGGGGCATTTATTGAAATTTGGGAAGAGATAAAAGTTCGACGGGGCTAAATTTGGTGAGTAACGAGCGTCCGGAAGCAATTCTTCGAACTTTAATTAATTGATTTTGAAACATTTCGATCACTGATGTTTGAACTGGTGCATTATCTTGACAAAACAACATTCTTTTGCCCAAATGTCATCCTTTTTCGTTGATTTTATAATACATAATATACCCACACTCACCGTTAATCACTTTTCATTTTTAAGTTTGTCAATAACGTGCCATACGACTCAATTTTTATTTAATTTAATTTTGGTGGGGGTAAAACATGATTTATTTGGCATAATACAAACTAATTCCGAATTTAACTTTAAATCTATGATTCAGAAGACGTAGCGGCCATGTTCACAATGGGCGGGTTCAATAAAAAAGCTTAACATCTGAATTTTCAGATTTCTGAATTTATTTCGTTGAACGCAAAAAAAATCTGAAATTTCAGTCGAAAGTCATTGGGTGGGTTCAATAAAAATAGCTAAAAAACTGAATTTTCAGATTTCTGAATTTATGTCGTTGAACGCAAAAAAAATCTGAAATTTCAGTCGAAAGTCATTGTGTCAAATTCCGGCATTTACCTTTAGGATTTACATTTAAGCGAAATAAAATAGAACTTTAATTATATTCGTATATTAAACATTGACCGTGAGTACTTGTGAGGTGAAATTATATGCAACTAAATCAGCTATAGGTTTTATTATTTTCATTAAAAATTTTTTTATTGATATGTATGCCCTACAAATTTCTAGAAAAACTTTCTATATATGTATCAATATAAGAAATTGTTGAAATTCAGTAAACAATAAAGAAAAAGTTCCTTCATTTAAATTAGTATTGGATTTTCATGACGAAAACTAAAAAAATCAACCACCAACAAGACGAAAATTATAAAGTTCAGCTTTTATGTGTGCTTTTGGCACTTCCCCCACCACAAACAACTTTCATCTGAATTTTCAGATGAGAATTTCTTGTCTGAAAATTCAGATGAAACGTAACTAAACGTAACTAAAAGTCACTAAAAGTCATCTAACTTTTTATGAGAGCTGGCCAATCAGAAGCTCCAAAAATTCAGAAATCTGAAAATTCAGATGTAAAACGTAATCGATTGAACGCACCCATTGTGTCAAATTCCTGCATTTACCTAAAGGATTTACATTGAAGCGAAATAAAATAGAACTTTAATTACATCTGTAAATTAAACATTGAGAGTGAGTAGTTGTGAGGATGAAAATATATGTAACTAAATCAGCAACAGGTTTCATTACCTTCATTAAAAGTCCTTTTGTTGATATGTATGACTTACAAAAACATAGAAAAACTTTCCAAACATCAATTAAAAAAATTGTTGATTTAAAAATTCACTAAACAATAAACAAAAAGTTCGTTCATTTAAATAAGTATTAAATTTTCATAGCAAAAACTAAAAAATCAACCACCAACAAGACGAAAATTATAAAGTTCAGCTTTTATATGTGCTTTTGGCACTTCCCCCACCACAAACAACTTACATCTGAATTTTCAGATGAGAATGGGTACGTTCAATACGTAATGCGTTTTACATCTGAATTTTCAGAATTCTGAATTTTTAGAGTTTCTGATTGGCCAGCTGTCATAAAAAGTTAGATGACTCTTAGTGACTTTTACATGGCTATTCTGGCGTTGTGAGGGCTCACAACTCACAAGTCACAAGCCTTTGTGAGGTTGATTTCTTGTGAGGTTGTTGTGAGGTTCTCAAAAGGAGATCACAATTTCGATAGTTTTTGTGAGGCTCACAGTTGTGAGGGTACGAAAACCTCAAAAAATCGATTTCAGCTTTCCTTGTGAGGTTGTTGTGACTTGTGAGGTATCAGTGAGGTTTGCCAGAATATGGCTGTTAGTTACGTTTCATCTGAATTTTCAGACAAGACTGAAAATTCAGATGAAAGTTGTTTGTGGTGGGGGAAGTGCCAAATCAGCTGAAACTTTATAATTTTCGTCTAGTTGGTGTTGATTTTTTTAGTTTTCGTCCTGAAAATTCAATACTTATTTAAATGAACGAACTTTTTGTTTATTGTTTAGTGAATTTTTAAATCAACAATATTTTATATTTATGTTTGGAAAGTTTTTCTATAATTTTTTAGGCCATACATATCAATAAAAAGTCTTTTAATGAAAATAATAATACCTGTTGCTGATTTAGTTACATATAAGCCGTGTTTTTTTGCAAGCCCGGGGGAATGGATGAAAAAAACGACGTCGGCGCTAAACAATTAACATGTTAAATGCAACAACAACTAATCCCGGAGAATTCTCGGGGTTTAACTTAAGCGCACAGAAAACTGTGTTACCGGCATGAATTGCATACATGTAATCGATAGTTTGTATGAAAACTCCATGTTTTTTTACTGTCATGGCATCGCTAATCCCCGCTGTGGTTTTTTTCAACCAATTCCCCCCGGGCTTGCAAAAAAACACGCCTATAATTTCATCCTCACAACTATTCACGCTCAATGTTTTATATACGAATGTAATTAAAGTTCTGTTTTATTTCGCTTAAATTTAAATCCTACAGGTAAATGCAGGAATTTGACACATGACTTTTGGCTGAAATTTCAGATTTTTTTTGCGTTCAACGACATAAATTCAGAAATCTGAAAATTCAGATGTTAAGCGATTTTTATGTAACCTGCCCAATTTCTTGTCTGAAAACCAAGATGAAACGTAACTAAACGTAACTAAAAGTCACTAAAAGTCATCTAACTTTTTATGACAGCTGGCCAATCAGAAGCTCCAAAAATTCAGAAATCTGAAAATTCAGATGTAAAACGTAATCGATTGAACGCACCCAATCGCAGGTCATTTAAGCTTTATAAACCCGATACTTTGATGTTCATATGTTGATTAAAATTGTTTTCAACTCGCATGATTGAACGTGGGTATAAAGGGAAAAGAATAATTGCCATGGCCAAAAAACAAAATTTTAATTGAAATTTCCTGTAGGTATACTTTAAGTGTAGACACATGCGGCAGAGGGGCATTATATTCATGCACTACTTGTTTATAGAAAAACAAAACCAGAATACACTTCGAGTCAATTGATTAAGTTCGTTTCAATATACCTAAACAATTATTGGTAATAATAATTTAAGCTAATCAAGAACAGTTCAGTCCCTCCGAAGCTTGGTTAAGCAAAATCTCTATGATACATTTTTCTATGATTTTCAACCGAACCACCAGCGAAATGTATGCCATTCTAATGGTCAGTCCCACAAGGCATGAATCCATAATCTATTTTTTGCAGGGGTGGAATCGGCTAAGGTGATAAATGATTGTCAAATCAACCATAGTCACACGTGATTGTCATTTAGTTTTCTGTCTGGGTAAGATGATTCAACTCAACTCAATTCAATTCAATTCCAATGGAAATTGTCAAAAACATGGTTGCCAAAGTGAATGTTTCAAATGTTTGTAATTAGCTATCGTAAATATATAACGAAAATGAAGTAGTAGTTTTTTGGTCACAAGAAATGTTTATTTTTGTTTGTATGAATGGTTAAAAGAAACTCAGAAAAAGTTGTACAATTTTTGTAGATGGTAACTCTAGTCGTATTGCGGTAGATAAGTCAAATTTATTGGAAAATGACAATCACATTTTTGATGTGATAGCTCTTTAGCTATCAAATGTGATATCATCTTACACAGACTGAATTGGTTGATTGTGACACTCACTTATCGCAAATCACCTTACACGATTCCACCCCAGGTTACTCGGTAAGTTAAATCACTTTTTGGTTCTTCTAAATCCGACATAATTTATCTGAACGACAAAAAAGTTTCACCTGTCGAATTTTATTTATATAGGGATATAAATAATGCGATCAAGACGATCTCATGGCATGTTGTCTGCAGTGATATTTAAACATTCCCTGTTGTTACGTGGTCTTTTTGGCTTTTTAAAATATTTTCTTAATAGGAACTCTATTATAATGTTGACAAAAGAATTTAAAAAAAAGCGACCTCAATCAAGTGATGTCAAGTGTAAACTTTCCTTCTTAATACTGTGAAAGCTTTGTGCAAATAAAACCAACAAAATACATAAAAGTAACTCACCTGCCTGAACAGTACACGATTGCGTTCACGAAAGTGTGATGGACGCATTGGAAAGTTTCTCTGTAAATTACCCCGTTCTCTGGCATCGCTTCCAATCATGCTTGGCAATAAAAGCCTACCAGAGCGTGCTGAATTCGGATTTGATGGATTGCCAGAGAAAATCGATTTCATTACTCCTGGCTGTTTACTATTACCAATCGATATTCGGCCATCCATATTATGATGATAAGGGTGGTCCTGCTGGTCTGGGCTAAGATTTTGCTCGTTGGGCATTGGTTCATCGTTTTGTTCTGGTTGTCTATTTATCCTGAAAATAAAAACGTTAAGTTGTGTTTGTTTTGTATGTCAGATTTAATCTGAATGATTTCCATTTAAATCATTCAGATTTCAGTCATAAAAGTGTAAATTTAAAATAAAATAAAAAAATCATAACCATTATTAATTATTATAATATGTAGGTACGAAACATATTGGCGCAAAATTTTAAACTATTTAGTACGATGTTAAAAGCATTTTTAGTATGTTAAAAATGCTTTAGCATCATATTAAATCGTTTAAAATTTTGCGCCATTGTAGTGTACTGAACAAATATTAGACGTTTAAGAAAGCGTGTTAATAAAAACGTGTTAAGAAGAGCAGACAAACGAGTTATACTTTTGTCAGAACAGGGGCCTATTTCACCAAACTACAATTTACAAACACAAAATTGTATTTGTAAACTACTTTTACAAATTTGTTATCAGAATTTCTGTTTCAAAAATTACATATGTAGTATGTAAATATTTTTAACAAGTTCGTAACAAAGTCGATTAAAGTTTTAGTTTGCAATTAAAAAAAAACATGCATTTCACCAATAATTTACCAGATTTGAATACAAATTACAAACATTTAGTCTCACAAATTTGTGAGTCTTATGAGTAAAATGAAATTTTTAAAGTTCTTTTATTTGGTGAAACAGAAACTTACTTATTTTGCAAAAACCTATTGCAAATACAAATTTGTAAGTTGGTGAAATTGGCCCCAGAGCGTAACATTATAACTTAGGCCGTGTGTTCATTGGATTAAAATCTCGTAAATTTGTATCCAAAGTTTTAATTTCGAATAAAATTCAATAGACATTAATTCAATTCACACACGGCCTTAAGCTTTGGAAAACACAAACAAATAAATAGAATATTTAAAGAACTATTTATTTCCTTACAATTGTCCAGCTGAAATTTCCTTAAGTACTGCGGCTCGTGCTGCTAATTCCTCAGCTTTCCGCTGCTGTGTTAGTTCCTTGGCTCGTTCAGTCCATATAAGTTCTTTTAATTTTTGAAAACTTCCTTGATGGACAATATTTGGATTATTTCCATTACCCTGAGAACTTCCATAAGGTGGTGTTCCACTAAATCGATATTGCATAAATCTCCTTGGTCCAACTCCATTACCTATCGATGGCATCGATGATCGGGTCTCTGATCCGTACAATCTTGATGGTACATCATCGAATACTCTTGTACGTACGGGCAACCGCTGTAAGACAACAGGTTCCCTATTTATAACACGGCCAAATACTGGTCGGGTGGGTTCACGGTAATGTGAAATCGTTCGAGATCTATAATTTTATTCATTTATTTTGATAAAATGAAAAAAATCATGTTAAAAAACAATTTGGACAGCAGGACTTACCCAATTCCTCGTCCTGTAGGATACATGGGTTCCCATACATTATATGCAAAGGGATCACGATATGTTGGTATTTCATTGGACATTTCTGCAGCCCTTGATTGCCTTTTAGAAAATCTATAAGCAAATACAAATCAAACAAAATAGTTCTTATTTAGACATTATAAACTTGAGAAGATAAGACGTGGAAACGTCAAAATGTTAGCAAAGGATTGCGTTAAATTTAATCCCAAAAAAATTCAACTGAGCGTTAATAATTGCCAGGTATTTGAATATAGCCTATACCTATACATATTTGTTTTTGGAAATCTTGACGGTGCACTGTGTACCTACGAGTATGTAAATTCTTTATTAAAAAATATAAATTTTTGAAATCAAAAAGCTTACTACTTAATTATGTAATCAAATCAATCAAGTTTTTTTTAATATAATTGTCTATCAAATAGTTGACAAAGCCATGCTTATTATGATTTCTAAGGGCCAGTTGTACAAATATTTAAAATGTACATATTTCCCACCGATTTCGGCGGCTTAATTGAGATTCAACAGTGTTAAGGTAGAACTAGAATAGGCGGTAGCTGTCGGAAGCTAGTGTCAAAAGCGAACGAAAAGTTAAAAAGTTAAAGCGGTCGGTGAGCGCTCTCACGTACGACGGCAAAAGTTAACGAAAACTAAACGAAAAGTTCCAGAACGCAATTATGTGCGCGTCATATGAATTTCTTGTTTTCGTTCGGTTTCGTACGACCACGTACGTTGGCTTAACCGTGAGTTAAAACAAAACTAATTTTTACTTCAAATTATTTAATTCTAAATCTACTCTAATACATTCATAGTTGTTAACGCGGTGGATGTTAAAAGCAGACAGACTCTATCAGCTTTACATTATATAAGAGAATGAAAGTAATATATATACATAAAATCATCTCGTTTAAGCTTATCCCCAGTGTTACCTTCGGGACTCTTTAGAGTCACTTTGACTCTTTTTTTAACGCTGGGACTCCAGGACTCATCTTTTTGAAATTTGACTCCTTTTTAAAATTTGGACTATTTTTTGTAAATGTAGCAAAAAAATATACAATTGAATACTTTGGAAACGAATTCGTTCAACTTTTTTCTTAAAACGTCATTCTTACCGTTCCCTTTTCATTTTTCATTTCTAAGTTTTTACCGACCGCTAAACTGCGATTTAAATAGGTTTACCCTAAATCCCCTTCAAATTTCAAAAATTTAATCTTCAAATTAAGAAGATTAGAAATTAATCTTGTTAAATATTCAAAGAGCCAATAATTTTACAAATCTAACACACCTATTCCCCTATCGCAATATTCAGTACAATATTCGAGAATCGAGAGAACATTTTCGAGAATCAATTTTTTTTTTCATCGTTTGATACAAATCGAACTTCCACTTGAGAAGAAAAAATGAAACAATATTTGCAATTTGAAAGGTACTGTCAAAGTCAATCTCCTTTTTAATCTCCTTTTTTATGCGTTGAAACCACTTCCTAGGTTTTATTAAATCTTAACGAGATTAACTTTTGGTGAAAACGTAGTATTACCTTTGGGACGATCTTTAGAGTCATATTCCAGGACTCATCTTTTTGAAAAAAAAT
Source organism: Epistrophe grossulariae (assembly GCA_929447395.1). Classification (NCBI taxonomy): domain Eukaryota; kingdom Metazoa; phylum Arthropoda; class Insecta; order Diptera; family Syrphidae; genus Epistrophe; species Epistrophe grossulariae. The sequence continues at coordinate 8,997,578 of OV839570.1, forward strand.
TAAATTTGATTCAGCTAAGTGGGGAATTTTTGTAAACCAACAAATAAAATATATAAAGTGAATATACCTATGCTTTCGAAATGAATTCGTTCAACCCTTTTCTTATAATGCCATTCTTATACGGTGCCATTTCAAATATTCTGTGAAAGTTAACTTTTTGGATCTGTCACAGATACCATAATATTCACATCCGTAAAACACACAGACTATTTCTTTTATTATTTTACTGCATGGAGATTAATGCTGGATTTACACGGCCAAAAAAATGGAAGTATTTCTGTAAAAAAAAACAGACAAAATGTCAAAATGAATTTTTCGTTTCTTTTACCACTTTTGTAACAGAAATACTGCCAATTTGTCTAGCAAAAGTACTAACTCACTGCTTATACTGACTATTGATTGAATTATAGAGTTTATGTCTAATTATTGGTGTTTTATTTGAAGTTTATGGAGGACTCTTTTTTTTCACCCAGGACTCCTTTTTTGACTCCTCTTTAAAATATTCAGAGGTAACCTTGCTTATCCCTCTAAATCTTGAACCGAGGCTGAACCACTATTGTACAACTGGCAATAAGAAATTTGTAAACAGTAGCTACCTACTATTTACAGAATAATAAAATTACAACTATACTACTACTACACGTCAACATGACATAAATTACTATATACATATCTACTCCTAGAGATCGCGGAATATCAAAGTAGAATTGACATTTGCTGCCATTTGCAACCGGTGACAAATTTTAAAGACATTGACAACTTTTGCGCCACCTTTTACAATCCGCCGGGCATTTTTTACTATAAGAGGGGGGTCTATCTCACCCCGTTTAGGAGGTAGAGGCAATTTTCGAAAAAAAAACGACTTAAATGGAAAAACAAATATTAAATAACAACGACAATACGATATGATACAAGAACAGTTACATCGGATTGGGAATACCCCTATTGATTTATTTTACCAATGGCAAATCACATTAAATTTGATCAGTGCTGTTCACAAGGATGTCTATATTTGTTTTATATATTGAAGTAGAATTGAACAAAAAAAAGTGCGTTCAATTTGTTCGAGTAGGCATACTCAGAAACGTCGACAAAAAACAATCTAGAAATCAAATCATCAGTTTATTGCACGGTCTCAAAGAAAGTTAGAACAGATTTGTGAAAACTGTCAGCTAGTTGTCATTTGGTTCGAAAAGTTATATTTTTTTCGGATTGTTCGTTTTTTCGAAAGGCCCAACTATAATAGGCTTAAGCAAACATAAACTAATGTCAGAACCTATCGAAAAGTTTGCTTAAGTTTCAAAAAGTCGCAAGCATAGCCATAATAACTTAAGCGCGCAAAAGCAGCTGTCAAAATCAAATTCACAGCTGTTTAATTTTGTTGAGTGTGAACATTGAAACAACGACAACGAGATAACAAAGATATCACTCATACACTTTCATTAATCTCGAATCATTTACACAGACGATGGGTTTGATGTGTATTTTGTATGTGTTGAACCGTATCTGTCAAATTCACTTATGCGCTGAGCAAACCGGACCGCTCTTGCTTATGTTTGGTTAATTGAACGAAACTTAGAAAAATTGGACGAAACGTAGCTGGACTCCATTATGACTACTCAATAGGAATTTCATATATTCGCTCGTTGGATTAAGCGTGCATAAGCTAGCTCATGCCTATTATAGTTGGGCCTTACTTTAAACAACTTAATTTACATGAGGACTATGCTTTTACTATGGTTCTTTAATTCCTTGGAACTTTTCGATATCCGATTGGCATAACCCCTCTCTTTAACCAAAACTTATAACATTACTTTATTTTTTTTCGGCTGGAATAAGCTTACAAAAGAGCTTTTCATTCAAGGTATCAATTCTAAAAAAAAAAAAAACTTCGAGCCATTTCCAACAAGTTTGAAGCCCTTTTCAAAACCAAATCTCTGGGGATGTTTGAGATTCGTTCGAACTGAGAGAGAGAAAGAGAGAGAGCAGGATGATATTTAATACGACGACGGAGGGTTTTCAAATAATTTATGGAGATGTCACAGCTTTGCACTTGTAACGAAATTTGAATATACTCCTATGGCCAGGGCTCCAGGGATGGGAAATGTTGGAGAAAACATTTGTTGAATCTGAATGGCAGCAAGATAAGCATTTTATACCATGGGTGAAGGAAGGGGAGAAAAGGAGATGATGGTTCGCGTATTGGCGAATGGCAAAAAAAAGAAAAACCAAATAATATTGTGTACTACCTATATGAATGTTGTGAAATTACGACTTCGGAGAGCTCCAGGTAATGTGTGTTAAAGATTTTTTTCAGAATCAAGAAATATTAGCGTAAAGATATAAAATATATTTTTCTTTTAAGAAACCCAAACACTTACATATGGTATGACTTTACAAAATATACTTTTTATTTTTGGGAGTATTAAGATATATACCTACGTATATTTACAAGTATAGATATATATTACATCATTATATTATAGACACAAAATTCATTTAAGATTTTAGGTGTGGCTAAGCAGTCTTCTTTTTGAGACGAGAAAAACAAATTGTACCTATTTTTTAGCTTGACAAACATCAAAATTGGTTGAAAATATATTTTTATTTTATTTCTGAAGGAAAAGAAGACAATTTAAGATAAAAAATTATTCTTAGAACACTTCCAAATTAGTCTTAGAACTATACGTAGAAATTTTATTTTTGTAAACAGTTATTTTCAATTTCTTCATTAATTTCATTTAGTTTCCCTTTTGTTTCTATTCCAAACTCCGGAGACCGACCGACGCCGCTTTTTCACTCTCAGGTCAATTCTACGTAAGATCTGAATTGGATTAAAATCGCGTTAAATTTAATCCAAAATTTGCAATTAAATGAGATGGGTAAAATTTAATCGAAATTTTAATTCAATTCACACACGTCCTTATACTATACGTTTTCACCAAAACTGTATTCTTGTTAAGATTTAATAAATCCTAGTAGGTGTTTTTACTGCACAAAAAGATTAAAAAGTAGATTAACTTTCACATTGGTGAGTTCTTTTTTATAAAATAGGTATTTAGGATGTGTCAAAAAAAAATGTTAAAATGTCATATGTTGAAATTGTGTTGCAAATAGAGAATACAATCCCGGGATCCCGAATCCCGGGATCCCGGGATCCCGGCCCATTTTTCGATCCCGAAAATCCCGGGATTATATTGCTCCAATCCCGGGATTTCCGGGATCAGCGGTTTTTATATTCGCACACCTTAATTTATTTTTCTGCTTGCTAATTTATTACAGCAAAAGCTTAAAGTTTTACAATATTAATAAATAAATTATTTTTAGAAAAACGTAGGGAAAAGTGAAAATTTAATATGCGAAAAAGGTATTTGTGTGAGAAAAGTTTAAAAAACAGTTCTTGATATGGCTTTTCAGTTCAGATTAATTTGACAGATACAAATGCTTTCCCCAAGCAGGTACTATAGCTTGTGTTTTGATTTTCTCTTTTATTTTTGTGTCTGTTAAAGATGCATTTAAATTTTAATATTTTTATTCAAATTTAATTTATTATTTAAAGGTTGTTTGGTTAGTTAGGTTGCCACGACGAAAATATCCCATAACACAGTAGATTTTCCTTCGGTGAAGGGTTTCTCACATGAATGAAATAATACAAGATTGAGCCATTTCATTTTGTGTCTTCTTTTTCTGACGTCAATTTGAGAAGAATAAATTTATAGCCGAAAATATTTCGTGTGCGAATAATAATAATTTTTTAGACAAATTCTAATTTTATTTTTGAAAAACGTAAAATGTAAATTTTTTTTTAATAAATTATTATTATTCGCGCACAAAAGATCCTCTTTTTTTTAGAGATTTATGTATATTTAATGTGGGAATATATTGGCTTAAGTTATATTGTTTTTTTTTAAGAGTTTAAGTATGTATTAATTTTTAATAAATGGTATTTATTTTTTCATACAAATTAATATCTACTTCCCTATTGACCGAATGAATTAAATTTGTTTGTCAGAAAATATATTCCATATAGAAATATATTTATTGTTTTTTTTATATAGTTTTAAGAATATTAATATTAAATAAATAATATTTATTTTTTATACTTAATACAAACTTGTTTGTTTTTTTATTGCCAAGTTTTTTGAAGCCAAATCAGGAACATAAGCTATCTGCTTAGGTAATATGTATAAGAAGAGCGTTTTAAACTTGATAAATAATGAAATTTAAACTGAAATAATCTTTTATAAAATGAAATCCCGATCCCGGGATCCCGGGATTCAATTTTTAAAATCCCGAAATCCCGGGATTGGAAAAACATACCGGGATTGCATTCTCTAGTTGCAAAGTCGAAATAAATTTAGAAATTTTATGATTGCATCAAATTCTATTAGGAAAAATATTAGGATCATTTAAATGCATATTCACAATATTTAAATTTAATTCACGTTAACTTTATTTTTGTACAAAATCGAATCATTAACGAAACCATATTGAATTTTTTTACATTCATAATGGACACAAATTTTATGCTGACAAATGATATCGGATTTAGGAACAACTTAACATTGCGGTTGCGGATTAGTTCTTCCATTTTAAATGTAAATTATTTAGCCCCGAATTGTTTTTTGCCATTTTGACCAGACGACATTTTTTTTATCATTTACAAGATGTGTTTCATTGGGCCCTGCAAAGAACTTTTTAGTACTTCCCAGGAGATGAAGAATGGAACGCTTAAATTTTGCCAAAAGAAAAATCAAACTTCAATGCGTAGATATAATTTTTGTTGTTTGTATTTGCAATTGTATTATATTTTAGGTTAGAGAGTCAACAATAATTTACTACTTAAACGCAGCTAACGTAATTTCTTTTAACTGAAGGCGTGTTTTTTTTCTAATCCCGAAGGAAATTGGATGAAAAAACGATTCGGGGCTAAATGGGCTTAGCTAAACCCAGATAATTTTCGGGGCTTAACTTAAAGCACGGAGAAAAATTGTATATCGGGGTTTTTAAAGTTTTAATAATTCAAAAACTATAATATTTATCTTATAAAGGAAATAAATTAGTTACTTGAGCCTATATTGAGCCTGCTTAAAACGCAGTTAAGTTAATGATATATTATGCGAGTAGGTACATTTATTTATGAACAATATAGCACCGTGTTGCAAATATGCATGGAACTTACAGTTTAGACTGAAAAATTGTAAAAAAAATATGTAATTAAACATAAATTGACAGTAATGCGATGTACAATAACCGATTTCTTGAGGAAATCTTAATTTATGAGAAAAAAAAATTTAAAATCATTGGAGCGGTTTTAAAAAAAAACAATTTTCATATATAAAATTTTGAAAAAATTAAAAGAAAAAAAAATGGTACGCAATTTGTTGGCCTTTATTAATGTGGAGTTAATTAATTAAAAAAAATCATCTACCCATTTTCGAAATACCTTAAATACTTAATAACGTGTTTTTTTAGAAAAAAATCATATCGAAGTCAAAAAAACAACCTTAAAATGTTTAAAAAAAGTATTTGGTAATAAATTGCGGGAAAACCGTTATCCACACAGAAAGAAGTTGTATGGCAGATAAAAATTTCTAACTGTTTTTGTTTAAATAAAAAAAATTTCAAAAATCCAGCCAGTCAAAGGAAAAAAGAATAAAAATCATAAAAACTGTTATAAGTCGAAAACGAAGCGAAAACGAGAAAATTACCTTTTTAGTTGTTTGACTTGAAATAACCTCAGGAACTCATGGTTTTCTTCTGAGGCGGTGATTTCGGGACACCCTGTATAGGTACTATATGGCAAGTTATGGATTCGTAAAAAAAGTCGAACTTGGGATTTTGATCAAAGTTGACATTACGATGATAGCGAAGTCGAAAAAAGTGTGTCTCGCAATTCTGTTTGTCTGTCTGTCTGTCCTTTCGGCTGCATCCTAAACGGGTCAGTGGATTTTTTTCAAAAATGGTACCTAGCGTTTTTTGGGCATTCCCCCACACGTTTTTTTCATTTTTTTAAGACCAAAAATAACGGTACGGAGTTTCCATACAAGCTTTCGATAACAAGTAAATTCCCACCCGTAATACAGTTTTCCTCCGGGCTTAAGTAAAGCACAGAAAATTATCTGGGCTTAGCTAAGCCTATTGGGGATTAGTTGTTGTTGCATATAACATGTAAGTTATTTAGCACGGAATCGTTTTTTTCATCCAATTTCCTTCGGGATTGAAAAAAAAACACGTCAGAGTAGAACTAGTTGTTGTTATGCTAGTGGATTCGCAATGATTGTTTTTAGGAATCTAACGCCAATTTTATAGCTTTGAATAGAGTTGTTTCTATGCGAGTGGCAAACACAATTTAATAGAATTTGTCTATAAAATCTTATATTATGCACCCTTGAAAACGGTAATTGTAGGTAAAGTCTTTCATAAAATCTCCCACACATTAATAATTTTGATACTTTAAAAGTCTCCTCCTAATATATTTGGACGTGCACCTTACATTCCTTGTATCTTAAATACTCTTTGCCTTCCTAGTCTCCTCTTTTTTAAGAATTTAATGTCAGTTTTAACTGTGTGTAAATGGTGAATAATTAATCAAATAAAGTTATAAAGCCAAAGTTCATTAGTTCAAGGAAAAAGGTGAAAATAATTTGACTTAAAATATCCCGCCTTATAGTATTTTACCTTTTTAAATACACAAAATGAAAAAGGTCACAAAGTTAGGAACAAAAAACTAAATATAGTTGTGTTCTCTAAAATTCCAATTTACAAAACAAAAACACCTTCATGCCTCCTCCATTTGACCTTAATGTCAATTTGTGAGCTAATTTTAAGAGCGATACAATATAAACCTTAAAATAACAACACTTAATCCTCTTGACACACTAACTTCCTAACTTGTTGAATACGAAATGATAAACTTTTGCGCACACATAAAGAGGCTGTTTTTAAGGACTTCTTTAAACATTTTACCTTAAATTGATTATGGGGATGAAATCCTATGTAAGTAAATTTTAAGAAAACAGAGTGATCCTTTCTATAAATAGTATGTCTTATTTAATGTAGTATAGCAGTAAGTATATATAGTACTTCAAGGCTGTCAAAAAAGAAAGAGGATTTTATTGTTTCAGCTTAATATTTTATTATGTTAAATCATTACCAGGGTTTAAATAGCACTGTAGGCACTCTTAATATTTTAGGCTTAGAAAATAAAATTGTTTTAGTAAACTTTTCTGATAGCATCTGCCGTACAAAAGCAATAATTGACAAGCTGTCATTATATGACAGTTGGGAATTGGGATATCAATTTGGTGTAGATATTTATTTATATTACCGGTGGTATATGCAGGTAAGTATATAGTTTAAAATGTCCACCTAAGAAAAATATCTTTTCCAAGGGCAAAATGTTAAATGATGTGCTTACTCGGATTCAACAAACAAAAATTTAGGTCTCCTTCATTCCTGTCGACAAGCATAATTGTTTCATTTTTCACTTTGGGGCGCGAAAACTTAGTTCTTTAAATTTTTGTTGAGTGAATTGTTTTCTTTTTCTTTGAATTTATTTCCTATGACTTTTAACTCTGTGCGGAAATTTGAGGAATTTGAGTTTTTTTTCATATATTCTATGTGCTTGGGTGTACATTTGTTAATTGTAAAAATTATTCAAAGATTTATAAATACTTACATCCACATAGCTCGCAATTCTTCACAACTTGGCTCTTGTGCACTCAAAGGAAATGATTTAGGTCCAAGTATCTCACCGTTTGTATGCATTCCATTTGGTTGGCTGCTTATACTTTCATCTTCGTTACTTTCGCTGTTAGCTCCACCACTACCATTACTAGCACCACTTGCGCCACCACCACTGCGACGCCCGGTAGCAATTTCGTAGTCTGTATGATGCGATATTTGACCATTGACTGAACAGCTTCTCAGTGAAAAAATCAGGAGTAGGATGATTTGAATGATTCTGGTTGCATGATAATGAGCCTGAAAATTATTAAATAAAAAAAAATTCAAAAAAATATGACTATTCAATACTAATGGGTAAACAAATTTGGACACACACTTTTGAAGTTAAGAAACTTTAATTCGCATACGGAGGGCAAAATCGATTCAATGAAAAACAATATAATAAGGGTATTCATGCAACGTCTTAAACTTTACGATGTCGTAAAATCGTAAAGTTTCCGACACACGTTTCATGAACGCACCAAAAAACATTTTGCGTAAATGTGGTAACCGATATGGTAAACAAATCAGCTGTTCGTTAAACGTCAAACAGCTTAAAATATTTAATTTAATTTTAACATTCGTAAAATTTGTCATCCGCAATTTTAAAATGCCCAAAATAAGCCAAAAAAGTAAATTTATATAATTATATGAACAAATTGCTTTCAATGATCTATATTCTTGATTATTTGGCGAAAATTATGGTAAGTATGTTTATTGTTGTGATCAAAACATAAGTGCATGTATGAATGCATTTGTGTTTATGTAACTCACACTATTTTGAAAAAAACCTCATTTTTCCTCGATATGCCCGTTTAACACGTTTATACGATGTTTACCATCTTCGTTTAACACACAAATTTGTGGCTTAAAGTTTAAGATTTGTTTGAAAAGATTTCCCATACAAATTTTGACAGTTCGTTACGACGTCGTAAACTTTAAGACGTTTAACACGTTTACGATGCTTTTCCGACGTTGCATAAATACCCTTAATATCATATGGAAAGAACCAGCTAACTCGATTTTTTTAATTTTGAGGTGCTTAGTTTTTTTTTCTAATTGAATCGATTTGCCGTTTAAGGCCCTGTGTATATACATGCGTTTTTTTGACGCCGCGGTGACGCAGCGGTGCCGCTGCGGTGCCGCAATCGTTCAGTGCACACATGCACTGCTTTTAAACGATGCAATCACCCCTTGCGATTTTTATGGTGGATTTCCATTCGTCTTCATGCGGAGTTCCGCAAATAAAAGGGATGTAATAAGATATAAAATTCACATTTGAAGCGTCTAGAGTGAGAAGGGGTCAAGTGACATTTTTCGATTTTTTTGTTTTTTTTACCAATACTGGTGTTAAGCGACAACTTAAATTTTGGTCAATTCTTGTGTCTCTATTGTTATTACTTACAAAGTTAACTTCTGATAAAAGGGTTAACTACCATTACTTCTACTTATAAACGTAAAACTTTAAAGGTAGGATCGCACTCGGCGGAACTGCACTTCAGCGGAACTGAACTTCACGACTTATTTGTAGGAAATTGTATGAGCTATATCGCACTAAGCGACAACTGCACTTCACGGCGCGACACTATGCGACAAAGTTGGCAATCTTACCAACTGTGTCGCGACGTGAAGTTTCGTTCAGTTTCGTGCGAAAGTGCGCACGGTGTCGCTGAAGTGCAGTTCCGCCTAGTGCGGTTCTACCTTAAAGGCTTATAACTCAAAACTTCAAAAATGTCACTTGACCCCTTCTCATTCTCAACGCTTCATTTGTTGAATAGAGAAAGAAGACCAAAATGCAGAGATCTTCATGAATTTAGATTATAGGAAGATGCCATAATTCAGATATAAAGATGAACATGTTCATCTTTATATAGGTACTCTTTCACACATTCGTATTTTCGGCATAAATCTGTCCCGCTCTAGCTTTCTTGATATTTGCAGATGAAGATGAATGTAAATCCACCATTAAGCTGGACGCTGTTTAGATTGGGAAGATTGATGCCGGTATCACGGCAGTTCGTAGGCAAGAGAAGTGTGGGGTGAGGAATCTCGTGAGGCAGGAAGAAAACATAAAAACCGGACTCATGAGTCTACTTTGTTGTTGTTTCAATGTGAGAAATGTTGAAATTGTTGTTGTTTCAATGTATTTTGAGGCGCCTGAAAGTTTCAAATGTAAACACGATGGCAGTCACCAGTCCGCACTCAATATTCCCAATCTAAACAGGGTCAAGCAACAACAATTTCAACATTCCACACATTGAAGCGACGACAAAGTAGATTCATGAGTCCGATTTTTATGTTTTCTTCGTGCCTCACGAGAATTCTCACCCCACCTTTCTTTTGCCTACGATCTGCCGTGATACCGGCCTCAATCCTCCCAATCTAAACAGCGTCTAACTACAACAAGTAGCGCAGAAAAAATATGATGTTATTAAGGGTATTCATGCTTAAACTTTACGATGTCGTAAAATCGTTAAGTTTCCGACACACGTTTCATGAACGCACCAAAATACATTTTGCGTAAATGTGGTTAACGTAAACAAATCAGCTGTTCGTTAAACAGCTTAAAATATTTAATTTAATTTTAACATTCGTAAAATTTGTCATCCGCATTTTAAAAATGCCCAAAGTAAACCAAAAAAGTATATTTATACAATTGTATGAACAAATTTGCTTCAATGATCTATTAATTCTTGAGTTATTTGTCAAAAATGATGAAGTATGTTTATTGTTGTGATCAACACATAAGTGCATGTATGAATGCATTTGTGTTTGTGTAACTCACACTTTTTGAAAAAAAAACTCATTTTTCCTCGAAATGCCAGTTCCTCTATTGTTTCTTCTAAGGTTACAATAGTTTACCATGTTTACGATGTTTACCATCTTCGCTTAACACACAACTTTGTGTCTTAAAGTTTAAGATTTGTTAGAAAAGATTTCCCATACAAATTTTGACAGTTCGTTTACGACGTCGTAAACTTTAAGACGTTTAAGATGTTTACGATGCTTTTCCGACGTTGCATGATTTTACCAGTACTATTATGCAAAAAATGGAGCATAAAAAAGGGGCCAAGTAAGTTTTTTGCAACTTTCTCAAAATTTCGGAAATTGAGTTAGCCGGCTTTGCAAACAAAACGTTGCCAGTAAATTAATGTTTGTTTTATCATTTGCCTCATCATTTTATATAGGTATATTATAAAAATACATAGGTATATGTACGTACAAGGAAGTTTACGCAAAAGCTGTCACCGGTTCCACGTTCTTTAGGAGTATATTTTATTAACAACTAACACCACACTGAATGATGACTGTGACAAGTTAATATTTCCTAGTATCTGAAGGTGAAAAAAAAACCCGAAGAGAAAAGAAATGTAATGTTACAAATGCTTGCATTAAGCATAACTGCTGATAGCGTTTATAGTATGCCTGTTTGGTTACTTTTTTTTCAACAAATTTCTCAAAAACTTAGTTTTGTTTCTATGGGTTTTTGACAGCAAATTGTGAAAATTTGTGCAAATTCGCAAGAAATTTCACGTTACCAAACAGACCAAGTGATTCATGTCTTGTTGTGTTTTTTGTATTTGTTTACCTCACAAATTTCAAAGTAGAATTGACATTTGCCGCCATTTCAACCGGTGACAACTTTTGTGCCAGCATGTACATACATAATATGTATGTCAAAATTCAATCTCGAATACAATTTAATTAAAATTATTACCCAATTCACACACGACGAATAGGAAAATTTGGTTAGAACAAGGCCGTGTGTGAATTGGAATACCTAAATTCAAATTAAATTCTATCCGAGATACTTTTCCACCTATGTAGGTATGTACCACAGTACACATATTAAAGGTAATATATTGCGCAGGTTGTCAAAGTCGGAAATGTCAAAAAATTAAAAATGGCTGTTCGAGTGACCACAGGAACTCAACGCGCATCATTAGAAACAACAACAAAATATTGAAATTAGACAAGGAAAGGGGCACTGAATCCACCATTTTACCACCATAATACCTCGATTTTGACAGATGCGCAGAACTGAACAAAAATGAAAACGCTAATGATATTACCTTTAATATGTGTACTGTGGGTATGTACATATTACATATATACATATATAATCATTAGTGTAAAAGAATAAAATTTGGTTAAAATTTAACGCAATTTTAATACAATTGACACATGGCCTATAAGACAAAAAATCTATTTTCTTAAACGGTAAGTTGCAAAAAGTTTTATAATTTTTACTTGTGATATAAAGATATGTAGGTACTATGTATATATGGCAAGTTGTGGATTCGTAAAAAGAATCTAACTCGTTTTATAACGTCACCGATAATTTTTTACGCAAAACCGAAGTCAGTCAAAACTATTATTCATGTAGTAGTTTGACAATAGGTGTGTTTTTTTGCAATCCCGTAGGCAATTGGTTGAAAAAACGACAACGGGGATAAGCGACGCCATCGCAGAAAAAAACATGGAGTTTTCATACAAAGAATCGATAACATATATATGTAATTCAAGCCGGTAACACAGTTTTTCTATGCGCAATTTATTATGGACTGCACATATTTCATAATGATTTCCTTGTATTCGTTTTTTTCGTACGACTAATAAAATGTACCTCCAAGAATACCTATTTCATATACTTAGTTCTACCTTAAAGCTTGACATTGGTATGATTGTTTACCTTAAATTACGAGAGTTTCTTCATAAAAACAAAAAACACAAAAGCAACATTCAAATAAACGGAAATCAAAATAAAACACTTTATTCTGCGTAAAACAAACTTTCACTTAACTATCCTGTTCATTGTTCATTACAACCCACAACATCATGGTGCACTCAAGCCTCTTCTTGTGTTAAAAGAATAAACACACAATTTTTGCAGCTAAGAAACAAAAAATAAAAAAATAAACATAAACAAGTGTATTTTATTTACTTTTAATCACTTTGTGTTTATGTATCTTGTTGCTCCTAACTTTTATAAAATAAATAAACATTTTGATGAAAATGATGAGGGGAAGAGATAGAGACAAGGTATACATACATAACTAATGCACACAAAACTTAAGAAGTACCTGTAAAATTTTTGAACAGCCAGATAACTTATCTTAATAACCTTAATGCACCCATTTTAATAGTTTAAAGGTACAACTACATAATTAACTATAATTATTGTAAGAGGGGCATTTAAGCGGATAGGAGGAAATCATTTGAACCCCTGGTTAGAAGAGGAAACTTCATTTCCATTTCCCAGCAACTTTCAGTGTTGTATTTACGGGTAAATCGGTTAGCTCCGATGTCGTTTTTTCAAACAATTCTATTCGGAATTTGCAAAAAAAAAAAAATATATATATTTACCTATACCTATTTTGTAATGTATAATTCAAGAAAACCGTCAAAACGTCAACTTTGGACCGAGTATTTTTAGACATATTTATAGGTAGGTAGATGTACCGTATCCTTCATTCCTGTGAAAAGATGATTTCTGCGAAAGCCTGTACATAAATTAATAATCTGTCTAATATGCAGGGGCGGACTGGGACTCAAAAGGCCTCCCGGGACTTTAAGAAAAGGGGCCACAAAATAATATGATGAGTAGAAGTAATGAAAAAAGATTATCTACGAAAACGACGATAAAAATTTTGTAGTAGTACAAGTACCAAGTATTAAAAACAATTGAAAGTCTTAAAACAACATATAAATCATATAATCCACAGAACTCTTTACTGTCAATAATTGAAGCCGAGTGTATGTACACTCCTAGCTTTGGAAAATATTGTAACGAAACGACATTAATGAACTAACATATAAAATATATGTATGTAGATAATATGTATGTATAAGTAGCAGACCCGTGCTCGCCTAGCTTTTGTCTTTATTTTAGTGATGTGAAAAATGGTTAAATGATATTATTTTTTTGTTTATTATATTCAATAATATTAATATGTACTTACACTTACTAAAATACCATCCAATGATACGAATTTTGGCTAACTATCAAATAAAATTATGAATATTTGAAATTAAAAAAAAAATTTAAATTTCGAAAGACGGGTTTTTTCGACTTTTCACAACATTGCGTTCGGTGCTCGAGGTTGTAAACTTATATGAGCATCATAAACCATTTAGTAACATCGGAACTACTGGCTCTGGCCGGTTCATATTTTCTGCATAAAAAAAAAATAAATTATAAATTGGGTGGCGCGACAGCTCGTGTAAAATCAGAGCCTAGTGACTTACATTACATTACAACTCTCAACCATTCCTGTGTGTTATTGACAGGAATGGGGGGGACCTACAATTTTCTGCCGAATCCGAACGGCTAAGACGAGAGCACTTTTTCATACAGTAGCCCGTGCAAAAAATATCTGTTTTTTAAAGTGGAATACGCTGGAAATCGAACCCAATATCTTCAGCCTTTCTACCTAACTTAACTAAAAGTAATTCAAAATTTGGATTACATGTTGGGAATTGGGCTTTACACTTTTTCAACCTCCGTATCTGTGTTAGGAATAAAGGACTTAAACATAAAAAGTCATGTCTAGCTTCGTATGCAGTAAAGAGAAAAGTAACTTGATTTTGGAAAACATTGCTGCAATAATTCAAATTTTATAATTCTTTTACCGAAACTTCGAAAATACTTACAACAATCGAAATATCGTTGTTGTTCTGAAATATGTATCATAAACTGCCGTTTGAGATTTTTCGTACTTTCGCTGATATTAAACATTTCCACGAAAGATTTGTAGTTTTTCGCTGCAACATCCAATCCATTTTTATTCTTTAATAGTATTTTGGAAGCTCCTCATATTCAATTTTGTGAGAAAGATTTCCTTTAAATTAACTTAAAGTATTTCAAAAACCTATAGATATAGTTAACTTATAGAGCCATTTGGGGGCCTCCTTATAGTTTACCAATGGGGCCACAATAGCTCAATATTTAGTACCAACCAACCCAACTATATACTTTCGTTCAAAGTGTCTAAGAGTAAGGTGGGGGCTCAATATTTATTTCATACAGTTGTGAGGAACCCATATACTTTATACTCAATGTGGAGGCCCTTAAAAGGGCTATGTGGGCCTCCTGAGATTCCTTTGGTGCAACAAAAGCTGTATATTTACTGTAAGGCCCCTAAAAAATCCAATTTTATGAAAAAAATTTCTTTCAAAAGTACAGAAAGTACTGCAGGAGCTTTTGCGCTTATTTTGCTCGCCCAGAGAATCACCGGGCAAAATTCCGGTTGCCCGGTGGCCAGTCAGTCCCTGCTAATATGTCTATATATAGCTATAGCTTATGAAAAAATCCATCAATATCAATATCATCAATATAAAGGGACGCATGCATTGCAATATTTCAATCAGCTCTCTTATTTGAACTGATATAAAACTTTTCATCTAATTTCACTCTCCCACACGTCGAAGTGATTTGAAAAAAAAAACTTTCTAAGAATAAGAAGTATAGAAGCCATGTTATTTATTACATCTATATATGTATATATAGTTTTCATCAGTCATCTTTCTCCGTTTAATAATATTCTAAAAATACCTACTTGAGACCTTGAGAGTGTTTTCAACATGATGGTGTTTTATTCTCCGGCAAAATCTTCTCTGCCGCGAGTGCCGCCATAGCATCACATTCAACAAACTCGATTTAGTGAAACTTATTATAAGAAGAACTACACACTGCCTTAGCACTTTTGCATGAAGGTGGTTTTTATTTCCATGACATATATTTAGAAGCTGCTCCACTATAGCAAACCATGTCCCGCAACTGTGTTCTTTCTTTACAGCAAACTGTGCTGCTGGGGCTGTCATTAGAAGTTGTATTCCGTGTCATATATACACACACCACTACCCTTGTGTTATTCCCCCAATAATTTCCCTTACTCTCAGCTGAGGAATGTTAAGTAGGGACGAAGGAAAAGAAGTACAAAATTTCCATCTTAAAAAGAAAAATATCCAAGGACTCCCACTTGAATTTTATTCCTGAACAGCTGTTATTAATGTGGATGTGGGGTTCTCTCCCAGTCCCAGATAACATAACCTGTGGTATTATAGGGTTTTTCCCGTTGACTAAGTTTTTCTTCGATTTCATTTTTCTGATTATTTGTATTGTATGGGCCATTTCTGGAATTTTGACTTATTTCTTATTTGACATTCTCATGAAATAAATTTATTTTGCTTAAGGCATTTGTGTAGGTACCTATAAAGGCACCTTTGTGTTAAAAGGTCATGACTCATAAGACTTTTCAAGCCACCGTAATTAATTATTGAAAATGTTTTTTTTTTTTTCATGTAGTACCTCTACATGTGTCAAAATGTTCAAGACAAGAAATATGTTTTGATGAAGATACTCGCAATCAAAAAAAATAAAACATATAGGTATACATATAACAATTAGTGACAACAATTTGATTGCATTTGGGTTAAAGCCTGTGAAAATCAAAGCTTTGAATATGTTAATCAAAGTGTCTAAGTGCTGCTTTTAGACGGCAGCGTTTTTCAGTGATAAAGGAATATCTCTCCATACTCTTTACTCTGCAATATTTTCAACTTCAGCTATTTTGTTTGTCCCAGCCACCACATATACGTCCTCGCCAACGGATTTAAAAATCGCAAGGGGTAATTGTTTCGTTTAAAAGCAGTCATAGTTGAAAAGCTAAGTACAGACGATTGTCACATTTTACAATATTATCAGAACTGTCAATGGACTGACAATAGCTAACAATTAGCTGACAATTGACATATTTCTTGCAATGAAAAATTGTCCGTTGGTAGATTTCTTCCCAATTTGATTGTCAGCTATTTTGTATCTCTCTTTAACCAACTCATTGACATTTCAAACAATGAAGAAATTGTCAGCAATTGTAAGATGTTTTCAAATAAAAAATCTGACAATGACCAATGAGTCTGACAATGTCCTAATCGACTAACAATGATAAAAATTGTGTGTTCGGACGATTGTAAGATACCTGACAATTTTTTGTCAGATTGTCGTCTGACAATGACGTGTCTGACAATATTGTCAGACAAAATTGTGTGTTCAGACGATTGTAAGACATTTGGAACAGTTTTTTCGCTGACAGATCTGACAATATTGTAAGATCTGACAATCGTCTGTACTTATGTAGCTTAAGCTGACTGCAATGGGTGAAATCGGAATTAAATAATAGGTGTGTTTTGTTGCAATCCCGGGGACTATTAGTTGAAAAAACGACAACAGGGATTAGTTATGCCATCACAGAAACAAAATGGAGTTTTCATATAAACTATCGATAACAATTATGTAATTCACGCCGGTAATATAATTTTTCTGTGCGCTTAAGTTAAGTCCCGAGAATTCTCTGGTTTTAACTAAGTTCACATTTTTTCATCCAATTCCCCCCAGGCTTGCAAAAAAACATACGAAAAAAAACTGCAAAGATGTTGTTCCAAATTTGAAAGTGTGTTCGGGAGTAGAGTAGGTAATGTATTCAGCTCTGATGCAAACTTAGAATTGGACTACTTCCTCCGATTTTTTGATGTCTCTATACTTTATCTCTCCGCCGCGGGTGTTATTACCCTTTTTTGGGAAATATGACCCACGGACTTTATTTCCGCGGGTCTTATTGCACTGCACCTAATATTTCATAGTTTAGAGTGACAATTGACAACCGCCCAGGCCACGCACCGTTCTGCTTTCCCATTTGTGTAGTATTATAGTTAAAAATATGTATGACGTAGGTATCTGAGTTGAGCTGCTTTGCTGTTTGTAACTATACATAGTTAAAAATACTGTTATGATTTCAAATGAAATTTGACACTACTTCTGCTTTGCCGTTTGTACATATACGATTGTTAAAAATACTGTTATAATGTCAGATGAAATTTGACATAATGAAAGTCAGAAACTTATAAATAATTTTTATAAGAAAATTTCTACAAATATATTTCGAGTTGGTGTTTTACCCACTCATATTTAGTTTAATATTCCTTGAAATCTGTGATTGCAATTTGGATTACAAAATACTGCACACGTTTAAAATAATCTTATTATCTGCGGATTTTACTATAACAATCCCACTGAAAATTTAAACTATTATAACTATACTATTATTAAAACGATGTTTAATACTCATTCATCTTGTATACACCACGAATACTCGTACATATGTGTAGCCAAATCCATTCTGTCAAAAAATGTATTCTTCACATGCAACCGCAATCCGAAATTTGCATTAATTTGAATCATGTGATGATGTGCTTGTGCATTCAGCAGTCTGCAGTTTGCATGCATATATCCCTAAAATAAGAAAAAATTGAATAAGCTGCGACGACACCCACAATGGACTTGATGCTTGGGGCTATTGCTGACCATTTAATTCGTTGTTGAACATTTTGTCCTCCGTGTCGCTTATAGCACTCCTCATCGTGCATTAAAAATTAAAATAATTAAGTGCTTTGGCATTATTAAATGCTTGTACGCACTCATTAAAAAGAAGGACTGTGGTTTTTATTTCCTGGCAAAATATATTCAATTACGCTTTCATACGGATATAATGTACACATATAGTAGGTAAAGACATACACATACGGCTCTGCTCCAATATAAATATCTAGTTACATTAAAATTCACATTGATGGTATAAATTAGCATTGTTTATAAATTGAGACAGTTCTTCATCAATCCAATTTAACTCATGGTCAGTTAAAAAAGCTTAAAATATATACATTATACAATCGACCGCCGCTGCCGGTCGGTGGGCATACTTTGGGCAACCTGGGGCCTCATTCCGTAAAACGAAAACGATCGAACGATATCGTTTTGGCAATACCCATCTCTATCAAATCTAATGGGAATGATAGGTACAGCTATTGCCAAAACGATATCGTTCGATCATTTTTGTTTTACGAAAATAGGCCCCTGAGTATTTTTTCAAGTCGGGTGAAGCGCGTTTAAAAGCACACACACTTTAAAACCCGAAAAGGCTGTTATAAGTAGGTATGTTTAATGAACCTGTTCTGCAAAGAAAAAAAAAACTGAAAAGATCAGAAAAGTACACGATTGTGTGTTTCATGAGTAAAAACCTTGCCTAAACTAAATGTGCCTGTCATTTTGCCGATCTAAAGGAATGTGTTTCGAGATTTTCAATCGTTAAAATAGTGAAAAAAGATTATTAAACTAAATAAAACAGTGAAAATTTGCAACTTTATTAAAAAAAATATATAAAAAAACATACGGTGCTTTGTTAAATTGTGTAAAAACACCTATACTTCACATTACTTTATGTGGAATTTGAGACACAATCAGCCCGTGAAAAGAAAAATTGTAAACTCCATATTATAGGTGTCGATTTAACGCAGCACTGTATGTTGTTTTATATTAATAAATTAATAAATTAATGCAAGTATTCAATATTTACTTTTTTATTTAGTATTTTCACTATTTTAACGTTTTAAAATCTCGAAACATTTTTCTATAGCTTTCCTAATTCCTTTATTTTTATTTGGTGCTTCACTCACATATACTGTAACACATGTATATTTACACCTTTTATTTATTTATTCTAAGGTTCGGAGCGAGACCTAGGTTTTTTATTGGGTTTGGAATTCAGGGTTGTCAAAATTCAAATCAGCTATTGGCATTCAAGCAAAAACAATTGTAAATGGCAAATTTCTTGGTAAATATGAGATATTTTGTTGTTAATTTTGTAATTTTTTTGTTTCATTTATTTATAAAATCCCAAAATATAAAATAGTTTAGGGAAAATTTACGAACAAATTATATTGTGAAATTTGTAGCACTAAGCGTTCGATGTAAAATAAAAACCCGAGCAGCCCTGAGTTTTTTGATACTTGATTGACATTCCGCGGGTTCAACGCACCTCTGAAAATTCAGATTTCTGAATTTTTCAAGCTACTGATTGGTCAGCTGTCAGATGACTTTAAAAGTCATCTAACTTTTTATGACAGCTGCTGTCCATTCAGAAGCCAGAAAAATTCAGAAATCTGAATTTTCATATGTGCGTTGAACCCGCGAATTCCCTAGTTCGGCTTGGGACAGAGAACATCGAACAAACCTAATAATTCAACAGAAGAACAGGGAGGTTATTATGAAATTTAAAAAAAAATACACTTTTTATTTTTTAAAATGCATTCGACATGGTTGCATTTATAAATTTGAAACTTAAAAAAAACCTCCGAGGGATTTTTAAATTCATCGGTTTTAAAAGATTCTAACTAAAAAAACTCATCAGTTTTATATGTTACAAAATGATCAATGAAAATCTCAAAATAAATAGATACCGCAAGTCTTTCATTTTGTGTATTGTAAGATTGCAAATCGAATAAATTTTCTTCGAACTTTATTTTAAACTTCAAATATTATAGTTACATATATCGGTAATGAACAAAAACAAAACTTACCTTTTTTGTACAGCGCCGCATTGTTGTTTAGATTGTATTCTTCTCAAAAAATGTAAAAATGATGATAAATGATAAATTTGAATATCTTTTTTATTTATCAGAGAACAAGAAGAAATTCCTATTCTTTTTTCCTTGGAAATGACGTTACAATTAAATACCGAACAACTATTGGAATAAAAAAAAAAAAACAAAAATCTATTTATCAAATAATTATCGTTTGAACTTTACATTAAAATTAATAAAAAAAAAGAGGAAACAAATTGAAATACTGTGTGTGGTGCAACAATTTGGTTGGAAAAAAGACTGTCATTTATATATAGGTAAATATATTGATAACAATTTCGGGAACCAACTCTTCTAAGTGCAAGTTATTGTGCAGAATTGTAAAAAGAAAAAAAACTAATTTAAAGTGCAGTTCTACATGATGTGATTTTTAATAAATTTTTGTTTAACATTTTGTGCGAAAAATTCAATTCTTTTTGGTGCAGATTCGTAGTGCAATTTATAGTGCAAGAACTACATTATGTCAAAAAAACATTGTAATTTATTATTACTTCATCTTATCACAACAACTGAACCGTCCTTGTCCTAGCCTTAATAGTCGTAGTCGTCCATCAGACAATTGTTGCCGCCGTCGGGTTATCAATGGAAACCGTGCAAAACCTCGAAGGACCTCACCTCCATTCATCTTTCTTTAACGTAGGTATAACAATGTTGGTTGGTTGAATGAAGTGAGCTGTGAATTCTTAGAACTTCAAGCAACTATATATATAGTAGGTATTTGTTTTAATAATTTTGTGTATGGGAAATTATATTTAAAACAAAAAATTAATTAACAAAAAGAAAAGACCTCCAATACCTTCTTTCAATTTACATATATTTCAAATATTTTTTTTTTTTAATTTGTTTTATGTTTAGGGAAATTTCACTGCAGTTTTGATGTTGTCATTTGGCAATCATTAAAAAATTAATTTGATATTGCACAATAAAAGAATATCTATATAAGAGATAAACTGTTTAATAACTTTTTTAATAGGTAATGCAACAAAATTAAAATTAGATTTCCAAAATCACACTGCGTGGTGTGTATACAAACAAAATTCAAGGTGGGTTTAAGCAATATTTATAACTTTTCTTAACACACTTTAATGTTTTTTTTTTCTGTTTTTCTTTCTTTATTTGTTTTTTGATATATAATTAACTTTCCACACGGAACTTTATTGCCTTATGTTGAATTTTACTTGTTTTTTTTTTTGTTTTTGTTTTAGCAGAACTTATCTTAAACGTTCTCCAGGAAAGACTGAATGAATTCGAAACCAACTGGTAGTAGTTTACGTATTTTCTTGTACATATATGATATATGCTGCTGATGGTGCTGCCTGTTTGAATTTGGCTTTGGATGCTGGCAGCTTTGTCGGCTCTGTAGGAGGATTTTTTTTTGGTCGGTAGAGCCTGTTGGAGTGTTCTACCACCTACCACCTTTATGAGTTACCAGCTTACCAAACCGAAGATACAAGCGGAGGGAAAAAGTGTAACGACTGCAAAAAAGCTCAGTTATTTGTAGCAACCCCTATACCTACTATGTGATGTGGTGATGATGAGATGGGTTGGAGGGGGGAGGGAGGTTGACCAAAAAACACATTAACATTTGAAAGAACTTCAGCATTACTGATATACGGCGGTGGTTATAGGGAGGTGGATGGGTTCGAAAGACAACTTAGGTAGCTCAATTTGAAATTTCGAATGTTTGGTGGTGGCTGATGGTGCAGGGGCTTACCAAACTTGTCCACGCAGCAGCGCCGCGAAAGAATGGAACCTTTATTTTTCATTGAGGAATTGCTTTCATTTTATGGTCGAATGGAATATGCGCGCGGTTAAGGGATTAAGGGACATAGAGGGTGATTTCAGCTGGTTCGACGCCATAGGGTGCGATTTGTTCGATGCTCTTGCTCTTGTAATCCTTAAGTGCCACCCAAAAGTCTCTCAACACATAGGTATACAACATTCGAAGATTTTCTGCTTCTGGGTGATAGATTCATGCAAAGCTGTACCATATAACTGTTTCTACACAAAAACACTACCATATACCTAGTCTACATCATCAGAACTATACTTAGTGCTTGAAGTAGTAAAGTGTACAGTAGGGTTGCCACTGAAGATTTTTTTTTCTTTCAAAATTGAAGAGAAATAATATAGGACGAATAATATTAAGAATGTTTAATATATGATGCATTTCAATAATTCCATGGGAATCTTATTCTATTTTTTGGAAGGAATTCATTTTACTTCTGTATATATGTTCAACTACAACCTTGGTCGATTTTCCTTAAACTTGTTACCTAGTGGTTTTTGAGCGAGACGTTATAAACAGAAAATAGCAAAGAACCGTTTGTTTTTTGTAATTTATTTTTAAGGGCTTAACCGCTTTGGATCAAGTCAAAAGGCTATTTAAAGTTGAAATAATATATACAGTGGACTCTCCCTGAGTCGAATTTGTTCGAATTATAGAGAGTTTTAGAAAAATTCGAGTTATAGAGACTAGAGAGAATATTTTTTTTATTTTAAAAGGTTTATTTAATAAATAAAGGTTAATATATATGTATATAATGCAACCAACAACACAAAGAAAAGGATTTTTTCTTTTTGCGTTGCAACTTCTTAAAAAATGTATCTTTTTATGGAGGTACCAGAGATATGATGATGATGGCACATGCGATGCTACACATACATAATAAGGGTTTTGAAGTGTGTAGGTAGGTACTTGATGGTTTGTAGTTATATAGGTACGCAAATACTATTTATTTTTGAATGAACACTTAAAACTGGCATACAAATTGTTTTCTTAAAAGAGCACTCTCTTAAGACTTAACAAATGTTGTTTCCATATAAACTCAATAGTCTGAATTTTTAAATTATTCACCTCGGTCGTCGATTACAGAATCCGATGAAAGAGGTCGGAGGGAGTGACATTCAATTTTAAATTTTTTACTATAAGCGAAATGTCAAAATTGATTCTGATTCTCTACGAAGCTCACTCATCGTTATAATTTCTCGCTCAAAATTCGTTTTTAAATACATAATAAATTAAGTTGTTTGTTTTTTTTAACTTGAATAAAAGAAATTAAAATTATGTAAAATTACTTACTATTCATGTAATGATATACATATAAATCATTTGTTAAATGTCAACTTTTTGATTATTGACTTTTAAAAGTTTTTATCTCAACTTTTAGATTTTTTAAAAAAATATTTTAAACATCCATGACCCTTTCTTTTCCTCAATATTCTATCGTTTGCAAATAAAAATAAAAACAGAGTTACGAGAACTCATTTCACATTCACCCAATTTTATTTTTATTTAGAATTTTAATAAAAAAAAAACCTCTAAGCCCTTTAGGCCACTATAAGAGTAAATTCTTACAACCCTTCCGAATGCTATATTTATTATAAAGGTAATCAAATTTAAAGACGACTTAAATATTGAAGTAAAATGAACCATAATGGTATGGACTGTAAATAATAAACCACACATGACATGTTTCATATTTAAGAGTCCGTACCGTAATATTCATTATTTAAGTCATACCATTTTTGGTTTGTTATATAGAGTCCAATTTAATTAAATATTTAAGTCGTCTCTAAATTGTATTATTGGTAGGGCCCAATATACTTAAGCCTTATTAATCATTATTATTTTCTAATATTATGTAGGTACCAATAGTCGTCGCTACTTTTTGTGTTTCTATAAAAAAAACTAAATTGTCCCACTGTTTAGTTATGGTGTAGTAGGTTATAGATATGTCAAGTAAAAACTTTAGGTATATGAATTTGCTTTAATTAATATAGGGTTGACTTTTTGACTTTCGTCTCGTCTGTCTGCCTGAGTCATGTTACTTTTTTAATTTTAAAATTACTTGAAATTATTGATGAAGGTTTTTTTTTTTAAGATAAATGGTCTTAAATAATTGGAAACCAGTCAAATTATAGAAAGAGAAGAAACAAATATGGAAATTCTTTTGCTTTAGAAATTTGAAATGGTAGGCACATTCATAAATAAAAGTAGAATTTTCAGAACCTGACTCAGAAGAAGAACTAAATTAAAAATAAATTAAAACATGATTTCGATGGAGGTACAAGGTGGCGCAAAATTAATCACCCTATCGGAAGATGTTATAATTTTTGCAAGTGGCGTCGTACATCAATCATATTTGACAGTTGTGAACTAGACAGCTGCAGTATACAAACAAACAAACAATGGAGCGCCATACGGTCCAAATAAAGATTTCCATCATTCAAAATCTTTATTTTCTCTTAGTAAAAAATTAATTCAAAAACAAAACTGGATGATTAATTTTGCGCTACCTTGCACTTTAAATTTTCAAAGAAAATGCGAAATATACTGACAAAAAAATTCATATCTACATATATAGGTATTATTACTATGTAAAATTAAGACTTATCTATATTCATCTCACATTGAACAATTTAAGAGAACAAACCACGAACAAAAATTATCTTTTAGGAGTTAATAATATGTTTCATTTTTAAGAAATAAAGGATATTTTAAGTACGTCGTTATAATGTATAATGTGTATATTTTGTTGCTTTTGTCCTTTTTTGTAAACCTTTACCCTATTCGTACCTATGATAAGTTATTTTTCAAACGTCAAACTATTGGACATTTAGGTCGTGTGTGAATTGGATTAAAACTGCGCGTTAAATTTGATCAGAATTGTAATCGAAATTTGAATCCATATTTGCACACGATTCTTACAACTTTCGAATTTAGAAACACACGGTCGTATTTATAAACGTTGTCTAACTTTAGGCAGCCGTTCAAGTTATAGATATAAAATTTTATTTGATTTTTAAGCCTATAATATTCACTTGATACATCCAGATTAAAACTTAAATCCGGATATATTTACATTGAATTTTTATAATTTACATCCGGGTTTAACTAACTAGTCAAAAATCTAATAAATACCTACGCCTGATATTATATTTTCGACTTTATTGCTGATAAAATTATCATTATTTTTACCCTATTAAAGTCGATTAAAAAAAAATCCTTTATTAGTTAATGATATACCTATGTAGGTAACTTTTCAAAAAAGTGTATCAAATTGATTAAATTATTAAATTCCAAATTCATTAATAGGTTTGCTATTAAATTTTAAAAACTGACATAATTCAGAAAATACCAACAAAATATAAATACCTATCATTTGCCTTCAAAGCATCAGCTCATATATTATCATCTTACATTGAGAAAAGAAAATACCTCTCGACATTGCAGCCCAAAAAAAAAGCACTTACATAATAAAAGAAAGAGTATTTTTCATTCATATTGTATCCGAAATCTGATGTTTTTCCAAATAGCTCAACACTCTACACCCTCTTCGGAAGACAACCTCTTTTAGCCTTTCTCACATGGCTATTTTAATTTAACGGCACCCCCAGTTTGAATATGCGTCCATCGCCCAATCCTCATTCATCCCCGCATGTTGTATAAAACTGTAATCTACAAAATAATTGAAATTTTCAAATACGATATGAACAAATTGTAGTATAACATTTTACTACTATATCTCTACCTATCTACATATTATATACCTGCTCTACAAGGCCCAAGTAAAAGGTTACTTGGGTAAATCTAATATCCTTCCTATTTATTATGTTTGTGAAGACGAAGATTTCTCTCAGTCTGTTCATAGTATTAGGACCAGGACACGTCCAGGACCAGGACTACCTACACAAAAAACCCAAAAAAAAATCTTTAGCCCTGTAACTATTATATTACGAGAGTATCTCTATATATAGATACATTATGTGGAACCTGACGGTGCGGCCGGCGGCGGCGCGCGGCGCGGGAACACATCATATCAACAGAACCATGAGTAGGCGGCATTTCTCATAAGCGACGCGACGTCAGAGGGCTTTCAAACTTTTCATTCAGAAACTTTCTATAGGTACTATGGATGGGATATTATATATATTTAACAAAAAAAGAAGAAAAAACGGATATTGCTTCATTTAGCTTTATGTTTATGGGATTCCGCTATATAAGGAGTAAAAACCACGGTTGCCAACCGATCTAAAAAAAACTACCACCTTAAAAATTTTAATTTTGTTTTACGTTTATCTGGTGAGTGTACCTACTTTTATTAGGAAACTTTTTTAAATCATTTAGATCCTTTATAGCCCAACCGAAAAACACAAACTTATTTAAGGGCCGTGCTTCATGTATTTTATCATCTTTTCGTTGAGTTTTGATAAATTTTTTTGACGCTTCTGAAAGATAACTTTCGTTGGTTCATGACTTAAGTGGACTTCATACTGTTATATAAATTTCGATTACGCAGAACTCGATCTCCAGTGATTCTCAGGAGGTACAGTCTTCTCTTTTCTTTTCACGACAAATGATTACAGAGAAAAGAGAATACTGCACTGCGAATAACTTCGGATTCAGTATTGTGGATTGGATTCCATAATTGACATGATAGTTTTACCTCTATACAAAAGCAAAAGTGAACCAAAAAATAATAATCTTCATAATTTGATAGATTTTTACTGAAATGGCAATAATATTGGATGGTAGGCTGATATCAGTGTTGATTAAGTCTTTTTGTTATGGAGCCTATATTTAGACTTTACTTACCGCCATATTATTCACTTGCTACATCCACATAAAAACTTAAATCCAGATGTAAATCATACAAATTCAATGTAAATACATCCAGATTTAAATTTTAATCTGGATGTATCAAGTGAATATGGGCGATAGATTCTAGAAAGCTAGTTCAAGTTTTTTTTTCTTTCAAAGTTGTTATTTATTTTTTTACGTGACCTTTGTTTCTATAATTTTAGTTGAATAAAGTTTAAGCGTTGAATAAAGTTTTTTTTCTTTTTAACTTTAAATGATTTGCCTATCCACTGTTCTATTACGAGGGATAACAAAAAAACCTATGTAGGTATATATATCTATCAGAGTTAATATTTGATCAGAATCAGACGTTGTTTCTGTGCTTTTTCTTACTTCATGTTAAAACTCCTTAAGGATTTTGTTGCGGAAAATTAATCAAATTTGTTTGATAGACTAAATGGCGCTAATCAGCCAAAATTGGGTGTGTAACAATTTTCATAATTAAGAAATCAAATAACGGATTCCTTTAAAAAATTTTGGTTTGAGAACAAACTGGCCCTTAACCATACGTCATTTGTTTACGAGTTTATAGAAAGCCTTTGACATGTTAAACCACAACGTTCTTTTAGGCCGAAAACATACTGGAGCTGCGAGCAGAGCGGAGATGCGAGAAGTGAGTAGAGCGACGAAAACAAACAAATGTGTTCATATGAGAGCTATCATATTGAGGCTTCTAGCAACGAGGTATCAGTTCTCATAAGAAAGTATGTGTTTGTTTTTTACGCTCTGCTCACCTCTTGCATCGCCGCTCTGCTCACAGCTCCAGTATGTTTTCAGCCTTAGGCAAGCTATATTGTACTATACTATACTTAGTACTTAAAGTTAAAGAATATGAAATTAAAAAAAAAGAAAAAAAGTCCTGTCAAAGTCCATACAAAAAAAATAAAATTGGACTACAATTGGTCAAAATTGGTAGTTTTGGGAAGTAAAGAAACAGACCTATCATTTGACCAAATGAATTAAAAGCGCGATCATGCAATCTTTTGCAAATTTATCGTTTTAAACAATTTGCAAACTTACGAAGTTGCATGAATACCCTTATTGCTTATCCCCAACTACGTTTTCTTCGTGCAATTTCTTTCGGACTTGGATAAAAAATATATATTTTATTATATTAGTTATATAAATTGTCTCCTGTTACACGATTATATTTTTAAATTCAGGAAATCGCCTTTTTATAACGACACTGACTCTGTAGCAAAATTGGTTTTTCCTTCAAAAGCCTTCAAAGGCTTTGGGACTCTACCAATGTATACTACATACAATCATTTCATATGTGTTCCTACTTTTGGGAGTGGAATTTTTGTTGTTGTTACTGTTTATTTCGTATTTGTGATCACGGTTGCCACTTTAAAATAAAATGTATGTCAAAACTGAAAATAAAAATGACCAATTGTAGCTAAAAATTACCAAAATAATTTAAGTCCGAAATATTTGTAAACACAAAACAATAAAATCATCACACTTATTTCAACATATTCTTCATATTACCTACACAGATGAAATTATTTTTATAATAAACAAAAACAATAAAAAACAGGTACCTACAAAGAAATTCACAAAGTCCCTAACAAACTTAATTAAATTTCATTAACATAAATAAAAAGGCGTGTTCCTTTACTTTGAAACTCTGTGCATTGAATTTCTACACATTAATTTTTGTATATGAACTTTGACAGACATTTGTGTAGAAATTCACACAAATGCAAATGAGTTTCAAAGTAAAGAAACTAGGCTACTATGTGTAAATGTGTTATAAGTGCGTTCAATTACACAAATTAATGAACCGTTTTCATCAGACGATAAGAAAAGTGCGTAAAAATATAAGTCGAGTTTCTTTGTTCATTTCGTAAAAAAATGACCAAATGGAATAAAAAATGACAAAAAAAAAAAAAAATGAACAAATTTGGTCACAAATGACCAAAGTGGCAATCTTGTTTGTGATATATTCGTTCGAAGGTTGTTGTTATAGTTTTCTTTTTAACACTTTCGAGGTGAACCCCTAAACGAAAAACAGGTCACACTAACACAATATAGCAACTACATGCCATTGAGGAAGAGAGCAGCCCACTTTTTTCTCTCAAAGCCCTCTAAATTGGGAAATATGGGAATCCTTGAAAGGAAGCATTATACTAGGGGATTCTGTGCTCTGAAAAGAGGAAAAAAAGAATTATCCTACAAGTTACAAGTTACAATTGAACTGATACTGAATGAAGGTTCTCTCTTTTACCCCAAATAAAAGCTTAAAATCAGCTGATGACGCTCGAGAAGTGTTTATATGCATAAATGTACAATATGATGAGAACCATATAGAAATTATCAAATCCGGAAATGTATATTTTCCAATTCCATTTGCTTGTAAATTTGCACCCAGGAAAAATTTGCATCAAGGAAAGTGTAAAGCTTTCAGAGCTGCCATACGTAGGTATAATATTTTTGTCAATTTCTGGTCATTTTCCTCACTCTTCCTGACTAGTATGCAAATTTTGTTGGTTGTACAGTAGATGGCGGATATAAGAAAGTCAAAATATCCAAAGAATTCTATTCTTATATCCGTGTTTTCTAAAATAAAAAAATATATAAGAAAGATTATTTCTTTCATAAAAAAATTAACATAAGTTTATGAAAATAGCAAACAAAGGACAATGGTCAATTTGGCCCTCGTACCAATAATAATGAGTCAAATATCGTTGGAAAGGTCTATTTATGTACATAAAATACATATTTGTATATAAGTTACTCGCTATTTGCAGTGGGAAAAAAGATATGGCCCAAAATAAGTAAAAAAACATAAAAAAGCTTAACAAAATTATTATTTTTGTCATTTCATTTTTATTTAATTTTTTATTTATTTTATATACATTATATACACTATTATTATAGACTATTGAAGTCATGCTGGACATTATAGAAGTTAACTATTTCTTCCCACGAATTTCCCACAAGATGCTCTTGAGAAGCACGGGAGTTTCCAGGAACATACAGTTTAAATTATAGATGAACCTTAAAGGTAGAACCGCACTAGGCGGAACTGCACTTCAGCGACACCGTGCGCACTTTCGCACGAAACTGAACGAAACTTCACGTCGCCACAGATTACCAACTTTGTCGCATAGTGTCGTGCGTGAAGTGGAGTTATCGCTTAGTGCGATATAGCTGAAACAATTTCCTACAAATAAGTCGTGAAGTTCAGTTCCGGGCACGAGTATGATAACCGTGGCGACAAGAAATGATAACGGTTTTTTTTAGAACACTTCAATACAAGCATTTTTTACTATGGGAGGGGGGGGGGGTGGTCTATCTCCCCCGTTTGGGCGGGAGGGGCAATTTTATGAAAAAAATACTAAAAATGAAAAAAAATCATTAAAAAATAACGGTAATACCTACAATTTGGTGTTATACCTTTTTTTAAATCCAATACCTTGTTCTATTAGCCAATTTTTAAATCAAGTGAATTCTTTGCCTAGTTTTTGAAAAAATGAGTTTCAAAATCAAAATTTGGAAAAAAAACATAAACAAAATTTTTTAAGTGTAATTTATCAAAACTTTTAGATTTTATATTATTTTTTTTTCTCAGAATTCAATGCTCTTATTGATTCTTAATCAAAAGCTGAAAACTAGATGACTTTATGTCTTCTAGTTTTTGAGAAAATTGAACATTACCAATTTTTTTTTATTTAATAAATCTTTGTTTTGCTTGAAAAAAGTGTACCCATGAATTGCCGATGGAACTGAATCTGTTGGATTACACCTTAAAGTTTTTGATCCGCCCACCGTTGAAAGTGAAAATCTAGAGGCTGTTATCCCATCTAAACAGCTAAGGCTCTTCACGATCAACGACGAACTTAACGAACTTGACAGAAACGAAACTACAGACGATGACGATGTATGAAACTAACATACATTTCTAGGACAATATTAACTGACTGACTGATTGACTAACTGACTGACTAACTGACTGACTAACTGACTAACTGACTAACTGACTAACTGACTAACTCACTGACTGACTGACTGACTGACTTGGACGTGGAATGCAGTGTAAGTCTACCTCCTAGTGGTGCATTCTGGGTAAAGCTAAATGACTTACTGTACTTTACTTACTAGAAATAACTCATCAATCCCCCTCCCATAGTAAAACAAATACTTGTATTGCAACCCCCCTGCTTGGGCACACTATAGGATTTGGGGTAGGTGCATTTAAAGAATCTGGGTTTAAAGAAACTTTAAATTTATCAAAGGGCACATTAGTGCCCAGCCAAGTTCTGGCACCCTTTTTACAGGAACAAACTCAGGCGATTTTCGACCCCCCTCTAACTTCAGTACCAATAAAGTCAGGAACTTCAAATTCGGAACATTTGGTTGGCTAGCCAAGCACAAGCACCACATTTCAACTCCTTAGCGTAAGTGGTTCCCGAAATATAAGACGTCAAAAATCGCGAAAACCGTAACTGACTCACTCACTGACAGATCATCAAAATTATGGAGGACTTCCCGACATCGCAGAAACTTGTTATTTCGCACAGCGGTAGGCCTGGTGGTGCATACAAAGAAAAAAATCGAAAATTTGAGGTTTTCCATTCAGGGGGCGTGGCATCCGCCCACTTTCCCAGAATTGTTATCAATTATATGGAACACTTCCGATTGCTGTAGAATGATGAAATTTGCCAGAGTGGTAGGGCTTTAAGTTTATACAAAAGAAAAAATTTAATATTTGAAGTTTTCCATTCAGGGGGCGTGGTATCCGCCTTCTTTCTCAGAATTGCAATCAATTAAATGGAGTACTTCCGATTGTTTTAAAATGATGAAATTTTGTAGAACGATAGGACTAAAAATGCATACAAAGAAAAAAAATAGAATATTTGAAGTTTTCCATTCAGGGGGCGTGGTATCCACCCATTTTCTCAGAATAGTTATCAAGGAGCATTTCCAATTGCTGTAGAATGATGAAATTGGGTACTTTCTCAAAACTGCGGCCAATTAAATGGAGCACTTCCGATTGCTGTAGAATGATGAAATTTGGTAGAGCGGTAGGGCTTAAAGTGCATAAAAAAAAAAATAGAATACTTGAGGTTTTAAAATCAGGGGGCGTGGTATCCGCCCACTTTCACAGAATTTTTATCAATTATATAAAGCACTTCTGATTGTTGTATAGAATTATATTAGTAGGTATCTTACGAGGTATTACCTACAACAAATAAATATCTTTGCAAAAAGGAGTAAGATCACAACAAAAACATAAAATGTTAAAAAACAGCCAAGTTCTTCTATATAAAAATCTGTATATGTAACAAATCAGCCATGAAAAGTAGTGAGATCTAAAAGTATGCCAAGTTCTAACTTTATGAAGGTTTAATATCAAATATTTTAAGAAGAGTAAGAGTAAGTAAAAAACACCAACTTATGAGAGAAATTTATTATTTAATGATTACTGACTAAAATTTGGGGGTTACTTGGCAAGTTTTCTTTTAATTACTCAAAATTCAAAACGTTTTGAAAACTTGACAATGTGAACCCCCAAATTTTAGTCAGTAATCATTAAATAATAAATTTCTCTCATAACTTGGTGTTGTTTCAATATTACTCTTCTTAAAATATTTGAAGAGCAAAGTCACTGACCCAACTTTGTCGGTCTTTCTTGGATCATTTCAAAACGGAGTGTCAAACACACATTAGCACATTTTTTGTAAATGCATGCAAATAGAGAGTACTTTTTTTTTAACTGAGAAAGAGAGAATATATGCAATACCCTAATGGTGAGTATCTTTTAATGGACTGAAAACAAAGGAGAAGACAACAAAAACAATTAACTTTTTTCAATAGGCGTTTTTCTTTTTTAGCCCCGAGCGGAGCACAGAGCGGGCTCTGAGCGAATAGAGCTCACTCCGAACAGAGCGTGACCTGAGCGCACCGATTAATTTAAGAAACTCAATTGAACACTGAACTCTCATATCTGTCAAATTAAATGAAAATTGTATGAAGTTAGCCGCGCTCAGCTTTGTGCTCGGTCATTTTTTTCCGAGCTCATCGAGCCCCGGTCGAGCTCTGAGCTAAAAAAGAAATGCAAGTTGAGAGCTCGGAGCGCTCCGAGTTAAAAAGTAACATAATTTTCTTTTTGACAGCTCAGTGCCACGCTCGGGGCCAAAAAAGAAAAACGCCTAATGTGTTCACGTTCGTGCCCAGCGCAACAGTTTAATAAAAATTCCCTCGAGAAAGAAAATCAATTTAAAATCAAAAGTTAATTATTTAATTATTAATTACAAAATACATCATGATGTTTCATTTATATACAAACGATAGAAGAAAATAAATTGCATAATATTCTTCAACCACAAAACGCCTGTCCCGTTCGTTCATTTTTTTGGATCCAATCTGGATTCTATTTTGATTCGGTTCTCGCTGAGTATGGTGAAATGGGAAGCTCTCTCTCTCACAATACATGCACAAAATGAGGCGGATTAATTGAGTTTCAACAGTGGTTAACTGTTCAATTGTGTGATAACAACCAATTACATACTTGAACCAGCGTTGAACCTTAGTTAATCCGCCGAAATCGGGCCAGTTGTACAATAGTGGTTGAGACTCGGTTTAAGATTTTAATTCACCGATTTCGGTGGATTAACTAAGGTTCAACGCTGGTTCAAGTATGTAATTGGTTATTATAACACACTTGAACAGTAAACCAATGTTGAAACTCAATTAATCCGCCGAAATCGATGGATAAAAATTGCTGAACAACGGTTTAAATATTTGTACAACTGGCCCTCAGTATGTTATTAATATTATAATGCTCAAACCTTTCATTTTTATCTGAAATAACTGAGTCGATAGTTTCAAAATAAACAATCTGCTTTATTCAAAAAATTTTAAATAATCCATCACTTCGCAAATCTTTTACTACATACGTCGTTAAATGACCGAATAATTGGCATAGCACTGTGAAAGCCTATTAAATAATAAAATAATAAATTTGAACAAGATTTTGAACGAAATGGGAGAAACTAATGAGAATAGGAATGGTTAAAGTAAAATGTGAAAACTGTGTAGGTATTCCATTCTTCCAATCTGCTCCAAAGTATTAGCGCATTTGACTTTTCACTGAAAAAAAAAACAATAAGGAAGACGGCAACGAAAGCACATAATGAGAATCTTGAAATACCTTGGATTTGTTGTTGAAAGAAATAAATGTGCGGATTAAAATGGGCAAAATTAAACCACTGGTGCACATTATTTGCTACGAAAAAATACTTTCTCTCTCAAGTTAAAAATGTGGAAAATGTTAAAATGCATTAATTTTTTTTTTTGGGTGAGCTCAAATTTTTTTGGGTGAGCTGAGCTCACCGTAGCGTATAGCTGGCTACGGCCGTGTGCAATTAGCTGACAATTGACATATTTCTTACAATGAAAAATTTTCCGTTCACACGGTTGGTAGATTTCTTCCCAATGTCTGACAATTTGATTGTCAGCTCTTTTTTTATTTTTCTTTAACCAACTCACTGACATTTCGGACAATGAAGAAATTAAGACATTTTTAAATTATTCGGCCGCGTTATAAATATTTAATATTTGCGAGTTCAATGTAGTACTCACCCCGAACGTTTCGCTTCAAATTACACCGAGCGTTGTCACCGGGAAACATTTAAAATAGCATTTTGCCAATAAAGAATGAATATGTTCATTCTTTTTCGAATATGGCATAATTTGGAAAATGGCGCCAGCAAAGTACACAATGCCATTTTAATGGCAGCATTCAATGCCAAATTTTCTCTGCCAGTTTTTAACATTGAAAATGTTTATAGGGTCGTTTTGAGAAAAATATGGTGTTACCAAAATGATTAAATGAAATGAATTCAAAGATAACGAATGAACTGTAGCGTATAGGAACCTCAGGATCGAAATTTTGGTTGGTGTTACCAAAGAAATTACCAAAAATGAACCTAAATACACAGTCGATGAATCGTACCTACACGTTGATCGTCGCCAACCGACGAGCTTCAGTGGAGGATAGTTGAATTTGTATAAAATCCTAAAACACTCGATTTGAGCCCACTGAGAAGCCTATTACTCAGATCAAAGGGCACGGTAGTGCCCAGCCAAGTTCTGGCACTACACCCTACACAAATTCAGGTGATTTTCGACCCCACTCTAACTTCAGTACCAATAAAGTCAGGAACTTCAAATTCGAAATATTTGGCAGGCTAGCCAAGCACAAGCAACACACCATTTTAACTCCTTAGCTTAGGTGGTTCCAGAGATATAAGACGTCAAAAATTGTAAAAACCGTAACTGACTGACTGACTGACTCACTGACAGATCATCAAAATTATGGAGCACTTCCCGACACCGCAGAATCTTGTTATTTCGAAGGTCTTGTAGTGCATACAAAGGAAAAAATTGTTATCAATTATATGGAACACTTCCGATTGCTGTAGAATATTTAAGTTTATGCAAAAGAAAAAATTTAACATTTGAGGTTTTCCATTCAGGGGGCGTGGTATCCGCCTACTTCCTCAGAATTGCAATCAATTAAATGGAGCACCCGATTGCTGTAAAATGATAAAATTTGGTAGAGCGGTAGGGCTTGAAGTGTATAAAAAGAAAACAAAATTAAATTTAAGAGTTTTCATTCAAGGGGCGTGGTGTCCGTCTACTTTCTCAAAACTGCGGCCAATTAAATGGAACAATTCAAAAAAAAATAGAATACTTGATGTTTTATGTTCAAGGGGCGTGGTATCCGCCCACTTTCACGGAATTTTTATCAATTATGTAAAGCGCTTCTGATTATTGTAGAATAATATTAGTATAGGTATCTTACGAGGTGTTTACCTGAAAACAAATAAATATATTTGCAAAAAGGAGTGAGATCAAAACAAAAACATAAATGTTAAAAAAATAGCCAAGTTATTCTATATAAAAATCTGTATATGTAACAACTCAGCCATGAAAAGTAGTGAGATCTAAAAGTATGCCAAGTTCTAACTTTATGAAGGTTTAATATTAAATATTTTAAGAAGAGTAATATTGAAACAACACCAAGTTATGAGAGAAATTTATTAGGCGTATTCCCGATCCGATGCAAACTGGTCTTGCATCATTGCAAAAGTGCAAAGTTTTTTTTTTACAATGGGGTTAGGGTATAGCAATTTTACACTTTTGCATTTTTGCAATGATACAAGACCGGTGGCATCGGATCGGGAATACCCCTAATAATTACGACAAATAAAAAAAAATCGTTAAAACACAAACATTTGTATATATGTAAAATAACTTTAATTTAAATAAAAAAAAGTTCTTTTACAGTTTGAAAATGATTATACTTCTAGGAATTTTTCCCTATCTATACTATCACTGGTTTCATCAAGAAAATAGTGTCATATTTGACATGCCACACACACAATTACAAAAAAAAATCAATCCCATTTTGCTCTCCATTCACCACGAAAAATCCGCAATCCCGGATCAAATTCCCAAATGGCAAAAGGAATTCGACATAACTGAGCAGACCGAGTTGAATGCTGAACACAAGCATTAGACAGGTGAAATTGAAAAAAAAGCTAAGTGTTCAGGTGTGTTTCAAAAATAGTTCAGAGCACAGTACACATATTAAAGGTAATATCATTAGCGTTTTCATTTTTGTTTAGTTCTGCGCATCTGTCAAAATCGAGGTATTATGGTGGCAAAATGGTGGATTCAGTGCCCCTTTCCTTGTCTAATTTCAATATTTTGTTGTTGTTTCTAATGATGCGCGTTGAGTTCCTGTGGTCACTCGAATAGCCATTTTTAATTTTTTGACATTTCCAACTTTGACAACCTGTGCAATATATTACCTTTAATATGTGTACTGTGGTTCAGAGCGCTCAGAACACGCTTTGTTCAGAGGATGTTCAGAGCCACAGTACACAAATCAAAGGTATTATATTGCGCAGGTTGTCAAAGTTGGAAGTGTCAAAAAATTAAAAATGGCTGTTCCAGTGCCCACAGGAACTCAGCACGCATCATTAGAAACAACAACAAAATATTGAAATTAGACAAGTAAAGGGACACTGGATCCACCATTTTACCACCATAATACCTCAATTTTTACAGATGCACAGAACTGAACAAAAATGAAAAAGCTAATGATATTACCTTTAATATGTGTACTGTGGTTCAGAGCATGCTCGATATGCTCGGACTCTGTTCAGAACTCTATTCTGATATAAAAAAGAAAAACGCCTTTTAGAAACTTCTTCCGATTCCTTCGAGCCATGCTGTCGAGCTAAACCCCGCTATTTATTTATTTATCAAGGCGTTTTTCTTTTTTAGCACCGAGTGTGGCACTGAGCTGTCAAAAAGAAAACTATGTTACTTTTTAACTCGGAGCGCTCCGAGCTCTCAAAAAAAAACGGAAAAAAATGACCGAGCACAAAGCTGAGCGCGGCTAACTTCATACAATTTTCATGTAATTTGACAGATTACTAAGCATATGAGAGTTTAGTGCTCAATTGAGTTTCTTAAATAGATCGGTGCGCTCAGGATCACGCTCTGTTCGGAGTGAGCTCTATTCGCTCAGAGACCGCTCTGTGCCCCGCTTGGGTCTAAAAAAGAAAAACGCCTGTATTTTGTGTTGAAATTTTGTCCCCTTTCACACGAGGAAACTGAGTTTCCAGCAACTTTCAGTTTATAGGTGGGAAGGGCAAGAAGAAAGAGGGGAAATTGAAATCTCCCCGGTCAATGATTTGAGGAGATTTTTTTGACATTTCTCTTCACATACACAGTAGTGTGTGTTCAACCCACTGATCTCTAAAATACATATATATTAAAGAGATCAGTGGTTCAACCAAGCTACTTTAAAAAGAAACTATAGAAAATTTCCACGATTGAATTGAATTTTTATTGAGACTTAAATTAACAATGAGTACAATTCAGAATAAATTTACTAGCAAAGCTATGTTTACTGCGGCTGTCAAGTATTGCCTGCTTTGTTTGATTACATTTGACTTTACAATCGAATTCTGGTTCTCAGGTACAATTACACCAGTGTTTTTGTTATAAAATTTGTTAAGGTTTAATATTATTTCGAGTAAAGCGAGAACGCAAAGTCAAAGTATGAGCATATATACATAGGTATATATTGTTTATATTATTTAAGTAATCAAAATACACCGAAATCAAATACTTATGATTTTGAGAAGTATCTTTGAAAATTGATTTTTTAAGTTTAAAAATTATTTAAAGTTTTATTTTTATATTAATATAATAAATAAATAAATATATGAGTTAATTTTGGAAAACGAGTTTTATATGATTTAAGAGTGATATGGTGTATCTTTTCAGTTTTGGAAAAAATCATATGTAGGAAAAATTAACTATAAGACAAAAGAAAGTTAGTATGTATCAATAATTCAATAAAAGATAAATAATATGGGGGAAAGTAACGTCCATCCAATAATTATGCAAATATAGTAATTAAGAGTGTATTAAGAGACCGTAAAATCGTGAATCTAGGAACACCTGTAAAAATAAGAAAACGGAAGTGATAATTTCAAATATATTAGCCGCGATTTTGACCAGCAGTGGCCTTGGTGTAAAAAGATGTAAGTAAGTCATTGGGAGTTGAGTCAAGGTCCATCAAAGAGATGTCAACTGACGAAAGGTACCTCTCCGTGACCCCAGGGGCACTCGATCGCACGGAAACGACATCCTTAATTAGCTCATTATCCGAGGCGGAAAGTCTGGTGATAGAGTTTTTCAGAAGCGACAGGGCGTATCTCATCAGCGGAATGGTGTTGGTATCATTGTAGATGTGAGAGTTGGAGAAGCGTTTGGTTTGAGATTGAAAGTTTTTGCCGGAGCAATGGCGAAGGATTTTCCTTTCGAGTCTTTCTGCTGCTAAGGCAAGCGAGGGAGAAATGCTAAACCAGACAGGGAAGGCATAGGTCATAATAGGTCTAATGAGTGATGTTGTGTAATGGAACGAATAATGAAAAAAAAATCCAAACCAAAATGTGCCAATAGGTACCAAATCGTTCAATACAACAAAAAACACAACCAATTGCTCGATGAAAAGGTGGGCGATTCTTTTAACTAACGTGATTAAAGAAATTCAACACAATCAACAATTACCACGTTATAATATTATTTAATAAATTCAATTAATTAAATATACTCAGCCAAGTGATGTGGTAGGGTTAGCGATCTCAATCCAAGTGAAAGAGAAAAAGATTATGAAATGAACTGAATGACAAAATACTCAAAGTTCTGACTCAAAAGTAACTGCAGGTTTCCAATATTACTTATGAACAAACAACTACGTAAATGTACCGTAGCCGTAGAAAAATGGAGGCGGAACAAGACAGCATACTTGAAGGCGCTTAGAAAAATGCTGATGCTCCAAATGCATTTGATAAACAAACGATACACATCTCGACCTGTGACGTCAGTGGTCTAAAGTAGTGGAATGCGTAGTGCATACGACTTCTAAGACTGAGCAAATCTGATATGCGTGGGTTCGAATCTCATGGTGTGCAGAAAGTTTTTCATAATAAAATTGGATTAAAGCTCAGCACCACTAATAAGGAGACTGATGATAGGGCTTGGCACCCCTTGAAATAGCTATATCTCCATCCAAATAAGTAAGTAGATTAAGTGATTTCAAATTTGATAAATTTGGTTTTCAAACAAGTGATTTATAAAAAAGTAGCTTGGAATTTTTACTTAATGCTTTATGTCTTAAGAAAGGCATAATGGCATTGGACACATTACGGGCTTTGTCCAGAGTGATTCTAGCGTGATCATTGAACTTAAGGAGCTTGTTAAAGTTTACTCCGAGGTACTTAAGATTGTCTTTCGGCGTAACTCTATGACCATTAATCCTGACAGCCAAGTGTCTACTTTCCATAACTGCGCTGGCAGGGCCTTTCCCGCTGGCGTTGCGAAAGCAGATCAGGTTAGATTTAGGGATGTTGATGTTGATTCCCCAGATGTTATAATAGTTGCTGATGACGTCAATATGACTCTGAAGGGTTCGAGTGGCAACCAAGGGCGAGTTGTGGCTAGCGTAAGCGAAGGTATCATCTGCGTAGAGCAGGCTAATAGAGACTAAGTTATTTTCAACATGGGTATGCGGAAAGTCGTATAAGAATAAGTTGTATAATTGGGGGCCCAGGATAGATCCCTGGGGAACCCCCCTATCACTCGCGCAAGTGTTGGACATGGTGCCCTGGATTTGTATGAAGAATTTTCTGTTGTGAAGGAAACTGTCAATAAGGTGGACAATATTTGGAGGGAAGTTAAGTACAGCAATTTTGGAAAGCAAACCCTTCCTCTACACACTGTCAAAGGCTTTTTCAAGGTCCAACGCCAGCGCAACGGTGGAGCATTTTTTTCTAAGATTGAAAGTTATATCTGTGGAAGTTTCAACAAAGCTTGAACCGTGGAGTGGCCTCGACGAAAACCAAATTGGAAATCGGAGATGGGTTCAATGGGTTCCACAGGGGAGTTGAGATTGTTAAGGATGATTTTTTCAAGAATTTTACTAATATTAGAAAGTAAGGAGATGGGACGAAAATTATTGATATCAAAATCGTTGGCTTTTTTGGGGATAGGGAGAATTTTGGCAATTTTCCAGGGGGAGAGAAAATACCCATTGTTGATACAATTATTAAAGCGTATAGTGAGGAATTCTATTGCGGAGGAGGAAAGTTTTTTTAGGGCAAAATTTGACACTCCGTCGGGCCCAGCAGATTTTTTGGATTTAAGTTGATGAATAATGTCCGAAACCTCAACAACGTTAGTTGCAATAGGGTTCAGGGCGGAGTTTACCGTGTCAAATTCGAAGATTTTGTCCGGTTTAGTAGGGCTGACCTGACGCGCAGTGTTGATTGCTTCTTCAGTCACCGAGTTATTGAAGGAGGGAGTTATCTCGTAATAGATGGCTTTAAAGTGTTCTTCGAACGCTTTTGCAATGCTCGATTCATTACTTAGAGTAATATTGTTCACAACAAGTTTGTCACAAGAGAGGAATTTCTTTTTGCCAGCAAGTCTGAAGAATTCTTTGAAAACATGGGGCCCAGGTTTGATTTTCCCCAGACTGTCACTCAGTTGTTTATTGAGCCAGATGGAAACTTTTTCTTGGATGATCTTATTTAGGAGGGAGATTCTAGTCGATAGTTCTTTATACTGAGGGTTCACCCTGTTGAAATGGCTATGGAAAATATGCTTGAGGCCTCTTCGCCAGAGATGTTTTGTTTTGAATAGTTTTTCAATGTCAGCAGGTAAATTTTTGTATTTTTTACTGGAGAACGTTACGCTGGTGGAGTGAGCGTCAAGGGAGTTTAAAAGCAATATATTGAAGTTAGAGATGAAAAGGTCAATTTCTTGATTAGAA
Organism: Epistrophe grossulariae; assembly: GCA_929447395.1. Classification (NCBI taxonomy): domain Eukaryota; kingdom Metazoa; phylum Arthropoda; class Insecta; order Diptera; family Syrphidae; genus Epistrophe; species Epistrophe grossulariae. The sequence continues at coordinate 9,038,794 of OV839570.1, forward strand.
ATACAGCAAGAATGCGGAGGGAAGATTACCCGGAGGGAATTGTCCAGGAGTCCACGGAAGGCAACCCAGTCAGTGTTTGTGAAGGATCTTCCTCTGGGAGGGTGAAGAGTGGGGATAGCCACCTCTTCTAGACATAAATCCAGGAGAAGTGGGCAATGTTCAGTGAACGTGTGTGTGGTATACACATCAAAGTTTTTGTTAATGTAATTTAATAAATGGGACGAAATGAGAAAGTGATCTAGAAAGGAAGAACTCCTGGGAAAGGTCGGAGTTGGGGAGGAGATTAGAGATAATGAAGGAATAGAATTTTGAAGCCAGTCAAAAAGAACTTTACCATTGTTGTTTAGTGTGGAATCCCCCCAGACGGGACTTCTGGCGTTAAAATCACCCCCTAAAATTGCCCCGTCAAACGCGTTCGCCAAGGCATCAATTTTAGATAATTCGCTTAGAAGAGAGGAGGAAGAACAGTTGGAAGGAAAGTAGAGGGATCCTAATAACATTTTTTTAACATCTTGATTTTTTTTAATTTTAAGGCTTATGAAAAGGCACGGGAGTAGAGACTGGCTTGAATCCCAGTCAATGACTTTATATTGAAAAGTGTTTCGAATGAGGATGGAAACACCTTTGCAAGTTGTCATCTCTCAGAATGTTGTAAGAATCTAGAAAAAGTTTATGTTTAGTTTTTAAATGCGTTTCTTGTATGAACGCAATGTCAACTTTATTCGCCTGGAGAATTTTGAAGAGCTCAATTCTCCTTGCGTGGCTTACTAAGGACGAAATGTTGAAGGTTGTAAGTTTTAAAATCATGGTTTGTCTGAGAGGAGAATTTGGTTTACCAGATCGAGGTAAGCAAGTTTTTTGTCAAGCGGAGAAGTGAAATTGTGGATGTTGGACATGAAATGTCCAATCTTAGAAACTAAGACATTCATCTCAAGACCAAAAAGGTCTTTGGATAAATCCATAAACTGGTTAATAATGCTGTGATTTTGAGAAATGTTATTGCGAGAGGGGGGGATTCCAGGTTTTGAGACCTTAGGGGAATCAGCCGAGTCAAAGAAGTGACTTGCGTACGAGATGCCTGGCAAAAGATTTGCGTTGTTCGAGACGGCTTTAGAAAAGGAAACACCATTACTTTTCCTAGATTTAGCTTCCGCTAGGAGTTTATCTTTCCTGCTTTTAAATTCTTTGTAGGATTTGCAGCCTCTAAAGTTGGCAGGATGGTCCTCCCCGCAGTTCACACAACATGCTTTACTTTCAGAAGTTCTGGTAGTAGGGCAGCCTCCCGGATCGTGAGTGCCAGTGCACTTCACACATTTGTACATGTTTGCACAGATGGCCAAATTCTTGGCAGCGTCTACACTGCTGAGGGCCAGCATTACCTCTGGGTTTCTCCCAGGACACTTTTGTGTTGAAAAGGAACTTGATATTTAGAACAGCGTTGGCACTCACACCAGGAAGAAGCCGAACCAAAAAGAGGTTGTAATGGATTTTGAGTTGTTTTGACCGTATGGTTTCGAAAATGGAAACCCTGTCGACAGTATTGGGGACTCGAAGATTGAGCTCCTCAAGGACTTCAGTCTCGGGATAGTCGAGAGTAAGTCCCCTGAGGACAAGATTGGCAGTCTTATCGATTCTCCTGGTAAAGGAGTACGCTTGAACCTCATTGTTGGACCTTAAATGCTCCATCAATTCCCTGTGGATATCGTTGTTATCGACGTAGAATCTACAGGTGGAACCCCTATTCACAATTTTATAGTTAAATTCAACAGATTTTTCTTTTAAATCCGAAACAAGTTTTCTAGTATCTACATTCTGCATAATGATAGGGGGACAGTACTTACCCCTGAGCAGTTTTTGTTGGACATCAATATTGGTGTTAGTATTTGAAGAAGGAATGTTGATTGAAGAGTCCTGCGTTCCCACGTTGGAAGATTTAGTAAATGATGAGTGTCTCGGTTGAGAGTCATTAAAGGTGGGCTGATCAGAAATGAAATCCAGTCTTGATTTTTTGGCAGCCTTGTTGCTGACCTGGATTTTGAGGTCTTGCAAGAGCGAAAATTGATTTCTACTCTGAGGCGGACCAGTGTCCATCGATGGGTGGCCGAGTTTGATCGGAGCCGAGTGTTTTTTGTCTGGAAGTAGCCAATCAGAAGATTGCGACGAAGGTAGGCAAGGGTTGCGGCAAGATTGGGGAAAATCGGCGTTTAATTCGGTGGCATCATCAGAAGAGAAGGTGTCCATTTCTTGGAGAACGTTTTGGGTGGAAGCGGCAGGCTCACCTTCGACAGATTCCCTGGCAGAGGGAGTCAGGTTGCCTAGAAATTGACCAGGCGTAGAACTAGTATCCTGGGGAGTAAAAGCGTTGCTGGTTGAAGAGCCGGAGAGGTGGTCATCCGTATGCGTTTGGTTGAGACACAGAAGTTGCTGTGCAGCGTCCATTTTCAGTAGAAGATTGTTGCTGGAGATGGTTTGCGGTTTATTAAGACCCGACTTTTTTGATTTATGTGAGGGGGGTAGCTCAGGTTTGGGCTTCATCTTTCCTCATGGATTACCCCAGCACAGGGTGCAGACGAGGTATATCCAAGAAGAAGCTATAGCGAGCACACACGAGGATAAATGCAGTGCGAAGAAAATCTCGAGAAATCAGCCAGTAAATGTAGGCATCCAGAAAAAAAGGCACTCGATATAAATAGAGGATGAAACGCTGCAGATAGCGATATTATTTTAAGTAAAATACACTCAGAAGGCGTATTAAGTTAAAAATGCGTTGGATAAAAAAAACTTTTAAAAGAATGAAAAATACTCAGACACGTCTAACCACGATGCTGTTCAATTCAAAAGTCCAAAGGTGCAAGAGATTTTTAAGGAAATTAAAAGAAAACGTCAAAAAAATCTCCGGCAACTGGTTTCCTCGTGTGAAAGGGGACTTTTGTTTAACTCGATCCCTATATTTGACCCTTCTGCGTATTCGTATAAACTTCACTGTTGTCGGGTACTTTTTTAAGTTTGTTTTTGTCAAAACAAAATTAACAAACTATTATTTTCTACATTTATTTTAATACGACATAAATTTAAATACTTTTTATAAACTTAAACAAAATTGTAAAGAAAAGTTAAATTCAATATAATTTATTATTGATAAAGACAAGATATACTTTCTTCACAACATTAACAAAGTTTTTTTTACTTTAGTTTTTAACAATATTGGTGATACCTACGTTTCTTCTGTTTTTTTTCTTTAATAACAATAATAAGAACTAAGAATGAAAAACCTTAGCAAATTCGTGTGCTTTAATTTGCATTTTATTTGTTCTCGAACGAATAGCTAGGTATAATAGTTATTTATATTTTGCCAAGCAGAAAATCTGCTGATTTGCTTAATGATAACCGCGTTTGAATATGTGTAATTATTTCATATTTATGTATGAGGTAGGTCAGGATTTATCGATCTAACAAAGTTTTTAAAAGCAGTAAGTACTCATAATTTATTTTTATTTTTTTTTATATAAGAATAAAAAGTAAGTTGATGATAAAGCTCTTTAAAAAAAAACCCGGAAGCGAACACAACAAATAAATGGGTGACAGGACAGTTCGTGGAGAATTAAAGTGGCTTTCAACTCTCGGCAGGATTAGAAAAAAAAAATAGAATGAGAGAATGGTTTGTAACTTCCTTGCAAAAGGCCATCGGTACCCCTGACTAAAACATTTTTTGTTCAAAATAGCTCTTAATGGCCTTTACCTAATTGATGTATAGTATATAGAATTTGGATTAGTTATAGGTATACAAAAAAAACTTTGTAAAAACATATACCTATTAGTTTAAAGGTGGAACAATCTGGGATGCGATTCGCAAACCTTCAGCGTGACAGTGCAACGCTCTATCCATCACGCCACGGGGTTCTATGTACAAAATAATAAAGGATTATAAGTACCTACTTATTAGTCTGTTGTGCAAATCCAATAACGACCAGATTTGTTCAACAATAATTTTTCGATTTACACCAATATAAAACGTCATCGTATAGATCAACAGTTGTGGTCCAAATTTAAGCTAAAAATGCAACATAATGCCATCGATCAACCACCATATTCAAAGGATCTTGCCCAGTACACTTTTGTCTGTTCCCAAAACCAAAATCGCCTACCTAACAGTTTTGACTCAATTGAAGCTAAAAATATAAATTTGTGCAAGGGGCCGAAGGTCATACCGGAAATTGCCTAGTGATTAAAGACTCGAAAAAAACGGTGGCGTAAGTGCGTGTTTCATTAAATTTGACTACTTTGAAAGCGACAAAATTTAAATTGGAAAAAAAATGAAAATTGTGAGTTTAATTTCATAATTTCTAATATTTTTTTAAAAATGTAATGTTGACATTTATTTATTTAATACAAAATAGCTTATTTTAAATTGAATGCATTGAAAATGTGTTTGTAGTTATTTTTTTACATTTTAACTATCTCCTATTTAAGGCCTATTTTTTTTTTTGTTTCAAAGTTAAATTAAATTTGCATTGACATTTTAAATTATTATTTTTTGTTTGTATATCAAACTGTATATATGAGTGTGAAATGCAATATGTTGCGCTTTAAGTCTCTTATTTATTTGTATTTTTTTATTAGATAGAAATTCATTTTTTATATTTATTTGCCAAAAATTCAAATTTAAGCTTATTATATTGAGTTAATAATATGTATTTTTGTTCTGGATTTTTTGGCAAATAAATTTTAAAATTGTGATTTTTATTTTTACGTTTTTTTTTTTTTTATCTTAAGAGTGGGTTTTCACGGCAATATACCGCAAGATATTTACAGTATTCGTAAAACCTAGTGTCAAACTTCGCGTGCGAAAAAATATATTTAAAATTATTTTCCACCTAATAGTATCCGAAAATTTTTGCAAAGCAGTTTGTTTTTCACATGGGACCTGTAGATTATGCTTTAAAATCGAAAAAAAAGAACATGCGGTGTACTGCCGTGTATACCTAGCCTAACATTCTTAATTTAAACACCACCAATGCAACTTCCTCTTTAGAACAACATTGAGAAAAGACTACGCACTCCTGTAGATGTGGAAGATGATCCTAAAGTAAAACCGCTGCCCGATGTCCTATGGCGTGATGCATGACTTGAAACATTGGATTTGATGCGTTCATATGCTGCAACATCCTAGAAAAAATATATATAAAAAAAAAACATTTATATATAAATATTATTTATATAATATTCTTTCTTTAAGCAATCATAATGTAGGTATCAAACTTTTTATTTTATCCCAAAGTTAACATGCCTTTATTTTTTAATTTGATGATTATAAGATTATAAACAAACAGAACCCCATGAAAAGCAGTTTCCTATTTTCAGCCCTATCATTTTCTTAAAGAAGATGAAGAAGTTAAATAATGCGAACGAATAGGGGTTATCACAACTTGATTAGTAAATTATTTTTTGTTGGTAAAATAATGATTATTTTTGTATGAATGTATAATTTCGTGATAATCTTTTTTTTTACTATAAATTTTGATTGCAAAACATTTTCGTGAGTTTGTATTGAATATTTCAATGAAACAAAAAAATACATACAAGTTTGAAAATACGTAGGTAAAGTATACATAATTCGTTTGATATTTTCTTTCAACGCAATCAATCTACGTCTGCCTGTTACGTAAACTATAATGCGAAATTATTTTCTCAGGAATTTTATTTGGTTTATTCTGCTTGATGGTTAAATTTTCTTCAATTATGAGTACCTTATCGTTTTTAATATTTTCTTCAATTTTAATTTGGGAGGGTGACGACGTTTTATTTGACTTCAATTGAGTTTGCTGCAAATAACAATATTTTGTTAGAGCAAATCAAAAAACAAATTCCGCGAAAAGAAATAATCAAATGAAAATAAAAATGGGTAGCTTTATAATGAAAATTTGATTTCTGTTTTGGGCTAAGAAAAGTTATATAAATAGGTTGTAGAAAAACAAATCAAAATAAAAAAAACTTCTATTAAGAACGCCGAGGTGACAATTTTATGGCAAAAAGACAGACTGACCCAGTCGTTAAGACTGTTAAAGCTTCTTAGGCTGTGTCAATTGCGTTCAAATTGTGGTTAAATTTGATCACTATCTATTTTTGACGATTTTTCGTATACATATATCGACCATTCACTAGTAACAAATGCCTTTCATCGCAATGCCACTTTTTTCAACATCTTGATCATAGGAATGTCATTTTTCTTCGAGTTCTTCTATGTTTTGTAATGAAAATTTCCATTTAAAGTATACTTTCTTTGAAATGTCAGAAAGTTCTTAGAAACCTTCAACAAATTGCATTATTCACAGAGTGGAAATTAATATGTTCCATAAAATGATATATATGTGTATCTTTTAACGAGAATGATCAGGGAAAATAATAATATTTCTATGTATCTATAGCTGTTATTTGACAAGTTTCTAAATACTTACATTTGGTGTATTTAATTGAATATTATATTCAGTTACTTACTTCTCGGTCTGTATTTACAAGAATTGTCTTCATGGTATCACTGGTTGGCCATTTTTTCTTCATTTGAATATTTGATGGTGGTTCATGACCACTTCCTGTATCCACCGACCAAATTGTCAGCGATGCTCCAGCATCAATTTTTGTTCCCCGGGCAAATTTGTAGGCAAGTTCATTATCACCAGCCATACGCACTAATTGCCATCCAGTCAGATTAACCTCATCGTGGCTTTTGTTTTGGAGTTTAATAAAACGGCCTTCACTGTCAGCTTCTAAAATCTGAATATCTCCTTTAGATGTAGCATTCACTGAGTACTCTGAGACATTACGATCTTCAGATTCATCGACAACGGTACGACGACGTTTAACACCAGCCGAAAGAAGGCTGCTGGGAGTAGCTCCAGATGGAGTAAGGCGACTTGAACGCACTGTTGTTGAGGCTGAAGTTGTTGCAGTGCCACCAGGTGAAATATTGAGACGACTTTCTTCGCCACGAAGTAATTTGTCATATGCAGCTATTTCCAAGTCAAGTGATACCTTGATATCCATAAGGTCTTGGTATTCTTGGAGTTGCTGAGCCATTTCCTCGCGCATTCGGTTGAGTTCGGCTTCAAGAAGTGAAGTTTCTTGGTTGTGACGTGCACGTTCGTGGTCGAAAAGTTTTTCCATATCACGAAGACGACCCTGTAATTAAAAAATTTTGTTTAGACTAAAAAAGTAAAATGTAATTTATAGATTGACTTGCATTAAGGGCAGCATTCTGTGACTCCAATTCACCAATACGTGAATTCAAAGAATCAATCTTTGTTCGGCTAATACGAAGTTCTTCGGACATTTGTGATGCAGCATTAGCATTGCGAGTTGCTGCGCTTTGCAGATTCTTCGCTTTGTTATCATACAATAAAACAATGTCATTTCTATTGGCCTGCATCTGTTGTTCGTACTGGACACGCAGCTCTTGTAACGATTGTTGTAATTTAGCTTCGTATTGTTGCGATAGCCGGCCATCAATCTCACTGATTTCAACTTGACGCCGACTGCGCGTCTCAGTCAGTTCTTGCGAATGAATTTGATCTTTGAAGGATAATTCTTCGCGTAAAGATTGATTGCAATTTTCAAGGTCAACACGAGCAAGTGTTTCTTGTTCCAGTTGTTTGCGCAAATCGTCCAGCAATGCGCGCAGCCTTTCGTTTTCTTTGAGTAATTCTTTCGCTTCGTCTTGGGCTTTTTTACGATCAGCATTAGCATTGTTGTATTTGCCATTTAATTCGCTGCAACGAGATTCATAGACGCGAGCACTATTCTCAGCAATATTAAGATCTTTTGTCTTTTTGTCAAGTCTGGAAATACAAAAAAAAAATTATTTTTTTAAGTAAACTCGTTTTCGAGATATTAAATTTTAAAAATTTATTTATTTTTCTAAAAGCTTCTGTATAATAAAATTGGTTTTGATCAAATTCTGCCAAAAGGTCGACCATTACCACCAGTAGCATAGCTAGAGGCGCAAGGGCCCCGGGGCAGAAAACAAAAAGGGGTCCCTAAACAGTATAAGTATTTTAAACTTATGTTGGTATGCAATTTTTTGCTAGTACCGTCGAGTTCGATATTATATTCTTTAATATAAAAAAAAATTTGATAAGACATAAAATAATGTCTGTTTCTGGGAATTTATATTTTATATTTTATTTTTTTTTTAATTTTGCCACCTCTCCAAAAACCATTATTGTTCATCATAAAGTACCCAACTAAAAATTACGCCATACATTTTTTTGGATAGTACAGTGCATAAATACAGTGCTAGCACCAAGCATTACGGCGTATAAACAGTGAGGTATGTATGGGGCTTGAGAACACTATGGGATTTGAGGTAGGTGCCGGGTTGGTTGTGTGCAAAGTTTCTTTTGCATTTAAAGAATCTGGATTTGAAGAAACTTTGAGTTTATCCTATATATCCAATGTCAACAGTTGTTTTATGAATATACATATTATACGTATACGTTGCTCAAAGTTCCACATTTAAAATTTTAAGAAATGAAATGTAATGCATCCTAAAAAATTCACATTACCTAGTTACTACTGTACGACTGCAGCAAATTTATATAATTTCTTAATATGACGTATGTTTGTGTCTTACATAACTATATAATACAAATGTGGCGCTAAATTAATTGCTGTACTTTACTTACAAAGATGAATCATCAACATTAATCCTCAAAATGAAATTCACCGTAAATACCAAAAAACAAAAACCGGTATTATACTATATTGTAAGTGTTGCCAGTCCTCAAAATTAAATTCACCGTAAATACAAAAAAACAAAAATCTCATAAAAAAGTATTTTTTAGTAATTTTCAATTTTTTCAAAAACTAGAAGACATAAAACCATTCGGTTTGTTGTTTTCGATTCAGAATTGATATTAACATTTTGAAAAAAAAATGGTTCAAATTTTTTTTTTTTTTAATTTTTTCTATCAGAATTTTGAGTTTGCATGCAAATTTTTCAAAAACTTTTGACATAAATATTTAAATTAAAATAAAGCATTAAAGAATAGATTTTTGGCTTTCAAAACTGGCATCATACTTTATTGTAAGTGTTGCCGTTGTTTTTTAATAATTTTTTTAAGTAATTTTTTTTCTTGAATTGCCTCTTCCTCCTAAACGGGGCGAGATAGACCTCCCCTCTTATAGTAAAAAAAGGTTGTTTTTGACCCCTCTACATAAAACCGTTATCAACTTTTGGCGTTAAAGTTATCGTACTCTCCCCAACTTTTTTTGTGACGATTGTATTTTAGATTTAAGAAATACTAATTTATCCTTCATGGGTATAATCGCATAAAATCAACTTATCCAGCCTTATTGTGAGTTTCACCCGAACAACATTCCAACCGGAAAAATTGACATTTCACTTTTCGCCTGTTGTGAGTTTCACCCGAAATTTTATGTTGGAAAAATTCCTCTTATTGTGAACTTTCATTTCGGGCAGTATGTAATGCCAGGCAGCCTAGATTTTCACTTATTTTTAGTAGGGGAATTTCGTTCGGGCGAAACTCTTAATTATAATAGCTTTTGAAATTCCGGGCGAAAAAAAAATTTAGGGTGAAATATTTTTCGGGTGAAACTCACAATAAGGCTGATCATAAGATTGAAAAAAGTTAAGGCTTTAAGTCAATTTTAGATTGTTATACCTAGGTACTTACGGACAACTAGAATTGTATGACACATTTTGTTGGTGTTCTCTTTAATCTTAATACGAATTTTTTACGAATCAAAAACTTGCCCTTTACTATCATGTACGTGTACATTGTATTGTAGTATTTAACAACAATTCATTCAGTTCCACTTTTATTGATGACGAAGAAAAAAAAATGACATCATACACTATAAGCGTATTTTTTTTATAATTTCTGGTTTACTCTTGTCATGAATTATTTTGTTTGAACTTGAAAGCCGGGGAGCGGATAGCAGAACGCACAGCATAGCTGGAGATTAAATTAGACATTCTCCCTAAATGAAAAAGGTGAGCTCATCACGCATAGGAAATTAGATTATGAGGGCTAAATAGTAAAATATTATACTAAATTGATTTTGGGAAAATACACATGCGTGTGAATAAGTTAATAGAACATTCGAAAAAAAATGCAAAATAGAGGAAACATTATTAAACACACTTTGTATAATTTCTACCCTATTTATCAATCATATTTTGTTGAAATGAGTTTTTTGTTTTATCTTCTATTGTGATAAATGTATGTATGTAGGTATGTTCACGAGACCAGTAACTATTTGCTGTATAGAAGACACCCCCACATTATTGTCTCTCGGTCACGATTTTTTTAGTTTCTAGGTCATTATATTGTTTCTATTTATTTTTATTTGTACATATTTTAACTTAAAAATAATTTGTTTCGAATACCTACTAATTTTATGACTTTTTTAACGTTCTACTTTATACCTATAATGGATGATGAAGAGAACCAGAAATAAAATTTGTTGTCATGCCGTCTTTCACATCAAGCTAAAGGGATAGGTACCTGCGTTACATTTAGTACTGATAGTTTTGTTTATTTCCTTAAGAATAGAAGTTGTTTTAGCAAGTAGCACTCATAAGACGGTTTTGGTTTTGGTTTTTTTTTTTATTTTCTCAAAAATGACTCCAACAATTACGATCAAATTTTGTATTTGTTTGATTTGTCGAAAATAGTCTTATTTATTGTTAATTCTCTGATAAATTTTGTTTCAATTTCGCAAACAGATACATAACTCGAGTTATATCATAATACAACAAAAATGAATGGCGCGACAGCTATTAGAGAACGGGATGCCAGCATGTAACTTGATACAATCGAGCACAGACTGTTCCTAATTTTGTTCAATCGAATCGAAAACAGTCGACCGAGTTAAATTAGGAACTGCCTATCCTCGATTGTATCAATGAACTCGATTGTATCAAAGTTACGTGCTAGACCCCACGACTAAGTGAAAATTGTATCGAGGGAGTATAAGAGCCTTGTTGACCTTGTTGAATGAGGGAAATTTATGGCGTGTTTGATTGGTAATCCGGAAGAGGTTTGCCAATTTGACGTTTCAAACAGGGGTCTAATATCGTAAAAACGATCGAACGATATTGATTTGGTAATAGATGCATTTTGTTGGCTTTGTATTGTCAAAACGATATCTATCGTTCGATCGTTTTGGTTTTACGAAAGCAGTGCCTACGTTCTGTAACTCTCGCTTCGACAAAATAAGTCGAGAAACTATGAAAATTTAAACACATCGTATGAGTTTTTTAATCCATTTTCCAACGTTTCTCGATCAATTTCATCGATACGAGAGTTACAGAACGTAGGCGGCACAGGCCCCAGATCTTATCGATTCTGAAATGTTAGTGCTTCTGGTTTCGATTCTGAATACAAATCCAGAAGCATTTTCTCTTCCATTGAGAAAAAGAAATGTCATTTTGTGGGTTTCAGAAGGCTTCTGGGCGACCAATCGAAAACGCCATTAGAATAGATATAATCAATTTTGAATAATTTTATGCACATGGATAGGTAATTAGCAAAATTTTAATAATTAATTGTTGAGGTTACAACCGGAAATACGAACTGCAAAAGAGGAAATGTGGTTCAAAGTGATTTTGGACTACAAATATGGTCTTTGGGGAAATACTAATATTTAAACTTTATTCCCTTTATTCTAGTTCATAATGGCTTAAGAAAATTAACTTCAAAATCCGAAATGCTATACAGGGGTATTGTATGCATACAAATGACCTATATACCAATTTTGATGCAAATGCGTTTATGTATTATTATTTAGAATGAAGGTAGATGTACGTATACAGCAGGACGCACAAACAGTACCTACAATACAGTGTACTGTGTGTGGGACGCACATGTTAAAGTTTTGTTTGATTAAAACCTTTAAGCTTTTCCGAATATTTCTCACCAAAAAATTGGTTATTATCTTTCGTACAAACCTACTAACATGCGTGCCTAAAAAAAAAAACAACAACTTTAAATTGTCCACATCCAAGAAAAGAAATCTTCAAACATTCAACTTTCGCTAAAGCTAAACGAATTTTTAGTTTAGCTGTGACGTAATTCCTCAAATAGAATCATAAATACCTTTGTATACATTATTAAAATAATTTTGTGTATTCAAAAAATATACAAACAACAACGATAATAATATATCACGTTTATATTAAATTATTGGGATATCATCATGAAAGAACTTATCCAGTTTGTTTAAAAAAAAAAACGAAAACAAAAAAGAAGTCTAATTGAGTAGGATTGGTTAACCAAAATGATCTGATCAGTAAGTATGTGACTATCTGACTATTGAAGTTCAACCTGTTTAAAGAAATGATGTCACCATCAGAGAAAATATTTCTTTTTTTTTTTTTAAATCAGTAATAACAAAAAAAATTTGTTGGTTCCCTCTTATTTTACAATCTAAATTTCCCTAAATTAGATTTCTTGTAGGAATTTAACTTTTTAATTCTGCCTGTAAGACTTATGATCTTTTAAATGCAACCTGGATTGTTGGACACACAGTTAGAAAAAATAGAAGATAGCAAACTAAATTTTTTTGCACCGTACATTGAGACTTAGTTGGTTATTACTTTATGAAATCACACGGACAGTGTAGTACATGGAAAAGAATACTACGTAGAGAGGGGCTCGAGCCAACATGTCTAAGTTGGCAGTCGAGCACTACATTTCTACATTCCCGCCACTATTATAAATAATATTATTCATTATTATTCTTTGAAAAATTGACTTATCTCAAACAAAACTGGAATACATGAAAAATTCTATCACTTTTAAAAATACCGTTTTGATAAAGACTGCTGCTCTATATAGGTACATATATAAAAAAAATGAACCGATTATAACCATATGTACATCAATATAGTAAAATAGAAGTAAAATTTATGGAATTGATGTATCTATTCATTGAGCTGCCTAATTTATCATTTGAAATTAGATTGACATACCTGATTTTAAGATCATCATTCTCATCCCAAAGTCGTTTGTTTTCAATTTCCAACTTGGCCTTATCACGAGCAGTTTCATCCAAAAGTTTTCGTGCAGCTGATAATTCATGCTCATACATGGCTTTTATATTTGAAACTTCTCGAGTGACCGTTTCACGTGCCGTATGGACCTCGATGGTCAATCGGGAATTTTCATTTTCCAAATTTCGAACTCGATCGATATAACATGCCAGGCGATCATTGAGATTCTGAAGTTCAGCCTTTTCCTGTAGGCGACTGGTGCGTGTTGGGCTTCTTGGACTTGACGACCTATTTGCACTGCCACTGGCACCAGCTACCCCTGCAGTTGGGGTGGGAGTTGGTGTATTAGTTCGCGACACCCTCCTGGTTGTTACACGTTTTGCAGTAGACATTGTTTTTTATCTTAGTAAATTTCACAAAACAAAAATAAATATTGGAATACCGAACAGTATTTAACAAATAAAATTAAAAAAAAAACAGTAAATATTTTTTTTGTTATAATATAAACAAATAATTTTTATTTGAATCAAGCGGAGCAAACACAACCTTCCGACTTGTGATCAAATTATAATCTGAATTTGTCATTTGTCTATACCTATAGACTTTATCAAACTCTTCCAAATACAATTACAACAATTAAATAAATATTTTGAGAAGAGGCAACGAATATTAACACTCATCAAAGAGAATAACAACGCACAAACTCTCTATCAAAAAGAGTAAAATGTTTGTTAACTTACAAGGAGAGTGAATAATTCAAATACATAGAATAGCTTTTATTTTAATCTATAAAGCGCCACAACAGTTTACCCAAAAAAAAACTTAAATATACTGTCTAAAGTGTGGGAAAAAGAAATATACAATACCCTAATGATTTTTTTTTATTTTTGTTCAACGGGAATTAAAAAAATATACAATTTTTTTTTCTTGATATTACATTTTTTTTATTTTGAAATGATGGCAGGTAGTTCGGGATTTTGGATTTTTTGAATATTGGGTGAATGAGGTTTTGGGTTTCCTGATCCAATAAAATTTCGACAGAGAAGACAGTTTTCTATACGAGTTTGGATTTTCTGGATAATGGGTTTTCGTATTTTGGGCATTCTGGATTTTGGGTTTCCTGATCCAATAAAATTTCCACACAGAAGACAATTTCTGGATTTTAAAACTATATTTTTACATTTTTTTTTTCAAATCCAAAATCACATATCGTCCCTCATCTCACGAACTGACGTAACTGCTTTTTTAACATCTTAGGAATACACATATTTTAGCTATATTTCTTCTTTAAACCATTCAAATCTATCATTAAAATCAAAAATAAAAATCCTCCAGAAAATTGTTCTAACAAGAACCAACACCTTAAACAGTTGTTTTTTTGTGAAATGTGCAAAAAACACTTATGTCAGTTTGTGAGATAAGGGACGATATGTACATAGATAAGTAACATCTATGCGATTTTGGGTTGTGTTTTTGAATTTTGGGCTAATGGTATTTTGGGTTACCTGATCCAATTAAATTATCACAAAAAAAATGAATATAAACGGTTTCATACTTTTTAAAATATATTATATCTAACCTATAACATATTTTTTCAAATTTATTTGGATTTCGGGCATTCCGGATTTTGCGTTTTCTGGATTTTGGATTTCGAATTTCGAGATATTCCATTTCAATATAATATGTACCTACTTGAAATTGTTATAAAAACATACAAAAATCAAACTACATTTGACAAACCTATAATACCCTACTTTTACCTAACGAATATACAATAAACTTGAGTGTCGGAAGATGAAAAGAAATACATACCTTACAATAGTATGGAATATGGATTCAAACTATGTATACTTATAATAATGGATTAACTACACATTCAATGGTAAGGTGTAGCAAGGGGGAGAGGGTTTTTTCTACAAAAGATTTTTGTAGCCATAGAGAAAGAGAATACACAAAGTTGTTGATATTTAGTTGTTGTAAGAATAAGACTATTTCCTTTACCTAAATATAATAGGCGCTGACATCATATTACCAAAACATTCAGATGACTTGTACCTACGAGTATAATTTGATGTCGTATGCAAGGCAATTTTCAAGGTTCCCTAACAATTTTGAGCTTGTATATTTTATAGGCCAGTATATGAATAAATATTGAAATTCGATGAACAAGTTCTGAGTTGAATGGAACTTAATGTGTTATTTTTTTTGTCTTATGTCCTGCCTCTTTTGGCTTTTACTAACATTTGAAATAATGATTTATAGCGCTACTTGAATTGTTACATCACGCTTTGTGTTTGGTAAAATGATGTAATACAAAATTCTTTTGAAAGCTCCTCCAAACATATGTATCTACGCACAATAAGCAGGACTTTTTGCAGGCAATGCCAAGTCGGTTTGTTGATAACAGGGTGGGTTAAACTTTCTTTGTCCATGAAACCATGGAAAGTTAATTTTTTGGGACCTTAAGAAAAGACTTTTAGAAATTTAAAAGAATTTAACACATGGGGTATTTCACGTGAAGCGGACAACGAAAAAACGGGTGGGTCTTGAAAAATGTAGTTCTTAATATGTACCTACCTATATGAAATGATTTTGATTTTTGAGGCCTGGTGCTAGATTTATGGGCTTGTTAAGTTTCTTTTTAGATCTCAAAATGTAACTTATATAATCTTAATACTACATGTCAAGTTTAAGGTTGGATTCCCATTTGTTTAGAAGATACATAATTTTCAGTGAGAAGCCGCCATGTGAAAATCATTCAAATCAAATTTTGAGTTATTCGGACCTTCGGTTTGTTTTCTTGCCTCATAATGTTGATTATACAGGGAAAATGTAATAAGTGAGTCGTTTTAGGTCCGATTATATTAACTTTATGTTACCTACACATTCTTCTTTTTCTCTACATATCTATTTTTTTATTTTTTTTTTTTTTTTTTTTTTTACTTTTATTTCCTAGTCCTCAAGAAATTAATTACTATTTAATTCATCTTTAATGTTTTAATAACTATTCAATGTAATATTTGTAAATTAAGTTGTTTAAACTGGTTCTACACTTAACGCCAACAACGAGCGAACAGGGGCGCTCGGGTGCTCTGTGCACACAAAACCCCCATCGTCCCGAATGGAGTAAATCCCATTCCAGTTAAATGTGGTTCCCTGTTTAACTCAACACAATGTTTGAATGTAAAAATAATGAATCTTAAAACCTATTTTATATAAGTATTTAAAATTGTCTTTTAAAACAAATAAATGTTACCACTCAGACAGACGGCACTCGACCATGTCTTTATAATTTATGTAAATATAATTTGTAAAAAAATCTTTTTGATAAATAAAGCATTTTTTAAATAAAAAAAATAATGTTGATTATACAATATTGATACCACATGCCAAATTTTAACATGGGACTCTATTCATTAAAAAGATACATATTTTTTTAGTGCGAAAAACCGCACTCGGTTTTATCCTTAACTATTGCAAGTGCAAAGAGAGCACTTGGATTTGAGTATTAGCTGCCCCTATCAATTCTTAATAGGATATTGAAAATCATATGACCAGTTTTAGATCGCTTGGTCGTTAACTTCCGCGTTCAACAAATCCTTAGCAGAAAAATAAAATTTAAAAAAAAAAATTGATTTTTTTCGTAATTTTCAAATTTCTCAAAAACTAGAAGACAGAAAACGAAATCAACGACATCAACGAAATTTCGTTCGGGCGAAACTCCCAATAGCTTTTAAAATTCCGGGGGAACAACAAATTTTAAGGTGAAATATTTTTCGGGCGAAACTTCCAATAAGGCTGAATATGTATGTACTTATAGGTAGATACTATATAGGAAATTACGTATGGATTCGTAATAAAATTCGAACTTGAAATTTTGATCCAATTTGAAATTTCTGTCCAATTCTGTCCTTCTGTCTGTTCGTTCGCTGAAGCCGAAAAAACGGGTAGTTCTGTTTTAAAATAACAAGCCCTTTGAGGGAGAATTCGCTCGACACATTTTTTAAATTTTTAAGCCCCGTTTCATTGTTCAGTAAAGTGATTTTTGTTGATGTATCCTCTTGAAAGATTCCGAAACTATTTTTGCACCCACTTATTAAAGTCACGTAACGACTTATTGGTACATAATTTTCGTTTTAGTTCAATAAAATTGCTGGTATCTACCATTAATACCAGTTTTTGCAATTTTTTCGTTCTATGAGTACTGTTAATGGATCAAAAAATCTTAACCCAGTCGTCAATAATAGCTTCGATTCAGACGTCCTTATCCTGGATTCAAAAACTTTTCGAAATAGACAGATTCAAACGTTTAGGTCAGGTGGAAAGGGTGACGGTATAGTACGAGAGCTAGCAACGTCGAGAAAAAGTTAATTTCAACAGCCATGATTTTTACTTGCGATATATAGGAACTATATGGCAAGTTATGGATTCGTAAAAAAAAATCGAACTTGGGATTTTGATCAAAGTTATGACATTACGATGATAGCGAAGTCGAAAAAAGTGGGTCTAGCAATTCTGTTCGTCTGTCTGGCTGTCCCTTCGGCTGCAGCCTAAACGGATTGGTCGATTTTTTTAAGAACAAAAACAACGGTACCTGCCATATAAATTTTTTTTACCAAAAAATTAGTCTTTTTTTATCAAAAACTTAAAAAAAAAATTCAGTAATTTTTTTACAAAAAGGCAACCATTTTGTAAATAAAATTTCCGAAAAAAGGTTATAAATTGTACCTTTTTTTTTATTTTTCTCAAAGACGGTTGAACTGATATTCGCCATTTTGGAGAATGTTTGAAAAAGTTTTGTATACCAAAATAAAAAAAATTTTCGGATTTTTAAAAAAAGTTTCAAAATTTTTTTTCAGAACTTAATAATTTAAAACGACTCGGTCAATTTTTATTAAACTTGGTACCCAGCAGTTTTTTAACATTGTCTAACAGATTTTTAATTAAAATTATTCTTATAACCAAAACCGGTATTAAAAATCTCATATTTCTCAAAAACGGCTGCTACGATTTTGATTAATATTTGAATAGTTTTGTATACCAAAATAAAAAAAATTTTCGGATTTTTAAAAAAAATTTCAAAATTTTTTTTCAGAACTTAATACAGTGCGTTCTCGATTAACGCAACTAATTAAAACAAGGGTGGTTGCAATGACCGAGGTTGTTGCAATAACCGAGTAAATATTTTTTTAGGTTCAATTCGAGATGCAAAGCGAAAATCAGAAAACCAGCATATTTAATGCAACAAATTCTTATTCAATTACACATAAATAATAAGAAACAAAACAAAAATAAGTTAATTCATTTAGATATAAGTATACATACATAAATACATAACATATTAAGTTCTCTATACAGCTATAATTATTTTCTTTGGAAAAAATTGGACATTTTGGTTTGGATTTTTTGGATTTTTAGATTTTTAAAAATTGCCATTTCTCGCAGTTTTTGAAGACTCAACATTTGTTCAATAGGGGCTGAATTAACAAGAAAATCTTGCATTATAGATACATATGTTGTACATTCATACAACTACACTCAAAAGTAGCGGTAAAATAACTGCCGAGACAAAATGTAACGCAACAGACAAAAACAAACATAGCCAAGAGCCTGAGTAAATAAAGATATGCATGCATATAACAACAAAAGTTGCACTTATCGAGTACATTTTTTTTTTGAAGAGTTGCAATTACTGCGTCAACAATGATATAAATTCAGCTGTTGCGAAAATCGAGAGTTGCGTTAATCGAGAACGTAC
The DNA here is from genome assembly GCA_929447395.1 of Epistrophe grossulariae. NCBI lineage: Eukaryota > Metazoa > Arthropoda > Insecta > Diptera > Syrphidae > Epistrophe > Epistrophe grossulariae. The sequence continues at coordinate 9,057,564 of OV839570.1, forward strand.
TGTAATTTAAAACGACTCGGTCAATTTTTATTAAACTTGGTACCCAGCAGTTTTTTAACATTGTCTAACAGATTTTTAATTAAAATTATTCTTATAACCAAAACCGGTATTAAAAATCTCATATTTCTCAAAAACGGCTCCTACGATTTTGGTTAATATTTGTATGTGATCTAATATTTATACGATCTACCATATTTATAAAAAAAAATTTCTACGGTTTAAAAATGGTATCTCTCATTTTTTTGATTTTCGACTATCTCATTATCAGTTGAACTGTGTTTAATTAATTTTTTGCACAACAGCTTTAAATTAGTTCTAATAATATTGCATACCAAAATTTTCAAAAAAATTAATTATTGATTTTTTAAAAAAATTTTCAAAATTATCGGATGATGTACAAATGTCTTCAAGTTTTTGAATGTGGACGTATCATAAATAAAGTATAATTTTCGTAATTTTCAATTTTCTCAAAAATTATAAGACATAGAATCATCTAGTTTTTAGTGATCGACTAAAACTTGATAAGAGTATTGAATACCTCAAAATAAACAGGTACTTAATAATATAAAATTTTTAAGAAAAAATAAGTAAAAGCTCTACTTGCGGACAGCTCCAATAAGCAGACAATTCCATTAAACGGACACATTTTCGGGAACAAACTTATTTTTCAAATTTCTCATACAAATTACTTTCTTAAACGGACGCTTTTTCTTGCTCATTTTACATAAAAACCTCCCATATGCGGACACATAATTTTATTTAGGGATTATTTTGTATCAACAAATGAAACAGAAAGAAAACAGTAGGTCCGTTCTCGGTATAGTTTCTGTTTTATTTTCAATACGTAAACAAATCCATAGAAAATCTCCGATAACCGGACGCGAAGCTCTAATTATCGGAAAGAGCGATGTTATATTGAAAGCTTGTTAGGGGATTTCCCGAGTAACTAAGTTGGTGTTATTTTGAGAGTGTATGGTTCCCTTTCATCGCGTTCCGTTATTGCACATGTCATTTTCTTTTCTTCCGCTATTAATGTTTGCAGAAATTTCATTTCGTGAAGAAAAGTTCACGCTTCGGCAAAAAGGTTTCTTTTTTTTTCAGCCCCGACTTAAAAAATTTTAGACTTAATATTGGAAAAACACAAGCCAAGAGATTTAAAAAAATAAAAAAGATATTGGAAAATGGCAAGGTGGATCCAATATAAATCAGAAAGAAAATTTTCCCAGAACTGAGGGTTACAAAATTGCCCACATGTGTATGGAATGGTTTTCAAGAGCCAGAAACCCCTCAAATTGAAATATTTTGAGTGATGTCAATTTTAACAAAAATTTAATATGAAGTTAAAAAAAAGTTTTTCTATATCTTTCCTTTAACCGGACAAAAATAGGAGGACCATGAGTGTCCGCTTATTAGAGCTTTCACTGTATAAAATTTTTTTGTTTTTAATTTGGAGTTTGAAAATTAATATAAAAAAACCATTTATGTAAATACAGTAATTTAAATGTGACATAAAAGAATAAATTCCTCTGTTTTCAAAAACCCATAGTATAATATTGTAAGTGTTACCATTGATTTTTATTAAAAAATCGATTGCCAGACGTATTTTGCAACGTCTGACACCTGCCAGACCTGTATATTCTTGTTGCAGGTAGTTTTTATAACGAAATGAAAAAGAAGTCAAGACTGTTGAAATTAATTTTTTTTATAACTTTTTACGCTCACAAAAGTGACGCGTACAAAAAAACGCAACGCTGGTAAGCCAGACCATCTAAATATCACTCGAGGTAATGAGGACTGCAGCATATTTTAAAATAATGACTGTTGAAATGAACTCTCGGAAACGTTGCTAGCTCTTAGACTAGTAGTAAAAGCTGCAATTTTGTTCAGTTTCCTTAATTGTTTTCGGTCCTTACTTAAATATTTTCAACTTTTATTGCATGTAATATTCGCAAAATTTCATGAATTTAACCAGCTACCCCTTCAATTGTAAGTCTTTGTATACTCACAGGCATTAAATTTTACTGGAAAAAAGCCCCAACAGGTGTACATATGCAAAAAAATATTAGGTGTTTTTTATTCATTGCTGCATAGCCAGCGCAGCAAAATTTTCCTTGGCAAACAAAAACAATTTGATTGCTGGCGAAAAAAAAGTCAGCAAAAAAAAAGATGGCTGTGCTGGCGATAGAGCTTTCAATTATTGAAATGAACGTATAGAGTGAGTAAGTGATCGTTTTATTCAGACTTGTGCTGCGCTGGCTATGCAGCAATGAATAAAACACACCTATTGTAAAAAAGATTGGTATCAAACAATTGAAGCGCAGTGTTTTTTTTTTAATACCCCACAAGTTAGGTTTTAACAATCATTACGACCTTGAAAAAAATAATAGCTTCAACTTCATTTTATGACCATTTATTGACCTTTAGATGATAGGTATACTTCTTTTTTACATATCCAACAAATGATGTGCTAACAATCTTTTACTACTATTAGTTACATGGCACTTACATTCCTCGATGGCGTCAACCAACGAGCCCTTCCAGTCAGCTCATTCCATAGCTAATTTCTCCATCGTCATCCTGCTCAAGCGGACTAGGTTTTTTTTTAAATACATAATTTAAAATTTTTGAATGCAACCTTGTTGCATTTGTATGTTGTTTAGATGTTCATAAGTATATGTATTTTGTAAATCAGGATGGGCTGATAATCCACTTAAACTTATTTCTAGTCGGAGAAGAAAACTGTACAAAAACGATACATCAATTGGCATTAAAGAAATTGCTCAAAAAAAACACAATTTTCGCAATGAGGAAGTATATTTTATTTTACGACTATGTCGTATTGTTTATTGAATTCACATGACATTTTATTAGGTTGCTAAAGCAAATTTTACAAAAAAGAAACGTTTAAAAAAGAAATTAATAAATACATATATAGTAGGAATAGTTTCTTAGAAAATAAACTCAACATACAAATCGGAATAAAATAATTAATTATTATAAAACAACTACGTCAATCATAGATTTGTAAAGCACTTAGTAAATCATAGATATTTTTTGTTTCATTCACTTAGTAAATCATAGTTAATATTTGTTTCGTTTCATGTTTTTTTTTCATTAAGTGAAAAAAATACAATTATAAAACATACTTTTTTTTATATATATATGTATAATGTATATATGTATATACCTCCTACCCATCATAAGTTATATTTTGAATGTTCAATATGAATTGAAAATTTACAATTTGTAAGAATTAGATAACAATAGTACATAGATAATAGTTATAATATCGTTAATATTCTTACAAAAAAAAAAAACAAGAAAATCAGATCTCTTAGAACACATTTTGCTGTTGTTGTTTTTATAGAGAAGACAAAGAATTTTGAAATTATTGATGAGCAAAACTAAATTTTTGTTTTTTTTTCGTATAATCTCAAAATTATATTTTATAACTATAATAAAAAGGTAAATATTTATGGTTTTATAAAAAAATATACAAATCTTATATGTGTAATGAAATCAGATCCTGCAAGCGTTTGAAACAATATGTAATCTTAAATTTTGGGTTTATTTATTTATAGGCTGAATAGAAACGCTCACAAGAAATGAAACATTAGACAGTTTATTACAAGTCACGTTAATCATAGACATCGGTAAATAGATACAAAGTTACTAAAGTAATCATAGACATCTGTAAAGAAAAAAAAAACATTAATTAAATATAAATTAATGATATTTACCCTTATTGCATTAGGCGTTTTAGTAAAACGCCAGTAAAACGACAGGGCTTTAAAAGCGTTAATCGGCATTTAAGTAAAACTAAACCTTAACCGTTTCTCTTCTTTCTTCATCCTCTAACCATTAAAACATTAGTCGTTTTACTAAAATTCTAACTGTCGCTTCTAGAGCCTTGTCGTTTTACTAAAACGCCTAACGCAATAAGGGTGAATATTTTGTCCGCCGAAGTAAGTAAAGAGAATATTCTACAAAAAAGCCTTCGTATTTTTTTTTTAGAGAAAAATCATTTCGAAGGTATAGGCTGCAGTATCTTTTTTCCTGGGCTTGTTTTTAGTTGTTTAATGGTGTTTAGTAACCGATATAATCCAACGAACAACTAAAAAAGATTTTTTTCCGTAGTTAAATACTACTAAGTCTTTTAGTTGACTGATTAATTTCAGTGGTATAGAGAATATGTATTATTACAATCTTTAGCGTTACCTTTAGGAAATTAATTTATAATAGAGCCTTTTGAAGTACATTAGGATAACATTGAGATAAAGACGGACAAAAAACACTTACGTGTATACAAATCATAAAGGTGGTGTTAAATGCTCCTGCTGATACCAATAAAAGACCGGCAAATTCAATGTGGTAGTCAGTGTATCATTGTGCTCCTCCAGCGAATTGGTAGCATAATGAAGAACCAATTTTTTCAAGCTTGAATAAATGTTATAGGGTAGTGCTAAACCAAACCCATTTTGAGTTTCGTATATAATACAATGCTGAACACTTTTCTTGCAATTGATTGAGAGGGCATAATTGCCATTATTGCTATCTATGGCTCTTCTTGGCCGTATAAGGAATGTTCCAGTTGGAGCATCAGCCAAAAGTACTTCCGCTCTACCACGCGTGCAATCGTTTAAGAACCAAAGAGATTCGTCGTTGTGCGGTAGCTTGGATTCACTTTCATATTTTTCCTTCCAATCGTCATAGCCCATATCAATAAGTTGTTTTATTTCTTCTTCTTTAATACCTAATTTAATTAGGCGGCTAAAAGATAAAGAGAAAATATGATTTGTGATTTGACAAATGATACAAATGTGCCAAAACTAAATAGACTTACTCTTGCATTTTATCCTTTTCTAAAGACAAAGTCTGTATCTCTGGCTTGGCTGCGTTAATTTCACGTTCTACATGCTTATACTCTTCTTTCTTCTCTTCAATATATTTGTTAAGTTTTGCCATCTCATCGCTTAACAATTTCACATGATTTTGCAATTCTATTTTATTTTCCTGAAGCCTTTCTTGATCTTGGGGTCGTGCGTTTCTAATTGAATTCGACATTACATTTATTTGCATAAGAAACATTTGATGGGCAATTCCAAAAACTTCAAAACCCGATTTCTTATCGGCCAGCTCACTTTCAGCACACTCGAACGTTTCTTTTTTCTTTTGCAAGTTCTGTTTCAGGGCGTTCAAGGTATGATGCAGTTGCAAGTAATGTTCAGTTACCACACGAAGATCAGTTTCGCGACTTCCGATTTCGTCGTTCGTAGATTCGTCATCAACTTTGCGAACAATTGGTTTCATTAATGTAATATCAAGAGTTTTATTGTAAAGCATTAGGGAATTTGTTTTGTAGTAGTTAATCAAATCGACAACAGAATTAAATTTACAATCGACAAAACCATACTTTCCATTATCATGAACGATCTTAATTAATTTTTCAGTGCCATCTTTGATTAGAGTTAATGTGTATTCGCCTTCTTTCGAAAGAGCATCACGAACCATGAAACTACCATCGGGTTCTCCAAAAAGACGTAATTTGACTTCCTCACGAGTTATTTTGCCCCAATACCATTCAGCATCTTTGAGCGAATCCGCGGCTTTCATTTGGTGGTCGTGTTGATGGAGCATAGATGTCTTTCCCACTGACGACGGTTTCACGACTGGTTGTTGAGGTGTTGGTGATGGTTTCCCCCGAATTCCCGGATCTGACGGCGGCGTATAACCTGACGTAAATACAGACGATTGAAAATTATAACTGCTCCCAGATATTGAAACCGGAACAGATTGCTTCCGAGGAATTGCCCTTGATAATGGACCACTGCTAGCTTGAGATATTTTCCTTGGTGGTACAGCAGGAGCTTCATCGAATCGAGGTACTTCCTCTTCACCCTTCCAATATTGGAAAAGTATTTCAATTATTCGAATGTGATGTTCGGTGTTATTGATAACTTGACTACAAGGAACAAAATATTTATTATTTAAATTTAACCCAAATTAATTTGTTTTATAAAAAATTACATAATATTGCTCCAAGGCGGACGAGTTAGGATATGAGAGAAGGATTGTAGCATTATCGTTGGCGGCTCGCGACGTCCATTTGAAAATTGAATTGCTGAAATTCGTCGTAGATGATCCATAAAAAATGTTAATGTCTTCACATGATGCACAGCCAATTGCTTGGTATAGTTCACTACTTGCTGTATACTTGCTGATGGATCTTCTGCATATAAATCTTTAAAATATACATGAATTATTATTAAGATTACATATTATTATAAAATTTAGATAAAGTTTTTTTTTTTTAAAGCAGGATTTAACTTACTTGCAGCCGTGATGAATTTGTCATACCAAACCATTGGTATCACGGGGTCCTTCAACTCTCTCAAATACTTTTTAATAAAGCCAACCAACTGTTGAGGTTCTATTATGTCTAAGGAACTTAAATTTGTTCTCGATGCTGTAAGTAGGTCAATAAGTTCCGTATTGTAGTCATCCGGAATCGAGGTGGACTTGTACAGCTTATATAAATCAATATGCAAATGTTTTACTTTTAATTCCAAAGCATTCGTAGCAGATATCAAAACAGCGGGAGCATTTAATTTGTCCGAATCGAATTGATGGCATAAACCAATACCGAAAATTGGAATATTTTGAAGCGTATAACTGGTATTAGATAGGTTATTTAGTGCACCACTTTCGGCTGCTTCTTTTGAGGCAGCCGCAAATGCCAATTCGGCAGAATCACAGGCGGTAAGTTGACCATAATAACCACTTATAGTATTTGTAGAAGTTATTGATCTTATTGCTGGGCAATTAACGGCTAAGCCGTTAGCCAAGCATGTTCTATGGATTCTAAAATTACACAGCTCACATTGGAGACCTTGATGTATCACACCGCGAAGGTACCGATTACATTTATCACAAATTTCTGGAGCATCGAAACTAGACTCGATGAAAATATGCTGACGATGTGGAGGAACTGTTTCTCTTGCTTCTTCAGCATCAGATGGTAAAGTAATTTGTGGTTGTTCAGATATTAGAATGCCACTTGTTAGTTCCTTTATGCTTTGGAGAATCGCCATGCGATGATTACAGTTTTTAATGCCCATATTCTGTTTATCGTAAACATGACAAAAAAAAAACAATATAAATAAATATGAGATAGAGGGGATCTTTCATTTACCGTCAATTTTTCATCATCAAGAATTGGCAAATCACATCCCGTGACATTGTTGGCTTTAAAAATCTCAACCAATGGATACAAATTAACAACCGTCATCCATTCAAGAACATTCGTGTTTGTCCATTGTATAAAAGGCTAAAAATAAAATATTAACTATGTTATTCGGATAACCCGTAGCATGAAATCTGGAGTTAGGTGTTAAGGGATTAAGTCAAAAAAAGTCATTGAATTGACCGACCCTATTACCAAAATTTTAATCTCATTTTCTTCAAAACTATTTTTTCTGACTTAAGCCCTTTTTGCCATATTTAAAAAAAGATAAAATGACAACTTACCGTGTCGTGTTGGTTGGTTTTAGGCTGAATTTGGGATGACTTCGGTACATTGCATGGCTGCGCACAACTGTATTGTGAGCATGGAACGTGAAAACACGCCTGACAATCTACCGAGCAATATAAACAACAATCGGTTAAAGAACAATCACAGCAACATTTCAAATGGCAAGTACAATAATCAATAGTTGATTCTAATTTATTATCAAGTCTGATATCGATTTTTGTGTTGTTGCGATCAATAACTAATCTTTTCTCTTGAGATACCAATACCGATGATGGAGAGTCATCTGAACTTATAATAGAAGAGGATTTACTAAGAGACTTGCTTTGACTGGAATTCGAATTATTAGCTATTATTAGTTTAAGATCAGCAGTTTTGATGTTACACGGTAGTAGACCATGGTACGGTTTTCTATTTGCATTACCATGCAGCCAAGACCAGAGAGAAGTTTCGTTATCGTTATCGTCTAGTGATTGCAATTCAGATTGGGATGGCGTCAGCTGTTTGCCAGCTGAATGTTTTGAATCATATATTAAAGCTTTCGAAGATGATGGAAATGGAATTTGATTGAGTATATTATCTTCTTCATAACTGCCATGTTTTAGAATGTAATTCCTTGCATCAACTTTAACTGGTAGCATTTTTTTCTTTACTGCGAAATTATTGAAAAAGTTTATACTCCCCTTTTCTTTTGTAACCTGATGATGATTAGAATTTCTACTTTTTTCGATCACCACTTCATCGGAGGAACTATCATTGTTAGTTTGATTGTTCATACACATCATCAAATGAGCAAGTTTGTTTGATTGACTTAGTATATCCTTGCTACACGCATTTTTCGAATTGTCCAGATTATATTCAATTTCAGCAGTTTCAACATCATCTTCAAATTCGTTAATTGTATTTGGAACAACGAGCCCAATAGTTTGTTCGGATGATACGCTTTCGGTTGCAATATTGGATATGGACAATTGTTTGATTGATTTTTCACAATTATTTGCTGTGGTGGTTTCGATGGCTGACAAAGAAGAAACTTCAGAAGTTATGGTGGGAGAATTATTAAGAGAGATGGTAATACTGTCGATTCGATTGCCTGGCTTGATTTTTACCTCAGCATGATGTGATTTACTAGAGATTACTATATTTGAGTTGTCACAGGAAGATTCGACGGTAATTTTATCATTAAAAACACAATCATCATCGTCATCGTTTTGAGGATTTTTTCGAAGGGATGTATTAGAATTTACCAAACGCTTTACGGCATTCGCAATTTCTGTTGGTTTTCGAAGCAAACTGTTCAATAATACTCGTTTGGTAGTACTGCTCCTTGATGAATGGGGATTATCGGAGAAGATTGCACATTTATCAGAGTTATCCTTAATAATTGTTTTATTGTTTGATGAGATATTTTTGGATAATTTAATTTTCTTTTTTTCTTGAGCACCGCAATCGATATTAGCATCTGATTTGTTAACACTTTTCAAGTGATAATAATTTCCATGGTCACTTTCACTGGGTACATTTGTTGATGCTTTGCTAGGACTCATTTGGTCCACCACTTGTAATTTTATTGGTTGAGTTGTTGTGTCAACTATGACTTTTTCGACTACTCTCAATTTTTGGTGACGATCGGAGCATGTATTCAAAGTAACTGCTTTACTTTTGCTAGATATATTACCACCACCATCTATTAAACTAGTCCCGACGACAAGTTTTTCATAAGTTCCACAGTAATTCATATCTCTCTCTAATTGAGATTTGTTATTTTGAAGTTTTGAACTGTTTTCTTGTTTATGAAAATAGTCCAATTCGTTCAACGTTATCTCCTCTTCTTCGCTTTTTTGTTTGACATGGAAGACTTCTTGGCTTTTAATCGGCATGGAAATGCTTTTTTTGTTGACAACACCTGCTGCGACATTCCAGCTGATGTCGTCGAATTGATTTCGATTTTCATTTTGTTTATTTTCAGGTTCATTTACATTGTAGTAGTGATTTTCATTCAAGGTATTCGCAGGTAAAACAAATTCATTAGTATCTTCCAGCTGCTGAATATTAATTTGTTCGACGAATGTGTTTGACGATTTCTTTTCCGATTTTAACATTTAGAATTGAAAGCAATCGCCAGGAAATAGTGTTAAGATTTTTTGTACACTTCGTTATAATTCACAGATATGTGGGAATAACTATACATAATTTCTTGTATTCCTATAGTTTTAAAATTAAAAGTTTGTTTTGTTTATCCAATTGTAATCATCAATTTTGATTATGATTGGATTTTACTTAACATCGATAAAGATTTTTTAAAAAATTTTCATATCGTTTGCATTTGTGCTTTTGTAGAAAAAATAATAAATTCAAGAAGACGATTGAGTTTTCTTAAAAAAAGAACAGTTTGAAGTATAAGACAAAAAAAAAACAGTACTATATTGAGTATTGACCCATCAAATCAGCGAATGTCCAAAAACCTAATGAAAACCATGAAACTCGAAGTTAACTACGTATGTTGGGAATGAAATTAAAATTTAAAAAATCAAAAACCTAAATGGCGTTTCAATCGGTGAACCTGTGGTGATCTGAACTAAGTCAAATACTAATTTGTTTAGCTTTAATTATAAAACATTTGTTTGTTTAAATGAAAAAAAAAACTTGTTGATTGATATTATGTATATACATAGGTACTCGTAGGTATTCTTTAAACTTAACAGAGTTGGCACAAAAATCACTGCACAAGGCAACCCATTTTTTGTATTATAGAAAATTAATGGTTCTAGCATCACAATCCCATTCTATGTATCTTCTATTAATGAAAACTCAATCAATGAGCCACACAAAGCATTTCCTAATACCAATTAGAAGAAGGAATTCCTAATCATTTTTGAATGGCCAATATATAAATGATTGCCGGTAAACTAGGTTAAAGTTAGAAAATTATCAGGAAGTTCATGAAAAACCGTGAACGTGAGAAAGAACGATTTTCGTTTTCGTTGAAGCATGTGTTGAAAGAATTTTTCTTTTCTTTGATATACCTGCTATATAACCAGTCACAACCACACACTATTTTTTCAAATAGACATCAGGTAGAAGTTTAGAGTAGGAATATAAAAATATTCTGAAACAGTGTAACCAAATTGGGGATGCTTCATTCATTTAAAACAAAAAAAATCATCCCTTATTGCATGTATTTTTACAAATTCAATCTATCTATTCTGCGTGCGGGAATGGAAAATAAAAAAAAAACTGTAAAAGGGAAAACTATCTGCGAGATACAACATTGTATAAAAGCATATAATACGTACGTCATCCATAAGTATATACATTTTTTGTTAGTTCTTTTAAATCTGTTTGATCTATCTATCTTCTGGCTTTAAGTAATCTATTATTAGCTCTTTATTTTTTTGTTTCATTTTGCTTAAAATCACTTGTAGATCGAAATTTCGCTGAGTAGGTATTAAAAAAAATAAAAAGATTTTTGGTGCGCACTTGTTTTTTTTTTTTTGTTTTTTTACAGTTGTTTTGTCCAAAGTAATAGGTATCCAAAGACACTATGCACATGTACGACGTTATACGGCACATCAACGACGACGATACCAGAAGTCGGAGTCCATGACAGCTCGTGGAGAAGCAGATATGAAAGCCGACAACATTTATAGAGAACACAACACGAGGCAACAACACAACGAGAACACAGTACTTCAGTTTCAGAAAGTAAGAAAAAAAAACACTCAACTCAACCGAAAAAAATCAAACGAACGACAAGATGTTGCAGTTAAAAGGAATTGTAGATGTTTTTTTTTGTAATATTATTTTTTGGGACAAAAAAATATTGATACGGACACACTCTCTTACTCGATAATTCTAGGAAAAAATTTAAATTGAAAAAAATTAGCAAAATTAAAATAAATTTAAAAAAATAATAAATATATGTTAATAACGAAACAGGGTGTGGGGAAATGTAAAACAAAATTTATATTTTGTGTTGCTTTTTTCGTCGGCGTGCACACGACCAGTCAATCGAACAAATGAAGAACTAAACTAATCTAAAACCACTGCCTAACCTATTGACTCTTTCACTCTTTAATGTATTTTTTTTTGTGAAACTATGTAGTGTGTATCTTGTAGATACATTTGAACATTTTAATTATTATAAAAAAAAGAAAGAAAAAACGTCTAAGTTAATACTTTATTGTGGTGTGTGCGTATTATAACCGCTTTAGTAAAAAACCTACAGTACGAGTTATAACTCCTTGATGGGATGTTCGTAATTGTAGATTGTTGAATTTTTGACAAACACTATTATTGCCAGATAGAAAGATTTACTTTGAAAATATAAAAAAAAATAAACATTTTAACACGAATAGGCCTTTGTTGAAAAAATTGAATTTCAAACCAAAGCTTACGTTTAGATGATGATCGAAAATCTATAAAAAAAAGAAACAATTCAGAAAATATCTGCAAAGAGGCTGTTAAGCTCTGTTAGATAAAATTAAAGTAAACTAATCAAATGTAGATAAATAGACCTTTCTTTTGTTCAACTCAAACACTCATTGAAGTAAATGGGTATTTAAACGTCATTTTCAAAAAATGAAATGATTATTTTATCAATAAACATTTAATCAATATTTCAATACGCCTCGTTGTCAGTTTTTTTTTTTCTGTCTGTATATTAATTGCCATTTCGGCTAAATTATTGAACTGATTTTTATCAAATTTGGCACATAAACGTAGTTTACTTTGACTTGGAAACAGAAATTAATTTCTTAATATAGAATTTACATATTTTTACGTCTAATTAGAGTGGAACCGATAAAAAAAATATAAACTAAATGTGTACGTTACGTACCGATGTACAGTTAAAAAATCATATACCTAAAATATGACATTGATTTATTGGGAACTTTTTATTTTCTAATCAGATTGGGAAAAGTTTTTTGTAGCATCAGGCTTTTGTTTGCTCTTTCCGTGAAATGAAATATTATAAAAACTAATAGTACTTTGGATGTACATGATATGTTCACCTCTATTATAACGAAGGTTTATTTAACAACACAAATGCTATTTACATACTACTGAAATAAATCAGCCAAGTAGAAGACACTTGGCTTGTTTTGGTGAGAAACTGCAATTTAGTGAGTCAAAAATTTAACAAGAGATCTACTGGTATTTACATTCAGGCCTATCACAGAATCAAAAAAAAAAAAATTATCCGAATGGATTATTCCACTATGAACCCCGAAAAAAAGGATTCACAAAATCCGAATGGAATCGAAAAAAGTAATGCCTCATTAAAAGAATTAATTCAGAACTTCGAAATCAACTGTCCTATGTCACACTAATACTCGAAGTATGGCTACAAAGAACTGTTTTAATAAATATCGATTTAGAAAAGATTAAGGTCTTTAGTATTTAGTTCCAAACTCATATTTTCATTTCCCACCCGAGATCAAAAATTTGTATCTCCAAAAAAAAAAAAGGATAATACTGAGATACATACAATATGATACATACATACCTCATTTTCCATTTGAGATCAAAATTTCCGAAGTTTTGTTTTGAGTTTTTTTTTTATTCAATTATTTTAAGATTTTAAGAATTTTTAACAAAATAAAAATTGATTAATTTGCGTTTGTATCTATTACGAATTTTAGAATTTGTAAAAAAAAATGATTTTCTGAAAGACAATCGTTTTCCACTTGGCTACGACAAGAATCAGTTGTTGTAGAAAGGGACGTCATATTTCCGTTTCATTCGGAATTGGTAATAGCAAATTTTGCAATAGATTTTACGTGATTCGTAGCACATTTTCGATTACGAATTTGTGATAGGGCTGATTAACTTTTTTCCCCAGTCGTACTTGATAAAAGTAGTTTGTCCTACTCAAATTCGGTGGAATTAATCAGATTTTTTGTTTATATTTTTATTTTATATATTGGTAATCCTTTTATATTTTTATATTTTTTTGTCTTCCCCTACATCTTTATCAGCAAAAAATACCGTTTTGTCACAACGTTGCATTTTTTTTTAATTCACTGAGCAAAACACGGCTATTATTGTTGAATTTTTGATTCAAAATGCCGTATTGGTCAACTTTAAACGGCTATCGGCGTCAGGATGAACTCTTTGGTGGGCAGTACATGTACATTAGGGTGGCGAATTAATTATTTGATGGGTCTAAATCAGCTCCGAAGGAAAAAAAATAATTCTCTAATTTTATCCCCTATTGGCGCTGTAGCGGTTAATTAATTATAGGGCGATTACCGTAGAATCTCTCTTTTCTAAAAACATAATTGCCACCCCACTGGAAAGTCAGGGAACGCGAATTTGGTCAAGGAAAGTCAGGGATAGTCAGGGAATTTCGAAAGGGCAAAAACTAGTATTTAATACTTTATTCACATACGGTTTATTTTGTCGTAATCTAATCTTTTTGAATAATTTAAAGCTCGCCTAGCCCGTATTGAAATATTTTTTTTTTTTGTAAATTTTGGAAAATGTTTTTGAAAATTGGGTACTTAACTCGAGCTAGACGAGATTTTAAATAATAATCAAAAAAAAATATTTGTGCCGAAAAAAGTTAAATTGTTTGAGAAACGAATTTAAGTTATAGTACAAGAGCTAGCAACGTCGACAATAAAAAAGGATTTCAAACAGTCATGATTTTTTAATATGTAACTCTCACTATCTCGAGTGAAATTTTTAAAGTCTGGCTGGTGGGATACGTTGCGTTTTTCTCTACGTGTCACTTTTGAAATGGTAAAAAATTGATTTAAGGTCATTTCAATATTTCAACAGTTTTGGCTTCTTTTTCATTCCGTTCTATAAACTGTTTGCCATATAAATTAACAGGTCATGTAGGTGTCAGACAATGCAAAAAAAAATTTCTGGCAAGCTACTTTTTAATAAAAAAAAAATAGAATATGAAGATTTTAATTCGGAAAAAAAAATTATTTGAAAAATAACCGTAACACTTACAATATTGCTATATATATTGCTATAGCTTTTTGAAATCTATTCTTTTATTTCACATTTAAATTACTATATTTGAATGAATAGTTTTTTAACATTAATTTTCAAATTCGAAATTAAAAACAACGAAAAAATGTTAAACGTACTATTTTTTTTTCTTAAAAAAATGTACATATGTTATTAAGTTCCTGTATATCTTTTAGTATTTAATGCTATTATCCATTTTTATTCCATCACTAAAAACTAGATGGTTAAGTCTTCTATTTTTAGAATTTTTTTCTTTAATTTTTGTTTGGATTCTTAGAGCTCTTAAATAGGTCCAAAATACTATAATACAAATTTTTTCCTTACGTTTCAAACTTTTTCGGTATTTGCTCTGCTAACTGCATATATTTACAAGTACTGGAGCACATAATTTTGTTGTTGGGTACTTGATTAGTGCAAAACGATGACACAAAAATTAAGCTATGTTTCTCAAAGAGTTACTATTTTTCTTCTTTTTTTTTAATTTGGTCAGGGAAAACTTCAAAACTGGTCAGGGAGAGCCAGGGAAAGTCAAAGTGAAAAATATTGGCGACTATGTAAAAAAAAAGATCTTAAAATGGATAAAAACTTATTAAAAACCAATGAAAAAAACTTACATTTTGTCGTAGCTTTTTTTTTTGCCTCCTTAAAAAATCATTATTAAAAGGACTTCATCAAAATTGGGGCTAAGCCTCCCCACCAAAAGGTTTTTTTGGTACTGGTTTAAGAATACTCAGCTTTTCAAACAATAATAAATATAAAATTATGTACCTACATTTTTTTGTGACTGTTGTTTGATTTTAAATTAATTCAAAACAATACACATGTACATTGTTCATGCATTATATATACACATTTTCAAAATGACTGTCATCTTTTTCTAAAGCTTTAAAATTCCAAAAACGTTAAAGAATTTCTTAAATTTGTCTCCAAATAAAAAAAAAAAAAATAATAAGAGATAAAATAACCAGGTGTTTCATTAGTTATGTTGTTGGAAAAATACTATAATAAACAAAACTCATTTGATTTGTCTCAATTTTCATCGTTTCTCGACAAATTTTATCGATGCGAGAGTTACTTTTCAGAACGTAAGCACTGGTGCCCAGGGATGTGACTCCGTATTATATTATATTATTTGGTACTATATTAATAATTTCGGGTCGACCCGAAATTGGTGCGAATCAGTGCAAAACTATTTCCTTCACTAAACTCGGTCCGAAATTAAACTGTAATTTCGGGTCTACCCGAAACTAAATTAATTAGAGTTTAATTTCGGACCGAGTTTAGAGACGGAAATAGTTTTGCACCGATTTTGCACCAATTTCGGGTCGACCCGTGCAAAACTATTTCCGTCATTCAACTCGGTCCGAAATTAAATTCTAATTTCAGGTCGACCCGAACTAAATTAATAAGAATTTAATTTCGGGGCGACCGGAAACTAAATTCTAATAAATAATTAAATTTTGGGTCGACCCGAAATTAATTCATATAGTGGATTTAATTTCGGGTCGACCCGAAACTTAATTCTCATAAATAATTTAATTTCGGGTCGACCCGAAACTAAATTCATATGAATAATTTAATTTCGGGTCGAACCGGTATTAAATATTTAATACCATTCCGGGTCACATCCCTGCTGGTACCAGCTGGTTATCAGCTGAATAAAATAGATAAACAGGATTCTGAGAAACGCAAAAAACTTTGTATCTAGATCTTAAATTAATATTTTGAACACGCTGACATAGAGGTTTTACAACTTGTTTTATTTATTCGAATATCTTATTACACATAAAAAAATTTGTTTTGATACACAACAACACAAATAGGATAGACGCACTAAAGCCATATTAAAAAGTGCATTAAATCTGATCTCTAGTTTTTAATTTAATTTTATTTTATTTGTTTGCATGTGTTAAGTTGTGCCAAATAACAGAAATTAAATTAAAATGTTTTGTTTAAAAGTCCTCTTAATTTTTAGACCAATCATACAAAATACAAATTTCGATTTTTTGACACACTCTTATACTATGCCTACATGAAGGCGTATAGAAATTAACCTAGGGATTAAATTTATGAAAATTAAAACGGAAGTTCAATACGGCTTAGGAAAGAAAAACTCGTCCCTTTATGGTTCTTGGAAAAGACGTTTCATTAAATCATGAGATGAAGATTTAAGAGAGTTAATGGACGAGTTGTTATAGTATAATAAATTCTATTTTATATGTACTTTAAGGGAAAACCTTATTTAAAAACAATTATATACGGTACTTACCTTCACAAGATACACCTTGATTGCCAGTTCCCCATATGTAATCTCCACAATGAGCACACAAGATAGGAGAAAGAAAAAACACTGTTTTCAAACTGTGAGTGAAAGAATTTCTTGGTTTTCGTGTGGTATTAATCACTGGATTAAATATACAGCAACCTGAAAGAGCAAATTGATTTACATTTTCGAGTTTAATTTGTTGTGATTAAGTAATTTAGATTCTGTCTATTTATATTCCTACTGCCTAAACAGCACATCTAAGCTTTACAATTGACACAAAATCGTCTTTGGACACTCCACAGGGTATTTTTTTTATTAAATTTAATTGAAAATTAATTTTTCTTATATCACAATAGACCTCAAAGAGTGTTCAAGAATGCAAAAAATTAAATACATTTGTATAGCATTATTATGGCATTAGAAGCACGGTCGAATGACGTTTGAAATCATTTTTAAGGAAAAACCTAATGTTAGCAAACAAATTTATTTGAGAGAGAAGAGTGTTATTTTTTCTTGTTTTAGTTAATTAGACATGATATTGAAATCTACTTAAATTAAGGTTTAGACAACCGATTCCGTTGTCTAAGTTAAATAACACTTAAACAATAAAACTCGAACGACTGTCTAACGTAAGATAACGTTTATAAATTTATAAATAAGACTGATATTCATTCAATATTTATCATAATTTTATTGACTTGTAAGCTTTTGATTTTTTGGAATGGCCATACATAAGTGTGCGCCGATGGGCAGTTTTCTTTTTTAAGGCCCGCAAATACTTAAATAGTCTTATTTAATAGGTTTCGCTAAACAGGTGAATAGTTATGCACTCTATTCAACGTTCAGTGTATTTTTATAGAGAAGAATGTCTAAAAATTATACTACGTCTTCGTTTGAAAGTGATCAAAAACTTTTAAAATTTGCAGACATCTTAAATTCTATGAAGAGTGTTAAAAATTAATTCCTCGCAAGAGAAAGTATCCATTAAAAAAAATTTATATTTTTACTTTTGACGTGCAGAGATATTATTTTGATAATAAATTTGCATGATTTGCAAACGTTGTTCAGGAGTAAGTCTATTCATTATGAAATGGCAATCCAAATTGAGCATAAATCAAGTGACAGCTGTCAAAAAGACCAACTCAGAGAAAAGTATTGTCAGATTGAAAACCACACGTCGAAAAAAAACACCCTTTACACATAGGCACTATTCAACACTCAAACGCGTTAAGCTTATAATAACTCTATTCAACGTTGCTTTAGTTTTATATATAAAGTTTTCACATTTAGAGGTTTATAAGAACTTTATGCACTCGGTTTAATGGTTTATAAATTCGTCTGTAAATGTTTTAACTTTATTTTTATTTCACCTTCTTTGAGGAAATGACAAATCTAGAGTATCTCTTGTTATTAAAAAGTGCCTATCGTCTAAGCCGTTCGAAATCGGCAGAAAATTGTAGATCCCACCCAAATAGCTGTCGCGCTTTATTTATTTAAACTGTCATAAATTAAAAATGTCTCTAGTTTCGTCCATATTAAAAACTTGAACAAGACTAGATTAATACCTATTTATAACAATTACCTATAAGCATTAAAAGTGGAATCGCACGATTTGAAAAAATACTTCTTATACAGGGTGTCCCGAAATCACCGCCTCAGAAGAAAACCATGAGTTCCTGAGGTCATTTCAAGTCGAAAAACTTAAGATGTAATTTTGTCGTTTCCGCTTCATTTTCGATGTATTATAATAACGGTTTTTATGATTTGTATTCTTTTTTCCTTTGACTGGCTCTAATTTTTCCAAACAACAACCGATTTAAAAAAAATTTATTTTATTTAAACAAAAACAGTTAGAAATTTTTTCTGTGTGGATAACGGTTTTCCCGCAATTTATTATCAAAAAAGCATATTAATGTTGTTTTTTGACTTCGATATAATTTTTTTTCAAAAAAACACGTTAAGTAAAATTTTTTTGTTTTTATTATGAAAGCCTAATAAAAAAACTCATGGTTTTCTTATGAGGCGGTGATTTCGGGACACCCTGCATACTTTTATAAACAAAACTGTTATAAAGTAACATCTCTGTAGTCATTTTCTTAAAACTTACCTGTCAAAGAAACATACATTCCATCTTTGAGTGCTAAATTTGGCATAGGTCTAGCCATCCGTTGAACAATATAATCACTGCTAATCGAACTCGAACCGCGGCTTTCTTGATCCTGCTCTTGCTGTTGTTTTGTTTTGGGATAATGGTGGTAATAGTTTTGACGAACACGATGCTGATCTGAGGGTTCAGCTTGATCTGGTGGGATCATCGTAACAACTTTATAGGAATCACTCACTGGTTCTTCATGGTATGCCGATCCAACTGATGAAGATCTTATCGAAACTGGTGTTGGTGAATGATGTGGATGATAATGAATCGCTTGTCGTTGTCTGCTAGTAAGATGATAATGATGATGCGAATGTTGCTGTTGATGGTATGGTTGATGAGTGGTTGTAGTTGTAGTTGAAGCTATCGCATGTGGATGTGGTTGGGACGTTGACAACAGTAAATCTTGGTCCATTTGTGCAGTGGCATTTTCAGCCGATTTTTTCGTTTCCTGTGCTGTTTCTCCATCGGACATATTATTTTATTATTGCAACTTTTTTGACTCTGTTTCGATATTTCTTTGAATTGTATTTATTTTTTACTGCTCAGTTTTATTTAATTTCTCTTTCAAGCAGGAATTATATACAGCAAAAATAACATCATAATTGTTTACAATTTAGAAAATAAAAAAAAAAACTATTCGTGTGCCATTTGATCTTCTCTAGTCTCGATGAAATAATAAACAACTTTTCTCAAGCTCAAAAATGGGTTATATTATAATGTATCAGTGTATGTGATTAGATAGTTTCTATCACAGTATTTTCTTTTTTGTTTCTTTTTGAATGTGCAGGCAATTATAATACAAAAAAATACAAATCTAAAAAGTCGTATGTCCTTGTTACTTTGCTTAATTTCACATATCTGTGACCCATTTTTGTGGATATTCTTTCGGAAGACGAGGTTTTGGTTCTGACAAAAATAATTGGTTCAATGTTATGTTCAGCATTTTGTATTCCTCCTGAATGAGATGATTTCAGCGATAGCAATCAATCATGACAGGGAGATCTCTCTCACCTGAAAATAAAAACACAAGAAAAATCATTGAAAGGTAAAAATCTTTAAACCAAACTAATTTAACAGGTGCAGGCAAAAAAAAATCAAGACAGACCGATGAAGCTACAAGTTCACCTAAGATCTATTAAATCCAGTCACAAAAGCAAAATCAGTCTTCATTCTTTAGTGATTCCCCCATACTGGAAGGCACTTTTATTCGTAAAAAAAAAGAAACTGAATACTGGTGGGAGAATAGCATTAAATGTTGAAGACTGTTTTAATCCTTAATTTCACATCATAAATTTCATATCCTTCTAACTAGGCACGCAGTACAATCGAGTTAGGTCATAAGAAAAAAAAGAATATATAGGTAAGCAATGCATTTCAGTTTGCGAAACCTGAATGCCAAAGGCGCAACAGGAGTTTTCGAATAAAATGTATGCTTGATTGGAACAAGAGTAGAAACAAACTTATTTTTTTTTCGGATGACGTTATTTGGAGCTGTTAGGTCAACAGGATGCAGGATCACAGCACTCTCACTTTACTGCTTCGAAATAGTCAACATGTTAGATTTTAACGAAATAAATAAATAAACATGCTCCTTCACTGGGGTTCGACGGTACTAGGTAAACCAAATCTGGATGAAATTCCTACAAAATTTCAGACGCTCCAGTTTTTGCTTTTTAAATTTGTAAATGTGTTAGAAATCGGAACGAAATCTTTTAATTTACATCGACAAATATGCCATGATTGATAACGAAACAATTTTTGATTAATAACCTTTTTCCAAATAAAACCCGCGTCAAAAGGCCATACAATATCAGGAGTCAATAATTCTGAAGGAATCTTTCGATGTAACTCCGCTCAATTTCTTAAGCCAAGATCGACAATATTCTATTTTGTTTTCCAAAACAAATGCCTCTTTAAAAAAAAATGGTAAGATTACCTACCCCGGCCTTCTTAGGGTAGGCAAGCTATTTTTTATAAAAAAAAGAAAAGAAAACCCATGCAATGAGACATGGTTAGAATAAGAACACACATGATTCAACAAAAAATTAAATAAAAAGTACCCAAAAAGCGCATTGTCAATGGTGGTAACTGGTAATATATCTACATAATACACCATACGAGTATAAAAATGGATAAATTTCACTTTAAAGAATCCTCCCGATCCCTACCCGGCCCGATCACTATCCTCCAGAGAATTCTCGAAATTAACGAATTTTTACTTACAATTTTAATTAAAAAGCGGGCAATTTATTTACAACTGAACCATAACCACTTTTATCACAGCATAAAAACATTTAATTAGATTTTTTCCTAAATAATTAAACCAAAAACCTCCATTATCCCCTTTACTAGCAATTGTTTTTTTTTTTTCTTCTCCTTGCTAGAAAGCCATTTAATCAAACAAAAATTGGTTTTGGTTGAAAATGACGACTCGGACGGAATTCAGAGACTCGCTCTCAACTCGACCAGCACACGACGTGAAGATGATGACGGTGGCGACGGGTATATGAATTGTTTAGAAACGAAACAACACTGTTAATGCTATTTTATTTTTTTAACATGGTTATTGGTTGCCTCTTTCCAGAATTTTTTTTCGCATGTTGAAAGAGACGGTGATATTTGTTGTTATAACCCATTCACATGCAAGATTGAGAGTTTGAATGGGAGTTGAGTTGAAATAAGGTGAATCACGTCCCCTTTCACACAAGGAAACAATTTGCTGGAGATTTTTTTAAGTTTTCTTCTAATTTCCAATTCCCAACAATCGTAGACCGTTCATTCCTCTTACTCGGTGCCCTTCTCTCCTAAAAACTGAAAGTTGCTGGAAAGTCTCCTATTACACGATTATTCTTTGGTCCCCTTTTACACCATGATTCTTTGCGTCTGACTCAATTTCTCTTTGAAAATCATCCTCTGGCTTATTTCACCAATTTACAACTACAAATTTGTAATAATCCTGTATTAAGTAAAAGTAATTGCATTTTAATTTTTGATTCTGACGCTCAAAAACGCTTCAGACAAATTTGAAAGCATACAAAATTGAAGAAAATTAAACAGATCAACTTTCACCTGTTAAATTTTCTTACAAAATTCAACAAATTTGTAAAATAACTAATTTATAAAGTATGCAATTGCTTATATTTGAATGCAAGATCAGAACTAATTTGTAATTGTAAATTGTAAAATGGTGAAATAGACCACTGGGGTGGAATCGTGTAATACTACGTTTTCATTGGAGCCGAAATAAGCTAATTTCATAAATTACAGAAAAGGTGTTTTCATTGCAAATTTGCTAATTTTGTTTGACAGATAACTTCATTTTGAATTTGATTTGGCAGTTAATAGCTTTTTTTTCTTGTGTTCTCTTTCTGTTTCTGTTTCTTAGTCCCCTTTCACACGAGGAAACTGGGGGCCAGTTGTACAATAGTGGTTCAGCCTCGGTTCAAGATTTAAATTCACCGACTTCGACGGATTAACTAAGGTTCAGCGCTGGTTCAAGTATGTAATTGGTTATTGTCACACACTTTAACAGTAAACCACTGTTGAAACTCAATTAATCCGCCGGAATCGATGGATAAAAATTGCTGAACCACGGTTTAAATATTTGTACAACTGGCCCTGAGTTTCCAGCAACTTTCAGTTTTTGGGTGAGAAGGGCACCAAGTAAGAGGATTGAACGGTCTACGATTGGTGGGAATTGAAAATTAAAAGAAAATGTCAAAAAATCTCCAGCAACTTGTTTCCTCGTGTGAAAGGGGACTTATACATCAAATTTTGACATTTTCAATGTTTCTACTGGTTTTCCACTTCGGATGCATTCCACTTGGGTGTGTTCATAAGGTTTTTACGTAATTTCCAACCGAATTTCGTGCAAATTTGGTTGAAATTACCTCATTTCGAAATGTGAATTTGTATGGGAAATGAGATAATTTGGAATCGAATTTGGAAATTTTCAACGAAATTACCTCATTCGGCCCAATTAAAACGTATAAAAGTATAAGGTGATTTGCGATAAGTGACAGTCACAATCAAGCTATTCAGTCTGTGTAAGATGATATCACATTTAATAGCTAAAGAGATATCACATCAAAAATTTGATTGTCATTTTCCAACAAATTTGACGTTTCTGCCTGAGTACGACTAGAGTTACCAGCAGCTTACAAAAATTGTATGATCTTTTCAGAGTTCTTTTTTTTTACCGTTCATACAGACAAAAATGAACATTCTTGTGACCAAATAAGTTGTTGTATGAAGAAAATATGAATTATATCGCAAAGATGTAATTTTTGTTCTATATTTTCGATAGCCCATTACAAACATTTGAAACATTCACTATGGCAACCATGTTTTTGACAAATGCCATTGGAAATTATTCAATTGTATTGAATTGAGTTGAATCACCTTACCCACACGGAAAACTAAATGACAATCACATTTGACCACGTTTGATGTGACAATCATTTATCACCTTAGCCGATTCCACCCCTGTGAGTCGCACCCTATTACACGATAATTCTTTGCGTCTGACTCTTTTTTCTAATTTCTCTTTGAAAATCAACAAAATAAAGTTATATAAAAAGAAACGTCAAAAAGAGTCTCGGAAAACATGGTCCACGACTCACAGGGCAACTGGTCTTCCGTCTTATCTTTTTTCTCTTTCGCACTCATGTTCGAAAAGAGTTAGACGCAAAGAATCATCGTGTAATAGGGGACAAACTGAGTTTCCTTTTGTGAAAGGGGACAAACGGATGAATGACGGATGATGAGGAAGATAGTGGATAGAACTCTATATCAAAAAGCGAGTATTAGGATATTTGCATAAAAATTTAAATAAAAATTCGAACAATCCCTGAAAATTTCATGAACTCAAAAAGTTATGCAACTTTTAACATTTGAGAAAAATTACAATTTTCAGTCTATCAAGCAAAATTATTGAAAAAGCGCTGGTGGCGAGCTCTAAGGGCCAGTTGTACAATAGTGGTTCAGCCTCGGTTCAAGATTTTAACTCACCGATTTCACAGTTGAAACTCAATTAATACACCGGAATCGAAGAATAAAAATTGCTGAACGACGGTTTAAATATTTGTACAACTGGCCCTAAATGGTGTTCGATTTTAAATTTTTTGTTCTTAATTTTCTGGTTTCAATCAAGGCTTCATAAGGTGTGATTTTTTGCAATCCCGGGGGCAAATGGTTGAAAAAAAACGAAAACGGGGATTAGCGACGCCATCACAGAAAAAAAACATGGAGTTTTCATACAAACTATCTATAACATGTATGTAATTCATGCCGGTAAGATGGTAACATAGTTTTTCTGTGCGCTTAAGTTAGCTAAGCCCGCAGAGGATTAGTTGTTGTTGCATTTTACAACTAAATTTTTTAGCACCGACGTCGTTTTTTTCATCCAATTCCCCCCGGTCCCGGTTGAATTTCGAGAAAGGCAATTTTTGAATCACCCTATTGCACAACTCTTTGCCTCTTTCTAAAAAGTGCCAACTAAATGAATGCGTTCACTGCGTGACGCGTCAAACGAAATCCTGAAGGATGGTAAGCCTAGCAGCGACGCAAGCTAACGCACTCACCGTTTAAATTAATTCTGAGATTCATTTTATTTCTAGTTTTTCATGGGAATATTTGATGTAGGTACCTACCTATATATTTATTTTAATAAAACATTAGTTTAGAAATGTCTGAGTATGCCCCACTGTGATTGTAGCAGTTTGGTGTTCTGATAAACCTTCAGATTAGGGTAAGCAAAAAAACGTTAAATTTATTAAATTATTATTATTAAATTACCTTATTTAAAAAAAAAGATGCATTAATATATCCTACTGTTGAAAGTGATTATTTTCATGATTGCTTCGTGTTGTGAGAGCTTTCTCATATAAATACATCACTACTCAGAAATGAATCTTTACTCTGCCACCAATTGATTCTTACTTACTTCGTAGACAATCCTACTGCTATATTATGTTATACAAACCATTTAAAAACATTCGTACAATTTACATGCGAAGATCTTCAGTCTTCAGAAGTCTTATTTATTAAATTTACTTCATTACTAACATATAACCAAATAAATAAAAGCCCACTGCCAGTAACGTTTAGGGTAAGCGCTTCTTTAGTAAACTTTCAAGCTTACGAATCCTACCTCTATCAGCTAAGGTGGGTGTGCTGCTACCAGTTGTTTGTGCTGCTCCAGGGGTAGCTGGATCTGTGTTCTTTTCGCTACTGCTGCTAAATCCACTAAAGAGAAAAGCCCGTTTGTTTGGGGTTCCACTGTGAACACTCACAGAACTACTGCCTCCTGTTGTCTGCTGTCCATTACCATCTTCCTCAACTGTCCCTCCAAAAGATTTATTTCCTTCCTGGGATACAGTGCCATCGTCGCTTGTGCGAGGAGCAGCAGTAGTATTATTTACAGGTGGCACCGCACGTTTGTACATTTCAATCAATTGCATTTGATCCAATCTTTTCACAGATTTCATATCCAAAATTTTCTGGTATTCCGCTATTGTTATATCGGGTAAAAGCTTCAACACTTGAGTTGTGAATGCAGCAGCTGGTTGAATTTGTGTCATCACAACTTTGATTATCATCTCAGCTCGGCTCATATCTTTGACCACAACTTTCGTATAACTTGTTGGTGCTTTGCGATTAACACTGGATCCAATCGATGGCAAATCAAGCAAAACAGTCTTCAAACTGTGTGTATCGAGCAGCAATTGTTCACAGCCCAAAATATTATTCGATCCGTCGGAATTTGTTGGGCGACACTTATACAATGTATTTACAAACTTCGGAATGAACGAACTGACAAATTTATGGCAAAATTGTGTGAAGTATTTACGCGATGTTGCCAAATTATCACGAACTGTCGGAATGGATTGTTTGAAGTGGGCAATTATTGTGTTTATGAAAGGGCTCTGATCACCAACATTGCTTATGTTTTGCCACTGAACCTAAAAATTAAGTAAAATTGTGACAACAATTTCGAATAGGTTTTTTTCATTTTTGAAATGACTTCTTCTCTTCCATGTTTAATTATGGACGAGATTAGAGACATGCCAATTTATAACTGTTTATTGCCATTAAAAGTTTTTATCGAAACAGTGCGACAGAGCCTGCCACTAATACAAATATCAAAAAATTACATCTACATTCAGGTTAGGTTTTACTTTTGACAAAACTAAAGAACTTTCCAAAGCCAATGGAACACACCTAATGGCGACAAACTGTTTTAAATTGGGTTTTCTCTATTCTCGTCCAAAATTTTATGATTTAAATTGAAAAGTGGGAGTATACAAAATAAAATTACGCGGCTGTTGCGCTTAATCAGCTACTAATTAAAAACTCTTTTTCAAAAATATCTCGATGTATGAAAATTGTTAGGGTAGGAACAATACTATTAACTGAACTTACTTTGCTCATCACCGTTAAAGACGTTTCGCATCCGTTTTCCAAATCTTGAACCAACAATTGTATACAATTCGATATGGTTCTAGAAAAATTCCCACAGTAGATTAAATGTTTTTTTTGTTCATATAAAATTTTAAACTGACCGATGGAATATATCCTTTTCTTCTGACATATCAATCTTATTCACATAGGCCGGAGTTACCTTGTCTTTGAGTTTATCTTCCAACTGTTGAACGGTTTCGAGACAATATTCAGCAGTTGTTAGAACACAACATATTCGCACCAAGTCATTTTTAGTAAATCTTTGAGATTCACCCTCTTTGAGAAAATTATAGAACACCTGACCGGCAGCCGTTGATAAATTTTGAAGATCTTTTGTCAACAGTGACATGGAATTTCCTGAGAAAAAAATATTATTCATCTGAAGATTAGATTATAACAGAGATAAAGAGAAATTACCAATGGAATTTTGTACGTTTTGCATTTTGGGTGTGTTTGCTTCAAGTACTTTACTCGAATATTCTCGCAGGTATTTTTTGAATATCATTGCCAAGTCGTACATGGGTTGATCGTTGCTAAGTTGTGTACATTGAACCATACATTTTTTGTAAAACACAAATAGATCTCCTGAACTAAAAAAAATAAATACCTAATCTCATTACTATTTTTAAAAATACAAATGTACTTCTACAAACCTTGGAAACACAGTTGTTTTTGATTCAACAACTCGTAGAGGTTCTTTAGACATCTCAACAAAGCGTTCCATTAACTCAGCCAAATTTCTGTCAATGCTATTTATGTAAACATTAAGATGAGCCTTGAAGCAAACGCCTATGAGGTCATGAAAAATGCCTTGTTGTTGTATGCTGCCACTAGTTGTTGTAAGAGTGGCTGAATTTGTCTCTGTGCCACCAGTTAAGGTAATACCAGTGAATCTTTTGGATAGCAACTGTTCGAAAGCTTGTGTTTTATTTATCGCAAATAACAAAAGTCTAACATCGATTTCATTCAGGCGCTTAGCCATAATTGATGAGAGATCGTCACGAGTCATGTGACAAAATTGCACTGCAATTCTTTCGGAAACTTCCCAATCCAGTGGAAATATTGCACCGAATTTCTGCTCAAAATCGAGCAGATGACGTTTAAGCCATGCATAGCGTTTGTCGATTTTATCTAGCCAGGCTATATCTTGATTTTCATGGAATAAATGAGCGTACTCTTCGAGCTGTTGTTGAATGAACCATTTGAGGAGATCTTTCTTCACACGCGAGTCTAAGACCGAGACAACTTTGCATGCGTCAGCCAATTGTGATAGAGGAAGACGTTGATGTACAGCACTCGATGTTGCCGACTTCTTTTGTGTTGGCGAGAATGATTCTTTGAAATCTTCGGTGATTTGTTTAGCAAGGAGTACTTGAATTTGGTCGACGCTCTGCGATAAGTTCTGCAACATTTTTTTTTACAATATTAAAAAGTATTATCGAATACAAATTATTTACCTTGATCTCTTGTATATTACTATATTGTTGAAAATGCTGATTAACCTCGGATATGGCTTGTAATGGATTTAATATTTCGCCGTACAATCTTTTTTCAATCAATTTATTTAAACTATCAATTCCACCGACAAGCATGTGCAAATGATTGAGTGTAGTGATGGCCGAAGTGAGGTTCTTTTTGGCACAATCCAGCTGTTTTATGTCGCGAGTAATTTCTTTGACCATTTCTTCTGTTTTTTCAGCACGAGTCTTAACGTCTATGATTTGGGTGTACAAACTGTTTATAACCTTTTGTGCTTCATTTAGTGCAATACGTCCATCTTGGCCGGTGTTTGTTTGGCCTCGTACCACACTGCGTATGTTATCATCAATGACAGTGCATTCGAATTGCATTTTTGAAATAATATCATCGATGCCTGCTAGAGATTGTTCATTGGGAAACATTTGATTGATATAGTCGACATTATTGAAGTTAGGCGAGTCCATGGGATCGTCTGTTTTAAGAACCTAAAAAACATAATTTTTTGTATATTTAATAATAAATATTCTTGTCTCTTAACAAAAGACCGTCTCAGATCTCAGAGTTATGAACAAACACATCCTAGCTGCTGCAGTCAGTGCTCCTCGAAGTACGCAAACACTTAAAATCAAAATAAAAACCGAATCATAGGAACTTGCAGCGAACTTACCCGGTCAATTGCATTTTTTACTTCTTTTGTGATGATTATTTTGCTAAGCGATGATGATGTTTCCTTGCCTGATGGAGGGGCAGGCACAAAAAAGTCGCTTGTACTCATTTAAAAAGTTTTTCTTGTATTTGTCTGTGACTCGTTTTTAAATCCCGTAATTCAAATTATTTTCGTAAAATAAGAAATTGACAAAAATTTTGAAAAAAAAAACAAAATCTATTTCACAAACTTCTTTCAGAGAGTATCATCATCATTACAATAACTATTTTAGAATAAAGTATAATAATATAGAGATATGAAACATTCCAAGATTCCAGTCAAGCAGACTACTAGATTAGATCGGATTTACATTTGTACCTGCGCTGAGTTGAAATGAGCTTAGCTCTACCGTTTATATGCGAGTTAAATTAGGGTCAGATTTTCAACCCATGTTTTTCGTCACTATAGTTGAGTACTCCGTTTGGACTTGAGTTGAAATGGCCTGGCAGAAAAATTAATGGCATCGATGTATACAAAGTATAAAAAATAAATAAACACGAGAAGCAACTACTCAAAAAAAGTTTTTTTTAACAAATTTCGACTTGAGCGCTTTTGAGTCGAACCAAGTATAGAAAGAGTCGAAGCCAGAAAATCAAAGTAGTGTAATTTCATTCATGATTCGTACGACTTTATTTTATTTATTTTTGTATGGCCACACTAACAGATAGTGCTCTTAGGACCAGTTTGTTCACAGTGGGTTAGATCTGAACAATGACTTACAGCTTCTAACTAAATGGCGCTAATCAACCAAAATCTACTGATTAGCGATTTCCATGATTAACAACATAAATTATGGATTCCTTGAAAAAATTTTGATTTCCTTGCACATTCGATGATTTACCAGTTGCAATAATCCTTGATTAAAGATGATCAGCTGTGAACAAACTGGCCCTTAAAGTATTAAAATTGAACACAAATTTCTAGAAAAAAAACAATTTCTATTCATTTTGCATCTTTTAGCTGTGTCAAAATTATGACTGTCGCTTTTGACGACGAAAGATTCTGAAATTTTACATTGACGTCAGCCCTTCTCCAATTTCAATTTCTACTCAAATCGTAATCACTCAAAGACGATGTTCGTAATTGAATATCTCAACTGACTTATTTGGACTTCAATCCACTTTTTCTATTATTAAAACACAATTGGGCTTTTCCCACAACTATCTCTTTCTAATTTGACAAAACTATTTGGGGGGAAACAATGCAATACAAACAAATAAACTTACCTATACAACCACAAATCGCAACATTAGGTGTGTTTTGTTGACCTTCTTAATGTTCACATTAGGCCCAATTCACATAGAACTGGCTTAAGGTTTCGGTGTGGTTCTGGCGTGGTTGCAACATATGCCACTTTGTGTAATTTGCATGTTCTCTTATGGGACAATACACACACATATGAAGAGGCGAGGGTATGGTGTGCCCTGTCATTGCCACGCCATATTGAAAACTCTAGTGGCCTAGATAAACGTCACGCCACAATGAAACCCTTTCATATGTCAAACCAAATCAAACCAAAAGAAAATGAGCATGAGGGATGACTATGAATTCAACATTGAATTCTGCGATGAGATCCAGATTTATGGAAATTTGTATAATTACAGGAGGGCAGATTACTGCAATAGAAGCGCTTTTCCCTTTTTCCAACCACAAAGAGTGTACCCAGTACCTTCTTTGTTTTTGTATCTGATTAATATACATGAGGTCAAAAAGATCATCGTCTTCATCGTCTCAAAGCATTTATATGTTTTTTTTTATTGGAAATAATTTTTCAAAAAAAAAATCAAGAGGAAAACAAAACAACAAGTTTTTATAAGTATGCACTTTTGCTTACAACAATTTAAATTAATTCATCAAAAGGAGATCTATCAAAAAGAGAACTGTCATGTCCATTTACTGTCACTTTTGTGTGAATTGAGTTCATCACACCGACTCCACGCCCGTTGCAGACCTTAACCACACCAGCACCATAAGCCAGTTCTGTGTGAATCGCGCCGGAAATGCTCAACAAAACTCTTTAGCTTTCCAGTTTCATTAAGACATTTTGCATCGGAATGTTGACACTATTTGCTCGGGTCATCTAGTCATTTTCCGCGGTATAAAATAGTGTTTCGAGATTTTAAAACGATAAAATAGTGAACAAAGCTTATTAAACTAAATAAAGAACTGAAATAAAAGTAAAAATAGTGAATACTTGTAATACTTTATTTTGAAAAATATTAAACAACATGGGGTGCTGCGTTAAATCTTGAATAAATAATACACGATTTAAATACATACATATTATAATAAGGAGTTAACAATTTTTTTTTCATTTTGAGAGCTCATTGTGTCTCATATTCTACATAAAGTAATGTGAAGTGATGTTTTTTAGTTAATAACATTCCCGTAGAATAATTTTAAATTGACATTTCATAGTATTTCGCTGTAAAAAAGCAAATTATCTAAATATAAAAACATACTTCAATCACGTGAATTATAGTTGGGTTATATTTGTCAAAATTAGAAATTCTGGTCCATAGTCGCATTACGTTTTGTTGGTGATGGCAAGGCGCTCACATTTGTTGAGCGCCCGTAGTGCAGAGTTATTTTTCAACGTTTTAAATTTTCTTCCCATTACTTTATATCTATGTATTGAATATGATACACAATCAGCCAGTGAAATGAAAAAATTGTAAACTTCTTACTATATCTACGTGTTTACAAGATTTAACACAGCACCGCATGTTAATAAAGTATTGCATGTATGCACTATATTTATTTTTATTTCACTTTTGTATATAATTTAATAAGTTTTTTTTTAAATATTTTAATGATTTAAAATCTCAAAACACATTCCTTAAAAAACCAGCTAAAAATTTCCTTGGGCGCCCCAGCATTTAGCTCTGTCTGCATGCCGATGCTGTGTCAATGCATTTGTATTTGTATAACTCACACTTTCCTGAAAAAAGCCCCACAGCGGATGCGTTCATTGAAAATGGTTACTTACCAAAACCAATATTAGTCTGTTCGAATCTTGTCATATATGATTTAACAATTGTGGATGATAATCTTTATTAAAATAATTTTATTTGCATCATCGAAAATGTATATCGTTATGTTTTAATAAAATAATTCGCTGTATAATTCTAAACCTTCATACAAAAGTTTTTTTTTTTTAAATATTTTCAAAACTACCATACTCACCGAACATATTTTCCTGGAAAACATGCAAAGATACCAACATAACAAGCAAATTCATTGGAAAGTTTATGTTCACATTAGAGCTACTGAAGTTTGAATGTGCTGTTAACTTGTCGTTTTTGCATTTGCATGTTAAAAGTTGGCTTAATGTGAAAAATTTCTTAATGTTCACATTAGAAAGTCAACAAAACACGCTTATTGTGATTTGTCGTTGTATATGTATCGCATTGTTTTCTCCCCAAATAGAACTGTCAAATTAGAAAGAGGTAGTAGGCGTGTTTTTTTTCCAAGCCCGAAGGAAATTGGATGAACAAATTCGATTTGGGGCTAAATAACTTACATGTTAAATGCAACAACAACTAATCCCCAATGGCCCAATTGAAACGTCAAATTTATTGAAAAATTACGTTTTTTATGTGATAGCTCTTTAGCTATCAAATGTGATATCATCTTACACAGACTGAATTGGTTGATTGTGATTTGTGACTCTTCCTTATCGCAAATCACCTTACAAGATTCCACCCAAGAAAAGTTAAATAAAAATCTACAATTTAAAAATTAAATCCTAAAGTGGGAAAGAGAGAAAAATTAAAGAGACGTCAAATAAATTCCGAGAATTGTGTTCAATAGGCGTTTTTCTTTTTAAGCCCTGAGCGTGGCACTGAGCTGTCAAAAAGAAAACTATGTTACTTTTTAACTCGGTGCGCTCCGAGCTCTCAACCTGCATTTCTTTTTTAGCTCAGAGCTCGACCGGGGCTCGCTCGATGAGCTCGGAAAAAAATGTTCGAGCACATCGAGCACAAAGCTGAGCGCGGCTAACTTCATACAATTTTCATGTAATTTGACAGATTACTAAGCAAATGAGAGTTCAGTTCTCAATTGAGTTTCTTAAATAGATCGGTGCGCTCAGGGTCGCGCTCTGTTCGGAGTGAGCTCTATTCGCTCAGAGCCCGCTATGTGCCCCGCTCGCTTATTGATAAAGAGCTTTATTGATTGATGATACAAATAAACAAGGTAGCTTCATAGACTTCGCTGGCTGAACACAATAGATACATGTGAATATTACAACATAATCAGCCTTATTGTGAGTTTTACCCGAAAAATATTTCACCTTAAAATTTTTTGTTCCCCCGGAATTTTAAAACATAATTATTGAACATTTAGGCTGTCAATAACATTACATTCCGCCCGAAATGAATGTTCACAATGTGGGGAATTTTGTTAACACAAAATTTCGGGTGAAACTCACAATAGGCGAAAAGTGAAATATCAAATTTTCCGGGTGGATTGTTGTTGGGGCGAAACTCACAATAAGGCTGAATATGAATTTTATTCCTAGATTTAGCCCTATAAGTGGCCGCAGACACCATTGTGTTTACTTTAACCGAGTTCATTTTTGAGGTGGCCATAGATTTGTCCCTTTTCACAAGAGGAAACAAGTTGCTGGAGATTTATTTTTGACATTTTCTTTTGGCCGCCTAGCCTTAATTTCTTTAAAAATTGGCCAGTTTATATTTCAGAGATCTCCGCTTCCTCACAAATATAAACACGATTCTTCTGAAAAATTCATCACTTTAGATGTCATAAAGTGATACTGAATTCTTAAATGAATTTGAACACAATGCAATGTATTTTTATTTCATTCTTCTGATCTGTCAGATTGGCGGAGGAAAATTACTGAGCACTCTGAAATATAAACTGTCCAAGTCTCTTGTACCTTTCACTCGAAGAGACAAAATCGTAGACCGGGTAGATTCAATTCATTTTATTGAGACTTTTCTTTTCATTTATAATAAAGTATACATTTGTCTTTTTCTTATATAAGATATATCGAGAACTGTCAAGTATGGCTCTCTTGTTTTAATGACATATGCTTCTATAGCTGAATCGTTTACATTTTAAGAGCTCTTGCTCATGGAGCTATGGACCTGGGAGATTTCGCTCACTGATCTTACTTCGTGCCCTTCTAACACAAAAACTGAAAGTAACTGGAAACTCAGTTTCAACCAAGGATTAAATCCAAATCAGTAGAAACTTATTTCTGATATTTTTACAAAAACTAGAGGATATTTTAATTTTTAGCATATCTATATGATTTCAAGGGTTTGACTAAAAATTGATAAGAGCATTGAATACTTAAAACAAAAATACTATGGAATTAAATTTTTTCCCGGTCAAATGTTTATCCCGACTGCCCATGGGTTTCTCGAATTGAACCATGTTTTTCAAAATAAATTTTACCAATTTGTATACCATTGACCTATTATATAGTAAGTCATTGTTGTATACCTACGATGCTCCGACAGCTTGATTCTATTCATGATGAATTTCCGAAATCAAACGAATCTTAAAACAACCGAGAACTGTCAATTAGGCTGCCATAGAAAAAATCATTGCCATCCTTTGTAACCAAAAGAGTAAGACAAAATAATTTATCAAATAAAAATGCATTACCTTTCTATCTGGAACAGATATATTTTATGTTATATAATATTTAATACAATATAAATAATTAAATATTTTAAATATACTTTTCAATAAATTCGTTTTCAATCTTTTTTGTTATTGTTGTTGTTGTTTAAACGAAAAACATAGTTACTTATGAGTTAACACTTACAATATCAAGTTTTAAAGCCTTGTTTTAGGCATTGTACATGTATGTATATAGTAAATAAATATATATATTTTAGTCTTGTTAGATTACAAGTTTTATAGTAAAAAATAATCAAGTCACAAATAATTTTATAGGTGAAGCTTTTTAATTAAGCTTAAAAACATCTCGTAGAGAATTGGTGGAAAAAAACGACTTCGGGATATAGCGACACCATCATAGAAAAAAATGAAGTGAAGAAATGAAATGAATGAAAACTATCGATATTCTATAACAAATATTTATGATTCATGGTGCTAACCAAGTTTTTCTGCCCGCAGGGGATTGGTTTTTGTATTTATCATGTAAATTGTTTAACACTTACGTCACGTCGTTTTATCCAATTCAAAAATTTAACTGGAGATCAAAATAAATCCAGTTAACACATTTTCTATATTAGGGGTGTTTTTTTTGCAATCCCGGGGGCTACTGACGTTGTTGCATTTTGCATGTAAATTTTTTTTTGCAACGACGTCTTTTTTTTCATCCAATTCCATCCGGGCTTGCAAAAAGCACGCCTATTATTAGGCGTGTTTTTTTCCAACCCCGAAGGAAATTGGATGAAAAGAACGATTCGGGGCTAAATAATTTACATGTTAAATGCAACAACAACTAACCCCCAATGGGTTTAGCTTAACCCAGATAATTTACGGGGCTTAACTTTAGCACGGAGAAAAACTGTATTACCGGCGGGAATTTCATACTTGTTATCGATGGTTTGTATAGCAACTCCATTTTTGTCTGTAATGGCGTCGCTAATCCCCGATATCGTTTTTTTCAACCACTTACCTCCGGGATTGGAAAAAAACACACCTATTGTTTAACTTATTGAGGTGAGTTTTTTTTGCAATTCATGCCGGTAATACAGTTTTTCGGTGCGCTTAAGCTTTCATTGAAAACGATCATTGGGAATTTTAATTGTTAGTTTCAACGTTCGAAAACAAAATCAGTAATTATTTTGATGCCATTAAAAAGCTTATGGGTCAATTATTATTTCTACCCAACAAAATTTTGGCCCAATCTTTCACATACAATAACTTTAAAGATTTCAATGATCAATGGTAAGGTAGTTTAATTATTGAAATAAATAAATTCATTTCACGTGGAAGGTTGGGCCAAAATGAAATTTTTGTTGGCAAAAATTATTAATTGGATCATAAGTTATATGCTGGCATCAAAATAATCACAGATTTCGCGTTTTGAGTGCCTCAAAATTAACAATTAAAATTTTCAATGATCGTCTAGAAAGAAAAATAGTTAATATTTTGATGCCAATATAAAGCTTATGCTTCAATTATTATTTCTATCCAAAAAAAATTTCCATTTCGGCCCAACCTTTCACATGCAATAACTTTAAAGTTTTCAATGATCAATGGTAAGGTAGTTCAATCATTGAAAAAATGAAAGTTATTTTATGCAAAATCTTGGGCCAAAATGAAATTTTTTTAGGGTAAATATAATAATTGAGTCATAACCTTCATTTTGGCATATAAATAAACACTGATTTTCCTTTCTCAAGGCTTCAAAATTGACAGTTAAAATTTTCAATGATCGTTTTCAATGAAAGCTATAACTGACCCCTTAAGCCCCGAAAATTATCTGGGTTTAGCTAAGCCCGTTGGGGATTAGTTTTTGTTGCAATTTACATACAAATTTTTTAGCCCTGGATCGTTTTTTTCGTCCAATTACCCCCGGCCGTGGAAAAAAACACGCCTATCGTAACTTATTTTTTTTTGTATTATATCACACATACATTTGGAACATTTAGTACACTGACTTTTTAATTTTTTAAGACCAACACTTGAGTTAAGTTCAGTTTTATATGATAATAAAAGCACAATAATTTTTTTAATTTAAATTTTGTTTTATGAAAGCTTCAAAATATCACGGACAAACTCGAATGTTTTGTTCAACCATCACTCCAGTTATATTTAAAGTTATAGTTTTTTGTTTTTAACTAAATTTAAAGTAGACTTGTTATGTATAAACTTACTTATTTAATATAACACTAATGTTAAGTATTCAAATACATTTTTATGATTACAATATCACACATAGAAAATACAACCATATCTTAATGTTTATAAATATGTATGTATATATATTGTTACAAAATAAATAATTTGTAACTTATGTAAGCATACATCTAAAAATATATACTGATTTAGTTTTTTTTTTTATTTCATTTAATAAATAGTTAAGTCGGCATCACAGACTAAAACGATATTTCACAATAACAAAAAAATATTTCAATGAAGTTGTCTTTTTGGAATTTGTTATTTCGAATTCCTTTCAACAAAAGAATCGAATTTTTTTCTAAAAAGAATCGAATTTTTTCTGGCGTTAAAAGGAATACGAAAAGAATCAATTTTTTTGGGATTGTTTTGATTGACAGCAGCAATTTTGAAGTAAAATCTTGAGAAAATATTCAATTTGGAAATTATTATTATTATTAATTATTGAAAAACAACGCAAAAATATTTACTATAAAATTCCCCGAAAATTCGTTGCAATTAAAAACACAATTTGTTTTCATAAAAAAAAATGTTTTCTTAAAACATCGCGACATTCAATTTGACATTTTAGAAATTTTAAATCTTGCAAGTGTGTGTGCAAATCGGTGTAAAATCTTTCTTGAATCTTGCAAAATAAGCAAGATTTGTTTTGACAGAAAGAATTCGAATTGTTCAGAAAAAAATTCGATTCTTTTAGAAAAAAAATTCGATTCTTTTGTTGAAAGGAATTCGACATTAGATTGGTTAGATATGAGGTCTGTTCGCGTACTTGCCCGAAACTGCCAGATTCTACCAGATTTTTTTTTTATATGAACTAATATGGGCTAAAAATGGTAGAAATGGGTATAGGTTTGGCAAGTAAACGAAAAAGGTTATAGCATGTAAGTGTAATGGTGGATTTACATATTGTATATTCATGCGAGTTCTTTAAAAAAATAAATGTGATGTAAGATACTTATGAGCAGGATTAGAACCTCAGTAGTAAACTTTCGGAGAAGATTTAAAAAAAAAAGTGGAGTAAATCGAAAATTTCCGCGGTAGATTTCGCAATGAAAAAAAATCTGAAGTTTTAAAAAACTGTATTTTTAACATAAACAATAATTATTTCTTAACAAAAAATAAATCACAAATTCCACTCGTTTCAGACTTTAAAAGCTAAAAACTAATCTTACATACTTAAACAGAATAGAATTTTGGATTACAAAGACATACATAGTTGGTTGGGAGATTAAATAAAACCCTGTTTAGATTGTGACTTTTCACTATGCCATGACGATGAGTTTGTGGGGTGAGAGCGGTGAGGAGCTCTGTTCCCTTCTCCGATCTCACCCACAAAACCATCGTAATTGAGGTCACAATCTAAACAGGGTCTAATACAGTACTGTCATTAACTTTCCTGTGGCTAAAAATTTTTTGAAATTTTCAGTGTGGAAAAAAAAGGATCTCAAAAAAGCGGAGCGACGGAGTAAATTTATTTTCCTTCTTAAAAATGAAGAAATTTGCTCCGATTGGAGTGAGGTTCTTATACTGGCTACGAGTATAAAATTAATATTTTGTTGAATAAAGAACCGAGACAGATTGCAGATTATAGGAAATTTCCTTATTGCAAATATGAAGATCGTGTTCATTTTCATAAAAGTACTCTTTCACACAACTGTTGTTTTTTTGGCATTTGATTCATGGCCCGCTCTAGTTTTCTTGATATTTGCAGATAAAGATACATAAATAAGTTTTGTTTTTCAGCCGACATTTTGCATATAACAAAAAATTAAGTGGTTGAAAGTTTGGTACTCTAACTCCCATTATTCCAGTCGTGGTTTGATTATTATATCTCGAGAACAGTTCATCGATGATCGAACAAACAAACAAAAAATGATTATTCCATTTCTGAAAAAAGAGTGTGTTGTCAATCGTTCTCGGAATATTGATTGAAATATATTTTTCAAAATGGCGTTTAAAGAACACACACCCACGCTTTTTTTGTTTTTGAATATCTACTCAAACTCAGGGTTGATCCACCTACCAGTGTTGGTACCAATAAATAAAATCTCCTAAGTACCTAATACCTATTATATTGTTTTGCAAGAAAAAACATCTGCCGACTGGTCTACAATATTTGTTAAAGGGTATAATTGAGTAGTTTGTATAATATTCTCTACAAATAAATCAAATTAATTAGCCTGATCTAGGACTAAAATATATATATAATCAAAATGTTTGCAGTAATATATTATAACTGACTTTAATATATTATACCTAAAAAGACACACTTCGGCGCCAATTGAATTACGCCTCGAAAAGAAGCTGATAAAATTCATCAGTCTCTCTTAGCGAAATACATAGTTTTTAATAGATTTTTTTTGTTAGTTCAAATTGTATACAATATTTATGAATTATTTTTTATTTTTGTTTTACGATTATAAATATCCACATTTATAAAATATGTAAAACACACATAATACATATAAAAAAAAGTCAAGCCCACAATATGGTTGGACATTTTTTGACTTTTGTGATTCTAAAATGTTTGAATTGTCTTTTCAGCTATATAATTTACCTGTTATATGTTATTATTAACATATCAAGGTATTTATCTAGATCAAATTCAAACTTTCCATCTCCTTCTTCTTCTTAGTTTCTGGTGATTAATTTGTTGCAGGACCACCATAAATTGATGGCTGTTGTAAATCTAGTGGAGCACCGATACTTAAGATCTTTTCTTGATTTAGTTATATTG
Source organism: Epistrophe grossulariae (assembly GCA_929447395.1). NCBI lineage: Eukaryota > Metazoa > Arthropoda > Insecta > Diptera > Syrphidae > Epistrophe > Epistrophe grossulariae. The sequence goes on from OV839570.1 coordinate 9,096,731, forward strand.
TATCTTCTCCGTTGAAATGAGAATAATTTAAAATGAGAATAATTCAAATCCAAACATTTGACTTGGTTCAGTATTGTGAAGATTCTCTCTGATTAATTGATTTTATTGTATTAGTTAACATTATTTTTATAAAAATATAATTTACCGAAATCGGAATCATTTTTCGAATCGTGTTTCTTTTTTTCTTTTCTTCTATTTCTACCTGTCGTTGTTCATCTTTATTTGTCTTAATTAAAGCTGTATCTTCTTTTTTGTTGTTCCTATATTATTCATTTGGCACCTCCGGATTTGAATTGGAATTAGTATATTTTTTCGAAACGTTTTTCTCAATCGCTATCAAACCATCGACTATCATCGTAGCCATCATCATCATCATCATCATAACTGGAAGAACTATTTTTATGCGATTTCGAATATGTTGGTTTTTCAAGTGTGTTGAGTATATTATTTACTAGCTGACAGTTTTCTTGGATATAGTCTTCAGCAAAATGTACTGATTTGTCGATTTCTTTTTTAACCTTTTTACTGTGTATTATTTTGTGAATCATATCCATAGAGCTTTCTCTGCCCGATTAGGAGTCTACTAATTCTATTGAATCTTCAATAAGTATCGTTGCTTGAATCTCTTCAATCATCTCAAAATCATTAGACTCGGTTAATTCTATGATGTCTTTATTACTGTCATCTCCAATGAGTAATATTGTGTTCATCTTATTTGTTTCTTCTTCTTCACTGGATAAATAATCGACTTCTTCGACATCCTCTTCGTCGCTCGATTCAGTTGGTTCTTCCATTTTGTCTTTTTCATTCTTAATGTGCATCAATAGTAATTGTTCGCGTTCGTATTTTATGTTATTCACTTTGTTAAAAAATTCAAATGGTTTTTTCATTTCTTCACTTTTTTCTTTACCAGCTCCGGGTTCTGTTTTTATGAAATGTTCAAACTGTTGATTAGAAGATGCAGCTTCATCTTTCCTTTTCACATCAGAACAGGTTGATTCTTTAAGTTTATTATTCCATTCATCAGTACATTTGTTTAAGGATTCCTTAGATTTTTCAATATTTGATTCTCTTTCTACTAAAGTACTTGCTGTTTTCTTTTTAGAAAGGTCGATGGGTATCAAAGTTTCGGAAAATAATTCAATTTTTCCATCGTTTTGAGAATTGTTTTCTGGTTCCCTTGGCTCATACATTTCTTCATCGATAGAAAATAAAAAATCAGTTTGGAACAACATTTTGATAGATTCAGAATTTGTTGATTTTTCGTATTGGTTATTCTTTTGCGTACATTCATTAAGGGATTTTTTAGAGTTTTCAACATTTAATTCTCTTTTTTCTGAATTAATTAATTTGTTCTTTTTAAAGTAGTCTGTGGGTAAGAATTTGTCTCCCCCGTTTTGATAATTACTTTCTGGTTTACTTGGATCATTTATTTCTTTATATTCATCTTCATTTTCATCTTCGCTGCAAAATGAGAAATCAGTGAAGTAAACATCGACCCCTAGCTGGTTGGTTTTTGAGTTGGATGTTTTAAGATCGCTGGCGGCAGGTAATGAATTTAAATTCTCAATCTCTAGGGAAGTTAAATTTGGGGGTGTGTTAGCGTTGAGAGCCAATTCGTGGTTTATTTCATTTAAGTACGTTTTAGAAATAGACGGTTTTTGTAAATTAATTTTACTTATAGCCGAGGATTTAATTTCCTTCGGTTTTGCAACAATCTCTTCATCTTCTTCATCATCTTCATCGTCCTCATCGTCTTCATCGTCTCCATCGTCTCCATCATCTTCATCATCTTCATCGTCTTCATTGTCGCCTTTGTCTTCATTGCCTTCATCGTCTTCACTGTCTTGATCGTCTTCATCTTCTTCATCGTCTCCATCGTCATTGCGATAGTTAAGTCGCTTTCGGTGAAAACGTTCCAAATGTTTTAATTGACGTTTCAGGTTATTATTTCTTTCAGCTTGATTTTCAGTCGATTTAAAAACGTTTTTTGAATATTTTTGAATTTTATAAAATTCTGCAAATTTATATAGATGAGGTTTTGTATTATCTTTATTTTGTATTTCCTTTTGAACTTTGAAAACTTCAGCAGCCTTGATTAATTGAGGTTTCTTATTTTTGAAATTGAAATTAACTCCTCTGTGAAATCTATCAGAACTATGACGTATTCTAGGTAAATTCAATCGGAGCAGTGAATTTGAATGTCCGTCCTCGTCGTCAATTCTTTTAATACAAAGCTTTGGAAATATTAAATCGCGGTGTTTACGTTTAACATCTCTTAGACAAACTTTATCGATTCCGAATTCTTGAATGGTAACCTTATGGGCAAATAAATTTATTGGAAAATCATCTGGCCAATCAATATTCTTATGATGATATCTTAGAAGATCTTCATTAGTAACTAAATCATCATAGGGCAAAACAGATTCTGGATCATATTGTATATTGTTTTGTGGTTTCTTTATTTCATCATGGAAATAATATTCCATTTTGTTTTTTTTTCGATTTTACTTGTTGATGGGTTTTATGTATGTAGTATGCCTGAAAATAGAATAAAATTATTGGATTCAATGTATTTATAAAGTGTTAAGTGAGAAATTTCATCATTACATCATTTGCACCGCAAATCTGCAGTACAAAAATCTAGTTGACGAAAAAAATATTGAAAATCAAGAGAGTGTGTTTGTGAACGTCAAATGCGTTTGACGTTTATCAAACAATTTTTGTAGGAAAATTGCATATTTCGTCCCTACAATGCAGTCCAAAATTTAAAAATGAGTTTTTTTACTTCATAAGAAAACTTGTTGTGTTCCGCACATTTTCTACATATTCTGAATATCCCTACGTGTAAACCTTCAGAATTTAAATAATAGAAATAATAATAATGTCGAAAGTCAGCATTTTACGCACTAAGGTCCTTCTTGAAAAATTTTGAAAATGTGACTTAGAGTAGTTCTGCATTTTAGCGACGAATTGACGACAGCAATATGTCTGTTTGATAACTGCGGCTTCTTGCTACAAGTTGCTATACTTGTCATATTTTCTCTGTGGGATTTGAAAGAAAATTGTGCTATGTCGTACAAAGTTTCAAGTTAGGAAAGTGACATAATATCTGGGTCAAAAAATAACGATCATAAGATGTTGATTTGGCGACTGAAATATTTTCAGCTGAATGACATGTCAAAAATCTCAGTGACATGATTCTGTTGGGATTTTCTATAAACTATCACTATCTTTTTCATTCTGATTTGACAGTTGAGAAAACAATGCGTGTCGCCCTGCCTTTCAAAAATTGTTTGATGGTGTTCACATTGGACTTTCTCCTCCGACTTTTTTGACGTCTGTGTATACTTATCTCACTCCTACTTCATGGCGAGAAAGAGGTGGCCCAGAACGGCATCTCTTTATCACCATGAGGTGGTAAGTGAGAAAAAGTACAGAGACGTGTAAAAAAGTCGGTGGAGGCAGTCCAATGTAAACACCGCCCTTGTTTTTTCTCCAACAAGAGCTGTCAAATTGTCGCTTTGTTTTTGTTTGCTTGCTTTATGTCGACGTGTGGCAGAACTTTCGAATTTAATGCTAGTACAATTGGTTCGCTGTCAAAACTAATAAAAGAATCGTCATATTGAAATTATTTTTGTTTGAAAAAAAAAGACGCCGCAAAGCGTTGCGTCGCGACGCGTATGATAAATAAATTCGCTGAAATTGTGAAGATTTCCATGCAAGCGATAATTTTTGTATCACGCCAAAAATATACAACTTTTAACGAGTATAGACATTTCTTAAAATTGTATTTCTGATAAGTTTTGTTTAGGTATAATTTCTTTGTTATTAAAATTGTAAAAAAATCTTAAAGCTTGGAACAAAAACACATTTTTAGAAATTTTATTTTAAATATGATAAAAAGGGTATTCATGCAACGTCGTAAAAGCATTGTAAACGTTGTAATCGTTTAAATTTTTACGACGTCGTAAACGAACTGTCAACATTTTTATGGGAAATCTTTTCACACAAATCTTAAACTTTAAAAAACAAATTTGTGTGTTTAACGAAGATGGCAAAACTTCGTAAGCATCGTAAACATTGTACTCTTTGTAACCTTAGAAGAAGAAATAGAGGAACGGGCATATCGAGGAAAAATGAGGTTTTTACAAATTAGTGTGAGTTACACAAACTCAAATGCATTCACACATGCACTTATATGTGTTGATCACAACAATAAACATACTTACCATCATTTTCGCTAAATAACTCAAGAATTAATAGATCATTGAAAGCAATTTGTTCATACAATTGTATACATTTATTTTGTTGGCTTATTTTGGGCATTTTTAAATTGCGGATGACAAAATTTACGAATGTTAAAATTAAATTAAATATTTTAAGCTGTTTGACGTTTAACAAACAGCTGATTTGTTTACCATATCGTTTACTGCATTTACGCAAAATGTTTTTAGGTGCGTTAATGAAACGTGTGTCGTAAACTTTACGATTTAACGACATCGTAAAGTTTCCGACGTTGGTTGCATGAATACCCCTAAAGAAAAATTATTTTTGGAATATGAGTAGGTATAATCCCTGGGTATTATTTTGGGGGATTCTAGCCCCCTGAGCTTACGTACTCTCGGTGCGGTAGCGTACCTACGCAATTTTCACCAATTTGACTCATAAACCCATCGTCATAATATGACCTATTGAAAAAAATTATAATACAAAAAAGGAAATACGCAGTGAGTTGGGTTAAGAGCTTATACGGCAATGAGATATGTCGGTGCAAACACGTCATCATTTGTTTTGATACACACCATACATTCAACAGGATTTTAGTGATACAATCAACGCGTATAGTAATTCCGGTCTGTTCATATATTTTTAAATATTTTCCACTTTTTTTGTTTGACCTTCACACTTCAAAGAAGTTTATTTTTCTTTGTTATCAACTGTGTTACGTATGCTTATGCGCAGTATTTCAAAATGTTTTTAGGAAAGAAAAAAAAAATGGGTTTTCTGTGCTAGACTTACCTACATTACTGTACCATTGTGTTTATGAAAAACGTTCAGCAAACAAATAATATTTTCTTTATGGTAGAAGGACTATTTCTGAGACTTCCACAGCATTTTCTTGTTGTTGTTAGTTTTCAATTTTCAACAGGTCGTCAAATTAGAGATTTCTTGGCAGGATATTATGATACCTATATAATTTTTAATAACTTTTTACAAATTGCAATATGATTTGCGGTTTTACTTAATTTTATTTTGAATTTATTGTTTGTTTTTGTTTGGTAATTTTACAAATAAAAAATAAAAAAACTTCACAACACTTTTTTCAAAATCACCATAAAAGTAAAACAAAAACGTCCTTATCTATTGAGTTCTAAAAAGGATATGGTTTTCTGATATACCTACCTGTTATACTTTGTTTGATGTTGTTTTGGTGTATCTACCTACATCTGTGTATATTGATTTTTGCAAGGAACACTGATGAGTTGCCACCTGTAAAAAATTATTTCATATCATTATTAATCAATTATTTTCTCTTATGTTCTGTAAACTCTATACTCATTGTGAATTCACCACATACACATTAAAATTGTGAATTGGGATTTCGAATTCGAATATTCATTCTAGCTCATCCGCATTAAATCGATTTTGACAAAAAAAGTCTGAACTTAATTTTGAAAACAAAACATGTCGGACTTCACCAATATTGCTGCAAAATTCTATGGTTTAACCGATATATTCTAGCATTTTCCGCATTTAGGGGTTTTACAGTGACACATATTGAAGTATTAATTTCAATTAAATTTTATTTTGAAAACGTCTCTAAGGGTGGTATTCATCGAGCGTACTAATAGCCGTATTAAAGTTAAGAGTCTATTAGTTTTAATTTTTTGGGTCCTATTCACCAAGCTCTAATAGGTTCTGGGTTTCGCTAAGTAGATATTTCGAAATATTAGTGTTTGGACCTGATGAACGTACCCCTTTGGAACAAGCCAAAGACGATTGTGAATCGTGAGCGTACCTCTTTCGAACATGTCATTGTTAACGTCGGTTTTCATTTCAGTTGTTTTCCTTTTGCTATTAATTGAAATAAAACAAAACAGATTTTTACTGTGCATACAATGTATCAACAAATTTAAAACTTATTTTGAAAAAAATAAGTAAGTTTTTTCTGTCAAGATTTAACAATAATTTAGATTTATCAGCTGAGCATTCAGGTAGGAAGAGTTTGGAGCATTTCTGTCTGGAGGTGAAATTATCGCGTTCTACATTGTGATTTCGAAAAGTTTCGAAGTTACTTCTGATATCCTCCGATAGGTTTTGCTCTCAACTTAATAGTGGTCAGAACCACTATTAACTTTTGAGAGCGCTCGCAAATCAGCACTAATATGCATTGATGAATAGGTTTACGAAACTATTAACCTAATAGTGTTCGATGAATACCACCCTAAAGGCTTGGATCAAATTACACACCTGTGCATGATTCATAATTCATTTATTATTATTGATTCTCGTGAGTGGAAAAAGAACTAATATGCTCTTTTAAAATTTGCAAAAGACTGAGCATTTCTTTATTCTATTCTTTTGCTCAAACTCACGCTCATGAGTTTTTGAAAATTGCTCACGCTCATATGAGTGAATTGAGAGCTGGCTATTGAGTTCCGCTCATGAGCGTTTCCCTGGTCCAGAGATTATTTAAAAAAAATATATATCTCAAGTTTTTGGCTAAAAATTTACATTACCGAAAAAAGGTTTTAACGTTTTTAGTTAAAGTTTCTTATTTTTGGATTTAATTCTTGGATTTCATCAATGTCAGTAAAATTGCTTCCAATTCTTATGCAGTATCAATATTAGATACAAAAGTGATATTTTTATAGAAAAATTCGAACTAAGCAAATTAGATCCGTGCCTCCAATAATGATTTATATTTTTAATACTATAACAATTTTTTAAAGAAATGCTACTTGATCACTTCTGCTCTCAACTATACAGCCACTTATTTTTGTGTAACCATTTAAGTTTTTTTTTACAGTTTGTAGTACTTTCACAAATATGAGTTTTATTTCGATGTTACCCATTTAAGTTTCTAGACATTTCGAAATTTTCGAAAACCCATTAAATTTCGAATTTTCGTATATTCGAAGTTTCGAATTTTTGTATATTCGAAGTTTCGAATTTTTGTATATTTAATTCACACCATTAAGTTTCTTGACATTTCGCATTAATTTCGAAATTTTCGAAAAGAATCAGCTTTATCGTGAAAGAAATTTCCCCGGAGATTTTTCCCATTTTGGGAATCTTGCGAAAATATTCCTTTGTCCCCTTTCACACGAGGAAACAAGTTGCCGGACATTTTTTTGACGTTTTCTTTTAATTTCCTTAAAAATCTCTTCTACCTTTCACACGAAGAAACAAAATCGTGCAAATTTTCTGTTGTTTCGTTTGAAAGTAGCTTGGTTGAACACACACAACTGTGTATGTGAAGAGGAATGTCAAAAAATATCCTCAAATCGTTGATCGGGGAGATTTAATTTTCCCCTGTTACTTCTTACCCTTCTCACCTATGAAGTGAAAGTTGCTGGAAACTCAGTTTCCTCGTGTGAAAGGGGACTTTCAGGCAAAAATGCTATAGTGAATACATTTTCCAAGGAATTTTTTTCTTATGTCAATGCAAAAAATTCCCCAAGTAAGTTCTTGGGGCAAAATTATTTCGTGGGAGATTCGCGATTGGAAATATTTTTTCACAGGAATTTTTGTGCTTTTCCAGGGAAAAACGGATCACATAAGTTGGCGATAAGGTTGGATGCTTAGAATAAGAAGGTTGGATGACTTTTATTTCGATTGTACTTTTTTAAGTTATTTTTTTGACAGTTCGAAGTTATTTCGAAATATTCAAAAATTATGTGTTTTATTTTGATTTTACCTACTTAAGTTTTTTTTTGAAATGGTATAATATTTTGTAAATCTGATTCAATAATCGTTTTCTTTCTATCTCTGCAAGTAAGTTGCCTAAACAATTCTAAAAAACAATTAAAAAAAAGGAATACAGTGGTAAGAATTTCTTTTTTTGCATAGCTTATTTTTTGAGAAAACCTTTTTTAAAAAATTATCCCATTTCGAAGCTTTATCTTTTTAATTTTAAATGGCAACCGTGGCTAGTTAAGCTTAATGGTTCTTGTAAGCTTTTTATTAATAAGCAGGCGCCATATCTGGAACCTGTATAATACAATACAATACACTAACTATATAGAACCTACATTGGAAAAATCAATAATTATGAAGGATTGTATTGAAAGAAGTCCCGACCATGAACGTGGGTTTTTTTGTGTGTCTACATATAATATTATACATCAAAAAAAATATATAAAACGGGAGCAGCTTTTATAGGAGTTAAACTTTAAGTTTAACATATGAAATTTAAATATTTATATCTCATTGTTTTCAGTTAGAGTTTAAATAAAATGTAGATACCTACTACTACAAAAAATTTTAATTGGGGTTTTTCGATGCAATTATCTTTATTTTGTGCATAAAAAATACAATTTTCTTTGACTCTTCTGCTTTAAACTTTTGGAGCTTATGTCCTACCTTCCATGGCAAAAATGGGATTCATATCCATTTTGACTGGGAAAAAAGTTCCCAAATACATTTCGGACTTATGTCTCACTCAAATGGACAAGAGTCCCTGCACATCTTATTTGTATTTGTTTCCATATGGAAAATTAGGAAATTGTTGTTGTTTCATTATTTTTAAGACCACGGTTACTTCCATATTATAGATATTTTTTTGCATTTTCAAAAATTGATCCACCTTTTGAAGAAAACAATAATTGCTGAAAAGCGCATACGAGTATTTATGGCACTTCCCATCAATAAACAACGTGTTTTTCCTTTTTTTTTTACTTAAATTTTGTAGTCCTTCACAAGTAAACTGGTGAGTCCAAGTGAGATTGCATCCCGAACGAAACGCCAATTTTGGTTCATACTATTTTGCAAAAAATTTATCCCCGAATCCCACTAGAAAAAAAAGAAGAATTTCCCAATTTCTGATTTTTTTAGAAGTTTTTTAATCAATCAGCATCTTTGACATCCTTCAATGGATTATTTCATTTGGATATTTTAGCGACGAGAAAGTCACATTGATTTAATATTTTAACGTCACGTGAAAAGTTATTGGTTTTTATGTTCTTGTCAATTCCGCGTCAAATCTTCTTATCGTCATAGTTTAACTTGTCAAGTGGTGTCATTTGTGTGATCGGCAACATTTCATTCGTTGACAGTAGGCGTGTTTTTTTGTAAGCCCGGGGGGAATTGGTTGTGTATGTGGTTGAAAAAAACGACAGCCGGGATTAGCGACGCCATGACAGTAAAAAACATGGAGTTTTCATACAAACTATCGATAACATGTATATTATTCATGCCGGCGACACAGTTTTTCTGTACGCTTAAGTTAAACCCCGAGAATTCTATGGGATTAGTTGTTGTTGCATTTAACATGTTAATTTTTTAGCGCCGACGTCATTTTTTTCATCCAATTCCCCCCGGGCTTGCAAAAAAAAAACACGGCTTGTAACTATATTGATGATAATTTTTTTTGATGGGGACGTTAATGATTCCGCACATTGACCATTTACGTTGACCGTCCTATCGATAGCTTAAGTCTAAAGTCACTATAGGATCCGGTTGTCTACGAGTTGAAGCGCAAGCAATGACTGCATTCATATTTTTGTTGTTGTAATCCCATGTAAAACACAGCTGATGTCAAAGCAGCTGTTGCCGAAAATTAAATCTCAAGCTATCCTAAAAATTCGGGTAACTCTCATCTATCCTATGATAAATAGCAACAACAGCTGACTTGCATTAAGAAACATACGCTTGGGTCATTGACATCTGTAACAGAGCGAGGTGTTGTCGGCTAAGGTTCTCCTCAGGATGTTTCATAATCACTCCACGAAGTGGTGCCAAAACCCTAAAATCATAATACATGACGGCACATTTGTATAACATTCCGTAGAGAACCCTAAAAACCTTCACCTCCTTTTTCCACCATTACCAACCCCTGTTTACAGGCACAATGGGCAGGTCCTGGCAGTAGAAGTAAAGGGTGTTCAGGCTACAACAGCGTGGCATGCTAGCATATAGCACGTCCTAGCTCGTCGGTGGGGGAGGGGGGGTTCTTGCTATTGTAACGCTGAACGTTTTTCACGAAATTACATGCCGGAGTTTATTAGCAATAGAGAGAATCAAAAGTATGAAGCCCAAAATCGTCCTTATAGATTTTAAATTATTTTTCCAAACTACACCAGTGAGGAGGGAACCTGATGGAGTTGTCCCTCTGAGGTTCTTCCCACCCTTGTATCAGATTGATACCCATGGCTATCATGACCTCAACTATTTATAATAGCCCCTAAAGTCATTCGGTTGTGGAATGCCTATATCATTCTTCCTATAAGATCTTAAAAAAAAAAAACTTTCAAACACAACCTAAGGTGCATCTAAGTCTTTATCAAAATACCGTGATTTAAATATTTTGTTAAATGGTTTCCGGTCTTCATCGCTCCTCCATCCCTTCGCCAGATCCACCTTTGACTTTATTTAGAGACAATTCATCTTAATTAACCACTTAACTTGAAGCTGGAGAGAAAAAGAAATCCAAATCATCTTCCCAAGAAAGTACTTTATCAAGCAGAAAAAAATAAGAAGTTCGAGAATTTATAATTTCAATCAAAATTTTCATATTTTATTCCAAAAAAACTTAACCTAACAGAAAATGGTCCTAAAACTAACCTAAAATAGCCAATAATTCCTATAAATAAAATAATTCACAGTAAAGAAATTTATGAATTTAACAATATTCTTGTTTTCTTTTTTTTTCTTTCAAACAAAAACAAAGCAACAACCAACAGTCCAGCAAGACTAAATATTCCAACCGCAGTATTTGTTTTTTTTTTTTTTTTTCAATAATAATAATTTCACAAAAAAAATTGATAAGAAGGTTCGTTGTTCTAGAATTGTTTATAATGTTTAATATAATTAAAGTTTTAATAAAAAAATAAAAAAAAATATAATCTGTATAATTAAATAATTAAAATAAAATTAATTACTCAAGGCGAAAAATAATTAACAAAAAAAAATAATAATAATATAATAATAAAAAAATGAAAACTAAGAAGTGAATTAAATTTTTGCTCTCAAGTGTAGTTTTTTTTTTTGTTTGCATTATACAGGAAAAATAAAAAAAAACTATTAACTTATATATCCACCACGCAATTCACCATTGCTTATACCGAACTTGCATTTGTAGGGTTTTAAGCTCAGAGCGAGCGTTTATACCGTGCAAAAAAAAACTTTGAACTTTAATTATATATGTTTATTTTTTCTATAAAATCAATTATCAATTTTTAATTTAATAAGTGGTGAATTCGACCTTGTTGATTAAAAATTGCATGCTCCATAATTTAATAATAAAAGAAAACTTACCAAACTTTTCCTTTGGGGTGGTGCACCGCTCCAGTGGTTGTATAAAAATCTTATCCTATAGGAATTAAGGAGGGAAATTTTTAAACAGACAAGCACTTCACACCACGAATCTTTTCTATATATTTGTGCACTACGGATAGCGATAATAATTATGCTTCGTTAAGATTTAAGTTAATTTGATCGTTATTTTTTTTTCAATTTAATTGGTGAACGGGAGGGATATTTTTAAAATAAAAATAGCAATGTAAAAGAACAAAAAAAAAAAAAATGAATATATAGCAAACAAAAATTAAATTAAGATTTTAATAATTACTTAAATACTTGATGAACAAAATAAAAAAAAAATAAAAAAAGTGTGAGTGCCGGGACTCACGGTTAAGATGTGTAAACATCAGCATTCGTCCGAATGCCTCATAGACCGAGAAGGTGTGGATGATTCTATGTTAAAACCCTGCAGCCATGATGAAAGCGCAGTCCATGTACTATATGGTCTAAGCAACCAACCACATTTCAACCCAAACTGAACTCGACTTTTTGATTTCGTATATAAACACTCAGCGTTTAGTTACTGAGCGTACACAGCTTTGAACGCACTCAATTTTCGTGAAGCTCAGAACAGAGATTATGGAAAATTCATTAGTCCCCTATTACACGATGATTCTTTGCGTCTGACTCTTTTTTCGAATTTCTCTTTGAAAATCATCCTGTGAGTCGCACGCTATTACACGATGATTCTTTGCGCCTGACGCTTTTTCGAATTTCCCTTTGAAAATCATCAAAATAAAGTTATACAAAAAGAAACGTCAAAAAGAGTCTCGGAAATCTTGGCCCACGACTCACAGGGCAACTGGTCTTCCGTCTCATCTTTTTTCTCTTTCGCACTCGTTATGTTCGAAAAGAGTCAGACGCAAAGAATCATCGTGTAATAGGGGACTAAGTCTACTATTACACGATGAATCTAGTTGCATGCGCCTTCTTCAAATTCTTCTTTGTTATTTCGTCCGCTGTTTCAAGCGCTATTACACGTTGAAACCAAAGTCATGAATCTAATTTGACAGTTCTCTTTATTTTTCATTTTCGTGTTGGGCTGTGCTCAAGCAATAAAAAACTTTATCTGTTTTTATTTTTGTTTTCATTATTAGATATATTGAAGAAGGAAAGGTTTGTGTGCCTTCAAATGAATATCAGTCAAGAAAAGCAATAATTTATTTTATTTATGTTGTTTTTAAAGATGAATTTCTCATTTCTGGAAAGCCTATAAGGCTATCAATAACAGTGCGTTGCATCGAAATTTACTCTTTGGACAATAAAACCATATGAAGCAGAATAGTAAAAAAACGGGACAAGAGAAAAAAGAAACGTCAAATAGTTGCACCGAAAATTTTACCCACGCGACACCGGTCACATTTTTCCGTCTCATCTTTTCGACTTTTTTTTCTCTTTTGCACTTACGTAGTTCGAAAAGTCGCATGCGTCTAGATGCATTGTGTAATAGCAGACTAATCTCTGGCTCAGAATCAAAATCACGACCACGGCTACAAGATAAGAATCACGACTACAAGATACGTAACGTTTTTTTTCACCCTACTGCCAGTATAGATGTTTACACATCAAAAATCTCTGGAACTGAAAGGAAAACAAAATAGAAAAACCGCTCTGGTCTCAAAGCAGTCATGTAATTGAAAAAAAGTACTGCAAAGAATACAAAATACGGATAATGCTAAAGAAGCGTCAAAAAGAGTCTCGTAAAACTTGGCCCACGACTCACAGCGCAACTGTTCTTCCGTCTTATCTTTTTCTCTTTCGCACTCATTATGTTCGAATAGAGTCAGACGCAAAGAATCATCGTGTAATAGAGGCTTAATATATCCTCTAAGCAGCCAACCAAATTTCAACCCGAACTGAACTCGACCTTTCGATTTCGTATATAAATACTCAACGTTTAGTTACTGAACGTACATATTGTTGAACGCACTCAATTTTCGTAAAGCTCAGAATCACGATCACGATTACAACGTTACGTTACGTTTTCTTTTCACTCTACCGCCAGTATAGATGTTTACACATCAAAAAATAGAAAATAACATTGCAGGATGTAGTAGGTGGAGCTGGTGTTAGCGTCAACCGGAGATTCACAAGCCGGAACAGGGGAATTAAGATCGGGTTCGATTAATTTAATCGATCTGACTTCGCAAGACGAGTTTTTTTAATGGAATTTTGTATCTTCTTCAACTATTGTTTTTCTCATAAACTTTGTATGTAATTTATGTTTTTCTTTGTTTTTTGTTTTTTTTTTTTCCTTCTTTTTCAGCGTTTTAGGAATGGTATCTTTTGTGTGGGTCGCGTGGATGTTATATTAAGGGTTTTTATGTAGGCTGTACCTACTTTCCACATTTTTTTTACTGTGTTAAGATTTTCGTTCTTTAATTAATTTTTTTTTTGTTTCGGTTTTCACGTTCGACGTTTAGACGAGATCTTATCGCAAACACGGTACTTAAAATGGATTTTAGGGTTATTTTTTTTGATTCTTCACTTAGTTTTTGTTTTGTATATCAGTTTTAAGCTTTTTTTTTTTTGTTTTGTCGCGTTTGCGTAGGTACTTTATATATGTGAGAAATGTATTTTTTTTGTATACAAGTCGTAAAACTTCACGTACGTGCGTCGGTAACGACAAGATTTAGGAATGCTTATTTTCGGTATTTTTTTATTTTTTTGGTTAAAATTAGCGATACAAAAAAAAACAAATAGGTACTAGGTTTAATTATTCCGATAGTTTAGAAAAAAAACTCACAAAAAAAAATCACGAATTATTGTCTTACCACGCTACGACCAAACAACACTACCAAAATTTCGACCAAAAAAAGGGAAGATGTTTTGTCAATCTTGCCCTTTTATAGGCAGTCGATAACCCTGGCCGGTACATGAGATTTTCGAACATCTTCGAAAGAGAGTCTCTGCTGACATGGCGTCCCGAAGGCTTCCGATGTTGTAGTTTCTGAGCGAATAATTAACCAACAAATCAAAAATTTGGTTTCTAAATTCAATTTTGAATTTTTCACAAATAAGTGTGACAAAATTCTGATTCCCCGGTCAAAACCCCCCCAGAAAACAACACCGGAAATACTTCCATGTTGCAAAGATCGGATAGCATCTGCAGGTGTTGGTGCCATTCTAAACCAAGCCAGAGTCTATTTTTATCTCACTTTGTTTCTCTTAAATTTAGCTTTTCATGTAAAGCAAATGGATGACGATGGTTAAAACTACCTACCGAAGAACAAAATGTCAACTCACCATTTCGAAGCTTCTCTTCCGTCATTGGCATGCACACACCGACACACAACACAACATAATAACCATTCCACACCTTTTTCACCAACTCATCCCACAAATCCAATTGAAAATTATTGAAAATAAAATAATGGTTCAAGTATAAGAACGGAAATGATCTTCTCAAACTGTGACTGTTGGATGTTGCATATTTGAAAATTGAATTGTATTACGAATTTCAAAATCGTTCTTAACACATCTTCTCACCATACAGTCTGCAGGGCCTGATAGAATAATTCCAATTATGCTCCAAAGCTCTAAAGATATAATTGTTCCAATAATAGCGTACATTTTTAGGCAATTTCTAAACATCACTTTCATTCCGTCTAGTTGGAGAGAAGTCATTTTCATTCCGAAAGCTGGCAAGCCCACCACCCGAAAGATTTCACGCCGATAAGCCTATCGTCGTTTCTTCTCAAGACCTTAGAAAGACTTATAAAAACGCATATTCACCTAAAACTAAATGGAAATGTCCTCTCGCGAACCTAACATGCTTGTATGAAGGGCGAATCTGCTGAAACGGCACTTCATGAAGTGGTTGGCACAATTGAGAAATCAATTATTCAATTCAAAGAATTTACAGTTGGAGCGTTTCTTGAAATAGAAGGGGCCTTCAATAATGTTGAAAAAGTTGCTATTCGACAAGCCCTAGACTCTGTAAACGTCGATCCAATGTTATCAAACTGGATTGACTCCATACTCAAAACAAGATTTGTAAATGCAGAAGTGGGTCACAGCAAGCTAAAAGTGAAAATATGTAGAGGTACTCCACAAGGAGGGGTATTATCTCCCCTGCTTTGGCTTCTTGTAGTTAACCAGATCATAGTTAAACTTGATCGTAGTGGTATAAAAGTTGTGACTTACGCTGACGACATTGTAATAATGGCCTCAGGCCCACTTAGTGTGAACTTCTAATGCTCAATAACTGGTACGGCTAAATATCTGGGTTAAACAATTGATCGTAAACTAAACTGGAAAGAAAATATTAAAGAAAGAGAGAAAAAAGCTCTAGTAGCATTCTATACCTGCAGTCGAATCTTTGGTAAAAGACCCAGAACTATTAATTGGATGTACACAGCCATAATAAGGCCAATTTTGACATACGCATGTTTGGTTTGGTGGCCAGCCATCGACAAGGCAACCAATCTGAAAACCATGACAAAAATTCAAAGACTGGCCTGCATTGTCACAACCATTGCCATCAGAACAACACCAACTGCAGCCCTGGAAACATTCCTTGCAATTGCCCCATTAAATATTTTTACGAAAGAACTGGCAACCAATAGTGCCTTACGGCTAAAACAATGTAAAAGCTGGAATAAGGGCCTTTTTGGTCACAGAACTATTATCGATTTTACAGACATAGACATTCAATCTGACTATACGATACCATACATTGATTTTAACCCAGTGGCCATAACTGATATTCCCACAAGGAAATCCTGGATGGAAAACCGGGAAATAAAAACAAATCACGAATTGGTCTTTACAGAAGGCTCCAAGTCACTTTACGGGGTAAATAGGGTCGGACATCTTCAGATAACCCACCCCTAAATATATCATTAAAACTACCAAATTACCAAATTAGATACGTCAAATTTATTGGAAAATGACAATCCCATTTTTGATGTGATAGCTCTTTAGCTATCAAATGTGATATCATCTTACAGAGACTGAATTGGTGGATTGTGACTCTCACTTATCGCAAATCACCTTACACGATTCCACCCCTGATTTACGAATTAGAAGAAAACTAAGCATTTTTATGAATAGGAGTGTGAAGGTTTTAAAGTTATTTATATACTTACGCTTTTTCGCCAAGTCGTCGTATCTAAAAAGATCGCATACAAATTTAAAAGCTTCCTGCATTTTTTTACTTTTTCTTTATTGTTATTATTATTATTCTCTTTTTGTTGTTTAACAATGCAATTTCTTTCTGTCCAATTCATATTCTTCTCAGTTATGTTTTTTTTGTTTAAAATACTGTATATATATTTATATATAATATTCTAAAGGTAAATTTATATATAAATATATATAGACATATATATAAATTACTTATAATTTCTAATAGTTTTATATAGTATGATTTTTTTGTTTTTATTTTAAATAATATTTTTTTTATTTTAGTTTAATTTTAAGTCATTTCACATGATTCGCGAGGTTGGGCAATACATTTAATGGTGTATTTAGTATTTTGTGTTGTTGTCATATATATATGTTTTGTTTTGTTTTTTTTTTTTAATATATTCATATACAAAGTAAAAAAGTAAAGAAATGTTTGTAATGGTGCGAGGGTTTTCGAGAGAAAGAGAAAGAGAGATTCTTTGTTACTTCTGACTTTTTTAACAGTAAATTAAAAGTTTTCCTTTCAAGTGGAAGACCTATTAAAATGTTTTGTTGTTGCTATGAACATTAAAAACAGAATTCATATTATTTTTTTATGTTTTAAAAGGAATGAATGATGAAACATTCAAAGGGAAAGTAGGATTGGTAGGCGTGGCAAAGAGGCTGCTATATAATAACAAACAAAAAAAAAACGATTAAATAAAAGACAGTGTATTCTTTTTCGTTTTATGTGTATGTATATATAATAAAAACACTAATTAATAATAATATGCACATATTTTTTTATTTTTAAATATTTTGAATATAGGAACTTCTTACGTTTTTTTTCATTTATTTTGTTTTTACTAAGCTTAAATTTTAATGTTTAATTTTTTTTATTATTTTAATTTATTATGAGAATTTATTTATTGCAACTAAATAAAATGACAAAAAATGAATATAGAATATAGCTTGAGTTTCTGTAACAGTTGTTATATGAATGGAATTTTAATTTATCATTATTTTCTTCATTTTTTTTATTTACGTATACTGTGATATGTTGTCTTATCATTTTAAATTGTTATTTATTTAAATGTGATGATGAAATAAAAATATGAAGAATTTATGAAAAAAAAAATAAATAGTTGAGAGTTTTGAAAAAAAAGTATATTAAGGTGAAAAAGAAATGAATTTCCATTTATTTTGTTTTTTTTTTTTTTAATTTGTTTTAGATTTTATTTTGAAAGGTATACTAAAAACTAGCTTTCTTGTATACTTATATATATATATTTTCATTTTATTTCAATTCTTTATTTAATACAATGTCAAAACTTAAAAATGATTTACAGATGTTTTTTAATTTAATTTAAAAATTTAAATTTTATTTTATTTCTCATTTATTATATTATTAAAATGTTTACTTAATTCACATATTTTGCGAGGATTTGAATAACTTTTCGTTTTTAATTTACCAATTAAATAAGTTAATATAGTTTTCGTATTTTTCTTATGCAAGTATTTATTTTTTTAAATTTATTTTTATTGAATAACTTTTTTTTGTTTTTAGGAACTCTTATGTTGGTTTTTTTTTTTCTTTTTCTTTTTGAAAAATAATTTTTATAAAAATTATATAATTTCACTTGACAATAAACTATGAAACTATGGAAATAAAAAAAAAACAAAATTCAAATTTAGGTGTAAACGTTTTTTTTATATTTTTTTCTCACTTTAAAGAAAGAAAATCCATACACAACTTTTTTGTATTATTCTTGCTTTTTGTCTATCTCTCCTAAATATCAGTGTTTTCATAATATCATTTTATATATACCTATATTTATAATTTGTATAAATATAATTATATATATGTATTGTGATACAAATTAGGAACTATGATTTTTAGTTAATTTACTTTTTTTTTCACTTTTGCTTATATTCGCTCTTTAATAAGTAATAAGTTGTTTAACAAAAGCATAAACTATAAATAAATACGTTAAATAAATAATATTGTAATAAAAGTAGATCTCCGTCGTCGTTTTAATAAATCTTATAATTATTTAAATACATATGTAGGTATATGTGTTTTGTATACTTGCGCCAAGATCCTAGTTTTTAAGAGTTGTGTAGGTATTATATTCGTTCACAAATTCTGAAGATTTTCTTTAAATTAAAGTTTTATAAATGAGTAGGCATATTATTCCAGTAAGAAATAGGCAAAAAAAAAATACAAACTGAAATTTGACCGAATATTGGAAGATATTACGAGTATTTAATTAATTGAGAAACGTTCATTATCTCACGCTCGATGACGCGCTTGTCAGTAAGAGAGTCATAAAATGTTTTATTTCAGACAAAAAAAAAAACTAACCTACGAAAATTTAATAGAAATAAGGTTCGTTCCGCACTTAACTTCAAACAGTTTCACAGACCACCAGAACAAGTAAAAAATGTTGCTGCATAGAAATATCTTTTGTCTATTTCTAGCTGGTTGTCAAATGCGAATTTGACTTATGACATATGACAGAATTTTTCACTTGAATTAAAAATGATGTCGAACAAGAGTTGCCCAAGTGTTTAATTTTATTTTTGTTTCAGTTTTGATACATGAGCATATTTTTGTATTATTTAATTAATGTTTTAACTGATTACAGGATTTTTAAAATGTATGTCAATTAGCAAAACTATTTCTTAAGAAGAAAATGTAAAATTGACAGTTGAGTAATTCCTAGAATTAATGATGTAATGCTGATGTAATGAAAACGCGCTTACATTTATAAAGGATATTTTGTTTTTTTTTTATTGAAAACATTTACCATTTTATTTTCTTAGGTATAGATATTGTTGAAAATGTTGATTTAGATTTATCATTTATCATTGATCTACGGCAACTTTAGTTAAGTATATTTTTCTTGACGTTTAAAAAGTGTGCCATTTTGATAATTTTTCGTTCTTTTTAAGAACATTTCATGTCCACTCCTCAAATTTTGTAATTTAGTGCGAGAGATTTTGGGAACAAACCTTATTTGGCATCAAAAATTTGTTTATTTATAGCGTTAACCGTTTTAAGAAAAGATTTATAACCATGAGTCAAATAATAATTTTAATTTTCGTTTTGCCCTAATTTTTTTTCTGCTCTCGGAATTCGGATGACGAGAATATCATTTTTTATCCGATTAGTTGGAGTTTTTTAATACATTTTCCTGGCCAAAAACATCACACGTCTCGAAAAATAAAAAAAAATTCAATGAATTTCAATAATAGCTAAAACCGGCCCCTAAGGAATCTGTCAGCGTTATGAGTGACAGCAATCATTTTGTGGCAGTCGGCAGTTTTTTTAATTTTTGATATTTTATACTTTAATAACAATAATCTTGCTATTTATGATATTGATATATCATCAGCTAAATTTCAGTTACAACAAAGTGATGATTTTGACATTTGTGAATAAAGGAGAGAGGGATAGATATATTGGTATTTGGTAAAGGGCTCTTTAATAAGATCATTCACCGAGGTAGGTGAATATTTTTATTCATAGGGATGTAGTTTTAAAAAGAAATATTTTTTGAGTTATTTGACAAAAAAAATATTTTAATTTATAACTCACCCTCTATACTCAATTCATTGTATTTTCAATTTATGAGAATTCCAATATTTTTGCATGAAAAATTCAGTTTGTTGCTTTTTTTTTTGTTAAAATCTCTTCTTACTGGACCATATGTAAATATGTATATATACGAAACATCATGAGCAAATCTGTCAAATTGACAAATATTTTTTCGTTGTTATTAGTTTTTAAAACAAATTTGAATTTTAAAATAAATTAAATTTGCGCTTTGAAAATGTTTTTTTCGTTTACAATAATATAAAAAGTAGTAGGTAGATATAAGCAAGTATACATGTACGTATATTTATTGCACAGATTTTGTTATATTATAATAATATTTAAAAGACAAAAATAAAAAAAAATACATAAACTATATATTTGAAAGCAACAAACACACAAAAATAAATTCTAACTGAAGATGAGAAATATAATAATGAAATATATATCGCCAATGTTTTTGGTTTTTGTTATTTTTTTTTTCTATAAGCAATTAATTTTTTTTAAGTTTTAATAATAAAATAGTACAATAGTTAAATATCTTGCTTCAGATAAATGTTAATAAAATTTTAAACTACATCAGTATTTATTTTTTGTTTTCAACTTAACAAAATTAATAGTAAAATATTGAGTACGCCGTTTTATATAAAAAAATAAACTCTAAGTTTCTTTTCAATTTTAATTATTCTGAAAAAATTTTCCAATTTTAACTTTGCTTAAAATAAAAGTACGATAAAAGCAAATTTAAAATAAAATCATCGAGTAGTTAATTTTTTTTTATGTTTTGTATGTATGTTGTATATATATGTATATATATATAATGTATGTATACATATATATGAATTTAATTATTTTAAGTATATTTTATTTAGTTTTAGTGTTGTTTTTTTTTTTTCAAATTGTAATCTAAATTTCTGCTTAATATTCTATTAAGTTTTTGAATTGATTCTGTTCAAAACTTATGTCTTTTTTTTTCTATTAAATAGTAATACTAAGTTTATTTAAATTTAATTTTATATATTTAATATATAGGAACCTTTTAATTTTCACTTACAAATTTAAGAGCTTGTTTAAGTTTAGTATGTGTTTTTTTTTCTTATAGTTTTTGTGTTCTTTTTTTTCTAGCGTTATCGCGAGTGTTTGTTGTTTTTCTATGTTATGCATTTATATTTATGAGTTAACACAAATATTTATATAATTTGTTTGGTAGTAGTTTTTTCTTTTTAAAGATATATATATATATATATATTTCAAACTGTGTTACTATTATTTCTGTTTTTTTTTCCTCTCATTAGCAGCATTGAATTTTTCCAGGTTCATCCTTATCATTCGTTTAGTATAATATTTTTTTTATAGTAAAGTTTAGTGTAGTCATCAGAAGATTTGGTTTGATTTGGATTCTCAGAGATATGATTCTTATGAGTCTTAACGTCTGCATTATTGTTAAGAATAGATAATTCAGTCGATTTATTCTTTGCGAAATAAAATTATTAGAAGCTAAGATATTTAGTTTTGTTTTTTTAGTTTTTGTATCTTAAACTTTCCAAATATCGATTTTTTCGCATTTTTTTATCATTTAAATAGTTAATTAAAATCAATCAAAAATTGGCACCCATGAAAATATGTTTTTTTTTATCTAATCAATTTTTTGTCTTAAAAAAAATAATATACGTTTTTTTTTTGTTTTAGATTTTTACGATAAATTTTCGCTTATCCTAGGAACTTTTGCCTTAAATTTCTATATAATATATTTTTTGTTTATTTAAAATTAGTATCTTTTTTTTATGTAGGAACAGTTTGACATTAAGTTGATTTTTTGTGATTTCTATAATTATATAATGAAAACGTTTTTTTAATCAATTTTCTTTCGCCTAAATTTCCCATTTTATTATATTTTATTTTCATTTTAATTTTGTTTTTTGTTTTTTTAAAATAGGAACTTTGTGTTGTTTTTAGTATTTTTTGTTTTGTTTTAATATTTTATATGCGGATCAACTATTTGGGAAATAGAACTAATTAATCACCATTTCCTTGTTTTTGAAAAGCTCACATTTTTAATTTTTGTTTATTTGCTCTCAATTTTTTTTTTGTTTCCATATTCTCGATACTGAAAAAGGTAAAATTAAATCACGTCAGTGGGTAAATTTATTTCAAATAATTACACGGTTACACATTTATACACGAGCAATTAAAAGTCATTATAAGGGTGTTTTTTTGTTGTTGCTAAACTCAAATCCATCATCTATAGACCATAATCCGTTTTTTTTTTACAAAAATGTTTGGAAATGAAAATAAACGTTTATTTCACTATTTTTGAGGTTAATGTAACAACGCCAGATGTTTTTTTTTCCAACAAAATTTTCAACGAATGCTGAAAGTAACGATCTTCACGTTAAATCATTCCAATATCTCTTTTATGCGCAAAAGTTGTCACCCTCTATCGGAAGATGCTATAAATTTTTCAAATGGCGTAAAGTGATTCATGTCTTGCTGACGTGTATTTTGTATCTGTTAACTTCACAAATGTCAAACTGTTCATTATGTATACAGTATAACACATAGATTTGAACATAGATGTTGTTCGATTTAAAGTGAATTTTAAAGCAGAAGATTAGTACTTTGGTTTGTTAAATTACATTAAATTAAATTATAATGGAAAAAACTTTTTTTTTTATTTTCTGGCGGGTATATTAAAGAAACCCGAACTAAAGGTGAAAAACGAATGAAGAATGACGGGTAACACAAGACGGAAGGAGAATGACAGATGACAGATATTACATCTACTTAATTATAGAATTGAACTTTTGTGTTTGCAATACGGTCATTTTGGCGATATATCTTTTTTTTTAAATGTTGTTTTCAACTTACCTTTCCCAGTTTTTATTTTATTTTTAAACTATCAGCTTCATCTTTTGTTCAGTTTCACTTTCCTCCAATAACTGAAATTAGAAAAAAATCATTTAATTTTCTGTGTAAAATTTTGCAAACTATTTGGAACACGAATTGATAAACATGGTAGCACGATAAAACGAGCGAGAAAAATTAAACAAACAATTTAACCAACACGAACGAACATAAACGAACAAAATAACGGCAAAAACCAAAACGAAACTAAACGAAAAATAAAACAAGACATTTTTTTTTTAAATATAAATAAAAGTTATTATTTATTTAGAAAAATTATACTGTGTTTGTTTATTTTTTAAACGAAAAAAAAAACATATAAATTAAAATCTAAAAAGTAAAACATATATAAAAATAATAAAATATATTTTTTCGTATCTTTTTTGAAAATCCAAAAAAAAAATATGTAAATCTATTTGTTTGTTTTGTTTATTATTTTTTGACAATTTTTGTTTTGTTTTGAAATGTGTATATATTTCGAATTGTATAAATGAATGAAACATATTTTTATTTGTGTAACCCGTGTCCTCGATTGAGATTTTTTTGTTTATCAGATATGTTTGTGTATTTTTATAAAATTTTCACTGAATTGTTTTTTTTTTGTTAAACTTATGAAATGACTAAAATCAACCGAGGACATTAACTGGTTAAAAAAAAACTAGTACATAAAATATTCTTGTATTTTACAGTTAAAAATTAAATTAAAACTTAAAATAAACAATTTATTTATTTTATATATGAAATTTATTATACTTTTTACTTTATGTTCTTACTTAAAATCTAAAGGAAGCATTTTCAGAAATTTATAAAACATAAATTCTTTTATTTTTATCTCGTAGCAAATATATAGTATAGGTATCTCAATTTTTTGTTTATTAATTAATTTTTTTATATGCGAGGCTTAGTAAAAATTAGTTTTAATTTTAATTTTCAAAATTAAACTTTTAAACATTAAAAGTGTTTTGTTTGTTAACAAAAAAAAATATAAAATAAAACATTAAAAAACTACAAAGTATATATATATATATATATATGTATGTATAATGTATATATCCATGTATACATAAATGCAAATGAATAATTTAATTTTTAATATTTATTTTCATTAGTCTTTTTTTCTTTTTTTTATAGTAAAATACTTTATGATTAAAGATACTTTTTTCTATCTCGCGTCTCTTTTTTTTTTGTTTAAGACTTGTGTAAGTAAATTTATAATGTAGCACAACCTATAGCAAAGTTTTACGTTTATTTGTGTTTTTATATTCAATGAATGCCCAGTGGAAGGTATAAAATTTTTTAGGTTTTTAAATATATTTACATTATTTATATATAATAATTTTTTTTTTGTACAAACATTTTTACCTCCCTTCACATATTCATAAAGACACTAATATTTTCTGTGTGTTATAAATTATGTACAATAATTTCTTATTGATTTTAAATGAAAAGAATTCATAAAGGAACGAAATAAATTTACGATTAACGTGAAAGTTAAATTAAAAAAAAAAAAAGAAAAAAAAACAAAAAATAAGCTTATGACTGATCAATGGAAATTGAACTTAATAAAAAAAAATAATAATAAAATATTTACCACAATTGAAATCTACATATAGAACTCACCACTCATCTGACTGTAGCTAAACAGTTGTTGCAACATTTCTGAATGATTTGCTGCCAATGGATTATCCGTATTAATTTTCAACATCAAATTATTTTCCATTGATGGTGGTGAAGCTGATGATATTGTATCACACTGCGGTTGTTGAAGTTGTTGCTGGTGGGGATATTGTTGTTGTTGTTTAGCAAAAGCAGTAGCCGCAGCAAAATGTTGCTGTAACTTGTTGAAATTTCTTAATGCTAATGCTGCCTTATTAGCCTCACTCAAGGCCATATCCTCATTTTGTATGCCATGTTTTGTTTTATCATCTTCATTGTGACCATGGTCATGAACATGATCATGGTCATGATCCTGATCCTGATCATTATCATGATCATCGTCATCATCATTATCATAGTTTTTATCGATGTTGCCACAGTCTGGATTAGTCATAATATTTGAACAATGATAATCAAGATCAGTGTCTTCTTTATCATGGTGACTAGTAACGGCTTGTTCCGAATCAGCATTTTCATTTTTATGTTGATGATGATGATGATGCTGCTGATGTGAATACAGCTTCGAATAAATACCATTGAACTCATGTTCCATACTATTGTCAACATGTTGCTGATTGTCATCATGTTTGTTGCTACTGTTTGCTTCGAGCAACACTCGTACCTGTGCTATATGTTGAGCTGAAAAAGCATGCTCTTGAATGTTTACACTTGACAATTGACAAATATTGCATTCACGTATCTCGGGTACATTATTTGATGTTGTTGAATCAACATTTGGTTTGTCATTTTCAAATGTATTTTCATCATGTATATATCGTTGATTGCGAGATTTTTTCTCTTTTGCTCTGGCATTTTGGAACCAAACCTACAAAATGATAAAAAACAAGAACAAGATTTGATTTATACAATTTTTATTGGTGTTTAATAAGAGATTGACTTAAAACATTTATTTTTAATAAAAAAACAAAAAAAGAAATAAATAAAAACAAGCTCTATATTGCACACCCCCAATAAAACTAAATAAACAAATGCTCAACAATTTTTTTTTATAGAGACAGTAAATTTTACAGATCTAGTGTGCTCACCTGAATGACACGTTTCCCCAGTCCAATTTCTCGTCCAACATTTGAACAATCCGTCATGGAAGGCGTCTTGACGTCATGGAACAATGTTTTCAATATGCGCACCTGCAAGTTGCTCATTTGCGTACGAAAACGTTTTTTCTGTTGAGCACTGTTGTTGCTTGAAGTTTGACTAACTGGTGAATTAGTATTATCACGTTCGTTGCCGAGATATTCGCTTATGTTGCTCATGGTGTTATTATCGTTATAGCTACATCCTCCTGATACATTGTTGCCGTCTATTAAATTAGCATCGTACTGACGTCGGTTATTGTTAATACCATCGTTTGCCCTACTATTATTTGGCACTAGATTTCCTATACTTCCATTTATCAATGATGACGAAGGGGTAAAAAAATCATTAGATTCGTCGTGGTCATTGTTGGAATCAGAGAAGCTTATATCGCTCTCACTCTGTTCATATTTGCTTAAGTGGTGATTGACTAGTGGCGTAGGTGCCTTGCTTAGATCAAGTGGAGTTGTTCCTCCACCTTTGACAAGTGATGATAGGATCGATGCTGAAGCGGCTGCAGAGGATACTGCAGACGAAACTGCTGGTGAAGAATTTGCAGTAACAGTTGTAGAGACAACAGAAGCGACACAGAATGCTGATTTGACGGGGGACAATGTTGCTGGAGGTGGTGTTGGTGTTGTTGTTGGTGAACTTGGTTGTTCTTTATGCTTCTGCTGTTCTTTGTGTTGCTCATCAACTTTAACCCCATAAGGTGTCGAACTGGTCAAATTAAGTAAACCATCAGAGAATTTCAAGTCAGGAATTTGGTCAACATTTATAGCTTGCTTATCTCCATGCTTGGATTGCAGATGCCACTCCAGAGCAGACTTGATTTTAAATATGGCTGCACAATGCGGACATTTTTTATTTATTATTTGAATATTCTGACGGAATTGTCCTTTGCGTTCGCGAGCTCTTGAATTTTGATACCAGACCTGAGTTGTAAAATATAGTTTTTGTTTTTTGGATTTTTTTTGTAAACAAAGATGATACGGCGATTAGTCGAATGAATGCTGAGCAAGCGCAAATAAACAGTTAACAGTTTAAACGAAAAAATTTCAAGTTACAGAAGAACAATAATATAACAAATTAACACAACACAATACAACATTAGATACAAAAATGCATAAGTGAAGAACGTTTTTTCAGGATTTTTACTAAAAAAAAACGAGAAAAAGAAGAAAAAAACAAAACAAAAATTCGAAATCAAAATTAAAAAACAAGAGCAACTTTAAATCAGCCTTATTCTGCTATCCTTAGAAAGAAACATTTCGAAAACTAAGTAATAAGCAGTAGATTCAAATAATTCGATTTGATTGTCTCGAATAGCAGAATAGTGATTGCTGATTTATTATTCAAAAAAAATAAATTTAAAACAATAAATACTCAAAAAACAAGATCAAGATTGAAATCTTCAAAGCAAACTCACCTGAACGACACGTTTCTTGAGATTGACCTTCTTGGAAATATCCTCGAGCATTTTGCGACTTGGATTCGACTCATTTTGGTAGCATTCATATAAAAAATTCAGCTGCTCTGGTAATATGGTTGTGCGCAGTCTCTTGCTGTTTTGCTTCTCTGTTGTTGTGACAGTTTCTTCAAGGTGGTGGCTCTGGCTAGCACTTGAGACGGATGTTATTGAGGAGTCATGCTGTTGGTGGTGATGGGTAACTCCTAGATCGACATCCATCATATCGATGCTATTTGTGATGGGCGATGTTTTTGACATGGCATTTGTGCTTAGGTTGTTATTCACAGAAATTTTAATTGATTGCACAGCGAATTCGGATGCATTGGCGGAAACAGCAGCAGCAGCAGCGATGGGTGATGCATCTAAACGATTCGATATCAGTGATGAGTTTTCTTGCTGTTTAGTTTGTATTGGTGGAAGTATGGGACAATGGCGGTTGTTGTTTATCGAATTCGTACTGAAAGAACTACTACCAGTATTTGTTGCATTCGTTGTTGAAGTTGACAATGTCGCTGTTGGTACCCCGCTCCCGTTCCCTTTCCCGCTGCCACCACCAGCTGCCGACACCGTCGCTGACAGGAGTATGACATTTTCTGTCGACAGTGTTTGCTGAGTTTGACAATTCATGCTGCTGGTGTTGTTGCTGGTCGTATCTTTGTTGCCAATACCATAACCAGTGTTGTTGCTCTGTTGCCGCACTGGTGAGCTGCTTGGCGATGATGTTGTTACATTGGTATTGGTTTTCATTGGTGTCTCTGTAGGTGATATTGCCGAAACTTGTTGCTGCTCTTGATTCTGCTGTGCTGATACACCATTGTTTGCTGCTGCCACGGCTGCTGCTGCTGCGTTGCTGGTCAGATTCAGCAACGGTGGGAAATCATGTATTCGTTGGGGCGAGGCTTCTAACTGAAAAAACTTCTTCGATTCACTGAGTTGATAATACTGAAGCAGAAACTCCATATTTGGTTTGTTAGCATCATCGTTCAGCAACATGAGGCTAGAGGCATTACTAGGCTGCTTGGACTCGTTTCGCATATAGTATTGTAGTAAAAAATCATAATTGCTGCGTTTTTTAAGTTCATTTTGCTGATAGAAATTATTCAAGTATTCCAAATCTATGTCGGGCTGTTGTTGTTGCTGCTGCTGAAACTGATTTTTCAAATCAGCATTAGAGTCGTTTTGTAAAAAATATTGATACAGAAATTCGTATTGATCGTTTTTGAATTTCTTATTGAAAGCTTCATAGTCAGTTTGCTGATGATGGAGTTCGTCGGGTGATGTTTGCGTATCGGAATACTTGCGTTTTTTCTGCCGACTCAAGTCTATTGAAGTGTCTTGTTGGTTGTTGTGGTTACCCTGGAGATTTTGCAGTATTCCAAAGGGTGAAGATTCACTGTAGTTTTGGTTCATGAACAGATTGGGATTCATGAGATGGATGAGTTGATGTTCCTTGTAGAGTTCATAGCGATTGAAAACCAATTGACATTTGTCACATTCAAATTTTTGTAGCGGTGAAGTGCTGTCCGCATGCGTGCCACCAACAGAAGTCGCCGCCTGGTGTTGCTTGAAAATGTGCTGAGGTGATGCGAGCAAGCTAATTCCCGGACTGGAGGCAAGGCCTGGCATCACTGGTGGAATGGCGGTACCAGCAGCACCACCAACGGCCGCTGCTGCTACAGCAACTGCTGCGGCCGCTGCAGCAGCTTGGGGGCCAACCAAATTTGAGGACAACATATTGGTACTGTTGATATCGATGCTAGAATTAGAATCTTCGCTGCTCAGGCTTTGAGCTATTTGAGCAGCAGCTATTTGTGCTTTTGCAGATTTCTTGTTATTTTCCTCCTTGAAGCAGTGATTCTTTTGATGTCGGATGAGTTCATAATACCGCTGGAAAACCAGGTTGCATTTCTTGCAGGCGTAGTTAATATTAGGCTTCTTCTCTTCGGACTCGTAGAACGTATTGTTAGGTTGATTTTCGTAGATTTTTCGCTGTTTTTGACGTGCGTTCTGCAAAGAAAAGAAAAAGATGCAGAAATGGCGGGAGTTAGTTAGTTCAGAGAACTCAAATTCGATTGCCTTATTATTGAACACCTACCTGAAACCAAACGACAATTACTCTCGGAGACAGCAGCAACAACTTGCTCAAGTATTCCAGGTCACTGTCTTTGGGATAAGAATTGTTTTCGAAGAATTCTTGCAACACTTTTATTTGGTAGTCCGTGAAACGTGTGCGATTGGCTCGCTTTCCACTCGATGTGGAACTATTGGACGAATTGGAATTGGTTTCAAAGTTACCACTTTTTTCGAACATTTTGTTCATTTGGAACTTCTTTGGCGGTCCCATATTATTCAAGTTACTTATATTGGCCATGTTGTTTAGCGGCAAACTGTCCATTTGCTGGCCCAGAATATCTGATATATTACTACTGTACGGTGTGGATGTACTGTTTGGGGTTTGGGGACGTGATAGAATCTCAGAGCTTCCACTTTCGGATTTAGTTTCGAAGTTATTGTAGAACATTGATTGTTGATGGTGCGATTGCATCATCGATTGTTCGTTATCATGATCTTTGCTCATGGCCATCTGTTGATCGCAATCGGAACTACCAATGTCATCGGTAGGTTCAGGCTTAATATGGATATCGCCACGATCGCTGGTAACGCTTGACGGATGGGACAATGGACGATTGTCCTGTTGCTGGTGCAATTGTTGGCGGGAGAGATCGTGTTGTTGTTGGTGGAAGCTCAGTTGGGGAAAATTCAGATCGCTAGATTGTGATGATGGCGGTCGCTGTTGTTGTTGCTGCTGAAGATGTTGTGATTGAATTTGCTGTTGGAGCTGTTGTTGCTGCTGTTGGATTTGTTGCTGTTGATGTTCACGCTGCTGCTGTTCACGTTGCTGTTGTTCTCTTTGTTGTTGCTGCTGCTGGAGGTGGAAGCCACTTATGCTGCCACCCCCGCTTTCCGATAAAGGGGTCACCTTTGTCTGGCCAGTTCGTTCGTATTCCTCAAGATTCAGCGTTGTCGACGGGGGGTTGTTAAAGTTGTAGGGTGAATCTTTATTGCGCTGCCTCTCTTTGAACAGGGTATTGCGGAACCAATGTTTGACGACCTTTACATTATCATGTTAATAAGGATATGGATGGGAATACATTTTTTTTGTCAAGGTTCTTGGAATTCACTTAATATCTAAAAAAATTATTTCTTTAGGTTACATACCTTCATTGGGAGATTGGCTTTCTTGGACATTTCCATTATGCTCTCTTCACTGGGTGAATTATTGATATCGAAATGTGCTCGAAGGATCTTAAGCTGATCATCCGTAATACGCGTACGTGCACGTTTTTGATTACTGGTATTCTGTGTAGAGAACGTAAACCCCTTTTATCAATAAGTACAATTCTAGAGAATAAACAACAATTAAACAAAAACTCACCTGTGATGGAGTTGACGTTTGCTGCTGAATTATCTGCGTGGTCGCTGTTGGTGGCAGATCAGATGGTGTTGTCGATGTAGTGCCTGTTACTGAAGGGCTTGGGCCCGCTCCTCCAGCCCCAAATATCAGAGGCGGTGCCAAGTTCATAAAATTCAAAGACATCAAGTGATGAAACTGCATTAGGTTGAGCATGTCCAGAGTATTCATAGGCATGTTACCCATGTTTGGTAGATTTTGTTGCATGTTTTGCAGATTTTGGAGACTTTGAAGGCTTTGCAAACTTTGTAAATTCTGTGGCAGCCCTGGAAAGTTCGGTGGAAAGTTGGCAAAGTTCTGTTCCATTATTTTCTGAGCCAATATTGTTGGATCTAGGTTGAGCTTCTGCACCAAATCTGGCGTAAGGGATTGTTGCTGCTGATGCTGTTGTTGTTTAAGCAATGCAGCTGCCACAGCCGTAACGGCTGATGGATTGGGGCTGGTGGGAGCGTCAAGTTGTGATGTAGAGGGGACTATCGGAGAGGTCTCATTTGCTCCGGTTGTTGACTCGCCTACAACAGGTGATGGAGAGTTGCTATCGCTGCACGCAGTTGATGTTGTTGCACCTAAATTATTTTTAGATTCATTAAAAGAAGAAAAACATTGGTTTGGATTTTGGTTTGAACTGGTAATTGGTAACAACGATGTTGGTGATGTAGGTTCTTGGTCGAGATAAATATTTTTAAACTTTTCAGCGAATTTTTCTAACAATTCAAGAGGGATCTGCTCACTGTGTATTTCCTCACAGTGTGTTTTCAGTACAAAAATCGAGGAGAACTCTTTGTTGCAGTGACGGCAAAAATAATTATTTGAGTTCGAAGCTGGATTAAGCTTGTTTATCTCATTGAATTGCTTAACAATATCAAAGCCGAACGTTTCTAGCAGGGACTTGTACATATGATCGTTTAGGGTTGGCGTAATCGCCGTCGTAGATGTTGGGCTCTGCGATGACGAAGGTGGTGTCATTGGCTTTAACGGCTGAGGGGTCTGCTGCTCCTGCAAGCGGCAGGAGCGTGTCTGGTGCAATACACTTCTCATGTGAATATCGAGTGTACTACCTTGCGCATAAGCCACTTTGCAGATTTCGCATTTGAAACGTTTCTTCGGACTTTCATAGTCAAATTCATTGCTGACTTTTCGTTTAGAAAATGGCGACTTATTTGCAGCATTCATACCTCCATCGCCACCACAACGATTGCTGCCACTGCCACTGCCACCAACTGCTTCTTCAACAGTTTGTCCTTTGATTTCATAAGAACGTTCTGTCGCTTCAGGGAACATCGGGATGGACTTCACTGGTGATGCGCTACCACCAGTTTGTTGCTTCTTTGCCTTGTGCAAATGCGACACGCTGTTAAAATGCACCAAGAGAATATTCTTTTGGGTGAAACTCTCGCGACAAACTTCACACTTAAAAGGACGATTCGGATCGAGGAACTTTTCCAGTGGGTAAATACTCAACTTTTCATTGCGACGATGTTGATTAGACTTATAGTGCTTCGCAAGATAGCTCTGATTTGTATATGCAACTTTACATTTGTGACATTTTAGTTTGCGTTCAACATCTGTGTAATATTCTTCGGACATTTGTTGGGAGTTGAGATAGTCCTCCAGTTGACTTTTATCACTAGGTTGTATATCAGGAACGGTGGCTGGTGGTGGCAGTGGCGGCGGTAGTGGTGGTGGTGGTGGAGGTGCTGATACTGATATCGAATCATAAGTAATACTTTTTGTGGAAACAATGTCCTGACCATCACCAACACCATCATCATTGTTTTGTTTGCTGCTGAATATATTTGTCGTACCTGTTGTCGTTGCTGTAGTCATCGATGTGGTTACGGCAGAATTGGCAGCAACATCTTCATCTCCCGCCCTGTTTGAAGGCGTTACGGGCAAAGATCCAGGGGCATTTGCGATTTCGCCGCTACTATTTGGTGATGGAATAGGGCTCCCTGTTGGTTGCAACTGACTGTGTGCCTGTTCCATATGTTTCTGCAAGGATTGTGTACTGCGAAAGTTCCGGTTGCATATCATGCACTTGGTAGCATCACGCATTGTGTGGTACAAGGAGTGAGTATTGAGTTTCTCTTGGGTCTTGAATGCCAACGAACATTGTTTGCAGCGATATTTGTAAACATGACGCTCAGAGATCACTATATTCATGTGATTATCTTTGTAGTGTGTCAACATTTGCAGCAAATTGCTAAACAATTGTTGGCAATGCTTTGCCAAGCATTGATATTGCTCGTTGACCATTTGATAGTGTTGTGCATCATTGGCGTGCATTAGCAAATGTTGCTGGAGCTTGAATGTGATGCCGCATTGTGCGCATGCGTATTCTTCACTGGATACATGTTGATTGATAGGAGAAGATCCAGGCTGGTGTTGTTGCTTTTGTTGCTGCTGCTGTTGTGGTTGTTGAAAAGTTAATTGCCCTCCGGCTTCTGAAAGTGGTGTGCTTGAATTTCTAGGCTCTGGCGTAGTGCTTGTGCTGCTGCGCCTGCTGCTATTCAACCAATGACTATTATCGACTAGCTGTAATAGCCTAGCCAAGCCATCACTATTCACACTGTGCACTCCCATTAGATGCATCTCAAATGCCTTCTTTTCGTTAAAAGTATCTTGGCACAGAGGACACATAACACTATTGATAGCCGGTGAGCTTGTCACATTCGCAGAGTTTCTCGAGCTCAGTAGTTCAATTGGATCTTCCAATTGTTCACATTCATCATTCGACTGGCCATCATCCATAATGTCCATATTTTCGGTTTTGACTTGAGGCATCAAGTCATTCCCACGCACAGATGATGCAAATCCTTGATCATGATGTTGTTGTTGTTGCTGTTGCCGATCATCCTGCTGCATGTGCATATGCACTGGCGATGATGATTTACTTCTAGATTGTGATGCCGCAGCATTTTCGGCTACAGCAACAGCTGCAGCTGCAACAGCTGCATGCAAGGCATGCAAAGCAGCTGGATTTGTGGGAATTGTTAGGAAGTCTTCTTCCGAAACATTCGTATGAATATTGACAATGTGATTTTGCATTTCTGACTTGGTTTGAGCAAAATAATCACAATTGTTGCACTTATATATTATTGATGGCAATGAAGAGAGATCGACATCAGCGAGTTCTTTGTTGCAATTTAAAATTTTGCTTACGGCAACGGCGGCGGCGGAAGTTGAAGAGACATTCTGTTGGTGATCGGAAGAAGAATCGGTGTAAATACCATGAATGTTCTTTGTTGGTGTTGTTTCTGTTGTTGTTTTTGTTGATATTGTTGTTATTGGTGGTGGTGTTGTTGGCGCTGCTGCTGTTGTTGTTGTTGTTGCTGTTGTTGTTGCTATTGCTGTTGCCATAGAGCAACTCTTTTCGGTTTCTTGTTTCACAAACAACTGGTGAGATTCTAATGACTGAACAGGACTTGAACGTTCCGATTTTATACAATCTGAAAAGAGATAAAAAATAATAATACTTGATTGCATTGTACATTCATATCTATACAATCCTATTATGTAATCAAAAAAATCTGAATCCACATTCCTAATAATTAAAATATCTTTAACACGATAAATGTGTTTGAGAAACTATATATACAAACATTCCTTACAGGATTTTGGTAACCTTAACTTAATCCTTTTTTTTTGTTTTTCTTGACTGAGCTAAAGATACTTTTTATTCAACTCTAATACCATCAACAAAAGGAATACAAAATTAAGTAACAAATCATCAATGTTGCGCCGCACAGCATACGCAAACACACCATTGTGCAAAATATCTGCTCCAAAACATTTAAACGATCAAAAATGAAACTGCAATCAAAACAAAACTAGAAGAAAAATCAGAGGATATATAATTTCATTCGAGGTTTTAATACTTTTTTTTTCTTCTTTCTTTTTTAAATTATACCTACATATATAAGGAGATACATTCTGCAACATGTTTTTATATAAATCTGACATTTTCGCTCTTTTCGATTGTGATTTGCTCATAAATATGCTGATCAGCCAAGCTTCTTCTCTTTTATGGTGTCACATATCGTTTGCTTCAACAGAAAATATAAAAAAAAAAAAAACAAACAAAAAGGAGGGTAGGAGTAGAGATGATATAATCTTTTCGATATAATATTGTTGTTGTTGCTGTTATTATAACAACCAAATCAAACAGAAAAAAAGGACGCGCTCTATACAAGAAAATTCAATTACCCTCATTCTCGGATGATTGATGAATTTTCAATTTTCATAAAATTTTTTTTTACTTTGTTTATTATATGATTATTCTTCTTTTAGCAGCAGTAACAGCAGCACCAATTTTACTATACAAAGTCGTCCATTGTCATGAAACAGGAGACAATACATATAATCAGAGGGAAAGAAAAATCTAAGACAGATGACAAAAAATAAAAAAAAATGGTTAAGAGGATTTCCGCGACTATCCTCCCTTCTTGAATTTTTGAATTCATAATCATCATCATGATCATATCATCATTTTAATAAAGTAGGTACATATATTTAAAAATATTCTTTCATAAAGTTAAACATATTTAATTTATTTTACTTTATATCTAATGTCCATTTTCAAATGAAAAAAAAACTAAAAAAATGAATATGCAATATAATGCAAAAAAAGACTTAGTTTTTATAAATGTTGCAAAAGTCAATACAAAAATATAATAACTGTCCCAAATAAAATGAATAAAAATATTTAATTTCTTAAGGGGTGTAGGGTGATGGCATAGGTACGTTATATATGGGAAGACTGAATGGAATGTAAATAAAAGTTGTATATACGCAGGTGTACCTATAACTTCTATATACACTCAAAATAAGGAGACTCCAATTCCTGACATAGGTGAACTAACTATAAAAAAAAAACAAACAAACCGAAAGCAATTATTATTTATCACTGCCTCTAAAAAGTTGCATGTGAAATCGTGAATAAGGAATTAAAAATACCTACCACCACCACCATATACCCACAAGAGCGGCACCCAGAAGAAATACAAATCGTCCCTTTTACAGACTGAATTCGATCGATTACAACATTTTTTTTTTTTTTTTTTATTTTTTTTTCGAAACCCGTGCCAGCCACTTGCGCGGAACAAATTTTATGAAGCAAGGATTTGAAAATCAAAAAAACAAATACAGTATACCTTATTTAAAATATTCTTGTTACAGAATATGCACAGGGTGTTAAAGATGAAAGAGAAAAAAAACACAGGATATTCCCAATTCTGAATAACTTTATCTTGAAAATCGATCATTATAGTTTTTTTTTTTTTTTTTTTTTAATATGTACATATGTACGAGTATAGAAGCTTCAATGTCATTGAAAAGAAAATCCATTTGCATCTTTTTTTTTTTTTAATTACTTACACGAAAATTTAAACGACACCAAAAAAGCAGATGTAAAATGTGGTTTTATAAATAAAATACATATAATGTTATATGTTGAGGATATATTGCATACTTTTTTCCATTTCCATGGTCAATTAAAATTACAAAAAGACGCATGAAACATATTATAAAAAACACAATGTGTACCTAACCTACCAACAATTTTCACGTGATTGTTTGAATCGCCTTATGGTGAATGTGAATAATAAATAAATGGTGGTCGTGGTCAATGAGACAAAACCTGCAAAAGGGTTAATAAAATTTCATGCCAACCGGACAAATTAAACGTCACAACATCAGAGGACGACTTATTTATATGACGTTGTCGTCGTCGGTGGCGGTTTCGGCGGCGCGGCGGTAGTGACCACAATCACTTATAACCATGCGTGAGTATGTGGGTTTTTTTTTCACTTGAAAAAATAATTAGCCCTTAAGACAAACGTCTTTATCCTTTTTCCACATTAAATATTCCCCATAAAAAAAATTATATGTATACTCGTACAAACATACAACTAACTACCCAGTCTAATATACAATATCCAATTAACCTTTCACTCCTACACTCGTGAATATTTGCTATATCTGTATTGTGTATTCGAATTAGTTGAAGAAATGAGGTTCTGCAATTATTTGTAATTATTCTAATTTTTGTCTTTCTCAGTTATTCTATAATTTTAATAATTTACTTATATGTACCTTTATAGAGACATGAACTTGTACACTACCGCTCAATGGAATAAATTTACTCTTGTTTTTGTGTGAAATTTTTAGGTTAACATGCACATTCGATATGTATTACCAGTTGCAATTAATATAATAATTGGCCATTTTTCGAAAACGTCATTTACGTCAAAAATATACAAGGAATTTCTAAAACATTTAAATTTTAAAAGTTAATTGTTCGTCAACCCAAAACAAGTCACGTTATAAACGTGAAATGTGTTTTCAGGAAAATTGATCGAGCAAGCAGGACGATAGCATTTACATATATACAAATTTGACGCATCAAAAAATGACAAATAATTTGACCGTCAAATTGACATTGATTTGACGTTTTTAAAAATGGTCGTTGATTAAATCTAATTAGATCTAAAGAAAGTGGACGAGAAAGATATTTGATTTTTCTAAGTGAAAAAAAGTTATGCATGTATAGCAAATCTTAACGAAAATCTACTACACTTGTCAAAGATTATTATTTAATCTTCACACACATACAATATTTCAAAAAGTGTGAAATTTTACACACTTTAACACTTTCTTATTGGTAAGTTAGCTTGTAAGTTTATTGTATGAATGTGGCTAACGTTATCCTCAATATTTTTTTAACTTAATTACTCGTTTATATATGAATGAATAATGATAATTAAAATCAATAACTAATGTTTAATTTCAGTTTATTAATAGGGGTGTTAGTTGTTTATAAATTAATTTAGAATAAAATTGTCTTCATTCAAAAAAATGTTCAGAACTATTTATATATGTATCTACTTACATATAAGTTATTTTATTTTCTTGATGGCATAGTTATGGAAGGCACAATCTTGTTTATAGAAAAGATAAGTCCCAATATTTGACCAAAACGTCGAACCTATTTCATTGAGTGCCACTGTAAGTGTAATGTTGTGAGGTTGTGGAATACATACATACATACATATATTATGGTTAACCGTCAAACAATAAAAAAAAAACATTTCAACTAAATAGAGACATCAAATTAAACTAATTGAAGGCAAACTGACATTAAACTACAGTCAAAGTTCTCAAACTAGAAGATTTTCAAAGTTTGTCCTTAACTCGAAGTATTTTTTTTTTGTAGTTTCTTTATTTGTTTTTCAATACTTTAAGCAAAGAGCTTTTATATTAACGCCCATATTATTCACTCGATACATCCAGATTGAAACTTAAATCCGGATGTATTTACATTGAATTTGTATACATTACATCTGGATTAAAGTTTTAATCTGGATGTATCGAGTGAATAATATGGGCGTAAATGAACGATCATGATCAATCCAGGTTTAATACACCTTTATAAAGATTTTTGTTTTATTGTGTTCTTTCTGAAAAGTTTGACTTAGAGGGTTTTCACTTTAAATAATAATAAATCAATTCGAAATATTTCTCATTCACATACCTACATTTGTAGATATATGTATAGTTATACATGCATCGAAATTGTGCCATTTAAAAATTCTATTTGATTCCTATGATGTACAAACCTAATACTTATATATGAGTTCGCGTAAAACCAAACCATTTTGGAACGTATACCCGTGGAGGTGGAGGTTATTGTATACACCTCCACCCCCACACAACCCTAACCTTTAATCTCTATCCTACCCCTATTTTGATTTTCCATTTTCCTATGCAATTATTTCAATTTTCTAAATAACAAAAAAAAAACTTCAAAATAATTTGCCCCCGTGAATAATTGCTACCACCTTTTTTAGCTTTAACTAATGATTATAGTTGGATGTATTAGTTTTGGTTTTGTACTTTACTATATATAAAGAAGCCTAGTGGTGTGGTGTGGCGTGGCGTGCTTGCCCGACTTAGTGGATGTTGGTGGGTGATGATTGTGGCAACAGCACTAACACGCATTCAATGTTCTAATTTGTGGTTTCTTGTTATTTTTATTTATATTTATTTTTGTCTGTGTATGTAATGAAAGTATACGTATATTTTCTTAAATAAGAGTGATTTTAATGTTAAATTAAAAAAAAGATGCCGACCAACCAATCGATAGTTGATATAATATTTATGTATGTGTATTGAAATTTGACACTGTTCCGTGATAATTATCAATTTTCTTGTAAAAAGCACAACGGTCTACAAGATTCTCAATGATCAAACTTTTTATCAATTGGGTTGCTAAATATTAATTTTTAATATTTATCAACTATCAATTGATAATTATTATTGAAAATCGTAATATGGGGTGTTGAGTATGTAAGTATGAGTATACTGATCAAATTATCAAATTAAAACGAAGTAAAATAAAAAGAAAAGGATATAAGTGCCCTCCTTGTGGTACACTGGAGAATTCAATAACTATAAGCAATATGTCATGAGATACTGGTTGATTTAATTGAGTTTCCTTTTTCTGTTGGAATGGAAAAAAAAAACTTTAGATTTCCAACATATATAACAGTTTATTGACACTTTGATTCTTATAAACCTAAACTTATTATTAAACAAAAAAAAAATAAATATCAACACCTAGGGTAGATGTGAAGTTAAAGAAAGTTCAAATAAAAATAATGCAATGTCCATTTTTTTTTTTGTATTGGATCTTTTTGATTTGCTTCTTTATATATTTCGGTTCAGTGGTGGTGCAAGCGCAAGGAATCAGGCGTGTGCCCAACAACCATCCATACAGTGCCAATATTAGTACTATATTGAATTATGTACCTACATCATATACATACATATATATTCAATAATTCGAATCGATCAAAATTGTGGACAGCCACATTGAATTGACCACAAGATGAACCCCAAGCAGCAGCAGAGAAAACGATGAAAAAGGAATATCAG
This sequence comes from Epistrophe grossulariae, assembly GCA_929447395.1. NCBI lineage: Eukaryota > Metazoa > Arthropoda > Insecta > Diptera > Syrphidae > Epistrophe > Epistrophe grossulariae. The sequence continues at coordinate 9,136,496 of OV839570.1, forward strand.
AAACCAATACCGAACCGAACCGATACCGATACCGATATATACAAAAGAAGCAGGAGTTTTGAGTTCTGAATTCAGATGATGATTATGATGATGATGATGATGCGGGGCATATAGCGCTGCAGCAACGTACCACAGACACCAAAGGTATGCATGCTCGATCATACAAAAATATACTTCCTGCCCTTTGGTGTTTATTCCTCCGATATTAATCATAATTTGTGCGATTTTTTTAATGTTCCTGCAGCTCTGCAAATTTCTTATTTTTCCAGGTTGATTTATTTTATTTTTTTTTTACTTCTCGGTTTTGCAATAATTTAAAGTTCGTGCGTTTCAAGATAAAAAAAAAGAAAAAAAAAAACAGTGTGATGTTGCAACAACGCACAACAATACGATACCAACGTTGTACTTTCGTGATGGCGTGGTGGTGGTGGTTGAGATGAGTCTTAAGAGTTGAGAAGCAAAGGGAACTCTTCGATATAATAACAAGAAAAGGTGAGGTGATTAAAAAGAAACCTATGCATCTTTTTTAGCTTGCGGTTTGTGTTGTATAGGGTGGGTGGTGATGAGATGGAGGCAGCGGTGGCGGTCGCAGCGTTGCGACGCACGCCAGTAATGGGGGTATCGGATCAGATAGATATATGTATATGTGTATGTCGACTATATGTGTATATGCATTATAGCAGCGAAGAGAGCATGCGAGAAAGAATTACCCATAAAATCGCATTTAGATTATCCTCGATGATATCAGAGCAATAATGTCTGGTTCTGCACTGTGTATGCGCACAGAGGAAGGAACACGCGCGCGAGCAGAATCCAACAAGACCATAGCCAGTCTTTACTTGGTTTCTTCGACCTTTAATCATTTGTTGCATAATCATTATTGCATTCTTTGGTAATTTGTAATAATTTCCTCAAAGATGGCTCTCTGCGCGCGCAAAAATTAATAAAAAAAAAATCTAACCTTCCAGCCTTCCACCAACACCGCAATTCATTCAATAGTGCAACTCCAAGTTTTTTTTTTTATTTTTTGCAAGTTCAACCGAATCAACTTCGATCACCCATTGATTGGGGATACATATTGTGTGTTGTCGTGGTGACTTATCCCTTTGGGGTAGGATTTGTTAAGTTTAAAATTTAAATGTGTATTATTATAGATATTGTGCGTACATTCCTACATTATATACCTTACCTTACCTATATACTCTACTATACTCTTTTGACTTGCAGATATTAGATTTTGTTTCCTTCTTATCTCCTTTTGAAATTTGCAATACATATGCAAATACACCATGGTAATTGGAAATGGAAAGAGATTGCTCTTCTTTGTTGTTAAACATCTTTAAAGATGTAATGTTTTGTTCATATTTCCTTCTCTATATACACTTTTTTTATTTATAAAATGTAAGAAAATCTTAGAATTCTCAGTTTCTTTGATTTGAATTAATTTTTGCCAAATGCCTGGTAGATGTTATATTGAATATATAAAATTGCCTCATAAAAGTGTAGATACAACTTATCTATAGAAATTGCAATGTAAAAAAGAAATTCTAAACTGGAATAAACACTAAATACACAATCCTATTAATAAAAAAATCCTTAATTATATTCTAATGCACAAATTAACTAAAAAGTTAATTAACTGTTAATTGATGTTAAGTAGCAAATCTTAACGAAAATCTACTACATTCAACAAGAACTCTACAGTAGGGTGGAGCGTCGATGTATGGAGAAAAATAAAAGTTGTTGTATCAATTTCGAATACCTCCATTTTTTTGCGTTTCGATGAGTAGAATAATTTGACATTAAAAAAAAAAGTTTGGATTAAGTCTTTAGCCCTCTACCTTAGCTCAAAGTTTCGACTTTTAGGAAAAAAAAAAACTTTTTTTCGGAAACGTTAAAATTAATTCACAAGTTTGAAATAAATTATATGATATCATTCATGAAAAAAAAACACAAATTATAATATATTAACTTTATTTAGACAAATAAATTAACACAAACTTGAAAATAAAAACTTAAAAATTCATAATACGCCATTCAGAAACTAACCCAATTAAACTTTTTATTTTTTAAGTTGTAATATTTTTTTTGTGTGGAAAAATGGCACTATATTTCGAGAATATATCTTATTTTTTATTAGCCCGTCTCTGGCCTTTTCACCAGCTACTGTTATTGAAGCTTCGGTCACCATCTTCACACAGCGCTCAACAGCTTGAGTGTGACAAGGAAGTCCGAAAATGACATTTTTTTAGAAATTCTTCCAAATCCTGATCGCTAATTCTATCCAACTCGCTCCAGATAAAAAGATTTCAATAGCGCAAATATATAAAAAAAATTAATTTATGTAGCGCCTTTTAACATATATCTCGAGAACGGCTAATCATACAATATAAATTGTTGTACATTTTTGAAAGGAAATTTAATTATCTTTCTTCTTACTACAAATATTATTTTGTAGGATTTATACTTTCGGAAATACAGAGCAAAGCAAAAAAATTTACGACCTTTTTTCCACTTTTGCAAAACTTTGACCTGTGGTAGAGGGCTAAGAAAAGCAATTTTTATTTTTTTTTTATTTTTACGGGTAGCTTACGTAATTACGCAACTTTTTAGTGCTTTTCGAATAGCTAAATCGGAAAAAAAAATTTGACGCTCCACCCTACTCTACAGTTCTTATGCACATATACACTTGCTCATAAAGTGTGAACTTTTGCACACAAATGCTTTCTCATTTGAGCATATTTGACATATTTACATACATATGATGTGTGAGTTGTGACCAGGGTTGCGAATTTTCGAATTAAAAAATCATTAAGACATAAACTAGTTGATGACTTATGAATTTATGTTTTAAAAAAAATTTAATTCATAAGTTAGTTAGTGACTTATGAATTAAAAACTATTTAATTCCCAAGCTAGTTAGTGACTTATGAATTAAAAAATTCAATTGAAAACTATACTTATCTACTTAGTAGGTACCAAAAGTGATTATTAGTTTTTAAATCTATTTTTGCCTTTCAAACAAAGCATAAGATTACAAAAAATTTAATTTATAAGCTAACTTATGAATTGAAAATTTTCTTGCTCACAATTCACCATTTAGTCTATGAATTAAATTGTTTTTAATTCGCAAGTCATCAACTAGCTTAGGAATTAAATTTTTTTTAATTCATAAGTCACTAACTAGCTTGGGAATTAATTTTTTTAATTCATAAGTCATCAACAAGCTAATGAAATTAATTTTTTTAATTCACAAGTCACTAACTAGCTTTGTAATTAAATAGCTTTTAATTCATAACTTACTAACTAATTTATGAATTGAATGTGTTTTTAATTCATAAGTCATTCATTAGCATTAAGCCTAGCATAGGCTAAGAAGTGTTTTAAGCGTCTGCAACCCTGGTTGTGACTAGCGTTCTTATTCTTTTTATCTATAGTCGTTGGCAAAATTAAACTTAATTACTCGTCAATAAACCTATAATGTACTTGGATGTATGTATATAGATTTATGATGATGATAATTCATACTTGATTTGAATTTTTTAATAGGGGTGTGAATGTTTTGAAACTTGGCGTTGTATTTAGCAGTTGATTAATAGTACATATTTGCTGCCAGCCGGTTGATGAATTTTCTCGATGCAACTCATGTACAGTTGCATATAGGAGGTAGTTTTCACGTATACGACAGAACACAGCATTGAAATTGACAATACTCTGTCAGGATCAGATTTTGATGAAAAAATGCCGTTCCACATTTGAACAATTCAGGACTGTGAATTTATAAACAAATCGAAAAGCTGAGAGCACCACCTAATCTCGTTTGCAAAACAGTCCATTATAGGGATGATTAACAAATTATACATAATATGAATATGGGGAAAAGTGTGGGAGACAAACCGAAGCCCTGTGGTACACCAACATTTTATTAAGTACAACATAAGTATGTACAAAGGTAGTTTCATTATTGTGAATAACTACTTATCAAATCCTGTCATGCGATTATTAAATCGAAAAAGAAATTGGTACACCAAATAATTTTTCTGAAGAAGAACTTTGTTATTTGTGGAGATCTTATTAACCATCCAGAATGCAATCAACATAATAACAAACAAAATAATCAAATCCACCAACCAACAAACCACACCATACACCACCACCATAAGACCCAACGTTGAGAATAAAAAAAAAAAAACATGATTATCACCGCAAGGATAATCACCGCAACAAATTAGTGACGATTAACTCGGAGTTATACCAATTTTCTGTTTCAGTTTTTCCTCTTTTTTTTTTATTTTAAATTATTTTCTCCTTCCTTGCAACAGTAACACCATAATCACCGCGCCACCAACACAACCATCACCACACCACCACGGTTGTCACTTGATAAAAACTAATCTTTTTGACAGAATACAGCGTGTATTCATAGTCGTTCGATAAACAAATGTTTTACTAAACTGCAGTTTAAGATCTATTAAATCAATTAAAATAGGTCCTCTCTTTAATCAAATTTCATTCTGTATCTATCAAAACATGTAGTTTTATTGAATTATTTAACTTCAAATATTGAAATGAAAAACCATAACAATGTCATAAAATTCATTTAAACCTTCTTTTAAATTACTAACAGTTTAGAAATGACTATGAATACGGCCCATAAAGTTTATTAAATACGACTGTATTTTAAAAAATCAAATGACGTTTTTGAAATATTTTTGCAACAACTTTTTAAAATTCAAACATTTGAAATGGCCAGGACATAATCCTGCGCCAGCATAAAAATATATGATAAATCTACCAAAGTTCAAAGTGGTAACCGTGATGGCCACTACCAACACCTTCACCAACACTACCAAAACTTGAAGCTTTCTGGCTGATGCAACAAAAAAAATGTATCTTCACCTCAGTTTGTTTATGTCCGTCTGTATTGGGTTGGTTTTGGTTTTGCTTATCTTCATCATCTATTCCAAGCAAAATGTTGCTAGAAATATTTTTGTTTTGTTCATCCGCAAGAGGTGTGCGGTGTGCGCAGTGCAGGGTGTGGTGTGGTGAACGGTGAATGGTGAGCGTTGAGCGGTGTTGTGGTGCGCAAGAGGCAGAGTGAAGGTGGCAGGATTGAAAATAATTTCGCGGAATTAATTCTATCAGTCAGGTTAGTGTCTTCTTCTTCGTCGTCTTTCGTCTTGGCCTTGATGTAGTCTTCTCTTGTACAATACTGCTTCCTTGGTGTAATCATTTTGAGCTCAACTATTTTTCCACTATGGCATACCCGATAATAATAGCTAGGTACTCTACTCTCAAAAAAAAAAAATGAAAAAAAAAAAATTGGAATTGCAATAACTTTGACCGGGGAGAGGTGGGTTGAGTTTTGCATGCGGCATAGAGCACAACAATAATTTTTTTACGAATAAAATAATCTTTTTTTTATTTTTGTTGCCTGTAACGCATAAGAATTAACAGCAGTAGGATAGGAATTCGTATCAGGCTCTTCCAGACATTATTGAAGAGACAAAGGCACGCTTATTGGGTATAACGTTTAATATCATGTTGTTGCAGCGAAGGAGTTGTGGAATGTTTTTGATTTTTCTATATACTCGAAGGATTATTTATAACGCACACATCAGCTTTTATCAGCAGAAAATAGATTAAGTTTAATCTACACCTGCATTGCCTTAAGGAAATAATTTAGTAACATTTATCTAATAAAAAACGACAATTTTTCAGAAAATTGCCATAAATTGTTTCAGAGAAACAATGAAACATTGTGGATTCGTGTTTGAAAACATGCTTAAAAATATAATCAAAAAAAAAAAAAAAAACTCACCAGTATTATCGGCGATTTTAAAGACATCATCTAGTCCAAGCGATTCAAGATTTTCACTGCGCCGTTGCAAGCATATAAACTGTTCCACTTGTATGTGACGCAAACTTTTGACATGTTGCACAACTTGTAAAATATTCACTGCACTATAATTACACAATTGACACATTAGTACTTTGTTTTTACTCATTAATTGATATTCGCTGTTCCCACTAACAAGAGCCATCGAATCACTTCCCACAGAAACATTAAAACTATTTATTAAATACAATAGATGATTGAAGATCATCTTCATGGTATCGTGTCGCATATTTTGGGTATGCAGATTTAGTTTTTGTATAGAGTTCGTATAGAAGTCACAACAATTGCATTTTAGTTGAACGGTGTTGGTTTGGTTGTACTTGAGTTTGTACTCATTTTTGACACCACCCTCGCGGATGTGATTGATGTAGTTGAGTTTTTGCAAATGTTTATCGGTTTTGCTATGCAATTGAAAATTTGCCTTGAGGTTTGTCTTGTAGTTGCAAAGTCGGCAGATGTAATTATTGTTGATAATCATCATGATATCACTACAATTGTTGTTGGTATTCCGTGATCTGTCGATCATTAGGTGATTGTTGAGTTCGTCGATGCTGTTGGTGTTGTAGTTGGCGCATATGAGGCAGCTAAAGGCTGTTGTTGGTTTTGGATCGGGATCGATTGGCGGATCGAGGGATGAGTCTTGTTGTTGAAGCTGCTGTTGTTGTTGTTGTTGTTGCTGCTGTTGCTGCTGCTGGAGGCATATTGATGCTGGGTCGGAGGTGGCTGCTGCTGCCGCAGCTGCAGCGGCAGCTTCAGCTAGGAGAGCTGCTGCCGCCACTGCAGAATGCTGTTGCGAAGAGGATGGATGTGGCGATGCAGTTGTTGAGGATGACGGCATTGACGGAGCTGCTGTTGTTGTAAGTGTTGGCATATTTTGCTGCGGTGAAGACTGATGGTTGAGCTTCGATGATTGCAACGACTGATAGGATTGCTGTGGGGGTTGTTGTGACGTTGGAGTCGTTTGTGGCTGCGATACTGATCCCCCAGCACCAGCAGGAGATTGCTGAGGTGGGGCTAGGGTTAGTGGACTCGCAGCCGCTGCAGCTACTGCTGCAGCACTTAATGCACCTGCTGCTGAATTCTGATGCAGCAACTGAATCATCAATGCCTGATTATATGCGATGTCAGCTAGAGCCGCTTCAGGTAAAAAATTTTGCAAACTCGGTATGTTGGGCAAATTCGATGCAGCTACCGCCGCACTTTGTGCTGCACTCAGTTGACCGAGATTCTGTGATTGCAGGAAACTAAACGCTTGAATATGTTTAATATTGTTTTGCAGCACTGCCATATTATGAGTGTGCTTCTCACTTGTCATGTGGATGCGCAAATTTCGCGCCACACTTGTCTCATAGGAACACACGTCACAGCGAAAACTCGGCTTCGGCTTCGAAGCCTGCTGCTGCATATTTGGCATTATTATTTTTGGCGATTCGCGAATTTCTGCCGCGGTATTTGCCATATTCTGCGAGCTATTCAACTCCTGCATATTATTCAAATGTTTATCACTCTGCATATGAATGGATAGGTTGCCTTTTGTGGTAGTCGAATAGTTACATATCTCACAGCGGTAAGGCTTATAACCGCAAGTGTAGGATTCGCCACGTGCCAATCGCGGGTGTTGTTGACCTAAAATGTAAATCATGTTGAAATATGAGAGGTAGAATGTATGTACATATGTATATGAGCTGCAACTTAAACAAAAAAAAAATAAAACAAAACCCAACGATGTCATCCGGATATTAGGACAATTAAAAGTAATTTGCATCGAAAAAAAATCCAAAAGAGAAACACAAAATCAGAAACGACGACGCACGAAAATTACACCGCAGAGCCAGGACGAACCATTTTACTTGCGTGTTCGTGTTGAAATTGTTCCTCCCTCGATTTTGTGGCTTCAAAAAAATCACGGCAAAATCATGGTTGGGGTACCACCACTAATTGTTATGTTTGTTTCCCTGTCCCTGTCCCTGCCCTACGTGCATTCGTTCGCTTGCCCACTCAATAAAGGCGATATAAATTATAAGTAATTACACGATCTTCTCCCGTAGCAACCACAGGGGGGTGGGGCGAGGGAGCAAGAAGTGTATTCTCTCTCTCTATCTGTATATTTATCATAATAAAATGTTGTGAAAGAACCTTCTTGCTGCATCCTCTTTGTCGCTTGTCTCCCTTTAAATGGTCCTCATATTAATTCAATAATCAACATTTATTAAGATTAAAGCGAGAGAATCTTGCCAATTTAATTCAATCGATGTAGGTTTTTGTGTCCCTGTCCCTGTCCCTCTCCCTGTCCCTGTGACTGTCCAGATTCATGATTTTTTTTTTGTTCTCAAAGCGCAGCGAAAATAAAAATTTTGTACTTATGCAATGGGGGTTGTGTTATCGTTCCACCAATTATACTCTCAACGGGAAATTTCATATATGCACTTATACCTACTTGTACTACATGTTTAGAAAAGATACTTACCGGCCAGACAATAGCCACATGCACTCTCCCCATCCGGATGCTTCTCCCTCATATGAATTTCTAATGTTTCCTGATACTTGTAGTGCCAATTACATTGGGGACATTTCAGAGTTTTGCATGAGTTACGTGTTGACATCTGTACGCCGCTATTAAGCCGAGCTGAATTCAATATCATTTCGCATCTAGGAAAATATCAAAAACAAAAAAAAAATCAGATTAAGGGTGCCTCTAGATATAGACTTTATAAAAATTACAAGAGGAGCACACTATACTATAGTTAGTTCGCAGTGTGACAAATAATCACACTATCTTACGTGACTTTGATCAATTTTAATTAACACGCTGATAGAGGATCACTCGTCGTCATTCATCATTGTTGTAGTTTCGTTGTTAACTTATTTAATCATTTTCATTCGTTATAGTGGCCTTTCTAGTTTTAGTTACTCTGTAGTCAGTGAGGCCATTTTTAAACAATGGTCAGGGTGATCACGATAGAAGGTCGTAAATTCATCAATAATAACTGTGATATTTATTATCATCCTTGTTAAATGCAATCAATATGGAAAAAACTTAAAAATATTCTCCCAAGAACTGCATACATATGTACATGTTATTAACGAATGTGAAGAGTTTAAAAGTCATACGAATACTGTCAAAACTTGTCGAAAATGCTTTGACATTTATAAAATCAAACTCTTCAAAATAATTGAAATGTCATCGTCTTTATTAATATCTTTTTAGTTTTAGTTTAAGGGGGGTTAAGCCGGTTAAACAAAATTATATTTAAGCAACAAATTCAACAAGAACTTACCTCGAACAATCGACACCCAGGGGCCGGCCGTTAATATGCTCCGGACATGCTCCAATTGTAAAACTAGGCGCTGCAGCTGCTGTCGGTGACAAAGTCACATTCGATGGAAATAAATTAATACTATTTGGCGATCGTGTTGGTGTCATCGGTGATTTAATATTGATCTCGATCATTTCGCAAGTTTTGCAATCGATTCCTTTCACATCGGGATGTTCGAAACATGTTGAAAATGATGAATGTTGTTGTTGCTGCTGTTGTTGTTGTTGCTGTTGCTGCTGCTGTTGTTGGAATTGATGCTGGAGGAAATCATTGATCAACTTAACACCACTATTATTGCTGCTTAGATCAGTTGCAGAACCACTACCAACAGCTGCTGCCGCTGCTGCTAACGAAGCAGTCAAAGAACTCAGGGATGGCGCACTCGAACTCGCTGTCGCCGACGATGACAGAGCATTCAATTCTGTATTGCTCCCGCTAGCACTTACCACTATCGAAGAGGCAGGCGATGTTATTCGGATTTGATTCTGCATATGTTGGAATTGCTGATGGAGGAAATCCGCCACTGTTGTAGGTGTAGGAGGTAACAATGCTGACGAATGGTTCTTATTGCTTAAGGTATTGCTTACACTACTACTACTATTACTGCTGGATAGTTTTGTTGCTGGGGAACTCGTTGCAAATGTTGATGAGATGGCGTCCATCGCTAGGGAATGCTGCTGCGAGGGTTTTGGCTCATTGACAATTGTGCTTGTGGGTGCTGGAAGTCCAGATGCACTTATTGTTGTTGACGGTTGTTGCTGGGCAGATAATGACAGGGTTGAGGCTGATGAAGACGACGATGATGGAGACGACGAGGTAGTCGATGTGGGTGATGAAGGCGGTGGTGTGTGCCGGCTATTGACTATCGATGTTGCAGCAGCAGCAGCTTGTGCTGCAGCTGTCACCGCACTTAAATCTAAAGTATTCAGATTATCAAAATTATCCGGTCTTTGTTGCTGCTGATTTATCATTTGACTACAATTGCTGCTACTACTACTTGGATTGTTGCTGAGAGTGTTGGTTGTATTGCCATAGCCAGGATTGCTATTACCACTACCAACACCACTAGCACCACTAGCTCCACCACCAAGACTCGCCATAATTAAATCGCTATCCATATGGGGCGCGTTCATTGACAATGATGTTGACGTATTCAAACTGGTGTTGCTGCAACTTGCTGCTATTGCAGCCACCAACGCCGCATTGGCTGCCGCTGCTGCTGCTGCTGCCGCTACCGATGTCACCGATCCTATTGACGACGACGATGATGATGACGATAATGTCGTCGTTGGTAGTTTACTACAACTTATACTATTGTTGCTGTTGTTGCAGGAATTGTTACTGTTCGCCGATGATGATGAAGTTGATGATGTTGAACTTATGAGTAATTGTTGCTGCTGTTGTTGATGTTGTTGTGAGTGTTGATGTTGTTGTGTTAGTGGTAATGCTAATTTATTCAATTGATTCTGCTTTTGTATATCCAATGGTTCCAAAAACGATATCTGCGGTTTTTCATCAACATTACGCTGTATAATGGCACTTGAATATTCTCGATTCAATAATAGCTTTTCCGATTCTTGAAGATTCAATGTGTGTTCACTGTTTGCATGCAAACTAAATGATTTCGTATTACCAAAACTTAGCTTACAAATGAAACACATTAATATGGGTTTTTGGATTTTATTCAGCTCGGAAATATTAACACAAGCATCACGAGCTGTTACCACACGAAATGAGTGAATTTTTGGGTTGTTTGCTGTTGTTGTTGTTGTCCCAGCTAGAAAAATTTTATAATATAAAATCAAAATTTGCACCAAAAAGCACCAATCATACTATCTTCTTAAGGAAGGATATTTATGAATTCTTTTCAAAACAAAAAAATAGATTATTTTTTTTTAAGATTTTTCGAAAATTTATAAAAGATGTTGTCACAATGTCACCTGTTGCAAATGATGACAAATGTCAATTTTATATTTTGACATTTGTGAAGTAAACAGATAACAAAAAACACCAACAAGACAAGACATTATGAAAACATGGAATAATTGTTTCGATTGATTTTTTGAACCAATTTGCAACCGTTGACAGCTTTTGTGACACCTTTTAGATATATATATGTAGGACTTACCACTCATACAGTTCTCCGGTATATTCGAAAGTGATTCATTTTCAGAATCGATTATATAAGCACTGCCATCTGGATTATAAACGATCTTGCCTTGAAAACTTTCAACATCAGAACAGGACATTGGGGAGCAGTCATCCGATTCGTATTCCTGAAAATCAAATTACAAAAAAAAAATATATGATTTTTGTCATCCCTTTTCATATAAATTCAAAGTTGCAATAGTAAATAAAAAAGTATAGGTAATAGGTATGTAGTAGGTAGAACTTTATTAAGTCAAACAAAGAAAAAAAAATGAACAAAATAATATATAATTAAATAGCAATTTCTTCAATGCCGCACCGCACCATATGCATACGAGTATAATGCCTAATTGATTCGAGTATATGTGTATTGATATGTAGTTGAATGTTTAATCACACAAAAACACACCCATGCATGTATCATGTCGGTCGGTTCGGTTCGGTTCGGTTTACACGTGCAGTCTTCTATGAAAACTTATTAGATACACATTTATTATTATTTATTTCAATCCAATTAAATTAAACCATATTGAAATAATAATTATAAAATAACAACAACAATAACAAAACAAACAAACCTATTCAAGGTTCCAAAACCTATATACAAAATCTATAATGATGACGACGGCGCTGATGAAAAAACATTTAATTATAGACATACTTTGGTTTATTCAAGTTAAATAATAAACTCATCCTTAATTACATAGGTGAATATGTAAGATTGTCAGAGAGTCTACTATAACAACCCTTAATAAATAAAACTAAGCTCTATTGCAAGTCTTCTCGTAGGGTATATAACAAAAAAGAACAAAAAAAATATGTAATTTTCAAAACGTTCCAAATTTCGATTTGTTTAAAAAATTAAATGGAAATGCAAAACTGAATTAAACAACAATCAATAAAAATTCTAAAAAAAAAAAACAAAACACAAAACAAAATAATAAATTTGAAAAATTATTCAGAATTGTCTCTCACCTCCGAATTGGTGAAACACGATTTTGGATCATCACGTTTACGTCGACGTTTTCTTGGTGTTGGTTCATTATGTTGCGATTCCGATTGTGTTGAGGGTGGTGGCATTTTCTTTTTTTTACCTTTTATTGTATTTTATTTGTTTTTTTTTTTTTGTTATTTATTTTATTAAAAACTCAAATTAATTAATGTTGCCTCTTTTCTATTTCGTATCATTCTAAATAAAAATGTTGCTGCAACATTCTGCTGCTTCTGTCCTAAGTGATGATCCTTTGCGTGATGTGAAAGTTTTCAGGAAACCATAAGTGTGTTGAATTTTAAGTCATGCGACTTGAAATCGTCGTTGGCCGATTGATGTGCCAGCAGAACAGCATGAGACATTCTGCAATATTAGGGTGCACGTTGGTGTTTTTTGTTTTTTTTTTTTAATTTGTTTTTATTATATCTACTAAATTACACGTAAAGCAAAATGTATATCTAAATACACATATTCTACGAAATTTTTAAATCAAATCAAAACAAAACAAACAAGTCAAAAAAAATAATTTTAGCTAAAAATCAATGAATATATACAGGGTGATTGGTATAAGGTTCACCTAAAAGTCAGAGTGAGTAGGTTGGGTTAAGACAAGAAAAAAATGGGAGGGCGGGTCTATTTCGCCCCGTTTAGGTGGGAGGGGCAATTTTCTAAAAAAATGACTTAAAACGGAAAAAAAATTATTTAAAAACAACGGTTAATTTTACAATGCCATGCTTTACCTTTTTGGAAATTTTAAATTAAGTTGTGTTAGTGAATAGTTTTTGAAAAATCAATTTCCAAACTCGAAATTTTGAAAAAAAAAATGTTTTAAAAAAATTTCAAACTAATTTTTTTTTTCAAAATTTTATGTAATTAAGTATAATTTTTGTTTTCAAAATTCAATGCTCTTATTAATTTTCAATAAAAAACAGAAAACCGGATGCTAAAATGTATCCTAGTTTTTGAGAAATTAAAACAAAATATTAAATACTTTTTTCCAAAACGGTGAAATCTAGTTAATCCAGTTATTTTTTTTTTATATTTGCTAAAAACCGGATGGTATGCAATAAAAAATAAAAAGAGATAGTCCGATAATTATTGACTTAAGCAGATAAAACTTTGGAAAACCAAACAAAAAGTGTTTTTTTTTTTTTGGAAAATGTCCCACTTTTCATTTTTTTATTTTCTCAAAAACTAAGATACCTACCTATTTTGGAAAAAAATTAGTTTGAAATTTTTCTTTTAATTTTTTTTTTCAAAATTTCGAGTTTGAAAATTAATTTTTGCAAAAACTATTCACTAACACAACTTAATTCAAAATGAAAACTAAAGAACAGATATCTGGCTTTCCAAAAAGGTATAGCATGGCATTGTAAGTTTAACCGTTGTTTTTAAATAATTTTGTTTCCGTTTGAAGTCAATTTTTTAGAAAATTGCTTAATTGTCTTAACTAAACCTACTCACTCTAGCTTTTTGGTTCACCTTAAACCAATCACCGTGTATACATTATAATGTTGCGCAAAAACATGGAATAATCAAATTCCAAGTACTTATATGTGATTTTAAACGAATAAAAGTTAATTTTACTCGCATTTATATACATTAAAGCCAGTAACACGAACAAAATTGCAATTTAACAAGTACTTCTGATGAGGTAGAATCAGCTTAAAGTGATAAGTGAATTTCTGGATTTTGGGTTTGGGACTCTGAGAATTCTATGAATTTTGCGTTTTCGAGATTTTCGATTTAATGTAAAGGATGTTATTTTTTAAAGAGCTGGGCGCCGCCGGTTCTGGTTCTGTGAATAGGTGAATCGAATAAATGGATTTCACATATTCGCTCTCGTACATTGATTTTACTTTTTCGATTTTCTTGGCGCTGAAGCGATTCTGGTTTAATGAGTGAAACTCCGACCGACCGCGACGGTTATCGATCACGAACCACCATATCATTTCCCCTGAAATTTTTCTCTAATTTTTCGTATGAGATAAAAAGTTGAATTTGGTATTGTAGGTTCCTATTTACTCATTATTTTCTATAAGATTCACTTCTAAAGGACGCGATCGAACGAAGCGACACACGGTGTGAAAGAAAATTATTCATATGAAAGTTTTTGACGTTTGGCTTCACATTTTCGCAGAACGAAAATTAGAATTAATGTAAAAGGAGAACTTCAAATTGGCAACACTGTTTTTTTTGCCAGTCTATTTGACAGTTGATTTGAGGTTAGTTTCGTTTTTTTATAAATAGACTCACCGCACCGACCGGACCGCGCGCCGCCTGAAAAATTTTCATATTTTTTTTGATAATTTTAAAGTAAACAATGGCTCTGAATTCATTCAGGATCCGATACACCATACTGATTTCTTCAAACCATATGGATTTTTTCAATCAATTGATCCCTAGGTTGGTTATGGATATCTTGCCTACTTAGCTGTTTCATCTAAAAAATTAATAAAACTGTGCAATTATTTCTCACTCTTTGCTTTTTGCAAAAAAACCTACAGGACCAAAAGAACCTAGATAGCTTTAGCTTAACAATTTTCAATAAAAAAAAAGAAAAAATCAAAAGCGAAATACAAAAAAATAATAATACTTGAGGCTGTAAAATGCCAGAAATTACAATATAACACGCTTGAATATTGTGTAGTCGTCCCGGTGCAGCGGCCGCGGCGCGGCGCGGCGCGGCGGTGGTGGTGCGTCACTGTTGATTTCTCCACTCCACGAACACAACCACGTGCCTCTACGCCTGCTCCCTTCTCTTGATTTCTTTTTAAATTTATATTTTGTTGCCCAGCAGCCGGCATGAAACACAATCGCAATGTTTTTATTTTTTGCATCTTGAGCTTAAACCAAAACAAACCAAAAGCAACAACAACACCAACAACAACAACTACAACAAAACCCATATAGCAATGTCGTTCGTTCCGTCTTTCATTGTCGTCATTTTGTTAGTGCAAATTATAAAAGGATTGATTTATGTATTTTGGCGCTTTTGAGCGCGCGAATTCCAACATTTCAGTGTGATCTCGGTCTGTGATTCTGTACTATAGTCCAGATGCAGAAACTCGGTTCTGCACCACACTGCCTGTTCCTGACATCCGCCCTCGCCCTAACTGTATTATAGAGTGGTGCTATAGAAGTCAGGCTCAGGCTCAGGATACCTATAACTATACATACATACATACATACATAGTTTAATATGTATTGGGACTTTTTTTTTTATCGGTGGCGGCGCAAAGGCGGTGGTGGTGCGGCTGTGGCATGTTGCATCAGACTCAGGCCACAGACCGGTCGTCGTCGTTGTCGCTGTCGGTCGGTTGGTCGAATTGACGCCGCAGAGACCTGTGCAGACAGAGGAGATACACTCTCAAAATCGATCATAATTGAGGCAATAAATTAATTTTCCATTTTTGACAGCTTAAATGACGCCGATATTTTATCATGATTATAATTATTGTTTCTCTAGCAAATCTGATCGCGATTTTTTTTTCTTGTACCTACTTATAGTTGTTTTTTTTTTATTCTTTTTAAGTTTTTAATTACAGCTTCTTTGTTGTTTCTTTAAATAAAAAAACAAAAAAAACCCGTCAGGAACAAAATTAAACTTTCTCAACCTTAAATTGCTGCCATCGCATCACACACATTTAAATACCTATACCTACTTAATTATTTGATAGGATGCTTTATGCTCGTATGTATGTTAAATAAAAAGCTAATTTCCTTCAAGCTATTGTCATCAACATCATTATTGTTTAAATTATAGAAATTAACTTAAAATTTATTATAATTATCTAGAAAAAAATATATAAAGATACAAAATAATGCGATGCCCTTAGATATAATAACCACATCAGGAAAATAAGATATACTCGTATAGGTATACCTGTATAAAGAGTTTTATTGTGTTGCGTGTTTATTTATGATGGGTTCATTTGCTTTTAAAAATATAAAAAAAAGTATTAAAACAGAAACATATACCTTCCTACCTATGTATATGTAAAGAAGTATATCTTAAGAAAAACAAAAAAATATGATGACTTTCGTTAGGAACAAAAAAATAAATAAGTGACGTATAATAATTCAATAACTATATCTTTATGTACATACATACATCTTCCCGTCTTTTAAAAACGCACGTAGGGATATTAGTCCCTAGGCCATAAATCGCGAATGAACTTGTGTTCCATTTGAGTGGGACATTAGTTCCAAACCTATTTTGGGACGTTTTATCCCAGCCAAATTGAATATTTTTGTTTTCCATCGAAGATAGGACATAATTCCCAAAAGCAAAAGTCTTAAATATTTCGTTTTCAAAATTCAGCTGGACGTTTACCCCCACGTATTTGGTGAGATCTCCAAAGGTACTGTTTTTTGGGACAGATGCGACATAAAGAAATACTAGTTGAAATTCTCGAAGTCCGCCAAAGTACCTACGGTTGTCCAAGAAAACTGTTGAAAAAATGTCGGTAAATTTCCACATTTCGGAGATTTACAGTAACATAGTCCTGCGTATTTTTCATAGTTTATTTCCCCCTGCGGATGGGACGAATATGTTTAGAACTTATGTCCCACTCAAAGGTGCCTTTGGGTCGGGACTATGTTTTCGATAATTACCGTCCTAAGTCTACTTGTGAATGAAATAAAAACTAAAAGTTAGTTAAATAAATTGGATGGAATTAAATCCTTCAATACTTCAATAGTTGTCAAAAATCTATCGAAATCATAATAAAAACTCGTTTTTTTTACTGCAATAGCGGCACTATGTGGAAAGAACGATTTTCTTCGCCCTCTATATTTCAATACAGTGACAGAAGTAAGCATATCTGTCAGAAATATCTAGGTATATTTATTAATTTAATCCAGAGTTAATTCTCCAAATTCGTTGAGTTTAAGTCCAAAATTGGGATATATCATGATTTAAAAAAAAAAACCCGTCCCTATAGAGTTATAAGCAGTCCTGTAACCGCTGTTGTTCGATCTTACAGAGGAGGCCCTGGTTCAACATGAGCTATTGCTTCTTAAATTTTTTTTTCCTCTTCAATGTCATTAAAATTAAGCCTGTTTGTAAATATAAAAAAAAAACAAAACTCAAAGTGAACAGAAAAAAAATATAAACAATATATTCCAATGTGTAACTGTGCGCTGAAATCACTCTATGTAGGTACAATACAATATAGGTATGTATTTATGCCGGTCAGTCGTTTGATCGGAATAGGAAATTTTTTGCAAAAGATTCAAGTCCTATATTATGCAGTTCCGCCGCGCCGTCACTGGCCGAGTGGTGTTGAATCAAAATCGAAAACGTTGATATATCAACGTTCTTATAACGTCAAACGGTCAAAAGCACACGCACAAAAAAACTTTCCCAACTGAAAATAAAACTGTAAACAACAATCAAAATGGAAACGTGTTCGCCGCCGCGCCACTACCGCGCCGATGGTGAAGGTCACACATACCGATTCTGCATCATCAACAGAAGCCATGCCGCCAAAAACTCACTTTTTTGTTTGCGTCCATCTTTATCCTCTCTCTCTTTGATTTGTTTAATTTTTTTTTGCTCATTATTTCCTTTTTTTTTAAATTTGCGACATGTTTCCCGTTTCTAATCGCGGCATCCAAAATCCCTAAAAAAAAAAAAACCTTTGCAACACAACTGGGAGAGATCCAAAATGAAACGCCGACTTTTGCAAGAAAAAAAAAAAAACGAAAAAATAAATTAAAAGAAAATGTCAAAAGACAAAAGAAGAATATACCTACAACAAAAACTATCTAAGAAAGAATAGCCGACGACTACTTAATACCCAGCAGCAGGTAAAGTCACTCTGTACATCACATTTTGGGGGAAACAATTTCCTGTCGCGCGAATGTTGCCTTTTTTTTTCTTCATCTGCGCTGCTTGCTGCTGCTGGTTCTTAAGCAGCTCCTTTGGCCCATCTCCATGGTCCATGGTCTTGTCCTGTTGAACCGAAGAAGCAACGAGGAATTCGTTTTCATCACATCAAAATTGTGTGTGAGTGACGCGCGCGATCTTGTTCTTATTATTTTTATATTTACACACAAACTTAATTTTGAAAACACTTGAGAAAAAAAAACCCTATGAAAGATATGCGTGATCCTATTGCCTTTACCTATATATATAGCTACATTATTATTTTTATTATGTATGTGTATGAATTTTGCGCCTCTGCGTACGTGTCATGACTTCGACAACATGTTTAAGATCGTGATTATGATAATGATGGGAATTATTATCGTTTGTATATGATTTTTCAAGTTGAGAGCACACTATATCACACACCGCACATATAAAAGACATCGCAGAGTGAATAATTTACAAAATATTAGATACCCATACATACATATATGTACGTACTTTTGTTAGTCTTATTTTTTTTGATAATTTTAAAATCACAAAAGTAAATTTGATAAGTAAGGGAAGCCAAACAAAGTGATCCTTCCCTCATCCTGATTTTGTATTTAAAAGCTCACTGAAAATGCAAGGATATTATGTAAGTACCTATAACCTATTGCTATTTCCAAGGCCGAGTTTTTCCGTGCGGGATCATCCTAACTTTAAACCCGATTTAACTTTTGAAAAATGTTATCCATTCAATTTAGAGCTTAATTGAATATACATATACATAGTTATATTTGACAGGTGTGCATGTATTTAAAAAAAATAATCAAAATAGAGAGAGTGAAACTTTGAAATTCGCTCTTTCCACATATTGTCGCCCTCTCTGTTTCCATTATAGTGATGAAAGTGCAGGATTGTTTAACTTTAATAGTTGTCAAAAATCTATCGAGATCACAGTGAAAATGCGCTTTTTTTAGTGTGACACTATGCGGCCTATGTGGCCTATCGCCTATCGCCCTCTATTTTTCAATATACAGTGACAGAAGCAAGCACCTGTCAGAAATATCTAATTAAAGTTAATCTCCTGTACGGTTTTTTTTTAAGGTTAAAAAAAGGACGACACTAGAGAAATGTCAATTTATAACAGTTTTTTAAAACAATTGAAAGTAACCGTGCTTTGTGGAACTTGACAAAAAAAACTGTTGTGCTTGAAGTTTGCTCAACGGGCGGGCGGAGCGCTCTGAATTTGCGGTTTGCATAAACAGTATTTTTATAAACGAAACTGTTATAAATTGGCTTGTTATAGGTTCACTTCCTTTAAAAAAAAATATATGAAACACCTATAGGTCCTGTCCTTATGTAGGTTTTTCATTCACCGCTATTCTAGAACACTTATGTACAACCGCATATCACATTCGTTCTTTGAATAAAAAAAAATAAAATAAAATAAAATAAATAAATGCGGTGGGAGTAAGAGATGCCAGGCAGAGAGTGGCAGCAGACAAAAATGTCGATAACCCTCGCAAGCCCCAACAATATACATATATGTACAAATATACATAGGAGTATTATGTATATGTACATATATATACATATATCTGTTGATGTTGACAACTGCCTACGCATCACTGGCTGGCTACAAATATAAATCGTCTACCCAATGTCATCTAAATAAAGACAATGTCGACTTTTCGTCGTATATATGTACCTACATTATACGAGTGTGTTTTGTATACGGTCGATTTATCTGAACTACATCTTCCAGTTTTCATATCCATCCCTATATACATAATATGTATATCCCCAAAACACAATAATAAACAATCATATGTATATATACTCGCATGTGGCTTCGGAGAGACTTTGATTTGGTCTTCGAGCTTCGACTTCCTGAGAAGAAGAAAAAAAAAAAGGAGGAAAAGGAAAAGGATCACTCACTTTACCCACCTGGCCTGGGCTGTGTTATCGTAAATTTGCAATCGAACAAATTTATGCGTAAGGAAGGATACAATCTCTTATATCAATCTTGGTCTTGCTTTTTTTTTGTTGATTTTGGTTTTCGTCATAGGTAAACCGGTCAATGGTCAGGTCATCCTAACGACCACCCCCTCTCTGTCTCCACTTGACAGGAATAGATCCTATATTTATTAATAAAAGGTGTTGAACTTTTTGCTTCCTTCTGTTTTTTTTTATTGGAAAAGGATGTTCAGGATAGTTAAGCTGAATTATACATAACTGATTAAAAACAATTAAGAAAAAATACAACATCAACAAGAAACTTCTTTAAAAAAAAAAACACAGAAAAGAAAGGAAGAAAGTCCTGGTGCTCAAAGCAACTCATATCTACTCTTAAAAAAAAACATAATTTCTATAAAATTATTTAGCACTTACCAGGTGCGTATTAGTTTCCAGATGATCGCCGATTCTTTGTTACCCTTCAATGTGATTTCAGTTTCTTGATTTCTGTAAAAATAAAATAAAACAAAATATTGAAAAAAAAATATGTTTAGATGTATCTGTTTTCAAGAAATGTACTGGGAAGAATATTCTATCCCAGTTGGGTAGGATGGTGAGGTAGATATATACTATATTATCAATTTTTGAAGTGCAACTTCTTTTACACACGGTGCGGCGGGCGCGGCAACCGTGAAGAATGAGTTAAATGTATGTAATCTAAATTATGTTATGAGCATACTGCCACGAAACTGTGCTAGAAAGGAATATTAAAGAAGATGGTGAGGCAGAGGGGGGCCCAGAGGGGGGGGGGGGGGGAGATTCTGATGAGTAGTTTGTTTCGAAAATAATAAATAAATTTGGTGACGCAACAACTCGTATAGAACAATGACCTAGTGAGTTACAACTCCCAAGTCTCAACCATTACCGTGTGTGTTATTTGCAGGAATGGAGGGACCTATAATTTTTCGCTGAAACCCAAACGGCGTTAGAGAAACTTTTTCATGACAAGAGACAAAGTTTGGATGATTTGCAAATTCCTCGGAAGGGGCAGTAACTCGTGGAAAACATTTCTGTTTTTATTTTTGTTATTATGTAGAATAGGCTGGGAATAGAATCCAAAACCTACGTATTAAAAATTAAGCCACGGACATATACTAATAGTTTGATTTGAAGTGTTCGTCAAAAAAAAAAGAAGAAAAGTTAAATTAAACCTTTTCTACTTTCCTTTAAGCTTTTATTGATAAAAAAAAATCTATTTAACGGTAAAACAAAAAAATTTACACCCGATTTTTTAGTTACGTAACAGCTAAAACGTATTATAGCTTAATATTTAAGTAGAATGGGTTCAATAATGTAATGAAGCATTTAACGAAAAAATGTCAAATGCTGAAGAAAATCTGTCAATCCGTTTGGACTCTAACTCATATTACAGTGGGGGCACAGAGTATGCACGTGCACGGACGCAAGGACGGACAGACACATATAGTATACGCACATAGGCGCACAGACCGGCGGACTGTATATGATAAAACCCACATTTTCGAATTCTTCATCATCGTAATATTAATTTTGATTACAACCCGAATTCTTGCCCTATAGAGCTAAATCAAGTCAAAATGAAAGTTTATAGATCTGAGAAAATTCCTCACCATGAAATCCTCGACCATGAAAAATCATCATAACAAATTAACCAGATTAAATATCGTAGGTACATACACGCAGAAAAATAATTAACCGAGAACATTTTTCGGTAGATTCAAAAAATGGGTTAAATATAACGTAAAGTCAAGGGTAAAAATTACATAGTTCACTATGTTAATTCTAATGTAGTCGACTCGATTAAAATAAAATTGTTTAAAATAAAAACAAAAATTTTGAAGATCGTTTATGTTAAACGAGTAGCTTGCTTAAATCAAAAAATTATAATTTAGTTAATTTCACACATTAATTAACTTAATTGGTTATTGAAACCGAACAAACTAACCCAGAAGTATAGTTTAATAAAATTTAGTACACTTTAACCGAATCAGTGTGTATATTTAAATAATTTTGTTTAAACGAGTTGACTCGTATATAATTCAACCTGGTGTGTTTGCAGGTTGTATATTAACAATATTTGTCATTTAACTTAACCGAATTTAACGTTGGTTTTTAACTTCATTTTTCGCGCGTGTGTTGATACAACAAAAAATTGAACCAAAACCATTTCGTGACAGACACAAATTTAAATCAAAAAAATGATGCGAAAGGAATTGCCACCACCACATCATCGAATTCATACAGATAGAGATGTATGAATGTATTTTTTTTTTAATTTTATAATCACATCAAGCAATAAGAACAAACAACATTTTTCAAACAAAAGCCTATTTAATGGACGTTAGAAACAGACATACAAAATATTATTTTTTCCACTGAAATCTCTGTTAATTAACTTCTAATTGTACGCACCCAAGATTCAACAATAATGTCCCCTGCCATGCCCTGTGCTACCTCCCGCACATGGGCCTTTGTTATGCTATTGCCATGCCCTACTCTGAATCCGAACTCCCGGCCCCGTATCTTCGTTGAAATTGTTGTTGTTTTTGACTGCTCTCGTTTAACGTTCAATTTGAATTTCAAAAAAAATTTATTTACGTTAAAAATTCTATTCACTGAATATGTCTGCTTGTCTGTTTGTCTGTCGCTCTTCGTAAATTAAATGCATGCAAAAAACTTCTCTCAAACAATTGACCATATATACACTCGTATACACACAAGAGCTAAATTTACCGCAGACACAATATTATTATTGTAGTCGATCAACAGTTCACATATACAACAGTGCTTCAACGCTTGAGCTTCAGCTTGTAAGCTGAACTTGCGTCCGTCGCATCGTCATCGACATCGTCATTGTGATCGTCGCATCTCATAAGTGCGGGTTCAGGGAGTAACGAAAGAGTAGTTTGCGCACCTCATCTCTCTCAGACAAGACGACAAAATATTTTTATTTTTTTCTTCACTTCAAAGCACAATATTTTTAGGTATAAATTCAGCACCGCCGCTGAGTAACTTTTGCGCCTATATAATTCAGTTTCAGATGCTAAGGGCCAGTTTCACAATGTGCACACTTAACAAAATAATTCACACATAATTTTAGTGTCACAAGTGGCACTTATGTGTCCAATATGATGGGAGACTTAAGTTATGTAAATTATTTAGGTATGTTTGCACGCTTAGTGAAATCGGGGATTAATTATTCATACTGTGAAACTGGGCCTAATAATGTTCGATTTCATTCGAATCATTCTACTGATTAACGATTATTAACAACAATATCAAAAATACCGAAATAAATATCCACACCTCTTTATTAATAAATGAAAACCAAATATTAATTATCTTCATGTTATGTGCGAAATTATTTTCAAATTAAACAAATATAAAGTAAATTTGATGTGTTAATTAACTAATTCCCAACAATAGGTTTATTAACAAGTAATTAAGCTAAAGATATCTAACAATGCCAAAAACTGTTATAAATATAATTATAAAGACAAGCTCATATGACAGAAAATTGTAAAATTTTTTAAGCGAATCGATTTATATAAATACTCTCTGGTGACATCTGAGTTCTTACAAATTTATGTAATAATTTAGTACAATTACTTTTTAAATTAACATTGAACCAAATTTGTGGTCTAAATTTTGTTAAGTCATTTTTGGTCTTTTAATAATTAAAAAAAAAAATTGTGGTAAAAAAACAGGAATTTCTGTGATAAAAAACTTAATAATTTAGTATTTAACATAAATTATAGGAGAATTGTTTGTAGGACTAGGTTGGAGAAAATGCCTATTTATAACAGTTATAACAGTTAATCGCCATTAAAAGTGGGTGTGAATTAATGTCCTTCGCTGGACTTGGAAAGAAAACAAAATTCTTGGTGCTCGAAATATGCTAACAGACGCGTTGGAAGGTCCTATCCCTGCGGGCCGCATAAACAGTTACCTATACATATAAACTTGACAAAACTGTTATAAATTGATTACTTACCTACTTTTTGTTCCCAGAATTTTTTTTAAGTAAGAAACGAAGACCTTTATTCATATAAAAAATCCCAAAAATGCTATTTTAACTTAAGTTCGGTGATTTGAGAAAATTGTCACCTGTCATACTGTGCAGTGATTTGTGTCACAAGAGGCCTGGCCTTAGTTACCTAACTCCTTTTATGAACCAGCCGGTCATGTACACTATACATATTTATTTATTCTCTTTTCATCATTCAAACTCTGTGTAAAGAGGGGGACACGATTGAAGGTTTCAAACTAAAAGCAAGACAATGACGAGCAATGACGATCAAATAAACAAACGCCAGACGATGAGGCTTAAAGATTTTGATGCCTCTGCTGCTGCTGCTGCTGCTGCTGCTGCTCCTGGTGATGCTGCTGTGATTGCTGCTGTTTTTAATTTTGTTTGCTTAAGTTGCTCTGATGCTGATACATTTAACCAGTGAACAAACGCGCCGTGCCCACATTACTGCGCAATGGGGAAAGGGCAGTGAAGGGGGGGGGGGGGGGGGGGGGAGGGGAAGGCGTACAATGCGATCGCGGTAGCAATGGTGAACTGGTGATGGCGATGGCAATGGTAGTGGTGGCTCATTTTGAGAAATGGCTAACGAGCAGAATAAGTGCTACTAATCATTTGTTGTCAGAGCCTTCAATGATTTGTTGCTGTATTAATTGGGCGTCTTAATTAAGAGGGTGCTTGTCCTCTTCGCTCTTCCTCATTCTCTCATCGATGCGAAAGTTCAATGCATCATTACATTATACGGCAGATAGACGGACGGACAAACGAAATAGAAACATACCTACATCATTTAGGCCAGGAGCCCATATCAGAGTTGCCTGCAATATAAATGTATCTGATACATGTTGCTTGAATAAATAAATAAAAAAAAAACGCTATAATTGAAATCACGAGCATTCACATAACAATTAATACCCAATCGATATTATGATCGTTATTGACCAGGAATTTACACTCAAAGTCAATTCAACTTGAACGATTGAGTGGTGGTGACTGTGTGTTGAGATACCTACAGCCTATATATACACCCGAACCCAAACGTTCAAATGTTCGTTGGTTCGTTTTTAATTTTCGTTAATTTATTATGTCATTTATAACAAACTGCCTTCCTCTCTCTCTCTCTCTCTTAGCTCTCTGACGACCAAGTGTTTCTTTTGTTCTGTGTTTTTTTTTTTTTATTATTTTATTTTAATTGTGATTTCAATTGAATTTCATTTGGGTTGGGTGCTTTTAATTGCACATTATTGAATATTTATACAGATTTGTTTGTTTTTGTTTGTGTTTTTTTTCATTTACTGAATTCTTCAATTTTATTTCCAGGTACCTATTGAATATTTATACAGATTTTTTTGTTTTTGTATCAAAATTTTTTTTTTTCATTTACTGAATTCTTCAACTTTATTTCCAGGTACCTACTGGTTTTTACCTAGCGAAAAAAGGTTTTACTTAAAGGTAAGTCTTTCACTTTATCATTTTTTTATATTTCATTCATATCATAAATCTTTAACTAAATATTAAACCCTTGTTGTTACACCGATGTTTTTGATGGGATATCTGGTCTTCGTCTTTGCTTATTTTTACTAGTAGACTTATAAACTGAACCATACTGCATTTTTTTCACAATTCGCATATCGTCGGCTAAATACGTTAAGCTGCTAAGTCCTCTTTGACTAGTTTTAGAGGAGAAAGAAAAACAAAAACAAACAAAAATTACATAAGGCTCCATTTAAAAACTGATTTCTCTTTAGGATTCTACAATAACTACGATGCATTTGACAAAAGTGATTAAGCCAATTTGTGCAGAATGTGTTTCTTAAGAAAATGGCATCAAAATCTCAAAGTAGACTTAGCAGTTTTACGTATTTTGTCGACGATATGTTTTCTTTGTTCATATACTCGTATAATCTTTAAATCCACCCCGAAAGAGAGCGTGTAGTGGGGAAAGATGGGGACTGGCGTAGGCAGGTGAAAGAGAACCTTAACCAACAGCTCCACGAAGCTTTTTCGTAAAAGCCCTGGTCCAATGCGGAATGTAGCGTCAAAGCACCACCGCTTTAAGTTAGTTTTTTTTCTGGTAAAGAAGTTTTCAAGCCAACATAGCGCGAGAACCTGGAGACAGCTTAAAGAAGCTTGATTTTTGAAGCCCTGGTTTACTGGCGCTACATCCTGGCAGAATGTAGCGTCACTACATGCTTCGTCTTATGTAAGTTTTTTTTCTGTAAAGAAGTTTTCAAAACTATAACATGGCGTGCGAACCAGGAGACAGCTTGAAAAAGCTTTTGGTAGAAACTCAGCTGGTCCACTGTTGGTTTTCATATAGAATTAAAAAAAAAAACTCATTCCGAGTTTTTTTTTATAGTTTTTTGATAACAAAATAAAAATTTACCAACTCCCTCACCTAGAACCGTTTTCCGAAAATGCACTTATCCATGAAACTAAAAAATAAAAAACGGATACAAAATACAGAAATACCTTACAAAACAAATAAAAAAAAACAAAAAGGTCTCTCTCACATGACGTTTTATGTAATCAGGCATGACTGGGCCGCTGCTGTCTGTTATGGTTTGGTTCCTTGTTTTAATTATTTACTCTCATAGTTTGGTTTTCGTTAAATTTTACTGTCCACAAGATTGTTTTTTTTTGTTTCTAATTTCGATTTCGAAAACTACCTGTGTATACAGAAACATATTAAACAGGGATAGTAAAATGTTGTCGTATTATCTATCGTCCACATCTGAGTACCTAGTACATATACATAGGTATCTATTGAACCAACACGGGAAAAAAATAAATGTCAACCTGCTGCTGGCACCATGTGTCAAATGTTATACCTCAACATGATCACATGTTGCCAAACAACACACAGGTGAAGGTGACAAAAACTGCGCAGGAATTTTTTTTCTTTTGTATGGCGATGCCTTTACGGTCGTCATCGGGACATGGTTGGGTTTTGTGTATAGACATTTTAATGTGAAAAAGATTGTATAAAAACTGATAAGGAGCCACAAGTCGGTTTGTTCCTGATGGAACAAGATAAACACCTAACGGTTATTAAAATTATTATCATTTCTTTTCTATATAGATAATTTTTGGTAAATTGTTTATTCTAGCACAGAAGGAGTTCAATTAAAATAATAAAATCTGAGAAAATTTAATTTTTTTTTTAAATATATTTTTGGATTGACAGTGTGTGATGTGTTCAAGATGAAAAAAATAGCTTAGGGGTCGTGTGTACCTATAGGTTGGGTCCATAATAATAAAAAATATCGAAGGTAGGGGCTTATATATTTCCTCCCATTTAACCGTGCATTATGAAGATTTTAACAAAAATGTTAAGAGGCGTTTTCGTCAACATTAAAAACAAAACAAATTTTTTTGTACGGAGCGATGGGCTATCCGTTTTATGTGAGCTAAAATAAGTATACAAATTCGAATTTCTCATTAAAGAAATAATAAATGATGAATGTCAAGTTAGGAAAACAACATTTGGGAATTGAAAATTGGTATACATTGCACATACAAAATTATAAATTATCACAACTAATTATTGACAACCACAAAAACTCTAAACTTGTAGTTTTTCAGCTTGTTTGTTTTGATTTCTTAAGTGATTATCCAATTGTATATTTGTGTGTAGATGTCTATATGATTTGAAAATCATTTACCACCAAAAGTCCGAAAAACCACTCTTTATCCGGTCTAGGCTTTGCAGATCGAGAATCAAGAAGTAGATAGACATACACAATTTATGGGACCCATCACTGTTGTGTCTTTTCTACGTAGATATATATCATGCCATCAATGTATCATTTGATTAAAATCTCATAAAGCCACATGTGCTGTTCAGGAATCGAAAACCTGCCCTTGCCATGACTCAAGAAGGAGGGAGAACGAGCCTATCATTATTGAAAATAAATTAAATGATGTACCTACCTGTAACCATACCCCACATAAGGGGTTGAAATCCAGGATAAAATAAATCCGAATCAGAAAATGCCCTCATCATCATCATCATATGTACATATACGTATCATCTCGCATTGGCATTCAGGTACGACATCTATATGTTGCGATGACGACTGAAATATGCATCAGAGAGTTCAGATGCAGCAGTACGCACCGCACAAAACTCTGATGATATAAACGTAGCTACGGTACGTACGTGTAGGTACCACCAGTAGTACCTACATCTACAGTTAGATTTAAAATGGCGGATTGCGATGGATGGTCGTTCATAATACGGATACCAACGGGCAACGAGGACATTTGTTTTGTTGTTTGTGTTTTTGATTCTGTTTTTGATTTTGCTCCTCGGTTCAGAGACACACGGCTGGGTAATGGTTTAAGCCGTGACTTCGTGGGAGTGTGTATGTCGGGGATTGATGATGGTGATGGTGGCAGTTGGTGGTTGAGTTAAGTTGAGTTGAGATGTTGCGCTGATGGTTTGATACGAAACGATGATGGAATTTAAATTATATAACCCATGTAGATGTACATTGTACATATCATAATATGTTATTAGGTTGGTGTTCTTCTCTTCTCCTCACTCTCTCTCTCTCTCTATACACAATAATGTCTGTTAAAAAAAATTTCTTAAGGAAAAATCTTAAAAAAAAAATACGAAAAATAAATCCCTTTTTAGGTGAATTTCCATTTTTGGGCATTCTTTTGTTTGGATGAGTTCGGTTGGTTTTTGTTGTGTTGTGATGTGATGTGTCTTGGAGTTGCATTTTGCAGAGTTCGTATAACTATAGGTATAGGTAAGGTATAGGTAGAGATACAATAAGAGCAGCACCGCAGTAACTTGCAGCATTATTGAAAGTTCGTTCCATAGAGAAGAGAAGAGGGCTCTCCTGATGGGCAGGCTTGTGTGTTGGAGAGGTTGTTGTTTAGATCTGTGGCTATATGTGGGTCTTTGTTATAGTAGTTGCTATGGATATTCATTTGATTTTAGACCTTTAAGTAGTAGAGTATCAGTATAGGTTCCTTGTTATTATTTTTTTTTTTTTTTGTAGGTAGCTATATTAATTCCCCCCAGAGATGTTCATTATTCCAATTGGATTCAACAACAATAATGTCAGTTTGTTGCGAGGATAACGATGAAATTCCTAGGTATAGAGGTACCTATTCCTATACCAAACTATATATGCTCTCTGGCTTTTAGTTGGATTTAGGTGGATGCGGTAGAGGATATTGCTTTTTTGGTGGTGTGTATGGATAAAGGCTTGTGTCAAAATGTTGTTGGCTTTTTTGCTTTAGGTAGATAGGTACGTACTTAGATACTTTTCTGGATTAGGTTGGTACCTACCTGCTGCCTAACATATAGTCAGAGAGAATTTTAGATTCTTTTGTGTTTATAAATCTACCTTTCATAGCAACTACCTACAACATACCTATTTCTATATGAGAGGAAAAACTTGATTTTTTGTTGATTTTATTATACATCTACCTATCTCCTTTACTATAAATATATCAATCATATCCGTGCAGACCTTATTTCATTTCCTAAAAAGCTTTATTTTGAGGTTTTCCATTTCTTCATGCTCATCGAGTCGAATAAAACACAATTGCTAATGTTAGGCACTATAGGCTGCAGAATGTTAGTTAAAATGTGCAATTCTAATATTATTGAAAGAATATAGGTATAGGCTCACAAAGTCCTTTCCCTTAGAAAAAAAATTATGTATACCTAGTTAAAGTGTCCAAACTATTCGACCCTTTAGCGCCAGGTAGACCTATCATTCTATATAGTATTGAAATAAATTTTGAAAAACTGTTCTTATATACCTAGCGAAATCATCATAAATTGAAAATCAGTAAAAAAATGTTTTTATAATAAATAGACGCACAAATAATAAATTTGTTAAAAATCTATGTTTTCTTTTATCTCTATAAAACGTTAATATACTTTTCTTCATAAAATTCAAGTTTCTTAATAAATGTAAAACAATAGATGCTTTCCACTAATCATCGAAACCTTAAGTTTTCACTTCTTAATTTTCTTAAAAATTCTTCCTCGTTAAACATTTCTTTTTAAAAAGCTATAGAAGGTATAAAAAATGCATTTGCTAAATAATAGATAATTATTGAAATTAAAGAGGAAAGTGTTATTTAACTTCCGGGTAAGAAATAAGTAATATACAAAAAAAAGTGGCGCCCAACGTGAAAGCATTTCCATAAACTGAAAGTAATATACAAATGTCTTGAAGAATAGGGAGTAGACGCAGAGACTAGATGGCGTATACCTATCTATCCATGATCGATTGTAAAGCGACAGTTTTGGCTATCATCGTTAGCTAAAATTTCACTTCGTTATACATAATATTCAGTCTTATTTATAAACCCATTCCAAAGTATGTCTAACTTTGGACAGCTGTCCAGCTCCAAAACCTTATATACCTTATTTATAAACATGTTCCATCGAATGTCTTACTTAGACACTGCAATTGGTTGTCCAAATTTATTCTAAAGTGGGTATGTTCACTGAACAAAAAATTTAAATTGAAATGAAACGTATCCAAACGTTCACGAAATTGACAGATTACAGGGATGTGAGTGAATATATGAAAACGTATTAGACAACTGTTGGAATGCGTTAATAAATAAGGAGATGTCCAACTATTAAGACAGTGTCTAGCTCGGCAACTGTCCAAAAGTAATTAATACGACTGATTATGTTTATATTTGTTTTCCAAAAAGGTATAAATAACGCATTGGATATATGTAATAATCATTGAAATTAAAATAAAAAGTGTTAATTGAACGTCCGGATAAGAAATAAGTAATACAAAAAAAATGGCGCCCAACGTGAAAACCTTTCCCTAGATTAAAAGTACTATAAAAACTGGAACAAGGTATATTCATCCAAAAGAAATAGTAGATATGTGTTAAGTTTTAATTAACTCCCAAGTAAGAAATAAATACTTTCCAAGAAAAGTGGCGCCCAACGTGAAATTATTTCCCTAGAATAAAAGTACTATAAAAGCTGGAATAGACTAGGGAAATAGGTATATTCATCCAAAATAAATGGTAGATATGTGTTAAGTTTTAATTAACTCCCAAGTAAGAAATAAATACGTCCCAAGAAAAGTGGCGCCCAACGTGAAATTATTTCCCTAGATTAAAAGTACTATAAAAACTGAATTAGTAGATATGTGTTAAGTTTTAATTAACTCCCAAGTAAGAAATAAATACGTCCCAAGAAGAGTGGCGCCCAACGTGAAATTATTTCCCTAAACTGAAAGTAATATAAAAACCGTTTCTTAAAGAATAAGGAATAGACTCAGGAACTTTAGGTGCATATAACTACTATCCATGATCCACACTCTATATGTTAGATAGATATAGAATGTAAGTCATGTACAAATTATCAACTGAAACAAAGTTCATCTCTTATTGGCAGGGATTCTAATTAACGCCTTTCATTTTTCCTTATTTATAGTACAGATACATATTATATACAAAAATAGGAAGTGGCAATAGCAATGGCAACCAACGGGCGACGACAACCAACAAAATGCGGATGGGATGCTCTTTTTTTCTTGGATATACCATCCATCTACTCCTTATGTATATGTTGTTTTAATAATAATTAACACAGACTTTGTCTCTCTCTCTTCCAATCAAGTCATTGCTAAAATATTGTGCTCCTCCCTTTACTAATTGCTTGCGCATTAATTAAACGAAACAAAAAAAAAAAAGAAGAGAGAATCTCCGATGTGATATATAATGTACGTAAAGGGTTGTGTGTGGGTGGTGAAACTTACCTCCACTTGCCATCTAAAATATACCATCAGGATGTTCAAACCGACCATAGGATAACAAATTTGAGTCTTTGAGGCAAAAGCACCAACCAACAACTACAAGATGTACAAATAAAATATGTTCACATGTTAAAACTCACACAGCAACTGAAATAGGATTCGTGAGTTGTGAGCGTGACAAACGACAAAGGGATAAGGAAGAAGAAGAAGTAGCGAGCGAGCGAGCGAGGGTTGCTGTTTAGTTACTCGGTCGCTGTATAGTTACTTTGTGTAATAACGCATACACTATGCTGTGCCACCTTACATATTGACGGTGTTTTTTTTTTTTTTTTTTTACCCTGTTACTGCTATGCTATACATTGTAATCAACCCTTAAAACACAACCTTTTGTACGCAGCAAAGATGCGGCAAACGCAAGAGCGAGAGAGGATATTAATAATTCCGCCCTTTGATTCAAGATTTTCTTCTTCTGTGCTTTTTTTTTGTGTCCTTTTGCAAAAACATCCCACACAAGTTCGCGCACAAACGGTTAATGAGGACGAAGACGACGGCGGCAGCAGCAGCAGCAGCAACTACTAAAATGGGGCATATAACAAAAAAATCAGCAGCAGCCACCAACAACAACAACATCGACGACGAAAAAAAGAAAATAAAACGGAAAAAAGGTAAATACAGAAGCGGAAATGAGGAACGCCTTCATTTTCTGCTATTTGCTTCTTCGTTTTGGTGCCTATGCTGCCCGTGCCCAGTGTTGTGCTTTGCTATGAAGCATCATCATCATCATCATCATTTTATCCCTCTATACAGTTTCTACATACAAATGCAGATGGTATGATATGATGGTGTGGTATGTCGTCGTCGGTCTCGGTAGTGGTAAAAATGTTTCTAAACGGTCACACAAGTGACATTTGTTTTAATTAGGGGATGCTTTTATATACAAGTGTTGAGTATGTGTTTTTTTTTTTGGCATATTTAAGAAAACAAAGAGTACATACATATACATAATATGTATATGTTGAGTTTGGGGAATTAGGTACCTACACCAAAATTTGGACTTTTTTTTTGTAAAATAAGCAATAAAGTAATTTTTATCAATGCAGTGGCAATAAATCTGGGCATTTTGTCTTAATTTTTTCAGCTTTTCTTTTTAATTTAGATAGGTAGGTATCCTGAAATGATGTTTTTTCTTCAAATGGCGCCCAACGAATACAATTTTTTCATTTTTTTTTAAAATATAGTTTGAAATATGTAGGTAGGTATTGGTGTTCGGTTTATTTGATATTAATCAAACTGAAAAAAGTAAAATTCAAAATAACATGACGTCAAAAGTTTCAAAGTGGCGCCCAACGCGATCAATATATTTATGATCGCCTAGAAAGAAGATTATTTTCTTAATTTTTTTTATAAAATAAGTAATTTGGTAGGTACTAATGTGTATTTTTTCCTCATATACCTATCTTGCAATGAAATAAAATTCCAAAATAGAGAAATTTCTAGGAAAAAATTTAAGTTTGAACGCAAATATTTTTGTGTTTAAAAGTGTTTTTTTAACTCATTTCAATAGCTATACTCAAATTTTTAAATTTAAAGAGAGAATGTAAATTAATTCTAAATAATTTTAGTTATTTTATTAAAAACAAAATTGTGAAAAATTTTAATTTGCTTAATTTCCAAACGAAAATTATTCTTTGATGTCCTTCTATTCCAAACTACTTCATCTACATATATTCGAGTAGGGGTTTGCATTTAAATGAGATCTTATAGGTCTTTAAAACATATACCTTACTATAAAAATTTGAAATCAATGAAAAAAAAATTCTAAAAAATTTTAAAACGGAATCAAACAAACACAATGTAAACTAAATCTCTCTCTCTTCTCGCTAATTAACAAAATCCTGATTGGTCTTTGATTTTTTTTGTCTATGTATAAGAATTAACCATTAATACTATCTATCTAACTCATCAACACATCTATTTATATAGGTATATCTGCGTTTATTTGAAGACAAAAAAAAAACCAATCAGAATCGCACATACTTTGGACCACAAATAGAATTTATACAAAAATTAGTACATAGATAATTATATTTAGCTTGAGAGTGGTGGGTATACGGTGCGGAGTCGTCGGTAGTACGGTGTTTCTTCACACTAAAATAAATCTGAATTGCTTCTATAAATTTGATGAAGCCCCACCCTCATAGTCTGTGGATAAATTATTGTGGAAGTTTGCCCCTGCTCCCAGTGAAAAGCAATCTAAACGAAACGACGAATCATCGCCGAGATTCATCTCTCATCTTCGCCTTCTTAATTAATTAAACTTTTGATCTGAGAGCATAAAAGTAGTATTCTTAAGCATGTTGTTGTGTTTTTTTTTCGTTTGTTTAAATGGGGAGTTTCCATCCAATCAAGCAACACCATACACCACACAGAACCATAGCAGAACACCACCAACTCCACCACCGCATCCAGCATCCTCCCTCACATTTAATCAATTTAATCTTCCGTTCGTTGGTGGTAATGTGTATCTCTGTATTATGTACCTACAATATATATACATAAATATATAAATAGATATGTAGAATTGTATATACCTAAAACGTTGTAAATACCTATATCTCTACAAATGAAATGAATATTTTTGCACTCTTTCATTAGGAAAAAATGTTGATTTGACAAAGAAAAAAAAATTCGAGAATAACTTTTAACGGAAAAAAAGGAGAAAACGCTCATCGACCATGGACAAGAGAAGGGTGGTAAATAGTTATTGCGTAAATAAGTAGTAGCTAATATACAATATAGCACATACATATGTATATGTATTTACATAGAAAGTTTCATTTGTTTTTCTTTTATTGCAATTCGTTGATTTGCAGATATATCTTCCTGCTAATCTACACTTGTAGCCAGCGCAGAAGAACAACCCTTATTTTCTTGCTGCTCTTTCATTAATTAACAGCGCTAGATACAGCCAAACAGTCAGTGGTAACTACAGCTTCAATTCAACGGCAGAGAGAGAGAGTATAAGTACAAAACATTTCATATGATAAAGTCGTCTATAGCTAATGTTTTTTGCAGAATGTTGATATGAAAAATTAAGGAAGGATGATGTTTACCGACGGTAGATTCACTACCTAACTATTTGGTTTTTACTTGATTCAATTTTCAAATAGGAATAGGTATAGCAACTTCCTTGCTTCGCGGTGTTGTATTTTAAAATCTGAATGATGATGGTGTCGTGATGTTATACGCATGATTTCGCACAGAAATAAAAATTTATTATTCTACATTTTTGATTCAATTAAGCTTTTTAATTGCACTTTTGAGTCTTAAAATCATCGAAATTTTACTTAACACCACATTTTTGTGGGTCGTCAAAGAAATGTAGATATTAACATTCTTCAAGAACCTACAAACAAAAAAATACATAAAGACTTGATAATGCAACAAGAAAATGTTTATTTTTTTAACACAAACACACGCTTTGCACCTCGCAACATTAAAGGAAGAACTATAATATTCCGGAAGATGTCGGAAGAAAATTCTCTCAGTTCACTTACGCATTGAGCGGTCGGTGAGCGTTCTTCACTTCCGAAAGCAAAAGTTAACGAAAATTGGTCGAAACGAAGCAAACCTCAATTATGGGCACGTCATATGAATTCTTTGTATTCGTTTCGTTTCGTACGACCACTTACGTCGGCATCCGACTATTATAGTTCTACCTTAAGTATATGATTCGTAATTAGCCGTTTTCGTCAAATCTACGTCAATTTGATTGTCAAACGATCGTCGATTTGTTCTGCTTACACAAAATCTTTTCAATCAACGTCTGGTAATTTTCTTACGAACACGCTCTCTCTGTCTTGTCATTATATTTTTGTCGTCAAGTAGATTTTTTTATGAAATTAGAAAACTGCGCTATTAAAAATAATGAATGCTCTTTTGCATAACAAGTTTTGGGTTTTTGAACAATTGACCAGTTTGTGTAAAAGAAAATCTTGCAATTGCATTTTTGAGTCAAATGACTTTTTCGAAAACGCCGTTTTATGGATATACATATGCAGCCCAATTCTAAAAATTCCAAGGGAAAAAACTACTTTGGAGACGTGTTTCCTCGGGAGTAGAATACTCCTATTCCGATTTCCCCGGTAGAATATTTTTTCTTCTAAAGCGGGAATAAGAAATATAGGTAAATCAAATTGTAGAAACAAAATAATTTATTCCCGGGGATAAAAATATAGAATTGGGCTGATAAGTTTTCATTGATATTTCATTTATTTAATTCTATACGAGTAGTTATAGGTAGATCATTGTTTTAACACCAAAATTATTTCCTCGATGTATATTTGAATGCATAAAATCTAGCTTTCTATTAATAAACTACAAATAACGTTATGATATAGAATTTGTTTTATGTCTGTTCGTTTAGTTCCCACAAAACACTGCCATTTTCTCCCATTTTAAGTTCAATTTTATTTTTTTCAAAGAACTTGGGCGATTAAAATATGTAATGACATATTAAAGTGACATGTGATAGCGAGCGGATAAATTTTTCATTCAACAATTTGGCATTTTAAAGGGAATCGGATTGATTTAAAATTTCGATTAAATGTTTGATGTTTCCACGGATAAATTCACCTCATTAATCTGTCAATTATATGAATTTTGGATAAAATTCAATGCGATTTAAATCCAATTCACACAAGGCTTTAGAAGACGCACATTCATAAATCAGTGCATGTATGTATGTTGTGTATTTTTACATTTGTATTAGAATATTGCTATCATTATTTGATAAAGTTTTGAAGTTTTTCCAGCTAGTGATAGTTATATACAGAAAGATATTATCCGAAGTTTAAGTTTTGGCACTAATGAGGTGAAATTCTACTTGGAATCTTCAAAATTTAACCTCGGATAAAAATTTATCAAAATTATAATCCAATTCACACACGGCCTTTAAAGACATGACGCATGTATAGTGACATGTATATTAGTGGGCGAATAACTTTAAGTGTCAAACACACAAAATTATGATATAGTTGCTTGAACTTAAGCAAATACGCGCCTAGCTTTACTTAAGAAATTTGACGTTTTGAGAAACGGATATTACTCAATTTAAACACGGCCTTAGAAGACATGACATGCAATGAAATGTGATAGCAACTGATAACTTTTAACCCACCAAATTTACCGTTTAAATAACGGATAACTTCTTGCCACTTTTGACACTAATGAGGTGAATTTATATAAATAGAAAGATCAAAATTTAATATCCGATAAAAATTAATAGAAATTATAATAAAATTCATTCACACACGACCTTGAAAAGTGGATAGTGTTTTTTTTTTTATATACCTACCGCTTTTTACAGCAGTTTCGTTGAGTGGAATTAACAAAAAAATTGGAAGTCTGGTTTTCAATTTTGCCGTAAAGGTAGGTAAGTGCATTACTTAGATCACTCTTTGAGAAGTCCTTTTTTATACCTATTTGTAAAGTCCCTTTATAAAAACGTTTCAGTGTAGTGTTTTCAAAGACAAACAGGTACAATTTTAAGAAGCGGTGTTTGTGAATTGAACTAACCATAATTTATTTAATTTTTCAAAAGGTACAAAAGAAAATTGAACTTTTGTTTATTTACACGCAAAAACACAATAAAATCTCTCTCTGTTTAAGTGGGAAATATTTGAAATAAACTCTTTTTTTTCTGCGTTTTTAACTCAGGCAGACGGCAGAATAGCCATGGCCTTATTCTTAAGTTTAATAACTTTGTAAATTATTTAAGCAAATTAAAAAATGTATCCATCTATCTACTTACGAGGATTGGTTGCGAAAATATTAGGTTTCGTAAACATTGTAAAATAAATCATTCTAGCCATTGAGGTTCGGCAGAAAACTGTATAAGTCTTAGCATGAACATTAATACAGTACCTCTCATTTTAGCTGTTCGAATTCTGCAGGAGACTGTAGGTCTCCTGTCTTGCAGGAACAAGAAATGTCAATTTATAACAGTTATAACAGTTTTTCGCCATAAAAAGTCTGATTGAGTATATTAAGAACTTGAAACTCTGGATGCCACTCGCGGAGGGTTCCGGCCATGCCGAGCCGCATAAACAGTATAACTACTTTTTTAAACAAAACTGTTATAACTTGTAACTTCCTTTCTGGAAACTATAATACTTTGATACAATAAATTCACAAAGGAATGTTTAAGAGTGTTGTATAAAAGTCAAATCCCCCGGTTCTCTACACGAGTAAAAAGTCAGTTAAGCATACATTTTTTTTATGTGTAAACAAATATGCCGGCGGTAGGGTAAACTTAAAACGTAAGCCTTACATGTAATACGTTTCGTGTCACACTTTACATTCAAATTGATGTTTACACATATTAACCGTGAAACTTGACACTCAGAATTTTTTTTTTGTATATCAATTCTTAACAAAATAGAATATAAATGTTAAAAGGAATCACAAATGAATTTCTAAATATCACCAGAAGGAAGAATATAAAATAAAGTTTAAGATTCGTGAAGTGCAGCTTAAAAAAAAATATATAAATATTTGACAATTTCGTTATAAATATTATGTTAATTGGGTTTAAAAGCAAATATCCTGAAGAGTATTCTTTTGCAAGAGTTGTTGCCGTCGCAACCCGCGTGTGAGCGTTTTCTATAAAAAGTAGCCCAAAAATATGCTGCAGAATCATGAAATATTCCAAAAGTATGTACCTATATGCTTAACAGAATGTGCGTAAATGTTTTCCATTTATATGGTACCTAATGAATCTTCTATCATTTTAAAGGATCTTCGAATTCTTATCAAAATATTGTTAGCCATTTGTTTTGTAAGCCTCATAATAACAATGAACTAATGAGAAATAGCAAAGAAATATTGATTTATCAATTTTTTTTGTTTCCTATTTATAATAATAATAAGTTTATTAGTTCGTAGAACTTTTTAACAAATACAATTTTACAAATTTCCATTCTTAAACATAGGTAGGTACATATATCGTGCTTACAAATTTATCAGATTTTGAAACTTACATTTATGAATTTTATTTAATTAGTTTTTAACTATTTTGCAAAAAATATTTAATATTTAAATATTTAATCTTTGTTGCCATTAATAAAATAAAAAATTTTAATTATCTTCTAATTTACAAATTAACTAAAATGTAATTCAATGGAAATACAAAATTTAATAATAAACTTTAACTGCTAATTGACATTAAGTTAAGTAAATCTTAACAAAAATCCACTGCAATCAAATAGAACACTCTGCTGCCGCCACAGACTATGATTAAGTCTGCACTCAAAAAAAACTTTCTCGTTTGCATTTGACTTGTAATTAACATACATACATATTATGTGTCACTTTAGCTTGTTTGTATTTTCTTTCTTATTTCTAGTCGTTTGCAAAAATATCTTCTAAGCCTAGGTATTTGTCACTTTAACTACTCGTCAATGCTTGGGGGTGAATTAGCTAATTAAAATGAATTAAATTCAATTTTGTTATATTGAGTAAGATTTAGCACTTAATTTAATCACTGATTAATGATGATTCATGTTTCATTTAAGTTCATTAATAAGGTTGTTATTAGTCTTCAAAGAAGCCCAAAAGATTAATAATGTATTGAGCATAAGAAAATATCTTTTGTATTATAGTTAGTTAGAAATTTAAATCATTTTCAAAAAATACAACACAATTTTTTTGTTGTTGCAAATCTCGTGTCCAAAATGAAACACTAACGAAATAAACTGATAAACAAATGTCATTAATTTGCTGCGGCTCTTCGATATCATTTGCATAGAATTATATGACAACTTATCAAACGTGGAACATTGAACAAATATGAACCGTTTGTTTAAAAAAAGAGATGGACAATATGTCTGTGGCAATAAGACAGTAGCTTATGTCGAAAAAAGCTATTTTTCGGTTTTTCGATTGTTATAGTAGTCCACAGTTTGAGAGCTACTTTTCCGTCCAATCCCCATTTCGAAATGATTACTCGTTGAAAAGCTATCTTATAATTCCTACAAAAAATTTTCACTTATTGCTATTACAGATTGTGGACAAAAATACGTTTTTCTCGAAAACTGTTTTTTTTTTTAACATAAGCTACTCTGTCATACTGCCACAGATGTATTTTCTATAAAAAGATGAAATTAAATTTTAAACGCTGTGATTCTTCAGTATAAAAATCATAAGTATATAAATTTTTTATGACTTGTTAAACACGAAATGATGAAAATAAGTGACTAAATTTAAAATTCCTATAGTTTAGTTCTGATGGCAAGTCAGTGGGCATACCTATTTTTTGGGCACCTAGAGTTTTTTTTTTATCGCTCTGCTTTTAAAAATTGGCAATTCTTTATAGTTTCTTCCTAACGACCTACAAATCAGGGTGGCGAGTATTGATTTCATGTTTAAACATATAATTGTACCATATCTGGACGTCCGTCCGTTAGTCGGCTGCGCGACATTAAGCTAAAGAACCGACATAAACCGATGAATGCATTTGCTTCAAATTAGCGCAATTGTATGATTAGCTAAAGATATCCTAAAGAGGATCAGAAATACAACAAAGGTATTTTTTTGCTTTGAAATTTTAGGTATCGAAAATGCTTAAAACGGATCAAATTTTGGGTCTGTAATGTCCTTCACAAATTAATTTAATTAAACTTCTTTTTAAATATTTGTCGTACTTGGCAAGAAGGAATCTTTTGTTTTTATTTTTTGTCCATAAGTTCTAGTCAATGACTTATCCGCTTCTCATTTAATTTCCGCTGGAGCAATGAGAGCTATATTTTGGTTTCTGAGGATTACAATAAGCCCTTAATAAAACCCATCAGGTACATTGCATTGAAGTTGTTTTTTTTTTTTTGAAAAAAACCTATCTGTTTGCAAAACTTAAACAAAATTGTTAGAAACATTAAAATTTTCGTAAAAACACTTTTCATATTGTGAACTTTTTCAAAACAAACGAATGCATTTTTTTCGAAATAAAAACACCCACTTTGTAGTTTTCTCATAAAACTATGATATGCCCATCTATCGGGCTAAGAACAAAAGCAAATTAAATTTGCCCCCTATACCTATAGGAACTTACATAAAAATAATTCCACTTAAACTTGAATTCGTCAAACCGTTTAAGATGCAATGATACACGCGACCGGCCGGCCGGGGCAAATGGTATTTTTTTGGACTTTTCCATAATCATCATAATATTGCTTATTTTGGTTTCTTATTTTTAAATAATTCACTTCAAATTACCTATTTATATAGCTTTCCACCTTTATTAATCATGCAAAATGAAATAAACATAAGCAAACCATAAAACGCATATAAATAAGAAAATCAAAAATTATAATAAATTATGAGACTATAAGTTATAAACTAATAAATACCAAAAAAATATATGATAGATATAATTATAATCATTTCTCAATCATTCTCAGCATTTGTAATTATACGATTTCGATTTTGAAAAATGATAGATAAAATAAAATAAAAACTCAAATTTAATAAAAAAATTAAAATATAGAAAAACTATGGCAACTTAAGCGTTATCAATTTTTTTTGTTAAATAATATAGAACTTCTAACTTTATAAACTTACATTTTTGCTCTTGTGCTTTTGTTTTTTCTATCTCAAAATTCCAGAATTTACAACTATGTAGATTTATATAGATTGGTGATGTATGTAGGTATATCCTTGTTTTTTTTTTTGTTTTTGTTTTTTTCTTTCTTTTTTAATATTATTATTTGTTTTATTATGTTGTTTGATTTTCTTCATTGATATTTATGATTTTTATCTTCATATCTATTTTTATGTACTTTTTTTCTTCATTGGGCACTTAATTTTTTTTTAAATTTTATTTTATATTTTTTTCTTATTATTAATTTTAGATAAATATATATATTTATTTTTAATTTTAATTAAATTAGGATAGGAACTTTAGATACTTTTTTTCTAATTAAAAAAAATTAATTATTAATTATTATTTTTTTATTTCACATAGTCACACGCACACACACTGGTAATATATTGATTTGCTGCTTTTTTTATTTTGTTGCTGTTGTTGTTGGTTGTTGTTGTTATCTTTTCTTTTTTTGCTCTTCATTTAAAAAAAATTAACTTTGAAAAAGTAAGAAAAATTAACTTTTCTTTCATCCTGAAATTGAAAAAAAAAAAGCAAAAAATAACACAAGATTTTAAATAGTTTAAATGGTTTAGTGAGTGTAAATATATCCAAGTTTTTATTGCTCTTCAATCAATCAATTTTATAAAAAAAAAATTATCACATAAGGAAATAATTTCAAAAACAAAAGCAATTTTTTAAATATAAATGTATCTTCGATAGTGTTATGCTATTTGTATTTTTTGATTTAAAAAGAAAGGGTTGTTTGCGCGCGATGGGTGACATTGACGACCATGTACTAAGGCGACGACACATCCAGGCCACAAGCCAAAGACGACAACAACGACAAACGGTAAACTACGACGACGACGACACCGTGAAAGGTCCTAAAGCGATTTTGAAAATATAAACTCTTCAATCATTATTACCCTTATGTTTATGGTGTTGCGCGAAAATGAAAATATAAGGCGCCCAGAAAAAAAAAATTAAAATTAACAAAATAAAAAAACACAAAATCGAGCACAAGAAAAAAAACTATCTATAACTAGGTAACATATATAAAAATATGCACAAATGAGTTAAAAAAAAAACGGTACCACCACAATGTCTAATGGTTCTTACACACCGTTTATTAGGTAGAACCCTAGGCAAGGAGGTGGACGACGACAACGACAACAGCACTTTGAGGAGAGTCCCAGTCGACACAGCGACCAGAGAATCAGGACAAAAAAATAATATGAGAATGAACAAAAATAAAAACAAAAATATAAAGTAGTAATAAATAAATAAATGAATTCCTGCTACATTCACAGCAGTGCCTACAACCTACCACACACGGGTGCTGGTGCTGGTCTATGATAAACATAATACCACCAACACCAATAGAGAGTGATAATGAAAGAGAGTGAGTGAGAGAGAGAGGTCGCGGTATAAGCAATGCGAACGCATGCGAATTTAAAATATTTCTTTCTCTTAACTTGATTTTTAAGAATGTGCATTTTCAAAATAAACACACATACACATAAAAAAAAAACAAAAATGAAAACATACGAACATAGATATAAAGAGAAAGAGTTGACTGTGCGACTGTGATATTATGATGATGATGATGATGATTATAAAATAAAACTAAGAAGAGAATCTCTTAAAATATACATTAAGTATCTTCAAATGCCGTGAGATATGCTTGCGCGCCGACCGCTGAGCCGCCGACCTGAGTATCTCATGCTACTATTTTTATTTTTTCAATCCAAAATTGTTGAAATACTATAGGTAGTTATTTTTGTTTTGTTGTTTTAGTATATTTTACAATAAACAATAATCAAAAGAGTGAAGAACAAATGTACCTGTGTAAATTCTATCGATTTCA
Organism: Epistrophe grossulariae; assembly: GCA_929447395.1. Classification (NCBI taxonomy): domain Eukaryota; kingdom Metazoa; phylum Arthropoda; class Insecta; order Diptera; family Syrphidae; genus Epistrophe; species Epistrophe grossulariae. The sequence goes on from OV839570.1 coordinate 9,180,003, forward strand.
TGACAGTCAATAGTTGAATTATTTTTTTTTGTCAATTAGAAGTCTAATACTCTAATCTGACAAATGGAAATGAAGGTGTTATAGGCACATATCTATCTATTTATAAAAGGTAAATGTTGTCTGACATTACGATAAGTTTTGTAGGTATGTTTGTTAAAATGACATTTTGTGACGATTGTTTTTATTTTTGCCGGTGTTTTGTGACACTTAAATCTCTGACTAGAATATTATATTTTTTTTTTAATATTTACGTACAAGCTATGTAGGTCTTTAAAAAAACTGAATTGATGATTAGGTGGTTGTTATATGTCTCATGAAAAATCCAACATTCCGCTTTCAGTTAATACTGAAGTTTTATAGAAAACAAAAATGCTATAACACCTTTAATTTATAGGAGGAGGAAAGCATCCTCATTTAACCATCATTGTCAGGAATCAGAATCGTAAGAAAAGTCTTTGAAATTCAATTTATCTTTAGATAATGTTATTTTTTTTGGAAATTAAACTCTTTAAATGCTTCTTCAAAAAATTAACAATTCCACAATTCCAATTAACAAAAAACGTATTCCGAAAGCCAAATAACGTTGATATTGTATCATACAGGTTTAAAGGACAGTATATTATAGACGACTTATAATTTAAATTGTGGTCTTATCCTTCTTAATTTTTGGGAATGTTAAGTGATTTCAGATCAGCTGAATTTGGAATGCATTCAATGCGATTGAATCAATATTTGATATCCTTTCACACTTTACATCATCAATCCTTAAATATTTGTTAAGTTTTGTCGAATATTTCTCTACAACTCCAGGAAACTTATATAGGCAGTTTTTATTATTAATGTATTTCTGACTATAGTTCGTTTTGTTTCTTTTCCAATTTCAAAATAGGAACACATTTTGCGACCTGTGTTATTGGTTCAAGAAATAAATTTATTGATTAGATCAAAATTAAAATTTATATGACGGCGCGGCGGAGTTCTCAATAGCATGTCAGTCAAACTTCCTAATCACTGTTAAATATGATTTGTTTTAATATTTAGGTAGGTATATTGATTCTAAATTTTTGAACTTTAAATCGTGAATAGATGCGAGGTAGGTAGGTACAATGGGACAAAATTTAAAGTTTTGAAAACATTTATTATGGACAGATTTAAATCTTATTTGAAATAAATATCTAAAGAAAAGTTTCTCAGAGCTTCGGTTGTCGTCGTTTAGATTCTTTTTGGTGAATAAAGAAACAAATTAAAAAATTTCGTGGCTTCTCGAAAACAAACAAAATAAATTCAAAAAAAGATAGGTAGGTGGGTTTTGGTAATTCTATAAAAATGATGATCAGAGTAACATTCGACTATATCGCCTTCGCCTTAAAATCTATTTTTTTTTTTAAATCCAATTTGCTGTTTTGAGTTTTTCTTCTATCAACAGCTAGTCAATCAAATTTTGGTCTAAAAATAATAATAGGTAATATTTTCGGTGAAAAATTCGTGTTGGTGGTCTTCTTTAAACTTTTGAATTTGAGTGTTTCACTTTGTTTTTTTTTTGAATGCGTATCCTTTCGCAATAATTTTAATTATTATTATTTTTTTTTTGTTTTTATTTCACAAAACACAAATTCACAACACAAAAAATCACCCAGAGTTCATATTTTCGGTTTTTTTTTTTTAATTTTGGGTAGGACTTAAAAAAAAAGGAAATGGAGCAATAATTTTATTATTTCTAAAGAATTTGAATTTAAATTTTTACCGAAACATAAAAATAAATTAAAAACAAATAAAAAACGTTTCGAAGCAGCGCCGCGTTGAGTGTTATAATAGAAAAACATAACGACGGAAAAATGACGACGGTATTATAAATATAGGTAGTTTTTTGTGTTTTTGTTTTTTTTTTTTGTATCGAGAACCACCGCAACAACGACACACGACAAAGACGAAGACACGAACGATCAAGAAAACGACGACGGCGGCGTTATCGTTACGTTACCCGTCCAATTTGTAACTAGGGAATGAAGCGATTTTGAAAAAGGTCGGAAGAGGTGACGATTATACCTTCTTCTTACTTTTTTTATTCTCTGATTCTTTTTTTTTTTCTAACTTCAAAGTTCCAACTAGGTATTTTTCATCCACATCCAACATCGACTCGACGACGGCGGCGATTTGTGTGTGCGGGATTTCGGTTTTGTGTTTTTGAATTTTGGCCTCTGTGCTGCGTTCCGTTGTGCTTGTGCCACCACAGTTCTACCACATCCTACTACTTTACTTTAACTCTGCGCGACTCAGCAGAATGTGTGTAGTGTAGTACACATATTTAAGATACAGTGTTTATAGATACAACAAACCGAAACGGTGCGCCCTCTCTCTCTCTTAATAATAATCAGAGCAGAGGGCTTCATTTCTTTTACAACACACCACCACACCATCACATCACTTAAAACAACACACATAGCGGAAAACTTTGATTTTATATCTCTTTTTAGCGAAGGAAGTCTGAGTGAAACGATGAATGCAAAATAAGGCTGGGGTGTTGCCTGTGTGTGTATGTGGGCATTTATTTGCAAATTGAATGAAATTTTGTTGTTGTTGTTGCTTGTATGTCGTCTCTAATGAATCCATGAATCCTCCTTTGAATTCCAATTAAGTAGCATGGGGAATTGTTGCTGGTTCTTTGTATTACCTCTCTTCAATTATTGTTTTTTTTTTTAACTGTTGGGATTTTGTTTATTTTCTAATAAGCATCTGTATGAGTGAAAATGAGAAGTAGGAGTAGGATACTACAGATCTACTTCTGCTGCTGCTGCTGCATCTGCATCATCTTTTCTTACGTGTTTTAAATGTGTGAATTTTTTTTTAAATTTTTGAGTAATAAATAATTATTCATTTTCACTGTGCCTATAAACCTAGAGACAATAAAACGACACCCATTTAAACAAGTTGTCATCGTCCTGTGACTGTGAGCTGTGTGAGAAAGAGAAGATATATGCACCTACAAGTGCAATGATTTTGAATAAAATATGAATAATAGCACACTGCCACTACTGCAGCAGCAACACACCTTCAAGAAGTGTCTAAATAGATATGAGTAAAAGAGAAACAAAAAATAGTAAACAAAACAACAATTTAAACCAAATCCTAGCAAAAAATTATCTCAATCTCAATAAGTATATTTCTTATTAAAGAAAAAGAGAGTCTTGTAAATTGCAAAATTTTTGGTAGGATAGGTAGGTTACCTTAACTACCTAGTACCTAGGTAGGTATCTGGAAAAATGCGTATGCGTAGTCGTGCTTACCCGCCACGGTCGTAAAATATGATTAAAACAGAGAGAGAGAGAGTGTGCAAAGGCAAATCAGGTTTCATTTTCATATTAGATACCTACCTACCTACCTTCACTGTTTTTTGAAGTTTGTTAAGTGAATATTTTGTATTTATTTTTTTTTTTTTCAAAAGAGACAGAAAACGATTCTACATAATTGCTGAAGAGATTGTTTGTATTTTAATTTTTTCTGTTTTGAAATGCAAAATTAATTAAAATTGAAACCTAGGTAATGGATGAAATGAAAAGGGGTGGAAAATAGGTTCAAATAATTGTTTTTTGAAAAGGCTTCCTGTAACGTTAAAAAGTTGATTTTGAATTTGATCCTTCTATAGGTAGGTAGGTTCTTACTTTAAGTTTCAGCGTCGCTATATTCACCTCATAGAGAGGGGGCAAAAATTAAACTTAAACGCTCTCGAAATAAAAATTAGTAGGTATTTTTGTGACAAAGGATTGTAAGATGCTACCACCTACTTATGTTAAACAGGCAGGTATCCGTCCTTTACTAGTTTGTAAGTAGGAAGGTACTGGTAGGTACCTTTATTTGTCTACGTATAGGTACATATTGGTAATTGGTTTACCATTTCTTTTTTTAGGTGTCCTCTACAATTACCACTGCTAAGGGTGGTAAGATCAACTGTATAAGATCGAACTGGTTTTAACTCTCAACTCCTCATTATAGGTATTCCAAAAAATTTAAAATTAATTTAAATTTTTCTCTTCGATAAGAACCCCCTAGCGAAATAAAATAAGAGAAAAACCAAAGATCCAGTCCATCTAAATCACACACTAGCGCCTAGCACCATGATACACGCTACACACACCACCAACACCAAAACAAAAAAAAAGAAATTCTCACGAATAAAACAAAACGATTTTTAAAGAGTTAGAAAAAGAGAGAGACGGAAAATATCGAACGAAATTAATGCATAATGGTCGCGATTGTTTTCGTAAGTAGTAGAGGATTGCGCGATAACGATTGAATTAATAAAAAAAAAATGAATAAAATCCGCGAAAAAGAGCATCGAAGAGAGAAAAAAACAGGGAGAGGGAGAGAGAGAGTGGGAGGGAGAGAGATAGAAGGAATGCGATTCAGTGAGGGCGTAAAAAGAGATAGGCATTGACGAACAAGTCGAGCTCCCATTTCGGACCTCCATGGTGCGCTATCGATTCCTTCAAGAATACGAAAAAAAATAAAAAAAACATCCTTGGTAGAAGAAGAATATTAAGCAGCAGCAGCAGCAGCAGCAGCAGCAAATCCAAAGCCATGATGAAGTGGGAGAACCTTTGTGGAACGAGTTCACGACAGCGACGACGACGAGGAACACATCGGGCTTAATGTGTTTTAATTGAAACAAAACATTTTTCTTTCTGCTGTCTCTTTTTAATGTGCTTCTGTTTTATTCTTTTTTTTGCTTTTCATCGACTAAAAGCCCGGCCCACATTAATTTTTTTTTTTGTATTATTTATTCACGCACTCTACATTAAAAAAGGGGGGCTTGTTAAAAAATGAAGATTCTAGGCGACAAAATATACAAAAAAAAACCTGGGATTGTGTGCATCAGCATCCTCTCCAAAAAGGACCAACAAAATCAACACCATCGCCATGTAGAATGTGAATTAGAACGGTGGGGTTTTGGCGGGGTAGGTTTTCGGTGTGGATGGTTGTTAATGGTTGTCGTAGATATTACTCCTTTATTTTTTTTTGGGATGCTCATTAAGTAAAATAAAAGGGCTTGAATAAGGATCCACATCCACCATTTCCGGGAGATGAATGAATCTTACTTGAATTAACTAACCAATCAGAGATTATAACTAAGTACATATAGGTATGTACCTTTCCTACATACATTATATTTTTTAATATGAAAAAATTCTCCTATAATACCTATATAGAATAGGTAGTACCTAGTTGTTGTTTTTTTCTTTCTTTTTCTTAGCTTAATTACCATTCTCTCTTTTGCATTGCTGCAAGTGCTGCAATTTTAACTTATATAATAATATCACAGGTTCACAGGATTCTGGACATAAGGGAGAGAATAAGTAGGTAGGTATAAGGGTCGAAAAATTAAATACCCACACATGTAGGATCGTGGCTCGTGGGGATGCTGCTGCTGCTGCTCGATTTTTGCTTACTTTTCTCTCACACAACACAGCACATTCGAGTTAATTTAGTTCATTTCCCGGAGTGAAAATGAAACAAAAAAATTGTCCAATCAGGAGATTTTGCAATTCCAGACAGTGGAATATTGGTTTTAGCTATATTAAGCTTGTGACGGGGTTATACGTATTATATGTGTGGGTTGTGGTGGAGTATGTAGAAGTAGGTAAATATTACCTATTTATGTAGGTATAAAAAAAAAAACAAGCATCGAGCAAATCATCCCCCTGAACCTAAAAAAGAAAATATTAATTGGCTATACCTACGTCAGAATATCCGTAAAAGATTTAATATTATAGGTAGTTAGGTAGTTAGGTATACCTATCCTCCTACCATTAAAAAAAGTTAAATATGTATCTGAATATTTGTACCTTTAACATAATACCTATAGATAGACACAAAGAAAAACAAACAATGATTTAAAAATATAAAATAGAATCTGTATTAAATCGAATCTCTACATGATTGTTTTTTATCAAGAAATTTTTTTGGGGCTTAAAATAGAATTTTCAATCAATTCCAATTTACCTACAACATTACGAGTTTAAAAGGAATTCATTTAATTTAATTTGAAATCTTGTTGGTTAAGGGGCCAGTTATAGCTTTCATTGAAGCTCATCATTGAAAATTTGAACTTCTTATTTTGAGACACTTTGAAAGCAAAATCAGTAAATATTTTGATGCCAGTAAAAATCTGATAACTCAATTATTATTTCTAGTCAAAAAAATATTTCATTTTGGCGTGTTAACTTGGGCCAAAACGAAAATTTTTTTTGACAAAAAATAATGACTAAGCCTGTGGCTTTATATTGGCATCAAAATAATCACTGATTTTGCTTTATTAGTGTCTCAAAACTCAAAATTTAAATTTTCAATGATGAGTTTCAATGAAAGCTATAACTAACCCCTTAAATAGATATTTGCTATTGTTTTGGTTTTTTCTTCTTCGTATTTTTATAGGTATAGATGAGCATCATATCTTCTTTTGACAGATCTTACAGAAAAATAAAAAATTGTCCCAAATATGTCTTTCAAGCGTGTGGTGAACTTAGAATTTTGTGTGACTATTAATATTGTCAGAAATCTCATTGACGGGCCATTGTCAGACAATAATCTTACATTCGTCTGAACACACAATTTTTTTGATTGGCAGCCGATTAAGAGATTCAGTCTTACTTGAAATTATTGTCAGATCTTGTATAGTTTCAGACATCTGCCAATTTCTGACAAATTTCTTCATTGCTCGAGCAAGAAAACCAAATTGTGCTGCCAATTTTTGTTTATATGATATAGATTAAGAAATGTGCAGGTCTTTTCGAAAACGTCAAATCAATATGTCAACATAATCGTCAAATGATATAGCTATCGTCAAAAACCTATATGCTTTCGTCCTGCTTGCAAGTAAAATTTGTTTGATAAAATTTCGTCGTTTAATTTTTCGAAAACACATTTGAAGTTTACGATATGTAAGTATCTACGACTTCAATATTTTTGTCTGGTTGATCAAAAGTTGTCGTTTAATTTTCTTGCATACGCATTTGACGTTTATATTTATATAGGTACGAACCCGTGTTTTTTTTTTAATATTTTTGTCGTCAATTCGATATTTTTTTTCCTGCAGAGTTATCGGTATCGAAAATAGTTTTTGTTCGTAGCTTTCCCTTGAAGTATTAATATCAATTTCATTATACCTACAACTTATTGTCATTATATTATGTTACTTTAAATTATAGTTGAAAAGGAAAGTATTTATCCTAAATCTCTAACTTGTCACTACCAAATGTAAAAAAGAAACTCTGTTATTGCTACTTAATAAATAAATAAATAATAATAGTTGCTTTGCAAAAAAAGAAAAACAGTTGACTTTTGCAGTTTTCGCTTAAGAACATCTTTCAATTACATTTTGACGCAAAATTTATTATAAACATTTAATTTTAAATATTTTTAAGTAAATAATAATATAAACACATTAATTTATATATGATTTAAAAATCACTATACAATTGGTGGCGCAAAAGTCATCAACCTATATATATCGCAAGATGCTATAATTTTTGCAAATGTCAATTCTACATTGACATTTTTTGAAGTAAACAGATATAAAATACACGAACAATTGACATGATTCAATTTATACTCTTAAGGAACGCAGAACAATTGTTTCGAATTGATATTTGCCGTCATTTACAAAAATTAAAGCATCTTCCGATAGGGTGATGACTTTTATGCCACTTTGTACATATATGTATGTTTCATGTAGTGTTTAAAAAATTTGACCCTTTCAACAATGAATTTATATGTTAAACTCTATAAACGTCAGAATGTATTGTATAGGTAGGTACTCTATACCATTAAATTAAATATATCATTTGGTTTGTGTGGGGGTATAAGTCCCTATATTATAGCCACCCTCTCCCCTTTATATGGATCCGCCACTGTTTATGACAACCCTTTTAATGTCATGTTTTAATATACAGGCGCTGTCTTGAGAAAGAGAGTACCTATACCTTCTATAAGAGATATATATATGTACTTAGGTACCAATGTAAGTACATACCTAATATGTATGTAGGTACGTGAAAAATGTAGAATAAGAAAATGATTTAAAAGAAACTTAGTATGTATAGGTAGAATACGTATGTTGGTACCTACCTACCTTATAGGTACCCACCTATAACCAATCAATTAATTAGGTACATTATTTCCATAATATTTATATAGGTACATACCTTTATTGATTAATTTATAACGATTCTCAAGTGAAGTCACAATGGTGACGCGGCCAATTTGTTTGTATATGGGTTTAAGGACCCGATAAAAGCTACTTGGAACAAATAATATTAACAATTTTGAAGCTTTACCGCGCTTTTTCTCTCAAAAAATATAAATACAGGTAGGTTAAAGATAGGTACCTATAAGGTTTTGTGCATAAGAAACAATACCTACATATACCTACCATCATTTATAATATACCATCATTTTGCCGCAGATTCTGTGTGCGTGGCTTCAGTGTTAAACTTTTTTTTTTTTTTTTTTAACTTTTACTCGGAAAATCCATCCTTTTAAATCTTTAGCATTATCCTTAATATACAAAAAGGGGAAACTGCTAAATGTTGAGCACAGATAGAAAGAGAAAGAGAATAAAAGAAAGAGAGAGAGAGCCACCCAATAGTGCTTCCCAATCTTATCATCCAACATCCACCGTCAGGGATATAATGGGCGCCATCTTCATTATGAATTTTCCGTTATACATGCTCGTATGTCGTATTTCCGTATATTCCAATACTACCTACTTACTTATACTCTCTCCTATACCTGCCATTATTATACTATCCTATCCCTATCCGCATTCCGCGCTCTCCTATAACTTGGCTTGAAATATATAGGTATCTAATTTTTTTTTTGCTTTCTTATTTCCACTGAGATGTGTTGTCGTGTTGTCGCGCGCAACCCTTTTGTACCATTTTATCAATGTTTTTTTTTTTTTTTTTGTTCAGTTTATTTCCTGCTTTCGCCCATACATCCAACCACCCACAACAGCACCACCTACCTGATGATGATAGAGACTTTGATAAGAATTTTTATAGGGAGGCCAGTTTCTCTCTCTCATTCACTCTCTCGCTGTTTTTGCTCTTCATCATCTTTATTGATGATGTGATCAACAACAAAATAATTGAATAAAACACCGAAAAATCTAGGTAAATAAAACCTATACGATATTAGGTAACAATTTAAAAAGAATTAAATTAATTAAAGAAGTTCTTCTGCCAATAAGACTTAAATTCAAAATCGATATTAAATGTCAATAAAACTAATAATTATATAAATTTAAACATTCATAAATTCTTTTTACCTTTACAGATATATTAAAAAATAAAATAAATTTTATAACAAAAAATGAAAGCAAGGGCTTTGGAAGTTTTTTTACTCTGAACTGAACGAATATAGGTACCTTAAAAAGTAAATTTATTATTCACTGCTATACCCAATTTATTTACTTAAAAAAATATTAATTTACTTAATTGAGATATATAGAGGTGTTACCATTGTGTTATACCACTTTTGTAAAATATTGCTTATGACTTAACCTATATCACATTTTTTTCCATTAGGTAGGTATATGAAGATATTTTTCGTTGAATTGATCCTTTATATTTGCTATAGTTTGTTTTGTATTTAATATCACGCAGAAATATGATCGGTTAAAAACAACGTAAAACTCGGTTAAGTTAAATAACAAGCATTTTTAATATACAACCTGCAAACTCTCCAGGTTGAATTATACGAGTCAACTCGATTAAACAAAATTATTTAAATCTACAGTGTGTATAGATTTAAAGTATACTAAATTTTATTAAACTACTTCTGGGTAAGTTTGTTCGGTTTAAATATAACCAATGAAGTTAGTTAATGAAACATACATATATTACATCGCTCATAGTAACCAATCTACTCAGAGATATGTGAAATTAACTAAAAATAAAGTAATTTTATTTAAGCAAGCTATATTACTCCTTTTATCATAAACGATCTTCAAAATTGCGAATCCTAACCAAGTTTTTTCATTAATATATACCTAGCCTTTTTAGGTTTTTATTTAAACAATTTATCGAGTCGACTATACCTATAAATTAGAATTGGCATTAGGAAATATGTAATTTTTACCCTTGACTACGTTACGTTTAACCAATTTTTTTAACCCACGAAAAAACACTCTCGGTGAGTTATTATTTGTCTGTGTGTGTAGTTTAAAATTGTTACAGGTGTGACAAAATGAAAAGTCAATGTTAGACGTGTGAATTAGTATATATGACATTAACATTGTAGGTATATACATTTTAATTTATTTACATACAAATATTAATTTATTTACTGTAGATGTATGGTTATTTTCACTGTTACTTTTATGACACATGAAATATAACCATGTTTTTGACAAATAATTCAAGCAATATTCTTAAATATAGGATACATTTGACTGATAATTGGCGAATAATATAGAATTTAATTTTCAATTTAATGATACGTATGTGACTCAGTAAGCATTTTTAACTGCACATAAACAGAATATATAGGTATATTATATCTAATAATAATAATTTATTTATAATAATAAATATTTTATTATTTTTGACACGAAGAAGAAATGTTACCTCTTTGTGGGAAGTGATTTCTTTTATTTACATGCAATGGGAATGTGTTTGTTTTTTTTAACCACTTAAAAGTCAATTAAATTCCTGCACTACGCAAGTAAATTCCTTAATGGCTGACGTTTTAGTGTTTAAAAACAAAATTTAAAATATTTTGTTACGATTGTGACACTTATCACGTCTTTATAAATCAACAACTGCACCCAAACTTTTTTTTTTTTTTAAACTGATAAATAACCAAATTGTTACTATTTCACACGAAGAAAGTAAATTCTTTCTATTGTGGTGATTTTGTATTGCCTCCAAATTGATTCCGCACCTTTTGAGCTCGTTCGAGATATATGGTACAGGAAAATAAGTCACATATTTCTTTTTTTTCTATTTTCTAGAGAAAAAGAAAACATTTTAAAACAAATGAAGGTGTAGGAAAAAGCCTTGCAATGCATAAGGAATTTGGTTATAAATCTCCAACATTTTTTTTTTGTTTGAACAAAAAACACCGGACTTTGTATAGAGATTTTTCTGGGGTTATTTCCCCCGTCCGGTTGTTTTCGAGGGCCAAATTTTACGGAAGAAACAAAAAGTTTGAAAAGTTTACAAATTTTGACAAGTTTCGATATTTTTCACGACTTTTTATTTGCATTTTTTTTTTGGTCAACTAAGCTAAATTTCTGCAATTTGGAGGTGAAGACTTTACAAATTTAAAATTTTTATTATTGACATACCGCGTGCACCGTTATACCTAAGTAGGTACACAAAATTTCATTTCAATGGGCTGCTAAATGGCTAAATGATGAAAATCGTAATGATCCATAGGTTTCGTGTCAAAAATTATTATGGTCAGAATTGTTACAGCCAAAGTTTAACAAATTATAAATTCTTTATTTTGATTTTTTTTACTATCCGCATTCAACTTAAATCATACAAATGTTGTTTTTTGTTGATTCTTGTTTTTTTTTTTAAGTTCTCACTCCCCTATCGCAGGGGTGGAAAAAAAACAGCAGCAAAAAACATGACCCTTTACATACACTTATTCTTTATTATCGATTTTGGGTCTTTTCTTCAATTTTTGGCTATCAAGTCATTTGTAAGATTTTTATTTCCCTTGCTAAAATAATATAAGAAACACACAAACACACACACACATACATACACATACCAAACCACTCAGTTAAGGTCCATACATAACGCGCGTATCTCACTAATGTAACAAATACTCCCAAATAAGAACAAAAAAAAATAAAATAAAAAAATCATAAATAAAACACACACCAGTCAACTCATATGTGTGTATATGGGTACCTACTTCGTTAGAGTTAAAGAAATAAAAAAAAAGAAAAAAAAATCACCCCTTTTTTTTCTATAAGAAAAAGGATAAAATTAAAAAGCACATATGAAAAAAAAGTTAAGCAAAAATCGTCCTTGCCACCCTCGTCTCGCATTCACTCACTCACGCCACTCACTCACACCACACCTCAGATTTCACAGAGAGTTCTCTAAGACTTAAGTTTCAAGAAGGTTTTTGCCAGAGTAATGGATGGGGAGGGGGTGGGGGGTAGTTATGTTGAAAGTGGTGCAAAAAAAATGAGAGAAGCACAAAAATGTACCTTCCATTACCATGTGCTCTTCCATCATTTGTCCAATCGCCTGAGCTAAAAATGTCGTCGTCATCCTCATCCTCATCCCCGTCTATGCTTAAAATCTTTTTTATTTTGAAAAGTCAAACTAGCGTTGTGAGTGTGAGTTTTTCATAAGCAGCTAAAAAAAAAAGCAACACTGAGGTGCCTGTGCCTGCATATATCACTGAAGCCAGGCACAAGATAAAAAAAAAAAAATGTATACACACACGTCTGTGCCGTCCTGTCCCTCGACTCACTTCCCCCAAATTTACCCGCCCTCTATAACACCAAAATCACCCATGCATACGATTATTCCTAAAAAGGACGTGGTATCTTCTTCGCTAGCCAAAAGTTTTCTTTTTTTATTATTTCTTAGTCTTCTTTGTCGTGTTTCTCCTGCACCATCATCTTCTGTTCTGCGCTCTTCATTTTATTAAAAAGACGAGGGCGAAAGAAAAAACAACAGAAAAAAATTACATATTTCAAAAGGGGGTGGAAGATGATTATATGTGTGTTCACCAACCTACCCCCTCCCTCTCTATCCCCCGCTAACCTTACTCTCCTTCCCACGCCAAACGCCTAGCTCCATAATATCACATCGCTCTCACGAAGCAATTTTTACTTCATTTCTGATAAATCAGAGGAAGACAAGAAATAAAGAAGGAACAACGTAAATTCCAAGGGTGATGTATATTCCTGTTTTTATTATTATAATGCCAGTACCTCCTCGTCCCCCACTTCCCATACCCCCTAACCCAAAACCCCACACAACCCTCCAACCCTCTATATCCTGCCATAGCCACACATCCAGTGTGTCACCTTACTCATACCCACTCTCGAATGGGGGTCCTTGCTAGCTAGGGCTGGGGTTCTTTATTTTTTTCTTTTTTTCTCGCAAGGAAATATGTACACAAATATATATATATATTTATGTATATATATTTATGTAAGTAGGTAGGTACCTATGTATGTTAAAAAAGAGACGATCTTTTGCGAATGTACGAGACATGTCATTACAAAACAAGATTAACATAATTCAACTCCTTAAGGTTAATATGTGTGTTGGCTTGGCCTTCTTCGTCGTGGTTTTTTGTCGTTGTAATGTCCTTTGCTTGATGGTTTACCTCTGCTGCTACTGGCATAGTGAAGTTGGTATGGTATGGTATGGTATGGTATACTTATTCCTAGGCTTTATATAAGCATCAAGGTTCAGGCCTTTTGTTCTTATATGTATGCTTCTTACCATCATAATGAAAAATTAGGGTGGGTCAGACGAAAATAATCTTTTTTTGTTTAAAAAAATTCGATGGCTTAATAGAAAATTTTTGCGCAATATTTTTAGGACCCATTTATTATAAGTAGGTACCTATTATTATAACATTAAAAGGTTGCAATTTCAAATTTCTCATTGATTAAAATAGTCAAAATCCTATTTTGGTCATTACCAGGTATCTATTATTTTTAATAAAAATCGTTGAAATTTGAAAAAATCGAAATCATTGTATAGCAGCCAGTCACTTGTTTTAGATGAGCTACAACAAAAATTCGAATTTTGTCTCTATGGAATCACATAAAAATACTCTGTACCAAATTTGAAGCAAATCGATTCACCCGTTTAGGCTCTTGCTCAAATACACTTGGACGTACACACGTTCAGACTTACAGTCGTACAGGCGCACAGACGATAGGCCAACGGGTATAACAAATCCCCACTTCTCCTTCACCGTAGTATTAATTTTAACTATCGTACAAGTAAAAAATTGTTGAGTTTTTTGGATCACCCTATAGATAGTGTGTATGTCCAGAAACAGAAAAATAAACAGCCCATTTGACACTTCGTTGTGTTCTTCTTATTTTTCTTCTCTATAGAGCGAGTCGGACGGGTGGTAGGTATACTTTCGTATATAATCAATGAAAATTGCAGTCCTTTAATTTTAAAAATTTAATAGATTGATATATAATCAATGTAAATTAATGTTGATATAATCAATGCAAACCTTACTTGCGTATAATTTAGACTAAATTTCAATTTTTATATAGGTAACTTTCTTTTTTAAAGAAAATAAGCACACCCTGCCTGGGAAAAAAGAGCTAATGGCCGGAATGCCTTAAATGCAGAAGCCGTTTATATATATATATCTACTTATAAGGTATTGCAGGTTTATGTTATAAAAAAAATATAATTATTATGTCAGAGTCGCAATAATTCTCAGCTTCTTACTTTGACTCTGATTTAATTCTAGTATTTTTTTCTTAATGAATTTTTTATAAGATCTTGCGTAGAATCCTATATAGGTATTAAGAATGTCTTACTTTTGACACTTCATGCAAAAGGTGTGGTTGTTGGAATTGTACTTTATGAACTTCTTCTATTTTACCTGTTCCATTGTCGGGTGTCGGGCAGAATCCCGAAATCTAGAATCCAAAATCCAGAAAACCCCAAATCCCTTAACCAAAATCCCATTTTTCAGAAAGCCCATGCTAAATCCATGAAAACCCGAAATCCAGTTAATCCAAAATGCCGAAAGGTCAAAATACCGTAATTAAAACTGAAAAAAAATTAATAAATTTTTAAAATTGTTTTCTCAGTGAAAAAAAAAACAATCATTTTACAAATAAAAGATAGGTAGGTACACATGTTCTGGATTGCGGGTTTTCGGGATTTTAGGTTTTCGGAATCTTGAATTTTGGGGATGTTGGACTTTCTTGATATTGTGAGTTTTTTTTGGGGGATTTAAAAGTTTCCGAATTTTGAGTTTTCGAGATTTCGGACTTTCTGGAATGCGAGTTTTTTGGATTTTGGATTTTCGCGATTTTGGTTTTCGGTTTTTGAGATTCTGACCCCAACAACTGACAATTGATTTTCAATTCAATTTTGAAACTATTAATCCAATAGAGAAAATAATAACGGATGTCTAGGTACAATTAAAGTCCCTAATTTATCAAAGTTATAAATGCTTATATGTATATGGTTACCTATATGTTCTGTTGAATATGTCGGTTTTGTCCTGTCATTGTTGATGTCCTGTTGTCCTGTCATGTTGATGTTCATATACATTTGTATTTTCAAAAATAAAAAAAATTGATTAGTTTTCTCTGATGTACCTACATATATACAGGAAAAGACTCAACGCTCAGATGTCAATTGATAATCATTTGGAGGTACCCTTCTTACCTCTTCCCCATTTAAGTTTTCGCTAACAAACAAATCATCAAAAAGCTATGGATATAGCTATGTTATAATGTCGCCCGTTCACACAGGACTCGCTATAAGGTTAGACGAAAGACGACAATGTTGAGATAGAAAAAAAAAATGCGTTAAGGGTTAAATATATTGAAGTTTTGCACTTTTCTACCACCAACGAGAACGGTGTGGGAGATGATATGTGGAAATAAAAAAAAAAAAAAAAAAAAAAAACTGAAAAAAATTCCTCTTGAGAAAATATAGAGGACAACAAAAGAAATGAATTTTCTGTGGTAGGTAGGTGTTAGAAGAAAGAAGGATACACTACACGTATCTAGCCATGTGGAGCAGCAGCCAAGCAGCATCATCATATGTGTGTGTGTGTGTGGTGTATGTGTGTATGTGTGGTTTTTGTGTATAGCACAAGCACAATTTCTCCAAAGGACAAACGATATGGAAATTTGAGTTCAGATGAGAACGACTGTTTGGCTCATGATAAAAGTTGAATCCCTTTTTTTCTTCCATACCTTAATAGGATCTTCTAGAATAAAAGGTTTTTTCTGTTCTTTGGTTATAAGGAGTAAATTTTTTTTTATTTTTTTTTAAATTGAGAAGAAAATTCGAAGAAATATACAAAATATGTACAATCTCATTTGTATATCATCTTAATATGTGCACATATATTTATGTGTGGATTTTTTTTTATTTAATTTTTTTTTTTCGAAAAAAGTAGCGGATGGGCGTTTCTCTCTCGAAGTCGTATTGGTTGGAGTTGGCGGCGCGTTCTCCTCTTTATTATACATAATGGGTGGTTTTTAATCTATGTTTTCTGACGATATGACAGTGTTTGGGTAAATTGCTTTCTTATTAAGCTCTGAGCCACCTTCAAGAGCATCCAAGAGGAGGTGGAAAGTTGCAGGGTTTTATGAAATGTGTACCTTCACATACTGAATATACTTACCTATTCCTTTCATTTTTTTGTGTCCCTCTTTTTCTTTCTTTTTTCAAGTTAAAGAAATTTGATTTCAACCCAATAATTATAATAATTGACATTCCACTAAGGTATTTTCTAATACCTATACACATTCGATTCGTATAGCATAGGCACTTTAAACCAAATTTTCAAGCGGCACAGAAGTACCTATAGCAACTTATCTGCTAAGATTGTACTTATATAAAGATATGGTAGTGCATTCCAAATCAGAATAATTTCCATTTGTTTAAAATGGCGCCCAACATCAGTCAGTACAGTCAGTTGCTAGCTTATACCCACAAGGCAGTATTGGTTGGTTGCTGATGCCATCTTGAATTTTAAGGGTGCCGTCAATATATTCTGTTCTAGGGAAAACGTGAATATACATAAATAAACTCTTTTCTTCGAAATTTGGAATTTAAATTTTACAAAATTTTGTCCGAACCTCTTATTTTGAACAGGACGACGCTTTACTTTGTGTTTATCCCGAAAATTCAAAAGGATTTTTCGATTTTACGATTTCATCAATCGAATGCGAAACAAATATTTATCACCGTTAGTTGTAGCTAATAAAACTATCAGGTTTTCAATTTAGTGGGCGTGGCAAATTAGTGGATTTTCCTCATAATCGATTTAATTTATATGGAAAATTTCTGATTGTTGTTGTATAGAATGATGAAAATTGACATGGTAGTATATATAGTGCATAAAAAGGTAAACATTGAAAAATTGAGATTTTCTATTCAAGGGGATGTGCGTGGCATGTATCCATTTCCTCAGAATTGTTATCAATTATAAAGAGCACTTTTGATTGCTGTAGAATGGAAAAAATTGATAGAGTGGTAGAACTTTTAGTGCATGAAAATGTAAAAAATTGAAAACATGAGATTTTCCTTTCAGGAGACGTGTCATGCACTCACTTTTTTTTGGGATTGCTGCAGTAGGATGCTTAAAATTAATAGGAATTTTAGTGTACATCCTGCAAGGTCCATCACGTGGGGCTGGCATCCACTCACTTCCTCGTCCTCGTCTTTTTTTTTTGTTTAACTAATTTTATATTTGTATGGCCATGTTTATTCCTAATTTCTCGACAATTAGTGTCAATTGCCAATTCATCTGTCGTTTGCTACTTTGAGAGGAAATTCTTGAATTCTATACTCTTTTCTTGCTCCTATGGATAGTTATCCAGGGTGTACCGAAGGTTTGGTTCGGTTCAACTGGATAGCCCGTGTTCAGTCGTGAAATAGCTATAATTCCAATCCAACCTTTAAAAACTTGGTGGTAGCTCACCTAAGTGTTGTTGTTTCATTAAAACTTAAAAAAAAAAAAAACAGTTTTAAATTTACGTTTCTCTATAGTCTGGTGCATTAAAAAAAAAAAAACAAAACTGTCAGCTGTCAAATTATTGTTTTTTTGTTAGGGTTGCTATTTGCTACACGAATAGCGGCAAATTCAAAGTCTTGCGTTAATTTGGAGACACCTGGCAGCAAAATATCAGCACAAAACGGCAAACTTTTATATTTTTAGAAAAATTTAAAAAGGCGTAGGTATCTATAAGTAGGTACAATATACAATTTTTGTTTCATTCTCGATCATGACGGCACAAGTTGATAACATTACAATTTGTTTTTTGATTTAAGAACATCGAAAATGTTGGCGTTTACTTTACTTACATACAAATAACCACCAGGTAAGTATTCTTTAGCAAGTCAATTGAAAATTGTAACAAGGCAGAACTGAAGTACCTGACTATTAAGAAGTAAGAAATAACATACGAACAAAAAAAAAAAAAAAACTGACACAATCAAAGCATTAATTTGACGGTTTTTTTTGTGTTGTTGCTGTATTTATTGTGGTAATTACCAATAATTACAGACAGATGGATGTGTTGCTTGGATGTTCAAACACACTCACCTCACACACAAACACACAAGCAGACAGATTTGAAAAAGTAGAAATTCGAGGATGATAATTCTTTTAAAAATCTCAAATAATAAAAACAAAAAAAATCAAACTTTTTGTTTTCATATACAGCTATCTGTAGGTGTTTTTTTTTTTTATTGTTGTCCATCCGTTTGACGAAGAAGATCTATCTGCTTGGTTTTTCTTATAGGTAGAAATAGGCAGGTATTTATGTGTAGATATGTGTGTGTGTGTTTGAGCAATGGGTGAAATATGAGTTCTTTTGTGTACCTGTTGTGACTGATCTTTATTGATTTAGAAGAGATCTGAGTCTGAGGGTCGATCCTCGAGGTGATTACAGAACTTCCGTCTTACTTCTCTCATTCCCCTTTTATTTTATTTTTGTTCTCAGCTAACAGGTATCAAAACAATGGTCTAAATTTTTTTTTTTTATTGAAAGGAAGAAGGCAAAACGAAAAACGCACAAGAACAAAAGGACACAGGACGTCGTTGTTGTCGAGTAACGAGTAACGAGAACCCAGTCTTCAATACAAGTATTAGGTATAGAAGACTCAAACAAAAATGATGACACCAAAGGGAGAAATTCCAAATTCGAACAAAAACGATTATTTTTTCTTTTGAAATTAACAAGTTTCTTTCGTATAGGTAAACAACAACAAGAAGACAAAAATGAAAAAAAGTCCATTTATCCAATAGGTCATAGTATTTTGATCCTTTTGTTTCTAGTTATACTGCTGCACCAATACAAACATAGTTTTAAGATTTTGCGTTGCATTTTCAAAAAAAAAAAAACCGGTCTGTCTTAAATAGGTAGTATACCTATAAAGTTGTTTTCGCTATACCTATAGGAATTTATAGGAAGATTTTTTTTGCCATGGCTGAGTTTGAGTCCTTCACGGATATCAAAGGATTGTCTGATTGTCTCCCATCAGTGCCAGATGTTTCAAAACGGATACCTTTACATACGTATGTACATACATATATACAGGATTTTGAATAATTATTATCATAGAACTATTCAAGGGCGCTCATATCTTTTTTTTATTGAAATTGAAATAAAAACAAAATTCATTCACAAAGTGTAATCAAGAGGGCGAGGACTAGGTATTTTCTTGGAATATTGCGGGGTGACTATTGGAATTTCGATCCCACACACTAACACCAGGTATCTATACTTATATTTATAATAATTCTACCATACCTATATATGTAGGTATATAGGTATGTAATTGCTTATCTCTATCGGTTGAGCAAAGGAGGAATATTCAAAATGCTAGATAAAGATCGTGTTCAATGTAAATACAGGTGTGCAAACTGGGATAAAAAATAAAACTGATACTCGGCCAGTAGGTAGATTTTTTTATAGGTATTTTGTAATTTTTTTTTTTTTAGTATGATGAAAGTGCAGTCGGAAATGTTATCTTGTTTTAAGTGTTTTGAAAAATTTCACAATAGGTATACATACATACATATAAGGTATTCCTTTACACTTACCAAAAAAAAGAAAATATTCATAAATCACTCAATTAAAGGGGTAATTCTTATATTTTGAAAAATATGCGCGAGATAATATTATATAATGTAGGTAGGTAGGTATATCATATAATTTATGTAAACTAATAAGAACGAGAACTTACTTCCTTCATTTGGGGAAAAAATGGTATTTTATGTTTTATTCTTTGAATTTAGAATTTAAAAAAAACATAGAAAACATTGCATGGACAAATTGATATTATCACAACTAATAAACGACTTATGAACAATTCAATAAAACAAGTTTATAACCTTTTTTCTACGGAGTGCTTTGCTACAACTCATATGAATTTTTCAAAAGAAACATAGAAAACTTCACACGCCAAAAATTAAAATTCTTACAACGAATTAAAGACTATGGGCCTTGTGAATAAAAAAAGCTAAAGCTAAAACTTGGATTTTTAAGTAAAATCTGAAGAATAAAAATAAGCTGAAGCTATGGTTAAAGATGTTTTCAATAGTCATAGTTATTTTAAAATAGCCAACGCTATTCATTTAGTTTTAGCTTGTTTTCCCAGCCTAAGTTTCAATTTATGTGAGTAAAAATAGCTTTAACTAGAATATTAAATTTTAAGCTACAAAAATTTCAAGAATTTTTCGGCCTATCTAGAAAGCTTTGACTAGGTAGGTCTTATTTTCAGTATTTTCTTCAGTTATAGTGCAAATATGGACGAGTTTATACGCGTAAGAAAACTAAAATTTTATAAGAAACGGCTGGAAGTTAGGTATACTGATGAGGATTTTCATAGTTTATTTACTTTTTAGAAAACTCATCGGAGCGTAGAGGAGGTGCACTAACCTCTGAGCAGAGAATGCAGATATTTTTTAAGATATATCTAAGTGAACCTGGATTTCAGTATGGTGTAGGACAAGATCTTGGAGTTGAGCCCTCTTCTGTATGTAAGACTGTTGTCGTTGACAGTTACAGCATGAATTAAATATACGATTCAATCGCACGAACTTGCTCTTGCTGTAAGGTAGTTAGGCATTGGAGGTACATATAATATATAAGCCATGAAAAGGAACAATTACAAAGTTAGTGGACAATTATGAAGCAGGTACTAAAAAATTGTGCCACCAATTAAATATTAGAGAGTAACTCAAAGATACAAAAATGTTCTTTATAATTTTTTAAATATCAAAACTATTTTATTGGAGCTATTCCAACCTATGTACAAATTTGAAACCAGTTGGTCCGTATAAACGCAGAGACTGGCCGACGATATGATAAAAACCTTTTTTTACCCGAAACCAATACTTGCCCTATAGAACAGATAGTTGCTAAGCAAAATCCAAAACAACCTTGCTTTCGGTCTATATATGAACAGTTCTAGCTAAAGCTACCTAGTCGAAAATTGTGAATAAAAAACAAACAGCTTAAATTACGAAGCTTAAAATGGAATTTTCTAGCACAAGCTATTTAGCGTTATCAGTTTTTTATTCACATATAAAACAAAGCTTAAGCTAGAAGTGTCTAACTTTAGCTGCTATAGTAAAAGCTATGACTAGCTTCCTCTAAAAAACGCTTTAACTTTAACTAAGTATATTGCAAGTTATAGATTCGTAAAAAAAATCGAACTCGGGATTTTGATCAAAGTTGACATTACGATGATAGTGAAGTCGAAAAAAGTGGGTCTCGCAATTCTGTCCGTCTGTGTGTCTGCCTGTCTGTCGGTCTGTTTGTCTGTCCCTTCGGCTGCAGCCTAAACGGGTCGGTCGATTTTCTTCAAAGTTGGTACCTAGTGTTTATCATTATCCCCACCCATTTTTTTTTTCATTTTTTTGTAAGCCCAAAAACAACGGTACCTGTCATACAAATTTTTTCACCAAAAAATTAAAATTTTATTTTTCTCAAAAATGTGCCCACAACTTAAAAAAAAATTCAGTAATTTTGTATACAAAAATGGTTGTAAAAAAAAATTCCGAAAAAGTGGTTAGAAATGGTACCACCCATTATACTCACCATTTTTTTTTTGAGAATATTTGAAAAAGTTTTAAAAGTTTTGTATACCAAAATTAAAAAAAAAAATTAAAAATTAATTTTAAAATGACTCGGTCAATTTTTATTAAAATAGGCACCCAGCAGTTTTTTAACATTATCTAGCAGATTTTTAATTAAAATTATTCTTATAATCAAAAATAATTGTACCTATGTACCTCTCATACAAATGTTTAAAAATCTCATATTTCTCAAAAACGGCTCCTACGATTTTGATTAAAATTTTTGTGTGATCTAATATTTATACGATCTACCATATTAATTTTTTCTACGGTTTAAAAATGGTAGGTATCTCTCATAGAACCATTTTTTTGATTTTCGACTATCTCATTATCAGTTGAACTGATTTTAATGAATTTTTTTGCACAAAAGCTTTAAATTAGTTCTAAAAATATTGCATACCAAAATGAATTATTGATTTTTAAAAAACTTGTCAAAATTATTTTTGAAAATGGGTAGATGATATTATTTTTTAATTAATTTTTTAATTCCACAATAATAAAGGCTAAAAAATTGCGTACCTTTTTTTTAATTTGTTCAAAATTTTATATATACATAAAAAACTAAATTGTCCCAAATTATTAAAGACTATAGCTTATGGGAAAATATTAAGTATTCAAATATTGTGTTTGTGTTTGTGTTAGGCTAATGAACGTTATATTTTTTTTATTATGGAATGAACAATATATCAAATTTCGACATCTTTTCGAGAGGTGGCTTTGTTAACTTTATATGAATGAAGCAGAACAACTCAAAAAAAAAAAAAACATAGAAAACTTTGTAGAACAAATTTAAAGCTGTCACAAATAATTTAAATATTATATAATATTAATGTTTTGTTTACTAGCAAATCAGTAAAAAAAAACAATGAACGACAACTTTAAGTGCAATTTTTGAAAATTTGTGGTTTTGGACAAAGCAAGATGATTTCAATGAAAAATAAAAATACAAATTTTCAAAAGTTGCTCGGAGGCAAGCATACAAAATAGGTAATGTTTTCAATGCTCTCTTGTTCATTAGTAAATAAATGTGATAAATTATATTTTGTCAACAAAATGAGATATGAAACAAACAAACGTATAGACAAAACTAATTCCTTTAAAAAAAAATTCATTCAAGAATTTTAATCAAATATTCAATATCCCCCGAGCCAATAAGTGCTTGCCTTCAACCAAATGCTCTCCACCTGAGACCTCACAAAAAAAAAGGATCGCATTTCCCTTTCCAAAATGAAAAAAAAAAACAAAACCAACATCAATCGAATGAATTTACATAAAATTATAACTTTTCCACAAAAAAAAGAGAGTTATAGGAATCAATGTTGTACACAATTATGTCTGGTGAAGACCTTTTCTCCATTTGATGGCGCATCAGGCCACCACATCGTATATAAAGGCTCTGAGTGAAAGAATGGAAATTAAAAAAAAAAAAAACAACCTAATAACACTCAAGACAAGCAAAAGAGCACCACAGTAAAACTAAATTCATTATATTGTTCTGTTTATCGGTTTTGGTTCAGGCTTCGAACTTCGGGATCGGGGGTCTTCGATGTTTCGATATTCGAGGTGTATCATATGGTCATTAAATGATAAAAAGAGTGCTAGCCCGAATGTCTCTTTGGGCCTGGATGATGTAGTTATGACACGTGGATAGGGCATGCCTAGTCATTTGTCGTTTAAGATTCATATTATGTTTAGACGAAATGAGATGTTGGCTATAACCAACATTATGTATATATTTTGTATCTATATAGAGAAGAGATGCAGTCGTGTGTGGTGCTTCATGCTGCATGCTAGATGATATGAACCTGTTTTTAGAAAACAAAAGGATCGTTATGGTAATTTTAAATATTTTTTTTTATTCATATCAGGTTAGCAAAATACCCCCTCAAAAAGGGGTACAAGTTTTTTTTTTTTATAGTGAATGGTTTATTGCTTAATAATTTGCCGTTAGCTAGTCCTTGATAAGCTATGTGCAAATTTTGTCTTAAGATGTTTTCTATGTTTTTTGGCTAAATTCATATGATGTTAGCAAAGATCCCCCTCAAAATAGGGGTACAAATTTGTTACAGTAAATATGGTTTATTGCTTTATAATTTTCTAGTAGCTGGTCTTTAATTTGTGATAATAACATTGTCCTTATTTCGTCGTGCAATGTTATCTATGTGTTTTTTTATTTAGAAAAATAAAACACAATCCAAAAGCTTTGTGGGAACCCTAATAACAAATTAGTTATTGAATTTTTTTTTGTCTACAAAGACATTATATCTACATACCTACATGAGAATAATTATGAAAATTTTGGTAAAGTTCAAGACCCCAATTTTAAGAAGAATTAAAAAAAATTAAGGATTCTCTTCTTGCTGTGTCTAAAAAAAAATTGTATAAAAAATAAATTTCGACACTAACAAGACATGAATGTGTAAATAACACCTTTTCTCACCAGAGCTCCATGACATTCTTAAATTTTCAAAAAAAAACATATCATGTCGCATGTCGACTCAACGTCATTCCGCCGATTGCAACCAACTCACATTACTCTTAAGTCATACAATAAGGCGTGTGACTCACGCAAACCGATACTCGTTCGCATGCAGATCCCATATCAAAAACGTTTTCATTTCCATTCAGAAATCAGTCTCGTTTTATAAAATGTTGTTTTCACTATATCGTTCCGCACTCAACACCGCGCCGACTACCGACTGCCGGCTGCCGACCGCCGCCGATTTGTAAAACACATGTATTAGCACATCATAATTATTATGAAATGGTCATGACCAGGCCACCATGGCTATATATATATATGTAAGTTTCGGTTCCAGAGGAGCCATGCGCAATGGTTTAGCATGTCCGCGTGTCAACATACAGTGAATAAAACTGCATACTTTGCGCGCGAAGAGTAATAAATACAAGTGGTTATAGATACACCATCAGACAGAGAGCAGGGGGCTGCTGTTCCTTGCCATTAACGAAAAAGTAAACATCAGAACTCCAAAGTTATCTAAAATATTATAGCTTCGGTAAGCCGAACAGCAAACAGGGAGCATACGGCGTCATACCGCATAAGATCATGCGGTGGGCCGTGGTGTTTAAATAGCCATCGGCATGTAATTTACGCTTTAAATGTTTTGCTGATAAAACTGAGGCGATAATGTGCACGCAATTGAAAGCAACCAACCAACAAAAAGTATAACCAACCAACCAACCAACCAACAAAACAACCAGCAGCCATTATCAGGTATACCTATAGACTTGTATTGAAGAAGTGACCTAAGGGATTACAAGTTAGGAACAAGCTTCTTTGCATGAAATTCCACAAGCATCAAGAGACAAAAAATTATGACATTTGTAGTTAAAAAAAAAAGCTTTCACTAAGAATACAAAATTATTCACCACCATTTTCTAAAAGAACCACTTAAGTCGAAACTACCTATATAAGCTTCAAATAAGTTTTATGAAGTGGCAATTTCCGAAGTAAAAACTAAAAAGGTGCCTTAAAATATGGAAGGTATACCTATACCAAGAGAATATAATTTTGAATTTCTACTTAGATACGCGTAGGTACAAGGAATTTTAAATTTCGTGAGTCTTTAATATCAATAACAAATTAACGGCCTAAATCAAACGATGCAGAGTGTGTTCGCCACATGATGCATATGTTAATTAAATCTCGTTCATTATCCCCCTTAAATGTCCAGTTCATCTTATATAAATAAAATATACAATTTTAATAAAGTAATCTTGTTAATAGAATTGGTGTCATGTCTGTGTGGCGTGGATGGCGTGGTGTGGTCCGGTCTTTAATTTTAGTTGTCCAAGTTCGAGTTCAATAACAACAAAACTAAACTGCCACCCCCTTTGTGTTCTTAACGATCAAAATCAAAGCGCTTCCAGTCTCCCGCATAATTCTTGTTAAATCGTTGCTTGTTCTTCTCGCCTATAATATATAACTTCCCATCAAACAATAATGAAAATGGGAGAAGAAAAAAACCCAACCAAGATTTTTAAACAATTGTCACCATTTATGGGTCTCATGATGAATGAGATCTTTTGTTTGATGTTATATGGTGTCCCGTGTCTGGGATTTGGATTTCAGTTTCACAAATTTTTGAAAGAGGGAGTAAGAGAGATAGAGAGAGATGGACATTTTCCAGGCTATATGAAACCACCATATTATATAGCCAGCCATGGCCAGCACTGATTATATTCAACCAGTATAATTGCCATCTTTGGAATTATCAATTCCTTATGATTTTTGTTAGCCTCATTTTAATGAGTTCCTCATCATATGTATTCTAATGCCCAGTTTCACAGTGTTCCTTTTTTGATTTTTAAATTGAGTTTTCTTTAATTTATAAACCACAGATTTAACATATCACAACAACTAAGATAACAAATGTAATGTTTATGCTGCGGCCCCAAGGGGGCAGGGTCTGAGAATATTTCGGACACCCCAGATTATTTTTTCAGGTCTCCTGAAACGAATTAATTTATAGGTACCTACCCTTTTTAAGTGGCGATAAACAGTTATAACTACTATAAATAATAGTTTTTCTAGTCTTGTCAATTGGTTGTGCGATAATGTGTTTTCTATATGTTTTTTGTTTGCTTCTTGGCTAAATTGATATCAAACTTCATCAAACACGAGTAAAAACTTCTTATAGGTACTGAATGCTTTTTGCTTAACAAGTTGCTGTTAGATAAACTTTAATTTGTTGTGTTAATTTCAATTGTTTATGTTTTTTTTGTTTACTAAATTCATGTGAAGTAAAGCACCTCCTCACATTAATTATAGTGAATGTTTTATTACTAAATTGTTTTCCATGAGTTAGTCTTTAAGAAGTTGTGACATTTTTAAATTTGTCTTGCAATGTTTTCTATGTTTTTTTTTGTTTTTTCTCATTTGCTTATTTCTTACCAAGTTAAGGAAGCATCTTCTAAAATAGCGGTAAAAACATATTTAAGTGAATTTTGTACTGCTTAATATTTTTTTGTTAGGAAGTCTTTAAATAGTTATGATTACATTTTTTCATGGAATGTTTTCGTTTTTGTTTGGGTTTTTGCTTTATATTCATAAATAATATGAAATAATCAAAGATAAAACTTGTTTTAAATATTTATGTATTGCATTATAATTTGGCGTTATAGTTATTTGTGATAATTTCAATTTTGTCTTGCGATGTTTTCTATGTTTTTTTGTTTAAATTAAAAGAAATACAATCGAAAGGAAAGGGGGAGGTCTAATAATAGAAAAAAACAGTTAGAAAAAAAAATAAATAAAATTTCAAAGATCTCAAAAATTTGAACAGAATTTCAGAACAAAATTTTTCAAAAATATTGACAAAAAGAATTAATTTTAGATTCAATTTCTTATTAAATTTTTTTAATTTTTTTAAATAAAATTTTAACGGATGTAAAAGTTAGTTCGAACTATGTATGTGTCATTGTCGGTAAAATCGAGTCGAGTATTTAAATATAATTGGTGAAACTGGTCGTTAATATTTAATGTACGTAAATATTTCATTTATGCAGCTGATGAATTTTGAAATTAAAATCCCAGTTGGAAATTTGCATGCGTGGGGGACAGTAGTTACCATATCACTATCAGCTTCGAATAAATCCATGTTATACAGAGATACGTGTTACCTTCTCGTAAATATTTTATATCCATCTTCGTATCTTTTATATCTTTCTATACGTTATGACCATATGTATATGTATGTATTTTATATTTTGTATGTTGACGTTGTGGTTTATCAATCATTATTTTTTTTTTCCTATAGGTACGCCATCCTTTGGGACTGCTACTTTTTCCCAAAAAAAAAAAAAAAAAAAAACCAACGCAGAAAAAGAAACATACCTATACACTCGAGACAAATTTCAAATGAAAGGTGAGAAATAAGATAAAAATAAATGACACATTCAATGGATGGATGATGGCGATATGAAAAGCATTAGGATTCGAATTCCCATTCATTATGTCTGCACAACTGTTCACATTACTTTATTCGACTCTTTTTTTTTTTCTCTGTTTTAAATTAGTTTTGTTCTGTTTTAGGCTTCTTTTTCGTGTTATTGTATACACAACAATGATTAATTTATAATAACTTCTCCCTTGTATATGTATAGGTACCAACCAGGGCTTGGCTATAAAAGATCAAAAGGTTTTTTTTTCATCAAATTTTTTTGTAAAATATTTTTTGCCTTTATAATGCGGAAACGAATCACTTTGATTTTTAAAATATAAGTAGACATGTATGGGCAGGTACTATTTACTGACAATGTGGACGATCGAGACTCTGTTCTTTATCACAAGCAAAACATAAAAAATAGACTTTTTCAATACGTGCGTAGTATATACCTAAAAGTCTAAGTTCTCATATAGTAAACATTTGTTTTAATAAAGCCTGAGTTGAAGAACACAAATATTTAGTTTAATTAAAATATTTTCAAGTGTAAGTCGTAATTTGATTCTTTTCACGTTGAAAGAGTTTCAATGATGGTACGATTCTTTATAATCTTTTTCCTTATGAACATCAGATTAAACTTTTCTAGATTCAAAAAAGGGTTAATATATAACAACCTTAGCGGTTTCGATCTTATGAATTTACATCTGCATCGGCACCCCGGCGTCTTACGTTGGGCGCTTGGGCGCCATACTGTAACTAACGTTATCTATGGATTGGAGATAATCGAAGTCCAAATCCCCCCCCCCCCCCTCTCTGATGCCGACCTTAGCGGTTTTCATGTATAGATGAATTTACTTCAGCCAAGTGCAAATTTGTCTTACTTTTAGGTTTATCAATTGATTTTTCACAAACACACAAACAAACTTTTGTCAACCATTTAAGAACTGTAAATTCCTAACCTGATGACATTATCAATAAAATAATTTTGAGGTCAACCATAATGTGACAGTAAAATTTTCAGTCTTCTCCTGCCCCAACTATGTTAAATAACTGACTGAGTACTGTCTGAACTGACAACCGTCTGCATGCACATCTGTTCCTCAAATCTTTGATTAAAATAAGGGGTCTGGAACTACTCAGGATTGCTTAAAGTTTATAAGTTGCGATAAACAACAAATTCTTAGGAATCCTTAAGTAGGTATATTTGGAATTTTAGAAAATAATCTTAACTCATAAGGAGGTAAGTAGGTAGGTATAGATACTTATACTAGTTTTTTTTTGTTTTAATACCTACGAGATATCTCGACAGCTATATATACCTACCATTATATATAGCTGCTTTTGCGATTGGCACGTCTATATTATATATATGATTATACGACATAATACCCACGATTCTATTTAAATGCTATTGATGACGCAAAGATTCGCACTATTTATAAAATTTCGACAAAGATTAGGATATGGGTAACTTTTCGTACTGAGTCAAACACATCAACACATTTTAGCTGCGGATTTTAACGAAAACTTAACAATTTGCCCGCATTTATCTCAATTCTGGTGTTAATGAATGTCTATGCCATAATATTGTTATCGACGCAAATGACAATAGACCACGATAATGCAATCAATATACCTATCTACTTGTCATATTTATGTGCCTTTACCTCTTCTCTAAACCTGTGTATCCTAATAAATCCGCTCAAGAAACTCAAGGTACAACAATTTGTGTCTATATCGAACCTCTGTTATCTACACTTAAACATACATACTTTACTGTAATGCTTTTAACTAAATCAATGCGCTCGTAGTTGATGCGTTACGGCAACGCGAAGGTTAGTGGTGGTATATAGGTATAGCTAGCGGTGGGTCACTTCGATTCCAAAATAAAATCGATTCTCACGTGAGAACTTAAATAAAAAAAAAAAAAAAAACTCAGGAAGGACAATCATATGTAGGTTATTGGATTGGGGTGCAAAACTGACCCAAATTCGAAATGTCCCCCTCTCTATCTCTCTCCCCAGAAAGTTTATGTGTTAGCCCATAACACACGCACGGACATTGGCATTTTATGGTTTTTAACCTACCCTTACCGTAAAAAGAAGGAAAAAAAAAAAAAAAAAAAAAAATAGAAAAAAAAAACTTGTATATCGAACGTCAAAAAGGACATCGAACTTTCGACCAAGAGAGTGGTGTGGTTTGAAAAGACGACGACGATAAGGAGGTGTACCGTGGACGACGTGGAGGAGTATAGAAATAGGCTTCGATGATGTTTTTGTTGTGTTTGTTTGTTTTTGTTGTTGTTTTTTTTTTGCTGTTCCTTATTTGAAGCCTCAGAAGAATGTTTCCGTGTACACATGTACACGGTTTGGTGGGACTTTATAACTTTCGGACGAAGGTTAGTTTCCGGTATATAGCGTATAGGCAGCAGCAGCAGCAAAGGCACATGATGATGGTGCACAAAATGTAGCTACATGCATTCCACGTTTGGTCGTTTTGCTGATGGCTTGTGGCTGGCACTTTCTACTTTCGATTTGGTGGCTGTGTTGTTTGGGTTTTTTTTTGGGTTTAAGTCTGTGACTTGTCTTTGTCATCGTCTGTCTGCTGTCTAGGAGAATATGTGCGGGAGTTTTCTTGCTATAGGTATTATGAATTTGGTAGAGGATCCTTTTTTTTTTTTAATATGATTGAAGAGGCGAGGACGTTATTATAAAAGGATTATACCTACATATAAAAACTCAAAGAGATTCATCGAAATTGTTTTGGTATTACTATGGAGTGCATGGATACCTACTTGGAATTTTTGGCTAAAAAAGTAACAATCAGACAGAATTAAAATTATTTTTGTTGGATATAATAATGTAAAAATATGTCCATATATGTAGGTATCATCTTTTTGGAAAACCTGCGCTTTATTTGTTATACCTACCCCACAAGGACGTATTCAAATTCAACATATTCGAATGTTTGTTTAA
Organism: Epistrophe grossulariae; assembly: GCA_929447395.1. Lineage (NCBI taxonomy): Eukaryota > Metazoa > Arthropoda > Insecta > Diptera > Syrphidae > Epistrophe > Epistrophe grossulariae. The sequence continues at coordinate 9,210,736 of OV839570.1, forward strand.
ATATTAATTTTATCTATAGGTGGATACTAATAGATACTTACATGAAATAATGTTCAAATATAGTAAACAAATAAAATTCAAGAGTTTGGATTGAAGGAACTTGCTCTTTTTTTGTCGTTTGTGCGTTCACTGTGTAATTTGAGCTAGAGCCTAAAATGGTGAACTAATTTGCTTCGAATGTGGTACAGTACAGAGTATTTTTATTTGATTCCTAGTGAGGGAAAATTCGAATTTTGTTTTAAGCTCATCGATAGCTGCCCAAGATAACGGATCCCGGTTTTTACAAAATTTTCTCGAAAACCGTTCTAACGATTTTGATTAAACTTTGTTCCTGCTTAAAATATGTAGGTATATACAAATCTATATGTTTAAATAGAGTAATTGTTTAAGAAAAGCTGAATTCCAGATAAAATAAAATCGAATAACGGAAATAGGATTTTGGCGTAGGTACCTACCTATTTGTTTTGACGAAAATTGCCTTATAATTTAGTAGTTATTCACTTAGTATACCTATAGCTTTAAAAAAAATCAAAACAAACAATATTTTCAAATGAAATGTCCAAATGAGTTTCTCGAAATAAATCATATTTTTTAAAAATAAATTTAAACAATTGGCAAACGTTGTGTTCCAGCGTAGCGGTGTGACCCTATTCAAGGATGAATTGCCGAAATCAAACTTACCGAGAGAACTGTCCATATAGGCAGTCACAGAAAACAGTGATGTCAATTTTACGTTCTCCACCTCAAACAAATTTACTCTTTATTTTACCTTTTTTTTCATTAAGAATATACATTTTGTTAATTTTGTGAAGGCAGAAACAATTTGTCGGTCGTCTTATTCCACAACACAAGGCTAAGTACGCACTTGGGCACTTTTCTGTCATTGTCTAATCCTATATATAAAAAAAAAACTTGAATATGAAGTCCTTTTTATCTCGTTTTAAAATCTGGTAAACCAATTTCTAGGCTCATGATCAGGATTCAGGAGTATTATATCTGTATATAGTTACCTTGTAGGTATCGTCGTAGTTCCCTTTTTAATAGAGGTGTGCTCATTTATTTTTTTATTTGAGTTCTTTGAAAAGATTCGCGAGTTTACCTACCTATGATTGACACTTGAATACTTTGTACATATATGAAATATACAATTGCAGATTCTAAAACTCTGAATGTTCTTCTCGTTGTTATAGAGAGGGATATAATGACCAGCGGGTATATACCTACATTATATGTACCTACTACATATATGCATATGTAAATAAATGTCTCCTTCGATTTTTAATTCATTTTTAGAGAGTTTTTTCTTCAATTTAGGTATAGCTGTACCTACTTAAATGTTTATTTCTATACAAATATGATTTCTTTTAACCACCCGTATCATATATGTATGTGTGTGTAATGTCAATGAATACGAAAGTTCGTACGTCAGTGATATACCTTTTTCATTCACCGTATCAGGAGAACGAATAAAGATATCTACTTTGAAAAAAAAAAAATTATTTTACAAATGATAACCAGGGTTGTCAGGTTTGAAAAAGCGGAAACGCCAAACGTAAAGTCTAAATCGTGTCGCCAAATGAAATTTCAAATCGCCTGTTTGGCACAATCTGACAAACCTGATGGTAACAACAAAGATGAACGAAATTAGAAAACTGTGATACCTAGGTGAAAAACGCTTTTTGGAGCTGAGGTCATTTGAACTTATAAATTCGATTACAAATAATAACGGCATAAAGTGCAGAAAAGATTTTTTTTTAATTTAATATTGCAGCCATTAAAAAAACCAAAAAAATTGTAAAATGTCATTCGTCTCAAATAACTCGAGAACAAGAAATGCCATCAACTTCGACTCAATTTTATTCTACCAATAATGACGTGATAAAGAAATGATATACAGGGTGGCGCACGAATCGTGCTACAAAAATAAAACGTAATAATTTTTTTTCTGTGTGAGTAATCGGCTTATTTTTTTTTTATTTTGTAGGTTACTATTTAGATTTATAAAAATGGATGCTTGGGATACGGAGAAAAGAATTTGGATAGTGCAACGGTACCATGCTTTGCAGTCCGTCATTTCCGTCCAAAGGGAATTTAGGCGGGAGTTTGGCGGTAATCCCCCGAGTAGATGGACCATTATGAGGTTTGTAAACATGTTTGCCGAATCTGGAAGCATCGCACGAAGGCCGTACCATCGAGATGCCAATGTTCGGGTTTAGGATACAATCGCAGCAGTAGCATCTGAAATACAGGCCAATCCGAACGTTTCGACCCGAAACTTATCGGGGCAAATTGGAATTAGTAGACGGTCATTACAACGGATACTTCATGACGATTTAAACTTGTTTCCGTACAAAGTCCAAATTACTAGCAAGTTAAACCCTCAGGATTTGCCTGTTCGCCTGGAATTTTGCCAAAAAATGATATCAATGGCCGAAGAAGACAACACATTGATCAATTGTTTGTTCATGTCTGATGAGGCCCATTTTGATCTTAATGGCAATGTAAACAAGTAAAATTGCCGTATATGGAATGAGTCTAATCCAGAAATGCTCCATGAGACGGAACTGCACCCAGAACGAGTCACTGTGTGGTGCGCAGTTTCATCAAGGTGTATTGTCGGGCCGTACTTCTTTGAAGAAAACGGTGTAACCGTTACTGTCAATGGGGACCGTTATTTAAAGATGTTGAAGGAGTTTTTTTACCCAGAACTGCGCCGAAGACGTATACCATTCAACAGCGTTTGGTTTCAGCAAGATGGAGCAACTGCACATATAGCCAGACCAGTTATGGCGGAGCTAAACAAAAAATTCGCAAACAAATTAATTTCTAGGAACTCCACTCTTCGCTGGCCCCCAAGGTCACCTGACCTGACTGCACCAGACTTCTTTTTATGGGGTTATGTCAAGCAAGAGGTGTATAAAACGAAGCCCAGGAATTTAACTGAATTAAAGCAGTCCATAACGACAATAATTGAGGCGATCCCAACTTCAACTCTTCAGGCCGCAATGAATAATTTTTTGACCAGGTGCCGCATATGCGTGGGACAGCGTGGAGGTCATTTGCGGTCTATAATCTTTAAAAACAACTAACTATTTAAAATAAAATTTAATTTTCTAACCAATAAAAAAAAAATAAATGAAATACATCGATTAAAAAAAAAGTTATTTGAATTTCTTATTGTACCACAATTGGTGCGCCACCCTGTATAAAGTTGAAAAAATCTAAAGAAAATTTTTGTTTTTAATAAAAAATATTCGTTTTCTTCTCGAATATCTAAAGAAAAAGAAAAAACAGATTTTGATTTCGACGCCGCGCCGGACTAAATTTATTCCATATATACACATAATGACGTAGTCAACAAATGATAAGGTTTATAATAACATCCAATTGTCACTTTTTTTTCAAGTAAAAAATTGTTTTCCTTTTGAATATCTCAACAAAAAAACAATAATTTTTACTTCAAGCTAACTTTATTCTATGAAAAATGATGTAATCAGAAATTGATAAGTTTTGTAACAAAATTCAATTGAGAGTTTCTTTTTGAATCACCAAAAATTGAAAAAGAAATTAAAAAAAAAAAATGTTCTTGCATTTGAATATCTCGAAAACAAACACTAATTTTTACTCAGAGCTAACTTTATTCTATGAAAAATGACGTAGTTAGAAACTGATTAGATTTAGATTTGTAACAAAATCCAATTGAGAGCTTTTTTTCAAATCAATAAAATTGAAAAAGAAATTTTAAAAAATAGTTAAAAAATGTTTTTCGTCTCGAATATCTCGAAGAAAACACAGATTTCGATGACGGCATAAATTTATTCTACGCACAATAAAGTATAGTTAAGAAGTCAGCAACTGATAAGTTTTGTATACTTATATAACAACATTCAATTGACTGTTTTTTGTAAGGCAAACAAATACTTAAAATTATTCAAAATTGTTTCGAATCGAATATCTCGATAGCAAATGGCCCAATTTCGATTACATATATGTATGTATTGAACACCTGTTAAGATATTCGAAGATATTGAATTGGGAATTTCCTCATATTACAAAATAAATTCGGATCTTCGCAGTTTCCAAAGGCACCATATAATTGGAAATTACCACACATCCGTATCCTCTTTAATTTTTTGTTTTTAACAGTCGTTTACCTCTCCTCTCTTGTCGAGTTTTATCGGTTTTTAACTCCCGAAAAAGGACCACATCTTGGTAAGTTCCCTTATTTTTATTTCATATTAACTGCAAGAATTTGAAAGTATAAAATTAAAAAAAAGATCTAATTTGGATTAGAACCCTCCATTACCACAGTGTGTGCAAAACATACACACACACTAACACAAACACATACACTTGCATACCAATATACAATTATTTTTCTAATGATAATGATTTTGCCAAAATGAAACACTGACTCTTAGCTTAGAAAAAAAAAGAAAAAAACCAAAACCAGTAGAACAATAGAAATTCGGGTGTATAACGACAGAGGGTCGTGAGATGATGCTACGTGTACCTATAGAACCTGAAACATAAAAGGACTCATTTGTTAAAAATCTGACACCTGGTTGGTAAAGGATCGTTGTAAAGAAAACAAAAAAATATACATACATACATATATAGGTACTCATTTGTATATATAGGGAGAGAATAAATGATGTATAACATTGTATACATACCTAGTCATGTTTTTTTTTTATTATTTTTCTTTTAATGTTTTAATGACATACAACTTTTTTTGGAAGGTAATTAGATTTTTGAAGAGTGTACATATGCGTGTATGATTTTGAAAAGTATGTATGTATATAGAAAGTAGATCATCCAAACCAAACACACATCAGTGTGCCGCGATGGAAAAGTATATAGATAATCTTTTTAAGATTGATTCTCTTTTTTTTTTTTGTTCTTTTAACCTAAAATTGATTTTAAAAGATCCATAGGTATAGCAGCAAATGCATTTAAGGAAACATAAAAAACAACGTTATCTTCCTTTTAAAAATATGTTCCTATATACCTACGAGAGCAAAATTATATTTCCTTCGGTAAATGTTTACTGACGTGCGTTTGTTGGATTTTTGAAGATTGGAATAATCGACAATCTTTATTTGACTTAAAAATATACATTTTAAACTCAACTGCATGTAATCTATGACCTACAGAAACAATATACATATGTATTTGTATAGGTACATATACCAATAAAATGATACAATCGCTCTATAAGATAGGAACTTTATAGTTCTTATATCACAGGTCGGTAATCATCCATATATCCTTTTGGTGTAACTATCTATCTATAGTTCATACAAACATATCCAAGAAATACTTTTCTTCAAGTATAGTTCAACAAACCAAACAAATTGGTCTGCGATAATTATATACCTATTCACAGATTTGCATAACCATTTCCAAAAGGATAAACGTTTATGACTATAGGTAAACATACCTACTTATATCCCATATAGACTAATCTCAAATTTTTATTATACATCAGCAAGATCTATGTAGACCCTAAATGTTATATATAGGTTCTGAATGTCCGATGTATACATAGGTATATATTATAGGTAGATTGTTAGACACGATAAGTCTTAGTATACCTATGAGGAACAATAGTATAAGTGTGAACAAGAAATTTCATAAAAACAATTGAGTAATTTATCTTTATTAAAAACCTGTAGCAGGTTTTTTTTTAATTTTTAAATTTTAAACACAACTTGTCCAAAACCTCATATAAGTGGCGTGTAGAAGAGTACATAATTTTGTATCGACAAATAAAATCGTGTATACTCTACTAATTGAAGAAAAGAAGATACAAACATATTTTGTGTAGGAAATTTTCTAATATACCTACATACAATTGCAATAAAATTTCTTTTTAGATTTTTTTCTACAAAATCAACATAAGACTTAGTTGATTGAAGTGAGTTTGGAAAATCGTCATTTTGTTGAATTTTTTAAGGCTGCTTTTTATTTCGCATTTTTTTTGTACCTACGTCTTTTATAATTTTACCAATTCGAACAATTTTAACAATAAACAAATTTTTTTTAAATCTACTCACATTTTTATTTTGCGTCTTTTTAAACAGCATATTGTGAATAATTAAGCATAATGCCAATGGTCAGCTTGTATATACCTACTGCCGCGCGCCGCCGCGCTGGTGCGGGCGAAAGATTTCGCATGTATTTTAATAATTGCGAAGTAAGTCTAAGGCAGGTGCGACTATATTAAGTCGCAAAAAAATGGAACACGTGAATAACGACCGCACATCATGATATCATATAAGTATAATCACGATGCTAAAAAAATTACTAAAAATCTTTTCATTTTTCTTGCGACGCGACATATCTACTATCTGCGATTTACATTTCACAACAATTGAAATAAAATTCACGAATTTGTATTTTTTCAATATAGCAATACGATTTTTTAAAGTCACAAAAAATCAGACACGTCATGCAGTTTTAAATGTGAATATACACCCCACATATGCGGCTGAAAAAAATCGCAGCGATTTAAAAAAAAAATTAAACGGATAAAATGAAATGAATAAAGACCAAATATGGAATCAAAAATTAATGAAACTCCATGGGCACTTGTATTTTCTACTATTTTTTGCGGCAACATAAATATGGTCGCGCAAAATTATTTTTATTCGACGAAAAAAATCGTCAAGATATAACTTTTTTTGATCATGCGTTCATTTTCTCATTAACAGATGTATAGATGAAAATCACAAGTACCTAGATACCTTCGCATACCAATAATTTTTTGGTTTGCGATTTTTATTTTTTTTTTACTGTCGCAATGACTGCAAAACGCAAGTAGGTACGTTCCTATAGCTTTTTGTGAAACAATTTTCCTCGATATTTACACTCGGTCGAAGGGTTAATTGGTATATATGACGGTATATCTAACGTATACAGCCTCATTCTAAGGTTTCTCTATTCCTGGTAGGGTATAGGTAAAATGATTGCGGCTCTAATTTCATTATTCCAACATTTTAATAAAAGAAATAATTTTTGTTTTGTTCTTTTTCAGAGTTAGTTTTTTTACAACAGTCTTTTAGATATATGTTCCTACCTAAACCTTATTTAAATATATACTTCCGTAAAGCGCTACCATGAGTTAAAAGCTAATATATCTATCTTAAAAACAAACAATTTTAATATAAACAATGCTAATTATTTCCTACATTAGACCAAACAAAATTTATGTCAATTTTTGAAATAGAGGTAGGTACCTACCTACATTAATAAAAAAAAAAAAACAATTTCAATATAATACATATGTGTTCCATTGAAAAATTACAGTTTTTTATAATACATACTTCTTTCTCCTTCTTCAATATTTTGGTTTGAAAAATCAAGCAAAATAAAATTTAAAATTGTATATTGTATACCTACCTACCTATGTAAATTCAAAATACATATTACAAGATGCACAAGGACTGCAGCAATAACGGTTAAAAATTGTTTATTATTCAAACAAAATAGTCCACGTTTCTTTCTTAAATACAAGGTACTGGAGGTGCGGTGTGAGGGGAGGAGGGGGAGGGGGTAGGTAGCTCATGTACACAAAAATAAGAAAAATTATTTCTAGATAGGTAGGTATACCTACAGATTCGTCCAACAAGGAGCACACTCTCACATACTTCCTTAATACAAAACCAACAACAACAACAAAAACCGCCGCCGCCGCAGACAGTAAGATACTAAAATCAAACGCGAGTGTTAAAATATATAGGTATATAAAAAAAAAGCGAAATCGAAAAAAATACAAATTTATTGCGCCCGTCGCCGTTGCCGACCAATCAACTAAGGCTCACTTAAATGTGTATGCGTCGGTAGGGGAAAGAAGGTTATGACAATATCCACCCACACCCCTTCATTTTTTTTTTATTTTTTTTTTTTTCATTATCATGATTAATTTCGAGCTCTTAATTTCTTATTTGATTTGATATTTTCTTAAAAATGTTTGTTTGCGTAATTTTTTTATTTTTTAAATTAAATATAAAAATAATTGCAAATAGGTAGCACCACCATATTATACGTCATCATCATATAATATACACATATTGTCACACACGTTCGTTTTGTCGAGTTATTCTCCTCTTGAATGTTACCCGAATACTACCTACTAGTTGTAGTGTTTATACAAATCTTGCGATTGCCTTAAATTGTTGTTTGATATTGGTTTTGTTGTTGCAGCGATGCCGCGTTGTACCGAAGCCAGTGCGCCTTTTGAGAATTCATTTTTTTTTTAAACGTAAAGAGTTAGGTACTTTTAATCTATCCTTATATGCGCTAGATATCTATTTGTTAGTTGCAAAATAAAAATGAAGTATAAGAACATGTAGAATAATTAATATTGCAAAAAAAAAAAACTAATAAAAATCGGGTGAGTGAAATTTGAGACAACACAAAAAAACAAACACAGATAATGATTTGCAAAGAGGAGAAAAGGTATTTCATTGAAAGAGACTAACTCTTTTTTTTTTCTAAAAAATACACACACATATAAATACCATACTAAATACATCCAATCCACCCATATCTGCAACATTCATGTTATGTGAGAGGAAATTCTCTATAAAAGAGCACAAGCATTTTCTTATTTTTGCATTTGAAAGTAATAGAGATGAAGAGAAGAAAAGTTGTTGGTTGACTTAAAGAGAGAAGTTGAATGAATAATATTTTCATTTTCTAATAAAATACAATTTAATGCCATATCAAGGGTAGGTATATTTAGGTAAACTAGGTAGTTAGATAGTTCTGCTCTAAGGTGCTTACGACAATGCTTTTTTTTTTAATTAGGTATGTATTAATTATTGAAAGTTTAGAATTTATTTATTAACATCAGTAATAGGTAGGTATAAAACATTAAAATAAAAATACATACGAAATGTTTAAAAATTTTCGGAAACTTTATCTCAGAAATTATATCTGTAGAAAATTAAACTTTATTAGTTTAATAAAAATTGGCTAAAGATATTTTTTGTATAGGTAAAGGTTTAGAGTAGGTAGGTATAGGGTCTTATAGGTATACATATCAATCTACTCCTATATTAGAAAAAGCGAAAATTGATTTTCCAACACATTCAGTTTCCTGTTTTAATTTTTTTTTTTATTTTTGTGTACCTATGAATCCAGAGACTCCTTACAAAATATCAACTCATCTATTTATATTTTTTTATTTTGTATCTTTACCTACCTATACATAATCTTATATTGTACCTTAATAGGGGAGAGAGTGTGGTGCGGTATATGAAGTAACATTTTCGACTAAATCTGAAACTTTTATAAGTTTTTGATTTTTTGGAAAATTGTTTTAAGATGTTTTTTTTAACTGAAACAATTTGACAGGTATAGATAACAATTTCTAATTAGTTGACAATTGTCAAATTTCTAACCCGTTTAATAAATATTTTTTTTTTATTTTTTAGAACTTTTGTCTGAAATAAAATATGTTATATTTTCGGATCATACAACAAAAACTTGTCAACGTGAAACAATGAATAATTGTCAAGAATTTTTTTTCCTGACAAATTTCTTTTTTTTGCAAAATTTCTAAATTTCTGACGAATTTTTATTTTTTTTTGACAAATATTTATTTTTCTGACAATTTTCTATTTTTGTGACAAATTTCTATTTTTCTTGCAATTTTTTTTTTTTTTTTTTATTTCTATTTGTTTGACAGATTCTATATTTTTCTGACAAATTTCTATTTGTTTGACAAATATTTTTCTGACGAATTTCTATTTTTCTGGCAAATTTCTTATTTTTCTGACAAATTTCTATTGTTCTGACAAATTTCTATGCTACTGACAAATTTTTATTTTTCTCACAAATTTCTATTTTTTTGACAAATTTCTATTTTACTGACAAATTTTTATTTTTCTGACGAATTTCTATTTTTCTGGCAAATTTCTTATTTTTTCGACAAATTTCTATTCTGACAAATTTCTATTTTTCTGACAATTTTTTTTTCTATTTCTTTGACAAATTTCTATTTGTTTGACAGATTTCTATTTTTGTGACAACTTTTGTTTTCTGACAAATTTTTTTTTTAATTTTCTACTTGTTTGACAGATTTCCATTTTTGTGACAACTTTTATTTTCTATTTTTGTGACAACTTTTGTTTTCTGACAAATTTTTTTTTTAATTTTCTACTTGTTTGACAGATTTCCATTTTTGTGACAACTTTTATTTTCTGACAAATTTCTATTTTTCTGACAAATTTCTATTTTTCTGACGAATTTCTATTTTTCTGGCAAATTTCTTATTTTTCCGACAAATTTCTATTCTGACAAATTTCTATTTTTCTGATAAATTTCTATTTTACTGACAAATTTGTATTTTTCTGACAAATTTCTATTTTTCTAACAAATTTCTATTTCTCTGACAAATTTCTTTTTTTTTATTTCTATTTGTTTGACTGATTTCTATTTTTGTGACAACTTTTGTTTTCTGACAAATTTTGTTTGACAGATTTCCATTTTTGTGACATTTTTTGTTTTCTGGCAAATTTCTATTTTTCTGTCAAATTTCTATTATTCTGACGAATTTCTATTTTTCTGGCAAATTTCTTATTTTTCCGACAAATTTCTATTCTGACAAATTTCTATTTTACTGACAAATTTCTATTTTTCTGATAAATTTCTATTTTACTGACAAATTTCTATTTTTCTGACAAATTTCTAATTGTTTGAAAAAAACTGTATTTTTCTGACAAATTTCTAATCTAAATAAATCATCTCTTTTAAATTTACATAAATGAACTTGGTCTGCTTTCAAACATAACACTTGTCAATTTTACAATTAAAATTGCACTAAAAAAAATATTTAGTGAACCATTGCTAAATAATTTGCCGTTGGCTAATTTTTAATCAATTGTAATAATTTCAATTTTGTCGTGCAATGTTTCTATGTCTTTTCTCTGTTTTGGCAACTTGATAACAACTGAGCGAATCATCACCCCCACAAAAAATGGTAAAAACTTGTTTTTGTGAATGTTTTACTACTTGATGTTAGGATTGTTGCTGTTTAATTTGTTGGGAAATTCGTCGTGGAATATTTTCTGTTTTATTTGTTGATTTTTTTTGCTTGGTTCATTAGACAAAACACGTCTTTGAAAAGGGGTTTAAACTTATTGGGCCCTACCAATAATAAAATTTAGTGACGACTTAAATATTTCAGTAAAATGGACCATAATAGAATGGGCTCTAGCTAATAAACCATATATAGTATGACCTTAATATTCAAGTGGACTCTTAATAATGAATCATGTATGGAATGGACTTCAAAAAATTAAACATTCCATGAATGGTACATTATTTGGGATCACCAGAATTAAGGTTAATTTTACTGAAATATTAAAGTTGTCGCTAAATTTGATTATTAGTAGGGCCCATTATATTGAAAGGCTTATTCCTTTATAACTCTCCACCAAAGATACCATAAATAGATCTCTTCAAATTAATTTCAAAAAAGGAACCGTTTTCTTCACCTATAAAATTAACTATGTATTTGAAAAATAAAATAATAAATAAAATGTCGCAATTCGCTACTCTTTTTTTTTTTTTTTACTTTGAAAAAAGGATACATAGGCAAATGCTCTATATCCTACTATGCGCATCTATTTTCTGATTGGACTAATTAAGGACTTCCTTTTGTGTGTAAAATTTTCTCAAGATAGAAAAAAAAGGTACGAACAGTGATGACGATGAGACAGTGACGGCATCCTAGGCGCGGCGCGGCGCGTGGTGCTGCTGGTGATAATTAGGATTTTCTTGTGTTTTCTTTTATATAAGTTTACTCCCCATCCCCATCACAGAAAAGACTTATGTAGGTATTTGTGGAATTTTTGTAGAAAAAAAAAGCTCCTGATTTGTTAGATTTTTCTTCTCTTTACAAGGGTTTAATTATAATTTTTTTTTCTTCAAAGTTGAGTTGAAAGTTCTCATTGGGTGTGATGCAAAAATAAGGGTACACATAGAAAAGAGTGCTAATGATTGGCAGGCGAGTTAAATTTTTTTATTAATTAGAAAATGTGAAGAATCTCATTGGCTATAACTTGGTAGGTTAGGTACCTAGATATATAGACCTAGTTATTAAAAAAAATGTAGTATGTTCAATGAGGTATATAGGTACTTTTTTAATCAGTTGTAGGTGCAGAGTCCTATACCTCCTTTGTTTGTTATGTTGTGTGGTCTTAGCCTTGAAAAAACTTCTCTTTTTTTTTGTATTCAGTTCCCTGTTACGAGTACTTTTGCTCATCGAAACTTGGTCTTATTGTGACTCCGTGTTGTAAAATGTATATATCTATATAGAAAAGGCAAAACAATGCCCATGAAGACATCTTCGGATTGGAAAACAACAACAAAATAAATGCATTTCTATATATAAATATACGGCCAAATTACGGCGGCGCGGCGGTGTGGCGCGATTCTAATTGGCTCCAAGTGGAAACTGGGAAATCAGTGCATTGCTGAAGAATCCTTAGAAGGATACAGCGAGGAACGTAATCAGCATCAGGCTGCAGCGTTGTGTAGGGTATACGTAAATGCATCCATATGATGTCACATTGTTGCACAATGTTGCAAATGATAAATTTAACATAATCGAAGTGGTTTTCTGGGCACGTGTAGATGTACCTTCCTACGATAACTTAGGCGGCGAAAATTAATGATGGTTTTGTTTTCTTAAGAGGGTTCAAATTCCAGGGTTTTTTTTATTTTATTATGAGAGGGTTCTTCCTCCCCAATTTTAGGTGAAAGGGAAATTTTTCTAAAAAAAAATTATGTAATTAATGTTTAGTTTGCTTTAGCTCAGTTAATGAAAACTTATTAGAATATACCTAAGCTATACTTAGGCAGAGGCGTGAGATCGGCTTGACAGATCAAAGAAGAAGGACCATTCTCTTTTCTGACAAGTGTAACTCAGCCTTTAAAATGGAAAAAGGGTGAAAAGAAAAGGAGCCATTTTATAACACATTTGGTGTTTTATTGAAACAGGGTTGGCTTAAGGCCGTATATAACACTTAAACAGAGGCGGCGGAAGGGGTATGCGAAGTGTGCCACCGCACACGGCTCCGCGCTTCGAGGAGCCCCACGCGCTACATTAAAAAGTCTCCGCGTTTTGAAATCATAAAATCCAGCGAACCATGTTTATTTCCTTCATTCATTATAATCGAACAAACAAAATAATTGAAATTGGATTGATTCGACTAGATTTCGCTGACTGGGATGGAGTTAAGTCGGAAACTGGCAAAATCTTTCTTCACTTTTTAACCTTTATCTTACGCAGAATGGATATAAACGTATTACTTTCCTTTATTATGTTGATATCTTCCCTTTACGTGTATATGGTACTTATGTACGTAATATGTATAGGTTATTTTATTTTCAGTCGGGAGCAGGGTCAGAACCGCAGTTATATAGTTAAATTGTGGAGCAGATTGTGGAGTAAATCGACAGTTTCCGGAGTAGATTTGAAAACGAAAAAAAAAAATCAAGATTTCAAAAACTGTAGTTTGAACACTAAATTTATTTTAAAAAAAATAAATATTTTTTAACAAAAAAAGTATAAAAAAAACATAAATTGCATTCGTTTCAGAATTTAGTTTGTTAGAAAATTAAATAAGACAATGCTTTAATTCCTTTCCATGTGGTTTTGCTAAAGAATTTATGAATTTTTCAATGTGAAAAAAAAGGAGTAGATCTAAAAAAAAGCGGAGTGAATTTATTTTCTTTCTTAAAATTGGAGTTAATTTACTCGGAGTGGAGTTAGGTTCTAACGCTGGTCGGGAGAAAAAAGAAAGAGACCCACTCCGACTCTTTCAAAGCGAAAATATTTTTATTTTTTTTCAGTTGTATATGTTTATATGAATATATGACACACAGAAAAAAAACGAATGATTTTATAATACTCACCACGTTTGAATGCAAGAAATCAAGTGTGCTGTGTTTCGGTCACCCCAAGCTTAGTATAACTCAGAAGTGAGGTTCCAGAAATCTAACTTTCTGTTTGTTATTGTTATATTAATGGATGTTACCTGTATCATGAATGTCCCTCGAATTTTTTACATTTACATTTATTATAAATTTTAGTTTTTGTTTGCCGGAATATTTAACTAAAATATAGAAATTGTTTAATGCTGTTTGCGTTTTTGAGAAACGACATCAACATGATTTTTAAAAATAAGGTATAGGTAACTGCAATCCGTAATTTACAAAATAAGATTTGTGTTTTTGTTCATTTTTCAATTGCTTTTCTTATGACTTTTAAATTGAGTTTGAATTGTTTTCCAACTCATAAATATTTCTGGTTCCTATTAAAAAAATCACATTATTTTATTGCTTTTTTTTTAAGAAGAATAATAAGCCTTACCCATCAATTATTATGAATATTTCATAATTCTTATATTTTAATAAAATGAGTTTCTTGGTGCGGCTTGAGTGCGAAGCGAATTAATAAACTCACACTTTTAATGGTGAAAAACTGTTATTAATTGGCATTTTTCTAATCTTGTCCAAATTCTATATCTATATGAACTATAAAGAAATGTCAATTTATAACTGTTGTAACATTAAGTAAAAAAACTGTGTGTGTCCAAAGTATACCTATGTAAATGCCCACCATTAGAAGGTTCCGGGCCTGTGGGTCGTAAAAATATTAATTAAAAAAAAAACAAATTGTTATAAATTGTCATGTCTATACAGTCACTTCTAAATATGAACAAAGGTCGATTTTCATCTAGCTGTTGAACGGGTGCCTGTTGTTTCGTCTTTTTCACTTCGCATTTTTGTTGTTTTGTTTTTCTTATACAATTATTTTTGTTTATTTCTTAAAACCTTATTTTGTTTTTGTTTTTCGATCATTTCGCCTTACAGTCATTTCGCTTTTTTTTCTCTCTCTTTTTAGTCATTTTGCATTTTCGTTAAAAGTGCAAAGAGTTATTTGGGTCAAGGTTATTTCGCCAACGGTTTATTTTGCACTATAGGTTTTAATTAAACTATTGCTTTAGCGTGGGTTTAATTTGTCATCAGTGGTGATTGTAACAGTGCATTATCATATCTGAAAATTTGAGCAACGTCATGCAGAAAAATAGTTGGTTAAAAACTACGTAGTTCTCGTGTAAAATTAAATAAGTGATGTTGCTAATATACAACCTGCAAACTTACTCTGTTAATATTACCCGAGTGAACAAGATTTAAAGAAATAGTTTAATTTAACACCCTGATAGGTTAAAGTGTAATAAATTTGATTAAACAATCTTACAAATTGCAGATCTTAAACAAGTTTCTCGGTTAATATAACAAAGTCTTTCGTTTAATTTAATCTTCTAGTAGTTTATTTTAAACAATTTCATTTCAAGTGGAGGTGCCTGTGTTAATTTTAACCTAATGCACTACGTAGCTTTTACCCGAGACTACGTTATTTTTAACACATTATTTTTTAACCCACCGAAAAACGCACTCGGTTAGAAATTATTTGTCTGCGTTTATATGACGTATATTTAGAAAACAGCTGTTGACACAGCATATATAGGATAAATTCAAAGTTGCACAGGAAACTTCGGATGCACCCAACCTCGCACTTTAAATCGAACTAAACAAAAAACGAAATAATCGAAAAACTAAACAATAAAATGCGAAATAACCTTAAAACGAACTAAGTGAAAGACAAAATGTTTTTTTTCGAAACAATTATATATAGATAATTTGAAAAACGTATTATTGAAAATCCTAAACAAACGAAATACGAAACGACTAAAACGAAACAACAAAAAACGAGATGAAAAAGACGAAACAAACCATACCCCTGTTGAACACTCTGGTTCGGTCGATTAGGTCAGTATGTATTTCATCGCTAATATAGTTTAATATTTGTTAAAAAAAAGAAGTCAATTGATGGTGTAAACTCGACAAACTATAAATACCTATATAATTTGTGTTTCTGATGAACATATGTATATATCTACATAAATTAAAGAGGAAACACAAAACATCTCATCAAAATCTCCCATATCAGCACATCATTATATAAATCAAAATATAGGCAATATTAACATCCTCCCAAGCTCATCATCCATCGCCAATTAACTATCACAATTTTTCGTTCAAAAGAAACAAAAAAAAAATAATAAAATATACATTAAAGCGGGCGGAAGTGTATATGGTATCCATCTCAAAAGTCGTACCACAAAGTGTCATCCGATCTTGTGGACGGGTCTTTATTAATTTTTATTAAGCGTTCTCACTATCTCTATACTCTATGTATGTATATGCACTATTATTTAAATTATTCACATCTTGGCTTTGGTGAGAGAGAGTATATCTTTTTTTTTAATGAAAAATAAACATAATGAATAACGAAATGGAATCATTTCAATTAAGGGGTCGTTCTGATATAGTTGGAATTGGAATGGACGCTCGTCGACGTAGTCGTCGTACATATATATATAAATATAAGAACGGAACAGCTTCTATCGGGTGCGCTTGATTTTGCCATAATTAAATACAATTTAAACCAATTTAAGAATTAAAAACGATTTGATGCTACTTAAGAGTGTCACCCGAATGTGTACCCTCATATATAGATATGTATTTTATATGAGATTGCCTTGCCTGCCTTACTTGATCGTGCAATTAATGGGGGTTCCAATATACTATATCCAAGGCAGAGGTCCACTCTAATGATGTATATATGTACTATATTATGAGTGTTCATCAGTGATTTGACTTTCCTTAGGTCTCTCAACTAATTTCCACCTCTCGTTTGTTGCGGAGATTGCCATTGCATTGTGTAGTATCGTTGTTTATAATATGGATTATATGGGCTCTAGATGTAAATGTATATAAATGGTTTTGTTATTTAGATGTTTATTTGTTGTTCTTGTTGCCATTGTCACCAGTATGGCTGGCAGAACAAAAACCTATGTCCTACACTGATAAAAATGTTATTATAAATTCTAATTACAAAAAAATTAAACAATTAAAAACCAACAGATATGTGGTAAATGCTGACAATCAATGTATTTGATTTTATTAAATAATCAGGTTAACATTAAACGTGTATAGATCTTTTTGTCTTTTGTGCTTGCTGGGAAAAAAAAGTCAAGTACATTAATTCATGTTAAAACCCAACGGATATTTAGTAAATACTAAGAATGATTATACATATTTAATTTTATCATAGAAATTTTTGATTTTATTTTTTGTTCTTTATTTTTCAGTGTAGAGTAACAATAGTAGGTAGTAATCGGAGAGGAATAATACACTTATAACTGCTATAATACTGATGATTATGGTTTATTATATGACATTTATTACGATTCATTCTCGTCTCGTGGTGATGTTTTAATTTGTATGTGACTATATATGAGTCCGTTCGTCTGTCCGCGTCCGCGTCCGCGTCCGCGTCCGTGTCCGTTTGCTGATGATTATCATGATGATGGGATAAATAAATCTGGGTATGGAACACATCACCATCATATAATATAACAACGCAGCTATTTATTTCCGAGTTAATTGAAAATGAGAGTAAACGTAAGATATTCGAGGATGTTGGCACTCAAAGAAATGAGGAAGCCGAAGCTTCTGATGAAAGTTTGTTTGGCGATCCAAATGGGTGCTCTTAATTGGTGACAATGTTCAGTATGGCTTTATGTGTTTATTAAAGACTCCTCTCGCCATCGAACTCTCCCGCTATGTTGTTTGGGGAATGGGGATTGTATTATATATAGTTTTGATTGCTTAATAAATTTAATTGATTTAGATTTGCTGATGGTGCTGTAGATGAATGCCGGGGTCGGTCGGTCGTACGTGCGTGCGTCGGCGGCGCGGCGCGGCGCGGTGTCGCGGTCGTCGGGTATAGAAGAGATTTAGTTTTGTTAATTAAAATGCCATGTCAGTTTTTTTATATATATGCGGAGTCATTTTATTTTGGTTTTAAGATTTTTTCGTAGTGCTTTATACTTGCTTATAATTTGATCGGTTATCATGAAATATCATATGTAAAATATGTATATGAAGGTATACCATTACCAACAGATACAGTTAGAACCTATTTCAGAGATGTTAGGTGTTTTCAATCATAATCTAAAAAATCATAATTAAAAAAATGCTTTATAGTAAGTTTGTAGGTCCATATTGACTGAATGTGAGTTTTTTTGGTATCTCTTTGATTTTTTTCACCTTCATGATACACACCAGGTTTCTCGAATTAAACCATATTTTCAAAATATATTTCCACAATCTCAAAACGTTGCTCCGGCGGAGCAGTGGCGCAGATAAATTACCGCAACCTCTAAACAACTGAGAACTGTCAAATGGGCTTTCACAGAAAACAGTGTTGCCAATTTACTTTACTATAGTTCAGGTGGCTTAGTGCGAAACGAACATTTACTCTAGATATTTAAGTGGGGACATTATTTTTTATAGGTGCATATATACTAATAAACTTCCAAAAAACAGAAGCTGGGTGTGACCCGCATTTGTAACTCTCCATTGGTTCCCTTGGAAACTATAGAGACCCGATGTTATTTTGTAATATAAGAAAATTCAGAATTCAAAATCTTCGAAGACCATATTATATTTGAGCCGTTTGGTATCGAGATATTCAAGACGATAAACATTTTTGAATTTAAAAACATAAAAACAATTAAATGCTGTTAAAGAAACCTTATTGGGCGCTGACTACGTCATTGTGTGAAGATAGGTTTCGAAATCAATGTACATATGTTCAATTTTTTATTTAAAAACATTTTTTACTTAAAAAAAATACTGTTTTTTATTTTTTCAAATTCTTTATTACGTCATTATGTGTGAATAAAACTGAGTCCTAGTCGATGGCATTTTTTGTTCTCGAGATATTCGAGACGAATAACAAAAATGGCATTTTTTTTGTTCTCGAGATATTTGAGACGAATGACATTGATGGAATTTTGTGTTCTCGAGATATTCGAGACATTTCATAACTTAGTTTTTTTTTATTGGTGTTGCAGAAGGCCGCTATGTGAATTTCATTTAAAAAAAAATTCTCGAGATACGGTGAGCGAGAAAAGGTATGACGAACATACGAACGTTGCATATGTACACACACACACATACATATCTTTTAAAACTATATAGATTCAGTTTCTTGGGAGTTGGGAGTTCAGTTTCTTGGAGATATTTCTTCCAATGGGAAATTAAAAAAAAAAGTGTGAGTTCTGGGACTCACGGTTAAGATGTGCAAACATCAACATTCGTCCGAATGCCTCATAGACCGAGAGCCAACATCTAATTTTGGGTGTGAATGATAACAAAAATTCACTGGTATTTTTATATAGATCTTAACTTTTCATAAGCAAATATGAAAGGCGGTAAAAGAAGAAACTAATGTCTGTTTCATGGTTTTTGTTCCAGTATGGTATTGATGAATTCCTGGTTGAAATATAATTGGTTGAGGTAATTCCGCAACTCCGCAATCCGCGCTTCGCAACTCTGCCCTCTGTTACTTCTTAGTATTTTACTTTTGGATTTTTGAAATAAATAATTGTTATAAATAATGAGACGTTTCGATCTCATCTAAGATTAGCTGTGGTATGTTCAACACCTTTTATTGAACTGCAAAAAATATGCGAACTGTTTTTAAAAGATAAAACCACTTTTGGATACTTAAATTATTATAAAGTATGTGTGTTTAAGTTAAAAAAAATATTGTTAATGTTTATAAATAAATAAATAAATAAGTTAAAAAAAACTTTGACCCAAATTTTTGATTCTTCATTTAATTGAAAAAAAATGACAATCAGAAAATCTTAGTTAATTATTTTTAATGATTTTTTTTAAACAGCAAAAAATTAATGGTGTCAGAAAAAAAAAGCTAGGGGCGGCCACTGCCTATAATAGACCAAGCTAATTATATTTGCCCATGCACTATATAATATATAATTTGCCTTCTAAATATTTTATATTGAATTGGGACCGTAGACGAATTTATACATTTTCAAGGTCTGTCTCTATACTTATAGTACTATACCTTCAACTTATACATATACTTTTTTTCTCATTTTTTATTATTTTTATATTTTAACATCTGTCATCGGCGCGGCGTATAAAATTCTCCAATCCTGTGAGTTCCTGTGTTGGTTTGTATTCTCAATTTTCACTCAAAAAGTTAAAAAAAGGTTTTCTACAGTAAAAAAAAAAAATAATAAATACAAAAAAAACATACACAGAAGATATTCACCCGAACCACCATCATTTAACTTCCCGGATGATACCATCATCGGCTTCGCCACCATAGGAGAGGGTGGCT
This sequence comes from Epistrophe grossulariae, assembly GCA_929447395.1. Lineage (NCBI taxonomy): Eukaryota > Metazoa > Arthropoda > Insecta > Diptera > Syrphidae > Epistrophe > Epistrophe grossulariae. The sequence goes on from OV839570.1 coordinate 9,231,041, forward strand.
ACCTTGGTGTCCGCCATAACATAAAAAAAAACTACCGTTATAAAAAGAAAAACACAATTTTTTAGGGGTCAGGGTCATGCCAATTGCCTTGCAGAGAGCCAGTTCTATACACAGTAGCACGCTTATTTAGTCTCTCGTATATAGTCGTTATTGTCTCATAAATACTTTCAAAAAAAAAAAAAAAAAACAGGACAGACGATGGACCATGATGACGAAGACCATGACGATGACGACAAGGACGACTCGACGACGACCGACGGTGACGAAAGAAATGTGAATATCAGTGAGAGTATATATAGATAAAAAAAAACCTGTCGTCGATGTTAGAGAGAGTATATCCTATATATCCTCCTACTTGAATCTATACTTTTTTATTGATTTTCATGCTTGAGGGGTATAACGATAGATTTTTTTTTTTTTTTTGCACATGGTATAAGGTCAACAAACCCATTCACATCAAAACACAACCAATCCAGCCAACATATAACTTCGAGGAAATGTCTATTTAAGTTCCTTTTCTCGTCGTGTGCCTTTGACCTAAAGTGAATTAGGAGTTCCTTGAATTCAAAAAAACAAAAAAAAAAATATTCATTGAGACTTTTCGTTATTTTATTTTTCCAGGTATTTTCGATAAAAATCACCTGCTATGTCTCACCACAGGCCATCACACTTATGGCAGTCTTGGAACATTCAAAATAGTTTCATATAATATTTATATATTTATTGGTGACGGAAACGGAACGTATGTATTTGTTTTTTGTTTTTGTTTTTATTTTTATTTTTTTTTTTTTTCTCGACCATGCCGTGATGGATGCTCCGATGGTTATACATTACTTACTCAGAAATTCAGAAATGAGAGGAAACTGATATTCCATTAATATAAATATGGATTTTATCAAAGTGATCATGATTGTATATAGACTCTTGGATGTCCGAGTTTTTTTTTAATTTTTTTTTAGAACTAGAATCAAAGTGGTAAAATGTTCAACAACATCTCTTTGATGGTTTAGGTTGGATAAAATAGGATTTGAAGTGAAAATGTGCGTTTAGGGCAAAATATCGCCGGTCTTAGGAACTATACCTAATTTGTATCCTTTTTTAATGTGTCGGTGTCGGTGTTCAATTATTTGTAAATTTCCAAAATAATATTCGTGCATTTTTCAATTTGTTTGAAATAAAACTATGCGTTATAATAAAACAGTAGATAAAATTGGGTTTTGACGTATAGGCTAGGCACATATCGTCACCTCATTGAAAGAACCAGCTAACTCAATTTTCGAATATTTGAGAAAGTCACAAATAATTTCTTGGCGGAATTGGTTATTGAAAGCGAACAAACTAACCCAGAAGTAGTTTTATAAAATTAAGTAGGTAAATACACTTTAACCGAATCAGTGTTTAGATTTTAATTTATTCAATCGAATTGATTTGTATAATTTAACCTGGTGAGTTTGCAGTTAAAAATGTTTCTTATTTAATTTTTAGTTGTTTTTAACCGATCATTTTTCTACGTGTACAAAGTTATTCCAGTTGACATGTGGTAAATACCATTTTTTTCGCTTACAACTTTTTTTTTAAAGGGACATTAATGCTACAGAATTTTATTGATATACAATCTCCTACAAAAAAGATTTTCTTCTATGGCCATTTTAGAAAACTAAAAATGACGAAAATGACGATTTTCTTGGGTATATGTACCTGAAGCTCCTAAACAAAGGAGTATTTTTCAAAAAAGCTCATCAAAAATGCGTTTCCTATACCTAAGCGCTATCTTAATATATCTATACAAATTGTCCAATCAGTTCCACCGTTAAGAATATAAACAATTTCAGAATCATTTAGGTAACTCTTTCCCAGGTTACTTCTTCTAGTTTCAACAAGAATCGGACATCTTCCCAGAAAGTGAAGTACGTCCTCTCTCTCTCTCTGGTTGCATAACTCACATGTTTCTCGTAGATCACTTCTGTGCGGTAAATAGTTCAGGGGAAGTAACTCTCCTCGTGCTTTTAAAATGAATACTCCGGTTGAATACTCCGTCCTGAAATAATTTTTTTCTGCCAAGTTGTAGTTCATTTGCGCATATATGCCCCTGTGTAGTGGTTTTTCTAACATAATCTTCCCGTTTTTTTTCGTCTACCAAACTTATTAAGCGATTGAGTTCGCTTTTCCACGCGTCCATTCTGTCTTCTTGAAGTGATAGTAGAAGTCCACAGTACTCGGCTGAATTACTAAACCAGCATTGTTATCTGTTTTGGTAAACGGCTGTCTTCTATTTCAATTGTCCTTATAGTATGTAGTCAATCTGCATTTTGAGGGTTGAAATGAACCAAGGCGGGAGTCCAGTCTCCAGCATAAGAATGTGGTTAGCCGTACTATTTGGTAGCCTTAAAGTTCGTTCTAAGAAGTATCTCAAAACCTGCAGCTACCTGCTATCGAATGCTGCCAATGAAGAAGGCGTAGAGCCATACTCAGATATTTCTTACCTCAAATGGGAGTTTTTTTTTTACAAAATTTGTAGATTATTTGGCTTTTTCTAAAATGTTTTTTCCTCTTAAATAGCGGATCTGACAAAAAAAAATGTATATACCTATACTCACTTTATATATCAAATCACAAATGTTTATTACATAGAAATACCTTAAACTAACCTCAAAACAACCGAGAACTGTCAAATCGTGGCTGTCACTGAAAACAGTGCTGCCAATGTAATGTTTTCCGCCTCCAAAAAACACCTTTTACTGCCTGATTTACTTATTAGATTTCCTTGTTTATTATTTTTTATTGCATATTTTTTATTGGAGAAATTAAATGTTGAAATGTGATGTTAAAAAAAATGTTAAAAAAAACAAAAGCTTTCTAAAATCACGCAGAGAATAATTAAAATAAAAAAAAATACTTAATCCTCAATAATATTTCTCCTATATAAAAACAGAAAAAGAACTAATTCAAAATCTGAAGAAAAAAAAAACAAAGCAAGCTTGTATCGTCTTTTTTTGCCATATACATACATATTTGCAAACTTGAACCCGATTTCTATTAATTGTGATTGATTTAAACTGATCTCCTTTGTTCGGAAAAGTGTCAGAATGTTCATAAACAATCTTCACGAGAAAAAAAAATAATATATAATCGAAATGAAAAAAAAAAATGCAAAATTCTTTGTTTTTTTTTTTTAAACGGGCTGAAGAAACAAGATTGCTGCCACATTTTCCATATTGCACCAAGAGAAGACAAGGAGGAGAAAGAGGAATAGTAGGTATATTCAATGATATGCAATCGTAAGTTTCTTGCTCTTTGCGTTTCTGCTGCAACCACACAACCCAAGTCCAAGTCCCGTATCCATGCATCCACCTTATGATAGATCGTACAATACCGAATACCTAATAATGCCCTCAAGGCGTGATTTGATGGTCACTGGTCTTCTTGTGGTCATAAATATACTCTTTCGGATTTTGTGTGCAGCAGGCACAAAACAGCTCGCAAAGCAGAATAGAGGGCGACGGGGGGTTCTCTGATTCTGATTTCGATGCACAATGCCTTCTTTTGCCTCCTTAGCCTCCCATCCCCGGCGATAATTGTTTTACATATCCAGGTCCAAGTCCAGGTCCAAGCCGACCAACCGACCGATCAAGCGACCGATCGACTGACCGACACGGGAACAGGAGGCAACCTATAGCAACCAACGCCAAGCAGATATTAGGAACAACAACAAAAAGAAAAAAAGCTACGAAAATCGAACCAAAAATGAACTAAAAGGAATCGACGGCTATAACGAATGGCGACCCGTCGACCAAGGCAAGATCAATATGACGACCACTGTACGACTCGAATTCGAATTCTGGAATAGGGATCGGGCTGTGATGGTGTGCCAGAGCTCCTCTCTTATTCCGCTTAAAGGAAGAGGAAATTACCCTGCCAAAAGCAGAATGGAATCAGCAAATTCACGCAGAACCTGCAAAATTGTTACAAGCAGGCTCATTCGCCGGCCTTACCAACGAGCAGTTTTTGCTTTTGATTTAACTTCAGAAGACTTCTTCGTACGGTTTGGTGGTAGATATTGTATAGCTGTGTTTATACCTACTGGATAGCTGGAGTTGGGTTGGGATGATGTTAAGATTCTCGATGCTTCTCTTAAGCCAATTTGCGTTTAGAACAAAGCGTAGGTGAACGTGCAGTGTGCACTGCAATGCACAATACTGCTGTAGTACGGATATATGATGCAGATGTAGCCGGAGACCCTTAATTTGCTTTTTGTATGACTTTACTTGGCTTGGCAAATCTTATAATTGTCCTGATGGTGCACCACAGAAATGTGTATCCAACATACAACTAGCTGGAGGTATGTCTTAGATTTAACTTGAATTAAAGAAGATGATGATTTTGATGACGATGATTAGAGAGAGAGAGAGTGAGAGAGAGAGAGAGGAACAACAGCTTCACCAACCTTATAGCTTCCACCACTACACATGAAATTATGTTTAAAAGCAATTATCGCCGGCGGCTAGTTGCGGCGATACGTCGCGATGAGATCCAAATATGGTTTGGTCTCTACACACCTATGGTCAGCTTGGGGGATCATGATTTTTAGATCTTGAGCTTGACTTGATTATAGGATTAGACTTTAAAGGTTTTTTTTATTATTTTGGTGTGGAGCTATTAAATGCTAGTAAAATGATAATGATAGCATTTGCTTGAATTTTGTTCTACGATTTTTCTGTAATAGGTTAAGTCTTGTACCTATACAATGTTAATCGAGGCTAGAGAGGTACATATAGGAAATAAAGCTGTAGATATATTGCTGTGTGGAAAGTCTGACAAATTGTTGATCTAAGATTATTATCTTGTTTTTTTTTAGTTTGAGTTCGTCCGTCAGATTCTTTTAGAGCTAGAGATGCAAATCTGAATGCCAAACATCACACTTTTCAAAAAATTCCATATATATACCATCTGTATCTATATAAAAAAAATTATAAGAAATTATATTTTCAGGGAAAGAAGCCGATTTATTTTTGTATTATGTAATGTTTTTGTTTTTCGTCCTTGTACCTATACCTATGTACATATATGAGAGGACTTGAATGACGATGACACGAAAAATGACAGAAAAACAATTTCATTTCTCAATATCCATCTTCAATTCGAAGAAATTGGCAAACCACCTCCGCACGAAACTGACAATGACAACAGCAGCGTGCCGAGGACGATTCAGGACTTAGGACACCGAGTCGTTTTCCATTGTTTATCCTTTTTGTTTTTTTTCATTTACACCCTTAGTTCCGTTTCTTGTTGTGTGTGTATGTATTTTTTTCCTCGAATCCAATCACATTAAAAAAAAAATAAATAAATGAAAAACGAATGGAAATGGATAAAAAAATCCTTTATTTTTCTCAACGAGTTAGCTATGACTTACAAATGAAAAATAAAATATACACTCACATACATATATTATGTACCTATATCTACCTAAACTCGTATGTAGGTACATTGTGTTGTCTAATTTTGCAGACATCACACATGTGTGATTGAAAAGTATCTTAACTCTAAATCTCATAACGTATACCTAAGGGAAGAAGGGGGTTGGTTGTTGCCCTTTCTAACAAAAAAAAATGTCCTTTAAAGTGTTTCCCATCGTTGTTGGAGTGGAGACCTTTTTTTTGTACTAGTTAAAGGGTGAATGAGGTGTTTTTTTTTTTTTATTTTTTTGGAAAATGACAACTTCGTCCTCGTATAGTCGTCGCTGTCGAGGAGAAAAATTGCAAAAAATAAGGTGAAAAAAATGTTTGTTTGTTTTGTCGGTTGGCAAGGGGTGGCCGTGGCGTACTATATAGCATCAATCCTATCTTTGTATGCTATTCCAATCCATCTATATCGACAACTGCGAATGCGGAATGAGACCGACCGGGATCGGGATCGGGACCGGGACCGGGAGGCAAACAGGCAAGCAGGAGGCAGCATTGAAATGGAAATGAAATTCAATCTATATCCTTAACAGGATTTCGCATATAGCGCTTTTTTCCCTATCCTTCCCCCTTCGTCGTAGTCGTAGTCGTCTTCTTCTTCAAAATTCCATTGGCATTCGGGTGTTCTGAGCACTGGCGAGCGTGCGAAGGAAATGAGTATTAGTACGAAGACGATGACGATGAGTCAAAAAAATGCTAAGGCACGTATATAATCTCATTTTTTCCAATTTTTTGTTGTTGTTTCCCCTGAGCTATAACGCCTTTGAACGGTGTGTGTTTGTGGCCTCTTTTGAAACCTCTTACCCTTTGTGATGATGGCAAAATGTTAAAAATTTTCTAAAAAGGGGTTTTCGTACTTCATATAGTATAACTAGATATTCAAGTCGAATTCTTATTAGAAAATGGGACGGGGTCGTTCTCGTCCCTGTCGTCGTCGTCGTCGTCGTCGCTAACGTTTGTTTTTTTTTTTGTGTGTTTATTTTGTACTATACGCGCTCGACTTTATCTATTTTGGACTTTCTTCGATATTATTATTTTTTTTCTCAATTTTTTATATTTTTTTTCCATTTCGGATATCTTGGGTTTGGCCCGCTATAGACTACTGCTTTTACACTCAAAAACACACAAACACATAAACATTTTTTGATGGAGAAGTGCACAGAAGGGTGGTTAGTTGGTTGGTTGGTAAATGGATATTGATAAAAAATCGACAGCTCTTTTAGATGGCAACATTAATAGGTAAGTATAGGGTTGCTATTACACCATTGAAAAATAATTTTTATTTTTAATTTTCTTCTGCTTGTGTCATCATCATTTTTAGTAAAATTATTTTTTTTTGTTTTTGTGATGATGTACCTATATACATTTTTGAACAAAGTTTATTGAAACATCAATTTTTACCTACGTTTTTACAAATCAGAGGGAGTTTATTTCTCAAAACCAAAAATTCATCCTAAAATCGGTCTATATTTAATTTCCTCTTTTTTCTTCTCATGTTATTGGTAGGGTAGGTATAATTATACTTCTCCGTTTACACCTTTCTTAGTAGAATCTCGGAAAGATGAACGGTTCTATAAGATGAACAGCTCGGTAAGATGAACAAACATAATAATGTTCTTTTTCTTTGCATTTAGTTCCTCTTGAACAGTGTTTTGGGGCTCATTTTAACTTGTCATGTAAATAATTTTTAATGTTTTTATTTATAACCATATCTTCTTCCTCAACCAAATGTTGATGCTCGAAAAGATGAACGGGCCTTGTTTTATATCTGTTCATCTTTTTGAGATTCTACTGTACTTGTCCCTTTCATCTTCAACTTATTATTTTAAAATTTACTTTGTTATAGCAATTAATACTTATAGTTACCTAGTAGGTACTTACACATCGTAGATATACAATGTAGAACTATGTAGTCTAAGTTACATTTGATTTGTACATACAAAAATTTATATTTTAAGACAAGGTAAGAGAACAACATCTGAGACTAAGACAATTTTTTAATAAATTTCTTAGAGTTAGCTAAATATTGTGTGCTTTTTGTTTGCAGTCACTAAAACGATAATTTTTTTTTTTGGTAACATTTGAATAGCCTCAATTGATTTTATTCCACATTGTAAGCTAAAATTTGGTAGCGTATAGGTCTCGAAAAGTTATCAGGAAGTGATAAAAACGGTTATTTTTTTGTGATTTTTTCAATTTGAAAGTTTAAATGGGCAGACAAAACTCATTAACGGCTACAGAGATTGCCAAAACCGAGGCCTATCAGAATCAAGGACTGACGAAACGTTTTATTGATCAGAAAATTGATCAAAGTCTCAAATTGGTATGCAATTTTTTTTCCTAATTCTGTTAATGTAGGCAAAAACCTACACAGAACCATCGTCAAACCCATATACAAATGACATAATGACAATTTTCATATCATAATGATAATTGATTATATCACAATGATATGATCAGAATATCAATATTGATATTTTTCATGAGCTAATGCTCTCTTTTATAACCGAAAAATGTTAATTTTAAGGTGGTTTTTACAATATTTTTTTTTTCGGTGTAGCAGTCGGAGGCGTAAGGGTTAGCGAAGATCTTTGGTTCGAAATCAGAAATTTTAAAATCCGCCGGGAGTATCTTTTGTCATGATGAAAAAATGTTTCTTATCATATCAGTTCGGATTCGGAAGAAAATTCATTCCTGCGCCAATAACACGCCCCCAGGAATAGTTGAGAGTTCTATATACGAGCTGTCGTGCCACCAAATTTATTCTACTTATTTATTAATTTATCTTTTTTTTTTAAACAGTTCTTATATAGAAAATTTGCAAAATTCCTTGCCTATAAAAATCAAATAATTCTTTCCTCAAATCACAAATCTAATAAACTTATATCAGTTATGATTAATTTATCTGAAAAAACAAATTGTTCTCGAAAAGCCTCCACGTCAGCAACACGTAGGTACAGCTTATTCTCGCCACCGCGCGCACATGTCCTTCACGGTTTAATTGTTTTTTTTTTCTATAGAAAAAAAAAAAACACTTTATTGGATAGGTATAGCATTTTCACACGCGTTGCGCCCGACAGACCTCCAGCAAATAATACCTATGTATAACATAATCACTCTAACTCTCCCTTCACGTACTGTACGGAATATTGACCAGCTGACTGACCATCAGGGGCACCACCACACCCCTCTCTGGAAGCTAAGTAGGTAAGCAAGCATAATATAGTAAGGTTCCGAAATTTATTTTAATTCTCAGCGGAAAGGGGTTCTTTGTATATGGGATTCGAATTTGTGTCGTCTGATGGTCAGTTAGTACTCAGAGTCAGTATAAGAAGAGTATATTCATCAAAGTAAACAGGATAAACTGCATTATGAGATGATGACCATTATGACCACTAAGCAGCAACAAGAACATCAGCAACAGGGTGGTGGTTGGTTTTTGTTGAATGTTGTTAATGTGCTTGCTTTGGCTATACCTATACATATTACATATTATGCGTTACTCGTCGTATAAGGGAAACTCTCATTTCATAATTGGTATTTATATGTTGATTTGATTCCCTTTGATAAGTGTTAGTGTGTAATAATGTGTTCTTGGGAAAACCATCAAACATCATCATCTGATAATATGGACGTACGCCTGATGATGCTTATAAAAAGATGTCTTATATGAGGTATGCGTATGAGGCATACAAATGTTTCGGTATATAATTCAATGGGGAAGTAAGTTTTAATAGATTTTACCAACAGGTGGTTGTTGTGTATTTAACGAGGATTAATTAAACGTACCATTTAATGTGGATATTCTATTTGTTTTTTTGTTTTTTTTTATGTCGAGCTTATATATAGGAATTACATGGAAGTTATTCTATTAGACATGGAAATATATAACAGTTTTGTTTATAAATAGACTATATTTATGTGACCCCAGAGGGCAAGTTTTGCGAAGCCCGTTAATGCAAGCTTTTATTGGCGAAAAACTGTTATAAAAGTGGTATTTCTCTAGTCTCATACGAAATACAAACTTTAGGTATATGTACCTACTAATTTACAAAAGGTTAAGCCCGAAGATGGATGATTGATATCCGAAACGCGTAGCTTGTAAAATTCAAAATTTATGTTGTGATAATATTAAATAAAATTTTAAAATAAAATTTAAATCATAAGTTAAATCCGTTTTTCTTTATATTTCTAAAAAATTTTTATATATTTTTTACATTTTTACATTAAAACTAATAAAAATCACATAGGATGGAGACGAAACCTCTAATAAAAAAGGATTTTTGTTTATACAAATCTAACTAATTGCCAATTTATAATAGTTATAACACTTAATTGATATTAAAAGTAAGTGTGTGCATTAATTTGAAAAAGAACTGTGTGGGTATATCTACCTGAATTATGCTAATCGAAGGCGGGCGGTTCAATCGCCTGAACAGAACCGCCATTTGCTTCAATTTTTTGTTTTAGCTCATCAACTATTAGCTGCAATTCAACGATTTAGGCTGAAAACATACTGGAGCTGCAAGCAGAGCGGAGATGCGAGAAGTGAGCATAGCGACGAAAACCAACAAATCTGTTCTTATGAGAGCTCTCATACTGAGGCTTCTAGCAACGAGGTATCAGTTCGTATCGCATCGGCGCTCTGCTCGCAGCTCCAGTATGTTTTCAACCTTAGGTTTCTTTTAATTGTCTCGAAAAAGTTCCTACCTAAACATATATTATATAGGTATGTATAGGTATAGTAAAAATAAATAAATTTGGTGGCAAGGCAGCTCGAACCAGGACTTGTAACTCTCAACAATTCCTGTGTGCGTGGCAGAAATGGAGGGGACCTACAATATTCTGCCAAATCTCAACGGCTAAGGTGAGAAGCATATGACAAGAGATACATTTGGAGGATTTTGTCGATTCCTCGCAAGACGCAGCAACCTGCGTGAAAAAAATTTCTTTTTTTGTTGGTGTCATAAGCTAGAAATCGAGCTCAAGAGCTTCGTCATAACAGTTCTCCGAACTAACCATTACACCACGGGCTATTACACCTATATGCATATTATATGTATATCGGAGTTATTAAAAAAAAAAAAAAACAGAATCGAGGATGTATTTAAATATTAACTTCATATTGTACCCCAAATTCTATATACAAAAATCAATCCTAACATTTATCATCTTATGACACGCAAAAACCCTTGAAAATTAGTATAACCTACCTATCCATACGGTGTAGATATTTATTTTTTAATGTGTTCCTTCCCGTGTCTGCAGAGCAGAGCATAAACAGTATTTTGTTGCACGCAACCTTCTTTCAATCATTTATTTAGATTCAAATATCCGTTTGTCTCAGAAAGAAAAAAAAATTGCATAACTTCCCCTAAACCAAATGAAGAAGCATAACCCCCTCCAAATCATCATCATCTTCAAGATGACGGCAACGAGGACGATGGCGACGACGTCCAACGGACACAAAGCTTGTAATTAAAACGTTTTCAAATTGCCTGCAGCTGTTATCCACCAATTCATAGGTTAATTTCAGGAAAAGAGGAAGATCCACACGTATGGTCCTCTTGTGCCACCGAACTTGGACTTGGTTGGACTTTTTCGTTTCGGGATGTAATTAAAATACAACAAGAACAAAAAATAGAAAGGTTTAAATTAGTTTTTTGTATATAGCAGCAGCAGCAGCAGCAGTATAGGATGATGGCTTGGTTGCTTGAAATCCAAGTGTCTGACTGAGCTAACAGACCACAAAGGCTGGGGTCGGGGTCGGGATCGAAATCGGAGTCAAGACGAGACGAAAGTAACTATATACATAGTGGCGGTTGTTGTAAGACGCTCTCAGTAGTGGTCATTTTCTTAATTACTATAATGCCCCCACTTTAATTTGTATGTACGGTTCAAACCACAATCTTCTCTGGGACCTTCGTCCGTCGTGTCGCGTCGGTCGGTCCGTCGGATGTCTCCGTCTTCTACTCACAAGTGTTGTGTATAGCAGACGGGGACGTTTGGGCTCCTTAAAATTGATTTGTGTGCGCGTTTTTGTTTTTGCTTTTTTTTCTCCACTTTTAAGTATTTCCAAGGAAAATTTTACGAATCGATTCATAAGAGGTAATTAGATGTGATTAGCATTTAAGCAAAGCCAGCAATCCAACATCATATCAAGACAATAATTATCAAAAAAAAAATCTTATAGGTGGTTAGATTAGGTGGACTTACAATAACACATTATAACGGCTCTATATATGCGCATCATCTTAATATTTTTTTTTTTTGTATTAAAATTTGTTTTTCTTTTTTTTATAATTTATGATTTTTGTCCTTTTTAGTTAAATATACGTAGTGCGAACGGAAATTTGTAAAAATATTAATTCCAGCAAAGTTATATTCATTAGGTGGTGCGAGCTATAGGAACAGGTAAAAAATATAGCGCACATCAAATTAGAAAGTAGGTTGAACAAAAAAAAAACACTGATGTATACCGTCTCGGTGGAACCCCTTTTATTTGTTATTCCCTCTGCCGTTAACAATTGCAATTAGCACATCATAATGAGAAATGGAACAAACAAAGGAACGAAAAATGCATATTGATATAGTCAAAGTTCTCTAAGGCTCATTATATAGCCAGCTCGATATAAGTCGTGAATGTTATGTGCGGTTCTTTGTGAAAAGTGAAACCTATACGTTCACAGTATAATTTAAAAGGTTTATATTGACCTTAAGCCTGTATATGACTTAGCCTGTATAAAACTTAACGCATATCTGCTTTAAATTTTTGGATATTACGGTTTTTATATTATTTTCAGTCTAGGGAAAGGTTTTTACGTTGGGCGCCACTTTTTTTTTTTAATTTCCATGAATATTTTCTTATGCGTAATTTATATCTTTCAATTCTTTAGAAAGAAAAATTAAGTAATGAAGAGGCAAAATTTTTGAAGACAGATGCAAATACAAATTATATGGATATGTACCTAGATCAAATTTTTTGGATTTAATACATCCGGCTTTAATAATGAGATTTAAAATTTCACTTAAATACAGAGTGAATGGACTTACATTCAAAACCGCCGCGCCATGCCGCACCACTGGCGCCGCCCGGTGGGCAATGTGTAATGCCTACTAGGCATACATCAGGCAACCAATTCTTTCTTCCTTTTAATTTGTCAATGTTGTTATAACTATTGTAAATAGGGATTTCTCTATAGGTCTCGCCCTAAAAAAAATTTGTTCTGACATATCGCACCCTTAGAATGAAAGTGACCTAACTCAAAATTTCTGTATTTTCTGATTTTTCAATAAACTGACCTTTAAAAGCGAAATGAACTCTAAAACCAGGTTGTAAAAAAGAGTCACTTTCATTCTAAGGGTGCGATATATTGTTGAAATATGTTTCGTCTAATGTAAATCAGTCACTATGAAGAAATGATGTGGAGATTTTTGAGGAAGACCTATTAAAATGTACCTACCTATATTTGATCACGCCCTTCATATGCAAAAAAAAACACAATTCTGTAAATTTTATCAATTGAATTTCAACATTCGCCCCAAAGAACTTTTACTGTATTTCTGCTTAATCTATTGGTAGGACAGGTTAACATTCCCAAAATTAATAAAGATTACAAAAAAAAAAAACATTATCACACTTTGTTGCTCGGACAAACAAACGAAGTGCTAATGCTGTTTCTCTCATTACTAATCATTTTCTCATTTAGAATGATAGATATCACTTGAAGTCAAGAGCCAAGCCATATAAGACACTTCGTTTTTACCGCGTATCACCTCTTTTCCTCCGTATATGACAATATACAGAAGCGAACATTTAATTTTTTCATTATACGGTCAAGATATTTTTTATTTAACTGTATCGATTCTATTAGCACCTAATTAAAAAAAAACCCACTAGTCCGAAACTTCACTCACTATATACATATTACATAGACTTATACGAATAGGTAACCCTTTTAGAAATTTTGTTTTATTATTTTTTCGTTGCTGCTGCTTAAGTCTGAGGTAATTATCATGACCGGAATTCTTCGAAGTATTTACCTATCTTACAGCATGTACAACTGATGGTCGTCATAATATAATTATAGTAAAAGGAGATAATAATCTGTGTTTGCATTTATGTGTCTGCGTTAATTTCTTGTTAATGTTATTGTAAAACAAGTTGAAATTTTCGGTTGAAAAATATAATTTCATGAACAATTATTTTGTTTAAGTTTCTGAAAAAGATTTGGAAACAAATAAATTATTTAATATCCCAAGTTAAATCAAAATCACATTCATTATATCAAGCAGCATCAATACATTCCACGCCAAACAATAGATTCAAAAAAATATTCACTCAATATTTGTGATCAAACCCCTAAATACCGGAAAGCTGCAAATGAATTAAAAAAAAAAAAAAAAAAAATTAAGGTCGAATAGAAAATCCGTTTAATTACAATAGGAAGCGAAATGGAAAACCATCTCAATCTCAAGAGGACGGAGGTCACTTCAATTTTTGTTGCTTTTCCTCTTTATATAATCAAAGAAACCATTGCCTTATTCTTAAGGAAATTACATTTTCCCAACATTAAAATAATAAAAAAAATAAAACAAGAAGGAAACTTAAATCCGGATGACGTCAATAAAAACGTTATAATCTTCTCTTCTTGGACAGGAGGAATTTTGTATTGCCACCATTTGGAAATGAAAAAAAAAAGATGAAGATGATGAAAGGAGGGTGGTGTATAGTGATGATGGTGAGTGGTAGAATGGCTAGAATGGCGCTGGAAGCTTGTTTTTTTTTTATTCCTTCGAGGGGATGAATGCTGAAAATAAGCAAAAAAAATATTTTCATCCACACGACTAACCTCCTAATCCGTAATTAATTCGTTCCGCAATGCAATAACGGCTCTGTTTATTTTTTTCAATGTTGAGTCCTCCACGCTCTCAGGGAATTTCTTACTTTTAGAATTAAAAAAAAATATATAATTAAGTTTTCTTACTCGTATACTGCGACAGGAGAGTTGTTTTTTTTTGTTTTTTGATTACACAATCTCAACCTCTGACTCTGAGCTCTCGAGTTGTTGAGGTTTTGATTGTTTTAATTCCATTTTAATGTCGTCGTCGCCTTTTCCGGCAAAAGGAAAACAAAATAATTTTTTGTTTAATTTCTAGATATCCTCTAAACGCCACCACCGTCCACGACCCGGACCAAACCGGACCGTGTTCATTTAACGGATTATAAAATTCAGACATTCGGGGGAGTCAGTTTTGTAGAACATATTTTTTTTATTTGTCTTATGGACTGTTTTTGAATGAATTACTTTTAACGGTTTCTTTTTCTTTAATGAAGGTGCTGAGGTTTCTTTTTTTATCTACTTCTTTTATTCTTTATAATTCGCATCATTCGTTTCCATTTCAAGGGTTTTTTTTTTAATTGTTTGCGCTCACATCTTCGCACGTAATTAATTTGATTGCTGGTAAAATTTGTTTTTATCTTTTTCTAATTGAGTCCTGATGGGTTCAAATTGCTGAATTTGCATTATAAGTATTATCTGTTTTAAGTTCGATTCATTTTATTTTTCAGAAAATTTTTATTTAGTTTATTATGACTAGAGTTAAGAATGTTTTTTTATATAGTGGCATATAAAAATATATTTTTTGTTGTCCACGAGTCTGAGACGAGTCTTTGGCGAAACACTAATTGTTTTTGTTAAAATTGTAAAATTTTAAAATCCTCTCAGCATACACAACACATATCTCGATTTTGGTCTTTTTTAATTTTATCTGAGGGTTCGAATCGGCGCCTTATCCGTCGACGAAACGATAAACGTGTATACATATGACAATTATACGTGATATGTGGTACTAGCTCGATCGAAAATTCAGTGTTTCATTACAATAATAAACTGTTTAAAATTGTATTTTTTTTGTGGACGCTCCTAAGATGTGATTATTTGAAAATCATATTTTATGTATAGGGTTAAATATGGAATAACGAAATAAGTGTAGGCAGACTATTTTTATAATTAAGAAAATCCATTATCCCAAAAACCTTGAATCCCGAAAATCCATTATCCAAACTCTCGAAAATCCAGAAAATTCAAAATCCAGAAAACCTAAAATAACGCCAACTTAATCAACCCGAAAATTCAGAAAACTTAAAAGCTCGAAAACAAAAAACTTTCACACGAAAAATATTACACCTTAAAATTTTTTGTTTGTCCCCCGGAATTTTAAAAGCTATTGTGAGTTCGCCCGAATGAAATTTCGTTCGCCTACTAAAAATAAGTGAACATTTAGGCTGTCAATAACATTACATTCCGCCCGAAATGAATGTTAACAATAAGGGGAATTTTTTGAACACAAGATTTCGAGTGAAACTCACAATAGGCGAAAAGTGAAATATCAAATTTTCCCGGTGGAATGTTGTTCGGGCGAAACTCAATATAAGGCTGAATATGTGTTGTCGGGATTTCGATTTTGGGTAGGTACCTAAAATCATTTTAGAAAAGACAAACTATATTTTAAACGGAGTACCTAGGTATGTTAGAGGAATTGTGTGGACAGAATATCGAAATCCATAATGCAATATATCCAAAATTCAGAGAACCCCAAATTTTATTCCTTTACACACAAAATCCAGAAAACCTAAAATTCAGAATATGTACCCAAAATCCCAAAAACAAAATAGCTTTATGGATTTTGGGTTTTCTGAATTGTGAATTTCGTGATTTTGGGTTTTGCGCGTGATCTTGGTTTTATGGCATTCTTTTTGCTCCTCACTTAATTTTCACCTTCTGTTATACCCAATATGTTTTTGTTGACTTGTCATCTCTCTCTATTAATGTAAAAACTCAGAAAATGTTCATTAAAAGCTCAATTAGGTTCATTAATTGTTTAACTATAAACAATTTTGTATCAAATATTTCTTTATTTTAAATTTTTTTTATCGCTCAGGATTTTGTCGCCCTCTTTTTAATTTGGAATTTTTAACTTTTTGTTTGTTTGTGACAGACCAAACTTATTATTGTGAAATTTTAAATGTTTAAATGCCCGTGATTGTTGCATTTGTATTGCGTTTCGATTTGTACATTTAAATATACCTACCTTCATTATTTATACATACATACATAGTGCCATTTAAAGAAGCCTCTTTGCTGAATGAAAAAAAAATCAAATTTTTATACAATGGATTTTACGGAATATCTTTACTGAAATGTCCTCTCTCCCACCGTTGAATGTGTTGAGACGCATCATGAGCAATGAGTGGAACCATCGTCACAACTCGCCCATTGTATCACATATATTTCGCACTTATTTATTTTTTTTTTTTTTATTTTTTTTTTTATTTTTTTTTTTACCAGTGATGTTGCACACTCTATAGTCATCCAGGAGCAACAGAAGCAGCAGTCTTAGCATAATGGATGGAAAATCGATGGACAAAATGGTCCTCCTTGGGCCTATACACGATGTGACTGAAACTTTCTTTTATTCCTTTTCATAATGACAGACAGTTTGATTTTTAGTTGTTGTTGCAAACCACCTCCCCGCTCCACCACGCTCAACTCTCACCACCAATGACGGGGACGACGACGATAAGTAAAATAGATGGAAAAGAGAATTCGAATCTACACTTTTCTTATTCTTGTTCTTGTTGTTTTTGTTCTTCTTCTCCTTGTTCATGTGGAAGCCAAAATCTGCATCTAATTTCCTCTTGACTTGTTGTAGGAAGCTCTATATTCTCTGGATTCTTTGATACACTCTTGGTAGAAGCACTGAGAAAGCTCTATACGACTGCCGATAATTTGAATCTTCAGAAATACAATATTAGCCAACTAGCAGCAGCGATGGAATATACTTCTACATAAATATCTTGTGAGTGAGAAAAAATCAAAATTTGTTTTTTTTTTAATATCAAAATTACAAAAAAAAATTAACGTTTATAAGTGAACTGATAATAATTAAATGAATTTAATTTTCATTTCAGTTTATTAATACGAGGGTGGTAATGTTCTTGTCAAAAATCTTTCTCATACCATATTTTTTGTTTATACATATCTTTGTGTGTAATACAGTTTCCATCAAATTTTGTATGAATGTGTAGACGTGAAATTAGCTAAAGTCCGCATTTTCTAATTCATGTTATAAAAAAGGGATATGCAATATTATAAAAGTTGTTGTTAAAATAATAATTGTCAACCACTCCTTAGTTTGTATTTATAACAACTCTGGCCAAACGACACGTAAAGGATACGTATAAGCGTATATGCAAGAATAAATATATTTTTGCATTTTATTTTTTTTTTATACTCTTTCTCTGTATGTCTTTAGAATTTCATTTTTTATTTATTTATTTAAATTTTCTTCTTTGTGTTTTTTTTTTTTGCCTGGTATAGTTCTTGAATTTGTGTGTAATGAGATCTAACCTCTTTTTGGGTGCAGGCGGAGTATGAAGGACCGTTGAGATTTTTCTTATTTCATTTTCTACACAGACACCAAGACCAAGACCGAGGACGACGACGACGTTACTTTGGCTGAAGATTATTCAGCAGCAGCAGCAAATAAAAAAAAATCTCAGAAAATGTGTGGAAAACTTTGTAATGAACTATTTTTTTTTTGTCTCCCTTTTTCTATCAGGATCTATCTTTTTCTTCACCCCTTTGCCTTAACGGCGATGTTTTAAATAAGAACAAACAAAGAGGCAGCAAAGAAAAAGGAAAAGAAATAAAAGAAGAGATTATGTGGTAAGGAAGCTCTAGGCACCTTTGAATATCCATAATGGTTAAAAATCGATTTCCATATCCAAGGGATTATATGTATGAGAAAAGGGTATAGTGGGTGGTGGGTGGTGGGTGGTGGGTGGTGGGTGGTGGGTGGTGGGCGGTATTTGGATGTGGATTGGATATAAAGGGTCGCAAAGAATTGGTGAGCACATTAGAATAAAAAGAAAAGAAAAAAATAATAAGAAGAAGAAACAGTATCTGTGACAGTCAAAGTCGCGATAGGTGTTTATCTTCAGGGAGATATAAATGCCTTTCTTAGAATTTGACTGTGAGTAACTGTGCATTTTGAAGAGCAGTAAAAGGATATAATGTACATATATATATGTATATAATGGGTGAAGGGATAAAAAAGTAGAAAAATTTGACGGGCGGGCAAAGATGTTATTAAAGTGATTATTTCTTATATAGCTACATTTTTGTGCAGTGCATAGTTTTTATGTCTGAAGTAAAAATGTTAAAATTCTTATACAACTTCAATAGATACCTACTTGTACTTCATTTAGAGAACAATTTTTGGTCTGGCAGCTTTTATTTTAGATGCGCTCAAAATTCAATATTTAAGTTTTTTTTGGTAAAAGAAAATTTTGGTGTATAAACCCTCCCTCATGTCTCGGAAAAGTTCTGCTGAAGTCTTATTCTAATTCTACACACAATAACGTTGTCAGTTTTTGAAATAAAAAAAAAGTTCACGACTGGGTCGCACGAACTTGCTCTTATGTGCCATCACACTGTTTTAAAAGTTTGTACGGCAGGTACCGTTATTTTTGGTCTTAAAAAAAATAAAAAAAATAGGTGTGGGGAATGCCCAAAAAAACGCTAGGTACTATAGCTTTGAAGAAAATCGACCAACCCGTTTAGGCTGCAGTCGAAAGGACAGACAGACGGGCAGAAGTGCGAGACCTACTTTTTTTGACTTCGTAATCATATAATCATCATCGTAATGTCAACTTTGATCAAAATCCCGAGTTCGATTTTTTTTTACGAATCCATAACTTGCCATATACCTATATATCGCAGGTTAAAACTACAAGAAAGTTGGTACCTACTATAAATTTTTCAAAAATGTGTTTATAGTTTTGAATATCTCGAGAACAAGAAACTGACTTTGATGGAATAGTTCTGCCGAATTCTGTTAATTATCAACTTTCCTTTTATAGCAAAAAAAAACTACAAGAATCTACATAAAATTATTCAAAAATGTTTTCCTCCTTGAATATCTCGACGCCGAGCTAATTAATTGTTCTGCTCACAATGACTTAGTTAGCAACTGATAAAGCTTGTCACAACATTCAATTGACAGTTTTTTTTCAAAGCAAAACAGCTACAAGAAACTACTATAAATTGTTGGAAAAATGTTTTCGGCTCGAATATCTCCAAAGCTAGTGGCCCAACTTTAGATATTGAACATCATGATAAAATTTTCGAAGATTTTGAATTGGGAATTTCCCATCGCGGGGTCTCCAGATTCCATAAGGGCAACCAATGATGAAAGTAGTTGCATCCAGCCTCTTTTTTCTGTTTTAGAATCTTCCAAAGGTCTTTTAGTATAAATGTACCTTTGCTTTGTAACATTAGTTTTATAAAAATATAATAAAAAAACAATTTTATAAATTGATAAAATCTGAAAAAAAAAAAAATTATTAAAAAGAATGGTCACCCTATATGCTTGGAGTTTATATACATTGTATCTTAACGTCCGTCGCGTTCTCGTCTTCATCGTCATCGCCTTTTGTCGCTTTACATATAATAAAGGCTCTGGAATTTCAATTACATTCTTTTTATTTATAAAGAGTTTCCTTTTACTTCGCCCTTTATCTTATACCCTCGTACGTTTCTTCCAAGGAGAAAATACACGTATCTAAATATATATTATATTTATACGTGGGTATATGTAATCTGAAAATAAGGAGAAGGTGTATGTGTGTGTGTGGGTATGTGTTTGTGTGTTGGGTGTGGGGTAAGTGGTGGTAAATTGGATGAAGTTCGTCGGTTGGGGTTTGGGGATGATTAGAAGGACATATGGGAAATAAATTGCTATGAAATGGTTTTTCTACCGTAATCGATTTGAATATATGTACATATAGATACATATATACGTAAACATATATAGATATTTAATACATAATACATATGCAAATGTTTATTATGTGGAACTTCTTTTCTCTTTAATCCAAGAAAAGCGTTGAATATACCTATGTTTGATTATACTATACCTATCCGTATATTATATATTATTTTTTTTACTTTCATATATGTACTATATCTTCTATATACTTTGAATTCGTGAAAAGATCGAACTCGAAATTTAAATCAGACTCAATATTACGATGATATAGAGAAGGCGAAAAAAGTTATTGTCGCAATACCCTCTGTTTGTCAAATGTCCATGTCTCTAAACCTGTCTGAAAGAAAAATTTTATTTTGACAAGTATCTAGGGCCTATATTATAAGGCAAATTTATTGCAACTCTCCAAATGACTTGGACAATTATGTATATAACCTTTTACTTAAGCTAAACATAAATCATGGTCTGTAGGATAAAGGCCCAGACTACACGCAGATGGTTTAAACAGAAATTTGTTAAATATTACGTAGTCAAGGGTAAAAATTACATAGTCAATTCTAATGTAGTGGACTCGATTAAAATAAATTGTTGAAAATAAAAACCTAAAAAGGTTATATATTAATGGAGAAACTTGGTTAAGATTCGCAATTTTGAAGATCGTTTAAGTTAAACGAGTAGCTTAATTGTATTTAATTAATTTCACTCTTTTCTGAGGAGATTGGTTCCTATAATGAGCAATTTAATATGTTTCATTAACTAACTTAATTAATAATTGAAACCGAACAAACTTACCCAGACGGAGTTTAATAAAATCAGTGTGTAGATTTAAATAATTATGTTTGATTGAGTTGACTCGTATATAATTTAACCTGGTGAGTTTGCAGGTTGTTTATTAACAATGTTTTTTATTTAACTTAACCGAGTTTAACATTGTTTTTAATCGATCATTTTTCTGCGTGGGCCACATCCAAATTTGCTTCAGATATTTGAAAGTATGTATAATACCATATTAGAATGAATGCGATCCAAGGATTCACAGATCTGTTAATCATCAAAAATAATTTAAAAATTGAGTCCGATTTCCGACGATTTCGATAGTCGCGGTGTTTTTTTGTTTTTTGTTGTTATATTTATTTAACTCACTGATTCAATTAATTTATTAAAAAATAACAATTAGTTGGTCATCCAAGGCATATATGAGACACTGATTTTCTTATTTTTTATAAAAAAAATTGCTAGTGAGTTACTAGAAAGGGCCTCACAGGTACGAAGGTATTTAATTTTATACATTTTCACTATGAGGGTATATATGAGTAGGGTATGTTTTCCTGGTCTGGATTTACCCTTCCGAAAGGGAGGAGCGCCTTGCTTAAACTAGATAAAAATTTACCAGTAGGTATAAGCGACTATCAAATGCCTCTTGAGTATTTTATTTTTATACATTTTCGCCCTACTTAAACTAGACAAAAATATGCAATTTTTCTAGACCAGTATGTCTGTCTAAGTTTTTTTTTTACAGAATTAGATTTTTTTCACGACAATTCTACGACAATTATTGTTTATTATTATATATAACTTGCCTGTAGCATTACCAGGTTTATTTTTCAAAGAAAAAACAAATCCAAAAATGTTGTTTTCTTTCATCACAATTTTACGATAAACGACAATAATTAATCCGATTATTATAGAACCTTAAAGTTTTGAAGTGGTAATACTAACTTGACGGACATTAATGTATATTTCAGAACTCCTTTCAGATATTTCTTTGCAGTTTTCGTTTCCTAAATAAATACAAAAAAAATAGCCATTGTATTTAGTGATGCATTTATGATTTGGCATGAATGATCTATTTTCTTAATCAATTGGAAAATTCAACAAAAAATTTGCGGAAGAATTGAAAAATAGTTGCATCTCTGCAGTTTTTTTTTTTTGGTTCCAATCTATATGAGAAAGGATATCAAAACAGCGCACATATGTAGCGCTAATTGGGTCGATGAGCTAGGTTGCTCGTGCCAGTCATTTCTACATGTATATTAGAAAGGAAGGCATTTCTATTTTTTTTTTTATTATTAGTAAAATTTCTAAAATACATTTTTTTTCAATTTTTGTTTTGTTGTAGATATTTTATGAACACGTCGTCGTCGTCGCCGTCGCGTCGCTTATCGTCCCTAACATAATTCTCACATCATTTTCTGCTTCGGCAAATCCATTTAATTACTTGCGTCATTATTTATTCTTCATTCCGTTTAAAAATAATACCAAATTTCAACAGCAACATTTATTTTGCTGACGGTATACTTGGGTGCCTACATACCTACCTATAGCTGTATACTCGTATATTATTACTGATATAGAGGTGCTGATGAATCCGTGCTCTGCCAATTATCATAACTAGGTGCTTATTTGATAAATGGCTTTTGTTGTTTGTGTGTTTCTTTGTGTGTGTGTGTGTGTGTGTGTGTGAATGCCTTTTAGTTTTAATGACACTCGACAGTGGGGAGCAGCAGCTGTCTTTAGAGTTTAGGCGACAAAAGTCAACATGATGATGAGGAAACAAAACTCTAGTTAACACCCCAATACGAACCTAAAAACACAGTAAAGTCGATTCAGATAAAAAAAAAAAAACGAAAAAATCAAAAGCAAACTATACTTTTCTGTTAATGGCTTGAGATTTGTTTAGCTTTGCTTAGCTTCACAAACCAACCCCATCTCTCTTTATTTAAACACACCTTTTGTCGCTGTTGTGCATTAAGGAGACCCACTTGGGCACAACTTTCAGCACCATTGCTCGACGTCGTCGTCAGCGCACCGCAGATCTTATAAATATCTATATATATAGTTCATTCCACTTTTCTATTTGTTGAGCTGTTTATTTCGAAGCTGAGCCGGTGATGAAAATTTGATTTTAATTGGCAAGTATTTCGAAAAAAAAAAAATTGTGTTATATTTTGTTATTATTTAAGCTCGGGGAATTTCTGAGAAAGAAGAGCGGAAAGGGGGAGAAGTGTATTTAATGCGCACGCTCACGTAACAATTTCTTAAATTTAATGAAAAAAAAATAAAAATTATCAGAAAGAGGAACAACAGCTAAATTAAAAAAAAAAAAACAATCATATCCATTGTGATGCCTTGTTTCCTTGTTTTTTTTAATTTGTATTTTTTTTAGATTGTTTCCCCTCGTACATCTAATAACATATTAGAGCATCGGACTGGTGGCGCGGACAAGTTCGTATACACAAACATACACAGACACACACACTCACTACTGGGTTAGTGTCGGTCGGCAGTGGCGTAGCATAAGTTTTTGTCCCGCCTGAGATGCCAAATTTATCTACTGCTCGTTCCATGAAACATAAATAATAAAATTAATTAGGCTCTATTAGAAATATTCAATGTACAAAAATTTCAAGCAAAAAAAAAAACTGGAAAACTTTAGAAGCATTACCAAGGCCCTAATTCAATTTGGGCTTTATGTCCCACTCAAGTGGGACGTATGCCCCAAAAATAAAAATTGGGTTTTATGTTCCTAGGCCTTATGTCGCTGCGCCTACAACAGCAACCCTATATATGTAAATAAATTTGAAAACATTAAAATTTAAAACTTCAGTGATTCGAAAAATCAATTTATATGATCCTAAGGCGCAAACTCATAAAATTCTGCCAAATCATTACAAAAAAAAAATTTAAAATCATTAACCTTTTTCAACGGTGAAACTAATTTCTATTTTCCGCAGGACATTTTTAATATTCGAAATTTATTATAAAAGATCAAAAATTAATTTTACGTTGCTAACTATAGTGTGATTTTTAATTTTTACTCCTATACATGTATAAACCCGCCCTCACCACGTTTTCCTTACGCTACGCCACTGAAAGAGTTCATCGTCAATGTCGAATTTTCGATAATTTTTATGTGATGGTTGATGGAAGTTGAGCAATTATAGTAGTGAACCCCGGCAAATACTACTAATTATCTGCTTTTCTTTATTCAGTCGTCGCCTCCATCGTTGGTCGTCGTTGGTCGGGGTAAAATCACCGAACTTTTTAGGATGTGACTGGCTGACCGAGGTATATAACTACTCGTAATAGGTTTGCGCGGTTTGATTAAGTTTTTCGACTTCAAGTCTTCCAAGTCCAACATCATGACTATTTTTTTTTTTTAAGTTTAATGATTTTTAAGTATTAATGATTCGTTTCCGGTCTAGAATAAAAGTTCAGTCAAATTGCCGACTATTAACATTATTTAGGTAAAGGTAGTTAGTTATAATAAGACGAAAGTGCTGTAGACATATTTTATACAAGAGAAAAATTCCTAATTGTCGAAATTTCCAGCAGTATATATTTTTTTTTTAGAGTCAGATAACTTTCAATACAAATAAAATAGAGATAAATGTTTTTAATATTTGACATATAATTTTATAAGGCATTAATGTTTGAATATGATTTCGGATAATTTTCCACCATGGCTGGCTGGAGGTGCAATTTTGACACTACTCATACATTCTTCGCTGTTAATCAGGTTGTATTTCAGATAGTCACGATGATGAATTGCCAAAACAAAACTAACTTCAAAAAAATTACTGAAATCTGTCAAATCGGCTGTCACATACAACAGTGCTGCCAATTTAATTAATCAGTTTTTTAATCGATATCTAATTTTGAAGAACTTTTGAGAATGCATTTTAGTGATTTCACCGTATCTAATGTTTGGATAAATATACAAACCTCTACACTGAACCAAAAAGGTACGTAAATACAATAAAAAAGTTTGTTGGGACAATAAATTTATTTATCAATTTTCGTCCAACAAACTGGTTTATTGGGCCAATAAAAAACGGTTTATTGGCCCAATAAATATTTATTGATACAAGCAGAAGCGGTTTATTAACCCAATAAACGTTTATTGATACAAGCTAAATCTGTTTATTGGCCCAATAAACATTTTGTTGATACAAGCAAAAGCGTTTATTGACCCAATAACTGTTAATTGACCCAATGAACGTTAATTTATACAAGCAAAAGTGGTTTGTTGTCCCAATAAACGTTTATTGATACAAGAAAAATTGGTTTATTGGCCCAATAAACGTTTGTTGAGACAAGAAATTATTTATTGAATTATTTATTTTTTTACAAAAATGGTGAGTTGCGGCAATGTACTTTTTGTATTGGCCCAATAAACTATTTACTGGCCCAATAAACTATTTATTGTCCCAATAAACTATTTATTATCCCTATAAAGTGTTAATAAGTTTAATTTTGTTTTTTAATTATAATTGACTGTTATAGAATTCACATTGTGTACATGCTGTGATTCTTATAAGAGTCGCTAAGCATCGAACATAATTTGCGTCTTAGAAGGGTGCGACAGCATTTTACAAAACGCATTTTGTCACTTGAAATTTTAATTTTTATTCAAGTGACCTCAACTCCAGAATGCGTTTCGTAATATTATGCTGTCGCAGTTCGCACCCATCTAAGATGCAAATTATGGTTAATGCTTACCGACTCTATATAAAAATCACAGCATGAACAGACTGTGAATTTTATGAGAATCGACCATAATTTGAAAAAAATAAAATATTTAACTACTCCTTAAAACTTTATTGGGACAATAAATAGTTTATTGAGCCAATAAACAGTTTATTACGATAATAAACAAAAATGTTAAAATCAATTAAAATGTTTATTGCCATATAATAAATTGTTTATTGCGCCAATAAAAGCATTTATCAAAGTAAAAAAAGAAGTTTTATAAAAAAATTGTTTGGCGCAATGTATGAGTTTATTGTACCAAAAAAAAAGTTTATTGATACTAGCAACCGGTTATTAATTTTTAAATTTTAATTTTCAATAAACGGAGTTTTGTTGAGCCAACAAATGGTTTATCGAATACAATTTTTTTAAACAATAAATGTTCGTAGTATCAACAAAAAGTTTATTGAGACAATGAAAAAACAGTCAATAAACGGTGTTTATTGATATTACAAACGATTTTTTTTTCAGTGTATGAATAAAAATACTTGGTTATCTTCTTATTCACAAATCAACAAAAACATTGATCTAAAAATTGATTTACGAAATAAAAAATATATTATTAATACACAATTCACTATTAGTTCATATAAGTAGCAAATATATTAACGAAAATCTTCTATATACATTCAACAAGAACTCAGCTTTCGACAAAGATTTTATTATTTAATCTGCACACACATTTTACATAGGGGCGGACTGGGCAACCGGGATTTTGTCCGATAGGCCCCTGGCAGAACAAAAGTGAATGAAAGATCCTGCAGTACTTTCTTCTCTTTTGAAAGAAAACTTTCTAATTAAATTTGGTTTCTAAGTACCGTAGAGTTGCTGTTGTAGGCCCAAGGGGGCCTAACTGGGAATCGAACCCAAGACCGTGTCGGGCGGCGTAACAGTCCTATACGCACTAACTATTACTCCACGGGATGTTACAGACTGTTTATGGCTTCAATTATACATACGATCAAATTTTTAATAGTCGTTTTCGGAGTTAATTCTATTTCACTCCTTCTATACTGATTTTACTATTTCGTGGCCCTTTTTCTTAAAGTCCCGGGAGGCCCTTTGACTCCCAGTCGGCCCCTGCACATACACTTTATTTTTTGAGCTTGTAATGTAAGTTACATTATTATGTGTCACAAGCGATTATTTTCTTTTTTATCGAGAAATATTCGTTGGCAAAAATAAGTTAATTCAAGTTAATTAGCTAATTAATACAAAGTACGTGATATTTAAGTGTGAATTAAAAAATTAACTTGAAATAAATTTTTGTTTGTTTTATTGAAAAGATTTCGCATTTATTTCACTGATAAAAAATAGTTAATTTGAGTTTATTAATAGGGTTATTGAAATTTAAGAAAAAAATCAATGAAATGAAAAGACCCTTACATATTTACATTGACGTTATTTTATTAAAATTTTTTATTAAAAAAAACTTTGTTTACATATAAAATTAAAAGCCTTAAATGTAATATGATGCGCACAAAGCATTTCCATTTCACTATCATCATTTGCTTTTTTTTCTTGGACTGAAATTAAAATTACAAAACAATAATAAAATGAGATTTATATAATTTTAAAATAAAAAATAAATTAGGCTTTTAGAATACAAAATAAAATAGTTCTTCGTTGTTCATTTAGGTTCTTTGGTTTGGGATATCTATATTGGTATTAACTCTCGTACTTTAACATATTGAAATCTTTCTATAAATTCTCTCTCTCTCTATATATTTTTTTTTAATAAATAATAAATATATTTTTATAATAACGATTTTCTTATATCACTTAATTTCTTGAAATTTGTGTAAGTCTTTTGCATATATTTCGGGAGACTGTGACTATATTTTTCAGTATGTTTTGTCGCTCAACGCTTAAATTTGAATATCGGTCTGAAAAAATATTAAAAAAAAAATGCAGATTAAGCGATATGATTCTTGTGGTCTTGCTGAACTTGCGAAGTTTAATTGACTTAATTTTCTTCTTTTCTACATTTTTCTTCGAACACCTGACTGCCTCCAGGATCAAAATATATACTAAATATAATAAATGCATTTTAATAGATAATTGTATTAAATGCAAAAAAAGCTTAAAAAATATTGACTTAACATTTTCAACGATTCAATACGACAAATTAAAGCATTTTCAATTTTTTAAATAATTAATTTTTAAACAAAAAAAAATTCACTTTATTATGTATCCAATTTTTACTTTTTTAAAATTTTATTTCATTTAAATGTATAAACCTTCATTATAGCTGTTAACGCACAAGTTGTTTGTGCGATCAAGTCGTGCATATTATTTTTTTCTTCTCTCCAGTCAATAGGAATTGAAATAATTACCAAAAGAACCAACTAAACATGGGGTAAAATTTAACGACGAAAATAAGACTACAAATTTAATTAATTTTTAATTTTCAAAAAAAAAACTGAACTCTAACTGCAATACAAAGGACTAAATTGATAAGAGGGTTTATTTTGAAAAGCAACTGCTCTATTTTGACGTGGTGAGAGCTGACAATAAAATTTCTTATGTGAGGTTTGTAGTGATTCGATAAAATTCTCGGTATTCTCAGAAAATCTTCACAAGAAACCTCACCACAGCAAGGTAAATGTTTTTATTGTGATTATTAAATTCTGAAATTTTGTTGAAAGGACCCAATGCATTTTTTTTTTGATTGCAAAATTTCAAACTTGTGATTTTGTGAGGAATTCAAAATTTCGATATTATAATGCTTTTTTGTTTGATAAACAAAAACAAAATTTCGATAGTTCTTATGAGTCTCATTAGAATGCGAAAACTTCACAGATACCTCACCTTTTGACGAATTGTGGGATATATGGGTGATTCTCTGCCAACTGTGATTCTTTGTGTCCAGGGCTTTATTTGTAACTTAATATAAAATTTTCTTATGAATTTCTGGTTTGAATTGTGGAAATAAGTTTGTACTATAATTTACATTACATATTGTTTAAAAATTTGCTACCCTTTCCCCTTGGCATGTAAAAGTATACGCAAAATGTCAGTACCGTGGCATGTCCCATCCTTGTTTTTCCAATTAAATCTACTATTTTCTATTAAAATACATCATTGAATAAAAATGTTGTCCTCAGAGAAGTTTAAGATCAATAGTTGCTTGATTAAATTTTGACAATATCAAGTCAAAATATTTGCTCTCGAATTAAATAATAATAATGGAATGGTATCCCTGGATTTCATTTTATTTTTGAATTCGAAAGATTTCCAGCTGAACCGCCATTTTGTTTTTAGTTTGATGGCATTTGTGTGGTACCGTTTGAAAGAGGCACTATTTATTTATTGTTTACAAAAGTCAATTTATTTTACTACCGTAATTTTGCTGTAAGAGTGAAGTGTTTTTATTCTTAAATGTGTGTCACAAAATTAACTGTCAGTACCGTGGTAGTGTTATCCAAGCGTGTTATGAAATTTTTTGGGGTGATTTTTAGAATAAAGTATTTTTCTTTTGCAGTCATATAAATTAAAATTATAACGGATTTTATTTTTCTCAGAAGTTTTGTGATATGAGGTTATAAAGCCTAAATGTCAGTACCGTGGGTGTCAGTACCGTGGTATATTTATTTATAATGAACGTAAATTAAATGATTTCAGGCAATTTTGCTAAAAATCTTGTTATTTTTTTTTTATTAAGAATGATACCAGTACTTCGGACAAAACATATAAAAACAAACCCGTGCAGTAAATGTTGAGTTATAACCTAGCATCAAAATTAAGACTCCAACCTCAAAAAACAAATTTCAAAAAAAAAAGTTGAAAACGTCAAAACGTAAGAGGGAATTAAGAAACTCACCAAAAATATTGTCAAAATGAATAATAACGTTTAAAAATTCAAAAATAAAAAATCAGTGTCAGCATCATGCTTTCGAGATTAAGTACTTTTTACGATATTTTTTGTTCCTTAAAAGTTGTAGTAAAATGCTCTTACAGATTTAATACCATATCTAATTAAAGACAAATAAAGAAAAAAAAATTAATTTTCAATGACTTTTAATTTTAGCAACAATTTAATTTAAAAAATCACTGTTGGCAGAGAATCACCCATATCATGATTGAGGTTTGCCAGAATATAAGGCTGTAAATGACAAATTTTCATAAAATTTTGAAAATTAAAATTTTAGGTTTAAAAAAAATTGTAGGTTTCAGATATATTTTAATTCAGTGTTTTAGAAAATCACCTCTTCCGCCGCATAAAAATAGGAGAAGAAATAGACCCCTCCGTAAAACGACTACTTTTGCTTGAAGATTCCCAAGAACCATTTTCAAAAGTGGGTACCTATATTGATAATTAATTGAGTCGGGAATTCTATAGGAATTTACAAAAAAAAATCAAATACATTAGATAAATCACTTCGCATATTAGCATACTTGTATCCCGTTCATCATCATAAAAAATGTATCTACATGACAGTTATAGAATTTATCTATAATTAAAATCGAAAGACACGCCTTAAAACTTGTTCTGATGGCGCAATGGTGCGATTAAATCTCTACACGGCTTAACCCTTTTCCTCTATGTATATTGTATATATTGCATATATCATCAGCCCTTGATGGATATAGCCACTCATATTAATTACATTGGCCATGAGATAAAAGGGGTTGCGCTACCCTTTTTTGTGTACTTTTTAATGAACAGCATCGTTCTCATCAGCATATAACCATCACCCGCACCACACCATCACATCATCACATCATCATCAATCTGACATCATAATCAACATGATGATGTGAAGTAATTAGAGTTATTGCACGCTTTGGCATGCATTTTAAAATAGCAAATGAAGATGAGAATAATGAATTGTAACTGTTGTTGCAAAAATTGTATAAAGCACTTGTATAAGGCGGGGGTTGGTGTGGGGAATCTTGGTGAGCCGCCGCCACCGTGCCGTGAGCAAAATGACCAGAGGGGATGATGCCAACATCATCGCACATGATATTTTTACGTGAGCAGGGTTTTTAATGAGATTATACACTATACCTCCGCATTCATTGGAAACCATGCTAGCTACGTACATATAGTCAAATTTACATTGTGCGTCGAATAACATTTTCGATTTAAACAGACGTTATAGCTTGGTATAGGGTGCAGCCTTAGTGGACCATTTGCATTTTGATTAAAAATTACTTAAAATAATGATAACATACAATACCTACATGTGTATTTATATTTACATTTTTACATTTTAAATCACACATCCTGGGTAGGGAAATAGAAGAAATGTTTCTGTTCATTAAAATGATTTAAATTTCAATAAAGTGAATATTTTCACCATTATTTATTTAAAATTCAATAAAATGTTTCAAAGAAGCTGTTAGCTTAACAAAGAATGTTGGAATGTTGAATGATACGTTTATAAGGAGCAGCACTTCAGATACCTATACTTATACCTACCTATATTGTTTCTTTAAAAATCCAAACTTAAAGTCAATATTTTATTTTTAGTTAACCCCACAAACGTTTACTCCAAGCAGTTTAACTTTCAAAGTCAATACCCAACAATCTTAAAAAAAAAAGAAGTTAAAATAACAGCAACTGTTGCTTCCTTCTAAAAAACACATAACCTCCCCTTTTTCTCTCAGGATTCTTCCTGACAAAGACAAACAAAACAATTTTCCCGCAAAAATCGGTACCTTGTTTCGGAAATTACACCCCCGTCTATAATAGGTGTTGATCCCAAATTACAACATAACACCAGCTCTGTCAAATATTTTCCTTCTCTTAATTGGTTTCTATCTTCTTCATTAAGATTTAAAATAATAACAAACAAAAAAACCACAAGAAGCCTGGAGAACATTCTTCGCATGACCAGGAAGTTTATGAAATAAATTAAAAAAAAATGACATCAACGGTGAGGGATTAATTATAAAAAAAATAAACACCATCAACCACCTGCTTTCAAGCCACCCAACCTATACCAGTCACAACCACCCAGTTATAGACCGTATCATCATCATCATCCCCATAAACTAACCAGTAACATCAAGACCCAAGAAAGGGTTAAACAATCGTGTTAATTGCTCAGAACAAACCCTTTTTTTTTCATTAGTGCCGGTGAAATCTCTTGAATCATTTTTTTTTATTTAAACATTTAAGATGCAAATTACACAATATGAAGTACTGTGAACAATTTGCGTGCGACTAAGCGACGATATCCTCATCAACAACAACATTGCTTGATGACTGAATGACTTCCGTGCATACAGTGGTACATTTGGACAAAATGTGCTTGACAAAAGAAAAAACCTCATAAAATTCAATTTAAAATTAAATATTCATACAATCATACCATTAAAATGGGTTTCGTCATGCCTCTGTGCGTCCGGGTGCCTGTGCGTCCGGGTGCCTGTGCATCCACTGCAGTTTGAGCTAGAGCCTGATCGAATGGACCGAAAAGTTGTAACAATATTGCATTTAATAAATTTGATATGAAAATGTTTGAATAAAAATAAATCAAACAAAAATCCATTTTTTAGTACTTTTTTAGACTTTTTTGGTTTATTATCTTATATCTTTTCAATGGTTAGATTGATTTTTTCATAATTTTTTAACCTTGTGCCCCAAATTAATTGAAACTAAATTGCATTTAAAAATAAAAAAAAATTAAATTTATTTCAACAAAAAAAAATCCATTTTTTTAGTACTTTTGACTTTTTATTGGTTTGTTTGCTTATATCTTTGTATTAGTTGCATTGATTTTGTCATAATTTTTTAAACTTATGCCCCAAAATAATTTAAAAAAATTGCATTAAAAAATTAAAAAAAAAAAATGAATAAAAATTCATTTTTTCAGTACTTTTGTCTTTTGTTTATATTTTGGTTTGTTTGTCAATAGTTAACCGGTTTTTTATGATTTTAAAATCTGGCTTCAAAATAGTTGAAACAACATCACATTTAAAAATGTAAATTAAAAAAAATCTACCAAAAAATCATTTAATTATAGAAATCCGAAAAAAAAAGAATCCACTGTTCCACCGGAAGAAAACAAATATTGAAAACAGTCTACTGTTGTGGAAAAAATGAATAAAAATACAAAACAAAGAATCTTCGCCCGCATAATATAACAGAACCATCAGAATCAGAAGAATATGCATATAACTAGAAAGGGTTGAAAAATCTTTGGAATATTATTTATTCAAAGGGTTAATTCTATATTACTCCTCTTCATTTGAATATTTAATCATCATTAGGATCATCAACTGTTTAATCATATTAATCATATTTAACTTACTCATGAGACTGTATATAGTGAGAGGGTTGCGAGCCAATAATTGCGACCCGACCTACGCTTGAGGTGATCTTCACGCCTCAACATCATTTGTTGTGTGTTAATGGCATTAATGACACGGAGACCAATTCACGACCGACGCGACGGCTGGGGATGGAGTTGGAGTTGAATTTAAAGTTGGGGGATGCAATGATGTCTCCATTTAATTCCCTGGTTTATTTTTTTTTAATTCGAAAATGTAGCGAATCATTATGCTGGGATTTAATTGCTTTGAGACTTTGTGTAAGCTTGTTGGGCTTAAAATGTAAATCAGGTCATGATGATGACTGGTTACTGGTATTTTGTGATGGCAAAGGCGGGCGGATGGTTGGTTTGGAAAAAGGTCGCCATCGTTAAGAGTTACATTAATTTGACAAATACTAATTGCTTAGCACTTAATACAAGCGAGAGTATGACTTTGCCGCTTGTTGCCGATGGCGTATGTTTAAACTTATGCATGAAACAATTCCCCAGTGGTACGAAAACAAAAATTGGTGGCTATGGAGCATGAGTTTTGCCCTCATTATTTCATCATATATGTCAGTTTTTTTTTTTTTAAGCATCTGAGTAATTTTGTGGAAATTTAATTCGAAGGAATTATTATAATTATCAGAATTACATGCGATGATTTTAGGTGGGAGAAAGTGGGTTACATGCTCTTTTTGTAATTACTTCTGAATACACCCGTTAAAAAACCTTTTGTTTAACAAATTTTGAAATATCAACAAAGATTTACATAGTGAAGAGTGTGTGTGTGTATAATTGTGAAAAAAAAACAATTCCACTCCGCTTATTGAATGGTTATAGCATCAGATGACAAGTTACTTAGGCAATCCCAATATCAGAAGCCCTGACTATTCTGACACAAATCCGTACCAGAAACAAAAAAAAAATACTAAAAACAATTTTTTACCAAAACAGTTTCCAAAAAGAGGTAAAAGTTAAGGGCGTATCAATTACACCCATCGTTTGCGTTAATCGGTTAACAACACAACCGTGGAATGTTGCAAACTATACCACAACCATTGGCGGTGTGGCACAGCACAGCGGTAGTAAACATCTTCACACATTTATCCCATGTTACAAAACAAATGTTGGGCCTCTTTTTTAACGGCCGGCAGTTTTCAAATCCAAACAACCGACGACGAATGGTTGGTTGGCTGATGACTGGTGGCATCGCAGCAGACAGCAGCTAAAAAGGCGGCGGTGCGGCGGCGGTGGCAGTGAGGGAAAGTACTTGATAGTAGGTATAGTAGGTAGGTAAGTAGGCAGACGCAGAGGTGTAGTTTTTCACTCAGCTAAATGGATACGAGAGTGTGTTATGAATGACAGATGATCTACGACCAACGGCCGACCGGTCTTGAGATTTCGTTCATCGTTTGTTCATATTTCATTATGAGATGCAAGCCAAAGATAAAGCCGTGTGTTGTGTGAAGTTCAACCATCACGCGGCCAACTACCCGACTGGAGCAGCGGCGCGACTGGTGTGGTGGCAGGTTTGGCAGCAATTAAAATGATGATGGTATTATTTGTTAAGCTCAGCCGAACTTTTTTTGTTTTCATCCTTTTTTTTCATAGGAGTGGATTCTATGTCTATTCTGCGATTGTGAAAATGAATCCATGATGTGATCTAAATTAGTAACTACCCAAATCGTATATTCTCAAACGATAATAATTAATAACAGTCAAAACTCAATTATTTCTTAAATTAAGTTCGAGCATCAGCTCTTTTGTTCAGATTAAGATTTAGTTTTTGCATTGAATTAAATTGAAAAAAATACGTTATGTTGTACATTTTGGCAATATCTATAACAAATTCATTTCAAAGCATTCCAAAATGATCATCAAAAATATTTTCAGAACCCTTTTGCTTCGTTAAAAATTAAATTTGATTTAAACAATACATTATTTCCATATTTCACCAAGAAATACATATTTCAGTGGTTCATAAGTCTTTTGCCTGATGTGATCCCATAATTGGTACATTTGTATACATTTTGTCAACTCGAAAAAAGTCCACTCCCATGATCCCCTGATGAAGACAATAGTCGTTCTCGTTTCAAAAAATAAAAAATAAAATACAATACCGCACGTCAATTACAATTACAAGTCGTTTTTAAAGACAATTTAATTTAAGTGCGCATAAAATTGTAGGTATGTATATGTATATAGGAATAATATGGAGAAAAAAAAAAAAAAACTAAGGCAAGAAATTCTTAGACTTAGAGTTTCATAAACTCTCACACTGGGCCAGTAAAATTTGAGCTTATTTTATTCACGTTCACAATTAACATTCTCATTTATGCCATGCATACTAATTGCTCTCTAATACGACTTTGTGCTCGGTTGGTCGCTATCGCAGTTCCAGCGCTTGATGGTTTGGGTTAAATATGGATACTGATGAATATACCACTTGTAGCATGGATATTGGATATGGATATACTTGTTGAGGTTGCTCTCGGTCTTGTGGTCTTATGGTCTTGAGTTTTGTTTTTGTTTTTCTTTTGCATATCATATGCACATGTACACATCTTATAAAGACGAATCAGGAGTGACAAGTACCGTCGTCAAAATTCTTACATATCAAACGTGATTGTTGTTACTTCTTGTATATCTTCAAGCAAGCAAGCAAGCACGATCGTGAAAGAGGAACGGACGGTGACGTTGAGAGGGGCTAAACTAGACCAATTGCGGTACACCTTCGCTTATAGTATATATAGCGTAGTCAATTCTACTTTGAATTTATTGTTTTTAATATAGTTTTTTTTTTTTTTTTGCTGGGAACCGCGGAGGTTAGAAATTTCATAAAACCTAAAACTTGAGGACAGAACGTTGTTGTTGTCGATTTTGATATTATATTATATGTTTGCATGGAGAGTAGAGAAAAGGAGGATACATAATTGGTTGGCACAAAGGTATTTTTCTCACATTTGCGATCCCGATCGGTATGCAAAAGTTATTTTTGTTTGCTGGCATTTTGTATACCTATGTAAATATATGAATTTTAATGAATTAAACATGATTGTTTGTAGTTTAATGTGCGTGCCTTATGGATTGTTCAAGCAAGCTTATTTTTCTTTTTAATTCCCATACTTATCTATGTGAACATCAGCAGTCATATGATTGATATCAGATAAAATATAGGTATTATGTTGCCTGGACTGGGGCGGGCAGGAATGCAGATCCACAGGGACCTGCAGGGTCGAAAACCCTATATTTTTCTTCGAAAATTTGAAATGCATGCGTTCAACTCTCAACTCTCCTAAAATCCCATTTCCCATATTGTACAAATTAGATCCAAAAATCTAAAAACTTTCAAACGGTTCCAGTGCGATTGGTGCTGTAGAATGCAGCGGCATCCAGTAGTGTGGACGCCGCACAGTTGTTCCCACGTGAGTTGCAAAATGTTTGCCTAGAGTGGAGTTTTTTTTTTAAATACGGCAGACTTTGAGATTTTTTTTTTAATTTCAGGGCATTTTGGTGTTGGTTGTATAATTTTTCCTTGCCACGTTTGCCTAATTTGACTTCCCAAAAATGAATTCCTTTAATTGATCAAAATATTTTATCCTAAGAAAAAACTTTTGCTCTTAAATTTTTAATTTTCATATTAAATCCAAAATAACTTGCAATTTGAATAAATAATGGTATGAGCCCTGGCATTAAAAATAAAAAGTAAAACATGAAAAAAAAATGAAAAGGCAAAGTTCGTGTGGTATAGAGTATGCAATTAATACACGTGTGTGATTTATAAAATTACTGCGCTGTTTTGTTCTTTGATGGGTTCTGGATGATGGTATTTCTTTTTATTTTGTTTAACTGTTTAGACCCTATGGTATCGATGAATATGTTTGCCTTGAGGGCTTCATACAAGGCTTACCTTATGCTGCACATCATCCCAAATGCAAACGAGTAAAATGAAAACCACCATCGCCACCACCGCAACCAAACTCACATCAGCACAGCACAGCACAGCGCCGCGCAACACCAACAACATCGCTCGCCACACATAAGTAGTTCAATTATCTTTGCTAAAGGAACAGACTTGCAATTCAAAAGTGGATTTCAAACAGCCGGCCGCATCCGATTCTCAAGACCTATCTATTAAATCTCTCTTCCCCCGTAGCATGGCAATTTTTGTGTGTGTCTGTTTTATTTTTCTCGTTTTTTTTTTTTCGTTTTTTAATTCGTTCTCACTTTTTGTTCGACATAATTACAAGCGATATGGTGAATGAAGCGAAGAAAACGTGTAAATGTGCCCTAGTAATGCCCTCTTTCCTGGCTGGCAAACCAGTGCCGTCCAGTTAAGTCCAGTCAGTCCAGGCCAGGGCAGGCCAGTCCAGTCCAGGCCAGGCCAGAGGAGAAATTGGTTTCTCACGCAATTATTTCTCATATTCCCCTTTAAGCCAGTGATTAATTTTTATTTTTAATCCGAGTTTACACACACACACACAAACACACATAGGTATACACTCTGTATTGTCGAAAAATAATAATATGAAAATTTAAGCGAAACCATCATGCGCGGTATCATGGTATTCGATCAATTGTTGCCGAAGATGATAGGGCATGGAAATGTGTGTCTCGCAGACAGACAAACAGTAATTTTGTAGCCAATTTATCTTCGTGGTTAGCTCCGATTGCTGCGCCAAGTTTTCGATGTGGTTCCATCGCGGTAATATAGATATAGAGTGTATACTTTACACGGTTTATACTCTGACTTGACGACTTGACGGAGCAAGGGGTTCGAAGGGAGACAAAAACAAAACAGTCATTTACCGCGCAAGGACTTTAATTATTTTATGATTTTTTTTGTTCAATAAATCACCAAGAGAGTTATGATTTTTATACTTTATAGATAGATACCTATGTTTAGAGATTTTCGAACTTTTTTGGTCAATTTTTAAATTTTTAAAATTTTTTTTAAATAATTTCATAAGGAAATAGTTTAAAAATCCGCAATTGAAATACATTTAATGTATGTATATATTCAAGATCTAAAGATTTTTTATCTATTCTTGGTTCAAGTTGTACATTTGTATATCATATACAATTGAAGCACTGCACTATACTCCAAATTCATATTCTCGACTAATCCCTTCATCATCAAAAGAACAATGATTAACTATGCAATTTAAAACGATTTAACAAATCTGGTCAAATTCAAACAAAGGCCTCCTACCCCTTGTTCATCTCTATCTCTAATTCCTTAACAGAAACATTAACAAGTAAATTGTTGCCTAACATTAATTAATTTTCCTTAAACATGACACTCAACAAAACAACCAACCCCTCATTCGGACACCGACCGACACAGCAAACACAGAAGAAAAAGTTTATAGCAGTCTGTTTTGTGCGTAGGTATAGCCCCGACTCTGATAAAAAAAACCACTAAAGTGGTTAATTGGCCATCGTTTACAACGTCCTTGGTCCTTTTTTTTAATTACATTCCTCATTGTGGGGTAATTTACTTAAAATAAGAGGGGACTCCTCCACAAATAACAACTGTGCGAAACCGAATCCTGGTGCTTAATTAAGGCAAAGCCGGCAGCATGAACTTCTTGAAAGACATCTTCCGGAAACTTACTGACATAGTATACCTACCCCCACAATCGTCGCGTTCGTCGTCACCACCAAGACTTTTTCGTCTTTGTGTCGTTGTCGTTTTTTTTTTTGTTGGTCGGTCGGGCTTTTATAATGAGTGGCAAAGCTGTGGGTGGGCTCCAAGACTTATTTTTAAAACAAAAGCTAAAATAATTATACAAGTCGAGGAGCTATAGAGCTACCTTGTTTGTCATCAGGATTAAATCGAATTTTCGACTTGATCTTTCGACACCGACAGCTATACGCATCCAACAAGACTATAGTCCTAGCTTTTTTTTGTTGTTTTCTTATTTTAATTTAATTTCTTCCGTTTTGTTTTTTTTTTTTGTATATACCTACCTACTTTCTTTGTTTTTAGAAGCCGTTAATGGCATCCTCTTGCCCACATTGCTCATTTGGATTTAATTACGCGACAAAAATCTCAACTTGTTGGTTTTAGACCTTTTGTTTTGTTTTAAGTGATTTTTTGTGTTCGTTATGAATTTTTGTGTAAATCTTTTTAATTTGCCACCAAATGCAGGGGATAGGCAGTTTTTTCTTTGTTGTATTTGGCTCCTCGTCCTTATAGCCTGTTGCCATGAATTTAACTGTCTAATTAGTGACGACTTGTCTTGTTTGAAATTTCAAATGAAAATGTAATGAATTTAAATGACTATGATGATGAATTGTCGGTATAATTAAGCTAAATGATAGAATAACCTGCGGCAAGATATGTGGTAATTTTGATTATTGTTTGATCTTTGATGTATTTCCACAAATTAGTGAATTTGAGAATTAAAAGGGGTGAAATTATTATTTGTTTTTTGTTGTTTAATATTCATCGAACTCTTCATCATCAGGGTACAAATATTCATTGAAAAGGGTTAACTAACAATATGGAATTGAAAAATATAGTTTACTCAATATACATATGTATATATCAAAAGAAAATAGCATCACACTCCTTTTTCTTTTCTTTTATACTCTCACCCCCACTCACAAAATAGTCCTTCTGGATGGGAACTTGCAGAGGGGGATAAACAAAATGGTCAATCAGTATAGAATTCATATATACAAAAGCTTATCACCCCTTTTTATACGTGGTCTTTAACAGAACTAAAATGTGTGTGTTGTGTTGTGTTGTGTTGTTTTGTGTTGTGTACCACTTCAAGTCGATTTTCCAACTCTGAATCAAAGATAAAAGGGTTACAATTAACCCAACAATTGCTACTGGGTATATCAAGTCGATGTACCTGCTGCTGCCTGCTTATTGCTGCTGCTAGGTATAATACAATGTTGATTCATCAGGATCAAGATTGGGACCATTGTCTAGAGAAGAGTAATTGCAAAACTGGTTATGTTGGCAATAGATTCCATCGATGATATGACGAAGAAAGCTTACTTGCGTCTTTAAAAGGAAATTTAATTGGTTCTCAATTGATATTTATATTCAGTTTAGGACAAAATTGTTAAAAAAAGAAATGAGCACGGAATGAAGTCAGGTTGAAAAAAAAAACTAAAAAATACATTCGCACGACATGGGGATCGCAAAACCTTGTTCTTGTGATTTACAACTACAATGCTAAAATGAAGTCAAAAGTAAGTACTGATTTTTTTTACTTAAAAACAATATATCGCACCCTTAGAATGAAAGTGACCTAACTTAAAATTTTTGTAAGTTTTGATTTTTTAATAAACTGCCCTTAAAATGCAAAATGAACTCTAAAACCAGGTCGTAAAAAAGATGCCGAACTTTTGAGTTAGGTCACTTTCATTCTATAAGGGTGCGAGATGTACATATTTAGAATTTTTTTAAATTCAATATTGTTCCAATATTTAGATCCACCATATTCCATTTCAAAGTAAGAATAAATTCGGTCAAGTCGTTTAAAAAAAATAATGAAAATTCTCAAAACATCGTCAAAAACTCTATTTACGTTATTCAATTTTGCTGTTTTCTTACAATCACTTTGGTTATTTAAAGTACGAAGTTAAATCAAAATTGTTAGAGCCGTTTTCATAAAAATTAAAAAAAAAAAAAAAACAAAATTGTAGTCAATGGCAGCTACCCCTTCTAGATGAGTTGAAACCAAAATTCGAATTTATCCTCTAAGGAACTACATACAAATGCTATGTACCTACCAAATTTGAAAACAAAATCGATCCACTCGTTTAGGCTCTAGCTCAAATTACAGTGGAGGCACCGTCTTCGGACGTTATATGACGAAACTCCCTTTTTCGGACTCCGCCATGATCGTAGTGTTATTTTTGATTACAAACAACTGACGCACGGCTATAAATTAGTTCATTGTCATGACAATTTTTTTTTGTCATTTTTCATCTTATTTTTGTCATAAAAAACATCAATGTTCTTTAGAGTGACTGCGCTAATCAACTCAAGGCCGGTTCGTCCTGTAACACGATTTGTGTAATTATGTAGGGCGCATTTAAACTTGAGAGCCATATAGGATGAAAAGTAGTGTGACTTAATGAGATTTTATGAAGAATAGGTTTATTTATCAGATATACGGTAAGAACGAGTATTGTGTATATAGTGCCCCTTGTGTATTGTGTAATGCTGATAAGTGCGTAGGAATATTACGCTGCTGCGCCGAAGGTCCTGAATTCGGTTCCCAGCGCCACAAATCCTCCAAATGTATATCTTGTTATAGAAAAGTGCATCTCACCTTGGCCCTTAGGACTCGGTAGAAAATTGCAGGTCCTCCACTTCTTCATCCCTCCCATTAAATGCACGAAAGAATGATTCAGAGTTGTTGCGCAAAGAAATTTTTTTTTTTTTTTAATGATACTTTCTGAAGACAGTTTTCATTATTGAGGAAAAGAAGAGAAACGAACAATTATTTTTTTTTTTTAACTTTTATTTTTCTCTTTTTTATCAAAATATAACATACACAACATGGAGACTACGCCATTTTGATACGATTGATTTTTATTGCATCGAAAATCCAAACGACACATTTGACAATAAGGGCCAAAAATATTTTTTTTTTTTTTTAATTTCGCCTTGAAATTTCCTAAAAAAAATACTTGGGCCGCTACTGTGACAAGCAAGAGTTAAGACTACATCAACATTCAACAAGAGCAACAAGTCGTACAGATGGATTGAACGATTTACTGCAAACAAAGCGTGCGCTAGCCAAAGCGCATCTTCACATCTCCATTACTCTGACTCTGTGACTCCGAGTCCAAGTCTTATTCTGAGTTGCACTATGAAGATGATCAAACGTTGTATCCTTTTCATATTTATTTTTTGTTTTATTTTTAGTTGGGTCAAGATTTTTATTTTGTTATTTTCTGTTTTGGTATAGTTTTGTTTGGTCAGAATTGGTTTTCATTAAGTTGTCGACGAAGCTTGTTTTCGTTCGGTTGTCTCTCAAAATATCTTGTTTCATCGTTAGTCAGTGTCGCACAGAAGTGGTAATTAACCCACCACTGTCATCGCCTTGCTCGCCACACCACCAACTACTCAACACATCAGCAACAGCAAAGAGTATACCAGTGCCAGTTCTCAGTCCAGTGGCATCTCAGAATCACCTTTAGCAGAGCAATAGCAACTTACGACGACGAAGACCATGACGATGATGATGATGATGACAACAACAGAGCGGTCGCGCCAGCATCCATGATGATGATGACGATGACGACCAAGACCAACCAAATGTGTACCCGCATTGGTGATTGAAATGAGCGATGCAATTCCCTATGATGGCATGCAGATCAATTGAATCGGCAATGAGTCTCAGGAATTCCATCGAAAGCCAGAGTCCGTCGGTCGTCGGTCGGTTGTCGCCGTCGTGGTTTGATAATTCTGGAAAATCCTTTCATCTTTTCATTGAGAAGTCCAACAAAAATTGATTATTTTTGCATATTACGTGTGGCTGCACGTTCGTTTCGTAATTTTCACTTCGCCATCCATCCATCCATCCAGAATCCGCAATGGTTTGGCAGAGACAATCAGAGATTATTTTCGCGGAATTACACGGGGGACTAAAGCCCAATTTTGTGCCGACTCTGCCTTTTCGATGTGCGATGGGAAATTTGTTTTTGTGTCCGATTCATGAATATTTACGACTGCGAGAACAAAAAACAAAAAAAAAAAACCTATAAAAGCATAAAGTAGATTTTGTTAATATTCCGTCAGTAGGACCAGGAAACCGAAATAATATAGATATAGTATAATAATAATGATCTTGTATTTATATTAATGTTTTTTTTTTTTTTTTTAATTTTTGGTGATGGTTCATATATTACGATGACAAGACGCGTCGTCTTCGCGTCATCATAGTGTGGTGTGGGTGAGTAAGTTTGTATATTTTTATACATATGTATGGGCGAGACCATATGTATGTATGTATAATATTACCTACGTGTAACTAGTTTAATTCACAGCACGTTTATTCGAAATAAAATGCTGCTAATGGGTTTACATATGAATTAGCGTTTGAGTTAATTTATTTTTGTGCGGTTTTTGATGTGGCCATTGAACTAGAGGAGAGATATATACTTTTGGGCCACACCTGATTTTTTTTAAATTTTTCTTTTTGGGTGATTTGTGTTTAATTGCATAAAAAATGACATGGCCTTTTATGATGTTTATATATAATACACTGGGTTTGTATGTTTTTAATAAGGAAACAGAAGCCAAAGCTTTTATTACCTATATGTATATATAATGTACCTGTTATTCGAGATCGCAACTTTATTATAGATTCCACTCGTATTTGAATAAATTACCTGTTTAAAATTTATAACAGTTTCTATTATTGGAGTTGATAGTTTATGTGCGAGTGGTCTTAATTTAATTATGTAGGGACCTACATATACGTCGCTAAGATTATTCCTATATAATTTGGTCATTATTTCACGATTTGCAGAGTACTCTGCA
Source organism: Epistrophe grossulariae (assembly GCA_929447395.1). Lineage (NCBI taxonomy): Eukaryota > Metazoa > Arthropoda > Insecta > Diptera > Syrphidae > Epistrophe > Epistrophe grossulariae. Next base: position 9,274,651 of record OV839570.1, read on the forward strand.
TTGAGGTTTTGTCAGAAGGATAACGCAGGACCATATCACTGTTCCATTATGTGTACCTATCGATTATTTTCTGCAGCCCAAATTCGAAAAAAATAACTTATGATATCTGAATATCTCCTGAAACTATGAGAAATGAGAAATTTATAACATTTATTATTACAGTTTATTACCATCAAATTAACGCGCTTCGCGGGACTTAAAAAAAATCAACCTCTGAGTGTCTAAGTTATGCCCATTGGCGGCGGCAGAGTGCCCTGGCACTTCCGGGCCGCATAAACAGTGCTTTAATAAACAAAACCTGTTATAAATTTCAATTTATTTAGTCATTTCGTTTTTTATTCTTATTTTTTTTTTTTTCAATTTTGTTCAAATGGTGTAAATAACAATGAAGAGTTTTCCTCACCAATTTTAAAAACATAATAAAAAAAAAATTACCTGCCTATTCAATTGAATTTTGAAAAAAATCCTGAAATTCAAAATCCAGAAAATCAAAAAAAAAAAAAAATAAGATACCTAACTCAAAATCCAGAAAGCCTATACATAATCCAGATTTTCAAAATACAGAAAATCCAAAATCCAGAAAACCCAAAATTCCGCAAACCCATTATCCCAAAAACTCAAAATCCAAAAAGCCCAGAATCCAGAAATTCAAAATCCAGGGGGTCTAGGACGTAACATTAACACAATCGAGGATAGGCAGTTCCTAATTTAACTCGGTCGGCTGTTTTCGATTCGATTGAACAAAATTAGTAACTGGGTACGCTCGATTGTATCGACTAAACTTGTTTGTATCAAGTTAGGTACATGCTGGCGACCCAGAAACCCAAAATTCCGAAAACCTGCAAGATTTGTTTACTCCAGTGATGTAAATTGTGGAAATTAGTTACTCCATCTCTGGTAAACCGAGCTTCATCCTTCTAGAATATCCTTCCAAAGTAATTATGTTCAGTTTCATCTCTTAGCAATAATGTTCGACAAAATTCAGCTCTCAATAACTTGTCGTTTACGGTCAGCTCCTGAACTGACAAAATGTGTGAAATATAGTTAACCCAGTACTTTGTCAATTAATTGTATGCTTATAAGACTGATAATAAAAAAATAGTTAAAAGAAAGTTAATCCTTTTTTTCGTAAATTCACCTAACAATCCAATAACGTAAAAACTAAAATCAAAGGTTTTCCTTAGAAAAAATTATGTTTTTGTTATTTTTGATTTTCTGAAAAACTACAAAACATTTCTACATCCGGTTTTTTGTGTTTGATCAAAAATAAGAGCATGGAATATAAGAAAAAAAAAATAATAAAACTTAATAACGTAAAATTTTGAAAAAAAAAAAATAGTTTTAAAAAAATACTCTTTTTTTTCAAAATTTTGACTTTGAAAATTAATTTTTCAAAAAGTATTCACTCTAACAACTTGTTTTAAACATGAAATTAAAGAATGGATTTCTGGCTTATGCTGTAGCATGACTCTGTAGGTTTTACCGTTATTTTTCAATATTTTTTTTCTGTTGTTATTTTGCTTGAAAATTGCCCCTCCTGCCTAAACGGCAGTCTAAGTACAATCTACACGCTCTAGCTTTTTGTCACACCTAATGCAAATCGCCCTTTATACAGAAATACAAATAACATTTTAAAGAAAGACTGAATTAGGAACCATATACAAGATTTTGACTAACCACAAAAAACATACAACTGCTAATAGCTCGATAAGTCATAGATAGGTACATTTATGTTCAAATTAAAATTCAGTGTGGTGGAGAAAAAAATAGGTATAAATTTTTACCATCTGAAATAATTAGTATCTATCTCCCACACCCATAGGTACTCCCACTCTATAAACTATATCTTAATAAAAATTGATGGAGCACAATCATTCAAATTTTGCATTAATTTTGCCCAACAAGCACAACATGTGGGTACCTACATACATATTCTGAAATGTGTCCCCATTTAATTGCCGTTAATCGTCCGATACTCTTTTCATAAAATTACACAAAAGTACCCAATTTACAGTCTCGGTACAAAATCAAACCAAACCTCTGCGAACGATTTATTTATTTTTTATTTTTTATTTTTTATTATTTTTTTTTTCATTATCATGTGATGTTGCTTGCAACCTAAAACATCGTTCCAACCACGCCGCCACCATCGCCGCGCCGTTGCCGCCGCCGCATATCGAAATAGGTGATCAAAATCACGTTTCAACATTGAAAGAGTCCACCAACAAATAAACGTAAGGGGCTCAAGCTCAAGCACATCAAACAGAACAAAGCCAAAAAATAAAACAATTTTTTTAATGTTCTAAATAAAAATTAAGAACAAAAAAAAATAAAAGGAAAATCAAAAACAAAATCAAAAAAGTAACAAAACGCTTAAAGTTCGTAATGCACCAGCAAAAGCAACAACAACACACACCGCATGCACATTTAACAAAAAAATAAAGGTCTTCACACACTTATGTGACCAAACCACGTCCTTCTTCCATTGAACCGAATGCGAAGTTGCACACTCAAAACTCCCGCGAACAATAATTTCTCGAGGAATCCGAGCTCAAAGAATGTGAACGTGAAAGGTGATTAATTATTTCATTAACGTAGCTTAGGTATTTACTTTTTTTATTATTTTTTTTTTATTTTTTTATTTTATTACTTTATGCCACGATAACATTGGTAATTGCCACATTATCTGCTGCTGGTCATAGAACAAAAAAAAAAATAGAGTACCTATATCCAGAGGGAAGGGGCGGGGGGGAGTGTTTCTTGAGGCTTTGATTTTAGTTAGGTTAGGGTGTGTAACCGTGACAGCAGAGCAAAAGTGCTAAGCACACATCGGTGATTTATTTATTTGATTTTTTTTTTTTTTTTGTTAATGACTTTGAAATTGTCGTTGTCGCTCCCTAAGATTCGTCGAAAACTCGATATATGTATATAGGAATACAACATGTGTACCTCTGTAGTTTTACTCCTTGGGCCAGAAAAAGATCCAAAGTCTGAGCTCACAAAGCCAGCCACAAGAGCAGAAAACATCAGAAGAGACCAGAGACCATTGATACTTTTGTATGACGGGCGATTCTCATGACCAGAATACTGAATAGAAGTGTGAATAAGCTAAACGAAACCACACACTTTTGACTTGATTCGGTTATGGATTCGAGTGGACCTGTATACTTGAAGTTGATATATTAAAACGCAAGTAATTGGCTCTTGGTTAAATGCAGCGCACGATGTTATAGAGAAGAGGTGGTGCGCGGCTTGGCTGATGGCAGCAGCGACGGCCAATCCACCATCCAAACCATCATCAGTGACAAAGAAAGGTCCGGGTTAGCTATTGCTATGTATATATGTAGATAGAGAAGAGATATATACCTACATTCAACGCTGGAAGGAGTTGAGGGCAGAAAAACCGCAGATTTTTAATTGATTTTCGCGAATCGGTCGCATTTTTATGTTCGCCGGTATCTTTGTTTTTTTTTTTTTTTTTTTTTTTTTGTTGCTTGCCATGACAATAATTGAGCCAGGGGAAAGAGAGACGACTTTGTATAGGTATAGTCTTTTGTGAGTTAACCTGGGTTCGTATGGTATGGTATGGGATATAAATAGATGTAAAAAGCTTGCGAAGAATTGAGGATTTCTTGTTGATTTTTGAACTTTGATGTTTTTTTTTTTATTTTAAATGATTGCGTTATCTTTCCTCCCTTCGTGATTATGATCATGATGTATAACTTTTAAAGTGCTACTTGGGAAAAATGTACTTCAAAACAACGAAGAAGCAACGATAAAGCGACAAAAAAAAAAAAACAAGAAATGAGTGATAGAAGTCGAGCGCGGTTGAGGTGACTTGCTAATGAGCAAATGATTCATGATAATTTGCTTCGACAACGCCCTTATTAGCGATGCTAAGAGAAAAGGTGATATATTTATCTAGTATAAAAAGTGACGTTGGTGTTTTTTTAAACAGCCGGAATATTGAATATCCCGAGTTGTTATGTGACTTTTTTTTTTTTTTTTAAGAAAAGAAGACTTATTTCTAGTTTTTTGAGTGGGAGTTCTTCATATGCATTCATAAGTAGGTAGGTATAGGTAGATTTTTATTTAAATTTTTACTGAAAGATTAGGACACTGAATATAATCAGCATCAAGATCGTTAATAGTTTTATATGTAGAGATATCGTGTGCACGATTTAATTTTTTTTTTAATTTTAATAGTTTCTTTTTGGTTTGGTTGGAATATATTTCTTGATATTTAAAGGCCAAATCCAAAAGGGTTGAGACTGAAAATAAAAATTATTTTCTTATTTTATTTAAAATTAGCAGGTACAATTTAGTTTAAGTTTCAGAAACATAAAGGTTTAACATGCCAAATAGAAAAAATTTGAACACTGTAGACTCGTCTGTTGATGTCCGATAAAATTATCTTCTTTTTTTTGTGGTTTATTTTTGAGTTGGTGAGAAGGGAAATTTCAATTGGTCTATAACGTTACGCCAGCACAATTTATCGTCCCAAATGTCAAAACTCATGGAAAAAATCCAAAAAATACCAGTATTTTTTATTTCTTTATTTTGTTTAAAATAAAAGCTCTTGAAAATATTTGTTTAATAAATCTTTTCTTGGATAGAGTACACTATAAATAACTTAATAAATTTGGTTCGTGATAAACCAGGGCTTACAATACAACTCTCAACAGTTCCTGTGTGCGTGTTTATTGGCAGGAATGGATAAGGGGACTTACAATTTTCTGCCAAAACCGAACGGCTAATGTGAGAGGTATATTTTCATGACAAGAGATACTCTTGGGGGATTTGTTAATTCCTTGCAAAAGGCAATAACAAGTGAAAAACATTTCTGTTTTATTTCAGGTTTCGATCTCAAAGGCTGGGAATCGAACCCAAGACAATCGTACGCGCTAACTATTACACCTCGAACTACTATACTCTTTTGATATAAAAAAGAATAGCAGATTAAACTCTTCTATTCAACGTTCATGTTATGGTGGTTCCGTTTCAAAACTTTTTCAACATACTTAGGTAGGTACATTGCATATAAAGAAAAAAAAAAAATAAACAGAATATTGACCAATTATCAAAAGCAGATACCCTTTATATATAATTCTTAATATTTGCAAAGTTATGAGAATCACAATATTGAACTTTTTGTTGAAAGAAATGAGGAATTGATGGTGATATTTATTTACCAAGGAATCGCAATTAAAATTGTGAAAATAATGAAAAACAAAATAATATCTGAATAAATATTGTCACAAAATTATAATTGATTGAAATCTCAGCAATCTTAGAAACCAATTAAATAGAATTCCATAGACAAATTTTAATCAATTTAGGTGCCGATTGAGTACAACAAAAAAATATGGGTCTATCACTAAATTTAGAAAACAAAAATCTCCAATGTCAAAATCTCGAATTACAAAAATCAATAAAACCAAAATTTCAAATATCGAACTACGAATATATATTGCATATAGGTATAATCTAGAATAACAAAAATCTCGAAAGTCAAAGTCTAGAATGGACAAAATCCCGAAAAGTATCAAAAATGAATTTCTAAATTCATTTGAAATACAATGAACAAATGTATGTGTTACTGTCAAACACCGGTAAAATAAAGAATGTTTCAGCAATATTCTAAAATGTTCGAAATTAATTATGAAAAAAATTACATAATTCATTCCAGACTTCTGTAAACAGTACATTGGCCGGCTTTGCGGGTTTCAAGAATGTTAAGTCCCTCTTTGGGTCCTCTGTCCTGCTCACGCAACTCCGGTGGCTCCGCTTAGGGTATGTTCAGTAGCCAGGCGGGCGACAATGTCAACAGTTTTCTTGGACGAAAGTACTTTGGGTGCCTCGCTTACCAAATGCATACCTAGTGATAAAAGTATGCAATCAGCACAAATGTGGAAAGACAAAATGCATATATTTTGAAAAAAAAACACGGCTTTTATTATAGAACCAAAGTCCTTAGTTAATAAGAGCTCATATCAGAAATTAATTTTCTTTCTAGATTTTTTCGAGATTTTATTTTAATTATTCGATATTTTTGTCATTCGATATAATTTTTTATCTTTTTTCCAGATTTTGTCCATTCTAGATTTTTGTCATTCTATGTAACGTCATATACATACTGTTGAACTCGATTGTATTTTTAGTATTTAGGCTCCAGTAGCTTTCATTGAAACTCATCATTGAAAAATTAAAATTTAAGTTTTGAGGCACTTAAAAAGTGATAATTATTACGTGAATACAAAGTTCAATTAATAATTTTTGCCCAATAAAAAAATTCAACAATATATTGCACAACATGGCACGAATTGGTAATTAAGTCATCATCCTTATATTGGCTAAAAAATTAACTTAAAACTTAAATTTCCATTGGTGAATTTCAATGAAAGCTATATAACTGCAGGCACCTTATTTAATTTATTCATTTAAATTTATTCTTATTAAAAATCAATTACATATCTTTTATGAAGTGATGTTTATAAGTGCATTTAGTAATTTTAATTTAATTCGAGCTACAAAATATAAAAATACTTGAGGACTATTGGAAATATACAGATAAACTGACCAATTCAAATTTGTCTACCTAGAAACAAATAAAAATATAAAAAAATACGATATGTGTGATGAATGATTATAAACCATCAATCTATGTACATACAAAGGTATGTTCTTATAAAAAAAAAATTGTGTTAATTTAGAGATAAGTCCATATAAAAGACAATAATTTATCAGACACAAACTTTCACGTTCTACTATTTCTCTTCTCTCAAAAAAAAAATCCATGACAATCAACTCAACTCAAAAGACCACTACTTCCATGAATTATTGTTTAAATAACCATAAAAAACACCATCCATATACCACATCAGTGGATTTCATTCACCTAAAAACTCAATATAAATAATTAACCAGTTATCTTTCATAATATTCTCCCCATCGTGGGTTGTTAAAATGCGGCTACAAACAAAAAAAAAACAAAAACCCGCAAGGTTTTTTTTGTCCAAATTCCAAAACATTAAAATCAACAAAACCAATTCCAAAGAATACTTGCATGCTGTGATTTATCCAAAGAAATCACACCCATTCTGACACGACAAAACACAAAATGACCGGGGCATGTAGTAGCTGGTGATATTTTAGTGGTAAGAGAATAAAAGAAGAAAGTGCTAATTAGATTCTTTTTTTTTATGAGTATAACGTCAGACCCACACATATAGGTGATAAGTATCTATATATACATTAATTAAAATAATAATAGTTTTGAAGAGCAAGTAAATAATCAAATAAAAAAAGAAATTTTTTTTGTCAGCAGCATGCCACCCATACCTATAAAAATTCCATCCCACATCATTTGCATTGGCTTCGTTCGATTCTGATAAAGAAAAAAAGGGTTTTTTTGGTTGTCAAAAAATTAATGCTCGTACACCTAAGCAGCAGCAGCAGCAGCAGGAGAGGTGCCCTAAGCTCTCTGACGGCCGCGTGCTTTGTTTGTTTGTAGGTAGGTTATAGTAGTTACCTACAAAAATAATTTCCAATTTCCAGATATATCGCTCAAGACACGCAACTATTTTTATTGTTATCTTTAGTTGTGTTGAAAGACACAAGCGAGATAACATAACACTCAGGCCCAGCACCACCAGCAACATTTTCACACATATATACACAAAAAGGTCACAAAATGAATTAATAATTTAACATATTATAAAATAGACAAATAACCGAACCGGAGCCGCAGCAACAGCAACAGCACAGCACACATCAGACCACAAGATATTGCGTTCTATGGTCGAAGATCGAAGCGTCTCTTACAACAATAAAAAGACAAAAAAAAAAAAAGAAGAAAAACAGTCGTCGAAGTGGGTGTGGGTAGATGACAATGTACCCAGATAGACGGTTTGGTAGCCTTATGAATATGCATTGATTTCGAATGTGAAAGATTGAGCAGTTCATTCAAAAGAAACACTTTTCTAGTCTACACTGAAAGAAAAAAAATGTTAGCGTTCATAAAAAAAAACAATAAAACTGAATATTAATAATAATAACCGTCTAAGGTCTTGGGTTCGACTCCCAGTCTATGCCACCTAAAAACAGAAATGTTTTTTCACGGGTTACTGCCTCTTGCGAGGAATTGACAATTCTGCGAAGAGTAGGTATCTCTTATCATGAAAAAGTGCTTCTCATCTTAGTCGTTCGGATTCGGCAGAAAATTTTAGGTCCCTCCATTCCTGCCAATATAACACGTAGGTACACAGGAATGTACGAGAGTTGTAAGCCACTAAGCCCTGGTTCTACACACTTCAGTGTGTGTGCGTTTTGAATTTGTATTTTCTGTAAATTAAAAAACTTTGTTATACGAGTATAAGGTAGGTACCTCCATATATAGGGTGTTTTGCATAAGATGCGAAAAAGGCTAGGGCGTGTGGGTTGGGTCAGGACAGAAACAAAATTTTATGGGAGGGGTTCTATTTCCCCCGAGAGGCGAGAGGGTCAGTTTTCTAACAAAATCGACTTGAAATAGAAAAAAAAACATTAAAAATCAACGGCAACACTAAGAATTTTGAAAAAAATGGAACAAATTTAGTTCAAAATTTTATGTTATTAAGTAGAATTTTATAATTTTTAATATTCAATGCTCTTATCAATTTTCTAAAAAAAAAAACGTCCTATTAACGTAATTGGAATTTTTTGTGGCAAAAACAGAAAACACATTTTTTCTACAACCACTTTGGTTATCTTTGGTTATTACAGTCAGGTATGAAGTTTAATCAATTTAAATTAGAGCCGTCTTCGAGAAAATTTGAAGAAAACCGTAATTTTTTGTATGGCATCTACCCATGTGGCATGTTTCAGATGAGCTTAAACAAAAATTCCTCTCGTAAGGCATCACATAACATAAAAATGCTATGTACCAAATTTGAAATAAATCGGTTAACCCGTTTCTAGGCTCTTGGTCAAATTTCAGTGGACGCACAAACCAGCGCGGCCTCGTGTTGGGAACTTATTCATATCTGCCTAACCTTATGTTAAATGTGTTTAAACCCTCAAAATTATATAACTGCTAAGTAAACCTTGTTCTACACGAGTTGTGACGCCACCAAATTTGTTGTTTTTTTTTTATAAAATTTTCACAGTGTATCCATATTTTTTAAAATAGAATTCATTAAACAAAAAAAATAAACTGATACGACCAAGCCTTTAAAAATGGTGATATGCTAATTATTCTTGTATTAATAAATAACTTTTATATATATATATCTATATATTTTTTTTATACTTAATTAACACAGAAAATATTAATGAAACAGAATAAAAGAAACAAGCGTAGGTTGTTGTTGAATATGGATTTTTGTAGCTGTTTTGTTCACAAAAAATTCTTGAATTCATGAATTAATGACACGCGGAGATCTTAAGATATATAAAACATTAGTAGTAGGTATCTAAATGTGTGTCACACAATGAATTTTATTTTTTGCCTTATATTACAAAACAAATATATAAAAATAAAATTTATATTCTATGAATTTCAACTAAATTGTTTTTTGAAGATTTGATGTGTTATGATCGAGTAAAATAATAAATTATCAAGAAAAAAAAGGATTCAATTCAAAATTCAAAGCTATTTTTGTATAAAATTATTCTTGTATCCCTTATGTATTTAAATCAAACCGAACCAAACCACCAACCTAGTCGAAATTTAATCTTTTTTTTTTCTTGAATAACAATATACATATTCTAAAACTCTAAGATACTTAAAACCCCACAACTCACGACGCGACCGTCATCCACCACAAAATAAAAAAAAAAAAATAATGACAAAACCCAGACTCTTACAAAAAAAAAAAAAATAAAAAAAAACTTCTAATTAATTGATTATTTACAGGTTTCTTCAATATTTAACGCCTACACACAGAGATACACAACGGGCAAGGCATGAAGTCATATTTTTAGTTTTTAATATCACCTGAAGGCCTGAGCCGCTTGGCTCATTAATTGAATTTTAGCCAGAGATTTTAAAGACCGCAGGCCCAGGGCCCATCACAAGAAACGATAAGTTGATGTTTGGTTATATGTGTACCATCAAGGAAGGGAGGACTGAAAAGCATCCATACCATAGCCGATGACCACACGACGACGACGACGACGACGACGACGACGACGACGACGACGACGACGACGACGACGACGACAACGACAACGACAACGACAACGACAACGACGACGAAAACGGTCAAAGAAAAAGATGGTCAAAATGGAATTCCAAAACCGCTTTTACGTGCGGATAAATGAATTTTCGTCTGTCCGTCAGTCTGCCACCAGTTCAGTTGATAAAAAAAGAAAACAAGGCAATAATGGCTCAGGAAAGTCAGAGCGCAACTTAAAACTGTTCCGTCCGTCGTCCATCGTCCGTTGTCTTTTTTTTCTCGGCCAAGAAGCGAAGGTGTGATTGGAAAATAAAATACAAAAAATGTAATTAACTTTATCTCATTATGTTTTTGTGACATTTTAGTGCTTAGCGCTGGTGGTGAAGGAACCTCTATGATGACATCAACGACACGTCAGACGACGACGATGCAGCCGCATGCCACCACCTCGAATTAGTTGTTATGCGCTTAAACAATAAATGTAACTAGTTTCGTGGTTCAGAGCTACTCACACTCGTACATACTCGTGGCATCTTCATGAGTTGTACAGAATTTTTAAATACATTTCAAAACAGTTAAATTACGAAAGCCCACTTACCGGAAGTTTTTCGGCTCCGGGATCTTAGCACCTCATATATGGGATATTCGCAAAAAAAGTATGCCATCTAAAAGGTCACTAATTGGTCATAAAAGGTCAGCTATTTTCAGAAATTGGACAGGCATAGGTTTTTTTTATGAATTAAAAAAAAAAAAATTCAAGGTCACAGTATAAGACTTTAAGACGAAGTATCCGAAATGGCTTAAAACTTCAGCAGTTTTTTCTTAAACATCAGAAATTTAGCCAATACATTTTTCTCAGCCACAAACCGTTTAGAAATCTATAATTTTTTAATTGAAAAAACAAAATAATTCTTTTGACGTCGGCTCTTCCTGCAAAATATGCAAATTTTCTGAAACTTATTTTTTTTGTTTTTATTTGTTAATTATTTTAACTAAATATTTTTGGTAAAAACTGTTTACTATTTTTAAGAGAACAAATTTGGCTTTCATAATAAAAAAAGAAAAACGATACTTCATAACGTGTTTTTGTGAAAAAACTGATAGCAAACTCAAAAAACACCCTAAAAATAATGTAAAAATGGGTTTGATAATAAATTGCGGGAAAACCGTTATCCGCATAGAAAAAATTTGTAGGGTGAGTAAAAACTGCTAATCCTGTTCTTTTGTATATAAAATCAAAACCAAGTATCGGTTTGGGTTTGACAAAGTTAGAGCCAGTAAAACGAAACAAAACAAAAAATCATAAAAATCGTTATAAGTCGAAAAGGAAGCGAAAACGGGAAAATGACCTCTTAAGTTTTTCAACTTAAAATGACCTCACAAACCCATTTTTTTGTCTGCGGTGGTGAATGTGGATGTCAGAACAAATTACATTTAAAATTTTCCTAACATTTTGAAAGTAAAATTATGAAAAATTGACGATTGAACAGCACAAAACCGGCTTTAACTCGAAAAATACTGGTTTGATTTTCAAAATTGAGCTGTCTATGCAATGGTTGACCCCTTGCGCATATTCCTTTTACAAAATATTGATAGGCACTCATACGAAAAAAATTATTTAGGGGCTTGAAAAGAAAAAAAGGTAAGTTTTTTAGTAAATGGCCATTTTCATTTACATTTTCCAACCGATTTTCAAAACTTGAATTTCATTATAATCTTGGCTAATCAGCGGTCATTTTGGTATATAAAACATGTGGGTTCTTTAACCACAGGCTCCAAAAAAGCGCTTTAAATTTTATTCAACTCAAAATTTAACAAAAATGCAGTTTTAGCGTTAAAATTTTTAAGTTTGAAAAAATATGAATGAAGTATCCGAAATGGCTTAAAACTTCAGCAGTTTTTTCTTAAACATCAGAAATTTAGCCAAAACATTTTTCTCAGCCACAAACCGTTAATATTTTTAATTGAAAAAAAAAGTTATTTTGACGTCGGCTCTTCCTGCAAAATATGCAAATTTTCTGAAATAGTTTTTTTTGTTAATTATTTTAAATGCATATTTTTGGTAAAAAGTGTTTACTATTTTTTAATTCAAAAAACACCCTAAAAATAATGTAAAAATGGGTTTGATAATAAATTGCAGGAAAACCGTTATCCGCTTAGAAAAAATTTGTAGGGTGAGTAAAAACTACTAATCCTGTTCTTTTGTATATAAAATCAAAACAAAGTATCGGTTGGGGTTTGACAAAGTTAAGAGGGCTCCGGGATCTTAGCACCTCATATATGGGATATTCGCAAAAAAAGTATACCATTTGAAAGGCCACCGGATCGTGATAAAAGGTCAGCTAGTTTCAGTAATTGGTCAGGTATAGGTTTTTTTTTTTTATTGAATTTAAAAAAAAAAAAATGCAAGGTCACAGTATAAGACTTTTAGAACCTCATTAGTGGAATTTCGCAACAAAAAGCATACCATCTGAAAGTTTATTTTATTCTTATAAAAGGTCAGCTATATTTTTTTTTTTGCTTTTTGTTGCGAAATTTTACTAATGATGTGTTAAAAGTCTTATACTGTGACCTTAAAATTTTTTTTTTTAAATTCATAAAAAAACCTATGCCTGACCAATTATTGAAACTAGCTGACCTTTTATCACGATCCGGTGGCCTTTCAAATAGTATACTTTTTTTGCGAATATCCCATATATGAGGTGCTAAGATCCCGCAGCCAAGTTTTTCCCACACATTACATGCGTACAGTACATACCCATTTATGTATATGAACTTCCCTCCCCCTATATCCCCCACTGCTGCTGAATCAACTTACAAGTTTACTTATATCTTTAAATTATACCTAACAAATTGTTTTGACAGGTTTGGCCATAAAACCACTGCTTCTGTCAAAAGCCTCGATTTGACAAAAAGAAATCCATATACATACCTATTCATATATCCAACCCTTATCCCGGCTCATGTTCATCAGGTCATTTTGTTCTTTCTCTTACCCACCAGCAACCAGCAATCTCCCTAAGATACATTAATGAAAGCCTTACCACCCGCCTTGACAGTGTAACTGTCCAATTAGTCACTTGTCTCATCGTATTATCCGATTGATCTTTCTCCTCTATAAACTATTAAATGGCTATGGCTATAGATGGGCCCAAGAAGATTCTAGTGTTGTGAAGAAGGAGAATTAAGAAAGAAATGAATAAAGATCGGAATAAAAAAAAAAAACAAATGTAAAACGCATTAGTCAGGTAGAGAAGTGTAGAAATGATACCTTGAGCTGTTATATGACACCCACCATATCACACTTCACCTCAAGTCGCACTCTCCTCATACTCTCAACTCAACCTATCTCTTCCGTTCAAATTAAATAAATTAAATAAAATAAATATTAAACACGCCGATCAGAGGAAGGAATCTATTGGATACCCCAATCCGACGTGGCACGCACAATATAGAGGAGGATATCGCCTACAAGACTCAAGACCAACCATGACCATCATCATAATGCCACACAGCGCAATCTATAGAAAGGGCCATATGTTGCACTGTGGTGGTATTAATTCTCTGTCACTTTGGTTTTATTAAGAATCTTTTTGTTTTTTTTTTTCGGTTTGTTTTTTTTTTTTTATTTTTTTTTCTTACCTTTAGGATGTTTAGTTTTTAATTTTTCATTTCAAGTCGCATTCGAAAGTGTGCATCATGGATATGGATATGGACTGAAAGCATTTATAGGATCGCTCTGTTGGTAAGGTACATGCTGAGCGCATCCTCTTTAAGGTGTCGTTAAGTGTCGTCGGCTGGTGAGGTTGTTTTTTTGGTCATCGCCCCATCATCATCATAAGCATCTCTCTAGAATGGACTTTGGAGGTGCGGTAGATTTTAACCTGGAGCTGAAGCAGAAACCTGGACCAGCCGCACCTGTGGCCTGATGGCGTGTTTGGTAATATGTTATTCATATCTTGTATGTATTCGCGGCAGCGGACTTATGGAAAAGGGGGGGGGGAGTTGGTGGTTAGAAATTAAGACCACACGATCGCTGGTGGTTTATGTTGAACAATTATGAAGGTATTGGGCTTTTGACATAAATTCATTTTTTTTTCTTTTTCTCCTTTGTGGGTGTCTAGGCAATAAATTGTATCTTATTTGATAAGATGATTTACATAGGCAAAAGTTAATTTATTCACACAAACTGATGGTTGGGTCTTTCGAGTTTTTGTTTGTAAATCTAATAGATGAGTGTTTAAATAGGCTTATATTTTCATATGCAAAAGCTAAAGACTTTTAATAGCGGCAAAAAAATATAAATAATATTTTTTTAATTTATTCATGAAAAACTTGAATTTTGTTGAGAAAATATAAATTAGAAAGATTATAGTCACTGAGATTAATTTTATTAATACAAAAATTTTATCTCCATTCAATGCAAATTATAAATAAAAAACAGTAAATACGCATAAGTTATTTCGCACATTGTTGTTTCCAGTTTAGTTAAAAAAAAATTATATGATTTATCAAGTTCGCAAATCAGCTCTTTTGTTTTGCACATTTTAATGTTAAATTGATGCACTTTGTTATCTGGGTTATTCTAAAATGACTTTATTCTCTTGGTTAATTTCTTTTAATCGTGTTGAAAAAAATATAAATATTTTTAACCGATGTCTGCGGTGTGTTTTGGAAAAACGTGATATTTTAAAAAATTACTTATGGGTTTTCACATCCACTAGTAGGTACATCGAGCTAGTTCTTGTATAAGCACATGAATATTGAATATAAATAAATGCATAAAAAGAAAATTCTGCCCTAGCTAGGTATCCGCTCGAAGCGGAAAACCCTCCGAAACGCATACGACGTTGGAGGTTCAAAGTTCATTAGAGATGTCAAAAATGTCACTTCAAAACAGGGTTGCAAAATCTTAAGTCACTTTCTAGCTTAAGCTTGGCTTTAATTCACAAGCTAGTGGGTGACTTATGAATTAAAAAAAATGTAATTCAGCAGCTAGTTACTGACTTATAAATTAAAAAAAATTTAATTCATAAGTCAGTTGGTGACTTGTGAATTAAAAAAATTTAAGTCATAAGCTAGTATAGGTGACTTATGAATTAAAAAAAAATTTAATTCACTACCTACTAAGAGACTTATGAATTAAAAAATTTTAATTCACTTCCTACTAAGTGACTTATGAATTAAAAAAAATTTAAGTCATGAGCAAGTTAGTGACTTATGAATTAAAAAATTATAATTCATGAGCAAGTAAATGACTTATGAATTAAAAAAAATTTAATTCACAACCTAATAAGTGACTTATGAATTAAAAAAATTTAAGTCATGAGCAAGTTAGTGACTTATGAATTAAAAAAAATTTAATTCACTATTTACTAAGTGACTTATGAATTAAAAAAAAATTAATTCACTACCTACTAAGTGACTTATGAATTAAAAAAATTTAATTCATAAGCTAATGGATGAATTCTGATTAAAAAAATTATGTTTTTAAATAATAAAGGTAAAAAGATTTTAAAAAACGTACTAATAAACGTATATGTATATTTATTAAACTTTTTAATATTGAATATTCACTTTTTTCACTTTTTCACTTCACAATTATGTATAAATTTAATGCGCACTGGTCACTGAACAATTGATGGGTGAATGATTTATGTTTGTAAGTTAAAATAGTTTTTTCTATTATTTTCATAAAATCTTCCAAGAGAGAGAATGATAACCCATCATTTGCTCAACACAAATATTTTTATCGATATTGCTTTTTTATTCTATTGGGTTATAGGGACTGCATAGACGTAAACTCACACAAAATTCTTAAATAGCTTGAAAACCACTTTCGTTAATAATGAAAAAATTATGTAGTCAAAACAAGCTTAAGAATTTCCAATATACCAACTAGCTTATGAATTAAATTTTTTTTAATTCATAAGTCACATATTAGGTTGTGAATTAATTTTTTTTTAATTCATAAGTCATTTACTTGCTCATGAATTACAATTTTTTAATTCATAAGTCACTAACTTGCTCATGACTTAAATTTTTTTTAATTCATAAGTCACTTAGTAGGTAGTGAATTAAATTTTTTTTAATTCATAAGTCACTTAGTAGGTACTGAATTAAATTTTTTTTAATTCATAAGTCACTTAGTAGGAAGTGAATTAAATTTTTTTTTAATTCACAAGTCACTTAGTAGGTAGTGAATTAAATTTTTTTTAATTCATAAGTCACCAACTAGCTTATGACTTAAATTGTTTTAATTCACAAGTCACCAACTGATTTATGAATTAAACTTTTTGATGTGTAAACATCTATACTGGCGGTAGGGTGAAAAGAAAACGTAACGTAGCGTTGTAATCGTGATCGTGGTCGTGATCGTGATTCTGAGCTTCACGAAAATTGAGTGCGTTCAGCAATATGTACGTTCAGTAACTAAACGCTGAGTATTTATATACGAAATCGATAGGTCGAGTTCAGTTCGGGTTGAAATTTGGTTGGCTGCTTAGAGGATATATTAAGCCCCGTCTGACTCTATTCGAACATAATGAGTGCGAAAGAGAAAAAAGATAAGACGGCAGACCAGTTGCCCTGTGAGTAGGGTTGCCAGGTCTAAAATCAGCAAAGCCTGACAGTAAAGAAAGAAAAGCCTGATTTAAAGAAAAAAGCCTGACAAAGAAAAATTTTTTTTTCTTTTTTGAAACTAAATTTTTATAAAAAAAAATAAAATGAAAGCGTCTATACAGAAAAAAACCGCAAGCGATCTGGGACTTGGTGTTGACAAATTACGTCTTGTTAAACCGAAATTGCATTTCAATGTACCAAGAACCTGCCCCAAACAATATTTTCAAAAAAAAAAACACTTAAACCATGATGTAGAAAAACTGTATCGTATTTTACAGAGTGCGTCAAAATGCATTTTTTTTTTTTAATTTAGAAAATCCTCTATTTTGATTTAATTTTTTGGTCACCCTGCCCAAAATTGATTAATTTTGCTTAATAGTTAGACTAACATATTATAAAGAAATATTTTTCATGACCTTCATTATGTAGCTACAAATAAATGGAAAGTCCTAAATTATGTTCAAAATTAATTTGTACTTGAAACGTTTCAAATAGCACCCTGTATAAATATCCTACTGCTCAATAAAATTTTTTGCTTTAAATGCTTGTCCTAGTTTTGCAGTTTCTTAAAAGATATACATCTTATCACAACTCACCTTAGATCAAAATCTATGACCATTTGAATCTAATAAAAAAAATAAAGACAATTTCATTTAATAAATCTTTGCAAAAAGTTCAAAATAAGCAAAGTATTTTCTTCTATTTTAAAAATTATGATTTATTTGAATTTGTGTGAGAATCATTTTTGATTGAATTCAAATGTTCAAAACTTTTGATAAGTTGTATACCTTTTAAGAAATTGCAAAACTAGGACAAGCTTTCAAAAGCAAGAATGGTATTGAGGAGTAGGATATTTACATAAAAATTTAAATAAAAATTACATAAAAATACGAACAATCCCTGAAAATTTTATGCTTTTGAGAAAAATTGCAATTTTCAAAGACTTTCCAGCAAAATTATTGAAAAAGCGCTGGTAGCGAGCTCTAAATGGTGTTCGGTTTTAATTTTTTGGTTTCAATCTAAGCTTCATAATTTCGCCCGGTCTCGGTTGAATTTCAAGAAAGGTTTTTTTTGGAATCAACCTATTGCACAACTCTTTGTCCCTTTCTAAAAAGTGACAACTATAAATGAAAAAATTAATGTGTTCATTGCGATTTACAAGCATTTCAATTTGAAAGCATTCATGTAAACGTTTTTCTCCTAACGATTATATTTTGTGCGATTACGTGCCAAAGCACGAAACCTGGCCAAAGCCTGATTGGACATTAAAAGCCTGACGTGTCAGGCGAAATCCTGACGGATGGTAAGCCTACCTGTGAGTCGTGGGCCAAGTTTTACGAGACTCTTTTTGACGCTTCTTTAGCATTATCCGTATTTTGTATTCTTTGCATTACTTTTTTTCAATTACATGACTGCTTTGAGACCAGAGCAGTTTTTTTACTTTGTTTTCCTTTCAGTTCCAGAGATTTTTGATGTGTAAACATCTATACTGGGGGTAGGGTGAAAAAAAACGTAACGTATCTTGTAGTCCTGATTCTTATCTTGTAGCCGTGGTCGAGATTTTGATTCAGTGCCAGAGATTAGTCTGCTATTACACGATACATCTAGACGCATGCGACTTTTCGAACTACGTAAGTGCAAAAGAGAAAAAAAAAATCGATAAGATGAGACGGGAAAAAAGTGACCGGTGTCGCGGGGGTAAAATTTTCAGTGCAACTATTTGACGTTTCTCTTTTCTCTTGTCCGTTTTTTTACTATTCTGCTTCATTAATTTTGTTGTTCAAAGATTAAATTTCGATGCAATGCACTGTTATTGATAGCCTTATAGGCTTTCCAGAAATGAGAAATTCATCTTTAAAAACAACATAAATAAAATAAATTATTGCTTTTCTTGGCTGATATTCATTTAAAGGCACACAAACCTTTCTTTCTTCAATATATATAATAATGAAAACAGAAAAAGTTTTTTTTATTGCTTGAGCACAGCCCATCAAGAAAATGAATAATAAAGAGAACTGTCAAATTAGATTCATGACTTTGGTTTCAACGTGTAATAGCGCTTGAAACAGCGGACGAAATAACAAAGAAGAATTTGAAGAAAGCGCATGCAACTGGATTCATCGTGTAATAGCAGACTTATGAATTATCCATAATCTCTGTTCTGAGCTTCACGAAAATTGAGTGCGTTCAACGCTATGTACGCTCAGTAACTAAACGCTGAGTGTTTATATACGAAATCAAAAAGTCGAGTTCAGTTTGGGTTGAAATGTGGTTGGTTGCTTAGACCATATAGTACATGGAATGCGCTTTCATCATGGCTGCAGGGTTTCAACATATAGAAGGCCACCTTTTTTGGCAAATTAGATGAAATAAGGTCATTGACTGGAAAATATTTTTAAATATAATTTTAATGATTGGCTAAGAGCCCACTGCTGTTTGTGGGTGTGAGTGATCTCAAAAATTCACTGGTATGTTTAGATAGATCTTTACTTTTTATAAGCGTGGTTGGGGCCTTTGTCGGTAAACTAAAAAACGCATTTTCCATGCATCATTACCGATTTTCAAATTTGCTTATGAAAAGTTAAGATCAATATAAAAATACCAGTAAATTTTTGCTATCATCCACACCCTAAATTTGATGTAGGCTCTCGGTCTATGAGGCATTCGGACGAATGTTGATGTTTACACATCTTAACCGTGAGTCCCGGCACTCACACTTTTTTTAAATCATAAGTCACTAACTAGCTATAGAATTATTTTTTTTTAATTCATAAGTAACTAACTAACTTATGAATTAAATTTTTTTAATTCACAAGTCATCTACTAACTTATGACTTAATGATTTTTTTAATTCACAAGCTCGCAACCCTGCTTCAAAACACACTTGATCGCACTGCAACGCAAAACAACAATGCACGTTCCATAATGTCAGAAACACGTTCCGAACGCTGTTCGGAAGGATACCTCCAAGCAAAAATCCTCCGATTCCGCTCCGACAGATACCTCGCTAGGGCATCTTCTCGTATAATCAATATTTTATACAAAAAATCATTTTTTTGGATGATAATTTCCCAAAAGGTAAAATATAACAACATCATTATAAAATGTCTATCTACTATAACTGTTGCAACAATTTTGAATAGAATTGTATTTTAAGTGCATTTTCAAGCACAATTAAATTGTGGATTCTTTCAATTTGTTTTGGGGATGGTATTTAATTTGTATAAACATTTATTCGAACCATGATTTAATATTTTAAAGCAAAACGAAAAAAAAAACAACTTGTTAATTTGAAGTTAACATGAGCTCGTATCTGAATTTCGTTTGTTTTAACGAAAAATAAAAACATTATAATTGATGCTCTCATACCGGTTTGCTTGGACAAAGACCGTAGGCAGGTGGGTTCAGAGGGGTTTGATCGTCGATTTTTTTTTTTGTATAGGAAATTGGTCCACTTCATTTATATTTATTATTATTTTTTTTTTGCAGCTGCCTCAATGGCCTTGGGAGTTGTCTTCTAAGTCGTGAATTCCATGTTCATCTTATGTATACTGATTTCTGATGATGGCTCCTGACATCACCGTATAATAAATTAGTTAATTGAGTGCACTGTTTAGCTATTCAAGTTCTCACAATTTCAAATAATGAGTAACGAATTTAATGGATTAACAACATTACATATGAATGCTTTTTTTTAAAGGAGTAGAGAAATGCTAATTTATAACAGTTTATCGCCATAAAAAGTGGGTTTGAATTAACGCGCTTGGTGCGACTTGAAAAAAAAAAACAACTCTGAATGGTCGAAGTATGCCTACCGGCTGCTGAGGGTCCTGGCCGTGCCGGGCTGAATCAACAGTATACATTTCAAAACGGTTTGGCTACGAAATCCCGCGTAACTAAATCCCGCGTAACGAAATCCCGCAGAACAAAATCCCGTGCAACGAAATCCCGCGGATTCAGTACTTTTTCAATACAAAGCGACAGCGCATCAAGAATTTCCATTCCCATACATTTTGGTGACACCAAATGATGAGAATCGACGAGAACGAAGTTTCCTACTTTTTTAGGATTAGGCTCTTCCTTTTTAAAAAAGTATATATAACATAATAATAATTCTCAGTTCTTATTAGAACTCGATAGAGGAAACACCTCATTAAGAGATAGGGACCATTTTCATTGGTTGTTTGGCGACAAAACGACTGCCGACTCGTCAAAACGACTGGAAAATGCGTCAAAACGACTGACGAAACGACTGTCGACGCGACAAAACGACTGACACGACTTCTCGGTTAAAAAGGATTTTAAGTGTGTATTTTTACGGGAAAACGCCATTGGAATAAAAAAATGTTCTTTTAAGAACTCAAAAAAAATCTAAAGGAGATAGAAGGATTCATTTTAAAAAGCATGGTGAGCTTATGGAAAGAGTTTTTTCAAATGCAGTTAAGAAGGCAATCAGGGAAATTTTTTTTTTAAAAATACAAAATGGGCAAGGATAATACCTGGAATCCAAGTACCGTCAAACTTTTCTCAGAAGGTGCTGGCTCGTCTACGGCATATTTGCGGTAGTTCCCACTATAATGGGGCAATTTTTTTCGGTCCACGGGTACCTGGAAAGAGACGTTGTGCCCTTGGTATTTTGCTTGATGAGCAGGAAGTGTATGGAGGTCTAACACGTGTTTTGGCTCCAGCTGTTGTATTTTGCCTGCGAAAATAATATACACTTGAGGCCAGACGTTATTATTTCTAAATTTTGAAATGGCAACCATCAACTCGGCAAAGAAATTTTTCCAGCAATGTGAGACGCACGGATATCTTTTTCATTTCGGCCAAATCATCCATACATAGAAAACTTCAGTCTTGGAGTGTCTCGGAAATATGGCCTTGAAGGTTTCGCAAAAGAAGTGGGAATGCTGAAGGCTCTAGCTTTTGTGCCACCTGAGGAAGAGTGCAGCTATTTCGAGGCTCTTTATAGCTCCCTTCAATACCCTGCGACCAAAGTGCTGGCCAAATAGTTCAAGAGGAACTATGTGGGTACTGATACGTCAACACCGCGGTACAGCCCAGCATTTTGGACCACAGGAGCCTCAGCAAGCGAAACCCACTTTCCAAGGACACAAAATAGTGTGGAGGCATGGCACAGGCGTTTAGAGGTCATTGTCGGTCAAACTCACGCCAGACTCTACAAGCTCGTTGGTGACCTGGCCAAAGAGTCAATAGTAGCCAAGTTGGCTATTGACAAAGTTCGTGCAGGAGAAGACCCACGGATTTTAACTCCCTCTTCGGGAGGCTCTGTGCCGCTCACGCAACTCCATTGCTCCACTTAGGGTATGTTCGCCAGACAGGCGCCTATGTCAACAGTTTTCTTCTACAAAAGCCTTTTCTTGAATCAAAGTGAGATATGTATGGGGGGCATTTAATAAAAATCCAGGCGTTTGGTCGTTAGAATTTTGGCAATTCTTTCTTAAACATCACAATTTAGAAATGACATTTTTTTTAACGCAACCTATACTTGCTCAATTAAGTTAAGGTGAAACCATAGCAATGACAAAATCCCCAAGAGAAAATCCCTTGTACGAAATAAATTGCAGTGAGGAAATCATTCTTTTTCTGCTGGCAAGTTAAAATTCAATAAAAAAAAGATTCTGCATTGTGTTAAGTTAAAACTTTATTTTAAAAAATTAATAAATTAAAAAAATTTCAAAATCATTTGTATAGTTAGGTACATTATGAAAATAAGAGAATTTTTATTTAAATTTTAACAACAAATCAATTAATATTAAAGCTAAATATTTATTTATTTATTTAACAACAATAATCTTAAAATAAATTTATAAAATTATTTAAAAAAAACTAAGACATAAGGACAACAGAACCATAGATGTCTAAGCTAAATACAACAATTTTACAAAAAATACAATTTATTAAAAAAAAACACAAATCCATAATAGGTTGTTAATATTTATTTACATTTACATTTTCTAAAATGTGTGATAAAGTTGTTTTTAAATCTACTCATAAATTTTTGTATCTAAATACATTTGAATGTTAATTAATTTTAACAGGTTTTTCTATTTCTTTTAGATCATTGTGAAACGTCATCAGGCAGACAGACGGTGGAAGTGTCCTATTCTTAAGAAAATACTTTGTAAAAACTTTTTGACGACATAAAGAATATTTGTTTGGAGATTTTGGGTAGAATTTGGATTGTCCCCCTAAAAAAAGGGGTGTGGTTTAACAGGCTTAAAATGTAAGAATTACTAAAAGGGGGCGTGGCTTGAAAAATATTGAAAAGGGGTGTGGCTTTAGATTTTTTTTAAAGAAGCGTGGCCAAAAAGAAAAAAGGGGCCGGACTTAAAGAAAAAAATTCAAAGATGGGAGGGGCTTAGAGAAAAAAAATATTCAAAAATGGGCGGGGCTTAAAAAAATCAAAAAGGGGCGGGGCTTACAATAAAAAAAAAGATTTAAAAGTAGGAGGGCCTTAAAATTGTCAAAAAGGGACGTTTTATGGAGCGGGGCAAAAGAAGGAGCAGGACTCGGTCTTAAAGGAGGGGCAAAAAATAGTTTGTCTAAACAGAAGCAGCAGTGACAGTTTACACTACTATTTCTAGATGCCGCTGTTAACTGGTACCACTGCTTTTTTTGGTACTTTGTCAATTGCCACTGGCGGTGGCACTGGCTTCCGCTGCCGGTAGTACCGAAATCCAAGAAATGTTTGAATCAAAACTTGGAACTGTCTAATTAAAACAAAGCATTGTGATGGCCCTAAGGGGTGTTGAAACAATGTGATCGCTGTCCAGTGCTCTGAATGTCAAAGTGAAGACATGCGACGCCTACTTCTGTACGAAAACAAAGACGTCTGGGCAAAAAAATTGGAGAAAGCACCAAGGCAGGTGCATAAAGTCAATCCTGGACGGACCCAATGAGGCCACAAAATATAATGACAACTTTTTGAAAAAATATAATGGAGCAATCCACCCACACGTTTCCACCTGATGTGTGAGCACATCCCAAAATCTTAGTTTAAAATGGGTTCCCATTACAAAGGATGAAATCCAAAATTCCAAACACATCACCCGAGCCAGATGGTATAACTTCTCGACAATCAAATGCTGTCTTAACAGAAATCCTCGTTAGAGTCTTTAACCTTCAATTATGGTGCGGCAAACTCCCACAACGCCTATATGGATCCAAAACAAAAATGATTCCCAAAGCGACCAACTCAACCGAACCTGGCGGTTTAAGAAAACGCTGAAACAACACGATCGACATAGACAACATCTGATGGATGTGCATTGTGCAACCTAAATCACTCTTGTCGACCTGCTCCTGCGCTAACAGCATAATAACTGCAAAAGCTGTTAAGATCCTACAACGCTCCCCAGGGTTTCATTGATTACGTTGAACAGCTCTTCATTCGATCGTTAAACGTGTTAGCGAGCAGACGTGTTCTCAGTAGCTCCAGTTTAATTATGGAATAGTGAAGTGTTGTTGATCAATAAGTTGCGACAACTTATTGAAAAGTTTGTGTTTTTTATTTATTTCAAAGAAAGGGTCTTCGATTTTTTCTTAATATGGGTGGGAGTGGGAAAGATGGACTTCGTTGGTCTCACATCTGACCTGGAAAGTGATCAGGAAGTATTCGTCAGGCAATCAGAGAGAGACAGGTATATTAAGGAGAAGGAGAAGAAGGTTGTTGCTGCTGTCAATCCTAAGAAAAAAAATAGGAAGCAAAGGAAAAACAGGGATTTGGTTAGCGGAGGCCAGTGTTACCTTCGGGACTCTTTAGAGTCACTTTGACTCTTTTTTTAACGCTGGGACTCCAGGACTCATCTTTTTGAAATTTGACTCTTTTTTAAAATTTGGACTCTTTTTTGTAAATGCACCAAAAAAATATTATATAATCGAATACTTTGGAAACGAATTCGTTCAACATTTTTCTTAAAACTTCATTCTTACCGTTCCCTTTCAAGTTTTTTTTTTTTATTTTTCATTTCTGTGATCTGTTCAGCAGCGTTATACTACGTTTTCACCGACCGCTAAACCGAGATTTAAGTAGGTTTACCCTAAATCTACTTCAAATTTCAAAGATTTACCATACAATTTAATCTTCAAATCAAGAAGATTAGAAATTAATCTTGTTAAATCTTCATAGGGCCAATAATTTCACAAATCGAACACACCTATTCCCCTATCACAATATCCAGTACAATATTCGAGAATCGAGCGAACATTTTCGAGAATCTATTTTTTTACATCGTTTGATACAAATTGAACTTCTACTTTATAAGAAAAAATAAAACAAAATTTACAATTTGAAAAGTACTGTCAAAGTTAATTTCCTTTTAAATCTTTTTGTGCGTTGAAAACACTTCCTATGATTTATTAAATCTTAACGAGATTAACTTTTGGTGAGAACGTAGTATTACCTTCGGGACTTCGGATCTTTTTGAAAAATTTTTTAATTTGATTCAGAATTTAAAAGTGGGGAATTTTTGTAAACCAACAAATAACATATAAAGAGAATACACCTATACTTTCGAAATGAATTCGTTCAACCCTTTTTTATAACGCCATTTTTATACGGTGCCATTTCAAATATTCTATGAAAGTTTACTTTTTGGATCTGTCACAGATACCATAATATTCACATCCATAACACACACAGACTATTTCTTTTATTGATTCAAAATAGCTCTCAACCATTTCTTTTATTATTTTACTGTAATTTTTCTGCTTGTGTTGCGGTGTAAGCTGTCAATTATTCTCCACCACGAATGATAAACTTAACGAATTGAACTATTTTTTGCATTTGACATTTCTCATGTTTTCTTACATTCATTTTCATTTATTTGCCATTTCTCATTAAATCATTTAACTTTAAAATTTTCTTTTTACTTAAGCCCTTTGAGCAAACGGGTGGTGCATTATTGCACAAATATAAGAATTTATTAAATTTTTAAATCTTTTGTATTGTAAACTAATAAAATTTAACAACGATTTTAGTGCTGTTTTCGACTACGTGTATTATTACACCCGGCCCGACCGCCCAACAGCTTGCATGGAGATTAATTCTGGATTTACACTGCCAAAAAAAATGGAAGTATTTCTGTAAAACAAAATGATAATGACAAAATGTCAAAGTGAATTTTTCCATTCATTTACCACTTTTGTAACAGAAATACTGCCATTTTTTCAGTCTTTTAAATCTAGCAAAAGTACTAACTCACTGCTTATACTGACTATTGAAAATTAATATATACGATTAATATTATAATATTATTAATATACGATTTTTTATGGAAAATATGGTTATTTTTGAACTTTTTTATATTGTATAAAAGAGGAGCCTTATGTTAATAAAGTTTAAAACTAAATTTTTTTGAATTATAGAGTTTATATCTTATAATTGGTGTTTTATTTGAAGTTTAAAGAGGACTCTTTTTTTCACCCAGGACTCCTTCTTTGACTCCTCTTGAAAATATTCAGAGGTAACCCTGGCGGAGGCTCTAGCTCCGTGCCGGATGACTCCGTCATGGAGACGGAGAACATTGAGGAGGTAAGGGCTAGGAAAGGAAGAGGCAGAAGGAAAAAGCTTCCAAGGAAGATTCCTCTGACTCTGACGTGTGTGCTAAGGGGTTTATCGATTATCGAAGCAGCTTCTGGAACTTAAATTCCGGATGACAAGGTGACTTCTGAAAATTCGGTGAATATTGTAGGCGCGCCTTGGGTCCAGCGGCCCTAGGGCTGCGAAGTCCTTGAGCGTTCCCGTTAGCATCACTGGCGCCGCCATTGTCTCTGGCGGTTTGGTGGGCCAGACGCAGGTGTCACTACCTGATGTTGGGTTGTCCAAGCCGACTGAGACATGGTCGGTGGTGGTCCCCTCTGGGGATATTAAAAAGAGGGTAATGTCGGTGTCAGGGTGCCTACTGTGTTCCCTGGCAGGGATGGCAGTGTGCTGGTTCGTACACCCTCTCTGGCCGAGCGCAATGCTTTTATAGGGCACAAGTAGTTGGAGGAGGCGGGGTTGTCGGCAGAGACACAATTTGTGCAAACTCTCCAAGGAGGAATTTCAGAAGGAGATAACTCTCTGCACCTCCTGGGTCATAGGAGATGAAAAAATGTTGTCCTGGAATGTAGCGCGAGGGCTGCGGAACTTCTTCTGGAGGGTAGGAGATGCTATATCAAGGTTGCACCACTGTAACAACGACTTCCTCTTTATGGAGAATGATAAATGCATTCTCCATAAAGGGGAAGTCGTTGGTACAGTGGTGCAACCGGTGCCTTAGCCTGGACCATTTCGGTGTAGACAGAAGCAGTTCGTCTGCTGGCGATGTGGCCAGTCGGGCCACTCTAGGAGGGATTGCGATAACCATATACATTGTAGGGATTTCGACTTCCTGGGTGCTCCGGCTGGACATTTCATGCTTAGCGTGGATTGTCCTGCGTGGACTGTCGCGGGCCGCTATGCATGACTTGGGACAGTCGAATGTGCGACACACAGTGTAGCTTTGCTCTGTTGCAGACAAAACGACTCAACAACATCGAGCTTCAAGAGAATCAACGAGGTTTTACACCTATCGACGTACTACACGCCAACAAAATAACACCTTAATTCTTGCTCTACAAAATGCAGCGACCAACCGCAAGCGTAAAAGAATCTTGTATAAATTGGCGCAAAAAGAATACGTAACAAATAAATCAGGATACGCCGACCGCCTTTTGGACAACAAACCATGGAACGTCTTGGATATAACACCACCTGATGACGAAATTCTACGCCAATTCCAGCGAACCTTCGGGTGTTATGCGGAGACCGGACTACCGGATGCAATTTCCACCACGCATTCCGAAGTGCGCATATCTTGCCCTATCACCATAGAAGAGGTTGAGGAAAATACACGCTCCCTCAAGTCTAATGCCCCCGGTCCTGATGGCATTACTAAGAAAAATTTGAAGACGATCCCTAGCAGAAAACTTGCGCTACTTTTCAACTCCTTCCTACTGGCCGAGGATTTGCCGGAAATGCTGAAAGTGAACAACACAACCATTATTCCGAAAACCACCACGGAACTTCACATCGCAAAAAATTGGAGACCAATCACAATATCTTCAATTATTCTCCGGCTCTTTAACAATTTAATCATTGCTAAGAGACTCATCAACATCGAGCTCGTCGAGAGTCAGAGAGGCTTCTCAAAAATTGATGGTTGCTTCGCCAACACTTGGACCATCGAAAACCTAATATCACTGGACTTAACAGCCGCCTTCGATTCCGTTCCTCACAATGCTGTTTTACGCGCCCTTAAAAGACTAAAAGTGGACCAAAAATACATCAACTTCGTCCAGGCATCATTTGTGGGAAGCAGCACCAACATCATCTGCAACGGTAAGGCAGTAGGGACAGTCCCTATATTAAGGGGCGTAAAACAAGGAGATCCAGTATCGCCGGTCCAATTCAACATCTTTCTGGACGAATTAATTAGTATCCTACACGAAGACTTTACAGGCATCTCCATCAACGGTAACAAGCTTTGTTGTCTTGTGACCTTATTCTTGTCGCCGAAACACCAGATGACGGCAAACGTATGCTGAAGAAAACCATCGACTTTTTGACAAGTATGTGTATGAGCTTGAATGCCAAGAAATGCTCCACAATCGTCTTCAAAACTGTCCCAGCAAAAAAGAAGGTTTGTGTCGACAACAGGACTACTTTTAAAATCGGCAATACTGCGATACCCAACATCAACACCGGGAACTCCTTTCGCTATCTAGGATACGACTTTACATTTAAAGGCCTTTCACCACCTGGCCTAGGAGATCTTTTTGGTCAGTTAAAAAGAATTTCAAGGGCACCTTTAAAACCCGATCAAAAACTATCAATCCTGAAAGAATACCTGATTCCTAGGTACATAGCGAACCTTCAACGTCCAAACATCACAGCAAAGATTCTTGCTAAAGCTGATCGCAGAATCCGAATGGCAGCCAGAAGCATACTCCATCTTAACCGACATTGTCATGGCAGCATCTTTTATGCCCCTATGAAACAAGGCGGGCTTGGCTTATTCTGCTTTGTAGACAACATCCCCGTGATTATCAAAGACAGAATAACCAGACTCAGGAACTTAAGTAACCTTCTTGATGCAACATTTCAACTCGGAGCTCAGCGTCTTGAAAACATCAACAACATGGTTAAGCCAGGTTCGAGAACAAGAAGAGACATCAAGTCAAAACATAGTCTCCGCCTCGAAAGTTCTTACTCCGGGAACGGATTAACCCAAGTAAAAAGTTCGCCTGCCAGTACTCAACATCTTATTAAACCACCGAAATGTTGGTCGGGCGAGGATTATATCCGAAGCATCCACTTGCGATATAATCTGCTACCCAGCGCAGGGATGCCATCTAACCCTCCAGAGGCAAGACGATGCCGCGCCGGTTGCAACCGCACCGAATCACTATGTCATATTCTTCAAAAATGCCCGTTATCTCCCACCAAACGAATAGCTAGGCACGATTATGTTGTGAAACGCCTAACAGACGCAGCCACCAAACATCGGTGGGCTTACATACTAGAGCCGAACATCAGGTGCTCCGACGGCACTCTAAGAAAACCTGACATCTTCTTTCTTAGAAACAATACACTCATCATTTGCGACGTTGGCATTCATTGGGAGGGCCCTTTGACATTGAGTGCCCAGTACAAAATCAAACTCGCAAAGTACGGCACACCAGAATTCATCAGTGCTGTCCAAGCTCGATATCCAAAACATACGATATCAGTGTTGCCCTTCATTGTTGGTGCCAGAGGGGTCTGGTGCGAGCAAAATAAATTTCTAAAACACCATCTACGCTTGAGTAAATCTGTTGCTGCCGATATAATCGCAACCACCGTAAAAGGGAGCTTCATAATTCATCGAGAATTCATGAAATACGTATGGCGATCCAGACCACCGCCACACCGGGGTTAGCACTAGGAGCTTTCCGTTCTGCAAAACTGAGTGAATCTTCGGAGGATCTCCCAAGTAGAAGAGGTACTACTGCCCCAGTAGAAAAACGAGCATTCAGACCAGAACCCATCATCTTCCTATATTCATCAACATACAATGCAATGTATTTTATATAAATGAAATGTATTTACAGTAGTTTGTTTTGCATATATTACCACCTTGACATGTTAAATATAGTAGATTTATAACTTAGTTGAATGATACAATAAAGGCCCCACTGGCTGAAGGGCTTAACTTATATTTCTAGCCAAATGCCTCGTCATCTAATTAGTGACGCGCATGAATGGATTAACGAGATTCCTACTGTCCCTATCTACTATCTAGCGAAACCACAGCCAAGGGAACGGGCTTGGAATAATTAGCGGGGAAAGAAGACCCTGTTGAGCTTGACTCTAGTCTGGCAGTGTAAGGAGACATAAGAGGTGTAGCATAAGTGGGAGATATTTTGGATTTATTCATTTTTTTTTTTTTTTATTCAAAATAATTTTTTTTTCATTATTTGCTACTTTTTTATTTGCTACGTTATCAACGCTATTTAATATTTCTTCATTTTTGTTCTTTATTTTTGTTAATTTATACTTTAGAAACAAGAAGAAAATATCATATAGAGAATACTATGTTTTCTCTATTTTTGGTCAGCCCAGCTCCCGACATAAGTGTTTATATCCGCGCTACCCTAAGAAACAGAAAATGAATATCAAAACTAAAATTTAAAAAAGTCTAAAAATAATCGTTACTTAAAATTGTTTAAAAATGAATTTTGAATGAAAACAAAAAAAAAATTTTTTTTCTTCCGGGTACTTAGAAAAATTTTCAAAATAGCGTCGGCTCTTTTTAATGAAAAAAATAAAAAAAAAATAGTGTGGTTTAACGGCGGGAGTAACTTTTACTTTTCTTAGATAGCCAAAGGCTCCTTCTTCTAATTAGTGCCAAGCATGGATGGATTAACGAAATTCCTACTGTCCCCATCTTGGCCCCCCAACGGGAACAGCCTCATCGTGGCTGGGGGGTCTAATAGGACACTTGAGGTAAAACTCAAGTGTACTGAAGCCAATAGTTCCCACGTTGTGTGTGTACTCCCAGGAAACTATACATGGCACTCATGGGTAAACGTGCAGTGCCATGTGAAGTGACCTGGGAGTGCAGTGTCGGTGTCAATTGTTGTGGCGTAGTTTCGATGTCAGTATTCGTGGCGAGTATCGATGTCTTTGTCGTATTAATGTCGTTTTAGCGTGTGCAAGGGGCAATCCTCGGATTGTCGTAATGAGTGGAATAACGGATTTATTTTTTGATTTTTGATAGTATCGGCTTACACTTTCGTGTAACAAGTTGTTCTTCGATTTAATTTTTTACACAATTATTAGACCGAATTTAGTGGGTAGTTACACTTTCGTGTAACAAAGAAGATGAGATGTTTAAAGACCTGTTGAGCTTACCCAGTTGAGGAAGCACTGTAGCCCGAACCTGCAGTGTGGAATCAACTGGGTGTGGTGGGCACCGGCAACCCGAATACTGGGGTATTCATCCGGCTGTCGCTGACTGGTGATTGGGACTGAGCTTGCTCGGTTCTTTGAACCGGGAAGCTTCAGAACTAATAACCAAGTCAGTTGCTAATCAGACCAAAGATGAAAAGTTTGGTAGCACGGGAGATAGTTAGCCCCTGGACTTGTCTGGACTTGTCCGGACTCGTCCAGACTATCTGTTGGAGTCGGCCCCCTTGTGGGAGTTCGTGCTGGCTGTGGTTATACCGAAGTGGTGCACGGTGCCATCAGGGCTTTTTAAGCTCTGGTGGTCCGAAAATCGGAGGTGCCTTAGATAGTCTCCGGGTGTTCAACGAGCACTCAGGTTCATCCCCCAGGATGAACATGGAAGTCGTACCTTTTAAATTGAGTCAAATTCCAACCGTTCAATAAAAAAGGGGCCGTGACCAGGGTTTTTCTCTGGTCCCGATATGTGGGTAGGCCCGCCGTGAGATTAATCTCAAACGGAAGGCGCTCACGTAAAGCCTACTTTTATATATCTGTCCCCATCTTGGCCCCCCAACGGGAACAGCCTCATCGTGGCTGGGGGGTCTAATAGGACATTTGAGGTAAAACTCAAATGTACTGAAGCCAATAGTTCCCACGTTGTGTGTGTACTCCCAGGAAACTATACATGGCACTCATGGGTAAACGTGCAGTGCCATGTGAAGTGACCTGGGAGTGCAGGGTCGTTGTCAATTGTGGTGGCGTGAAGTTTCGATGTCTGTATTCGTGGCGAGTATTCGATGTCTGTTGGGAGGAGGTTGTTCAATGATGCTTATGGACAACTTCCTCAATTGTCGTATTTAATGTCGTATTAGCATGTTCAAGGGGCAATCCTCAGATTGTCGTAAATGAGAGAAATTAACGGATTTATTTTGATAGTAACCGGCTTACACTTTCGTGTAACAAGTTTTAATGGAATTGACGGATTTAAATCTTCGGATTTGGTGATAAATGGAATGATAAATGATTATGAATGGTGTCTTCGATTTAATTTTTACACAAATATTAGACCGATTTTGTTGGGTAGTTGCACTTTCGTGTAACAAAAGAAAGATGTTTTAAAAGACCTGTTGAGCTTACCCAGTTGAGGAAGCATTGTAGTCCGAACCTACAGTGTGGAATCAACTGGGTGTGGTGGGCACCGGCAACCCGAATACTGGGGTATTCATCCGGCTGTCGCTGGCTGGTGATTGGGACTGAGCTTGCTCGGTTCTATTGAACCGGGAAGCTTCAGAACTAATAACCAAGTCAGTTGCTAATCAGACCAAAGATGAAAAGTTTGGTAGCACGGGAGATAGTTAGCCCCTGGACTTGTCTGGACTTGTCCGGACTTGTCCAGTCTATCTGTTGGAGTCGGCCCCCTTGTGGGAGTTCGTGCTGGCTGTGGTTATACCGAAGTGGTGCACGGTGCCATCAGGGCTTTTTAAGCTCTGATGGACTAAAATCGGAAATGAGATAGTCTCCGGGTGTTCAACGAGCACTCAGGTTCATCCCCCAGGATGAACATGGAAGTCGTACCTTTTTATTGGAAATTCCAACCGTTCAATTAAAAAAAGGGGCTGTGACCAGGGTTTTTCACTGGTCCTGATATGTGGGTAGGCCCACCGTGAGATTAATCTCAACGGAAGGCGCTCACGTAAAGCCTGCTTTAATATCTGTCTTGTCTTTTGCTTGTGCGTTGCGTAAATTTAATACATCGTCTAGATATTCTACGGCGGTGAATTATTTTTGATTTCGTGTACGTGACTTTTGTTGTGTACAGTCGATCTGTACAGTAGGTTCAGTGCATTTTTCTCTGAGCGCGTGCTTCGTCGGAACACGTGTTTTGTGAAAAACGTGTTGTTTGAAATTAATTCTAATACCCTCGTGGTTTTATTTTTATCTTATTTTGTAGATTTGTGAAGTAATGTCGGCTATCGAAGATTCCAGGAAGAGGACCAATAATTGGTCGACTTTAACGTCGGACGATGAAGGTTCTGCTTCTGAAGGTGGTTTTGAGCGTGTGCAGAAGGAGGCTAAGTTCATCAAGCTGAAGAAGAAGCTGACTGCTGAGGAAGAGGAAAAGAAGGCCCAAGCTGAGCGGAAGGCTCTCAAGCAGCGCAAGAAAGCTGAGAAAGCTAAAAGAGCAGCAGCGGCATCAGCAGCAGCAGCTGAAAGTGAGATGGAGTTATCCTCTATGGAAGTTGAGGACGGTAAAGAAGTGCAAGATGTTCCTTCATCGGTGGAATTACCTGTGGTTCATATGCCCGGTAACAAAGGTGGTAAGGTTAAGAATCCCTCTGTTGTATGTGATCTTGTTTCCTTGCATGTTGATGAGTTGAGTGAATGTAATTCAAATGTTTTGTCCTGATGGTATGACCGTTGATGGTGGTGTCGCCGGGGGCTGCATTGAAACTAGCCAAAGTTCCAATGCTGTTTCCTCGGGCATCTCCATTGATTCGGACTCTGCCGTCAAAAGTGGCAAGGTCTCTGTTTCACGTGAAGGATTGGTTAATTCAAATATCGAGAGGTTGAAGTCGATTAATAGTGGTTTTGTTTCTAGTAGGAAGGTTGTTAAACCAAATGTTGTTGAGGACTCCGTCATGGATGGCGGCAAAGGTATTGATTCAATGGAGGTTGTTGGTTCTGTTAATTCGGGTGAGGTTGTTGATTCTGTTGGTTCGATTGAGGCTGTCGTAAGTAAAAATATTGATAGACTTAAGCAGGTTAGTGGTGCTGTAGGACGCAATATGCTTTCCAATACTGCTTCATCCAACGCCGATAATTATATAGGTGAAATTGCAGGTAGCTACGAGCATCTGATAACCAGATTGATAGGAGAAAATCAGAGGCTGAAAGGTCAAAATGACATATTAAGGGAAAAAAGGGTTGTTTCTTCGGTTTCACCGATTTTGTCGACTTCTGCTCCGGCAGCTCCTAGTTCTCTCCAACAGGATTTTCCTTTGTTAGGTCGTTCTCAGGTAGCTTCAAAGCATGCGCGTAGTTAAGGGTGGGCAAGGGTGGGCGGCGCCCACCCTAGAAATCGTATTGCCCACCCTAGAAAATCGACAGTACTAACTTGTCATTTCTATTTTTCCTACAATAAGGTTTTTTACCAGCTGATCGTCGTATTTTTCTCAAGTAATGTGTAAAAAAACGCAGACATAATAACAACGCGTATCACTATGTTCGTACGTATGTGCAATACGTGAAAACTAATTGCAAACACAATACCTACAAACAAACGGGTAATTCGTTTATATGCAGGCTCGAAAATCCGACCCTAATCCAACTCAATCTTTCGTTCTTGCATATATAAACCAGATATTATAAGTTATAGATAGGAAATATGGGGTGTCATTTAGGTTTTGCAGGAGTATGCGTTAAGATAAGTATACTAGTCCAAAAATGTCATATCCACCACGCTCATCTATGTTTTCAGCTCTTACTTACTGCAGCATACTACTGCAAAAATTTAATATTCACCACACTCAACTTTGCTTTTCAGCTCTAAGCCAAACAAGAATGACAGCTGACAGCCTATCTTTATATGTATTAATAGACTGCTCAAAACTCTGAAATCTGTTGTCTCGTATGTTTTTTTTTTTTTTCTGTATTCAATCGATTTGTATGCGCATTTTCTAAATCCGATTATCAATGCACGGCACACGCAGAATGCGCCAGGGCGGCTTCCTTTAGTTTGTAAAAGCTTAAAAAATTTAAGAAAATTAATGAATAAAGGTATTTCGATTTTTACTATATTATTAAATCAACATTATGTATATTTGCATGTTTACTTAGTCAGTTTCAGATTTGTATGGTTAGTTTCTGATTCATTTTTTTGCTTAGGTAAAAATGAAGAAACTTGACATCAGATCATTTTTTAGAAAACCCGCACTGTCTAATACACCACCCACATCTGAGAATGAAAAGACAGAAAATGTAAATCATCCTAGTCCTCACTCATTCGAATCAAAAAACACTTCTGAAGAAAATCCACCAGAAGTTCCAGAAAACTATCCTCTGCCGATATCCTCAGGGCAAGCAGATGATTTAGAGAAAAGTAACAACTTGGGTAGTCTGCAGGCCGGACCATCGCAACCTTACAAACATTTTCCAAAAACAAAATTTGGTAAGCACGTAAGATCTTTTACATCTAAATATTATCAACAATACAGCTGGTTGGAATACAACACAGAAGAAGACAAGGCGTACTGTTTTGTGTGTAGGCACTTTGTTAAGGTAGTGATTCGTGAACAACACGAAACATTTGTCAAAAACGGTTACAAAAATTGGAAGAAACTGGGAGAGAGCTTAAAAAAGCATGCCGAGTCTTCGATTCATGTCGAATGTGTACAAAAATATGTATCCTACAAAAAATCTCTTATTAATGGAGATGTTCATGAACAGGTCCGACATCAACAAGAGCAAAATGTTATTCAAAATAGAGAATATCTTCTGAAGCTTATTGATGTTATACTGACACTTGTCCGGCAGGGTTTGCCTTTAAGAGGGCATCAAGAGAACATATTATCTAAGAACAGGGGTAATTTTTTGGAAATTGCTCAACTTTTTTCAAAGTACGACAGCCAATTCTGCGCACACTTTGAAAAATATTTCAATTATTGCAGTCCAGATATTCAAAATGAAATTATTGAAATAATAGCATGCTTAGTAGCAGAAACCATTGCAAAAGAAGCGAAAGCTTGTGGATTTTTTTCCTTGAGTGTTGACGAAGCGAGATGCTATAAAGAGGAACAATTGTCAATCACTATTAGATACGTAATCGATTTAAATGTGGTAGAAAGATTTATTGGTTTTATTAATTGCTCGACATCTAGAAACGCCCAAGGACTAGCAACTCTAATTTTAGAAGCACTGAACAAAAACCAATTGGGAGATGTTCCGATTCTTGCTCAATCTTATGACGGTGCCAGTGTCATGTCTGGTAAAAATAGAGGCCTGCAAGCGATAATAAAAGAATCTCACCCTCAAGCCATTTATATACATTGTTTAGCACACAAACTAAATTTGGTAGTTGTCGATTCGTGTGCAAATGTTCCTTTAGCGAAATCTTTTTTTAATGGCATGGAATCGTTATACATTCATTTTTCACAACCCGGTCACCATGCCAGTCTTAAAAAGATGAAAGAAACTCTCGGAATACAAACTAGTTACGAAATAGGAAGTCTAAGTACTACAAGATGGAGTTGTCGATTCGAAAACTGCAAAGCATTATTGACAAATTATGAGGCCATAAAATTAGCCTTGGATGAAGAGGTCGTGGAAAATCGCGACAAACATGCTGTAGAAGCACTCGGATTGCTAACAACAATAACTAAACCAGAGTTTATCATATCGTTGCATATATTTAACTCGGTTCTCGGTACAGCCAATGTACTGAATAAATATTTTCAGACCAAAACCGCAAGTCTGTCTGAGGCTAATGATTTAATAGGAAGTACAATCCATACTTTTGGTGCATCAAGAAATGAATTTAAAATTTGGAACGATATCGAACAGTTTGCTAAAAAGTATGAAGTTTCCCTAGAACCAGTAAGAATATCAAAAAGGAGACGACAAGAAAAGGATTTTTACATAGAGACGACTGTTGGAAAAAGCAATACATTGTATTTGGTGATCGAAACCCAAACCGAGGACTACTGGAAAATAAATATTTATAACCAGGTAGTTCCGTTAATCAAGTTTTGTTTTTTTATTTGGAAATTTTCTCCAATTCAACCCAATTTGTTTAAATATTTATTTTTATAGATATAATATTTAAATACAGAAATGTATGAAGATTGTTTTCTTTTAAGAAACTAATAAACTTTAATATTATTTTTTTTTTATTTTTAAGTCAGTACCTACCTAATTTCTTTGCATTTAAAATGAAAACACTCCGGCTAGAATCTAAAATAGCTTTTTTCAAATAAGAAATTAAATTAAATTAAATAGTTTTCAATAGCCGCATTAGCATTTTATTCTACATGTCTGATTTGGATCAGATTCTCTTAAGGTCTGTTTGGTATATAAGTTTTTACAAAATTTCACAGTTTGCTGTCAAAAGCCATCTGCCGCCAGAAACGGATTTTGTTTGTGGATCATTGAAATAGATGCAGATAAAAAGCAAGATTACATGTTGTTTTTGAATTTAGGTGTTCAAATTTGATCCAGATCAGATCATGTGAATAATAAAATGCAGCTAATATCAGAATTAGAACAAAATTAAATACAATATCTTCGACTTAGGTAATGGATAACATAATTGTCAACTTTGAACGCCGTTTTGAAAACCTACCATTAGCAAATGCAGTAGACGCTTTCCTGAAATTAAACATGATTACTGCAGAAGATTTTATTAATAACTATAAAGATGTTTTTAAAATTGATTGTGTAGCACTGAGTGCTGAAACTTTGATATTAAAAAATATGTTTCAACTGAAAAATTGCGAAACAAGCATCGAAAATTTAAAACAAAATGTTTCAAAAGAGATGTTTCCAAACTTTTACAAACTTCTTCAGGCAGCGTTAGCTCTTCCAGTGAGCTCCGCCAGCTGTGAACGGAGTTTCTCAGCAATGCGGCGAATAAAAAACTGGTTGAGAACAACAATGCTCCAAAATCGTTTCTCTAATGTATCACTACTTAATATTGAAAATGAAATAGTTGAAAATAAAATCACTTCTGAAAAAGTCCTGAACCGGTTCAGCCAAAAACATGTAAAATTAAAACTTAATTAAAAAACAAAAACTAACAAACAAAAGTCTATTTTTGTAAAATTTGGTTATTTTGTAAATCTTAATTTAGTGAATGCAATAAATGTTGATAAAATATACCAATTCTTTTTTAAATATCAACTTTTTTAGAAAACAACATTTTTGATTTAGCAGAGTATAGTGTGGTGTCACTTCGTATGAGAGTGAACTTACTGATTTTTTACAATACTTATGGTTTTGACAAAAGCTCTATCCATAAAACTAATGATTTTCTATTTAAATTAAATATTTTTGAAAGTATTTTTATAAATGTTATTAAAAATTAAATTAAAATCTTGCGGTGGTATATCAACTGGCTGGCTGCCCCCCCTAGACAAAATTCCTAACTACGCCAATGCTTCAAAGGCTTCATCGCATGGTAAGGTTATGGCTCAGCCAGTTTCATCGTTGGTGATAGGGCGTCCTTCCTTTGCTCAGATTTTGAGTCCCGCTGGTCCTATTAGTTCATCGCCTGTAGTAGTTAAGCCCGTTGTTCCTAGCTATGGAATGATGGTTAAAGGTTGTGCTAAAGAATCTGTATCTGAAATTAAGAATAAGGTGAATCAGGTTGCTCCTCAGCTGGGTGTGAGAGTTAGGGAGGTTAAGCAGGTTAAGGATGGTTGCTTCATAAGTTTCCCATCCGCCAATGAAAGGGAAAAAGTTGTTGGTAGTGGATTATTTAAAGAAGCAGGTTTGTCAGTCAGTGTTAAGAAGAGACTAGGGACTAAACTTGTGGTCAACAGGGTCCACAAGATGATATCCACTGATGATTTTATTTCTGAATTACATAGACTTAATCTTGATAAGTTCAGTAAGGAGGAATTTGAAAAGGTCTCTATTTTGTCACGTCCATGGGCTGCAAAGGTAGATGAGGGAGTCAATGTAACTATTGAATGTAGTTCCAGGGTAGCTAAGATTTAGCTTGACGAAGGTAGGGTGTACATTAAGCACTTTTCTTTCAGAGTTTGGGAAGCTTCTACTGTCACTCACTGCTATAATTGTCTGAGCTTGGACCATGTAAGGGCCAAATGTAGGGCAAAGGAAGCGATTTGTTTTAGGTGCGGTAAACCGGGGCATGCTGCAAGGCAATGCGTCAATGAAATTCATTGTCGTGATTGTGCCTTCAGGGGTGAGTCGGCTGGTCATTTAATGTTGTCGGATAGTTGTCCAATTTACGCTAGGGCTGTTGCTAGGGAGTTAGCTAGGAATTAAAATGTTGACAAAAATCTTTCAATATAATACTCAGGGGGCACATAGGGCGATCATAGAACTAGGCGAACTCATGAGTACTGCGGGATGCAGCTTTGCATTTATCAACAGTAGCTGTAATGCAGCAGTTGTTGTGAATGATGTCAACGCTGTAAGCATGCTCGTTGACGAATCTGAATGGGGAATTTGTGTTAGTGTTGAGGGCGATTTTGGTAGTGCAGTGTTTATTGTAAGTCTGCTGATGACATAGAGCCATATCTTGCGTATATGGACAGGTTAGTTAGGCTGATTGGCAGCGATCGTGCGATTTTTGGGCTAGACGCAAATGCGATTGCATCTCGTTGGCATAGTAAGATGCTTGGACAAATGTCTGAGAATCGGAAACGCGATCGAGGTGATTTGCTTTGTGGCTGGATGGACGAACATCGTATGTACACTGTGAATCTGCCGAGCGAAGCCTATACATATTGTAGCACCCAGGGGAGTAGTGATATTGATGTTACCATCGTCAATGAGGCTGCGCTCAATAGCCTGAGTTTTCACTGGGTTATCAGGGAGGGCGACGGCATAAGTGATCATAACCTAATTCAGGTTGAGTTCACTTCTGCCGCTGACCTTCGGGGTGTCCGTGGTGACTTGGGTGACAAGCGCTGGCAGGTTGGTGGTGTTGACTGGTCTCGGTACCAAGAACATCTCAGACGGGGCTTTTCGTCGGTTTCACTGGGTTCATTTGATAGGTTGTCTACTGATTGCAAGTTTGACTGTGTTAATGAGCTGATCTGGCGCGTCAACGACAATGTCCTTCGGAGATGCCGGAAGGTTAACCGAAGGGGGTTGAAGTGGTGGACGCCGGAACTTAGCGCTAAGCAGAGGCAGGTTAGGGGTCTTAGGAAGGATTTCCAGAGAGCTATGAGGTTAGGTGTAGATGACGATGAGTTTTCTCGTCTACGTACCCTTTATAGGCGTAGTTTATCGCAGTATAAGACCTTGTTGTATAAAGCTTAGGAGGATGACTGGAAAGACTTCGCCGAACAGCATAGGAATGACCCCTGGGGTCAACTCTATCGTATTTGTCGGGGTAGGAGATCCACAGTCATAGGTCAAATCAAGGAGGGTGACATTGTTCACACGACTTGGAGTGACTCTGTTGGAGCTTTGATGAGGTCGTTTTTCCCTAGGGCTGAGCAGCCAGCTGCCCCGCCGGCTGACGGGCATGCTGATGCTCCTAGATTAGAACTTGATGAAATTGAGGTAGCTATTAGTAGGTTGAAATCAAAGAAGTCTCCAGGCTTTGACGGACTGACTGGTGAAATGGTTCGTGCCGTTTGGCTGGCGGTTCCGGATTACCTGGCGTCTTTGTTTGATAGCTGTTTTAGGGATAGTTATTTTCCGGTTGAGTGGAAGTGCGTAAAGGTGCTCGTACTCCTGAAGTCCCCAGGTAGGATCAGGACTAATCCTCGATCTTACCGTGGCATCAGTCTCCTCCCAGTGCTTGGAAAGGTACTGGAGAGGATAATGGTGAATAGACTGATGGAGTGCGTGCCTGAGCCATGCCCATTTCAGTTTGGCTTCACGCCAGGGAAAGGTGTTGAGGATGCGTGGATGCATGTCAAGGCATGTGTCAGCGAGTCTTCGGCTAAATATATTCTAGGGATTTTCGTTGATTTTAAAGGTGCATTTGATTATTTAAGATGGGATAACGTTGAGAATAGGCTAGTTAGTGTAGGTTGTAGGGAAGTACCTCTATGGAAGAGCTACTTCTCTGACAGGACTGCTCGAGTCTTAGGCCCAATGGGATTGTGAACTGAAACTGTTCACATGAACTTGGAATTCCTAGTAAGTGTGAGTCATTAACTCGTATTGATTAAGTCCCTGCCCTTTGTACACACCGCCCGTCGCTACTACCGATTGAATTATTTAGTCAGGCCTCCGGACGTGATCACTGTGACGATTTTATGTGTTACGGTTGTTTCGCAGAAGTTGACCAAACTTGATGGTTTAGAGGAAGTAAAAGACGTAACAAGGTTTCCGTAGGTGAACCTGCGGAAGGATCATTAACGTCGTGATCTTTTCCACAAAAACTAACAAATATAAATATAAGAAATTATATTTATAAAGTTAAACAAAAAAAAATATTATTATAAATAATAATATTTTAATAAAAAAATAAAAATAAAAATGTTTTAGTAATAAAACATTTTTTTTTATTTAAAAAGAAAAAAAAATATTAATTAATATTTTTTTTTAATTAAAAAATGTTTTTTTTTAAATATTGTACTTAATTAAAAGTATAAAACGATTTTCTTTTTTGAGAATTGGACATTCGCAACATATTAAATAAAAAAAGCATTTATTTTTGAACGCAATAAAAGAAATATTTTAAATTAATTTTTATTATATTTCTTCTTATATAAAATTGACTTATTAATAAAATGAAAAACAAAGATCTACTCTAAGCGGTGGATCACTCGACTCTTGGGTCGATGAAGAACGCAGCAAACTGTGCGTCATCGTGTGAACTGCAGGACACATGAACATCGACATTTTGAACGCAACCCGAATACTGGGGTATTCATCCGGCTGTCGCTGACTGGTGATTGGGACTGAGCTTGCTCGGTTCTTTTGAACCGGGAAGCTTCAGAACTAAATAACCAAGTCAGTTGCTAATCAGACCAAAGATGAAAAGTTTGGTAGCACGGGAGATAGTTAGCCCCTGGACTTGTTCGGACTTGTCCGGACTTGTCCGGACTTGTCCAGTCTATCTGTTGGAGTCGGCCCCTTGTGGGAGTTCGTGCTGGCTGTCGTTATACCGAAGTGGTGCACGGTGCCATCAGGGCTTTTTAAGCTCTGATGGACTAAAATCGGAAATGAGATAGTCTCCGGGTGTTCAACGAGCACTCAGGTTCATCCCCCAGGATGAACATGGAAGTCGTACCTTTTTATTGGAAATTCCAACCGTTCAATTAAAAAAAGGGGCTGTGACCAGGGTTTTTCACTGGTCCTGATATGTGGGTAGGCCCACCGTGAGATTAATCTCAATGGAAGGCGCTCACGTAAAGCCTGCTTTAATATCTGTCTTGTCTTTTGCTTGTGCGTTGCGTAAATTTAATACATCGTCTAGATATTCTACGGCGGTGAATTATTTTTGATTTCGTGTACGTGACTTTTGTTGTGTACAGTCGATCTGTACAGTAGGTTCAGTGCATTTTTCTCTGAGCGCGTGCTTCGTCGGAACACGTGTTTTGTGAAAAACCTGTTGTTTGAAATTAATTCTAATACCCTCGTGGTTTTATTTTTATCTTATTTTGTAGATTTGTGAAGTAATGTCGGCTATCGAAGATTCCAGGAAGAGGACCAATAATTGGTCGACTTTAACGTCGGACGATGAAGGTTCTGCATCTGAAGGTGGTTTTGAGCGTGTGCAGAAGGAGGCTAAGTTCATCAAGCTGAAGAAGAAGCTGACTGCTGAGGAAGAGGAAAAGAAGGCCCAAGCTGAGCGGAAGGCTCTCAAGCAGCGCAAGAAAGCTGAGAAAGCTAAAAGAGCAGCAGCGGCATCAGCAGCAGCAGCTGAAAGTGAGATGGAGTTATCCTCTATGGAAGTTGAGGACGGTAAAGAAGTGCAAGATGTTCCTTCATCGGTGGAATTACCTGTGGTTCATATGCCCGGTAACAAAGGTGGTAAGGTTAAGAATCCCTCTGTTGTATGTGATCTTGTTTCCTTGCATGTTGATGAGTTGAGTGAATGTAATTCAAATGTTTGGTCCTGATGGTATGACCGTTGATGGTGGTGTCGCCGGGGGCTGCATTGAAACTAGCCAAAGTTCCAATGCTGTTTCCTCGGGGATCTCCATTGATTCGGACTCTGCCGTCAAAAGTGGCAAGGTCTCTGTTTCACGCGAAGGATTGGTTAATTCAAATATCGAGAGGTTGAAGTCGATTAATAGTGGTTTTGTTTCTAGTAGGAAGGTTGTTAAACCAAATGTTGTTGAGGACTCCGTCATGGATGGCGGCAAAGGTATTGATTCAATGGAGGTTGTTGGTTCTGTTAATTCGGGTGAGGTTGTTGATTCTGTTGGTTCGATTGAAGCTGTCGTAAGTAAAAATGTCAAATTCTCAAAAAAGAAAATCGTTTTATACTTTTAATTAAGTACAATATTTAAAAAAAAACATTTTTTAATTAAAAAAAAATATTAATTAATATTTTTTTTTCTTTTTAAATAAAAAAAAATGTTTTATTACTAAAACATTTTTATTTTTATTTTTTTATTAAAATATTATTATTTATAATAATATTTTTTTTTTGTTTAACTTTATAAATATAATTTCTTATATTTATATTTGTTAGTTTTTGTGGAAAAGATCACGACGTTAATGCTCCTTCCGCAGGTTCACCTACGGAAACCTTGTTACGACTTTTACTTCCTCTAAACCATCAAGTTTGGTCAACTTCTGCGAAACAACCGTAACACATAAAAGCGTCACAGTGATCACGTCCGGAGGCCTCACTAAATAATTCAATCGGTAGTAGCGACGGGCGGTGTGTACAAAGGGCAGGGACTTAATCAATACGAGTTAATGACTCACACTTACTAGGAATTCCAAGTTCATGTGAACAGTTTCAGTTCACAATCCCATTGGGCCTAAGACTCGAGCAGTCCTGTCAGAGAAGTAGCTCTTCCATAGAGGTACTTCCCTACAACCTACACTAACTAGCCTATTCTCAACCTTATCCCATCTTAAATAATCAAATGCACCTTTAAAATCAACGAAAATCCCTAGAATATATTTAGCCGAAGACTCGCTGACACATGCCTTGACATGCATCCACGCATCCTCAACACCTTTCCCTGGCGTGAAGCCAAACTGAAATGGGCATGGCTCAGGCACGCACTCCATCAGTCTATTCACCATTATCCTCTCCAGTACCTTTCCAAGCACTGGGAGGAGACTGATGCCACGGTAAGATCGAGGATTAGTCCTGATCCTACCTGGGGACTTCAGGAGTACGAGCACCTTTACGCACTTCCACTCAACCGGAAAATAACTATCCCTAAAACAGCTATCAAACAAAGACGCCAGGTAATCCGGAACCGCCAGCCAAACGGCACGAACCATTTCACCAGTCAGTCCGTCAAAGCCTGGAGACTTCTTTGATTTCAACCTACTAATAGCTACCTCAATTTCATCAAGTTCTAATCTAGGAGCATCAGCATGCCCGTCAGCCGGCGGGGCAGCTGGCTGCTCAGCCCTAGGGAAAAACGACCTCATCAAAGCTCCAACAGAGTCACTCCAAGTCGTGTGAACAATGTCACCCTCCTTGATTTGACCTATGACTGTGGATCTCCTACCCCGACAAATACGATAGAGTAACCCCAGGGGTCATTCCTATGCTGTTCGGCGAAGTCTTTCCAGTCATCCTCCTAAGCTTTATACAACAAGGTCTTATACTGCGATAAACTACGCCTATAAAGGGTACGTAGACGAGAAAACTCATCGTCATCTACACCTAACCTCATAGCTCTCTGGAAATCCTTCCTAAGACCCCTAACCTGCCTCTGCTTAGCGCTAAGTT
Organism: Epistrophe grossulariae; assembly: GCA_929447395.1. Classification (NCBI taxonomy): domain Eukaryota; kingdom Metazoa; phylum Arthropoda; class Insecta; order Diptera; family Syrphidae; genus Epistrophe; species Epistrophe grossulariae. Next base: position 9,319,475 of record OV839570.1, read on the forward strand.
CCGGCGTCCACCACTTCAACCCCCTTCGGTTAACCTTCCGGCATCTCCGAAGGACATTGTCGTTGACGCGCCAGATCAGCTCATTAACACAGTCAAGCTTGCCATCAGTAGACAACCTATCAAATGAACCCAGTGAAACCGACGAAAAGCCCCGTCTGAGATGTTCTTGGTACCGAGACCAGTCAACACCACCAACCTGCCAGCGCTTGTCACCCAAGTCACCACGGACACCCCGAAGGTCAGCGGCAGAAGTGAACTCAACCTGAATTAGGTTATGATCACTTATGCCGTAGCCCTCCCTGATAACCCAGTGAAAACTCAGGCTATTGAGCGCAGCCTCATTGACGATGGTAACATCAATATCACTACTCCCCTGGGTGCTACAATATGTATAGGCTTCGCTCGGCAGATTCACAGTGTACATACGATGTTCGTCCATCCAGCCACAAAGCAAATCACCTCGATCGCGTTTCCTATTCTCAGACGTTTGTCCAAGCATCTTACTATGCCAACGAGATGAAATCGCATTTGCGTCTAGCCCAAAAATCGCACGATCGCTGCCAATCAGCCTAACTAACCTGTCCATATACGCAAGATATGGCTCTATGTCATCAGCAAACTTACAATAAACTCTGCACAGAAAAATCCTACCAAAATCGCCCTCAACACTAACACAAATTCCCCATTCAGATTCGTCAACGAGCATGCTTACAGCGTTGACATCATTCACAACAACAGCTGCATTACAGCTACTGTTGATAAATGATGTCATTCGCGACGGCAATCCCCTAATCTCGCCATTACGAGAGTAGGGTTCTTGCAGCAACGCAAAGCTGCATCCCGCAGTACTCATGAGTTCGCCTAGTTCTATGATCGCCCTATGTGCCCCCTGAGTATTATATTGAAAGATTTTTATCAACATTTTAATTCCTAGCTAACTCCCTAGCAACAGCCCTAGCGTAAATTGGACAACTATCCGACAACATTAAATGACCAGCCGACTCACCCCTGAAGGCACAATCACGACAATGAATTTCATTGACGCATTGCCTTGCAGCATGCCCCGGTTTACCGCACCTAAAACAAATCGCTTCCTTTGCCCTACATTTGGCCCTTACATGGTCCAAGCTCAGACAATTATAGCAGTGAGTGACAGTAGAAGCTTCCCAAACTCTGAAAGAAAAGTGCTTAATGTACACCCTACCTTCGTCAAGCAAAATCTTAGCTACCCTGGAACTACATTCAATAGTTACATTGACTCCCTCATCTACCTTTGCAGCCCATGGACGTGACAAAATAGAGACCTTTTCAAATTCCTCCTTACTGAACTTATCAAGATTAAGTCTATGTAATTCAGAAATAAAATCATCAGTGGATATCATCTTGTGGACCCTGTTGACCACAAGTTTAGTCCCTAGTCTCTTCTTAACACTGACTGACAAACCTGCTTCTTTAAATAATCCACTACCAACAACTTTTTCCCTTTCATTGGCGGATGGGAAACTTATGAAGCAACCATCCTTAACCTGCTTAACCTCCCTAACTCTCACACCCAGCTGAGGAGCAACCTGATTCACCTTATTCTTAATTTCAGATACAGATTCTTTAGCACAACCTTTAACCATCATTCCATAGCTAGGAACAACGGGCTTAACTACTACAGGCGATGAACTAATAGGACCAGCGGGACTCAAAATCTGAGCAAAGGAAGGACGCCCTATCACCAACGATGAAACTGGCTGAGCCATAACCTTACCATGCGATGAAGCCTTTGAAGCTACCTGAGAACGACCTAACAAAGGAAAATCCTGTTGGAGAGAACTAGGAGCCGCCGGAGCAGAAGTCGACAAAATCGGTGAAACCGAAGAAACAACCCTTTTTTCCCTTAATATGTCATTTTGACCTTTCAGCCTCTGATTTTCTCCTATCAATCTGGTTATCAGATGCTCGTAGCTACCTGCAATTTCACCTATATAATTATCGGCGTTGGATGAAGCAGTATTGGAAAGCATATTGCGTCCTACAGCACCACTAACCTGCTTAAGTCTATCAATATTTTTACTTACGACAGCCTCAATCGAACCAACAGAATCAACAACCTCACCCGAATTAACAGAACCAACAACCTCCATTGAATCAATACCTTTGCCGCCATCCATGACGGAGTCCTCAACAACATTTGGTTTAACAACCTTCCTACTAGAAACAAAACCACTATTAATCGACTTCAACCTCTCGATATTTGAATTAACCAATCCTTCACGTGAAACAGAGACCTTGCCACTTTTGACGGCAGAGTCCGAATCAATGGAGATGCCCGAGGAAACAGTATTGGAACTTTGGCTAGTTTCAATGCAGCCCCCGGCGACACCACCATCAACGGTCATACCATCAGAAGCAGCAGACAAAACATTTATATTACATTCACTCAACTCATCAACATGCAAGGAAACAAGATCACATACAACAGAGGGATTCTTAACCTTACCACCTTTGTTACCGGGCATATGAACCACAGGTAATTCCACCGATGAAGGAACATCTTGCACTTCTTTACCGTCCTCAACTTCCATAGAGGATAACTCCATCTCACTTTCAGCTGCTGCTGCTGATGCCGCTGCTGCTCTTTTAGCTTTCTCAGCTTTCTTGCGCTGCTTGAGAGCCTTCCGCTCAGCTTGGGCCTTCTTTTCCTCTTCCTCAGCAGTCAGCTTCTTCTTCAGCTTGATGAACTTAGCCTCCTTCTGCACACGCTCAAAACCACCTTCAGAAGCAGAACCTTCATCGTCCGACGTTAAAGTCGACCAATTATTGGTCCTCTTCCTGGAATCTTCGATAGCCGACATTACTTCACAAATCTACAAAATAAGATAAAAATAAAACCACGAGGGTATTAGAATTAATTTCAAACAACAGGTTTTTCACAAAACACGTGTTCCGACGAAGCACGCGCTCAGAGAAAAATGCACTGAACCCACTGTACATATCGACTGTACACAACAAAAGTCACGTACACGAAATCAAAAATAATTCACCGCCGTAGAATATCTAGACGATGTATTAAATTTACGCAACGCACAAGCAAAAAACCAAGATGGGGACAGATATTAAAGCAGGCTTTACGTGAGCGCCTTCCGTTGAGATTAATCTCACGGTGGGCCTACCCACATATCAGGACCAGTGAAAAACCCTGGTCACAGCCCCTTTTTTTAATTGAACGGTTGGAATTTCCAATAAAAAGGTACGACTTCCATGTTCATCCTGGGGGATAAGGTATTGATTCAATGGAGGTTGTTGGTTCTGTTAATTCGGGTGAGGTTGTTGATTCTGTTGGTTCGATTGAGGCTGTCGTAAGTAAAAATATTGATAGACTTAAGCAGGTTAGTGGTGCTGTAGGACGCAATATGCTTTCCAATACTGCTTCATCCAACGCCGATAATTATATAGGTGAAATTGCAGGTAGCTACGAGCATCTGATAACCAGATTGATAGGAGAAAATCAGAGGCTGAAAGGTCAAAATGACATATTAAGGGAAAAAAGGGTTGTTTCTTCGGTTTCACCGATTTTGTCGACTTCTGCTCCGGCGGCTCCTAGTTCTCTCCAACAGGATTTTCCTTTGTTAGGTCGTTCTCAGGTAGCTTCAAAGGCTTCATCGCATGGTAAGGTTATGGCTCAGCCAGTTTCATCGTTGGTGATAGGGCGTCCTTCCTTTGCTCAGATTTTGAGTCCCGCTGGTCCTATTAGTTCATCGCCTGTAGTAGTTAAGCCCGTTGTTCCTAGCTATGGAATGATGGTTAAAGGTTGTGCTAAAGAATCTGTATCTGAAATTAAGAATAAGGTGAATCAGGTTGCTCCTCAGCTGGGTGTGAGAGTTAGGGAGGTTAAGCAGGTTAAGGATGGTTGCTTTATAAGTTTCCCATCCGCCAATGAAAGGGAAAAAGTTGTTGGTAGTGGATTATTTAAAGAAGCAGGTTTGTCAGTCAGTGTTAAGAAGAGACTAGGGACTAAACTTGTGGTCAACAGGGTCCACAAGATGATATCCACTGATGATTTTATTTCTGAATTACATAGACTTAATCTTGATAAGTTCAGTAAGGAGGAATTTGAAAAGGTCTCTATTTTGTCACGTCCATGGGCTGCAAAGGTAGATGAGGGAGTCAATGTAACTATTGAATGTAGTTCCAGGGTAGCTAAGATTTAGCTTGACGAAGGTAGGGTGTACATTAAGCACTTTTCTTTCAGAGTTTGGGAAGCTTCTACTGTCACTCACTGCTATAATTGTCTGAGCTTGGACCATGTAAGGGCCAAATGTAGGGCAAAGGAAGCGATTTGTTTTAGGTGCGGTAAACCGGGGCATGCTGCAAGGCAATGCGTCAATGAAATTCATTGTCGTGATTGTGCCTTCAGGGGTGAGTCGGCTGGTCATTTAATGTTGTCGGATAGTTGTCCAATTTACGCTAGGGCTGTTGCTAGGGAGTTAGCTAGGAATTAAAATGTTGATAAAAATCTTTCAATATAATACTCAGTGGGCACATAGGGCGATCATAGAACTAGGCGAACTCATGAGTACTGTGGGATGCAGCTTTGCGTTGCTGCAAGAACCCTACTCTCGTAATGGCGAGATTAGGGGATTGCCGTCGCGAATGACATCATTTATCAACAGTAGCTGTAATGCAGCTGTTGTTGTGAATGATGTCAACGCTGTAAGCATGCTCGTTGACGAATCTGAATGGGGAATTTGTGTTAGTGTTGAGGGCGATTTTTCTGTGCAGCGTTTATTGTAAGTTTGCTGATGACATAGAGCCATATCTTGCTTATATGGACAGGTTAGTTAGGCTGATTGGCACCGATCGTGCGATTTTTGGGCTAGACGCAAATGCGATTTCATCTCGTTGGCATAGTAAGATGCTTGGACAAACGTTTGAGAATAGGAAACGCGATCGAGGTGATTTGCTTTGTGGCTGGATGGACGAACATCGTATGTACACTGTGAATCTGCCGAGCGAAGCCTATACATATTGTAGCACCCAGGGGAGTAGTGATATTGATGTTACCATCGTCAATGAGGCTGCGCTCAATAGCCTGAGTTTTCACTGGGTTATCAGGGAGGGCGACGGCATAAGTGATCATAACCTAATTCAGGTTGAGTTCACTTCTGCCGCTGACCTTCGGGGTGTCCGTGGTGACTTGGGTGACAAGCGCTGGCAGGTTGGTGGTGTTGACTGGTCTCGGTACCAAGAACATCTCAGACGGGGCTTTTCGTCGGTTTCACTGGGTTCATTTGATAGGTTGTCTACTGATGGCAAGCTTGACTGTGTTAATGAGCTGATCTGGCGCGTCAACGACAATGTCCTTCGGAGATGCCGGAAGGTTAACCGAGGGGGGTTGAAGTGGTGGACGCCGGAACTTAGCGCTAAGCAGAGGCAGGTTAGGGGTCTTAGGAAGGATTTCCAGAGAGCTATGAGGTTAGGTGTAGATGACGATGAGTTTTCTCGCGTACGTACCCTTTATAGGCGTAGTTTATCGCAGTATAAGACCTTGTTGTATAAAGCTAAGGAGGATGACTGGAAAGACTTCGCCGAACAGCATAGGAATGACCCCTGGGGTCAACTCTATCGTATTTGTCGGGGTAGGAGATCCACAGTCATAGGTCAAATCAAGGAGGGTGACATTGTTCACACGACTTGGAGTGACTCTGTTGGAGCTTTGATGAGGTCGTTTTTCCCTAGGGCTGAGCAGCCAGCTGCCCCGCCGGCTGACGGGCATGCTGATGCTCCTAGATTAGAACTTGATGAAATTGAGGTAGCTATTAGTAGGTTGAAATCAAAGAAGTCTCCAGGCTTTGACGGACTGACTGGTGAAATGGTTCGTGCCGTTTGGCTGGCGGTTCCGGATTACCTGGCGTCTTTGTTTGATAGCTGTTTTAGGGATAGTTATTTTCCGGTTGAGTGGAAGTGCGTAAAGGTGCTCGTACTCCTGAAGTCCCCAGGTAGGATCAGGACTAATCCTCGATCTTACCGTGGCATCAGTCTCCTCCCAGTGCTTGGAAAGGTACTGGAGAGGATAATGGTGAATAGACTGATGGAGTGCGTGCCTGAGCCATGCCCATTTCAGTTTGGCTTCACGCCAGGGAAAGGTGTTGAGGATGCGTGGATGCATGTCAAGGCATGTGTCAGCGAGTCTTCGGCTAAATATATTCTAGGGATTTTCGTTGATTTTAAAGGTGCATTTGATTATTTAAGATGGGATAAGGTTGAGAATAGGCTAGTTAGTGTAGGTTGTAGGGAAGTACCTCTATGGAAGAGCTACTTCTCTGACAGGACTGCTCGAGTCTTAGGCCCAATGGGATTGTGAACTGAAACTGTTCACATGAACTTGGAATTCCTAGTAAGTGTGAGTCATTAACTCGTATTGATTAAGTCCCTGCCCTTTGTACACACCGCCCGTCGCTACTACCGATTGAAATATTTAGTGAGGCCTCCGGACGTGATCACTGTGACGCTTTTATGTGGTACGGTTGTTTCGCAGAAGTTGACCAAACTTGATGGTTTAGAGGAAGTAAAAGTCGTAACAAGGTTTCCGTAGGTGAACCTGCGGAAGGATCATTAACGTCGTGATCTTTTCCACAAAAACTAACAAATATAAATATAAGAAATTATATTTATAAAGTTAAACAAAAAAAAAAATATTATTATAAATAATAATATTTTAATAAAAAAATAAAAATAAAAATGTTTTAGTAATAAAACATTTTTTTTTATTTAAAAAGAAAAAAAAATATTAATTAATATTTTTTTTTAATTAAAAAATGTTTTTTTTTAAATATTGTACTTAATTAAAAGTATAAAACGATTTTCTTTTTTGCGAATTGGACATTCGCAACATATTAAATAAAAAAAGCATTTATTTTTGAACGCAATAAAAGAAATATTTTAAATTAATTTTTATTATATTTCTTCTTATATAAAATTGACTTATTAATAAAATGAAAAACAAAGATCTACTCTAAGCGGTGGATCACTCGGCTCATGGGTCGATGAAGAACGCAGCAAACTGTGCGTCATCGTGTGAACTGCAGGACACATGAACATCGACATTTTGAACGCATATCGCAGTCCATGCTGTTATGTACTTTAATTAATTTTGAAGTGCTGCTTGGACTACATATGGTTGAGGGTTGAGACTATGCTAAATAAGTTGCTTATAATTTAATTATTATTCAAGCATATTTTATATTATTGGAATTGTTTTAAATAACATTTTCATAATATTAATTTATAATATATACCTCAAAATATATATGAATTCTAAAGTATTCTTATATTATCTATTTTTTTAGAGGATTATCAGTATATAATAAAATTTATACAAAAATTAAAATTATTAAAAATCCTTTAATATTTGATAGTATAGCTGAAAACAGAATTCATAATAAAAAAAATATTTTGAATTAGAGTATATAAAATTATAAATAAAAAAGCAAAAATGTGTTAAACAACCTCAACTCATATGAGATAACTCCCTGAATTTAAGCATATTAATGAGGGAAGGAAAAGAAACTAACAAGGATTTTCTTAGTAGCGGCGAGCGAAAAGAAATCAGTTCAGCACTAAGCCATTTTGTCTTTATGGCAAATATGGGATGCAGTGTATGGAACATCTATAATCTAGTATGAGAAATTAACGATTTAAGTCCTTCTTAAATGAGGCCATTTACCCATAGAGGGTGCCAGGCCCGTATAACGTTAATGATTACTAGAAGGTGCTTCCAAAGAGTCGTGTTGCTTGATAGTGCAGCACTAAGTGGGTGGTAAACTCCATCTAAAACTAAATATAACCATGAGACCGATAGTAAACAAGTACCGTGAGGGAAAGTTGAAAAGAACTCTGAATAGAGAGTTAAATAGTACGTGAAACTGCTTAGAGGTTAAGCCCGATGAACCTGAATATCCATTATGGAAAATTCATCACTCATAATATGATAGATTTTTTAAATATTATAAAATAGTGTGCAATTTTTCCATATAAGGACATTGTAATCTGTTAATGTTATAAATATTTATCATAAGATCCATTACTTAAGTTTATTCAAATTAGTTATTTTCGGATTTCTAACATAGAATAAATGTTTTGGATTTGATAAATCATTGACAGATATAATTATATAATGCGCTTAAATTCTTCGGAATTTTATAATGGTAGATAGATCTTTTGATTTATTTATTTTATTATATGCGTTATTATGATTAACAATGCGATAGATTCAGGATACCTTCGGGACCCGTCTTGAAACACGGACCAAGGAGTCTAACATATGTGCAAGTCATTGGGTATTTTTAATAAAACCCAATGGCGTAATTAACTTAACTGTTATATTATAATGGGATGAATTTATATTTTGTTATGAAATATGAATACAATCCCGGGGCGTTCTATATAGTTATGTATAGTAATATTTATATTATTTATGCCTCTAACTAGAGCGTACCTTGAGCATATATGCTGTGACCCGAAAGATGGTGAACTATACTTGATCAGGTTGAAGTCAGGGGAAACCCTGATGGAATTGAGTATAGGGGCGAAAGACTAATCGAACCATCTAGTAGCTGGTTCCCTCCGAAGTTTCCCTCAGGATAGCTGGTGCAATTAAAAATTATGTAAAATAATCTTATCTGGTAAAGCGAATGATTAGAGGCCTTAGGATCGAAACGATCTTAACCTATTCTCAAACTTTAATTGGGTAAGAACCTAGCCTTTCTTGAAATGAAGGTTTTGGTTGTGATATATTGTACCCAGTGGACCACTTTTGGTAAGCAGAACTGGCGCTGTGGGATGAACCAAACGTAATGTTAAGGTGCCCAAATTAACAACTCATACAGATACCATGAAAGGCGTTGGTTGCTTAAAACAGCAGGACGGTGGCCATGGAAGTCGGAATCCGCTAAGGAGTGTGTAACAACTCACCTGCCGAAGCAACTAGCCCTTAAAATGGATGGCGCTTAAGTTGTATACCTATACATTACCGCTAAAGTAGATGATTTAATTTTAATTTCGATTGAAAATAAATTTTGAAACTTTAGTGAGTAGGAGGGTACAATGGTGTGCTTAGAAGTGTTTGGCGTGCATGGAGCCGCTATTGGTACAGATCTTGGTGGTAGTAGCAAATAATCGAATGAGACCTTGGAGGACTGAAGTGGAGAAGGGTTTCGTGTGAACAGTGGTTGATCACGAGTTAGTCGGTCCTAAGTTCGAGGCGAAAGTCGAAAATTTTCAAGTTAAAATTAAAAATTCAAACAATAAAATTATATATGAAATATATTTATAAAATAAAAGCAACTGGTATAAACAATTAAAAAATAATATATATATACAAAATATATATATTATACAAAAAGAACTTGAGCTGGAAATAAAAAATATATTATAATATATAAGAAATGAGTTTTAAAAAATTTTATATACTTGATAAATTTTGAACGAAATGGAATACGGTTCCAATTCCGTAACCTGTTGAGTATCCGTTTGTTATTAAAAATGGGCTTTTTGCTCATCCTGGCAACAGGAACGACCATAAAGAAGCCGTCGAAAGATATCGAGAGTTTTTTTTTCTGTTTTATAGTCGTACTACCATGGAAGTCTTTCGAAGAGAGATATGGTAGATGGACTAGAAGAGCATGACATTTACTGTTGTGTCGATATTTTCTCCTCGGACCTTGAAAATTTATGGTGGGATTACGCAAGCTTCTCAACAGGCCGTACCGATATCCGCAGCTGGTCTCCAAGGTGAAGAGTCTCTAGTCGATAGAATAATGTAGGTAAGGGAAGTCGGCAAATTAGATCCGTAACTTCGGGATAAGGATTGGCTCTGAAGATTGAGATAGTCGGGCTTGAATTGGAAGCAATAACATGGTTTATGTACTCGTTCTGGGTAAATAAGAATTCTTATGAATTTTGTTCCCCGGATAGTAGTTACGTAACCAATTGTGGAATTTTCTTGCTAAAAATCTTAAGATATATCGCAAGATATGTTCTTTTGATTTATAACGACTATCAATTAACAATCAATTCAGAACTGGCACGGACTTGGGGAATCCGACTGTCTAAATAAAACAAAGCATTGTGATGGCCCTAACGGGTGTTGACACAATGTGATTTCTGCCCAGTGCTCTGAATGTCAAAGTGAAGAAATTCAAGTAAGCGCGTGTAAACGGCGGGAGTAACTATGACTCTCTTAGCATGGCTCAACTATGACTTATCTATGAATCAACTAACTATTTGAATCTTGACCAAGCCAATTCACAAAGATTAAGGATTGGTGGCCGCTGGGCGTAACACTTCCTGAGGGTTTGAAAGTACGTCCAGTGGTCCGGAGGCTGATTTCCCCCCGATGCGATTCTGTATGAAAATTACAGGGAGCTAGTCGATCCTCGAAGGCCCCGGTGCTGGAAAAGTGATCTGGGTGTGAATGAAGCCACTACTAAACCGACCCAGCCCTGTCAAAAATCTAAGACAGGGTGGTCACTCCGCGTAACACATCCTCAGAGGGTGAAAGTACATGGTTTGACCAGGAAGGTGGAAGGTTAGTTGACCAATGGGAGTCTTGGGGGAGAAATGACTGGGAGGGCTATGGTTGCATGTCTTAACAGCCTCCTCGTGGCGACCGCTGGATAAGCCCATTAAAAGAAGAGAGATGGAAGATGTGTAACAACTGATTCCTGACATTCCTCTACTTACCGGGACGACTAATAGTTAAGACAAAAGCGGGTCCCTGGGGTTACCAGCCCCTTCGACTTTTAATCGTGTTGGTCCAATAACTCATAATCAGCCTCGGATAAACTTAAATCTAGAACCCACTGGTTCTAGTAACCAACATTCTCCAAATCACCCTCCTAATCCCCCTAACCCATTACCGCACGTCTGCTCATACTGCGGTAGGGCCTTTACTACCCTTACTGGTTTAGGAGTTCATAAAAGAAGGGCTCATCCCAACGAGTTAGATGTTGAAAGATTACGAGTAGACGTCAAATTACGTTGGTCTGATGAAGAGGTTATGATGCTAGCTCGAAAGGAAGCTGAACTTGTGAAACTAAGGGTGAGGTTTATGAACATTGAGTTACATAAATTCTTCCCTGGTCGAACAGTTGAAGCCATTAAGAAGGAAAGGCAAAAGCCTTCTTATCGACAGCTAGTATCTTCCTACACGGACGAAATAAATTCCCTGCCCACAAATGACTCCGAACCTATGCCCATGCTTCAATCACCACCTCAGTCTAGCTTCTCACATGGTCCTCTCCATGAATACCTGAGTAACTTGCCCCCACTTCAGCCATCTAGTAGTTTGAACATCAGCTCTCTTAACGAGATTTCCTTAAATGCCTTGACCTTAGGAAAGGACGTAACAACCGCCCGTTTAGGAAGTTTCCTGCTGGAAGCCTTCCCGACTAGGAGAAGACCTCCACAGACACAATTTCGCCAGCCCCCCCCTCCAACCAATAGACGACAGCGACGACGAATAGAATACCGCTCCACCCAAACGAATTGGAAGAAACATCAGAATAGATATATACACACGATTCTCGAGGGTGCTAATGAAGGCACTATACCGCCAAAAGAGGTGATGGTCCCATTTTGGGAGAATATTATGTCGCAGGGGTCAACATCCAAACCCCCCGACCTCCACAGTCCGACACACCTCTCCTCACTTTGGCTGCCGATAACGTCTGATGAAGTGAAAAATTCCAGACCATCGGCGGCCACTTCTCCAGGCCCTGACGGTATTTCTGCCAAGACGTGGAACAAGGTCCCGACCGAAACGATCGCCAGAATTTTTAACATCTTTCTTTGGTGTGGTAAGGTGCCACGGCACCTTTACAACTCCAAAACGACCTTGATCCCCAAGTCGTCCAATACTTCGGAGCCCGGCGATTTCCGGCCCATCGCAGTGTCTTCTGTTATCATTAGACAACTGCACAACATCTTAGCCAAACGTCTCGGGAATTCAATTAACTTGGATCCCCGGCAGTAAGCTTTTATAGCGTCCGACGGTTGTGCGACCAATATCACTCTTTTTGACTTACTCCTCCGGTATCAACACCAAGCTTTCCAGAGTTGCTATCTGGCCTCCATTGATGTGGCGAAAGCCTTTGATTCTGTCCCACCAGACAATACTAGGGACGCTCACATCTTATGGAGCTCCCAACGAGTTTATTAGCTATATTGAGAAACTTTACCTGAACTCGACTACCACTATTGTGGGAAATGGTTGGTCATCCGACCCCATTACCTCAAAAAGTGGTGTCAAGCAGGGTGATCCCTTATCTCCAATACTGTTCAACATGGTGATCGATAGATTACTGAAATCACTCCCTAAGGAGATAGCTTGCAAAGTTGGATCCTCATCGCTAAACGCTTTGGCTTTTGCCGATGATATAATCCTCTGTGCATCTACTCCCCTGGGCCTTCAGAGTCTACTCGACCATACAATAGCCTTCCTTGCTTCCTGTGGCATGCATGTCAATGCAGCAAAGTGCAGGACTATAAGCATAAAAGGACAAGCTAAACAAAAAAACACCGTTGTTGAACAACGTAGCTTCAAACTTGGCAACCAAATCTGCCTGTGGTAAAACGAACAGATACCTTGAAGTATCCAGGCCTAGAGTTCTCACCTGATGGGAAATGTAAAATCTGCCCAAATGAGCTACTCGATACCAAGTTGCAGAGGGTTACCTCGGCACCACTGAAACCCCAGCAACGCCTGCATATTGTTAGGACTGTTCTAATACCGCAACTTTTCCACAGATTGACCCTTGGAAATGCTCATATCGGAGCTCTCAACAAGATTGATAAAAGAGTTAGGACAGAAATTAGAAGATGGCTTGACCTGCCTCATGACACCCCAGTACCCTACTTTCATGCGCCAACCGAATATGGCGGCCTAGGCATTCCGGCTGTCAGATTGATGGCGCCCTTAATCCGGCTTAACAGATTAAGGAACATTTCCCTCCCAAACCTAGAAGATACGCTTGTAGCTAATATCTTTCTCGCTAACGAAATAGACACAGCGACTAGGCGACTCCAGCTTGGAAATGTCACCATCCACAACAAAGCTGAACTCGAGTCTTACTGGGCAGGGAAGCTGCACACATCAATCGATGGCGCAGGCCTAAAGGATGCTGCTGGGTGTAAACAAGCCCATAGATGGATCCATGAACCGACCAAACTCCTTTCAGGTAGGGACTTCCTTCACTGTATTAAAACCCGAATTAATGCCCTTCCAACTCGCTCTAGAACTACCCGCGGTCGCTCCACTCTCGACCGATTTTGTAGAGCAGGTTGTACAAGGCCTGAGTCCCTTAATCACGTCACCCAGCAATGCCCGAGAACGCATGTTGCTCGAATAGAGCGACACAACTGCGTTTCTAATTTCATCAGGCGCAATGCGATTAACCAAGGACTTCAGACACTTGAGGAGCCTATCATCCTTACGGAGGATGGGCCAAGAAAACCTGATCTAGTTATCAAGAACGGGAATCGTGCAATCATTGTTGATGCGCAGGTTATTAATGACTCTTTTCCCCTTAACCTGGGACATCAACAAAAGGTTGCTAAATACAACACCAACACCATCCGGAACGAGTTGCGAACCCTTCTTGAAGTTGACGAACTCGCCGTCACTTCTGCTACCCTCAACTGGAGAGGGGTTTGGTCCCAGCAAAGTATGCAAGAACTACTCGACTTAGGTCTTCTGGAGAAAAAGCACTTAGCCCTTGTCTCGACAAGGGTATTAATAGGCGGTGAATGATGTTATCCATGACGCCTCATGTAATGTTAATATAAATGTCCAGGATCATATATTCTTTGGATGGTTTCAGAGCTAGACAGGTTTTGCAGTGTGGACCCCGTCCATGGGGCCAGTTTGATGCTTAATCGCGATTGAATGCTGTAAATCCAAAGTATGTGACCCGAATCGGAACTACGATGGTTGAGTGACACTAAGAAAGGACTGCGCTAAGATGGACCTTTTGCGTTAGGATCTGGAGCCTCATTTCTTCCATCGTAGTAAATACAAAGACCATGAGACCTTTGAGGACTATCGAACTGCAACAGAGAAATTAGATCATGTTTGAACTGAAAAAAGGGAGATCATGACTCTATTTTCTAACCGCAGAGGTTTAGGAAGATTAGGTATGTCAGGGGACCATAGTTACAGTCTTACCAACCTCCACGTGGTTCTCGCTGGATAAGCCCTGGTAAAGTTGAGCGACGGTGCGGTGAACAACTAAACCCGACACTCGACTAATGGGACGACAGATAGGTAAAACACAAATCGGGTCCCTGGGCTTACCATCCCCTTCGACCTTAAATCTTGTTGGTCCAACTTCACAAACCCAGCCTCGGATACATTTAAATCTAGAACCCACTGGTTCTAGAAGCCAACATTCTCCAAATGACCCTCCTAATCCCCCAAACCCATTACCGCACGTCTGCTCATATTGCGGTAGGGCTTTTTCTACTCTTACTGGTTTAGGAGTTCATAAAAGAAGGGCTCATCCCAACGAATTAGATGTTGAAAGATTAAGAGTAGACTTCAAATTACGTTGGTCAGATGAAGAGGTTAGGATGCTAGCTCGAAAGGAAGCTGAACTTGTGAAACTAGGGGTTAGATTTATGAACATTGAGTTACATAAATTCTTCCCTGGTCGAACAGTTGAAGGCATTAAGAAGGAAAGGCAAAAACCCTCTTATCGACAGCTAGTATCTTCCTACACGGATGAAATAAACACCCTGCCCACGAATGACCCTGAACCAATGCCCGAGCTTCAGACACCACCACAGCCTAGCTTCTCACTAGGTCCTCTCCACGAGTACCTTAGTAACTTGCCTCCACTTCAGCCATCTAATAGTTTTAACACCAGTTCTCTTAACGAGATTTCCCTAAATGCTCTGACTTTAGGAAAGGACGAAACGACCGCACGTTTAGGAAGTTTCCTGTTGGAAGCCTTCCCGACTAGGCGGAGACCTCCGCAGACACAATTACATCAGGCCCAACCAGTAGACGACAGCGACGACGATCAGAATACCGCTCCACCCAAACGAATTGGAAGAAACATCAAACCAGATGTATTCACACAATTCTGGAGGGTGCAAATGAGGGCAGTATACCGCCAGAAGAGGTGATGATCCCATTCTGGGAAAATATAATGTCACAGGGGTCAACCACCAAACCCCCGACCTCCACGGTCCGACACACCTCTCCTCTCTTTGGCTGCCGATAACATCTGATGAAGTGAAAAATTCCAGACCATCGGCAGCCACATCTCCAGGACCTGACGGTATTGCTCCCAAAACGTGGAACAAGGTCCCACCTGAAACGGTGTCTAGACTTTTTAACATCTTTCTTTGGTGCGGTAAGGTGCCATAGCACCTTTACAACTCCAAAACGACCATGATCCCTAAGTCGTCCAATACTTCGGAGCCCGGTGATTTTCGGCCCATCGCAGTGTCTTCTGTTATCATTAGACAACTGCATAACATCCTAGCCAAACGTCTCGGGAATTCAGTCAACCTGGATCCCCGGCAGCAAGCTTTCGTAGCGTCGGGCGGTTGTGCTACCAATATCACTCTTTTTGACCTTCTCCTCCGATACCAATACCAAGCTTTCCAGAGTTGCTATCTGGCCTCCATTGATGTGGCGAAAGCCTTTGATTCAGTGTCCCACCAGACAATATTAGGGACGCTAACATCGTATGGAGCTCCCACCGAGTTTATTAGCTATGTGAAGGAACTTTACCTGAACTCGACTACCACTATTGTAGGAAATGGTTGGTCATCCGACCCCATTACTTAAAGAAGTGGTGTCAAGCAGGGTGACCCCTTATCACCAATCTTGTTCAACTTTGTTATCGATAGACTACTGAAATCACTTCCTGCTGAGATAGCTTGCAAAGTAGGATCCGCATCGCTGAGCGCACTGGCATTTGCCGATGATATAATCCTCTGTGCATCTACTCCCCAGGGACTTCAGAGTCAACTCGACCATACCAGAGCTTTCCTTGCTTCCTGTGGCATGCACATTAATGCAGCAAAGTGCAGGACCATAAGCATCAAAGGACAAGCCAAGCAAAAGAACACCGTTATTGAACAAAGAAGCTTTAAACTTGGCAACCAAAATCTGCCTGTGGTAAAACGAACGGATACCTTAAAGTATCTAGGCTTAGAGTTTTCACCTGATGGCAAATGCAAAATTTGCCCAAATGAACTACTCGATACCAAGTTGCAGAGGGTTACCTCGGCACCACTAAAACCTCAGCAACGCCTCAGCAACATATTGTTAGGACTGTTCTAATACCACAACTATTCCACAGATTAACGCTTGGAAATGCTCATATCGGAGCCCTCAATAAGATTGATAAAAGAGTTAGGAGAGAAATTAGAAAATGGCTCGACTTGCCCCACGACACCCCAGCACCCTATTTTCATGCCCCAACCGAACATGGCGGCCTAGGCATTCCAGCTGTCAGATTGATGGCACCCTTGATCCGTCTTAACCGATTAAGGAACATTTCCCTCCCAAACCTTGAAGATACTCTTGTAGCCAATATCTTCGTCGCTAATGAAATAGACATAGCGACTAGGCGACTCCAGTTAGGAAATGCCATCATCCACAACAAGGCTGAACTCGAGTCCTACTGGGCAGGGAAGTTGCACACGTCAGTCGACGGCGCAGCCTAAAGGATGCTTCGGGGTGTAAGCAGGCCCATAGATGGATTACTGAACCAACCAAACTCCTTTCAGGTAGGGACTTCCTCCATTGCATTAAGACCAGAATAGAATAGAATTAAGACCAACTCGTTCGATAACAACCCGCGGTCGCTCCACCCTTGACCGATCTTGTCGAGCAGGTTGTCCTCAATCATGTCACCCAGCAATGCCCGAGAACGCATGTTGCTCGAATAGAGCGACACAACTGCGTTTCTAATTTCATCAGGCGCAATGCGATTAACCGTGGACTCCAGACACTTGAGGAGCCTATCATCCTTACGGAAGATGGGCCAAGAAAACCTGATCTCGTTATCAAGAATGGGAATCGTGCAATCATTGTTGATGCGCAAGTAATCAATGACACCTTTTCCCTTAACTTGGGACATCAACAAAAGGTTGCAAAATACAACACCACCACCATCCGAAACGAGTTGCGAAACCTTCTTGAAGTTGACGAACTTGCAGTCACTTCAGCTACCCTCAACTGGAGAGGGGTTTGGTCTAAACAAAGTATGCAAGAACTACTTGACTTAGGTCTTCTGGATAAAAAGCACTTAGCCCTTATCTCCACTAGGGTATTAATAGGCACCTACAGAAGCTTTAGGCTATTCAACGAAGCTACCTGGATGACCAGATGGGTGGGCCCGGGATAGATCCCCCCCCCCTAAGCCATTAGTTTGCTTTCGTGCTGCCTGCGTATCAGGCACAATTCAGTACGGCCACTTGATGGATCCTGCGAGGCTCCCAACGTCGTATTTAAAAAAAAAAAAATAGCCTAATTAGTGACGCGCATGAATGGATTAACGAGATTCCTACTGTCCCTATCTACTCCCCCCAACGGGAACAGCCTCATCGTGGCTGGGGGGTCTAATAGGACATTTGAGGTAAACTCAAATGTACCGAAGCTAATAGGTCCCACGGTGTTAATTTCAGGAAACTATACATGGCACTCATGGGTAAACGTGCAGTGCCATGTGAAGTGACCTGGAGTTCGTTGTCGATGTCAATTGTAGTGGCGTAAATGAAGTCTTTTCGATGTCTTGTTTTCGTGGCGAATATTCGATGTCTTGTTGAGGAGAGGAGGTTGTACAATCGATGCTTATGGAGCAACATATAGCATCGTGGACAACTTCCTCAAAATGTCGTAATTAATGTTGTAAAATGTGCATGTTCAAGGGGCAATATTCGGATTGTCGTAAAGAGATATTAACGGATTTATTTTTGATGTTAACCGGCTTAATGTTACACATTCGTGTAACAAATTGGAATTGACGGATTAGAATCTTCGGATTCGGTAACAAGTGGAATTGATGTAAAGGATTATGAGTTGTAACTTCGAATTAAATTGTACACACAAAATGTATTGACCGATTTAAATTGTTGGTAGTAGTTGCACTTTCATGTAACAAAAAGATTTAAATAAAAGAGGACCTATTGAAAACCTAGTTGAGGAAGCATTGTATCCCGAACCTACAATGTGGAATTAACTGGGTGTGGTGGGCACCGGCAACCCGAATACTGGGGTATTCATCCGGCTGTCGCTGACTGGTGATTGAGGACTGAGCTTGCTCGGTTCTTTTGAACCGAGAGGCTTCAGAACTAAATAACCAAGTCAGTTGCTAATCAGACCAAAGATGAAAAGTTTGGTAGCACGGGAGATAGTTAGCCCCTGGACTTGTTCGGACTTGTCCGGACTTGTCCAGTCTATCTGTTGGAGTCGGCCCCCTTGTGGGAGTTCGTGCTGGCTGTGGTTATATCGAAGTGGTGCACGGTGCCATCAGGGCTTTTTAAGCTCCTGATGGACTAAAATCGGAGGTGAGATAGTCTCCGGGTGTTCAACGAGCACTCAGGTTCATCCCCCAGGATGAACATGGAAGTCGTACCTTTTTATTGGAAATTCCAACCGTTCAATTAAAAAAGGGACCGTGACCAGGGTTTTTCACTGGTCCGAATGCGGAGTAGGCTCGCCGTGAGATTAATCTCAAACGGAAGGCGCTCACGTTAAGTCCACTTTTATATTCTATCCCTATCTACTATCTAGCGAAACCACAGCCAAGGGAACGGGCTTGGAATAATTAGCGGGGAAAGAAGACCCTGTTGAGCTTGACTCTAGTCTGGCAGTGTAAGGAGACATAAGAGGTGTAGCATAAGTGGGAGATATTTTGGATTTATTCATTTTATCGTCAATGAAATACCACTACTCTTATTGTTTCCTTACTTAATTGATTTCGACCCTATCACACCGCTGGACATATCAGCATCGTTGTCCAACATGACAACCAACTGCCCTGGTGTCGATGGTATCACTCTCCAGAAGCTGCGAATCATCCCCTCTGCCAATCTGACGCTCCTCTTCAATGCGATGCTCCTTCTGGAATATACTCCACCTATCCTCAAGTTGAGCCGAACGACGCTGATTAAGAAGATCCCGGACGCAACCAACCCCGAAGACTACCGCCCCATAACCATCGCTTCCACCGTTATACGACTCCTGCACAAAATACTAGCCAAACGTCTTAATGCAGTTGAGGTCGAGGTAAGTCAACGAGGTTTTACTCACCTGGATGGATGTTTCGCCAATACGTTTGCCCTGCACAGCCTAATCAAAGAACGAAGGAAAATGGGACCCCACTATGCGTGTTGTCACTGGATGTCGCAAAGGCTTTCGACACCGTGTCACACCATAGCTTGGTGAGAGCACTCCGCAGGGCCCAGGTAGACGAAAAATTCACGAACTACATGGCGGAACACCTTAGGGGCGTTGAACCGGTGACAGTGGTCAACAGAGGAGTTAAACAGGGTGACCCGCTCTCCCCTGTACTGTTTAATATCCCAATTACTCAATCAATTTAGCGGTATTGCACTATCACCGGAAAGAAGACTCCGTTGCCTAGCATACGCCGATGACATCCTGCTATTCGCTGAATCCAAGGAGGACGTAGAAAGGATGCTGGGAGCCACCTGCGCCTTTCTCAACGAAAGAGGAATGGCCCTTAACCCCGACAAAAGCCAGATGATTAACCTGAAGACTGTGCCCAGCAAGAAGAAAGTATTCGCTGCCACTCAACCAGCCAAACATGGAAACGTTGTCATCCGGGCTCTCGGGGTCGAGGAGCAAATGAAGTACCTAGGGAATTTCTTCACGACGGAAGGCGACACGAGTGTAAACCCCCTCGCACTTTGGGTCGAGCTGATACGAATCAAAAAAGCTCCCCTTAAGCCGCACCAGAAATTAATAATGCTAAAAAAATACTTAATCCCTAGATACATCCCGGCCTTCCAAAAACCAACCATAACAAGGAAAACCCTGAAGGACGTGGACAGGAAGATCAGGAAATTTGTGCGTTCTATTCTGCACCTTCCAACCCACAGTTCAAACAGCATCCTCTATGCTCCAGTCCCGAGAGGCGGTCTCGGACTATTCGAATTCCGTGGCAGGATCCCCGCCATCATGGTGGAGCGCATAGGAAGACTCTCTAACGATGCCATCATCGCCCAAATAACTAACATCGGACGTGAGTGGATTCAAAGGGTTAACAGTATGGTGCAAGCCAACAAGACAACCAAATTAGCCTACCAAAATTACCACGCCAAAAGCCTAGAAGAATCATACTCCGGTAATGGCATCCAACAAGTCTCCAGTCCCATTGTGAAGCAAAATTCACCAAGCGTTGGATTGTTCACCCATGCAAGGGAACGTGAGCTGGGTTTAGACCGTCGTGAGACAGGTTAGTTTTACCCTACTGATGACAAATATTATTGCGACAGCATTCCTGCGTAGTACGGGAGGAACCGCAGGTACGGACCAATGGCACAATACTTGTTCGAGAGAACAGTGGTATGACGCTACGTCCGTTGGATTATGCCTGAACGCCTCTAAGGTCGTATCCGTGCTGGACTGCAATAATAAAAATGGGGCAAGCGTATTGTATGGCAATAAATCATTAAAAGTCTTTAAATTTATTTTTCAGACGACAATGTATTGTGATGCCAATGTTCTATGTAACATAGCGATATAGGTGTATATAAATATCACCCGTAGCCGAGCTAGTTATGTAGTTGAACATTATTATATACGATGACAATGCCTAGAATCAATTGTAAACGACTTTGGTAACGGGCAAGGTTGTGTAAGTGGTAGAGCAGCTGCCATACTGCGATCCACTGAAGCTCATCCTTTGCTTGATGATTCGAGTATAAGTTTCATACTAATACAACAAATCATAAATTAAATTAAAAAAAATAATATTTTTAATTTTATTATTAATTAATATTATTTCTACCTCTCTTACTTACTACAATAGAAAATTTTATATATATTAAATAAATATATATATATATATATTGAAATTAAAAAAATTTTAATTTCGAATATAATAATATGTTATTAAAAAAATTATTATTATTCTTCTAACAATATATAACAAAAATATTATATATCATCAGATAATAGTTAGATATTATTATATTATCGAAAAAATATAATAAAGCTATATATGAAAAATATATAACAAAAATATTATTAAAGGCAGCCGCATTTGACTACGTACCGCACAACGCCGTCTTACGAGACCTTAGAAGAACAAAAGTCGACAGCAAATACATCGTCGGTCGTCGAGGCGTCGCGGTCGTTCGCGAACAGCAGTACCTCCACCTCCTGCAACGAAAAATCAGTCGGCACAGTATCGATTCTACGAGGCGTCAAGCAGGGTGATCCAGCGTCGCCCATCCATTTTAACATCTTTATGGACGAGCTCATCACCACTCTTAACGAGGTTTTGAACGGCTAAAACTCCTGACGACGGAAAGAGAATGCTCAAAAAAAATAGACTTGCTCACGTCTATAAGCATGAGCATCAACGCTAAGAAATGCTCCTTCTTCGTCTTGAAGACTGTGCCTGCGAAGAAAAAAGTGTGCATCGACACTCGCACGGTATTTTAAGTCAATTTAACAGCGATTCCGTCCATAAATACGAGTGGTAAGTTCAAGTACCACTTTCACAGGCCTTTCTCCACCTGGCCTTGGCGATCTGTTTCAGCTGCTGAAGAGGATTTCTAGGACCCCTCTCAAACCATTCATAAGCTGCTGTTGTTGTGAATGACGTCAACACCGAGTGATCAGGAAGTATTCGTAAGGCAATTAGAGAGAGACAGGTATATTAAGGAGAAGGAGAAGCGGGTTGTTGCTGCTGTCGATCCTAAGAAAAAAAAATAGTAAGAAAGGAAAAACAGGGATTTTGTTAGCGGAGGCTCTAGCTCCGTGGTGGATGACTCCGCCATGGAGACGGAGAACATAGTTGAGGAGGTTAGGGCTAGGAGAGGCAGAAGGAAAAGGCTTCCAAGGAAGATTGCTCTGCCTCTGACATGTGTGCTAAGGTGTTTGTTAGAGAGAGGGCTATCTACTGATCGAAAAATGACTATCGAGGCAGCTTTTGGAACTCAAATTCCGGCTGACAAGGTTACTTCTGGAAATTCGGTGATTATTGGACTGGCGGCTATTGACGGAGGTACTCGGTAGCAGACTGGGCAGTTGGCTTCCTTGGAGGATGAGCCTCCGGTGGCGGTAGTGGTATTGCTTCATTGCTGGGTGCTTCTGTGCAGACTCCGAGTGCTAAGACTTCTAAGTCGTGGCCGATACGTCGTTTATGGGGCCCCTGTGAGGGTAGGGTACTCGTCCAAAGAAGAAGCTGGATGTCCCCTCTCCCCTTGTGAAGAGAGAGGGTTATTTCGGTCTGGATGAAGGCCACACTCGATCGTTGAACTTCGTGGTGAATAGACGTGTTCTTTAGTAGCTCTAGTAGAGACTAGTTTTTAGTGAGTGCAAGCAGTTTAAATAACTTCTTATTGAAGTGCAAAGAGACGCGAGATAGTGTTTGGTTTGTCGTGTAAAACAGGTATTATTACTACTACATAGTATTCCGGAGTAGGGGTATATCTTTTGCATTCTTTTTGATATGAGTGGGAAAGGTGAAGATGGAGACCTCATCGTTCTCACATCTGACCTTGAAAGTGAAGAGGAAATGGTTGTGGGGCCGATGGAGAGAGACATGAAGAAGAAAGAGATGGTAGTGGTTGCTGCTGCCAACCCGAAGAAAAAGAAAAATAGGAAGCAGAGGAAGTTCAGGGATTCTGTCAGCGGAGCCTCTAGTTCCATGGTCGAAGACTCCGCAATGGACACGGAGAGTATCGTCGTCAATGAGGTAAAGGCTAGAAAAAGGCAAAGGGTTAAAGATTCCAAAGCAGATTCATCTGCCTCGGATGTCTGCGCCAAAGTAGTTGGTAGAGAGAGAGAGAATTAGCTGTAGGTGGGGAACTGGCTATTGAGGCAGGTTCTAGATCTCAGATTTCGGAAACTATTAAGGGAGGTTCTGGAAATCGTGTTTTGATAGATAAATCTATTGAGGCGGGTTCTGGAACTCGAGTTTTCACTAAAGGGGCTTCTGGAGGTTCGGTGGTTGATGGACTGGCGGCTGTTGTAGGAGCTTCTGGGAAGCAGACTGGGCAGCTGGTTACTTCGGAGAGAAAGCCTCCGTCGGTGGTGGTTCCAGGCAGTGGTATGGTTCCACTACTGGGTGCTTCTAAGCAGACGACGGCTAAAGCTTCAAAAGCCGCGGCCGGTTCGTCGGCTATGGGGCCCTAGTGGGGCGCCTGCCTCTGCTGGTGTTGCTGCTGTTGCTGGTGGTCTCTTGAAGAAGAAGCTGACTGTCCCCTCTCCCCTTGTGAACGGAGAGGGTCGTTCCGGTCTCGATGAAGACCTAAGTCTGGCTGGAGTAATGGCAAGAAGCGCCGAGATCAAGATGCTGCTCGTCGGATTAATCGCTGACTTTCCAGAAGTCGGCTCGTGAGCAGTAGACATAACCATGAAGTATGATGCCCTAGTTCTTGGGTTGGCAGCAGTCAATGAAAGACTACGGGGTAGGTTGAAGGGTGGATTTGTTCCGGCCTCTCTGCCGGTGGCGGAGCCGATGGTGGCACGCCTTGGGTCGAGCTGCCCTAGGGCTGCAGGTTTGAGATCGAACCCTGAACCCGTGGGCAGGATGGGATCCTGAAGAAAACCGACGTCATCCTTACCAAAAACAACAGTGGTATGTGATGTCGGCATCTATTGGGAAGTACACCAGCTTTCCTTGAGCGCTTAGAACAGAGGAACCCAAACAACAACATTCGTATTCTCCGTTGATCGTGGGCGCAAGAGGAGGTTGGTGTGCTCAAAATAACTTCTTAACCCCTCAACTTGGTATTCCTAATAAAAGTATAAGGGATACCATAAAAACTACGATTAGAGGAAGCTGGATGACGCTCCAGGCTTTTATAAGATGGGTTTGGTAATACCGCCGAATAAATTGAACTGCTACAGCTGCCTATAATCTCAGCTGAAATATATTTTTTACAAATAACGCTATTAAAATTGATTAATAAATATATCTATCGAATATTAATTGGCTATATAATATAATTCAGTTTATTTTAAAACTTGTTGGGTATATAAGTTAATAAAAAACACTCTTGCGTTTGCATTAAAAAAGAGACCCAGCCAATTCCAGCAGGTCTCTGCTATTAAGGGAGTTTCTGGAAATACTAAGTTGTCTGGTATTGAGGGAGATTCAGGAAATGCTAAGTTGTCTGCTATTGAGGGAGCCGGAGACCAAAGTGCTAGCGCCATGATTTAAGAACTAGGTGGGCACTGACACGACCCCACGCGGTACAATCAAGCGTTTTGGACCATAGGAACCTCAGCTAGTGAAACCCATTTCCCTAGGACACAAAACAGAGTGGAGGCGATTAAAGGTCGTGGTCATACGAAATCGCGCACTGTACTATACAAATTGATTGGAGACCTGGCGAAGAATCGGTAGTTGCTATCGAAAGAATTCGCGGAGAAAAAAAACCACTAACTATCAAAGCGATGAAGAAAAATAAAAATCTGTTGAACAGAAGGGCACCCCCCAACGGGAGCAGCCTTATCGTGGCTGGGGGGTCTAGTAGGACATTTGAGCCCCTACCTTAAATGCCGAAGCTAATAGCTCCCACAGGCTGTATTGTGCTGTTGTAGTGCTGTTCTGGGTATTCCCAGGAAATTATACCCGACACTCATGGGTAAACGTGCAGTGTCGTGTGAAGTAGCCTGGGAAGTCCTTCGTTTAACGCTTCTATGTTAAATGTTGTGACCGTTCCTCAATATCTTGTATATTGAAAATTTTCGTGGCGTAAAAAAGTCGTTTCAAGAAGTGTCAGAGGAGGTTTTACAGTTTGATACTTATGATGCAACATACAGTATCATGTACAACCTCCTCTTTTTCGTTGTAGATAATTGCATGTTATATGGGGCATGAATCTTCGGATTCTGTCATAGAGGAATTAACGGAATGGAATTTAAAGCAGAACTGGGTAAAGTTACACTTTCTTGTAACAAAATGATGAAAGACTGAATTTTCGGATTCTGTCTAAATGACGTAATCAAAGTAGAACTAAGCTGGAAATATGAAATGTATTAATCGAGTAGAAAAAAATGATGATTCAGACCGTAGAAAATAGTATCAAATAAAAATATGTTCGACCAAGGAAGCATCTTATCGGCTCTAATGATGTGGAATTGGTTGGACTTTTGTGGGCACCGGCAACCCGAATATTGGGGTATTCATCCGGCTGTCGCTGACTGGTAATTGAGGACTGACTTGTCAGTTCTTAGGAACTGCGAAGCTTCAGAAGTCAATAACCAATCAGTCGCTATCCAGACCAAAGGTGAAATAATTTGGTAGCACGGGAGATAGTTAGCCCCTGGACTTGTCCAGAACTATCTATTAAGGACGGCCCCCTTGTGGGAGTTTCGTGCTGGCTATGGTTATTTTCTAACATGCTGAAACACGGTCCAGCAGGTGCTTGCACTTGGTGGTATCAAAATCGGAGTTGAGATAGTCTCCGGGTCTGTAGCGAGCACTCAGGTTCACTCCCCAAAGTGAACATGGAATTCGTACCTTTAAGTCTAATAACAACTTAGACAAAAGGGACGAAGACAAGCGTTTTTCTCTGGTCCCGATACTATGGGTAGGCCCATCGTGAAATTAATTGGTAAACTGAAGGCGTTCACCTTAAGTCTACTTTTAATATCTGAACAGAAGGGCAACTGCATACAAGGTGAAATTCTTCCAAAAATTCTGCCCAAAACTCCACCCTCGATATGATTACAAAACAAAAAACCCGGAAAAATTAATCCGTCATTCTGAGGACGGCCAAAAAATCACAAATAGATACATAACAACTTAAAAATTAATAAAATAAATAAAAATTAATATTTTTGACAGCACCGGTGGCGAGTTCCGAGGATGTTAACTCCTTATTTGGGTCCTCATCAACTCCCTTTCTACGCTTAGGGAAGGTTCAGTCGCCAGACAAGTGCCAATGTTATTCAAATGTTTTTTTGATTAAAATTACCTTGCCCGGCCTGCTTCGCGGGGTCCAAGGATTTTTACTCCCTTTTTGGGTCCTCTGTACCGCTCACGCACTCACGCTCAAATTTTGCCACAGCTTTGCTACCTCTGGCATTGCAATCGCAGCTGCGGCTTTCGCTTCCTCTTTTTTTTCGCTGATACCGCTTCTGTTTTCACTGATGTTACACGTGTCACTGCTGCTGCTCCATCCGGTATCACTTCTATTTTAGCTGCCGCTACCGTTGCCATTGTACTGTTATGATTGATATCATTATCATTCCGCAACCGCTGCTACTGCAAAAGAAAGATATTGATAATGTAGTAGATGTAACAAATATGGTTTATTATAAAAATTGACAGTTCGGCCAATATTGCCAACAATGCATTGTAGATCATCCTATTCAAATAAACTTATTCGGATCATAGGGATTACCTGAAATTGTGATAATATGAAATTTTTAATTGAATTTTATTTAAGAAAAAATGGTTTTGCTTATTAATCGAGATTTTTGTTTTATTTGTTTATTTTTGTTCAGGTACTTTAAGCATTTCACGGTGTCATCAAAAAGGAAATCTCTAAATTTTAAAAGAAATTGTAAACTTAGTTAACTTTTCCGAAAAATATTTTTAAAAACTGTCAAAATAAACACAGAGAGAATGGAAATACATAATAACACAGGATTTCGATAATCTGGGACCTTCAGGTCAGATTCAAAAATAAATCGATGTTGTACAAACAAATTTTGAGACACTTTTATTGAACAACACAAATTCAAATTTGTTTAATCGATACAAAGTTCGAGGCTAAGAATCATAGTGGCCTAACTGTTTTTTTTTTTACAAAAATTTAATTTTTATGTGTTTATCTTTATGCCTGCATTAAAATTTTGGACAAAACGGTTTAGCTATAAAATTTAACCCAGACGCAAAGAATTCGAAATATTGAAATTTTAAAAATTATGCCAAGTTTTCTATGAGCTCATAGAATGGCGAATAATGTTTTAATTCAAATTTAATATATTAATAAATGGAGTGCTATCCAGAGTATACGTCAAGAATATGCTGAAAGAATAAATCTACAAATAGTCGATAATTCAGCCATGTTAGTACTTCAACAGGCGCGGCGTCAACAACATAAATTTTTAAATGAAAATGAAATAGATCTGCGAAATATATGTAGTTGCTGAAATATGTCAATAAGTTTGTTAACTATTTAATTTGCCTAGTTTTCAACAACAAACACCTTCATATATTTTTAACCTCAATAAATATTCGGTTGAAAAGCCAAACGATTTTAACATCGAATTGCCTAATCTGTTCCACCATACAGAAAATAAACCAAGAAAATTCTGCAGAATTTGTTTGCCAATATCAGATCACCCCTTTGGAGAAATATTTATCTAATTTAGCTACGACTTTGACTTAAGCAACCCACGCATATTATTCAAATTTTAAGAAAATATCTTTTATAATTTATAAAAAAAAAATAAAAAAATACTATAGGGCAATTCAATAAGGCAACAAGATAATAAAAAATTAAAATATCTAGCAATTAAAACAACAACCGAAAACTGGTTCGAAGTTTCGTTGTTTTGCAGGAAGCTGGTTGATTGAGTTGTGATTTTATTTTTTTAAAACAAAATTAAAACAAAAAAAACGAGAAGAATGTGTTTGGGTGTTTGTTTAATGAAGGATATTGGAATATTTATAAAAAAAAAACATTAGTCATTTTTTATCATTTATGGAATCCGTTTTAATTTGCTTAAAAAAGTTAATAAATGACCTTACCTCAGAAAGTTAAGAATGGCCAACTTATGCTAATTTGTCATAGCTATAAGCAACAAGTTAACTTGAAAGGGTTGTTAAAAGTTGGCCTGTATTACGTATGTATCAAAATCTTAATCTCTGATTTTCTTCTTTGATAGATTCAGCTTCAAATTTAAATTTATAAAAAAGATATAGAACAAATATAAATAATTAAAATGACTCTATAAACTATAAAATTATTGTTTATGAAGCCCACACGGCCAGCGCCCTCTCCCGTGCGTCCGTCGCGTCGGTCGATGGGCATACTTTGGGCACCTAGAATTTGTTAACTTGCATAGGTACTTGAATATAATATGGTAAATGATGGATTCGTAAAAAAAAAAACTAACTCAAGATTTTGATCAAACTTTTGACATTACGATCGAAAAAAATGTGTCTCGTTTGTCTGTCCGTTCGGCTGCATATGAAGGGTCTATTTTCTTTAGCGTTGGGTGGGGCATCCTTTTTATTTTGTTTTTAGGACAAAAAATATCTGTACGAGTAGCAATTACTTAATTAAAATCTATTTTTCTCAAAAAACATGGTTACATGGTTTTTTTCAATTGTCTGAAATCGGCTTCCGTCCAGGAATATGAGAAAAATTACTATAACTTTTTAAAGGAGGATATAACATCTTTATTTGTCGTTTATTTCAAATTAATTAATTTTCAGTTTTGAGTACCCCACCCCCAACCTTACCCCTCCCCATCCAAAACAACTAACATAGATATTCTCGAGCCTTCTTTCTTATGAAAAATAAAACATTTTCGCACAGTTTCATTAATAAACATGTTGTATAGTTTTTTGTAATATGAACCCACTTCACAAAACCCCCTCCCAAAAAAAAAAAACCTTTTCCAACAGATATTTTAATGGGGTCTTTTCATTCTTCATTTTCATAATAATTGAAACAATTTGACTCAGTTTCAGGACCAGACGAAATAATTTTTGATGTATTCCATTTTACCAGTACCGAAACCTCCCTTTAGCCCCTGAAAATCAATGAATCGTCAATTTAATGGGAACTATTTTTCCCCGGGAAAAATCTAAATTTACCGAGGAAAAAATGTTTCCCGTCGCGAATCTCATACGAAATAATTTTTCCCCGACAACTTAACGAAATTTTTGCATTGAAATAAGAAAAAAATTCCTTGGAAAAATTATTCACGTTAGCTATTTTTCTGACAAGAATATTTTCAATAATCAGACTTATTATGTGTTTCACCCGAGAACAACATTCCACCTAGAAAATTTGATACTTCATTTACGAAAAATTCCCCTTATTGTGAACATTCATTTCGGGCGGATTGTTAAACCCATTGACGACCTAAACTATCAATTATTTTTTAAGTAGGCAGCAACTTTAAAAATTCACGTGTTTTAAGAGTACGGATTTTTTGTTTCGTGTAATAATTACACGGAGTCCGTGTATCCGGGTTTTTCAAATACACGGACGGAATCGTAGGCTCTAGAAAAACTTACGAGTCTCTGTGGATAGGATATCTTTCTAATATCTATGTATAAGTACTACTGTACCTTCATGGGAATTCAACAATCTTAGATTTGTCTGCTAACAAAGCTGCATTGTTTGCCTGAAGCTGAGATCCGAAAAACCCTAAAATTCAAATTGCTAAGTATAAGCTAAGTTTTGAAAAACCCTAAAATTGAACACTGTGCGTCTTCACACTTCATTGTAGTTAATAAGCTGTTTGTTTTAGGTGATCCTTTTTTCTTTTTATCTTTTTGTGTCTCTAGTATCATTTCTAAGGGCCTAGGTTCTTTGCGCGGTATCTAAGTAGAAGGCACTTATGTATGTCCTAGAGTGTTTTGTTTTCTTTGACATTAGTTTCATATCTTCATTCATAAGCTTTTATAAGCCTATGATGTAAATGTTTATGTATTTTTTTTTTAATTCACTTTAATTAGCTGTATATTTTACTAAAAATGGATCTTCTCACTTCAAGGATTCAGCATTTTTCGAGACACATTTTACGGACAACAATGCAACACAAAAAATAATATAAAGAAAATTCGTGAAAAAATAAAAAAAAAAAACAAAATCACGTTATAATATTCACGCATAAGGACACCACAAAATATTGCCTCCTCTGTGCTGTGCATGTATTAACTCTAGATTCTTTCTAGACCCCTCACCTCACGCACAATCAGTGCTAGGATGGAAAAGGAGCACCAGAATCATCATCATCATTATTGTTGTCTTCTCGTGGTCTGGGTCGGTCGTTTTCGGCAAAATAGTAAGGCAAGAAAAAAAAAAATCTGCGGTCCATTGTGTTTCGGGAATCCGCAAACGGTAAACGCGACACAAAACACACCAGAAGTATACAAAGTCGATGAATGAATGCACACAGATTGTAATCTCTGCGCGCTGTATGCCCAGAGCAGAGAGAAAACCAAAGGAGAACAGTCGAGTAGCCAAGAGTTAACTCTGGAAAAACGGAGGACTGCTACATTCAGCAGCACCAGTAACAGCAGCTTCACCATCACAGCAGCCAGAGTAGAGAGTTAGTTGACTTGAAATGTGTTTTTACTTTCTTTAGTTCAGTTGTTTCTCTTTTTTTTTTTTGTTGCCAATAATAAATGTATCCAATGTTGCATCGCACCGAAAACAAAAGGACCCATCGGCTACTACAAACAAAAGCAAGGAAACCCAGGGACGACGAAGAGTTAAAAAACAAAAACAAAAAAAAAACGACACTCCATGGTCACAATGGCACTTTGAAGACGAAGAAATAAGAATAAAACACAAAAAAAGAACAAGAACCGAATGTTTCATTGTTTACGGTGTAATTTTTCATTTGGAGGAGAATTGTCAGTTTGCAGTGGAGTAACCACCATCTTCTTCTTCTTCTTATGGAGCGGAATCTGCAACACATTCGGTATCAGTATCGGTGTGTTCTTTAACAAGGGGTCTCTAGATATCCACTTTCATTTATACTTCAAGCTTGTTGTTTATTTATTTATATAATATATTTTTGAACTTAAAATGAGACAGGCATTTTTGACACTTGTGCGTGGTATGGTGTGGTGATAGTGCGGGAGAGTTAATAGGTATAGGCCACCCACACACCGAGGCGATTTAACATTTGTCGAAACCCTGGTAAAATATTTATAATTACTTATTAAAATTTTATTGAACCATAACAATTTTAATGAAAAAAAATGTAAAATATTTTTGACCTTTGGTACCTAGAGCTATAAAACTGCATCACCATCAAGAGATAAATAAAAATGTCGCGATTTGAAAAGTTCTGTGGGAATGAATCGGAACAGAGCCATTTTGTTTGTGTTTGTTTCATAAACGAAACTATTTCTCGTGAGTATATACATAATATTATGTGGAAATAATTTTATTTTTCACACCTCGATTGAGCGAAGTTAACAGCAAAGCGATCAGCTTAAGATATTATGCGCCCGAATCGAATTCAATTAAAACTTCGGTGGAAAAGAATGTGCGACCCGAAGAAGCAGAGAAGAAAAATTAACAAAGGGGGGGGGGGGGGGGGGGTAGGCTTAGTAATAGTATCAAATCATCATTGTACGTACAGCTTATACAGTTTGTTCACAGTGGTTTAAACCTTTACCATTGACTTTCACAGGTTCTAATTAAAAGGCGTTAAGAAACCAAAATCGGCTGATTAGCGGTTTCCATGACATTCATTAAATCTCAGGAGTGACGTTCAGTTGAGGGAATCTAGAAAAGAATGCTGCCTAGACTGGTTAGCAGTCAAGCACTATCTTCACTGAGCCGTGCCGCCGGGGCCAGCCCCGAACCTACAACTCAAATTGTGGATTTCTTGCTAAAAATATGCTTTTTTCTCGAGACCTGAGGTAAACTCGTGCGTCGTCCTGAAGAAAGCAAGTAAAACTCGGGTGTTATGAAAAAAAAACTCTCATAGTCCACAATGGACTTATGACCCACTTGGGTGGGTCAAAAGTCCATAAATCAATTGTGGACTTATGATCCTGCGCCTTCTTATAACTTCAAACAAAAATTCGATTTTCTCCTCTAAGAAATTGCATTCAAATAATCTGTGCCTTCTATCTGTATCTCGCATCGATAAAATAAGTCGAGAAACGATTGAATTTAAAACAA
Organism: Epistrophe grossulariae; assembly: GCA_929447395.1. Lineage (NCBI taxonomy): Eukaryota > Metazoa > Arthropoda > Insecta > Diptera > Syrphidae > Epistrophe > Epistrophe grossulariae. Next base: position 9,351,581 of record OV839570.1, read on the forward strand.
ATCATGAGTTTTGTTCCACTTTTTAACGTTTCTCGACCAATTTCATCGATGCGAGATTGCAGAAGTAGAAATCAATGGACCGTAGGGCAAAAAAAACACTTTATTATTATTATTATATTTATTGTATTTATATTCCTTTTCCATGAAATAATCGACTTATTTGTCAAATTTCATTTGAATCCATCCAGTCAATCCAAAATAATAAAATGTCACACGTATAATATCAAAAAGAATTATGGACGTTTGTGAAGTTTCATTCTTTGCATTCGATTTACAAAAACCATTTTATTTGCATATTTGTAATTTTTGTAATCGATTTATTTTATCTAAAAATCGATACCTGAATACCGATAATTTTTTTCTCAGCTACAATTTTTGCTGACATCTGTCCACCGCTCATCTCTATTCGGTTGTCAAGCCATTGTTCAGCCAGAAAAAATTACCCAAGCTGTCAAAAAGACGAAAGACGAAACGACTGAAAAAAAAGAAAATAAGACAGGATTAAAAAGGAGATACCAATGCAAATTGGTTTTCAATTTCTGAATATATTAGACAGTAATCGGAAAATAATAAATTCCACATTCGTGTAGTACGGTTAAAGACAAAAACTCTGTACCTTTATTTGACAGTACGACCGAAATTGGGCTCAAGAGAAACTCGAATAGTTTTTCATCGATGCAAGTGACATGGATAGTGTGGCGGCATAGGGGGTAGGCTTGGTATACATAGCAATGAGTTATTGAAGTGTTGAATTCTACATGGTTTTTAACCGTCAAGATCAGGGGCCGAATTACGGCATCAGTGACTGAACGACACGTGAGGGAAATTTCATACAAAATATCGATGATGTTCGATATTTCGTATGAAATTTCCCTCATATCAGTGACTGAACGACACGTGAGGGAAATTTCATACAAAATATCGATGATGTTCGATATTTCGTATGAAATTTCCCTCACGTATCGTTCAGTCACTGATGCCGTAATTCGGCCCCAGAATTTAACGAACTTGTTATACGCTTCCGCTTGGAGAATTTCCAGGGATTCGTTTCTAGAACAAAATTCCTATGTTCTCGAAACGAATATAAAACTTTCAGGGTATACTTACTGTTCATCTGCAAAACAATTTAATTTGGATTAGAAGTTTCAGACATCAGAAAATCGTGAAAACATCAATTATTTTATGAATTTCAAAAATATTGGCCCATCACGATTAAAAACTATTAAAAAATTTATAACATAATTCCCTGATAGATTTCATATGGTTTTAACTTAACGGCTCTGCAAAATAAGGCCCCTAAAGAATACATTTCAAATATAAGGTCCCAAATATTGTATTTTTTTAACTACAGTAAAACCCGCTTATGAGAAAAACCCGCTTATCTGAAACACTTTTTTCATCCCCGAGTATTTGTCGGCCAATTATGTACCTTTATAACAATCCGCTTAAGCGAAACTCGCTTAAGTGAAAAACCCGGATACCTGAAACATATTTTCAGTTAAATTTAATATTTTTCGTTGAAAAAAAACTCTCTTAAGTGAAATAAAAATTTAACCCTTAACTAAAGTGGTAAAATTTAGTATCGTATCTATAGATGTGGGTCCACTGGACCCAGCAAATTTAAAATGTTAATAACAGCGAATTTATAAATTATTTCATACATTTTTTTTTACTAAACTTATTCATTGTTTAATGGCAAAGATAATTTAAAGAGAAAACAACTTGGGAAATTTCATTTTACTGCAAATTTGAAAGTTTACCAATGAGTCGCAATTTAATTTACTTAAAAACATGTCATGTAAAAAAATAATATAAAATAAAAAAAAAATAATTTAAATCAAACAAAATATATTTCTTCCTTTTTAATGCTTCCTTTTTAGAATTATTAAAACAAACACTTAAAATCTTCTTTTTGAACAATTCTGACATTGATCAAAAAATTGCACAGTGGCTCAGTACAATTAATGCAAAAAGGCATCTTCATTGTATTTCTTGAATATCTGCTAATTTCGTTCACAAACCAAACAATTGAGCATTCAACCATTGCTCCAACATGCCCTCTTAATTCTCAAACACAAAAATTTGATTTGTCGTTAAAGATATTTGAATTAAAGCAATAAAACTAAATTTGTAACAAATAAAAATTAATCACGTATCTATAGACGTGGGTCCAGGGGACCCATGCGTATGCTGAAAATGACCTTAGGAGCGGCGTGTAAAATGAATCCTTCTCACTGTGTACTCTTCAGCTTACTGTAGGATGGTACCTAGAAGCGGGGGGAGCGGCGGGCACTGCGGCGTTTTTTACACACTTTCAAAGATTGAACATGGGTCCACTGGACCCACCACATCAGTTAAGGGTTAATATAACAGAACAAAAAATTAGCTGAACGCTTTTACTTCTTTTTATTTTCCACCTGCACCAAATTTTCATCACGAAAATGACATTTGAATTTCTGAGGTCAGAACCCTTTTTTGAATTTTTAAATCCGCTTAAGTTCAATTTTTTTTTTCACTTATCCGGACTCTGCTTAAGTAATTTTTTTTCACTTAAGCGGGGTTCGTTTAGGTGAAAAACCCGCTTAAGTGAAAGAAAGACTATGACATTTTGCAAAATCTCTTAAGCGGGTTTTACTGTATTCTAAACATTTTCAAAGTGATTGAAATAAAACCACAAATAAAAATAAATAAGACTCTCCGCGGTTTTGTTGTTGTTTAGTTCGCCGTCGGCAATACCATGCCGCCGCCTATTCGCCGTCGTACCAGGTGCGATTGTGTAGGTACCTATCAACGCACATCAAAATAAACATCTGAATATTTTAAAGCGCCATTTAGAAATTATCAAATTCATTCACAACTGACATAAACGGTGACTTTGGCTTCATGTTTGAATGTACAAATTTTTGCTGAATTCAATGTAAGCGGGAATTTTTATTCTTTTGTTGACGCCGTGCGCCGGCCCCGGTCAAGAGAACTTATAACAAGTATCCTTGTTGCAGACAAGAAAAAATTTAAAATATCATTGTTCAATTTCAATCAAGGCCACAATATTTATTTTGGAATTTTATTTCATATTTTCTTCACGTAATATATATATAAAAATCAGGCCTATCACAGAATCCATGGTGGAAAATCCCCGAATGGATTATTCCACAACGAACCCCTAAAAAAAAAGGATTCACAAAATCCGAATGGAATCGAAGAAAGCAAGGCTCATTAAAGGAATTAATTCTGAATTTCGAAATCAGGTGCCGAATTACGGCATCAGTGACTGAACAACACGTGAGGGAAATTTCATACAAAATATCGATATTTCGTATGAAATTTCCCTCACGTGCCGTTCAGTCACTGATGCCGTAATCCGGCCCAGCTGTCCTATGTCACACCAATGCTTGGAGCTTTAAAAAACAAAAATCCCTTTACCTTTTCAAAAAGTCCCATTGTTTCCCTTTTTATTTTCCACAAAAAAAGCGGAACTTTTATATTAAGTTGGCTAGCCTCTTTGTTTTTTTAATAAATATCGCCAACAAAATCTCATAACCTTAAGCATGTATTGTTAACGTTAGCATTTAACGTATTCAAATAAATAAAATAAATGAAACCACTATTACAGCTGTCATATGAATACGATCGTGAAAAAAACTGTGTTGTTGATATTTATTTAAATATATTCAATGTTTTAGCATTTTTTCTCAAGCAAATATATAGATTCAACATAAAAATAAATTAAAGTTATAAAAATAAATAATTTCAAATGTAGGAACTAATTTCAGTCCAGATTGTTTTAAAAGTGATGTTCTTTTAATTCTTCCTTTTTTTTCGAAGGAGCATAGTTTTGTTTCGACTTCTTTGTAAATTGTTTCTTACTGGTGTGGTATTCAATTATTTAAGGAGTTTAATAATTTTAAACCAAAAAAAAAATTGATTAATTTGCGATGGTAACCATTGCAAATTTTAGAATTTGTAAAAAACGACTGGATCAAACGAACTTACTCTTGTGTTTAACAATTTAAAATTACATTTTAAAGAAGAATATGTTAAAAAAAATAAAGTACTTAAAGCAAAAATTTAAAAGTATGTACTTTAAAAAATGAAAGTTTTTGTTTGAATTTTGTTTTATTTTTTTTTTATTTTTTTTTTTTTATTATCATCATCATCATCATCATCATCATCATCATAATCATCATCCTCATTATCGTCATCATCATCATCATCATCACCACCATCATCATCACCATCATCATCATCAGCATCATCATCAGCATCAGAGACAACAGAATAAGAAGTAGTGTTATAGAAAATTTTTTAAATGTTTATTTGGTCCCTCACTCGTCGCCGAAAAGCAGATACAAATCTCCGAAATGTATGAAGAAGGCACTATGCAGCTTCTGCCGCCGCTTCCGCTGCGCTGCTGCAAAAGGTGTAGCTTGCTTCAAAAAAAATTAACAAACGAACTAACAGAAAGGGCTCACCACCACAGGACTATGATGACGAAAAACGACAAACATGGAGTCGTCCCAACCAGCAGAACAAAAAAAAATGATTTTCGTTGCCCGTGTGCACTTTTGCAACGCTTATTAACTTTTGGTGTAGAAAAGAATTTCTATTGTATTATTGATTTGCTTTTTTACATCTTTTACCCTGAAGATGGACGACGCCAACGAACGGGCCCAAGAAATAAATGAAGGTGGAGGCTCTCAGCACAGATTCAGATTCAATAATGCGTGCTCTGGTGTTGGCGGGAAAAACTTCAGAGAAGAAACAGTAACAGTGAGAGCGGCATTGCATCGAATCGGATCGGATCGCAGTGTCCATTAGTGCGCAGGTGCGTATACAGAAATTCAGTTTGATGCAAAAAGGGGATTGAGTTACGTTGTTCGATGCCAATTGACTGATAAAAAAAAAAAAAAAAAAATAGGCACCAACTTGCTCCTTTTGTGGTTAACAACACATAGGGAATTTTTGTTTTTCTAACAGAATATTCAAAATTTGTAATTGGCAATATTTAGAAGCCCCGAATAGATTAGGTATAAAAAAATCGGTTAAGCAATGAAAAAGCTATACATATGTACGTATAAATAACTAAAATATAAGGTAATTTTTTGAAAAAAAAAATTCTATTTCCGCAATGGGAATTTTTTTTTGGCAAAAACTTGAAATGTTTTTTTTTCTTTTTTTTTTAGAATCACTTTGGTCATTACAGGTACCAACGAAGTTTAATAAAAATTGTAAGAGTTTTTATCGAAAAATATTGACCAAAAAAAAAAAAACAAATTGTTGTATGCAAGGTACCCGTTTTAAATGAGATATAATAAAAAATCGAATTTTAAGAATATAATGTGAATTATGCATAAGATGACATTACTCGTAGATCGTATATTAACATTATCACACACAAAAAATTTTAATCAAAATCATAAAAGTCGTTTACGAGAAAAATACGAAATTTTAATTTTTATGAAAATTAACGAGAATTTTCCAAAATTTGTCATGAGTTATTCTCTTACAAATTTGTACCAATGACAGGCAATTTAGTTTAAGTGTTAACACTGAAGTGGTAAGTTTGTGAATTAAAATTTGAGAAATCACGAAAAATTTGTCGAAGTCGTTTTGAAAAAAAAAAAAATTAATTTACAACCCAACGAGATTTCAGCGTGATGATATCTCTTCGTAGTTGTTCTCTCTTAAAAATCTTTAACTGTGAAACAATACAAAAGTCCGGTTCACAATGCGGAGTTGTTCTCTCTTGAAAAACAATTTTTAAACAGTGAAATAATACATAATAAAGCAAGTTCGAAAAAATTAAAAAATATGCGACGTGATGACGATAAATGCTTTATTCTGGGGTGACATTCTGTATCTAAAAAGCGATCAAACGTTTTAGTTTGTGCGAAAGTCTTGCATACAAATTTAAAGCAAATTTTCGCACAAACGAAAAGGGTTGATCGCTTTCCCTATACAGAATGTGACCCCTGTATTATTTCATTCTTTTATAAGAGAGGAAAACTACCAACAGATCTCATCACCCCGACGACGCACGTCTCGTTTTCACGCCGCATTGTGAATCGGGCTACACCCTACAATATAGCGTTTCTCATAGTCACATCGTCAGTTTGATTATTTGAAGAAATAAAAAAAACTGACGCGACGTGATGACGAACAACGTTTTATTGGGTATTAATTCATTGTTTAAGACTGTTTTTAAGAGAGGACTTTTAAGTAACCTATACGAACTCTCGAACAGTGACGCCAGATCGTGGGATTTATCCCTTTTTGTGGGAATTTCACGTTTAAAATAAGCTTAAAGAGAAAAAGGGATTTTTAGAATCTCATAGTACAAAAAAAAGGGATTTTAGGGTTTGCTCAATTTTTTTTCTTAAATTGTTCATTTTATTATGAAACAAAAGTTGTATTCAGATATGGTCGAATAAAACGATGTCAAGCATATAACGAACTCATTCTAAATATCTGAATCTGTTCATTTAGATTTTTGCATTTTGATCTACTGAAATCTAGTACGCTACAGATGCGAAACGAAATTTTTTTTACCGTAAACGAAAACTGCCGTTCTAGTTTTTGTTCTGCAAAACTACATATACATACTCGATGAGCGAAATTGATAATACAAGCACAATATTTGGAAAAGTTTGTTTTCTTTTTTTAAGCATGAATAATTAAATGACACTTGAGGTTTATTGCTTTTTTTGTTGTTCATATTAATTTCTGTAATTTTATTTTTGTTTTATTTTTTTGCAAAAGGTTAAACTTACTATTCAATGTAAATTTTTAACGTTTCTGCCAATGCGGCATGAAAATTTGTTTATAAATTACAAAGAAATTTAGATTTTTTTAAATTTTTCGACAAGGGATAATTGTGGGATATTTATCAGAAAGACGTGGGATAAAAGGGAATTCTTGAGTATCAATATGGGAAAACCTACTCCCAAAGTCTGGCATCACTGCTCTCGAAGCGTGCCACCCAAGGTACACTGTTGTCTGAGTTCAGTACAAAATTTTGAATTTCTACATTTCGAAGTTTAAAAAAAAAACAGTAACATAATTATGTGAGTGAAAAGGTATTTAGTGGGACTAATGTCCCAAGGGTTTTTAATCCCTAGCTCCTGGTATGGATAAGTAACATAAGTACTTAAAGTCAAATTGTCTCAATTCTTATACCTAACCATAAATTTTAAGACAAGAGAATAATCACGAATTCCATGATGACCCCCTCCCATTTGATCCGGACTTGAAAAAGAAGACGGAGGGGGGGGGGAGCTGGGGAGAGTTTTGAGAGTTGCAGATTTGTAGTGTTTTGTCATTCTTTTTTTTCGCATCGTTCTCTCGTTTTAATATTGAATTCTTCGAAAAAGCAACAATAGTGGAACACGAATAAAAAGTAATAACAGAAGAAGAATATTATGATAAATGCGTAAGTGAAACTCAATTGACGACCAACGACAAAGGTCGAGGAAGACGACGCAACGATTGAAAAGACGAACGAATGCAACGTTGTTGTGCGGTGGTGTGTTGCCCTTGTGTCTACCCCAATCCAATCGCATTAGCAAAGACTATCAAACCATCAAGAGCAAAAAAAAAAAAAAATTATCAACTGGTTAAAGTATAGGTACCTTACGTAAGCTTTTCCGTTTATTTGTTTGGTAAGAAACTATTTAGTTGAAAATTCAGGTGAAAAAAAGTTTGAAAATTATGTTATGTATCTATGGAACTTTTTTTTAATATTTAGAAGTATGTATTTAAATGATTTTGAAAAAAAAAATTTAAATCACACTTTTTTCTTACTTTAATACAATTTTAACAAATATTGAGAATATATAGGAGCAGGTTAGACTGCAAAAAAAAAAAATAATAAACCACATTATCGGAAAATACAATGGAATGAATAGGTATATGAGCTAGGTATACGAGTGTAGTACATATATATCGTGCGGTCAGCTTCAAACTGTCTTTGGTGGTAATTTACATGTAGACATCATTAAGAGCAGCGCACCTCAAAAGAGTTTTCTTGATTATAAGATCGATAACTGGTCTGTACCATATACATTGTCACAGCGTTCACAATAAGTCATTGGTTTCCTTTGTCTTCTGTCGTCCTGTCCTTGTATAGATTTTTTTTTTTTTTTGAACAGAGCCCTTTTTCGCAGATAAACCTCATTCAATCCGAAATATATTTATGTACTTATATGTAGGTATGAAGGTATAAGGTATAGGTACTTGCAAAATTATTTTTTTTTTTATATATATTTTTGCAATCCGCAAAGTAAAGAATCCAAGAAATATGAATTCCAATGAAAATGGAGCATTTTATTAGTTTATTGTTTCGTTTGTAACTTTTTTTTAATTTTTTTTTGTATCACTTGAATAATATTTTTCTTGTTGGGCTCCCTGCTGTCGTGGTGATGCTGTGTAAGGGTAAACATTTTTTATGTTCCCCAAAAAGAAGTCGAATATGCTCAGAGATTTGCACACAGTACACAAAAAAGGAAGACCTGGATACAATAATAATAATAAAAAACAAAAAAGATACGACATCTCGCAGCAACAACAACAACAAAAATCTTGGGGAAATTTTGGAAGTAACACCTGGTCTTATCTAAATAAGAGCGCGCATACAGCCGTTTAACGAATCACGAGGAACTGGAACTCCAAAAAAATAAAAATAAAAAAAAAATAAGGATGAGCTGAGCGCGGAGCAGCACAAATAAAATGTTAAGCTAAGAAAAAAAAAAAGAAAAAAGATACATATACAAATATTCGTCGTTGGATGTTATCGCAATCCATTATACATATTTGCGAAGTAAAAAAAAAATCCAAAAATACAAAAAAAAAATTGCGAACAAAATAAATAAATTTGGAAAGAAACAGAAATGCTAAATCAGAAAGGGCATGTCCCCTTTTTGCATTGTTTAAGATGTTTGCGGCAGTTTTCATTGAACCCTGTGTTCGGCGCAGAAAAAGAGTGTTTCTAGGAAAAATTTTGAGAATCAATAAATTGTGCCACTGCTGCTGCCACTGCCGCCGCCGCCGCCACCGTTGCGTTGTCACAATACCGCCTGCTCGTGGAGAGAAACGTATATTAAGGATATTTTAAGGGACATATACAAATAAATATAAGGCATTTCTACGGATTTTTTTTTTCGTTTATTTATTTTTGTTCTTTTAAATATTTTGTTTGTTTTTATTTTGCATATATTCCTCCTTGCAAGGTATTTTTTTTTTACCTGAAATCATTATAATAACTTACGGGATACTGTTTGTTTTTTGTTTGTTTCCCTCACAAGTTATCCTTAAAAAAATTAAAATTATAAAGGGTGTTTTTTTAGACGTGTGGTTTTCAATCTGGCAATACTTTTTTCGGAGTTGGTCTTTTTGACAGCTGTCACTTGATTTATGCTCAGTTTGGTTTGCCATTTCATAATGAATAGACTTACTCCTGAACAAACGTTTGCAAATCGTGCAAATTTATTACCAAAAATAATGGTTCGGTTCGCGCGACGCATCGCGCTCTGCGTCCAATATTCGGTCGACATAATTTCAAAAAAAAAAAAAAAAAAAAAAACATTAACCTAAATCGTACATATTATACATACAGACACATACAAAAATTACAATCAATCAAAATCGAGCTCCAATTACCTACTAAATATACACACGTCTTGAAAATGAACCCAAGCATAAATTTAACATCCACCCACTAACAAAATATTTGAAATATTGAATATTCACAAATATAGCAAACAACGACGACGACGCAATATGAAGGAATAGAACACATCAGAATTATTTTTGTCGATTTTTTTCGTAGGTAATTGCCAATGCCTTTGCAATTTAAATCGTAATTGACCCTTAAATGTATTTTCTATCATTAAATGGCTCCAAAGAGTCCAATGACTTGGTGCATATAGGTATCTTCTACAGATGTCTGATCTGGAAAACACTTTCCTTTATAGCTATGTGTATAGTTGAAAATCCAACCAGCTATATATACAGGGTGTCCCGGACTTGGTTGGCATTATTTAAGGATGGAGTTCTTGGATATATTCTTAGAAACAAATCGTTCTACAGTAAAGGTCTATCTATCTAATAGTTGTAACAGCTTTCAGTATTCTCGTGGAGATACCTCAAAAACTCAAGCAACTGATCCCGTTTCTGGAAGACTACGATTAGTTTTACAAAATATTGCTCTAGGAAGTCGTCAATCAGGATAAATTTCATGGAAAACCACTCTTATTGACAACTTTTTTTGAAAAAATCATAAATTCCATTTTTACCTGTTGCCGGTTTTCCCCAGTATCATAAAATCTATGGGTTTTCCACGATCTTGTCATTGATTATTATTTTTATTATTGTTACGTTTACAAGAAAAATCTATTAAAAGTTTATGTTTGTTACGCATTTTCTCGAGAAAATCGACCTCAAAGTCAAAAATTAAGCATGGGCAGGAAAAATGGAACCGGCTTGAAACTGGATATCAAGACAGAGATATCAACTTTATTTGAACGCCGTTTTAAAGGCTAGTATTTCTTCTAAAAATAAAGTCCTAAACGAAGTTTCTACCACTATGGAATTGGCAGAGCAATTTTTGTTAACATGGGTCAGGGTACACCAAAGTAAGTGTTTTCTTAAATCCATGATAAATGATGTCAAAATTGGAGATAGACCTTTACTGTAGAACGATTTGTTCATAGAATATACCCAAGAACCACACCCTTAAATAATGCCAACCAGGTCCTGGAACACCCTGTATATACAAAATCCATAAGTTATGTAGCAAGCTGAATGCATTAGCGGGAAAAACAATAAGAAAGATATACATTATCTATAAGATATCTTTCCATCTATAAGATAGATTGTTGATTTTAAAGCGTAAGGCCTTTTATAGTAGGAGTAGGTACAAAAGAGGAGGTTGAGTTGGAAGGGAAAAGCTGAACTGAACGAAAAACCATTCAAATTTCTTCGTTTACTAGATTGCATAATATTATTGCCGTTGTGTACGTAAGGCAGGAGCTTCAACTTGTCAAAAAAATAATAACAACTATTCAAAGTGGTAGCAAGAACTTGTAAAGTCTCAAGCGCCGGTACGATGGCAACAAAAAAAATCCAGTCCCAATCTTAAAGCACAATGACACACACGAATATGCTTGTTACCAAACTGACTTTTTACCAAATTGATGCGATATATACCTACTCGTCGTTCTATTTATATGAAGAACTTGTAATAGCGTCGTCCTTTTATTTTCCAATGCTATTTTTATTATTTCTCTACTTAACTTGAGCTTGGGGTATAATAATACAAAAAAAAAATAGTCATTAAACTTAAACATGCACCACGAAATGACGAAAAATTCGAATGATGGAGAAAAACTCGTGATTCATTATCATTTTATTGCACTGTTTTGTTGATGGTTGTTGGTTCTGGGTTATTTAATAAGAATATGACGACAAATAATGTTAAAAAAAAAACAAACAATCAAAAATTAAATTAAAATCAACAAAAAGTGACAAATAAAAAGTGTGATGTGCTTTAGTCTCAACTTATAAATAGATATTTTTCGCCCTGCCAATCTCTGAAATTCCTTACCTATACCATATGATTTATGCATAATATGATTTCTATACCTTTAAGACCTTAAGTTAAGTTTAAGCTACTTATAATTAAAAAACAAAATATGTGTTAAATATTAAATAGTCAACAGTAAAAATTTAATACTTCACTATGTTAATTCTAACGTAGTCGACTTGATTAAAATAAATTGTTTAAAGATCGTTTATGTTAAACGAGTAGCTTGTTTAAATCAAATAATTATATTTATCTATAGTTAATTTCACACATCTCTGAATAGATTGGTTACTATAAGCGATATGTTTCATTAACTAACTTAATTGGTTATTGAAACCAAACATACTAACCCAGAAGTAGTTTAATAAAAATTTAGTACACTTTAACCGAAACAGTGTGATAGATTTAAATAATTTTTTTTTAATCGAGTGGACTCGTATAATTTAACTTGATGAGTTAGCCGTTTTTCTTTTTTAGCTATGATCATTCCGAGCAATTTGTGTTCCTTTTTTAGTTTTTAGCATGTTCAGAGCGGGCTAAGTGAGCTCAGAATACAATAGCAGAGAAAACGGAGTAAAATGCTAAACACAACCGAGTTGACATTTGAAAGACGGGAAATTATGAGAAAAAAAACTTAAAAAATCGTTGGAGCAGATTTAAAAAAAAATTAATATTTTTTTAAATATAAAATTTTGTGAATATTTTAAAGAAAAAAAATTGGTACGCAATTTTTTCGACTTCACTATCATCGTAATGTCAATTTTCATTAAAATCGAGTTTAATTTTTTTTTTGCGAATCCATAACATGCCATATATGTAGTACCTACCTACATACATATCTTTATATCGCACGTAAAAATGCAAAATCTTTGGTTGTTTGAAATGCTTGCCAGATGAACCTTTAATTTTAAGGGAGGTAATGAGAAGTACCTACCGGGAATGCTTGTTTGGTCAAATTAGTTTATGCTATTTATAGAATCAAAATTTACAAGCCTGTCTGATGGGAAACAATTGCGAACCATGAACATTTTTACTGGGAACGTTATCGGAATACTTTTTTTTTTTCAAAATGCCGACAAAAGTTTTAAAATCGCGTCTCTCATTTTTTTTTTTCAATCCTGTCTTCCTAAATACCGCTTATTCAAAATCTCTAGGAGTCATAATCCCGCCTTTTAAAATGCCGTCAAATCTTATATAGATGTTTTATTAAAAAAAAAAATAGCTTAGAAAATAATAATGTTTATAATAAGTTATAGCTCCGTTATAAGAACACTTTCTTATATACGCATGAAGCTGTCCGGGATTCAATTGGAACTTCGTCATAGGTATGGTATAAGGACGACGCACGACGACACAATGTTAACTGGGAGGTGTAGTACCGTACCTATATACATATAGTAGGATGAAGATAGCTCGATTAATCCACCAACTCGCAAACCTAAGCCTTTATAGACTTTTTATTGTCTTAGGCTGTCATCGTGTGTCACTTTCATGTGCAATCCATGTTCCAGACACAGATAGCACATCGTAAACATCACCTCCACTATATATACCACCCACCCACTTGCATCACATAAAATACATCTTTCGCGACCGGTATCCAATATATATCTGTCACATTTTGATATTCGCCACATTAAGTCCATGGCGAGTGCAGTAACCGAGTGCAGGTCAAGTAACACCAGCCAACCAAATTCAGGATCGTTATATCGAACGATAAACCTTTATACACAAAATCTATTAGCATTAGAATTTGCTTTGGAGAAATAATAAAATATGATAGATTATATTTAAAGATACAAAACAAGTAGAGTGTTTTTTTTTTAGACGTGGTTTTCAATCTGGCAATACTTTTTTCGGAGTTGGTCTTTTTGACAGCTGTCACTTGATTTAAGCTCAGTTTGGTTTGCCATTTCATAATAAAGAGACTTAATCTTGAACAGCGTTTTGCAAATCGTGCAAATTTATTACCAAAATAATGGTTCGGTTCGCGCGACGCATCGCGCGCTGCGTCCAATATTCGGTCGACATAATCGCCCAGCAGAGTCGGTAATTCGAGCAAACATGGATCGGTTCCGCACCACGTTTACTCTAGGGGATAATGCGCATCCTCAGAGACGCCGCCCGTACAGTGCGCACCGAAGACGCTATTGCTGCTGTGGAGCAGAGTATCGAAGAAGACCCGAATGAGTCCATTCGCCATCGCGCGCAAAAATTGGTGCTGTGCACATCCACTTTATGGAAGATTTTGCGAAAGGATCTTGGTTTGCGGGCTTATAAAATACAACTCGTGCAAGAATTGAAGCCGAACGACCATGAAGCGCGTCGCACGTTCGCGCTACATGCCATACAGCCAACAAAACCATCAATTTATTGAAGGAAACTTTTGGTGAGCGCATAATCTCGTTCAAAAAAAACCTTATTGAAGGTTAAATATCGAAAATATCGGTTTTTCATAAATGACTCTTAAAATATATGGAACCTATCACAAATAAGTTTATGTAAAGTTTGTAGGTTATAGACTTTCTGCAAAAAAGATTACAAAATTCTTTTTTTGCGACAAAGCGTTTAGAAGATATTGCAAATTTAAAATATATCAAATGTCGGAAATAACGTTTTTTCGCATATTACCCTTAAACCGGTGAGTGCTATCCAAAAGTGGTACACCGAAAAAGTTTAGATTCCGTACAAAATAGCATTCACTTGATTTTTCCTTCGACATAATTGCCACTATTTTTAAAATTAAATTTCACTGACCAATTTTAAAGTTTTCCCTGACCAAATTAAAACAGTTACTCTTTAAAAAACATGTCAGGAGAAAAAAAATAATAAATAATAATACTAACTCAAAGAATTTTAAGGCGAAATTGTATTTTAAATAAGGCAGAAAACTTTAAACTGGATTCCTCAACATTTAGGAAAATAGCACATACGTCGATATTGTACCAGAAGTACGATATTTGACGTCAAAAATTATATCTCTCAAGTTAAAAGGACAAGTCAGCAGAACCAATTTTTTTGTGACGTCATAATTATGCGCTTATCAAGTGCTAATTAAGTACCCAACAACAAAGTTAAGTGCTTAGTACCTTTCTTGTAACTTAATGCAGTTAACAGAACAATTACCGAAAAAAGCTTAAAACTTAGGGGAAAAAAGTTTTAGTCTACTATTTAAAAGCTATTTAAGAGCTCTATGAATCCGAAAAATATTTCCAAAATTTTTTTTCCAAAAAACAGAAGACATTCATCTAGTTTTTTGTGATCGAATAAAAGTGGATAGTATAGTATTGAATACGTGTAACATTTTTTTTTTCGTTTTTAATTTCAAGTTTAAAAATTAATACCAAAAAAACTATTCATTCAAATATACATAGTAAAATAAAAGAATAGATTCTAAAGTTTTCAAAAAGATATTGTAAAATATTGTAAGTTATTTTTTAATATTTTTTTTTCCAAATTAAAATCCTCAAAAGCGGGACGAAAAAGAACTTTCGTTTAGGATTGACTTTCAGAACGAAAAATACAGAGTAGGGCCACTGAGTTCAACGAATATTTAATTCAGTGTTCAAAAAATTTTCCCTAACCGCTTTCGAAATTCCCTGACTTTCCCTGATCAAATTCACGTTCCCTGATTTCCGAGTCGGGTGGCAACTATGTTCGAGCTAATATTAAAAAAAAATTATATTTTTTTTAAATTTGGTCAAAAGTAAAAAATTGTGATTTTTCGTACTTAAATAATAAGGTTTAGGTTAGGTTTTTGTAAAATGTTTTCAATTTTCTTTGTAGACTATGATGTTTTCTACAAAATAATACAAGGTATAACTTGCGAACTATTTGTGTAACCTATGAAATGATGTGTCTAAACTAAAAATCTTGATAATTTTTTTTAGGTAGATTTTAAAAAAATTATTGTTTTATATTACATATTACTAAACGATTATTTTAGTGGCCTTTGTATTTAACAATATGATTTAGTTTAGTGGGCTTTAGGTCAGTTTTTAGTGACCTATAGCCCACTAAACTAAATCTTATTATTACATATTACTGTTAAATGATTAATTTTTACTTGTGCTATATGGCAAGTTATGGATTCGGAAAAAACTCGAGATTTTGATCAAATGTTAAGCTTACGATGATAATGAAGTCGAAAAAATTGGGTCTCGCAATTCTGTCTGCCTGTCCTAACCTTTCGGTTGCAGCCTAAACGGGTGGTTGGATCATGTTTAAACTTCGTACATAGCGTTTTTTTGACATTCCCCGACACGTTTTTTTATCATTTTTTACAACAGTAGTGGCCGTACAAAATTTTTTAGCAAAAAATAAAAATTTTATTTTTCTCAAAAATAGGTAAAAAAATTTGTAAATTTTTTACAAAACGCATTTTATAAAAAAATACCAAAAAATCGTTATAATTGGCGCCAACATACCTCCCATAGAACCATGTTTTTAAAAAAAAAGTTTTTTCCAAAATTTTTGTTGAGAACTTAATACAGTAGAATCTCAAATTGTTCATCTTTTCGAGCATCAACGTATGTTTGAGGAAGAAAATATAGTAAACATTAAAAATTATTTACATAACAAATTAAAACAAGCTCAAAAGTATTGTTCAGGAGGAACTAAAAGCAAAGAAGTAAAAAATTATGTTGGGAAGTATTCATCTTTTCGAGTATAAAATTTTAACCCGTTAATCTTTTTGAACACTGAAAAGTGAAAATTTTCCGTTCATCTTTGATCTGAGATTCTATTGTAATTCGAAAACGACTTCATCGATTTTTATCAAACCCAGCAGTTTTTTAACTTTATTCTTATAACCAAAAATAACGGTACCTACCTCCCATAAAAGTGTTTAAAAACCGGTAAGGAAAATCTAATTTTTGCAAAAAACGACTCCTACGATTTTGATTAAATTTTTTATGTCGGCTTATATCAGTAGGTACCATCTACCATATTTTTGAAAAAAAGAATGGAAGTATCTATTGATTAAAAATTGTATCTCTCATAACCCATTTTATTGGTTTTCAACTATCTCATTATTTGTTGAACCGATTTATGAAATTTTTACACAAGAGCTTCGAATAAGTTTAAATAAAATTGCATACTAAAATTTTCAAACAAAATGGGTAAAAGATTTTTTTTCAAAATGATTTTTTAATTCCACATTAATAAAAGCTAAAAATTGAGTAATTTTTTTTTAATGTTTACAAAATTTTATATATACAAAAAATATTTTTTTAAACCGTTCCAACGAGCCTCTTTATATATTTTATATTTACTTCTTTTTTTACGAGCTACTGTTTAGAAGATATTGCTTTTCAAGGTCAATATCATTTTACGGGAAACTGAAATTTTTAGAATAGTAGTACATATTTACAAAAATAAATCGCTTTGAAGAAGTACCTAATAAATTGAGGAAAATTAAGGCAAACCTAAGCCGAAGCTTAATTAATTATGTAATTAAATTAAATTCAGTATATATCTATCAAGTATTTTTTTTGTAAACAAACTACAAACAAAATCATTCCTTCGTACGTATCCCTTAAATCATATTTATATTTATATCTACTTTTTATTTTGTACCTACATATATATGAACATTCGTTTTGAATTCCAAAGAGTCGTAGGTATATGCAGCACAGGTAAGTGCTTTCTGAAAAAAAAAATCATTACTTTGTGTTTTTAAGTGTTTACTCGGTAATTAATGATCAACGACAACTGAAAAATAAATCATAAAAATTAATTACCTTTGTTTTTCCAATGGGCGGTGTGCGATGGCCGATGAAGATGAGAATGAGAATGAGGATGAGGATGACCATTGACCACACACACCCGTTTTTTATATTATTTGCTTCTGCTTTAACTGATAACACACAAAGATGACTCTGGTCATCTACCATCTGTAACAGCAGCTATTCCCCATATTATATAGCTTGGTGATACATTGGAGACAAATGCATTCAACACGCTGACGAGACGCTGCGCTGCAACTATACTGTCGTCCGTCGGTCATCGCCGCCCGTCTCGTCGTCGTTCTTAACGTCAACATGATCATCAACCAACAATAAGCCAACGAACTATTGAATAGGTCAAGCAGAACTCAGAAGCAATAAGCAAACTAAAAAACATCTTGAACCCCTGTTCGAGCCGTCGTCACCGCGCGCCGCGCCGCTCCGCCGCCACCTGCCTGGCCTGCCCGAACCCCGGACCACGCGCGTTACAAAAATCTTGAGAAGACAAAAAATACACAACACTAATGAATAAAATATGTTTTTTTTTTTCTACCCATGTGTGTGTTAACAATGTTTCTACGTGCATATATAGCAAAAGATCATTCAAAGTCTTGCACTTTTTGAATGCACATTTCATTATCTGGATCAAGAAGTCTTCTATTCCTATAGCAATTCCATACGAACATCACTCACTTCCATTGCGTATAGACTTCATTGTTGTCGATGTCGTTGTCGTCGTCTTCGTCGTCGTCGTCTTCGTTGTCGTTGTCGTA
The DNA here is from genome assembly GCA_929447395.1 of Epistrophe grossulariae. Taxonomy (NCBI): domain Eukaryota; kingdom Metazoa; phylum Arthropoda; class Insecta; order Diptera; family Syrphidae; genus Epistrophe; species Epistrophe grossulariae. Next base: position 9,369,658 of record OV839570.1, read on the forward strand.
GTCGTCTTCGTCGCTGTCGTAGTCGTCTGCGTCGTTGTCGTCATCGTTGAAGTCGTAGTAGGCTGAACAGACTACGATGACAATGTCTATACGATTTTGCAGCTTATACAGGGTCTTATTTATAGATGGAAAAATTATTATGGCGCAGTTATGCATTGCTCGTATCTGTATGCGAAGTCTTGCAAGAGCCAATTTAAATTGAATCGTAATATTAATTTTAGAAATTCTATAGAAACTTATAAATAAATATTTACAAGTTTTTATTGTTCGTTATAATTATAGCAAGCTCCAACAGTGCAAATTCTAAGAAAACGCTTTACCCAAATGTTTTTTAGAAAAAAAAAATAATAAAATAACACGCGCGACTAGGTCACATTCTGTAATGTGTAATGTATACGCGACTATCACTGTGGTTTTAGTTTTGTTAAAGCCTGAGGCCCATTTTAAGCCGGCAACTCGCTTAACGATCGTTGGGAATACATTATATTGTTAAATGGGAGCTTTCACACGCGCCGACAAATCGCAACAACAACTGGAACTGTTTAACCAGCAGCAGTCGGCTGCCGAAATACATCAAATTGAAACTTCAATAAGTTTTTTTTGAGTTCCGGGACTCACACTTTAGATGTATAAACATCAGTTACTAAGGTAAAGTGTTACACGCAATGTGTGACACGGAGCGTATTACATGTAAGGCTCAAGTTTTCAATTCAGACAAGTTCTCTATCCGAATGCCGCAGCTAATACGCGTGTAAGGAGAGATGTTTTATTTTTTGAATTGATATTGCTGTATAAGTTCAAAAAAAATAAAATAGGCATATTCGTTTTATGTATTCGGGCAGTCAGATAGATCAGATATAATATAACTTAATTTAACTTAATTTAACTTAATTTAATTTAATTTAATTTAATTTAATTTAATTTAATTTAATTTAATTTAATTTAATTTAATTTAATTTAATTTAATTTAATTTAATTTAATTTAATTTAATTTAATTTAATTTAATTTAATTTAATTTAATTTAATTTAATTTAATTTAATTTAATTTAATTTAATTTAATTTAATTTAATTTAATTTAATTTAATTTAATTTAATTTAATTTAATTTAATTTAATTTAATTTAATTTAATTTAATTTAATTTAATTTAATTTAATTTAATTTAATTTAATTTAATTTAATTTAATTTAATTTAATTTAATTTAATTTAATTTAATTTAATTTAATTTAATTTAATTTAATTTAATTTAATTTAATTTAATTTAATTTAATTTAATTTAATTTAATTTAATTTAATTTAATTTAATTTAATTTAATTTAATTTAATTTAATTTAACTTTACTTTACTTTACTTTACTTTACTTTACTTTACTTTATTTTACTTTATTTTATTTTATTTTATTTTATTTTATTTTATTTTATTTTATTTTATTTTATTTTTTTTTTATTTTATTTTATTTTGATTTTATTAAAATTTTGATTTAAAAAAATATTTTTTTTAATTGTGATTTTTTTAATTTTAATTTATTTTTTGTAATTTTTTTTTTTTTTAAATTTTATTTTTTTTTTTTTGTAATTTTATTTTATTTTTTTTTGTGATTTTATTTTTTTTTGTGATTTTATTTTATTTTTGTAATTTTATTTTTTTTTTTTTGTAATTTTGATTTTTATTTTTAATATTGATTTTAATCCAAAATTGTTTTTTTTTAATTTGTATATGTAATTTTATTTCGGCTTAATAGGGACCTTTTGTATGTACAAATTTTGATCGAAATTATTTAAACCTTAAACGAGAAAGAAAATATAAAAAAAAGGTTTTATATGTCAGGTACCATTAATAATAAGAAATTTCACTAAAATCGAGGCCATACCTAAAATAATACACAGGAAAAATTGTATCAATATCGGTAGTGCCTTTTTCGAGGAGATAAATAACAATTTTCATAACAGTCCTTTGTAGTTAGTAACCCATACTGTTATTTTTGGAGCTAAAAAAGAAAAGGCATTTTCCTCCCAAGGAATCACGTAAAAGACTTAAGTCCCTTTTCAAACGAGGAAACTGAGTTTTCAGCAAATTCTCATTTTTAGGAGAGAAGGGCACGAAGTAAGAGGGAAAAATTAAATCTCCCCGGTCAACGAATTGAGAAGATTTTTTTGACATTTCTATTCACACACACAGTAGTGTGAGTTCGTTCAACCAAGCTATACTTTAAAAGGAAACTACAGAAAATTTCTACGATTTTGTTTCTTCGTGTAAGAAAACAAGAGATTTTTAAGGAAATTAAAGTAAAATGTAAAAAATCTCAGGCAACTAGTTTCTTCGTGTGAAAAGGGACCAAGTTACAAGTTTCAGACACACTGACGTACCGACATACAGACATAATCGTAATATCAAATCTGGTTGAAATATAGTTATTTTTTTTTTTTTACGAATCCAAAACTTGCCCGTAGGGGAGACCGGAGACAAAAGCAACAATTTTTACTTTTGATGTTCCTGCTCTTTCGCTGGTAGGAATAACAGAGAACGAAATATGCCACCTTAAAGGTGGGTTATTTATCTAAAAACTGATAGTTAAGTTTTAATAAAATGACGAATTCACATAGCTGTTACCATTTTTCTAAGACTCTTCTCTTGTTACTTTCGTCTTATATGTCCAGGACGAAAGTAACACGAAGTTAACACTAATTTTTCATACCGTATTTAATCTATTATGCAAACATATTGCCTGATATGGTATGGGTTTCGTTTATCATATTATTTTGAACAAGGAATTGTTAATTCACATGTATTTAAACATAAAAGAGGATCCTTTGACTTAATGTTTAAAAATAAACGTGTTTATAAATAGATGTGTCAATCGTTCCTTGAATTTATATTCTTACATGAGTACGAGGCATTATAATAACGAAAAACACATGATAACTTTCAAATAAACATTTGAACAAAATTTTTTATGAATTTAACTTGTTTCTTTCATCCCCGTTACTTTTGTCCACATGCCCCATTTTTCGAAAAAAAAAAAAAATAGTATAATTTATTCAAATTATGAGATTGATTTAAATGATGGGCAGAATTATAAAGAATATATTAACGAATGCTTGGGTAGAAATTTGCCTAAAAATATTGAGATGAAAACCCGCAAGCCAAACAAATTTCAAATGATGAATTTTTTTTTCTTCTTATTGTGGCACCTATCCATCTCACGCCCAATCGACAACATTTGGCTAGTAAAGAGAAGAGTTAAGTTGTTTACAAAACTAGATGCAAGAAAATGCTTCAACACTTTTATTGAGGCTGTAAATGGGCTTGTTACTTTCATGACGTGTTACTTTTGTCCCCGGTCTCCTCTACCTATGAATATCGCAAGTAAAAATTATAATTTTAGAAAGGCCTCAATTTCCCAAAATCCAGCCATGTTTGTCTATAAAATGCATCTCCCATGCAATAAGTTCATTTTGCTGTCTGATGCACAGTGTTAAGTAGAAACGAAGTGAATGAATGAAAATAGGAATAAAGTTAAGAATCTTCAATAATGCTTTGCTTTTCTTTTTTTTTTAGATTATATTATGTATATTGTATGTATATGTTATTTGCGTGTTTTTTTTTTTTCAAGCAAAGAATTTCCATGCAGATGAGGATGACAGTGGTAGCTTTGGTCTTTGGATACCTATATGGGATGCTTGTTGTATATTTATGCATAAATAGACGAGACCAGAGGAGGCGGATAAAATTTTAATATTATATGTGTGTGCGAAGAAGTCTTGTCCAAATGAAATCAAATAATAATTTTTCATTTTTCTCCTTTTTTGGTCTTTCAGAGTATCGACTGAAGCTGAGAACAACACTGGCTTTAGCAGCGAGGAAGGGAAGCCATCATCAGGTTAAGGCTGGTTGATGTGATTTAGGTTTAGTTATATGTGAAGCTATATTTCAATTCAAATTAAATTGTTAAGTCTCTGTTAGAGTTTTGCTCTAATAGGTCTTATTCATAATTGTTTTGTATATTTTTTTAGGTTAAAATATCCTTTATTGCACGAACTTTCTTTTAATTTGCAATGGATTGATGAATACATTATTTAAAAACATAAATCCTAGTTTACAAATCAATCCTTTCAAAAGCCAACACACATTTGAAAGGCGAGTCTGTTCAAAAATCAAAGAAAAGAACAGTGCCTCCACTTTTTTTATAAACATCTATTTTAAAAATGTCAAATTTATCGATATTTTAAGAATCGAAATTTCAATAAAGTGTCGATTTTTACAGTCTCAACAAAAAAAAACAAGAAGACTGCTCAAAAATTGAAGAACAGTGCATTAATTTTTTTTTATAAAAATGCGATTTTTTAACTTGACCAACGTCTAAACCAATGCGATTTTTGAACTTGGCCTATGTCTAAACCAATGGGAATTTTGAACTTGACCTACGTCTATAAGCCAATGAGATTTTGAACTTGACCTAAGTCTAAACCAATGCGATTTTTGAACCTAATATATGCGAATATTTGATTTTCTTCAACATCAACCGTCAAATTGATTAAATAAACTGAACTGAATATAACATTTATTTAACCGCCAAATGGGATGTGACATTCAAAATATCTATATATTGTAATTTCAGACTGTAGAATGGTTTCTAAGACAGCCTCAGAAGTTTTGGTGCAACTATTGGATACAAATAAGAAATCACCAAGATTAGTCATGTTTTTATTTTATCGAGCTAACACAAGTCATTTTCAATGTCCCCATAGTTACTCTATGAGTGAAATCTGTACATTTTTTTTGGAATTTTTCGACTTACGAGGTCCTACACTTAAACCGTCGATATCCAGTCGATAAACAGTATCCATCCAGTCAAAATAGACAAAAAAAATTGTGAAAACTTACGACATAAAAAAAAATCTTTTTTTTTCGAGTTAAAGCCTAGTACGCTGCTGATGCGAAACGAAATTTTTCTGTGATCTCCAAACAGACAACGAAACGCTTGCGAAAACACAACGGAAAATATCCTTGTAGAGTTCACTAATTTCAAAAACAAAATAAAACATAAACGCAAAAAATCAAAGAAACCCATGATGTAAGAAAATGATAAACAAAAAAACACAAATGTAATCTTTCCGCACACAATAAATAGTCTGTAAAATTAATTCAGTGCGAAAAAGGAGCGGAGACTTCTCCAAATAATCTGCTACAATTATACAATTCGCTCTTCGAACAGCGTACTGCAAAACGAAAAGCAAAACAAATTTTCCGTTTCTGATTTCGTTGTGTCATTTTTGTATGGGATTTTTCGTTTCGCATCGGCAGCGTACTAGGCTTAAGTATGAAAATCGTAATTTTAGACTTGTGACCAAATTTTAAAAATAATGGCGCAAAATTTTAAACAGTTCCCGTTTAATCAATAAACCCGACTCTAGTTAAAACAGTCCTTTATTTAAAAATTCTTGTTTAAATTTTTCTTAATTTTAAACACTTTAAACAACTCTTCTAACTAAAGAACCTGTTTAACAAAATGTCAGCAAACTTTTGTGAAACACGCCTAATTTTGACAGCTGAATAAATCAAACAGAACGAAAAATTTAAAAAAAAAAAAAAAAAAAAAAAAAACCCAATCTGTAATTATGCCGAGCTATAGGAAAGTGTTTCAAGATTTTAAACCGTTAAAATAGTGAAAATACTAAATAACAAAAGTGAAATAAAAGTTAACGTAGTGTACTTGCAATATTTTATAAAAAAAAAACATAAAACAACATGAGGTGCTGCGTTAAATCGTAAAAACACCTATGATATGGAGTTTTCAAATTTTTCTTTTCACGGGCTTATTGTGTCTCATATTCCACGCATATTGAGCGCCCGTAGTGCAGAGTAATTTTACTTACTTTATGTGCAATATGAGACACAGCTTACATGTGAAATGAACAAAAATTACACTGCTTGCTATAGGTGTTTTTACAGCATTTCACTCAGCACCGCGTGTAGTTTCCTATTTTTGTACATTTTTGTATTGCATGTAATCACTTTAAGTTCTTTTATATCACTTGTTTCTTTAATTTACTAAGCTTTTTTACTATTTTAACGATTTAAAATTTCAAAACTATCCTAAAACAAAACAGATCAAAATTCCTTTGGGTGCCCCAGCATTTAGCTGTGTGGATGCATTTATGTTTGTGTAACTCACACTCACAGTGATAATTTCCCACAGATAAAGCATACTTTAAAAAGATGGAAAAGCTAAAGTAGATTTAGTGCCGCGTTAAAATGTTTAAAATTTTGCGCCAGCTATTTTATTTTTTTTAAACAGTATATCCATCCAGTAAAAATTGACAAAAAAAAATTGTGAAAACTTTTACATAAAAAAACTCTTTTTTTCGAGTTAAGTACGAAAATCGTAATTTTAGACTTGTGACCAAATTTTAAAAATAATTATTTTATTTTAATAAAATATCTCAAAGAAAAAAAAATTAATGATATTTTAATTTTATAGAGGAACACACAATCGGAAGATTTTTCGCCTGTCTATATCGGACACTTAAATCGCGAAAAATCTTCCGATTATGTGTTGACAGTTGGGCTCATCAGTTAGACCACCTAGGCCGCAAAAAGTCTTCCTATTTCATTTCGAATTGAATTTCATTCAATATAGTCGACTAAACAAAAACAATATTTTCTATGGTTTTGGTTTTTCTTCTTTGGGACATATAATCTAAAAAATCAATTTTCTATAGCACACACAATGTCAGAGTCGCTAAAAACCCTTATTTTCAAAATTTGGCATTTTTTTAATCGCCATAGTAAAGGATTGCTCGTAAGAGGAAAAAATGTCACAATATTAATTTTTGTATAGAATCACGTAACCTATAAACTTCACATATAAACTTCATATATAAACTTCACATATAAACCCTAAGCTATACTTAGGAAAAACCGATATTTTCTACAGTTAACATTGAATATTTTTCTTTATCAGATGTCTGATGTGATTGGCGTCTTTAATGACAAATCAAAGGTCTGGTATGTTTGTACCCATTTGAAGCTCGATGTGAATTTTATCAGAAAATAGATTATTTTAACTATGTAAATGTGAGCTATAAGCTTCTAGGTGACCTGGTTGTCGAATTATTTCCATCCAAAGTAAAATTACTCTATTTCGACCCAATAAAAAAAAATTCAACCTAAGCCAATTGTTTGAATGGCAATAACAGTAGTGCATCTATATAAAATTGGAAGCGACACAAAAATCAAAACTAATTATTCCAAAGATTTCTGCAAAAAAAACGATGAGTTTTTACTTTTATCAAAAATTAAAAAAAAAAAGCAGTTACACATTATTCAGAAATTTGGTAAAAAAATTTCTTTTTCTTCTTATTGTGTAAAATAGATCTACTGTTTTCATAAAGATTTTCTCTTCTCTCTATGCGATCTAAGTGCAGTTCAAAATAATATATACCCCTATACAGGAACAAATTGTATAGATCATGAGTCAAGAAACTCACAGACTCTGTGGTTTGTTAAAATGAATTACTAAGCACAAAATATCCCTCCACTTATAATATGTATATTATCACACATCACTTGCTTTACGGAATAAAAAAAAAATAGTTTCAACTTCAGCACCTAGTTGGCTCAGCATGAAAGCTACATATTTATTACAATTGAAGCTTGTGCAATTTAATAAAAAGTTCTGATTAAAAAATGATGATGGATTTTAGTAAAGTCATCATCATCACATATTACCTTTTACCCATATATATAAATGAACTTGTACAAATATATATCTATAGCTACCTATTTAATCGTTCATTTCCGAATAGAACAAACTCAACCAATGATCCAAACTAAATCAGATTTAATCTGCAAAAAAAAAAAATAATCGGAAAAAGCGAACCATTAACCGCAAGCGGTCAATTTGGCACACATGATACAAACATGGCGTAAAAAAGGAAATTTAGCGAATACAAGAAAAAAAAATAGCAAACTAATACAACAACTGCAAATCATCTATCTAGATACATTTAATCAGCATCCCCTAGATAATTTCTTTTTTTTTATTGTATATACCCTTCGTCCTGTGTGTTACCCTAATATTAATGAACAAACATTAATGTGTCCCATTTTTTTTCTTTTCCCGAATATCCTAATCGAATTGAGATCCATCCAACTACGAGAGTGCGTAGCATAAAAAATGAAAATCCATATAGAAAATCCGGGGGTGAAAAAAAACGTAATTAATAAAAAAGGCAGCTTGGGGGGTAGAGATAAAAGGAACCCAAGAAAAAAAAAACAATACCCTTGCAAAGTGCGTAGGCACACACAGTACACACACAACCCTTAGTGATGCGGTTGCTTTTCCTATATATGCCATTTTTTTCTCTGGGGCAAGCTTGTGCTGTGTCGCATTCAATTGTTTTTTTTTTACTTTTATGGCCATTCTTTTTGGGAATTATTGGAAAGTGTGTCGGAGAAATTAATAAAAATTTAGATACGCACACGAATTATCTGTTGTGAGGGTAGTTTTGAACGCACTTTTTTAATGGTCATGATACGAGTACGTGAAGTTGTGCTGAAGTTAAAAAAGAGGCTGAGGGTAGTAAGAAAAAAATTAAAAAGAAAATAAATGCAGTATCGAGTTTTTTTTTGTTTATACATAAAGGGTGTTTTTTTTTAGACGTGTGGTTTTCAAGAAGAAATAAAACGCATATAATTTAATGTTATGGACAAGAATTTAACTTTATTATAAAGATAAGGGTTTGCCATTATGTTTTAAAAATGATTTCGGGCAAGTGGCTGCCGCGTCTGGCTCGAATAAATTCCAGCCGAGAGGCCCAAGAGGCCCCAGCTCCAATTGTTGAGAGCGATGGCGGATGGATTCATTAATTGGGTCTTCTTCGATACTCTGCTCCACAGCAGCAATAGCGTCTTCGGTGCGCACTGTACGGCGCGGCATTATCCACTAGAGTAAACGTGGTGCGAAACCGATCCATGGTTGCTCGAATTACCGACTCTGCTGGGCGATTATGTCGATCGAATATTGGACGCAGCGCGCGATGCGTCGCGCGAACCGAACCATTATTTTGGTAATAAATTTGCACGATTTGCAAACGTTGTTTAGGAGTAAGTCTATTCATTATGAAATGGCAAATCAAACTGAGCACAAGTCAAATGACAGCTGTCAAAAAAAACCAACTCCGAAAAAGTATTGCCAGATTGAAAACCAACGTCTAAAAAAAACACCCTTTACATTATATACACACATACATTCCATACATATATGTATGTATTTATATTCTATTAAGGTCATTAAACTTTCAATTTTTTTTTTTACTTTGCCTTTAAATGAGTTGTTTTTTTGTCAAAGAGAAAATAAAAACTACAAGAATTAGTAAGAAAATTGAAAATTGAAAAAACATTGAAGAACGACGCATCTGTTAGAAAAAGTTCAACCCTTTACCTTTATTTTACTATTCTGTTTGTCGAAAATAGATCCAGTGCGTTATACCTAATAACACAAATTGTAGCTATTATGGCTCAACATGAATGGTCAACAATAACTTCAATATTAAATTTCATATACCTAGAGTGGGCTCTCGTTAACTTGAACATACGATTGCTTGAACATTCCAATAACTTGAACAAATAATTTTTCCCTTTACGCATTTACAGGCCATTTTTAAGACTCGATACAGTAAACCCCGCTTGAGAGAAAAACCCCTGTCTTCGAGACTTTAAATGAAAAAAAAGCATGAATCTTGTTTTTTTAATTCCAAAAAAAAAAAAAATTTGTAAACTGAACAAAATATAATTTTATGCAAAAAAAAATTTCAAAAACCGTATATATACCTTTGTATATACCTACCTTTAAATTTTCTTTTATATTTTAAAATAAAAAAATACTATGCGCCTTTTAATTTAAACACATAATAATAAATAGAACTAATTTCAAAAAAATCATTAACCCATTCTCCAAATATTCATTTTTATTTATTTAAACATTTAATTATGTATCTATATATAAAACTAATTTAAAAAAAATCAGTAACCCATTTTCCAAACATTGCTTTTTTTTGTTAATTTTTGTTTTGAATCCAAAAAATATTTTATTAATTTTTTTTTTATTATTAAAAAAATATTTTTTTATTTATATATATATAATATATTTTTTTATTTAAATAATATATTTTTTTATTTAAAAAATATATTTTTTTTATTTAAGAAATATTTTTTTTTTATTTAAACAATATTTTTTTACTTAAAAAATATTTTTTTTATTTAAAAAATATTTTTTTTATTTAAAAAATATTTTTTTTTATTTAAAAAATTTTTTTTTATTTAAAAAATATTTTTTTTTATTTAAAAAATATTTTTTTTTATTTAAAAAATATTTTTTTTTATTAAAAAATATATTTTTTTTATTTTAAAAATATTTTCTTTTATTTAAAAAAATATTTTTTTTATTTAAAAAATATTTTTTTTTATTTAAAAAATATTTTTTTTTATTTAAAAAATATTTTTTTTTATTTAAAAAATATTTTTTTTTATTTAAAAAATATTTTTTTTTATAAAAATATAATAATAAGTGATCTGTTTTTAGCTTCATGGACCGGACTATAAATGGCCGTAACCCATTAAGAATCTATTTCATTTCGAAAGCTATACGATTAAACGGTAAATGCAAATGAACAACGCGTTGACTTTCTGATGTCAAAATAATGTCAAATTCTGTCTTAAAGTCGTCAAGGCGTGTGATAGTCAATGCAAAATGCTGGCAATGCTTTGCAGGCTGCGTTGACGACCGTGTTGACGGAAGCGTTGACGACCGTGTTGAGGGCTGCGTTTACGGCTATATTCCAAAAATGGTTAAAAATGCTACCTCTCATTGAACAATTTTTTTGATTTTCGATTTTCTCATAAACAGTTCAACTGATATTGATCAATTTTTTTATGGAGAATGTTTGAAAAAGTTTAAAAAGATTTGCATACCAAAAATCAAAAAAACTTTTTTGGATTTTTTGTTTTTTTGAGAACTTAATATGTAATTCGAAAACTACTAGGTCAATTTTTATTAAACTTGGCACCCCGCAGTTTTTTGACATTATCTAGCAGATTTTAAATGAAAATTATTCTTTTAACCAAAAATAACGGTACCTCCCATACAAATGTTTAAAAATCGGTTTTGAAAATCTCATTTTTCTCAAAAACGGCTCTTACGATTTTGATTAAACTGTGTAAACTAATATATATCTACCATATTATTGAAAAAAAATGATCTATCGTATAAAAATGGTATCTCTCATAGAACCATTTTTTTATTTTCAACTCTCATTATCAGTTGAACTGATTTTAATGAATTTTTTTGCACAAAAGCTTCAAATAAGTTCTAATAATATTGCATACCAAAATTTTCAAAAGAATTATTGATTTAAAAAAAAATTTCAATGTTATTTTTTAAAAATATTACATAACTATAAAAAAATATTTTTTTAATAAACCGCTCCAACGATTTTCAATTTTTTTTCCCATAAATTGAGATTTCCTTAAGAAATCGGATGATATACCTACATCGGATTGGTGTCAAAAAAAATTTCAGAGGTTGTTTAATCAATTTATGTTTAATTACATATTTTTTTTTAATTTTTCAGTCTAAACTGTAGGTTCCATGCATATTTGCAACACGCTGCTATATTGCACATAAATAAATGTATCTACTCGCATAATTCTACCTTAAACTTGACTACGTTTAAGCAGGTGTTATAAAATATAGGCTCCCATAGTTAATTTAGTTTTTGAACTATTAAAACTTTAAAAACACAGTGTGCGACCCAGTCGTGCACATATTTTTTTATTCAACGAATTTACACGCAAAAAAATGATCGGTTAGAAACAACGTAAAACTCGGTTGAATTTAATAACAATTACCTATTGTTAATACCTATACAACCTGCAAACTCACTAGGTAAATTATACAAATCAACTCGATTAAACTAAATTATTTAAATCTACACGCCGATTCGGTTAAAGTGTATTAATAATGATGTAAATAAGTAAATAAATTAATTTAGTTAATGAAACATATTAAATCGTTCATAGTAGGTAACCAATCTACTCGTTTAACAAACGATCTTCAAAATTGCGAATCCTAACCAAGTTTCTCTATTAATATAACCTTTTTAGGTTTTGTATTTAAAACATTTATTTTAATCGAGTCAACTATGTTAGAATTAACATATTGAACTGTCATTTTTACCCTTGACAATACATAATATTTAACTCATTTGTTTTTAACCCACCGAAAAACGCTCTCGGTAAGTACCTAATTATTTTTCTAAGAGTAGGTAGGTACAATTCAACTATAGATGAAAATAATTACATATTAAAGTACCTATACCTGTACAAAGGTATACTTTTAAATATCAATTGAATATTGAGATTTTTGCGTTTTAGATTTTTTTTTTGTTCCTTAAAATAAGAAAATATATAGTATGCAGGTCCTATACCTACGTACCTAATTCAATCATCATTACAGTAATTCAGAAACGAAATAGCTACAAATTATAAAAATCACCTAACTAGATATGTACATTTAGCGGTGTAAGTATGTATTCTTTCTTCAACCCTATCAAAGCATAATGTAGGTAGGTATAATATGTGTAGGTATCTTATCTACCTGGATAGGTAGTTACCTTCTTCATCCTCCGTCCTTTAATCTAACATGAACAACACAAAATTAAAGAAGGACATTTGCCTTGTAATAAAGTACCTATACCTATCCAAGGACAAGGGGGAGGTAGGTTGGTTACCTATAGGTATTTCTATTTTTATAAGACAGTGTTAAATAGAATTCCTTCCTCTGAGAAGAATATAACTACAACCTACCTACCTTCGTGGGTGGGTGCGGCATTGTGTTTGTAAACTGGATGGCATATTCTTTTCCCGTACTCTTTAAAAAAAACAAACACAACAAACGCAAAAAAAAAAACCAAAACCCTCCAGCTGATATGATGAAAATATTTCGATTTTCAACGACACGAAAAAAGCGAATATAAAAAGAAATGAAGAAAAGCGACCAAAAGTAAAAAAAAAATAAAATAAAATAAAAAATTCACCCAACATCTCGTATTTTGCCTTTTTAATGTATCTACCTACATACTTATATGACACTCGTACACCCACCGAGAGAATATGTATATGCCATCATATGGCTCAAGACGTATGTAGGTAGGTATGTGTAGATACATCATTCCCATATACAATGTCTTTCTAACTTCTTTTTTTTTTTTGCTTTTTCAGCTCTACACCACCATCCCCACCACCTCAGCAACCCTCTTATGAGCCGCCTTGAAATCAAGCACCCCCTCAAGAAAGGGAAAGAATTTCTTTCTAAAAAAAAAAAAAAATTAAGAGTGAGATAGAAAGCATTACTATCCAATTTATCCACCAAGAAAAATTAAAATACATAAAAAAAAATCCGCACTTGCAACACAAAGAGGAGCAAGCAAAAAAAAATCGTTTCCTTCTTAGCCCCCCCCCCCCCTTCACTTCTCGTCTCAAGTGAGTATTATGCTGATATTTTGGTCACAGGACAAAGAAAAAAATAAAGAAAACCCAAGAGGGCGAACGGCGGCGAAGTAAAAAACATTGCCGAATCTCACCCCCATCTACTCAATTCAGCCGAACCGCATTCCAAACACCACCACTACATACTCTTCCACCAAAACAATCGTCAAAAGTAAACTAAAAAAAAAAAATAAAAAACAAAAAACAAAAAGTCCACATATACTAACCGAGCTTCTCCCCTAGAATCTTCAAGAAGTCGTCCTCTTATTCCTAGTCCTATAGTCCTAGTCGCCAGGAGCAACAACAACAGGACAGCAAGGGAAGAAACGACAACGGTAACGATGAAAGCATTACAAGTTACAACCAAGGCAGACTGATGATGATACTATTGAGGCGAATATAAAGAAAAAAGTCTAAAAAATAGCAAAATAATAAAAAAAAAAAATTCGCAGAAAGGACGAAAGGACGAAGACGACGAAGATGACGACGACGACGGTGGCAACGGCGGCGACGATGGTAAGAAAAGTGCTTTTTCATTTCTACTTTAATGAAAAAATCCACCAGTGAACCAAATGGAAGGTGAGGATGTGGATGAGTATGAGGGTGGTGGTAAATGCAAAACCCCCGAAGATGCTGGAAGTCGCAGCAGAAATATGAACGGATTTGGGTGTTCTTGAGGATTCTTTTTCAGTTTTTTTTTTTTCATTTTGCTCTTGACAAAAAAAATGAAAAAAAAATAGATTGGGGGGAAAGAGAAGGAAAACAAAATTATAAAACGAAAAAATGCGGGGAAATAAAGCAAATATGTGCTTGTGTGTGGGTATGTATGTGTGTATAATTATATATTCACCACTATGCGAATGAGGAACATGGTAGCAATTTTTATACCCATCCTGATTCTGATCCTTGTGTATAGTAGTTAGCGAGGAATCTACTTTGGCGCCCAGTTGAGGTTTAGCTGCAGCCTTTTGGGATGACATTGATAGTCTATCAGTTAGAGATTTTGAGTCGAAGCCCGGAATATTGTGTGAGTAGGTGAGTGGTATTGGGATTAGGATTGGGATATACGAATAGCAAGCGAGCTATATAAGGACAACAACGAGAGTGATGATAATGAAGCTCTGGTGACGAATAAATTGAATGAAAGGGTGTAGTAAGTGCAGATTTTTTATTAACATTTCTTTTTGTTCGGCATCTGAGCTTCTGAGAGCAGCAGCAGCAGCAGCATCGGGTAGGTATACCCCCTCCCCCTATATCCAACTCCACACATTCTCAATCGATTTTATTTTCTTTTTTCTTTTTTTTTATAATTTCTTCAAGGATTATAAATTTACCCCGCATTTTGTTGGGTTTTCCCTCGTTTAGATTCTTTCTGTCGATTTCTTATTCTGTTTATTTGTTTGCCGGGTGAGATTTTTTTGATTTCGCTCCTTTTTTTTGTTGTACCTATGGGGATTGAGAGAACTAGCAGGAAAAGCAGTCACATCAGCTATACTACCGCGCCGCACCGCGTTTTGCCATAACCGAGAACTCATACCCGCCCGATATACCGATGCTAATGATGCTTTTTCTTATTAAATAGGGGAAAATAAGAAAATCATTTTTTTCTTTCTTTCCTTTCATTCTTTTCTTTCTTTCTTATTACCTACCTAGGTTTTAGATATGTGGGTGTGGGTGGATTTTTGTGGATTTATTTGAGCTCAATGGGGATGGTAGTTTCCGATAAAGGGGGTGGTGGAGGACAAGGGGAAGGAATATGTACCTACATAACATCTTCGGATTTGAATTTCAAAAAAAAAAAAAAAAAAAAAAACAGCAAAAAACGAACGCGGTGCATGCTCAAATGGGAACTTATAGATATGTAAGTGGGGTTTTTTTTTTAGCTGTGATCAAGATAGGTACTATATTTTTGAGAGAGAAAAAAAAAGAGGTTTTATAATACGGAAATAATACCTACCTATAGATATATCATTGGTGGTTGATTTATTTAGAAAAGTATCTATGTATATACCTACCTATAGTTAGGAAACCTAGAGATTTGTTTTTGTATTTAGGTACATTATTAAAATGTGTCAAGTATAAGTTTTAACTTATACTTGACACATACCTATACTTTCTTATTCATCATCAATTATTTTCTACCCTTCAAAGTAGGCAAAAAGTCATGCAACAAACACATAAATACATACCTTTAAGTAAATCTGTCATTTTCCCAGTTTTCGAAACGATTTCGGCATGGATTCCGAGTAAGTTATAGATAGTCTTCTATTCTGCGTTTCATTTGGACGTTTCATGTCCAAAATAACCGACACAGGGACATAATTCCACATGACAGAAGTCATAAATGAACTTATGTCCCATCCTCGGGGAGACCTAAATCCATAATGGACAGATTTCCCACCTCGGTGAGAGATAAATCCATAATGGACTTATGTCCCACCTCGGTGAGAAATAAACCCACAGTTCGATTATCGAAGTATGTAGATCCGAATCAATTGGGTCATAAATCAAGTTTATTAAAAAAAAACAAATAAGTTAAAAAAGATAAGTTTTTGAATATACATACCGATGTATACAAAGATATTTAAAGTTATTTCAAACAAAACACCCGACTCGTTTTCTTGGAAGGTATAGGTACCTTGAATGGAGAGGAGAGTCAAAGGATTTTAATTTCTTTTTTTGGTCCTCACGGTTTCGCTCACGCAACTTGTACAATTCTTTGAAGATTATACGTCAAGGAAAGAAAGAAGCTTAGTTTTACTAACTTAATTTTCGAAGAAGCAATCCTTTCCCCACCCCAGGTTGTAGTTTTTTTTTTTTTTTTTTTTTTTTTTCTAAGAGTAAGGAACCTGATAAAGTCAAGAAAAGAGTCATCGAAGTTCTGTCAACTTTATACACTAAACGCAACAGACCAAATGATTGGTTACAAGAACAAAATAACGAATTAAAGTAGGTACGAACAATAAAGGCAGCAAAAAAAAAACAAAAAAAATACACCAAGACAACCCTCAATGCCCTTTATTTTCGTTACCTCCACTTCGTCCCCCTTTCCCTAAGATACAAAAAAAAAGTAAAAAAAGAACACAGTATTAGGTGTCGATAAGAACTTTTGTCCCATTCCGTTGTTGTGGTCAATCGAAGTATTAGTGTAGTGTTAAGTCCTTGCTTGCGGCAAAGTTCCTTAGAAACTCTCCATATATGGCTACATACATACCACACAATTCTCTATAAGCCTTGAAGTGAAAGGTATAGAGGTAGCGCTTTCCTGGTTTGGTTTTTTTTGTTTATTTTACAGTAAATTACTGACCGGGACCGTGTCCTGTCTTATACTAACCGCACCGTACAAGATAAGGTGGCAGTTCCACTGTCTCGTATTTATTTGCTTCGATAAGAAGGAAACACATGTGAAAATTGGCTTACGGAACTGAAACATCTTTCATTATTTTGTTGTTGTTTTTGTTGTTGCTGCTGCTTGCTTCCTTGGTTCTGCTGTTTGTTGTTGTTGATGGTCTTTTGTTGTTTGGAACTACTGACTGGGTGTTGGAATGGTATAGAAGACAGTGGCGGTGATGTTGGTGATGATGATTGTTGGTCATTGATTTTTGGGGCACTGGATAACTATACCTATAGAGTAGAGTCATATATTAAAGGCGATGTGCGATGTATTATTGCGCCCCATTTGCGATTATGGAAGGACATATACCGACCGCACCACAGATACCACCCACTTACAAGCTGTCTGCGACAGTGAATTCATAGTTTAGAAGATAGTGAAGTGTTTTGGAAGTTCACATCAGACGTGTTCATGTGAACCCTTATGTGAACCCCAACCCCAATGACAACGACAACGACGACGACTACGACGTGAGGCCGGGGCCGTCGTCCTTGTTGTGTCGTTGCCGTCTTGGACTTCGTCATCGGTTTTCGGAAAGTGTTGAAGCAAAGTAACACATGTTTTCTTTTGGAGGGTTATTGGTGTTTTTTTTGTACTTTCGATAGATATTTGATCTCAATTATGAGCAGGATGTGGCAGTGATGTCCTTTTTTCGTGCGGTCCCCACAACACAAGCGTAGGTAGGTAGGTACAAAAACTAAAATAATTCTGCTAAGGAATTTGTTTGTTTGAAATGAAACGCACGAAAACGTAAAACGTTTCTCAATTGCAACGATAATTATTATGAGAATATAGTAGGGGAGAGAATGTTGTTTTTATAGGAGGTATCTTTTTTTTTCGGGACTCTTTGTTGTGGTTTGATGGTCGATTAAGCTCGATAAAATTGTCCACTGACCTACTGTAAATAGTAAATTCCCATCAATAGTTAAAGTAGGAATAAGTGAACACAAATTGACGTTTAAAGTAAAAATATTTAATTTGGTCATCTAGAAGTTTTAGATCAAAGGAAATGAATAAAAAAAAAATATGCTAACTGAAGAAAGTTATTAAGCATCCATGAAAAAATTACCAACCATTTTAAATCACAATTGAAAAATGATAGGATGTTCTTAAAACAAAAATTATGTTTTCTATGGCTATTCGCAGCACAGGAAAAATGTACCTCCCAAAAAAATGAATATTTTTAAACGCAATCAAATTTTATTCAGATTTGCATACCGAAGATATAGGTGTTTTACCATATAACTTTCTAACGATAAGGTACGCTACCTACCGAAAAGTAAAGGGTGATTTTTTAGCTGGTTTGGTTTTGGCAACACTGGTTTTGACAGCTGACGTGTGTTTAGTACCTTGTGTCACTGTCAAACAGCTTCAGTTTGGTTTGCAATTTAACCATGGATCGTCTTACAAATGAACAACGCTTGCAAATTATTGAATTTTACTATCAAATTCGTTCGAAATGTTCATCGCTTTTTTATCGAAAAATTGTGTTCAGCGATGAGGCTCATTTTTGGTTGAATGGGTACGTAAATAAGCAAAATTGCCGCATTTGGAGTGAAGATCAGCCAGAAGCATTGCAACAGCTACCAATGCATCCCGAAAAAGCCACTGTTTGGTGCGGTTTATGGGCCGGCGGCATTATTGGGCCATATTTCTTCAAAGATGATGCGAATCGCAGCGTTACTGTCAATGGTGAACGCTACCGAGCGATGATAACAAACTTTTTTTTGCCCGAAATGGAAGTTCTTGACTTGCATGATATGTGGTTTCAACAAAACGGTGCCACATGCCACACAGCACGCGAAACAATGGCGCAATTGCGAGGCGAGTTTGGTGAACAGTTAATTTCACGTTTCGGGCCGGTCAATTGGCCGCCTAGATCGTGCGATTTGACACCATTAGACTATTTTTTGTGGGGGTATGTCAAGGCTAATGTCTATAGGGACAAGCCCGCTTCGATTGACGCACTGGAAGCCAACATCCATGCATTCATTCGTGAGATACCGGCCGATATGTGTGAAAGAGTATGCCAAAATTGGACTCAGCGGATGGGCTACCTGAGACGCAGCCGCGGTCAACATTTGCATGAAATTATCTTTAAACATTAAATTGCAAGGTTCAAACTATCGATTCAAATAAATATTTCATTCATTTTTTCGAATTTTTTGTGTTTTTTTTTTTTAAAAAGTTCTAAACCTCTTAAAAAATCACCCTTTACCTACTTCATACACAGCTTGTTGATAATGTGATTTTTAACAAAAATTAAAAATTTGTTTTCCTTCGACTAACGACTTGGAATATAAGTTAAAAAAACACGTAAAATGACGAAAATGTCGATCTTTTGCATACGTATAAGTACTTAACGGTGAGCTTTTTTTTTCAAAAACACGTTCATGGAGAGTTTGTACATTATTGTGATCTTCAAAAAGAAAATATTTACATTTTTTTTCTTATGTCATTTAAGAGATATAAATATTTAAAAAAAATATTGTTTTTTCTAAATGATGAATTTATTGAAAAATAATTTATACACGGTTAAAAATTCTGGCATTAATTTTAATATTTTCAGGGTTGTATATATGACAACACCAAAAATGTATTAAAGTTTAATACATCGCAAATATTACATTTTTACTTTTAATACAAAAATTATTACATTTTTAATAGAACTTTATTAGAAAAAGAGAGGAAATAAATTGAGGAAATTTCTCACAAAGAAATTTCTCAAAAGAAAATTTTCTCTCAAAAGGATATTTCTTTTGAGAATTAATGCAACACAGAAAATATTATGTACTCGTAATTCGTAATAGCTATAATAATGAATGTATATTTTTGCAAGAGTACCTATTTATCTTTGTATGTCAATTTATTTCCATTTGGGAATAATTATTCTTATTATTTTTATTAGAAAAATAACATTCTTTTCTCCATCGTTTTTCAGAAATGAGAATAGAAATCTTATTGCGATTGAAATTTTGTCTACTAATTAACATATTGTGCCTCGAAAAACTGCAAAGCGCCTTCAAAATAATGCATATTTAAATTTTTTTATTTTTATTATTCTTGCTTTTTAATACAATATTAATAAATTTTAATCTTGGGTGTATTAAAAAGTTCAAAATGTTCATATTCAATATGGCTGACAAAAAAGAGCATCGAAGCAAAAAAAGGGCGAGGAGGTATTAGAATGTAATCAAAAATTATTAGAAAAATTCTCATATTTGAAATGGCAACTGAGAGAGAAATTTTCCCTCTCTACAAGGGATATGTTTTATTCTTTTGGGTTAAAATCGACTCTTTTTTGTATTACAAATGATATTTTAATACAAATATATTAGAATGTAATAAGAATTGATTAGAATTTTTTTTTAATATTTCCCTAGTATTAAAATGTAATATTTGCTGTATTGCATACGGCTGTAATACAAGAGCTGTATTAAAAAATATCCCAGAATTTTTAACCGTGTACTTGTCGTAACAGCGGCCACTGTAAATCGTGTGCATGCATCGGAGTGCGGTGGTGTCCGAGGCTCTACTAACTAATACTAAGTAGTTTTCCTGTTTTGATATTAATGTCAATCAATTATTATTATTATTATTCGTTAAATGAAGCTGATAAGTTCATAAACTTATGATGAACTCCCAAAAGGCGCTTTTACTGTCCATATTTTCTCTCTACTATGAACTATCGACAATGCTCATTGATAATATTCTCTATACAAAATATCTGTTGATACTGTTTTTCATATTGCTTCACCAAAAAAGCGAAATTTCGAAAATATTTAAATACAGTGGAATCTCGAAAAGATGAACAGATATAAAACAGGACCCGTCCATATTTTCAAATTGTTCATCTTTTCGAGCATCAATATTTGGTTGAGGAAAGATAAAGTTATAATTGAAAACATTAATTATTATTTATATAACAAGTTAACACAAAAGTATTGTTCAGAAGGGACTAAGTCAAAGAAAAAGTAAACAATTATCTTTTCGAGTACAAAATTTCTACCCATTCATCTTTTTGAACACTGAAAAGTGAAAATATTTCGTTCATCTTTCTGAGCTGTTCATCTTATAGAACCGTTCATCTTTCCGAGATTCTGCTGTACAGTTTTTTTTTTTAGGTAAATTTGATCGAAAACAAAAGTTATAGGAGATTAGTATAATAGGTTCTATTAGCATTATTTCATAAATGAAGAAAAAATTAATCAAAGTAAAAACACTGGTTTTTTCATCTTTTTTCTTCAAGGGCCGAGTTGAGGAAAAAAAAAAGAGTGGGCTCAATTGGTACATAAAAATAAATTTTGTAAGCTTTATCCATACGAGTTATCAATTGAGAGATATTTCGACTCGAAGTGGTCGAGTTATAACCGAAATCCCGGTATTTTTGAATAATTTTTTTTATGCAAAATAAAGATTTAATTATGGGCTTTTTAAAAAATAAGTCTAATAGCAAAATTAAATTAAATACAGTAGAATCTCAAAAAGATGAACGGTTCTAAAAGATGAACAGCTCGGAAAGATGAACGGAAAGTGTTCACTTTTCAGTGTTCAAAAAGATGAACGGGTTAAAATTTTGTACTCGAAAAGATGAATACTTTATTCCCAACATAATTTTTTACTTCTTCTTTGCCATTTAGTTCCTCCTGAACAATACTTTTGAGCTTGTTTTAATTTTGTATGTAAATAATTTTTATTGTTTACTATATCTTCTTCCTCAAACATACGTTGATGCTCGAAAAGATGAACAATTTGAAAAGATGAACGGGCTCTGTTTTATATCTGTTCATCTTTTCGAGATTCTACTGTACGTTTAAAAAAGTTCACTTGGATTTTTTTGTCCGCAGATTGGCCCTAATTTTTCTAAAAAAATTTTCCTGGGATTTTTTCAAATTTGGGCAATTTTTTGAAATCGCAACATCTTGTTACTGATGACTCGCATGGAAAAAAAGTGTGATAATGTTTCTTGTAGAAAATATTAAAATCTATTAAGTTAAGCATAATAAAATCGCCATTTTTTAAGTTAAAAGCAAAAACCGGTATTTTTGTTTACTTTTAAATGACAACTATAAAGAAAAATATGTTAATGCTTTCTTGTAGACAATAAAACATAATCTACAAATTTTGTAAAAACAAAAAAAATAGTTACCTACTTATATAATACACCATTTAATAGCTGTATGAAAAACTTAAGTTTGAACTATGCTTTTTTAAAGTAGATAACTACATATTAAGAGAAAAAATGTTAACTGTTATTGTGAAAAAAATATTTATCATCTATTAAATGAGCAAAACTTATTTTTCATTTAGGGGGAAAAATCGAAAAATCAGTAGATAATTTTAAACTTTTGATCAATCGAAAAAAATTGAGTCACCATTGTTTGGCAAAATTCATTTGGCATTTCTTTGTTTCTCTTTGGTCGTTAAATATTTCGTTTAATTTGCAATCCACAAATGGCAATTTACGTTTGGTTTTTTATTCATTACGTTTTTCAATCATTACGCAATTAAAATTCAGCGTTTTTTTTTATTTCGCTTTTTTTCAAAAATATTTCATTTCGAAAACGAAATAAGGCCAAATTTGACTTGGAAATAAAGCCAAATGTTTTTGTCCAACACTTTAACTACAGCTGAGCATGCCCCTCCCCCCCCCCCCATACATACCTCACTGTTTATACATGCCAAAAAAATGCGAAACAATTGAATGCCAAGTAAAAAAAAAGCGAAACAACAAAATGCCAAATAAAAAATTGCGGAAATTCAAAAATCCAATCGAACTAAAAACTAAATGAAAATTGCTAAATAAAAAATGTGAAATGATAATTTTTCAAATCATTTAAAAAAACGAAACGTGATTTGCAAAACATAAAATGCGAAATAACAAAATGCTAAACAAACAAAATGCGGAACGAAAAACGGCGAAATGAACCCCCCCGCGAAACGTTAGTTTGCCAGACAATTCTTGCGAAATATACCAAACCGAAAAAAATTATATCCTCTAAAACGATCAATGGTAAAAAAGATATGTAAATTTTTTATTATAAAGGGTCAAGTACTGTACAAACTTGTCGTGAACATTTAATTCGAAAAATTTTTTGAAACGAAAAACAGAATTTATTGTCACATTTTTCCCTTTTTTTTAATGGCCGTATTATCTTCCAAACGGTTATTTGGAGGGAAACAAATTTTAAAATATTTTTTCTGTATAAAATCACAAAATCTAGAAGCTGTAAATGAGTTGTCTATAGGTATTGTAAAAAAAGTTATAGATATGAGTAAAAACTTGCTAATTTTTCCGCAGTAAAAGAAAGGAATAAAAGCTCATGTACCAACCCATATTAATTGTGAAACACACACACACAAAAATGTTCTGATTCCTTCTTCAGATCAAATTTCTATAACTACACAAAAAACGACCCCACCCTATCACATTACAATATAATGTGAACTCTCTCGGTTACCGTGCTATACCACCCTCTCGTTACTGAGATAGACTCATATATACAAAAAAAAATTGGGGTGGTTTATTAAAAAATTTTAAATTTCGATTATTATTTCAAAATAAAAAAAATCTGCATTCATTTCTATTTTGCGAATTATTTTTTTTTTCTAAAGATACTTTTTGATGAGTTTGATTCGAAAAAAAAATGAAAAAAAAATATTTTTTATTATTAAACCCAGTTTCTAGTGAAAAAAAGACGATAAAATGACCGACGATCCAACGACGACGCTCGTGGCAACAGTTTAAAATATCGTTTCACTATTTAGTTTACGGTTTAAGCTTAAACGAGGGTTGTTTCTTAGGAAAAAAAAAAAACTCTAATTACTGTAACTGGGTCGTTTTAAGTTGCCCGCAAAAAATGTTTCCCGAAAATCTCGATAGTTGCAATATTTATGGAGGGAATGCCTTCCACAAACTAACTTTAATAGACAGGCACCTGATGGGGCTGGCGAAAGATAATAATTTCGGGTGTTGACCTCCTGTGACCAGCAGCAAATTTCCAAATTTCTTTGCTTAAATAATTATCGAAAAATTGTCATTTTTTAAGTTAAAAAAAACCAGCGGTTTGTTAAATTTTCATTTTAGAGGGCGTGGCATCTATACCAACTTAAAAGATGAAACTTTGGTTGGGATTTTCGGATATTTTGAATTAACGGTGAAATTTAAAGTCTGAAGTATTCTTTACCCCCAATATGCCTTTCAACGTCCCTATAGTGTTATGACATACAAACATTTTTCTTCAACTTCTCCAGTGTTTTTTTAACGAAACCAATACTTGCCTTATAGGCATAAAAACATAAAAATAAAATCACCAACTCTAACGATACAAGAAAAGAAAAAATGGTAGCGTAATTTTTTTTCTTTTTTTTTGTAATTTCTTTAATGAAAAAAACTCAGGTAGAGGTACCTATAGTTGTTGCGGTGGCGGTTGCAGTGGTGGTCTGATGGACGGGGTGAAATATTGAAAGATTTATTTTGGTCTTCTTTTCATGTTTGTACTTGCTCTTAGGGTAAGTATTGGTTTCGTGGTAAAATTTGAATCAAAAACCCATAGCAATACAATAACAGAGAAATTTAAAAAATAAAAAGAGTTTTCATTATATTCTCCAATCAGTCTCGTTTGTGCGTCCAGTTGTAGGTACATACATAGATATTAAAAAGCTTAAATGGAATTTCTTTAAATCTGGTATGATACATCTTTGAAAAATTCTCAACTATAGAAATTCTTTTCGTTCAAATTTTTCCCACTTTCTCTTCGGCTACACGCACACATTTATGTAAATACCTTATAAGTATCTAGAACTTTGAAGCAAGTTTGTACGATCCAGTCGTGTGCATTTAATTTTTCTAGGTATAGAGGTGAAGAACATTTTTTAGCTGTTTTTTTTTTCTTTTGTTTACGGAGAATGCGTGTCTGAGCGCCTACACAGTTTTCTTTGACTATATGGTCATTAATATTTTATTGTTTTCTCGCTACGCGGCATGACAGCACATGCTGCTCTTTTTGGGTTGTTATGATGGTCTATATAAAGGTAGACTCAGGTCATGTAATTTTTTTTTTTTTTTTTTCGATCCGGGCAATCTTCCACCCCCAAATATTATATCGTGTACGTGGGCATATTTTTGCATTATTTTTCACACAAGACATTTTTTTGGATTTTCTTCATTTTTTGATGTTGTTGTTGTTGTTTTAATTTTATTTCTCTTTTTCGCCTATTTTCCCCTGATTTATTCAAGTAAAAAAAAATGTACATACTTATATATTATATGGGTGTAAAAAAATATTCTTAAGGGATGAATATACTGCTTAAGTCTGTGTCATAAAAAAAGTGAAAAAAGCAAGTTTCGATTTTTTTTTATGTTTTAGCGCCGCTTTCATTTTTTAGAAGTTTACTTAGTCGAATAAATGGAAATCTAATTTTCAATACACAAATATTCGTCGTTTAGGAGTGGAGAAGGGAGGGTGGGGTTGATGGTGATTGTGAATTTGAAAGAAAAGAAGGAGTAGGGGTCTGTACAATTAGAGAGGAAATATATATACTAAGAAAAAGAAATCCCCTTTCTTTTTATTTCTTTATCTGGTGAATGATATATTGAAATTTCTATATATACATAATTCCTAGAAGATTTAAAAACTTTGTCTGGTTTTTTTCAGAGAAAGTTTATTTTCTTATTAGGAAGGTATACTAACTACCAAAAATAAAATAAAAGATTTCATAGAAAATAGTGAAAATATGTACCTATATTTTTCCGAATACAGTCGAACTTCGATAACTCGCCAAAAAAATAATTCCAGTTATCAAGACTTCGAGTTATCAAGTAGAACACAAAATTAATACAAAGTACGTCATATTTATTTGCGAATAAAAAAAATACAGTTGTTGTAATTATTTTAAATATTCTGTTAAAATCCACTCGTCAGGATTTTTTGTTTCGATTTCCAAAGAAAACTTCAATGGAGTTTAAACCGTTATACAAAGAATCGGTTGTTTTTTTTCATTTTTCTTTAAAATATAATCGCAAAATACTTAAGGAAGTTGCAACCAATTCGTTTGAAGGTGGTTGAATCAAATTCTCCTCCAAAACATCGTCAATTACATCATTATCACTGTCATCGTTTTTGTCGAGCTGTGCATCTAATGTATCGAGAATATCTTCATCTATGGGAAACTCCGAAGTAACAATATCCTCATACACTTGTAGAAAATCATTTTACGTGACCTTGTATATTTCTGGCATTCGTCCAAGCTTCAAATACCATCTGCAGTTGAATTTCTTGCTCATATCTCTCTTTCAAGCGTTCAGTTATGAAAATCAAAGGAAGTTCATCCTCTTCCTCCTACTCGGAATATTCACCAAAAACAGCAAAGGTGACGCCAAATAATATCTTCGAGTTATCGAGACATTCGAGTAATAGAAGTTGGAGTTATCAAACAAAAATTACATGTAAACTTTAGGCCTAGCGCTATTGCCAACCAATTTCATTCGAGTTATCAAATATTCGAGTTATCGAAGTTCGACTTATCGAAGTTCGACTGTATTATAAATAAAGTATAGGAAATGTTTTTACTATAAACACACATTTTTTTTAGGTTTGGGTCGTTATACCTACTTATGATTTTACTTGTGCTTAATAAAGGACAAGTTATGGATTCAACATAAATTTTGTCTCTAGATTTGAATCAAACTTACACGTTTCTATAAGAAATGGGATTATAAAAACCGGAAAAAAAATTATAAAAAAAGGAATTTAGAAAACGGGACTGTAAAAAGTGGGATCATCGAACCCAACCCGCTCTCATTAGAACCTTTTTTTCGACTTTCTCGTTTATAACTTAACTGATTTATCAAATGAAAAATCAATTTTTTTTTTGAAAAACACATTTTTTTTTGAAGATCCTTTTTTTTAAATATATTTTTTTTTTGAAAAATAATTATTTTGTATGAAAAATAATTTTTTTTTTAATTTTTTTTTTATTTTGAAAAATAATTTTTTTTAACATTTTTTTTAAAGATAAATTTTTCTTTTGAAAAATAATTTTTTTTTGATAAATTAACATGTGCAAAAATAGTCCAGTCAATAACGCATCGCCTGAATGCTGGATTTTGATATATAACCTCCTCATGGTGTTATTAAGAAACTGTCAAAAGTCCCCATCGATATGAGCGCCGCTAACAATTTTTGCGGGGGTTGAAGGCCCCCCAAATGGTTTTTCATGAATAACCTCCAAATGGTTAGTTGTACAAAAAAATGTCAAAGACTAATTTGTAGCTTGAAAAATTTCATACAAACTAACATACTTTTTTTCATAAAAATAACCGTTCCGAAATAAACCAATTAGAAGAGTTAAGATTCTTACTTCTCTCAAAATTACACCAACTTAGTTACTCGGGAAATCCCCTAATAAGCTCTCAAAACATAACATCGCTCTGTCCGGTTATTAGAGCTTCGCGTCCGGTTATCGGAGATTTTCTATGGATTTACTTACGTATTCAAAATAAAACAGAGACTATACTTAAAACGGGCCTTCTGTTTCATTTATTAATAGATCAATAATCGCTAAATAAAATTATGTGTCCGCGTATGGGAGGTTTTCTATATATAAAATGAGCAAGAAAAAAAGTCCGCGTCCGTTTATGAGAGTGACCGTTTATAGGAATTTAATGAGAAATTCGAAAAAGTAGTTTGTCCGTTTAAGGGAGTTGTCCGTTTAAGGGAGTTGTCCGCTTATTGGAGCTGTCCGCAAGTAGAGCTTTCACAGTTCAAATAAATCTAAAAATGTATATGAAAATGAATTGGCTGAATAACATCCGATTTGCATGAAGGTTTTTTTGTTGAATTCGTACTGAATCAGGTAAATTTGAAATTTCGACCGAAAAAAAAATTGCAACGTTTTGAACAAACGGAATTGCATAATTTTAGGGGGTGGGATAGTGTAGATATCTGAAAATTAAATTTTGTATATGGAAAAGCGAAAATATTGATTCTAAGAAATAACAAACACATATTATACAAGATTGAAAATCAGCTAATTTGTTTCTCTTACCAAAATTTGATCGGATCGCCAAAGGATGGCGTTACGCTCTCATCACTTTAAAAAAAAGCTAAATTTGATGAAAAATTCTAGACTAGCTAGTTTTATATATACACACAAAAATTATTATTTATGGAAATCGCGATCATTGATATTTATTTTATTTTTTTGTTTTGTACAAATCAGGGTTGCAAAGGCTTAAGCTCTTTTTTAGCTTAAGCCCTCGTCTAATTCACAAGTCAGTGATGGACTCGGGAATTGATAAAAATTTAAATCATAAGCTATTTGGGATTTGTGAATCGAAAAAAAAATTAATTCAAAAGCTAGTTGGGATTGGTGATTTGAAAAAAATGAATTCATAGTTGGGATTTGTGAATTGAAAAAAATTGAATTCATAAGCTAATTAGGATTTGTGAATTGAGAAAAATTCAATTCATAAGCTAGTTGGGATTTGTGACTTTTTTTTTTAAATTTAGACAGCAGCGTCTTTATTTTGAGGTACAAGTTTAACAGTTGTTTTATTCAATTTAAAAACACTAGTTTCATGCTTGTTCTTTTATTTTCTCTAATTTATTAATTAATTATACCTATGTATAAATGTATAATATAAAATCTCGAACGCTAATAACAAGTTTGCATTTTATTTTGATTTTATGATTTCATGCCCTTAAATTGGAATTTGGTTTAAAAATGAAATAAAAGAATATTGTTTATTTCTGTATTTAAAATATCAATATTAATATAAAATATGTTAAGCTATAATATCAAGTATATACATATTAGCTTTTTATCGTAGATACAAAATTTTAAACATTTTGCAAGTGAAAAAAAAATGCAAATTTATAGCATTTATGTTTAAAAAGGGGCTATTTATGCAGTTCCAGAAGGCCAAGCCTCTGCACCGCCGCGCCGTGTTCTTACAGTTAGATATACACCTTCTTTTAATAACTATAAACTGCTATTAATTAAAATTTATCTAGTAGCCTTCATAAATTTACTTTTTACATGTCGCAATATTACAACAACAACAAATTGGGATACAATTAAAAACACTATATAGGCAAGGTAACCATAAAAATAAAAAAAATCTACACCCATTTAAATATTCGGATCGATGCACTTTCAAAATCTAACCCTGTATATGTATTTCAACCCTATTCTACCATACATATGTACTACATATGTATGTATTTATATGAATGTATATTGCACTATTTTATAATTATCAAAAAATATAAAGAAATGTCATTCATTAATGAGACCCAGCGGTAATGATATATATGGTAGTTGTTTGCAAGGGCAGATGTTTGCAAAAAAAAAAATATAATAATAAACAAATGTTAAATATTGTCCTATATGTTATTTCTATACGAGCGAATTTAATGAAGGTAAACGTATTTTCTATCTACTTTATACAAAAATAAGTGTGACCAGACCATATACATATGTTAAATTCTATAATTTATTTTTTCATTCTTAGAATGCATTCTTTTTGTTCCCACTGAAGAGGTAGTGTAAATGGACTCTAGTTTGACAGATGCATTTCATTTTTTGTAATGTAAACAACTAATATTGTCTTGTCTGTCATCTGACATTGATGAAAATCAAATAAAACAAATAGAAATGGGAAAGCATTTTGTGAATATTATTTTGCGCGAAAATTTAATTTCCGATTTTCTAAACTAAAATTTGTGTAATTTGTTGTCATTGCAACTTTTTTATTTCGGTAGGTAATTCTTCTGCGTTTCGTCGTGGCGTGATTAAAACAATATTTGTAGAAAATAAATAGAAAGTCAACAAAGTGAAATATTTATTTGTTTCTTCTTTTTTAAGATGCAAATTCGTTGGTCTCCTGAAGATATAACAGTCTCAAAGTTCATCAAGCCAAATTTGATAATACACAAAAATTATAAAAAATAATTTAATTTGACATAATAATAATTGGATATTCTGTCCATTAAAATCTGTTTCTTTATTAATTATTCCATTCTGGATAGATATTTTGCATTTTCTCTTTTCTATTCTTTATCCAGAAGAAATAAAGAAACACACCCATGGTGTTAGTATTTTAATTTTAAGGCCGTGTGTTAATTGATTAAATATAATCGCGTTAAATTTTATTTTTATTTTTTTGAAACCAATTAGGTAAATCTATACGTGAAAACGTCGAAATTTAATCAAAATTTCAAAATTTCAAAATTTCACTTAAGGTCTAACTTAAATAAAATTTAAATAAAAAAATATATTTAGGATTTTAAAACTCGTTTCAAGAAAATCTGCTTTGAATTTGAATTTGATCAACAAGATAAGGATGGCATTTATATGACTAATCATATTATATTATATGTACCTACATATACAATTCTTCGGAAAATTTTTAATTTGATTATGTTGGTCGTAAAAAAATTTAAAAATCAAATTTACAACGACAGCAAACTTTAGTTTTTTTTTTTGGACACCATCATAGTACAGTCAATGGGGAAAAATCTGAGAAAAGTTTTAAAGTGGTCCAAGTTTGAATGCAGTATTGTAGAGGGGTTGATTCTGAGTATAAATCTTCATTTGCGGGAAATTTGGGTTTGTAAAATAAATAATAAATAAAATAAAATTTTTATTTATTATTTGCAAATAAAGCTGATCAAGGCCAAATTTTGACTGGTTTTTCGCTTATAACTTCTTAGTTACCCACTCTAGAAATAAATGTTAAATAGGGATTTGTAGATAATATTAAAAAAACAAAAAAGTACCTTATCTTTTTTTCACAAAAAGTAACACAAACGAAGAAAAACGGAAAAAACCTAAAAAATCTTATTTTCAAGATAACGGGACCCCCACTAACCCAAATTTCCCGCAAATGAAGATTTATACTCAGAATCAACCCCTCTACAATATTGCATTCAAGCTTGGACCACTTTAAAACTTATCTCAGATGGTATGAAAATTACTCCCCAGTGAATGTACTATAAGTTTTTTCTAACAGAAAACTAAAGGTTGTTAAAAAAAAGAAAGAATGGTCACCATCTTCCATCTACAAACTAGTTACCCGAGAAGGAAAAAAAAAAAAAACAGCAAAAAATCGTCAAGGGTAGAAATAATATATCCGTACATGTATATGCCGTAATTTTAAGCCTGTTCTCTTTTTTACAGCCAAATTCGTTGGGGTGAATTTTTTTTTCTTTTTCAGATTCATTTTTTGTATACATTTAAATTTTGTTTCCTTATATTTTTTTTGTAGTACAGATCAGCGACGCTTTTGACAACGACGAAGAAGACAAGGAAACAGCAGCAAAAAAAAATTGCACCCCTTATTTTTTTTTTTCACTTTGCTCTCTGCACTCATTTCACCCCCATAATATGAGTAAGTTAAAAAAAAGAAGTAAAATTTTGTAAGATTTAAGGATCAGGAACAAAAAAACACCCTTAGTTAATAATAAAAAAAATAAAATTAGAATATTCATACATAGGTAAATGATTTTACATATTCCTTGGATATGAGTGTATGCTGCGTTAAAAGCTTCTTTTGTTCTTAGTCTAGCTGTTTTCTTAAATCATAGTTTTTTTTAAAGATATATGTGGGTAATTGTCAAAGTGAAAATGACACAAATAAAGTAAAATTTCAAGACAGTGAGTTTATATACCAACAATCATTATTTGCACTTGCTTTAATTAATTTGCAGTTAAGTATTTGTTCACATTGTTGACAATGACATGTGAATTCGATTTTTCAAAAAGAGCCATGAAATTGAGATGAGACTTATTTTATATATAGTAGGCATTGCAAAATTAAGGAGGTTTTCGACCCTCGCGTCAGAGTCAGTTATGGCTATGTTATGTTATATTTGTTTTATTTGGTGTGTGTGTGCGTCGAATCGAGGAGAAACAATTTGAAAAAAAAAGTTCACTATACGAAGTTTTAGGTTTTCTTAATTTTTAAATGATGTTAGATTTTAGTTTTGTTTTAATTTATTAAAATATCTTTACATTTGCCACATATCTTTTTTCGAATTTTGTTTAGCATAAAACAAAATAAAAAACATTAACCCTTCGAAATTCGTATTTGGATATATAACTACGAACTATCAAATACCTATCTAGTACCTTTACACTTCAAAACCCTTAATATGTATGTGTAGCATCGCGTGTGCCATCATCGTCAGCTCTTTGTGTTTCTTCCTATTCATATTCTTGGTATCTCCATAAAAAGATAGTTTTTATAAAGTTGCAACGCAAAAACAAAACAAAAAAACGTTATATTAACCTTTATTTATTAAATAAAAATTTTAAAATAATAAAATGTTTCTCTCTATAACTCGAATTTTTCCAAAACTCTCTCTAAACAAATCTTGGTATCCCGTGAAAATTCGACTTAGGGAGAGTCGACTGTAATTATATTTAGTTAATTTCAAACATCTCTGAGTGGATTGGTTACTATGAGCGATTTAATATGTTCCATTGACTAATCGGTTCAAAAAACTAAAACTAAACTAACTCAGAAGTAGTTTAATAAAATTTAGTACACTTTAACCGAATCAGTGTGCAGATTTATGTAAATAATTTTGTTAAATCGAGTTGACTCGTATAATTAAACCTAGTGAATTTGCAGGTTCTATATTAACAAATGTTTACTATTTAACTTAACCGAGTTTTACGTTGTTTTTAAGTGAACAAGTGAACACACTTTGTGTTTTTAAAGATAAATGTTCATAAGAGAACAAATGACAAGTTGAATCATCCATCACTCAAGTGAAAACATCATCAGGTAAAAATTAAACGTCTTGTTAAATTTATAGATACAAAAAACTCAGAAAATTACACGATTTCAAATAAAATTACAATTCGTTATTAAATTTGTAAAATTTTGAATAAAATTGCAGTTGATTTAAGAAGATGTCCTGGAGTGCGTGAAGTTTGCCCCGCTTTTTTGGAATTTGTTATTTTTGAAAGTTGTTCCCGATTCGTTCCGCATTGTTCCAAGGATTTTTTTTTTGAAAAATATTCAAAAATGGGGTTTTAGAGCCAAAATCAAATTTTTGAAAGTTGTTCCAGATTGTTCTAGTTGTTCTGAACATTGTTCCAAGTTTTTGGACCCCTATGTTCAAAATTTCAAAAGTTATGGACAAAATTCGAAAAAATTCTAGCCCCCATTTATCGAAAATCTTAATTTTGAATTTTTTTCGGGTTTCAAAAAGTGTTATCATTCAAATTAAGCCTTTCAAACTTTTTTTCAAAAATTCAAAAAAAAAAAACCGCTGTATAATATGTATTTAATTTTTTTTTAATGCATTTACTTTTCAAACTTGATGATAAATGCATGTATGAAAACAAGTTCTGACCTCACATTCATACTTTCAGCTTGAAAACTAACTTTAAAAAAACATCTCCAAGTTTTTTAATTTTCAAAAACACCCCTGCCCTCACCCCCTCTTTTCCGAAAATCCAAAATTTAAAATTTGTTCCAAGTTAAGAATCGCTCAAATGCAATTGTTCCAAAGAATCCTCAAAAAACTAAAGATTTTAAGCCCAAAAAACACTTTAAATGAAAATATCTTATTATCCTTGCTTAGAAATCCAAAATTCTAAAATTTGTTCTAGGTTGTTCTGGGGCTCTTCTAAATTGTTCCAGACTTTCGTTTCTTTTTTCGAACTCCGAATTTTTTCGAATTTTGCCCATAACTTTTGAAATTTTGAACATAGGGTTCCAAAAACTTGGAACAATGTTCAGAACAACTAGAACAATCTGGAACAACTTTCAAAAATTTGATGTTGGCAAAAAGGGAGGCTAGGTCAAAAACGGTTTTTTGGCTCTAAAACCCCCATTTTTGAATATTTAAAAAAAAAAACTTGGAACAATTCGGAACAAATCGTTTAGATGAGCCAAAACGAAAATTCGAATTTACCCGCTAAAGAATCGCATACAAATGCTTTGCACCAAATTTGAAGCAAATCAGTCTATCTATATCGTTCAGGCTCTGACTCAAAATACAATGGACGCATGCATGGATGGAGATTGCAGAGATGCACGGACGCACAGACCGACGGACGAAAAGACGAAATTCAGTTTTTCGGACTTCTCATTATCGTAGTGTAAATTTTTATTAAAAACTCCGATTTTTTTCTTACACGAAAACAAAAATTACACTTTTCCCTCGCTGTAGACCCAAAAAAAAGAAGTCTCCAGATTTAAATTATAAGTCCAAACTAAATCAATTTTCGATTCTATGGTGATTATGCGTGCTCCAGGCTATTATACATATATAAAACGCCTTTGACAAAAAGTAGCTGAATTAAACAAAATTTTTAGCTCATTCCAGGAAAAAGGTATATGATTCTTTTACTTTTCGCTGCACAGTACCGTCCCCCGCGGTCCTGTATATATGGCTATTGGCCGCGTATATCAATCCCCTGCCAAAAACAATAGAATTCTTAATTTTTTTTTCCTCAGAATTTTTCTTAATTCTCTTGTCCCTTTGTCTGAATGGAATCATTTAAATTCATCACAAACTTTAGTTTATGTTGTTCTCCTATATGGATTTCTCTTTTTGTTTTTTTTTTTCCTTTTTTTTAATGTATCTTTGATCCATGATCCCTTTTTATTTAAATCTTGCTACAAATCCGCCGATTTCCTCCTACAACCGAATAATATTGAGAACGGAACACAGAACTCTTAAAATGCGAATTCCCATTTACATCAATCAAAGCAGAGAAAACAGCAGCAGCAGCATCAGCAGCAGAATCAGCAGCAGCATCAGCAACCAGCAAGTGAGTTAAAGCTAAAAAAAAAAAACAAAAAAAAACAAAAAAGTACTAAATGGCAAAACGGATGAGGGATAGATTATTATGATGATTGTCTCCTCTGATGGTGAAGAATTGGTAAGAAAATCGGATT
The DNA here is from genome assembly GCA_929447395.1 of Epistrophe grossulariae. Lineage (NCBI taxonomy): Eukaryota > Metazoa > Arthropoda > Insecta > Diptera > Syrphidae > Epistrophe > Epistrophe grossulariae. The sequence goes on from OV839570.1 coordinate 9,404,524, forward strand.
GGTAAGGGAAACACAAAAGGTCCTTAATTTTTTTTTTTTTTTGCAAATATCATCAAAAGAACCAAACAAGCCACATGAAACTATAAGATGACAAAAAATAAACTCGCGTCGCGTCGCAACAAAAATAAAAGCAAAGCGAGCGGTCGTTCAGAACCAGGAATACTGCTACAGTATATTTCTTTGGTCTTCTTGGTCTTATTATTTTTATTATTAAATGTACCCCCATAATCAGATGAAGGAAAAAAGTGTGTACCACCAAGTGACACCGGTTCGTTGTGCGGCACACAAAGCCACAGCAGAAGCAGCGAATCTGCAGACATCACAGCCTCAACAAACTCAGCATAAACAGCGGTAAGTGTTTTTATGCAGTAACATCGGCTTCGACTTCCAATGAAAGAACGGCCACGACATCTCCAGCCGAAGCAGCAGCACCAGCAGCAGCAGCATCAACAGCAGCTATTATAAATTCTTCTAGTCATTCGTAAATCATTTATTAAAAGGAGTTTTATTCATTTCTCTCATTTAGGAGTAACCATCATGGGCTTTTTCCGTTTTTTTTTTTTTTTTTTTTTTTTTTTTTTTGTGGTCCGAGTTCTGCAGACCCAATTCACATATAGCTGCTCTGGTATAGATTTGTATTGGTTCAAATGAAACTGTGATGACAGATTTATTTATCACTCCAACTGTAAACCTTGTGAAAAAGGATGCTTTCCAATGGAAGATTGAATTCATTATCCGAAGTAGAGATGTAGACGAGTGGTCTTGCTGAGCTTCAAACAACCGAGGCTCAGAATTTTTTTTTTTTAAGACTTGGAGGCATAATTCTGCTGGTAGTAGCTTGCAGAAATTTTGGTTGGTAATTTTTTTTTAAATTCACAATTGCTTAGTCCAGAATTGTGTTTTATAAAATTTTTATTTTACATATTCAGATATGTACCTACTCAAAAGTAGAATTTTGAAATTGAAAATCAAGTATTTACATATTTCGAAAATCGAGAATTTTGATATTGCATTTTTTTTCCCAAAAAGGACATCGATTGACATATTGACACACTCAGAACACCAATCAGAAAAGATAGGTATTAAGGTTATTTTGAAGAGATTCAAAATCAGACTGGTTTGAACTAATTTTGAATATCGACAATCAGAAGTAGAAAGTAAGAAAAAGTAGTGGACCTAGGTGACTACCTTGAGGTACACCAGAGTCTGCGTTAAAATAATCAGAAATGATTCCTCTAAAAAAAAACTGCTATTTCCTCCCCTTCAAATACGATCTGACCCATTGAATGAAAGCTGAAGTTGAAACCAATTGAGATGAAAATTTGAATAAAACAAGACTATGAGACAACTTGTCGATGGCCTCAACTTCATGGCCTTTCTCAACAGTTTTATTTGTGAAAGACGTAAAATTCAAGAAGATTAGTAAAGGTTGATTTCTGTTTCATAAACCCATGTTGCTGGCTCGCAAGAAAAGGTTTTCAACTGAAATAAAAACTCTTAAAGACAATAGCCTCAATTAGTTTTGTTAAACATGAAAGTTTATATCGATACCAGTTTTTTCGACCTTAAAAGTTAATCCGCCTTGAACAAAAAACTCACAATAAGCGAAAAAAGAAATGTCAAATTTTCCGGGTGGAATGTTGTTCGGACGAAACTCACAATAAGGCTGAATAAGTTATTATTAAGCTTTTAATTTGAAATAAGGTTCGAAATTTGCAGTTTGAGACAAAATTTGGCCCAAATTCTATGAAGCGGAAGAAAACAAATTGTTTAATAGAGAATCTCTAGATATAGTGAAAAGATATTTCAAAACTTTTAAAAGCATTGTGTAGGGCGTGAATTTTTCTATGACGTGATGTTTTTTCTTTTCTGTTTAACATTTTTTTTTTTTTATCAAAAATTTAAATTCTTTTTTTGTTCAGTAGAGAATCCCCGCTGTTGTATGAACAACATCTGTTCAAATTTTATCCGATGATAACTGACATTTACAACAAAACTTTAAAGCCTTACAACTTGAACATGAACAATGATAGGCTGAAAAGAAAGACAGTAAAATAATAGACTTTAGAATTCTAAACGTGATTCTTTTGTTTTTCTATTTTGTTTCTGCGGCCGTGAAATTTTGTTTGAAAGCTTTCAACCTATAAAATAGGTTACCAATGATGCAAAAAAACTCAATATTTAGGGTGGAAGCCCTAACCATAGTTTCGTTTAAAATGTCTGAGTGTACTGTGAGGGCCTACAACAGTTCAATAATAATGAGTGCGGGGGGCTCCCCTTCAGGCCAACTGCTTTATCCTCATTGTGGAGGCCCCTAACAGACCTGTGTGGTCTTCCTGAGATTTTTTTGGGGCCACAGAATCTGTATATTTATTGCAAGGCCCTTTGAAATCCAATTTTATGATAAAGTTTTCATTTAAAAGAACATAAAGTACTGCAAGGACTTTCATGCATTTTTCTTCTCTCAGGGGTCCATCGCAAAAAATCCCGGTTCTCCGGTCGCCCAATCCGCCCCCTAGCGGAGCGCGGCTTGTAGGTGCAATATGAATTTTATGATTTTTCTTTTAATGAGGACTTCAAAATTTTTTCCAAAAGCTCTCAAGTCTCAGCTCGTATTTCGCTAAAGATGTCACGATCGTTTTCAAAAACTCTTGAGGGTGAGTGTAAGCAAACGTAGAATAAAGAAAAGCAAATCATGAGCTAATATGGAAATGGAAGTGCCGTTAATATAATTAATTGATTGATAATAAATATATGGTTATTGCCAGATGAGAGATCAAATCGACATTAATGTACATACAACATATTATGTTTTAACGATTAAAATCGTTGGAGCCGTTTTCAAGAAACAAAACAAAACTACCTAGAACTTATCTGAAGAATTATTTTTTTTTTATTTACACGACATCAATTCTTGTGGTATAGAGCACGTACAAATGTTGATGACACCTCCGTGCGATGCAAAAGGAAATATATAAAAATTCAAATAGGCTAGTTTCCGCCACACCTTTTTGCCATGATCTCCATCGTCATGGCGGAGATTTTGATATGCTTTTGTTTGTGTGTGTGTGTGTGTGTGTATATCTGAAGGACTTAAAGTTGGTTTAAAAGTGGTATGGCAGTCATCATCATCATCATCACCATCATTATTATCACCGATAAACTATGTAGTTTTAGTTTGATCCCGCAGCAGTTTGGTGCTATGCTTTGGCAAACTTGTGATACAATTTTATTGTAAAATCATTTTTGTATGCTAATCTCTGAAACAATAATAAAGTGAACATAAAAACAAGATGAACATTCATAGCCTGCAACGAACTGCCATCTCATGCTCTCTGCGGCTCCTTCTCCTCTTCCACCCAGTATTCAAGAAAAAAAACTTACATACGTAATACTATCTATAATAAGTATAATGTATACGTAACGGTAAAATCCCTAAATGTGAAAATTTTAGAATTAAAAAGTTTACCGGCGCGCTAAAACTTATAATTTTTTCATCAACGTTGGTAAAAGTCCGATATGTGTTATTTAAATACATAATTCTATGGAGTCTGGTCAAAACAGCATAAGTAAATTTTTCGAAATTGAGTTATAGATGCAGAAATGTACAAAAAAAAATCTATTTTCATTTGGTCATAAGCCTAGTACATACTTCCTCGTGAAGTGAACAACCATCAGTGGAGAAAGTGAATTTTTGACACAATTTGCTTGCCTTTTGCAGCTTTTATGGTCAAATTGTCAAAGCTACACCAAAAATCAAAGAGTCCCCGTACATTTTACGCGTGAATATGGTTCACTGCTCGTGAACGCAAACTCTCCACTTTTTGTCATGGCTTCACGAGTACGATAACGGGTGAACAAAAATGCAAATTTGTATGGATTCACGACATGATTCACAAGTATGTACTAGGCTTCACCGTCAAAGTCTATGTGAACCGATTCATAACACAACACTTGAGTTTTGTTTTTTAACTCGATTTAGAGTAAATTTTTTTGAACTTTGAAATGCGTTTATCTCAAAACAAAGATTTTGGACTTTGTTGTTTTGATCAGACTCCATAGAAATAATTCCTGACTTTTAGCAACGTATGCTTTGAAAAAGGGCCCAACTATGATACTGGCAACTGAACTAAGCGTAGCAGCAGAGTTGCGTGACTGGTACCTATACCAGGGGACCCAAAGATGGAGTTAAGATTCTTGGAATCCGAATCGAAGCTGTCCACCCAAGGTACTGTTCTAAGTTTCATGGGGGAGAATCTAGAATTCCTATATTTCGGAGTTTCACAGTAACATATAAAAAACACAACAAAAAAAATTAATTAATAAAGAGATGAGAGCAGATCAGCCGTGTAAGCAAAGGGATCTTCGTTTCCATTTTGATACTCTTTTAAGTGCTTCTTTGCCAAGGCCTGTCCTTAAATTTTGTTTATATTTTTTTTTTTTTTGCTTGTGGCTTCTATATCTTAGGCACAGATCGCGCACATCTGACTTTTGCTTTCCGACAAATTAATTTCTTATTTAAATTAGTATTCCTGTGCGATTAACGCGCGCGCCTGCGCGCCACTATATATATTAAAAAAAAAAAACTAAGTTTGTGCAACAGTTCCATTTGGGATTGGGATTGTTGATTGTTCGTGTTCCTGTCCCCATCCCGATGTTGTGTCGCATGTTCTATATAGGTACTCGTATATGTGACTTGCTATATGCGGCCACATATTGTCCAGAGACCCCAGAATTTTGTGCTTCTTGAAACGTTGATTCGACAAGGTGTTATCACATGACACGTACACGTATATCCTATATACATATGTAAGTATGTTTAAGGTTATTTATTATTTTTTTTTATTATACATATTTGCAAAGGAATTTCGTGTTTAATTTTTGTTGCTGTTTAGGCGGTTAATGGGTTCAAGGGGTTTTATTATTATTATTATTTTTTTTAAAAGATTTTTTAGTAAAAATTTAAGGTTATGTAGAATTTATATAGGTACAATGGCAAAACATTTTTGGTAAATATTTAATTGTTGGTGTAACATAATATCAAATATAACCTAAAAACCGTTCTTTTACCCTTTAAAAATATCTTGAAATCGCTTCATTCCGGTCAATTACCGAAAAAGCGGTTTTTTATAATAACACGTGCATTTAGAACCTACACGTGTTAAACAAATTTTATTACACGTGTACACGAAACACCACGTGTAGTTGGATACACGCTTATAATCGAGAGTTTTTACCGTTAAAAAATATATGCGAAAAACCGATATTTCCGACATGTAACCCTGATGAATATTTTTTTTTTAGCCAGTTTTACTTATGTCAAAATAAAGTAATTGCGTTCAAAAATCTTCACTTGGATTTTATCTGCAATAAAAGTATCTACCTATAAGATACAATTAGGCGGGTCTATATAATTTTTCAAAGGCGTTACTTTAGATTTTCTAAGAAATACTGCAAACGAAACCAATAAAATCATCATATCATTACTATGAAAAATCTTCAAGTGAAGAAAATTAATAAAAGCAGGAATTTCAAACATTAGACAAGTATAAGTAGGTAGCCGCTAACACGCAAAAGCTTACACAATGAGGGCGAAAACAATACGCATTGCAGAGATAATCAAAAGCCTCTTAGAACTGAGTGTTCAGTAAAAATGTATATGATGATGAATATTTTTGGAAGTCATTTAGAGGAAAAATCCAAAACCCCTAACTAATGGTTATAGATTTTTTTATTTTTTTTGATCTTTTTGTAAAGACAGAGCACCAGCAAGTATCATACTAATTCTGTCTCTGTGTGCCACATAAATAGAAGATTAATTACAGTGCAATTAAACAATTGAAGAGCATAAAATACTCGACAAAAGAAATCAGACTTCTCCACATTCCCATGCCCCCATATGAGGAAGACGGAAGACGACAAAACCCTCAGTCCAATTCATTATACAAAAGTTTCATTTTACTCCCCCTCGTCATATATATATTATTATACCGGAAAGGATATGATATCCCAGTTTCCCATCAATGAACATCAGCTTAGCTAATCCAGAACGAAAAGTACGACCACCACCGCCGCCGCGCCGGATGATGAGCGAGCGGAATGAGTGAAAGAATCATCAAATGAGTGACTTGGTATCAGCTTTTAATAAAAGTTGATTACATTGATTTTTTGCAAGCTCATCGTCGTTGAATTCGAATTCTACCTACTCACACGCTATGTACATACTTTTGTCAATTGTCATCGTCAACCTCTGGGGGGAGGTAATATTTATATATTTTTTTTTTTTTTTTTTAATTGCAATCAAGAAAAACTATAGTTGTATCTCTTGAGCATCAGCAGGTATTCCTTATGTAATTGTGTGTCTTATATTATGGCAAATCCTTTGCCATTTCTATCTTCTCTTGTTGTTTTGTCATTTCTTTATTATAATATTCTTTGCGGGAGACTTGGTCGAGTGGGAAGGGCGCACATTACAACAATATGATGATTCTTTTGTATAGTTCATGGAATTGATGAGAAAGAAGAGAAATTAAATTCCTTCTTTCATGAATAACAAAACAATTGCGCATAATTTTATTATTCAACTTTTGTTATCATTAAATATTGATAGAAGTGGGAGAAGCGATATACCTACCACCACCATCACCATCATCAAAAAGCCACAACAAGGACGATGAGGATGACGACTACGACTACAACTCATATACGCAGCCATAAATGAGGTTTTGGATGTTGTGGCTTTTTATATTTTATATGAACCCTGTCTCCTGACTTGACTGCACGCGGTCTTGATTAACTCGAAAGTTATATGTTTCATGAGAAATATCCTCTACATGAAAACTAACAATTGCAAGGAGATACCTATATCAACACACCACATCAATGCTGCTGAGAATTTTTGCAAGAGGGTTAGAAGAAACAAAAAAAAATTTTAGTAAAGACGAAAAATATAAATATTAATGTAGTCCTTGAGGAGTTGAATGCTTAATTCATTCCTTTTTTTTTCTTCGAGAAGAAAACGATGATCCGGAAATGAGTTCATGATTAACATCATGCTTATTTCCCTGTAGGTTGTATAATTTAACGTCAGCCTCAGCGTGTGGCAAATACATTTTGAATAATTAGCTTGAGGGGCATCTCACTATATAGTCTAATGTGGTATGGATCTTGTTTAAGTGGCCTCAGAAAAATAAGGCATGTTTGGGACAGATTCAAAAAAAACCGTTCATTTCACATGAAGTACACGTCTTTTCAGATTGTAGGCTACGAATATTTCCTATGCATCTCATCTTTTAGTCCAGTAAATATTTACAAAATTCTAATGACAAAATTTCGAGAAAAAAAAAGCAACTTAAGAATGTCTAAAAAGCAGAGTTCGTATAAAATATCGCTCGAGAATCATAAAATACGCGTCTTTATTGATTTTCTCACGAACCATAAAAATCACAAACAAACAAAATCCATTTTTTTTTGTATTTTTCGTTCGTGAACGATCAGAAAAATAAAACTCAGGTATATGGTTCTGTCGTGATAAGGACCCGAAAAGATCATTTAAAGAAATTTCGCAAGTATCCATTCAGTGGGGTTGGTGTGAAAAATTTGGAAAAAATTGAAAAAAAATGTAAAATTTTGAAAAAAAAATTAAAAATTTTGAAAAAAAATGAAAAATTTTGAAAAAAATGAAAAATTTTGAAAAAAATGAAAAATTTTGAAAAAAATGAAAAATTTTGAAAAAAATGAAAAATTTTGAAAAAAATGAAAAATTTTGAAAAAAATGAAAAATTTTGAAAAAAATGAAAAATTTTGAAAAAAATGAAAAATTTTGAATAAAATGAAAAATTTTGAAAAAAATGAAAAATTTTGGAAAAAATTTTGAAAAAAATGAAAAATTTTGAAAAAATGAAAAAAATGAAAAATTTTGAAAAAAATGAAAAATTTTGAAAAAAATGAAAAATTTTGAAAAAAATGAAAAATTTTGAAAAAAATGAAAAAATTTTGAAAAAAATGAAAAAATTTGAAAAAAATGAAAAATTTTGAAAAAAATGAAAAATTTTGAAAAAAATGAAAAATTTTGAAAAAAATGAAAAATTTTGAAAAAAATGAAAAATTTTGAAAAAATGAAAAGTCAAAAATTTTGAAAAAGTGAACAATTTAACAAAAGGTCAAATAATTTAAAAAAATGAATAATTGTTAAAAAAAGTCAAAATTTTTAAAAGATCAAAAATTTGGAAAAAAGTGAAATATTTTAATTTTGATAAAAGTGAATTTTGAAAAAAGTCAAAAATTTTATAAAGTGAAAGAGTGAAAAATTTTGAAAAAAGTCAAATTGAAAAATTTGAAAAAAGGCAGATATTTTTTCTATACTTTAATATAATATGTACATTAAATAAAAACCCCTTTTATTTAATATAATAATAGGATATTTTTGTTAAATGACACTTTGTTTCTTATTTGAACGGTTCGTGAATGAATCTTCAAGAGTTTCCACGTCATTAACTCGGGAACGAGCCATATTATTTTACAGATCCCAACAGATTTGATTCGAATTTTAATTAAAGGAACCAACAAATTCGCGATCTAATCAAAAATAAAATTCCCTTTTCATTAAGGCATAATATATACATTCGCCCAAAGCTTGAGTACAACTCGCATATTGGGGCAGGTGCATCATCAAACCATTTGAGTCTTTTGAACAGAAAACAGAAGTCCTTTAAAAATGATAAGATAGAAACTTTTGCGTCTCTCGAACACCGTCGAAATATTACTCGACTTTTCGGGCGTACTGTCAAGTACAGATTCTTTCTAAATGTTGAGGATAGATATAACCCCTTAAGTGCGGATATATTTTTAAAACAAAGTATTTTTTTGTACAGTACATACATATTCAGGCCTATCACAGAATCCATCGTGGAAAATCTCCGAATGGATTATTCCACTACGAACCCCGAAAAAAAGGATTCACCAAATCCGAATGGAATCGAAAAAAGCAATGCCTCATTAAAAGAATTAATTCTGAATTTCGAAATCAGCTGTCCTATGTCACAGCAATACTTGGAGCTTTTAAAAACAAAAATCCCTTAAACTTTTTAAAAAGTCCCATCTTTTTTCCCTTTTTATTTTACACAAAAAAAGCTGAACATTTGTGTTAAGTATGGCTAGACTCTTTGTTTTAATAAATATCGCAAAAAATTCCTATAATCTCAGAGCACTATTACAGCTGTGAAGTTATTGATCGTGAAAAAACTGTGTTGTTGATATTTGTTTATTTATTCAATGATTTAGCATTTTTTCCCAAGAAAATAATATATTCAGCATTATAAATTGAAGTTAAAAAAATAAGGTGGTTTCAAATGTACTGAGGAACAAATTTTAATCCGGCTTGTTTTAAAAGTGATGTGTTCTTTTACTTCCTTTGTTTTTTTTAGAGCAATTGTTTTGTTTCGACTTCTTTGCAATGTTTCTCACTGGCGTGGCATTCAATTATTTAAGAGTCTAAGAACTTTTAACAAAATAAAAATTGAATAGTTTGCGTTTGCAACCATTTTAGAATTTGTAAAAACAAAACTATTTTTTTAATGAAACACAATCGTTTACCACTTGGCTACGACAAGAATCAGTTGTCGTAGAAAAGGAAGTCATATTTCCGTTTCATTCGGAATTTGTGATAGCAAATTTCCCGAATTTCGAAATTCTTAATAGATTTTCCACTACGAATGGATTCTGCAATACATTTTTCGTGATTCGTAGCAAATTTTCTATTAAGATGGAATGGCTGATTAAAAGAAAAAAAACTATTAATAAAAATAACTTACCACTTGCACTAAATTAATTCGAAAAAAAAAACTACGGTCAAACAGCAAATGACCTACTACATTTTTATCCCTCGTTGCGCTGGTTATGTTTATTAACCGCGTTTATGTTAATGGTTAATTATTCCTTAAAAGAAAAACAAAAACTTATTAGATCCCCACCAAAACAAATAAAAAATGTTATGTTCGACTATTTACCTACAATAACTTTTTATGCGATATATTTATATTTTAAAAAATTTTACTTGGATTTTTTTTCCTGCCTTAATTTCGAAGTTGGACCATTTTTTTAAGTCGCAATATCTTTTTACTGACGCCTCGTATGAAACAAAAAATATCAAAATATTTCTTGTAGCTAATATTATAAATATTAAAACCTATAACGCACACATTATTTTTCGAAAAATCGCTATTTGTTAAGTTAAAAGCCAAAAACCGGTATACATTTGTTTTACTTTTAACCAATTTGTTCTTAATTAATAATATTGTTTTAATGATCGTTAAAAGAGAAACAAAATTGATATAATAAACCTGACGTTTCAGAGCTGTATGCAAAAAACCTATATTTGCGAAACTTCGCCTTTTTGTAGTAGCAACATCTTCTAACTGATAGCTATTATTAACAACAAAAATGTACCTATATACTTTTTCTAAAAAAAATATTATAAACTATAAAATGATTCGATCTTCGCCACTATGAGGAAAAATGCAAAAACCAGTATTTTTGTAAGTCAACAATTTTTAAAAATACTAACTCCTCTTAAATGATAAATAGTAGGAAAGATATGTTTATGTTTTCTTGTAAAGGGTTACTAAATACTTAACAAACTTTGCATGAACTTATTTTCAAAAAAAAAGTTACATATTTGTATATGCGAAAAACCGATATTTTTGACATTTAACCCTGTATGTGCAATCAGATTCGACACAATGAACTTTTCTCAGAATTTCTGATACCAAAATAAATGTTATTGCCCTGTAAAATCTTCATTTGATTTTTTTCCGCCGTAAAAGTACATTTAACCTATGGGGTATAAATACATAAGTCGTAGGTAAATTTCGATTTTTTTAATTATTTCATTACTTCCCATCAAGGTAAAATATTTAAACCATCTCGCTACTTTTTCATCATCAAGGTGACACCGCGATTTTTTTTTATTCATTGTTATTATTACTTAATAAAAATGCAGGTTACAATATTTTGTGTAAATGAATAACACAGATTAAATTTAACGCCAGTTTGACACATCACACATTTAATATCTCTTCTTGTGACGAAAAAAAAAACCTCTATCTACAAAAATGAGAATAAATTAGTGAATTAAATTAAAAATCTGTCTCCCACAGGCCCCAGCGGCCGTCAGAGGTGTCACATTATACATGAGCGCGCAAGCATAAGATTCCCGCACTCAACTCAGAGATACACACATACATACATATGTGCCTATGTACCTACATACCACCAGACCTCAAATGGGTTTTGTCAAATTGACTATGTAGAGAACGAACAACTAATTTTATGTTAATGAATGTGATGTTTCATTTTTAACAACAATCTGAGTACGGTCTGTAGGTGACCACGCGCTCAATTTGTGGTCCTTTGACATTAGAAACAGAAAAGGTACTAAGGGTACACTGAAGATTAAACACAAATAAAATAAAATCAAACAAAATAAAATAAAATAAAAAAATTGAATGAATTGAAATTAAATAAAGTTAATTGAATAAAAATTAAATTGAATTGAATTGATTTAAATTGAATTGAAATGGATTGAATTGAAATTAAATTAAATGAAATTAATTGAAACGAGTTGAAATTGGTGGAATTGGAATTGAAATTAAATTAAATGAAATTAAATTAAATGAAATTAATTGAAATAAATTGAAATTAATTGAAATTAATTGAAAAAAATTGAAATTAATTGAAATAAATTGAAATTAATTGAAATAAATTGAAATTAATTGAAATAAATTGAAATTTTTCTTTATTCTTTATTCATTAATTGAAATTGAAATTAATTGAAATAAATTGAAATTAATTGAAATCAATTGAAATCAATTGAAATCAATTGAAATCAATTGAAATCAGTTGAAATAAATTGAAATGAATAGAAATATTAATTGAAATAAATTGAAATAAATTAAAATTTATTGAAATTTATTGAAAAAAAAATTGAGATGAAATGAAATTTTAAAAATATTTTGCGTTGATAAATAACACGAACAAATCTGGTTCCGCAAGTCAGGTTTGTCAATCTAATGCCTATATTTGTCAAACAACGATCTTACCCACTGAATCAATTTTCTTCTAACTGGACTTAGGTTTTTACGGTGATTCTCTAAGGTTGAAACAAAAAATTAGGTATCTAATTGTTTATTTTTTGTGAATATTGAAAATTTCATTTAGTACTTATATATTTCTCTCAGTGTATTGACAGAGACAAAACATAAGAAGAACTAAAAGAAGAGTTACACTTGTAGGTTGGAGAGAATATTAATGATGCCATAAATAACAACATAATAATTTTAGAGCGACTGATTCGGGTTTCAGGATTCGCAGTGTTATGGTAGCGATATATTGAAAAACAAATAAAAATATATTTTCAACTGGGTTGTTAATCAATAAGCTTATTAAATATGGCCATTAAATCAGACTTTTAGATATGCTGATGTTTTGTATATAACAAAGAAATATTTCGCTATACCAGAAGGTTACTTTCGAAAATACTAATTATTTGTTTTTTCTTATTTGAAATTAATTTTTTCGATAGCAAGGTGTTGGTTTTTCAGAAGACAACCATTTTTCATTTCAAACTTTGGAACATTAAAATTATGTTTGGAATATTCCTCATTTTTTTTTTGCATATAAATAAATTCTCTTTATCTAATAATCTCTTTAATTTTTTTTTGAAAGAAAACCGATGTAATAATATGTGCTTCGTCATATAGCGTGATTATCCATGAATTATCAAATATATAGACGAATATAATCTAAAATAAAGGCGTGTCATCGTTGTCAACTTATCCTCAAACGATTAATTTTATATGAAAGAAAAATACAAAAGCAAGAATTTCCGATGTCATTTATTATATGCGAGAAATCATATTTATAATCAAAACTGTTCAACCATTCAATCTTATTCCCTTCATCCATTCAGTCATTCATTCTAATTTCACCGACCACCACACCACTTTCACCATAAATGATCTGAGAACATCCACCATGTGTATCCCCCACTCTACATACCTACTATACGTCCGGATGACACGTGAGTTGCACAAAACTGGCAAATTTACATAAACTACATTATAAGGTTCGTTAAAGTCCAGAAATGATATACCTACCTAACCTACCTACCCGCCCAGCCCATAGCAGACGCACGTCTACAACTAGATGACGACGACGACGAACGATTCCACATCCGATTTCCTCGCTCCATCATTAAAAACAACAAATCAGGACAATTAAACTCGTTCAGGATTTAACTAACAACCATGTCAATGCATCTCTTAACACATTGGGGTCGGTTGTCGATAAAAGATGTCGTCGACTGAAAAAGGGCTGAAGTTCAACACTTCCGGTGTGAAAATGATTACTTTATATAGAAAAGGGTTTCGCTCTCGGAAACAAGTCGTACTAATTAAGAAAGTCGTTGTTATAACAAAAGGGGGTTAACATTGGTTAAAAGGATTTAAACAGTGAGGAGTTGGGAATGCTTTCGTATATATGTATAATTAAAACAAAGATCACAATGAAAATGTCGTAAAATGGATCTTATCAAAAACAAATTATTATTATTATTCCAATGGGGTTTTCTATAGGTACGGCTAGATATATCTACTTTGTTAAATTTTATTTTAATTGAAAATAAAAAAAAAAATTCAGAGATTTCAAATTATGTATTTTGTTGCAAATGCGACAAAAATTCCAAAATAAAAAACAACGTAAAACTCCTTCATGGGTTGTATCTAAGCGCTTTTAAATTTAAAATAAATCTTTTTCAACCAGCAATGTTTTAGTGATGGTGACTTTTTTTTTTACTTTTCGCATTTTTCTTTTCTTTTTGTAATATATCTTGTTTAGAAAAAATTGTAAATCATCGATCACGATTGAAACTTCCATTTTATACAAATGAATTTTAAAATTGAATAATTATAATCTTTTAACTCAATTTTTCTTCATAGCCACATACTTTTCAATAATCGCACTCAAAAAATAATTTAACAAGTATCTTGTTAATTTAACAAGTATCTTGTTAATTTAACAAGTATCTCGTTTATTTAACAAGTATCTTGTTTATTTAACAAGTATCTTGTTTATTTAACAAGTATCTTGTTTATTTAACAAGTATCTTGTTTATTTAACAAGTAACTTGTTTATTTAACAAGTATCTTGTTAAACTTACAAGGTGCTTTTTTTTCCAATATAAAGAAGCAAAAAACTCAGAAATTAACAAGATTTCAATTACATTACATTAGTGGTTAAATTTACACTGCACATTTACAATTTTGATAAAATTGTAGTAAATTCAAGAAGATGTCTGTTGTTTCAACATGGAATTCTTGTAACTAAAACTATTTTCCAGATTTGAACATTTCGGTGTCTTCACTCCACTTGGCAACCCGCACTTAGAACTCCCTACTTGGCACTCCACACTTCGCCAAGTGCAGAGTGCCAAAGTGTCGAATGCCAAGAGCGGAGTCCAAGTGTGGAATGCCAAGAGCGGAGTCCAAGTGTGGAATGCCAAGTGCGGAGTGCAGAAGTTTTTCACGGGTTACTGCCTCTTGCGAAGAATTAACAAATTCTCCACGAGTATCTCTTGTCATAAAAAATTGCTTCTCACCTTAGCCGTTCGGATTGAGCAGAAAATTATAGGTCGGCTCCATTCCAGCCAATAACACGCACACAGGAATGGTAATCACGATTTTTTAATCGCAACGACTGAAATTTTTTTCGTCAGTGTCAAATGTAAGATACATTCTGCCTGTTGCATATGACTAGCGCGGTGTTGTATTGTTCACATGCACATGATATACCCATACAACGTTTTTAATTAATATATTAGGTGGCATGATTTATTATGCAGATAAATGGATTTATATTATGAATATAGCTTTATAACCACAGCAATTACGTGCGACCCAGTGATGCACATTATTTTCATATAAAAACAAAATTTTAAGAGTACAGTATTTACATACATCGGTACTAAATATAAAAGCCAAATATTGTGGTGGTGCCGTACGTAACCTATAGGAGCAGACCTGTTCATAACATTATAACAAATTAACTTTATACGAGTATATAATATAATTAAAAAATTAATTCTAAATACATACATATGTACATACATTTATTTGTTTATTTATGAATGAAAATAATTTTATATGAAAATTACAACAAAAGCGTTAAACACCCCACGCGCTTTTTTTGAATGAAAATGTTCTTCTGATATGGGACATACATATGCTAATGTCTTTTGGTATTTAATTGTTGTTGTTTTTTTTTTTTTAATTAATTCCATTAGCCTAAAATTTAAATAAAATTAAATTGTTTTTTGTTTGAATAGAAATCAAACAAGTTACACACTTCCAAAATTAATTTGACGTTTTGCGTTGCCATCATGACAAAATTTCAACTTAAAATCTAGTTGTTGATTTTTGTAGTTTATTTGATAACGAAGTCATCATTAATTTGTAAGTTGATGAGTTTCATCATTAACATCATATAGCGTACATGTAACTACATTAAAGACGCACACCATAATTTTACTTTGCGCTCAGCAAAACCAACAGCCTCATAAGAATTCCGATCCGATTCCGTCGGAGTCGAAGGCGAAGGCGACCTGCTCAGCGGAATTTTTTGAAATTTTTTTTTCTTTTAAGCATATTGCTTCCACCCACGGAACACGTTCAGATAAGTGTTTGATTGCACTTCGGTGTATAAATATTCTTATTTGGATGGCTTGAATGCATTCACCGCAGATACTTTTTTGTGTATAGACATTACTGGCTCATTGGAGCATCAGGGGCGAAAAGATGTGTCCTTTGGTAAAGGAAAAAAATTACACAGATATCTACTGAGAATTCTTACAAATATAAGAGAGTTCGATAAATCACATTGACCAAACTGTCCGTGTGCTGACTTTTTCAGGGTCGTGAAATATTATATGCAACAACATAGGGAAGCATAATATGAAAATCATACGCATACATACGAGTATGTACAAGTTATCATCGATTCGTGTTTGCTTTAAATAATACATTAGAGTAGCTAAAGTATGTACAATTAGGGTGCTCCTTAAAAAAAACCATCAAGGGGTTCTCATAAGGTGCGACAAAAGGTAGAGGGTGAATGTTGGGCGAAAGAGAAGGAACATATCGTATGGGTTATATGGGGGGTCTATTTTATATCAGTTTTTTAAAGATTAATTTAACCCAAATTTTGAAAAAAAAAAAAAAAAAAATTTAATTCGGGATGATCAAACTTGACATTACGATGACAGGGAAGACGAAAAAAGTTAGTCTCCCCATTCTGTCCGTCTGCCTCTCTGTTCGGCTACAGCCTAAGCAGATAGGACACTACCCCCAACTTTTTTTTTTTTCCATTTTTGTATGATCAAAATAATTGTACAAACATTTTTTTAGCATTTTTGGAAAATCTTATTTTTCTTCAAAATGGCTCCACAGATTTAAATAAGATCAATAAGTTGTAATAGGTAGTATATACCTTTTTTCGAAAATAAATATCCGAAAATGGTTACCTATTTATTTTAAAAATTTAAATTTTTTAATTTTAAAAAAATTTAATTTTTTTATTTAAATAAAGTTTTCATTTTTAAAAATCCCAATTTTTAAAAAATCCCAATTTCTAAAAATCCCAATTAAAAAAAAAAAATTATTTTAAAATTTTACATTTAAATTTGACTTTCAACACTATAAAAAAAATATTGCATATCAAAATTTTCAAAAAAAAAAAAACAATTTTGGTTTTTTTCTAAATTTTCAAAATACAAGTTTGTATGTATCTATTATAAAGAAAAAAAATATAACATCAACATTTTCAAAAAAAGCACAAATTTTGGATTGTCACGTGTACAGGTGAAGCGATTTTAAGATATTTTTACAGTGTAAAATAAAGGTTTTTGGGTATAACTTCAGATTTGGTACACCAAGAAAGAAAATAGTTTGCCGTAAGTGCCGCAACCTCATAAGTCCGATAAATACATGTGTTAATATAAATACACGTTTTCATACACGGATAATTTAATTACACGTGTACACGTGCAAATGGAGTCTATAGGTGTGACAAAAAGCTAGGGCATGTAGGTTCGCCTTAGACAAGAAAAAAATCGTATGGGAGGGGGGTCTATTTACCCCCGTTTAGGTAAAAAGTACTTTTATTTTTTTTTAATTTCTCAAAAAATAAGATACGTTTTAGCATCCGGTTTTCTGTTTTTTTTTGAAAATTAATAAGAGCATTGAATTTTTAAAACAAAAATTATACTTAATTACATAAAATTTTGAAAAAAAATTTGTTTGAAATTTTTTTTTTATTTTTTTTTTATCAAAATTTTAAGTTTGAAATTAAATTTTTCAAAAACTATTCACTAATACAACTTAATTTGAAATCAAAATTAAAGAAGAGATTTCCGGCTTTCCAAAAAGATATAGCATGTGGCATTGTAAGTTTAACCGTAGTTTTTAAATAATTTTTTTTCCGTTTTAAGTCAATTTTTTAGAAAATTGCCCCTTCCGCCTAAACGGGGGAAAATAGACCCCCCTCCCATACGATTTTTTTCTTGTCTAAGGCCAACCTACATGCCCTAGCTTTTTGTCACACCTTATGCAAATCACCCTGTATAGAACTTATAAATTACATACGAGTTAAAAACAAAATTCAAAAATTTATTGTAATATGAATTTCAAAATCGACTTGAAAAATCAGGAATCTATTAACGCTTTTTTGTGTGTAATTTATTTTCTAAAAGTATTTTCGAAAGGGTAATTCTTAATCCAATAATTTGATCTTGAAACGATCTTATATATGATGAAAAAAGTATTCAACATCAAACTCGTACACTTTGAATAGATCACATATAGAGGAGCTCTGAAGCCTGTACATTATCATATATATGAAACACAACCAAGCAGGAAAAATAAACTTCTAAAGATATGCAAACCAATTCCAAAATATACCACAAAGCCAGACCTGAAGAAAAAAAAAGGAAGGAAGGGTAGACGCAGGGAACATAACTACTAGATGTATCTGAGTGCCAAAAACCTCGCATAAACTACTTACTAAACAAACAAGCAACAACACAAACAGCAAAAAAAACAAAAAACAAAAAGCAAGACAATGAGTAAAAAAAAAAACAATGAATACACGGGTAATACTACTCATCTCAAAACATTCATTATGCCCGATGGTAAATACGTCAAGGCAGAGAAAAAATTTGCATAAGAAAACCCAAAGTACGTGTAGGGTAAATGGGGATAACATCTCGCATATGAATGGAACACAAGTTTCACTGATAGACTGAGGGATTTGAGTCCAGGCGCGTCCAAAGAGGGGATCTGAAATCTTCATCTTCGTCATCTTCCCTTGCGTATATCTAGGTGTTTTTATAAAGACATTGACATTATCAGCTATATCTCCAAGGACCAAAACATGTAAACTTTTTTGACTTTCGAATATTGTCATCTGCTGGCTGATGGAAGGAAGCTTTTTAAAACTAAGAGTATAATAATTCAAATAAAATGCATGACACATTTTTATTACAATCATTTAGTATATACAACTAGATATCATACGAAGTTTAATCAAAATCCTTCTTGTCGTTTTCGAAAAAAATTGAAATAAAACAAAAATTTCCTCTCTATAGAGAACCACACATAAAAATATTTTGCACCAAAATTGTCCAATTTGACTGGATCGGATGCGATGCGACGGTATGTGATAAAAACCCTTTTAACCTTCGTATAAAATGTTAAGTTTTATTTTTTGAAATTTTTTTTGTACATATAGGTACGAAACTAATTATACTTGCCCTTATAGAGCAAGTACAAATTTTACCCCCCTCCCCCCCCCAGTGATCTGTGCTGGTTAGATCTGCTCCTGTTTGAGGCACAGTTTTTTTTTTTTTTTTTTTTTGTACAGAGGTATAGAGTGAGTGCGTTCTGCAGTAATGCAACATTCGCGTCCAATAATTCTGTCTGATGTATATGCTTCTTTGTGTGTAGGGAATAAACGTGTTCAACCCACGTTTAATCCATAAATTTAAATATAACTAAAAAAAAAAAAACTAAAACGTAAGGCAAGGAAATGGATAATTTTAATTGCAAAATTAATTTCAAAGGAAAAAAAAGTCTAGATATGTATGTCGTGTTTGTGTCATATACATATATTTGTTTTATATATGCAGGAATGCACGCTAGAACCAATCTTGATGACTTGACTTAGAGAGTGAGCAAAAGCAATGTTTTGTTTTGGGTTTGTGAATTTTGGATTTGAGGTTAGAGTTTATATAGAGGCACAAATTAAACCAACTGTATACATACATATATACAAGATATACAAGAGTATCTTGACACCAGTAAATATACATCGAACACCATGATCTTCATCACCTTGTGCTTGTGAAACAGAAAAAAAATTAAATAAAAATATTTTTGCTTGTTGGATGATGTGATGTGCGTCTCTTCGTCTGCAATCCTGGTGCATCCAGGATATATAGCCAGAAGCCTACACTGAAAGACATATTGCAAAGACAGACAGCACGTCCGAGATTGTATAGTTGTGGTTTCTTTTCCATCTTTGTTTTTTAGATAACCTTCTTCCCTATAGTTTGTATGTGTGCGTGAATTTAGATAGACTATGCGATGGAGGCTTCTTGAAAGGAACATCCCACAGGGGCCATTTTCAATCAAGCTCATAACTATTGCATTGAAATTACGAGTACGACTATAAAAATAGTGAATACTAGAGAGGTATACATACATACATATTATATTGACGAGAGATGTTCTTTTTTAAGATTTAATTAAGTAACATGAAAATTGATAGTAAAATTGACAAAAGTTTCTAGTGTAAGCGAAGCATTAACATACCAACAAATTTTAATGCTTATATTTTTTTTGGCATAAAGAATACTGCTTAAAAAGTCAATTTCCAAATCTGGCTATTATATTTATAAAAAATTATTACTTAAAAGTTACCCTAACTTAAAATTTTATAAAAAAAAAATTACGAGCGCAAAACTGGGCTAATTGATTGATGCGTTTGGCTTAAGTTGAAAATGGTCTCAAATATTTTTTTCTAAACGGTTAAAATTCCAAAGTTTTAATGAACCATACACGCAGAAAAATAATTACTAATCGAGAGTTTTTCGGTGGGTTAAAAAAATGAGTTAAATAAAAGGGCCAAGGTTAAAAATTACATAGTTTACTGTGTCAATTTTAGGCATAGTCGACTCGATTAAAATAAATTGTTTAAAATAAAAAAAGGTTATATTAATTGAGAAACTGGGTTAGGATTTTGAAGATCGTTTATTTTAAGCGAGTACAGCTAATTAATTGAACACATCTCTGAGTAGATTGGTTAGGTTAGGTTAGAAGGGGTGATGATACGGCGACTGTATCATCTCACTCGGATCTCGATGGATCCATTGCGTAGATTGGTTACTATGAGCGATTTTAATATGTTTCATTAACTAACTAAATTGGTTATTGAAAACGAACAAACTAACCCAGAAGTAGCTTCATAAAATTTAGTACACTTCCGAATCGGT
This sequence comes from Epistrophe grossulariae, assembly GCA_929447395.1. NCBI lineage: Eukaryota > Metazoa > Arthropoda > Insecta > Diptera > Syrphidae > Epistrophe > Epistrophe grossulariae. Next base: position 9,425,123 of record OV839570.1, read on the forward strand.
GTGTAGATTTAAATAATTTTGTTATAATTTAACCTGGTGAGTTTTCAAGTTGTATATTAACAATTAACCGAGTTTTACGGTTAAAACAACCGATGTGATGTTCTTAAAGAAAACATATCTAAACATTTTTTTGCTTTCATCGATCATTTAAAAGATATAATTTTATACAAAAAAGTGGTAAAAAGGAAAAAAATCTGTTTTTTCGATCTTCCTATGACGAAGCATTATTTATGCTCATTTTATAGATTAAAACATTTTCCATATAAAATATTATAATTAAGAGCGAAGTGACATGATCGTGCTTTTTTAACTCGAATATTTCATCATGGTACGGTGGCACAAAAAAAAATCAATATGGCAAATTTTTCTTAATTTCATTTTTTACTTCAAATAAAGTGAATTTTGAAAAAAAAAAAAACTGCTTAAAATGTAGGAAAAACTGTCAGTAACTTCAATTTACTGACAATACACGAAAAGAGCAGATTATACTTTTTCTAATTTTTTATTTATGTTTTTCACCCCACAATTGAATTATTTATTTTTTTTTTTAATATAAGAATTTTATTTTTTTTGTCATATGGCACGAAAATGGCATAGTTTTTTAGTTAATTTGTGGAGCTTATAAAATTTGTATGGTACCCTATCTACATTTTTGGGCCTAAAAAAATTTAATAAAACTATAGACATCTTTATATTTATGTAACATTTCGTATTGTAGTCTATAGCTTTAGATTTTTTTAATCACACAAACGGAAGCTTAAGCTGAAAAAATAAACTAAAATCTAGCGTAATAGGTATTACTAAAAGATATCAGGCGTGTTTTTTGTGAATCTATACATAGTATAGTAAGAAACACATCGGCGAACATCTAAGAACAAATCTAACAAAATCCAATGCGAAACTCGAATAAACATCAAACTTTCTAATACTAATACTAATACTATTGGCGATGTTGTATTTGTAATGCGTGTAAAATCTTACTATACAACGGATAGCTTTACCAATAAAACACGCCTATCGCTTAGTAGCTATAACCTAGATCATTTTATTTTTTTACTTCAATCCAAGTTTGTTCTTAAGGTTTTTTTTTTTTTTTTTTCAGTTAACAAGACTTAGTACTAAGAAATCTTTTTAAAGTTATAGCAATAAAGTTTGTTTTAAAAATCCAAGTTTTTGCTTAAGTTTTTTTATATTTATTCACAAGATCCATGTGGTATAGACGATCAGTTTTTTTAATAAGATGTTTTTGAAATCTTGAGGGCTTTCTAATTAATTTTAAAATAAATCATACTGAAACATAGTACCTATACCTGACAAGATGCAAGATAATCACCTTGAATTAAAAAAAAAAAACTTCGTAGCACCTTAGAAAACAACTAAAGCACATTTTTAAAAAATACACGAATATACACACATATGTGCATATGTATATCAAGAAAGTATGGCAACAAAAAATAGGATTTCCAATTTAAAATGAATCACATAATGTAAATTTTCACCAACCCCTTCCAGACATCACTTTACGCTGCTCTCTCTCTCAACACACATGAAAGCAAAATTAAGAAGAAAAAAAAGTCCATGCTCCAATAAGTATACTATAAGAAGCATACAAAAAAAAAAAAAGTTAAAAAAATCTCACTGTTATAGCATTTCTACATGGAAATTAGGGTGGGAAAAGAAACCCCAAAACCCAAAATACTGGGGAAAATGCAGCAAATTTAGCGGCAGCAGCAGCAGCAGCAACAACAAAAGGACCAAAAGGACATATATAAACTAAAAACTAAAAAAAAATACTTAGTGCTTTATAAGGCGCGTGTGCTGCATATGCTTGTTTCACCCCTCGAACTCATTGTATTGTATGTGTAAAAATTTTTGCAGCAGCGAGTGATTTATGAAGGTTCTTCTCTGATCTTTAGGTTTTTTTTTACAAAATTTATTGTGTGGGTGGAAAGGGGGTGCTTTTGGGTTTTCCACGTATGCAGAAATAATTTTTCTACCTTTCCTTCTTCTTCGTTTTTTCTTATATTATAGAATATATATGCTTTTTTAAATACAAATAAAAGTACCTAGGTATATACGCCAACGCCATACGACGACTACAAAGACGCGACGTGAAGTAGGAAGTTATATCTAAAGTACAAGCACTTTTCTTTAAGGAACAAAAAACTTGAGTTTATGTTGATTACATCTATTTTTTTCATTCCTTTTTTTTTGTTTAAGCATCATCACGCTTTTCAACTACAAATAAAAATAAGAAGTGCCTAAGGATTAAAAAAAAAATATAAACACACTGTACCTACACAACTATCTACATTTTAATTTAATTTTGATCCATCATCTGACCTTTTTGTTAGTTTGAAGGAAAATTACCATGAAATTGTTTGAAGATTCTCTTTTTTCCTTACCATAAGCCTATAAACACATCATCATCATAGTTAGACAGACTTCAAAGGACGGACGAAAAGCTGTGTTCCAAAAGCCAAAAACCCATTTTGCGTCTCGAAAAAAAAAACTTTTAAATATTTGGGATAGATATATGTAGTTGTTATAGTTAGGTATGATGGGACAAAAATAAGGGGGGTCTGGTAGGATAAATTAATGGAAAATTCCTTCTGAGCATCAGTTGGACATAAGCATCCAGCCAATTAATTTCGTCTATGATGGTTTTACGAGAGGGTGAATAATTTTCAATTAAGCGAGATAGTATAGTTTTGTATACTGCTAAGCATAAGCGAAGAAGTATGGAAATGAAAACCAAAAAACTTTAAGTACATATACTTTATACCTAAACTATATTGAACCAAGAAAATGAAATTCTTCGATTGTTTTAGCCTTTTGATATCAAAATGGGGAAAATGGGAAACGAATTGGTATGATGGCAAAGTTCTTTTAATGCTGATTTTTTTTGTTGTCAAACAATTCGAATGAATATAGACAGAGAAAAGAGAAATCAAGTGAAAACACATTCTATAATATACTTAAACTGATCCAGCAAACAAAATTCTGATCTGTACATCATCATCTTCATTACAATACTAAATCTAATAATGAAAGTAACAAGTACTGATCCTGCTTCTATTGTCCTATCAACGGATGTCGATCAATGATTAATGTAAAAATTATACACACACAAAAAAAAAAAGAAAAGCATAACATAACCAAAATGAAAAAGGAATATCGTAAGGGCCAAGTTCTGACGAAATGCGTACGGCATATGGATGATGATCAGCAACTTCTTTTCTCATCTTACTGAGTCGCAGCGACGAATATCAAACCACATGATGAAGATGAGGATGGTGAACCAGGGTTCCTCCCACACTATACACTTTTGGCAACTTCATCATCATAATCATAATCATAATCATAATCATAATCATAATCATAATCATAATCATAATCATAATCATAATCATAATCATAATCATAATCATAATCATAATCATAATCATAATCATAATCATAATCATAATCATAATCATAATCATAATCATAATCATAATCATAATCATAATCATAATCATAATCATAATCATAATCATAATCATAATCATAATCATAATCATAATCATAATCATAATCATAATCATAATCATAATCATAATCATAATCATAATCATAATCATAATCATAATCATAATCATAATCATAATCATAATCATAATCATAATCATAATCATAATCATAATCATAATCATAATCATAATCATAATCATAATCATAATCATAATCATAATCATCATCATCATCATCATCATCATCATCATCATCATCATCATCATCATCATCATCATCATCATCCTCATCATCATCATCATCATCATCATCATCACCATCATCATCATCATCATCATCATCATCATCATCATCATCATCATCATCATCATCATCATCATCATCATCATCATCATCATCATCATCATCATCATCATCATCATCATCATCATCAATGAAATATTGAAAACATTGGGAGGAGGGCTTCAATTGAACAACGATTTTACCATTTTCAGAAGAGATACCAAAAATGTCGTGGAATTGAATTAATGGCATAAATTATTGCTTTTGTCTCAAATTCACGTTCATACTGTCAAGTTATCTATCTTCATACACACATATGTATGCACCACCAGAAAGCGTTTAAAAGGAATCTTTTGAATCTCCAAACGATTAAATATTCATTCACATTGATCTTTGTTCTTTTGGCTGCCGTTGTTGTGAGATGCTCAATGCTGAATCTGAGCTGAGGCTGACTGCTGCCCTGATATCTTTCGAGTACTGAGAGTGAGGTGAAAAAAAAAATAATCACATATATATATGTATGTATATGTATATCCAAAAAAAAATAAAAACAAAAAATACAACGACAAAAAACGAAAGCGAATGGGTCTTCACTTTTTGTCCTTCGATTTGTTTTATTTATATTCTTTTCGAAAAATTTTGTTTGGCCTTAAATCCAATCGCAGTTGATTTAGTTTACATTTTTAATTTTCCTCTGCGGATAACAATAATCAGATACTCCTCCTTTGTTTTATTATTAAAAATAAAAAAACTAAAAAAAGATCTTTGGAATATTATTATGTATTTAGAGGTTCTATCAGTTAGTCTGATAATTTCTAAATGTAACAAGACTATGATTTATTTTAGGAGCACTGACAAAATCAAAAGGATAAAATTATCTCAACTATGCAGTATATCGAATATTTTGTTAAGCAAAACTTTTTTTTTTTATTTTGTCCTTAATGTTTATTTCCGATGGAAATTATTGATTATTCTCAATCTTCTCAATTTAATCTTAGATAAAAAAAATAAATTAGCTATACCTACATAATGACGCTCTGCTGCTGATGTGAATACAAAAGAATGAATTTGCAAATATGTATATGATACAGGATAGCAAGGATGGACAAAATTTTAGGTATCCTTTGTTTCTAATTTATTTATACCAAATTTTTTTGAATTTTTACAGGCCAGCTAAATATTTATAAATATAAAGAACTAAGAACATATGTCTGTCTGAGACTGAGTCTTAGTTTGAGTGACTTAAAAATAAAGTTGAAAAGGGAAAAATTTCAAATGTTGAAAGAATTCTCTTGTTTTGTATAAAATGATATTGAGATAAAGATTTTCATATTAAAAAAAAACAGTGAAATAATAAAGGATATAAAATTGACGGGTGAAAAAAATTATTAATAGATAGATGCATGTATGTGTAAACTTACATGGAAAGATATATATACAAGCTTAACGCAGCTAACCAATGAGGTGAATCAGCCATTTTGTTGTAAAAAAGCTGTCCGCTGGTCATCTGCGGACCTTACAGCTGACACACCTATTGCCTACTTCCATGCGCCTGTTGACCATGGAGGTCTAGGCATCCCAGCGGTCAGGCTGACTGCCCCCCTCATCCGTTTCAACCGACTGAGCAAAATAACGCTCCCCAATCTGGAAAACACCACCAGCGCCAACACATTTGTAGCGGAAGAACTGGATATAGCCTCCAAGCGACTGAGAATGAACAGCACCCTTATCCGGACCCCTAAGGAACTCGCGGAGTACTGGACAACTCAACTCCATGCTGCAGTAGACGTACAAGGACTCAAGGACGCAGGCGATGTTAAGCAGGCGCATAGATGGATCCGTGAGCCCACGAAGCTGCTCACCGGTAGGGACTTCATCCACCTCGTCAAAACCCGGATAAACGCCCTACCAACAAGATCTAGGACTACGCGAGGACGTGCTTCCCACGTCATTTTGCACGCACTTGTGGGCTAAGATTCTAAAAAATTAAAATAAACAAAAGAAAACTTTTATTTATGATATGATGTCTTATTTTAGCGAAAAAATCGCTCGTGTTTTTTTTTTAATACAAAAATTATACACATATGAAAGTTACTAAATACATTTTTGTGCAAGAAATAAACATTTAAGAGGCTAGAAATTTTCTTACCTAGATATTTTTCGCTAACTTCTCTTATTTTAGCGAAAAAACGCACGTCCTTTAACTTTTAATAAAAAAAAATTATCAGTATTCTACAAAATAAATGTTTGCACAGCAAATAAAAAACAATCAAATCTCAGCTTTTCTCGATAAAATAAGATTTCCTTAGATAAAATAAGATTTTCTTAGATAATAAGATATTGAGATAAAGATTTTCATATTAAAAAAAAAGAATCAAATAATGAATTATATCAAATAAACGAGTTGAAAAAAATTATAAATTATAGATAGATGTACATATGTGTAAACTAACATGTAAAATATGTATACAAGCGTGGCGCAGCTAACCAATGAGGTGAATCAGCCATTAATGTCCGTCCACTGGTCATCGCCGTAAATATTTGTAATAAATGGCTCATTTTGCACGCACTTTGGGCTAAATTCTGAAAAATTGAAACAAACAAAACAAAACTTTTACTTATGATATTTCATTATATTTTAGAAATATTTTCAAATATTTGTTCATAATTTTGTATCAAAAAAATATATAAAAAACAAAAATTTGATGGAAACGGAAACTTTTCAAATAATTCTAATGTGTAACTATCTAACTTATTTTTCTCAATAACGACTCCTACGATCAAACGAAACAAAAATGTTGTATGTTTTTGTTTCGCCGGATCTCATATCGAGTGCAGGTTGTCGAAGTTTAAATTATACCTATACTTGCGAACATTTTTTGTTTTTTTTTTTTTTTTTTTTCAACACATTATTTTATTTATGTATTTTGTTTGTTCCACATATTCTGTTTACCAAAGAAATTTTAATAGAAATAAAATAAATTAAAAAGACAGTAAATATATTTGAGAAATCACTTTATCTTAATTTGTTTGAATTGTGTAAAAAAAAAGGAAAATTTTCTTTTGTCTTCTGAATAAGCCTTAAAAAAAAACAACAACAACAACACAAACATATATATGCCAGTAAGACCTAGGGTCTTATAAATTAGGCAAATGTTAGAATAAAATTTTAAACAGCCTGAAGTTAATGTATTAGCACGAAATATTTTTTACTAAAATGTTCTAAGTTTTATAAATTTTGTATCTGTAACATCATAATAAACTTATTTTCTTCTCCAACTTAACAACACACCTAAAAAAGTTACAGCATCCAAAAAAAAAGTAACCAAACATACCATTTTCATTATAATTGTCAAAGTGACATTTGGAATTAATATATGGTACTTAAAAGATAAAATTGGGCATTTGGTGGTTTTGAATTTAATAAAATGTTAAAAAGATACCTTCCATCATTATAAAAATTCTTTAACATCGTATGTAGATACTAAATTGTCTAAAATGTTTCGCCATTTTTTTATGATACGATGTGTTTTTAGCCTTAAATGAATCCTTGTTTTTCTTTAAGCATAGTACGCTGCTGATGCGAGACGAAATTTTTCCGTAGTCGCCAACACGACAACGAAATGCTCATGGAAATCACATTATTGCCAATTCGAATCAACAGCGTATTAGGCTTTAGAATGAAATACATTATGTACCTACATAGGTAGTAAGTGTGGATTTTTGAGGATTACGTTTTCAATGAGTGTATGTATATGTTGAAGCATTAAAAACACATCTCTAGAGTAAAGCGCAAATCATAAAAAAAACCTCAATTAAGGTAATTGAAAATAATTAATATTCACGTTATTTAGTATAGTATTTTAGTAATTTTAAATTTTTTTTATTTTTATGCAGTCAAGAGCCAACTCGGATCATGGTTCTTCACTATAAGCTCTTGCCATTTCGCAACAAACCCAGCTTACCTTCTTATAGAAGACCAAGAAGTATAGCTACAGACTTTGTTAGGCGATATTCCGATAGTTGGTTTATTTTAATTATCTACGTATAGGTATTTAAAGTAAATAAATGGATTATAATAATAAACCCATGTCGACATAAAGCAATGTATAAGTGCTTATGGAGTGAAGTGAAGAAGAAAGCCTGAAGAGATGCATAAAGTATCTTTGCAACTTTTCAACTTCTTCGTGAAGCTGACTTTTTAACATCACATAACTGATTGGACAGTATAGCCTCGAAGAGTTTATATACTAAGATTTCTACTTAGAACATTCTTTCAAGCGCAACTTATAGCTTTTTTAGAGTCTTTCTATTATCCTTGTAAGTGGTATTTGAAAATTAGTTATTTATTTACCAAGATAGAGATAGGGATATCTATGTCTACATTCTGTATAACTCTCGCATCGACAAAATTTGTCGAGAAACGATAAAAATTGGAACAAATCATATGAGTTCTGTAACATTTTTCAGTTTCTCGGCCGATTTTATCGATGGGAGAGTTACAGAACGTAGGCTTGGTATCCCTAATACTATAATAATAATTCCATTGGATGAAATATACACATATGTATGTCTCTTAAAAGTGGTGTTCAAGTCTCCTCATCGGTGGCGGTGGTGTGGTGGGTGAAGCGGAAGACTTAAGCCAGAAATCTTTTTTTAAATAAATTGCTATGAGTGAAAAAAATTAATTTAAAGACAATAAAGGATATATTAAAATGATATGTATGTATATGTAGATGCATATATGTATTATCATTTAGACAAGTCAACAATTTAAGAAAAATTATTTCTTTTTGTATCCCGTTGGTACCTCCTACATAGTTTGAAACCTTTAATACCAAGTTTGTCAGACTTAAATCAAAGTTTCTCAAAAATAAATCTTCACTCCTCTATAATTAATATAACAGATACAGTTGTACCTTTAATTGACGAAAAAACTCTGACTAACTTAGGTAATGACAGTCGTTTTATTGGAATTTTTAGAATAGGATAACTGGCTACCTACATTTATTCATACAATATAGAAACAGCGATACATCATCGACTGAAAATACTTATCTACATATTGCAATCAAAGGGTCTGCACTACATGAATACATTATGTAGGTAGTAACATAATGCAATGACATAACCACGTTTTAGGATCCACCAAACTGAAGCTGGCAGACGCGATAAATTTTTGATTTAATTTTTTTTTTATGGATTTTAGATACATCTAGATATCTAACCATAACCACTTGAAATGCAAGTAATGTACCTATACTAAAGGTATACTGAAGAAATATTAGTAAGGATAGTTTTAATTATAGATATAAATACCTATACCTACTTACAAATATATTTCTGTTTGTTTCTTAAATGAATTAAAAAAAAAATTAATCATTAAAAAGAGAGCAACAAATAGCCTCGGTAAAGGCGGAGTCATCCTGTAACAACCTCGATGACTCCCAATCCTTTCGCACTTGTTGAAGAACCCACCACCACTGCATCACCCACCGTCGTCAACCCCCCTTCTTCCGCAAATAAAAATTTGCATTCTCTTTTGTCCAGGTAGGTAAAGGTAATCCAAGCCAGAAAAGTATCTAGCTATAGACAACTACCGTATATGTAGGTAAGTACCTACATACCTACCTAAACATATGGTCCTGCTGGCTTTCACAAAAAAAAAAAAACAAACTTACAATTGTTGGTTCAGTTTTGGACGAGTCGGTCGGGGTCGTCGATGTTTCTGCCATCAGGGCAGGTTAAGCATTCACTCGTCCACCTAAACACCCACCCACCCCATTGTGCACACATAATCAACACACCATTTATATTTACACAAAATAGGATCTCATGTGTTCTTGCTTCTCCGTCTTCGTATTGGTCATCATTTCAGCTTTAGTCTCTATGCTATACCTAGTCAAAGTCAACGTCATCGTAGTTTTCATGTCGTCGACGTTGTGATTTGTAATTCCACTGGCAATTAGGTACACATTCGCTCTATTTCAAGGAGGTTTCTCTCTTCTCCATCTCAACTCTATACTCATTCATTCACACTGAGCCATCAAAACACAAAGGTGTGAGGGGTTCCTGTTCCAGCTACAGCTTCAGCTTCAGCTCCATCGAGCTCTGATTGCCTTTTCCCTGTGCATCTTCATCACGCCATCATCTCATCATATGCCACCTACCACCTTCATCTACCCATCTACCCGGTAGGTTTGGTTGGGTTCACTTCGGTCGGTCGATAGTGCTTCATACTTCATATACTGGTTCCGTTTCTCCTTTTACAGCTTTTCTTGTTGACATTTAGGTTCTACGTCTGCTACACTTATCTGTTCTCTCTCCTTTTGTTCGACAACCAATCGTTTCGTACGATTATAAGCGCGAGGGCCAATCAGCGATGCTTAAAATTTGTCGCTTTTTTCTTATTTTTTTTTTCTTCTCCCTATGCTTTTGTTTTTAGCGCGCACTCCACCACTTCACCAGCACTAGCACCATGGTACCGTATTTCATTCGACGGTGTATGACTGTATTGATACTCGCAAGAGCCAAAGCGAAAGCATCATTAGCAGCAGCACAACCAGCACCACCATCATCACATCACCATCAGCTAGAAGCCAGCAGCAGCGTATAATTCCTCCGTAAAAGGGGAGCCCAAGCTATGCCGATGTCGAGCAGAAGCAAGTTAAATAAGCACAAGTAGGTATCCAGAATCCACATCCATTCCTGTGGCTAATGAGGGTGCGAGATAACAGTCAACTAACTCATTCGTTTACGAGTATTTGCCGTCGGTAGCTGTGTGTTAACTAATCGTAAACCTATTTGGGGCGTGTGTGAGAGAGATGGAGATGCAGATGGAGGACATGGTTGTGCCTTGTGCCCCAATAATAGCAAGGTTCTGCTTCTGCCTCTGATGACTGTCTCCGCTCATGGCTCATCGTCATCAGCTCCTTATCTGTTTCTGTTTAACGAGACTGCCGCTATTTTGGCATATATTAATTAAATCACATAGAGTGTATGCGCGCGATTTGAATGTTGTGTGTTGTGTTGTGTTACAAAATGGGGGTTTTCGTTTTTAGTGGTGTTTGTGTTCATTTTCGTTTGGTTTTAGTTATAGACTGAGTGGCGGTGGGGCTGTCTCTCGAAAGGGAGACAGTTATATTATGCTGGTTTTACGCAATTCACCAATACTCCATCAATTTTTTGTATTTGTAGTGGATGAATTTGGTTCCACTGAGAGCGCAACCAGACACCCGCCAAAAATTCAATACACAAGCAAATCAAAAGTAATTTTTCGTTCTCTTAAGAAAATGCATGTGTGTTGTTTTTGAGTAGAAATTTAAGAAAAAAATGCAAAAAGAGAAGATGCAAAATATTATAATTATTTTCGCTTTGCGCGTGTGACTGTGTAAGTGGGTGGTGTATAAAAGAGAAAATTTAAAAAATTGCACTATTTTTTTCTCTTTACGAAATTGTTTTTTGCTTTTTGATAAGAGCGCAAAATGATCAGAAAAATCATAAATCAATATTACTTTGTATGACACGGAGGACATCATAAACCGTAATACTGCCAGAGTATCAGTCAGACGTCAGTACCTACTACTTTTATATTAAAATAATTGAAATATTGATTTTTTTTTTTAAACAAAAAAATAAATAAAAATAAGTCAGGCAGGTAACTTATGCACAAAATCTATGTTTAAATTTTTTTTAAATAGGCAAATATTTAAAAAAATGTATCATTGAAAAAATTGCTTATTTAAGCAACTAACATAATTATTTCAGCGCTTTTTTTTTGTACTAACAATTGTATGATACCATTTTGATATTAATAAATTTTTTTTATTTCGAAAGTGCATTCAAAGACTGTGGGAAATGATATTTATGATATTGAAAAAGATTCATAATTGAGTTAACTCTGAGTTACAACAGAGTCAACAGTTAATCCTGCAAATAAATTGAAGCCAATTTAACTCAGAAGCAGTTTTTCAGTGCAGGATTAACTCTAACGTTCAGTTGTTTTGTTGTCAAAAATCTAGCAATCATAGTGCCACACTATGGAAATGCACTTTCACTATCGAAACATAAATGAAAGAAGCTATTTTCATAGTATCACCCCCTCAATTTTGATAGTCAAAAATATTTATTCAGTCAATCCAGATTGAAATCACGAAATTGAATAATTTATCAAACTTTTTCAGAAATTAACTGGGGTCTATAACTTCGAACTTGAGATGATTTCGCACCGAATTATGAAACATTAAATGAAATTTAATTAAAATCTCTCCACACAATTGCATTGTTTCAATAACTTCCATTGTAGAGAAGTGCTTTGTATTTGGCATAATTGCTAAATGGCTTATTTCCCACCAAACAACAACAACATACTCACTTCAAGAAAAGCAAAAACGCTTATCAGAAATATTAAATCCATCCCATGTCCTAAGAATGCACCGTTTCACCATCATAAAGCTGCAAAGCAAAGTTAAAGAGATACTAGCCTTCCCGTGCGAGAATTCTCCCAATTACTAAAAAAATCTTAATGTTGAACTTTGTTTTTTCCCCTACATAAAATTGTTCGCGTAAATTGAAATGTGAAATAACCAAAAGTTAAGAAAATACCCCGCACTTTAAATTACCAAACAAATCCTCTCCGAAAGATCTGTCACGTAAATTCACAAATCAAATACACGAACCAATTTAGATAATTAACAAATCGAATGCAAGACCCATACATTTCCCAAATACAATATTTATCAAATAAATGCAATTTTTGAACAAATTATTAACATTTTTAAAATAAAATTATAATTCGTCAAATTAGCAGGTAATTTCGATTTCTTTTGACACCTCATTTGTGAAAAGCGGTGTAGTATGAGAGTCGGAAAGTGAGTCTAGTTTATAGAAATAATATAACATACAAGGTGATTTGCATTTGCGGATTGCTGTTACCCCAGTGATGTAAATTGTGGAAATTAGTTACTCCATCTCTGGTAAACTGAGCTTCATCCGTCCAGAATATTTTTCCAAAGTAATTATGTTCAGTTTCATCTTTCAGCAATAATAGCCGTGTTTTTTTTGCAAGCCCGGGGGGAATTGGATGAAAAAACGACGTCGGTGCTAAACAATTAACATGTTAAATGGAACAACAACTAATCCCGGAGAATTCTCGGGGTTTAACTTAAGCGCACCGAAAAACTGTGTTACCGGCATGTATTGCATACATGTTATCGATAGTTTGTATGAAAACTCCATGTTTTTTACTGTCATGGCTTGCAAAAAAAACACGCCTAATGTTCGACAAAATTCAGCTCTCAATAACTTGTCGTTTACGATCAGCTCCTGGACTGGTGTAGTGTGGTACGGGTTTAAATTTTCGGTATGAAACACTGCCCATACTCTAGTTTGGGGCAAATGAAGCATGGCAGCTATCTTCCGTGTTCTAAGGAAGGATTACTTTCGACTATATCCAAAATTCTTTCCTCTATGTGTTGTGATGTAGAAGACGAACTTTCTCTCCCTTGGTTTTCCAGTACTCCGTGTTCTAGAAGACTTTGATGGATTCTTGAAAATATCGTATGACTGTTACACCTCTTATTGGGATACATTTCAGCGTAGTCTTTGCGCTTCACGACTTCGACCATGAGCCATACCGTAGCAGTAATGCATATCCGTTAATTTGGCACGAGAGTAACCTGAATACGTGTGACGCATGCATGCCACTATCTACACTCCTAACTATTATCTATTGCATGCGAAATTGTTTTACTTTTTTCTTGTCTGGTTTCAACCAACCGCTTAAAGCGGGGATAAAAATAAAATTCTGAAAAAATTATGGAATTATTTTTTTTCTTCATTTGGACTTGATTTAGACCCATCCACGACTAACGATTTGGTCTATGAGTCTGTAAAACGTCATAACAACATTAGTATTGGGAACGATATTTTTGAAAAAGCAGCGAAAAATTTACCAAGTCATTTTTTACTTGCGATATATACATAGGTGCTATATGGCAAGTTATGGATTCGAACTCGAGATTTTGATCAAAGTTGACACTACGATGATAGCGAAGTCGAAAAAAGTGGGCTCGCAATTCTGTCCGTCTGTCTGTTTGTCTGTTTGTCTGTTTGTCTGTTTGTCTGTTTGTCTGTTTGTCTGTCTGTCTGTCTGTCTGTTTGTCTGTCTGTCTGTCTGTTTGTCTGTTTGTCTGTTTGTCTGTCTGTCTGTCTGTCCTTTCGGCTGCAGCCTAAACTCTTCGGTCGATTTTCTTCAAAGTTGGTACCTAGGGTTTTTTGGGCATTATCCACACCCGTTTTTTTCATTTTTTTTAAGACCAAAAACAACGGTACCTTCCATTCAAATTTTTTTACCAAAAAATGAAAATCTTATTTTTCTCAAAAACGTGCCCACAACTTTAAAAAAAAAAATTCAGTAATTTTTTTTACAAAAAGGCAACCATTTTGTAAAAAAAAATTTCCGAAAAATGGTTAGAAATGGTACCTCCCTTAGAACCATTTTTTTGATTTTCGATTTTCTCAAAAACCATTCAACTGATATTGATTAATTTTTTTATACAGAATGTTTGGTTTTGTATACCAAAATTTTCAAAAAATTTTTTTTTGATTTTTAAAAAAGTTTAAAATTTTTTTTGTTTTGAGAACTTAATAATTTTAAAACGACTCGGTCAATTTTTAATAAACTTGGTACCCAGCAGTTTTTTAACATTGTCTAACAGATTTCTAATTAAAATTATTCTTATATCCAAAAATAACGGTACCTCCATACAATGTTTAACCGGTATTGAAAATCTCATTATCTCATTTGATTAAAATTTTTGTGTGATCTAATATTTATACGATTTACCATATTAATGAAAAAAAAATTTCTACGGTTTAAAAATGGTATCTCTCATAGAACCATTTTTTTGATTTTCGACTATCTCATTATCAGTTGGACTGATTTTAATGAATTTTTTTGAACAAAAAGTTCTAATAATATTGCATACTAAAATTTTCAAAAAAATAAATTATTGATTTTTAAAAAAACTTTCAAAATTATTTTTTTAAAATTCCATATTTTAAAAATGGGTAGATGATATTTTTTTTTAATTAATTTTTTTAATTCCACAATAATAAAGGTTTTGCCTTTTTTTTTTAATTTTTTCAAAATTTTATATATAAAAAAGTATTTAAAAAAAACCGCTCCAACGATTTTAAATTTTTTTTCTCATAAATTGAGATTTTCTTAAGAAATCGGATGATGTACTTCGCATTGGTGTCAAAACAATTTCTTATCAATTTATGTTCAGGTAATTATATATTTTTTTTTTTTTATTTTTCAGTCTAAACTGTAAGTTCCATGCATATTTGCAACTACATATGTGCTATATTTGTTCATAAATAAATGTACCTACTCGCATAATACAACCTTAAACTTAACTACGTTTTAAGCAGGTGGTATACAATATATAGGCTCCCATAACTAACTTATTTCTTTTATAAGATAAAAATATAGTTTTTGAAATATTAAAACTTTAAAAACACATAAACGCACATAAGAGCAAGTTCGTGCGACCCAGTCGTGCATATATTTTTTTAAACAAAGGTCTTTAATATTGCGGGAAAATTTTCAAAACTGTGCCATCATTTTGTTGCTGAGATATTGGTGAGATCAAAGTCAACCGTTTCTTTTTTTCATAAAAAAAACAGAAATTATCAGGCAAAAAATTGTAAAACAACGAAAAATGAAATAAAAAATACCACTTTTTTTTAAATTCAAAATTTGTTTTTTGTTTTGAGAATTTTGATATTTTACTAATTAGAACTATTAGAAGATAGTCGAAAACCAAAAAAAAAATGGTGATTTGAGAGATACCGTTTATAATGCAGAAATAAAAAAATTTGTTTCAATAATATGGTAGTAGATCGTACTCATATTAACTCAAATAAAAATTTTAATCAAAATCGTAGGATTCGTTTTTAAGAAAAATCAGATTATCCTTGAACACTTTTATAGTAGGTACAGTTAATTTTGGTTATAAGACTATAAGTTCAAAATCTACTAGATTATGATAAAAAGTGCTAGGTGCCAAGTTTAATAAAAAAGTTGTTTTCGTATTATGTATTAAGTTATCAAAAAAATGTTTTAACTTTTTTTTTAAATCAAACAAAATTTAAAACTACTGAATTAAAAAAAAAAAGTTGTAGCCACGTTTTTGAGAAAAATAAGGTTTTCTTCTTTTCGTTATATTTGGTTCTAAAAAAATGAAAAAAAAAACGCTTTGGGGGATTGCTCAAAAAACTCTTGTTATATAGTTTAAATAATATCGACCCACTTGTTTATGCTGCAGCTGAATAGAGAAAATTGCGAGACTCGCTGTTTTCGACTTCGCTATCTTGTAATGATAAGATTGATCAAAATCTCATATTCTACTTTTTTTACAGATCTATAACTTGACATATCGCAAATTTTTAATTGAAAATTTTGTCTCATGCTGTTTCTCACGAATGCGTAAAATACTGTAGGTATCTTAAAAAATAATCTGCTAAGAAATCTCAACAAAAAAAAAACAAAGCTTACAAAACCTCTGCTACAAATGAAATTTTTCGAAAATATAAAAAATAGGCTATTATTTACTTTTATAGAAAAAAAGAAAATTGCTAAATTTTTACCAAGGTTTTAATTTTTTAAAAGATATTTAAATTTATTTCATTATTAAATACACATAACTACAACATTTATATTTTTATTTAAGATAAAGCGACACATCATCTTCGGCCTTAAATTCGTTGAAACATGATTTAAGCCCGAAGATGATCTATTAAGATCGAAACGCGTCGCTTTAACTTAAATAAAAATATAAATGTTGATTATAGTTTTAAAGAATATGAAATACATATCTGAGTTTCCTACAAAGAAATATAAATGTGTAATTTATTAAGCTAGAAATAAACTATGCTTTTATAAGAAAATTCATGTGTGCTATTTCTCTGTCCATAGCTGTATCTACTGAAAAATCGTTGTGATACGGTTTGAACGAGTTATAATATTCTGAACGGCCATGGTCTTTCACTGTATAGTTCATTCTTCAATAATTTTTGATATTAGCTACATTTTATTATCCACATGATCTGATTCGGATCAAATTTTAACACGTAAACACCAAAACAACATGTAATCCTGCTTTTTATCTGGGTCTATTTCAACGATCCAAATGTAGTGCAAAAACACATACAAAATATACTAACACAATGAAAAAAGAGATGGTTATATACCCTGGCTGTAATCGAGATCCTGTTTGTTTGATTATGACGATCTGATCCAGATCATATCATGTGGATGATAAAAATGCAGCAGCTATTATCATAATATCTTAAAAGTTGCAGACATTGGAGTTTTATTGTAAGTCTCACGTATTTTGTTTATTTCATTTTTTTTATGATTCCTTAGACGAGAATTAACTATTCTTTAAATTGAAGCCAACAATGTCAATAGATTTGTCTTTGTTTCTTAAGAAATAGTATCAATTTCATGATTAATTTATGCCATTGCCATCAACAACGGTAGCCCTAGTTTAAATTATTATTCCTGAACAAAACGACGTGCATACGAGTAGGTATCTAATGATTGGTGAGTGGCAGAATATTAAATTTAAAATTGTCTTATAATCGTACACAATTTGTGGAAAAAAAAATTATGAAATAGGGAAACAAAATCTCAAGCAATTGCATCATTATGCAACTCATGCAAAACGAAAATATCATAACAACAACAAACAAACAAAAAAAAGACACCAAACTACAGGAGTGCTTGCGGAAAGTTCTTAGTCAGAGGTGGGCGAACATCTCGGTCACATGCAAATTTGCTTCCCCATCAGCACAGTGAACGCATAACGAATGAAATAATAATTGCAGTCTAATTGAAGACCGGAGAGCTTCCAATTATTGTCAAATTATTACATTTTTTTTTTTGTTGCTTTTCTTTCAAAGTAATTTCTATATCTACCTGCTGTACCCACACTACACTATGATTTTTCAAAAAAAAAAAAAGAAGAATTTTTTATGCACCTCTTAGAAGAATGGAAAGTTTCTTGAGCCATTTTAAACCATGCAAGATTTAATAATATTTAAATAAATTTCGAAGAAAAACCATCTAGGTAATATTTTAGAAATATTTTACATGGTAATCTATTGAATAAAGAATTTAATTTTAATTTGTTAAACGGATAATGAGATATGTAGTTGAAAATACAAAAAATGGTTCTTTTAAGGTACTGTTAAGATGGTGTTTCTGTAAAATGCTCTATCGTTCTAATATAAACAAAGGGAAATTTAATTTAATCGAAATCATGGTTGTCGTTATTTAGTATTTATTGCGGCTGTATATGAATCATTTTTTTTAAATCTGCTAGAAAATGTTGAAAAACCGCTTGGGGCCAAGTTTAGTAAAAATCAACCTAGTCGTTTTCGAAACATTGAGTTTTAAAAAAAAAGAATCGACTATTTTTATGAAATCCAACTTGATAATTATTTTCTTTAATTTTAATACACTATACAATTTTTTTAAAACATTCTTTGGTTAAGGTTTCCATTGGGAACATTAAAACAAAAATATGAAAAAATATGTTTTGGATGCCAGCTGAGCTATAAAACACGAAAATAATAATTACACATACCTACAAAATTTAATTTTTTAAAATTTTCCGGAATTTTTTTTTATTTTTCTCTTATATTCAAAAACGATAAATTTAAATCTACCATCCGTTTTAATCCATCAGGTTTAGTTTTGCCTACAAAGCTTTATTGTATTTAAGTTAGAGTAGTCGCACATTTTACATTTTGGTAAAGTGTTAATATCCAGTTATGAAGAAATTATAACAATATCTACATCACGGAGAAGTTGTTTTAATGTCCCACACTAGTTTTGTAACATTTGCGGTGAATGACGCTAAATATTTTTAAAAAATTGGTGACAGAATTCGTAAAAACAGCTTATTTTGATTACTTCAAAATGCAAATAAGTAATTTAGATAAGCTGGGTGCCTTAAACTGTTTGTCGAAACTGTGTTGTTAGTTTGCAACTATGGTCAAGTAAAACAAGACGTTCTTTGAAGCTCAATATCCCAATGAACTGGCGACAATCAAAATATCCCCATAATGATTTTTATTTTTGCCTCGTTAATTTAAATGGTATGAACTCAAATAACCGCAATAAATGGATTTATTCTGATTACCATCTGCCAAAAGACCAACTTTCATGGAAAAGATAATTTTAGGTTGCTTCTGAAGAAAATTTTTATTTTTGATCCCCGCATGGCAAGTTTTTTCTATAGGAGAATCCGTATGTCATATCTCAAAAACTAAAGCTGATGGATGAAAATGGGTTTCATTTTCAGATTCAGGATGCCGATTATCTACATATAATATACTTATTTTTCCGGAAAAAAATCTTTGTTGTTATGTATTATCTTGTGCGGAAAACACACAAAGTTATTAACAACTTAAGTTTTCATAGGTCTTTCCTATTAAACTACTTACTTTACGAAACAAAATATGAAGAAGGCTATTTTCCTAAAAGTATGCAACCCTTTTGATATCATTGTCAGAAAAATCGTAAAATTTTCTAGTAGGGCACGGTGCTGTTTATTACAAAAAATTTGATAACATACCAACTGACGACATAGGCGCCTGCCTGGCGACTGAACATACCCTAAGCGGAGCAACGGAGTTGCGTGAGCGGGACTGGACCCTAAAAAGGGAGTTAAAATCCTTTGAACCCGCGGAGCTGGCTACCCACAGTGCTGTTTATTACAACAAAACTTGATATCAACCCAAATGTCAACAAAAACATTTTCACTGACACAATTATATCAGAATTGTTGTATACTTTTAGGTGAATTGCACATTTGCTTTTAGGTTAGTATTTTTAATCTGTCAATTGCATCTACTTTTACTTCTTGAATTTTGTTAATTGTTTATAACTTTTATATTGTTTTATGATTGCTTTTAATTAACTGGAAATTGTTCTACACAGAAATTCATAAATAATCATTTTGCAGTGCATTTATTAAGTCAATTAAGGTGTTTTCATGAAGCTATGGCGCACTAAAAAAAATTTTTGTTTTATATGCTATTTCACAACTAAAAAAAAAAAATAGTTCCATGGGAGGTGCCATAATTAACCCTTTTCGGAAATTTTGTTTCCGAAAAAGTAGCCTATATCTATTAAATTAAACTGAATTATTCTAAGCCATCTTTGAAGAAAATAAAAATTTTTGAAGGTTCTAAAAAAACTTTTCAAAAAAAAGTGTGAAAATCGAAATTATACTCAAACCTTTAAAAATTAAATTTTCGAGTTTAAATGTGACATTTTCAAGGAATGTTTTTAATTTTATGAAATAAAATGTGCGTATGGTTTCTTGATTATAACAAAAAAGTAAGTAAGTTACAACAAAAAAAAAAACGCAAGTGAGTTCAGACTTTAAATTACATTAAGTTACACCAAAAAAGCATTTCAATAACAAAGAA
The DNA here is from genome assembly GCA_929447395.1 of Epistrophe grossulariae. Lineage (NCBI taxonomy): Eukaryota > Metazoa > Arthropoda > Insecta > Diptera > Syrphidae > Epistrophe > Epistrophe grossulariae. The sequence goes on from OV839570.1 coordinate 9,445,427, forward strand.
CTTGTCCCAACGTTCAATTGTTGCTTAAACTTGTTTAATAAATAAATATATGTATATATGTAATAAATTTAAATAAAAAATAATGCATATTTTCAAATTATTTTCTTTTTTAACTTGTCAATATGTCTTTACTAACTTAACGATTTTCGAGTTAACACATATTTCGAAAACTTCTACTTTTCAATTTTTAAATTAATCCGTCATAAATAAATTTCTTACCATTTTTTTAAATTACCATTGCTTAGAAAAAGTAACATTTTTTGACGAATTTTTTGGAATGCCTTCAACATTTAGATACATACATATGTACATTAGACTGTTTCAAAAAAATCAAAATGTCTCCGATAACCCCTAGTTTTTAAATTGAGTTTAGTGAAATGATGAACCTGGTAAAAATTTCAGTCCTTTAGATTAAAATTTAGGGGTCGCTCATCGATGTTTTCTTTTTTCCATACAAATCTTATGGGACATTTCTGGTTCTTTGCTTCTTTTATAACTTAAGAACCGGTTACTGTTAAGTAATGATCAAAATTTATTTTTTATTGTTAAGACATTTTATGTTGTTTAAAAAAGGTCCTTACTTCTTATATAATTAATGTACTCCTTACAAAGTAATTAAATCTTTCCGCAAAAAAAAAACCTGGTTTAAATAATTATTTTAAATTTTAAATTTTTTTTAATATTAAGTTCTTTTAAATATGTATATTGGAATAAATTCATTGTTTAAGAAAAAATATGTGCACGACTGGGTCGCACGAACTTGTGTGCGATCACACTGTTTTTAAAGTTTTAATAATTCAAAAACTATAATATTTATCTTATAATATTTATCTTATAAAGGAAATAAATTAGTTATGGGAGCTTATATTAGCCACGTTTTACTATCTACGGATCTAGATCGGGATCATCTTTTAACACGTAATACAACAACAACTTTGGATCCTGCTCTGTATCTGGCTCTTTAGTCGGTAGGGAGTACAAACTTTAGAGTAAAGAAAGAAGACAGTATCTACATGAAAAATAAACAAATATAAGAAAAAAAGAGAGGAGCATACAACACTGTTGTCATTATGGATCCGTATCGTTTTATTTTCATGGGATGATCCTGATCCAGATCCGTATATAATAAAACACGGCTATTGTTTACCACCTGCTTAAAACGTAGTTAAGTTTAAGGTAGTATTATGCGAGTAAGTACATTTATTTATGAACAATATAGCACCGTGTTGCAAATATGTATGGAACTTACAGTTTAGACTGAAAAATTGTAAACAAAAATATGTAATTAAACATAAATTGATCAAACAACCTCTGAAATTGTTTTGACACCATTGCGATATCCATCATCCGATTTCTTAAGGAAATCTCAATTTATGAGAAAAAAAATTGAAATTCGTTGGAGGGGTTTTTTAAATAAATATTTTTTTATAAATAAAATTTTGAAAAAATTAAAAGAATAAAATAGTACGCAATTTTTTAGCCTTTATTAATGCGGAGTTAAAAAATTAATTAAAAAAAAATCATCTACCCATTTTCGAAATATGGAATTTTCAAAAATAATTTTGAAATTTTTTTTAAAAATCAATAATTCTTTTGAACATTTTGGTATGCAATATTATTAGAACTTATTTGAATCTTTTGTGCAAAAAAACTCATTAAAATCAGTTCAACAGATAATGAGAGTTGAATTGAAAATAAAAAAAAATGGTTCTATGAGAGATACCATTTTTAAAAAGTAGAAAATATCATGTCTTCTAGTTTTGAAGAAAATTGAAAATGACGGAAAATACATTAAAAAAAAAACAATAATTTTTGTAGGTACATATATGTTTATATATTTTTCTAAAACCAAAAAAAAAAAAACCGCCAATAATTGCCTTCAAAATGTTGAATTTTTAATTCAAAGGATTTAATTATTTTTGATTTAATGCAAATAATAACAGTTTTTAACAGAGAATTGAAATAATGTGTTTTAGCTAGTTATGTTAGTTTATGATTTCAAAATTATTCAATAGAGTGAATCAACAGATTTACTTTGATATCTAATTTTTTTTATTAAAGTTCTCATCTACTTAATTAATATTTTCCGGATAACTAATAGGAACCGTCATTAATATGCATGAATTCGTAATAATATGGATGAATTCGTCATAGAATGAATAGAAATGAATATCTGTTTTGTATTGATTTACAAATGAAGACACAAAAATAGGTTAAATTACAAAAATAAAATGGAAGATAATTTGCATTTCGCAGTAGACATAAATGAAAGCCAATAATTGCCTTCAAAATGTTGAATTTTTAATTCAAAGGATTTAATTATTTTTGATTTGATGCAAATAATAACAGTTTTTAACAGAGAATTGAAATAATGTGTTTTAGCTAGTTATGTTAGTTTATGATTTCAAAACTATTCAATAGAGTGAATTAACAGATTTACTTTGATATCTAATTTTTTTTATTAAAGTTCTCATCTACTTAATTAATATTTTCCGGATAACTAATAGGAACCGTCATTAATATGCATGAATTCGTGATAATATGGATGAATTCGTCATAGAAAGAATAGAAATGAATATCTGTTTTGAATTGATTTACAAATGAAGGCACAAAAATAGGTTAAATTACAAAAATAATATGGAAGATAACTTGCATTTCGCAGTAGACAGAAATGAAAGTACATAGTAAATTTTCGTTTGTATGTAAGAAATAAAATTCCTCTGGGATAAAACTGTAAAAGAAACTTATCTGACTTGGGACTTTATACCGAAAATAGTTTTGTCAAGTTTTCAGACCGCAAAAAAACTTGTCATGACAATAAACTGTCAAGAATTTTCCATAGAGCTCAACTGTGTGAAGCTATACACTACAGCTAGACAACTTTCAATTAACATAAAATTTGGTCATTTTGAAAACTTTAAAACAAAAACGTTAAACTTTATTACAAAGTTGAAAGACTGACTCTATCAATTTAGAGAAAATAATATTGTTTTATAAAATTTTGCAAAAAAATATTACAATATGTATATTTAAATGACAAAATTAAAAAATTAAATAACAATTTTTTAAGTACTTTTTCTTTTTCACTATGAGTAGGTATTTCATTGTACTAATAAACCAATACTTAAACTCTTCAATGTTTAGTTTATTGATAGTTTGGGAACTAAGGGAGGTCATAATAGCCACTGGGCAATATGCATTTATAAAACTGTTTCTTAATTCATTCTGCTTGAAGACGCCTTATGCTTTTTGCACACGAAACGCCTTGTCATAGACTCGTATAATATTGGTCATGTAGCAACGATTCTTCTACGACTAGCAATATGCACATGAAGCTGTTTAGATTGGGAAGATTAAGGCCGGTATCAGGGCAGTTCGTCGGCAAGAGAAGGGGTGAGGACTCTCGTGACGCACGAAGAAAACATAAAAACCGGACTCATGAGTCTACTTTGTTGTTAATTCAATTGGTCAGTTTATATTTCAGAGTCCTCACTAATTTTCCTCCGACAAAAATTGAGCAGACGAATCCAAAATTTTGTTTTCCTCTGTATTTGACATAAAACTGAGAAATTTTGCTGAGGAATCCTGTTTATATTTGTGAGATTGCTGAGATCTCTGAGATCTTCGAAATATAATCTGACCAAATGTATTTTCAGGCGCATCAAAGTTTCAAATGTAAACACCATGACTTTCACCAGTCCAGACTCAATCTTTCCAATCTAAACAGGGTCAACAACATTCCACAAAAATGTTCAATAAAATTACGCATGTGCTTGAAAATATATGTCTGGCGACTGACATTGCTGTACGCCCGCCGATTTGAAGTTTGTGTGCTAGGACGAGAACGTGTAACTCACGGCTCGTGTGTGGTTGCCTATAAAACAAACGTGATCTACACACAAGCCGTGACCAAGAGTAGTGCCACATCTATGAACAGACGTATCGTATGCAGAAGGCCTAAATATCTAAATGTGTTAATCGTTTTGTTGAAAAGAAATTAATTTTTATGTAGGTAGTACCCAAATTCTATGTGAAACCCCTATTTTTTTCCGCATAACTCGCGTGGAACATCGAAGTAGTTTTATTTTGCGTTGAGGGAATATTCACCCATATTTCGTTAGGCGTTTTAATAAAACGCCAGTAAAACGACAAGGCCCTAGAAGCGGCAGTGGGAGTTTTAGTAAAACGACTATTGTAATTTAACTTTGAAATCTTAGGGAATCTTGCATTGGTATCAATGTTAAATACCAATTGAATCTTAAGATATTCATCAAATCCTGTCTCTGAATATATAGGCAGGCGGATCAAATAAAATTAAGGATTATACCTATGTACCTATAATTTATATATCGAAAGCCTAGCAGCATAATTCATAATATATGTTTTTGTTTAAACTAAAGTCTAATACACAAGAAATCAAAAACAAAATACACTTACCCAAATTTTTCGTAACTTTAGACTTGTTGTTTCGTTGTTTAAAATAATTTGTTGATGATGGATTGCAAAAATATTTGCACTTTTCTTACTGTTCACTACTTTTATTTCTAAAATCACAAAAAATATTAAATTTACTTCTAATTTTATAGAAATGTGAATTTAATTTTTACTAAACGAAAAAATTTTAAGTTCCACGCAAAAGACATGTTATTGAATATTGTTATAGGGTAGGGAATAGGGATTAAGCCAACATGAAAATGAGCAGACGCATCATATTGGGAAGGCCGGTAAAATTGCAAAGCATGTGTACAAAATTTAAAAAAATCACATTGCCTCCTTTTCACACTCGGTAAGTTTATTATTCCGTTTCACATAACCGTACATGGAAACGAAATGAAATAAAAAAGTGTTTGCCGTCGTTCTATGTGTAACTTTGTTCCAATGTCTTAACGGTAAATTTGATGATGATCATTGCGAAGAGAGAAAAGAAGAAAAAAGGAAATGAAAATACAACAAAATTTAGGCTACAATAACACTGAAAACTTTATTAAGCGACTATTGAGTCGCAAAAAATAGAAGGTATGGCTATCAAGACTGTTCACTTCGAAGTGATGTCAGTTTGTTGGTGAAATCTGTGGAATGGAAAGGGAGACGACCGTCACGAAGAAAACATAAAGATTGGAGTGAGCACTTCCATTTTTGGCTTGTTCATCGAATGGTAAGGTAAATGAAAATAAAAATTAAAAATGTGTACTTGGTCAAGGTTAGAAGCATAAATTGATTTTTGAATTGATGGATTGATAACAAAGCATAGTCCCCTTTCACACAAGGAAACAAGTTGCTGGAGATTTTTTGACGTTTTCTTTTAATTTCCAATTCCCACCAATCGTAGACCGTTCATTCCTTTTACTTGGTCCCCTTTTCTCTTAAAAACTGAAAGTTGCTGGAAACTGAGTTTCCTTGTGTGAAAGGGGACATAAGCCATGTTTTTTTGCAAGCCCGAGGGGAATTGGATGAAAAAAACGACTTCGGTGCTAAACAATTAACATGTTAAATGCAACAACAACTAATCCCGGAGAATTCTCGGGGTTTAACTTAAGCGCACAGAAAAACTGTGTTACCGGCATGAATTGCATACATGTTATCGATAGTTTGTATAAAAACTCCATGTTTTTTACTGTCATGGCGTCGCTAATCCTTACCGCTGTCGTTTTTTTCAACCAATTCCCCCCGGGCTTGCAAAAAAACACGCCTATAGATGCTAATGCAGGTTTAGGGCCAGTTTGTTCACAGTGGGATCAATTTGCAATTTGCACCATGATTTTAAGGTCAGGTGCGCACATGCAACTTTTAGTTTCGAAGCAGTTTGGTTTCGATTTTGAACAATATAATGGAATTATATGAGAGTCCGCGCAGATGCATGTGCAGTACTACAAGCTACTTTAAAAGGAAGCAAGAAAATTCCTACGATTTTTGAGGAAAACGTCAAAAAAATCTATAGCAACTTGTTTTGCAGTGTGAAAGGGATGAATGAATGGCTGAAGAATAATAACATAACAGGGCTATTCTGGCGTTGTGAGGGCTCACAACTCATAAGTCACAAGCCTTTGTGAGGTTGATTTCTTGTGAGGTTGTTGTGAGGTTCTCAAAAGGAGATCACAATTTCGATAGTTTTTGTGAGGCTCACAGTTGTGAGGGTACGAAAACCTCACAAAATCGATTTCACCTTTCCTTGTGAGGTTGTTGTGACTTGTGAGGTATCAGTGAGGTTTGCCAGAATAGGGCTGTAAATGTCCCTTTTCACACGAAGAAATATGTTGCTGGAGTCTGTGTGTGTTAAGAGGAATGTCAAAAAAATCTCCTCAAATCGTTGAACGGGGAGATTTCATTTTCCCCTCTTACTTCTTGCCCTTCTCACCTAAAACTCAGTTTCCTCGTGTGAATGGGGCTAAATATAAGGTGAATCAGGTTGAACTACACATCAACTCCCTGGTAAATCTTGCGTCAGCTTTAAATGGGCTAGTTTTCACAGTAAATCCAATGACTTACCTATATACACAGTTTATTTATTTAACAAATTCAAAATCTTTTAATTTAAGGCTTAACTACATAAGCCAAAAAGTACTGAAGTACAAAAGTAAAAATATTTTTTTTACCGCTAGCGCCGTTGTTTTGTGAAAAAGAATACATAAATTTGTTTTTAAACCAAAATTTAAGCTTTCTGCATCATTTTTATAAGTTTTCTGGTCAGAAAAACTATCACAAAATCAATTTAAAAATTTTCACTTTTGCACTTTTTCACTTTTTTGGCTTATGTAGTTGAGGCTTTAGAAGTAATAAGTTTTTCTGAAAATTCTCAAAAAAGTGACATACGATGTGTAGATAAATAAATTTAACCTTTTCTTCCTAAATCACTTGATTAAAGTTTACAATGGATTATCGAAGTCAGTACAAAACATATAAGCATAGCAACAAATCATTACAATCTCTTTTCTGGTGGTTGGAGGAATTTCTTAGAGACAACTACCAAGCCCAATGTCACGTGTAGATGTGCGTGTACGTGGGGGTAGGAAGGCATTTAAGGAATAAGAACCATTTCATCCCACAATATATTAATTAGTCTTAGCCGCGGCATAAGACAAACACTATAAGCATGCAGAGTTATTCTGCCATTAAAACCACAACAAAACAATAAAAGCAATAAAAACCCCCAAACAGATAAATATGAAATATTAGCAATTAAACGTAAAACTCACGTTCACAACAAATAATTCATTAGGACATGCCAGTACCACACTTTTATATTCTTGTATATGCATGCATGTGTGTTGCTGTTTATATTGCTTGCGTAGCGTTATTGCTATATATTTATAAATAAATAAAATAAAGCAGTTTATTTCACTTATGCTCTGCCTCCCAAGTCTCAACCCCTATAGTGGTCAATTAGTGGGTGAAATCACATTCAGGAGGTGTTACACTAATTTCTTCTTCTTTTTCATTTGGGTATAAGGCAATTGGATCTGATGTGATTTTAATTGTTTTTGTTGTGTGACATTCATATTTGGCATAAATTACGCTTTGATAAGGAAGGACACTGTAAAGAAGCTCGTGGAACATGGGAGGTGTCGGGAATTATTTGTTTGTTTTATTATCTGAACTGCAATCCATATAGATCATAAAAAAACATAATAAAAAAAAAACTACTTTTTGGATCATGAAATAGATCCAGATAAAAAGCAGGATTAAATGCTGTTTTTGAATTTCCATGTTAAAATTTGATCCGGATCAGATCATAAAATGCAGTTAATTTCCAACATTTTCGAATTCGAACTCGTTGCTCCGTGGCATCACTGGATTACCCATACTTTAATATTTTGACAGATCGTTAAACAAATGGTATACTTACACAGTTAATGGGGTTGACTAGGGTTTTACACCGTGTGACTACACAAATATGCTTCTGCTGTCGTTATAGTTTTGCATAAAGCAGTGCACTTTTATGCATGCAATTGTCCCTTCAATAATATAACAACCAACCCGTCTTTTTATGTTGTTGATCACTCCTGTGTCATTTTGCACAGGTAATAAGCGGAAAGGGTATCATTAGTTCAATTCCGATGAGAAGTAAGTAATAATTGTTTTTAGTTTTTCAACCGCTTTCCATTATTTTTTCATTTCGCGCTTTGATGGACAGACAATTTTTTGTGTTTCTACAAATAACAGTCACATTCAAAAGAAAATTTGTAGTTGTTGAAAAACGTCTCAAAAAATTATTACATGTTCGAATTTAATTTTTGTATTCAGGAAAAAACAGGCATAGCTTATATTCTGAACAAAATGTAGGAGACAGGAGGACACAAGAAAACTATGCAAATACAAACTCAGAAATTAAAAATAAGGACACTGGACAGCGTTTAATTAGAATTTTCTAATCTAAAATTCTAAAATCTGGCTACAATTACCAATAAAACATGTCTACTGAAACATACATCAACAGCCACATAAAGAAAAACTCTTATTCCACCTTTATTCCACGAGTTTATTCCTGTTTAGTAACTTGAAATTTTCCCCAAGTTTCCCAAACTTAGGTTTTTTCGTATGGGTTTTTACAGCAAATAATTTGTAAAAAAAATAAAGCTCACTTTACCAAACACACTTATGGCCAGTTGTACAATAGTGGTTCAGCCTCAGTTCAAGATTTTTACTCACCGATTTCGGCGGATTAAATAACGTTGAACGCTTGGATATTTTCACACATTTTAACAGTAAACCACTGTTGAAACTCAATTAATCCGCCAAAATCGGTGGACAAAAATTGCTGAACCATGGTTTAAATATTTGTACAACTGGCCCTTAAGAATTCTCTTGTTAATATATTTCTGTCAAAATTATTATCATTTTTCAATTGTTTGTGTTGTATATGTTTTCTGTGTTGTTTTATTTATTTAAATGGAATGTATCTGATGGAAGCCATAACTCGCAAACCGACAGGAATATGTTCACCTCTTGGGTCCCCATTTAGGTCATCCTCAACAACCACAATGAGTTTCCTCATATTTTCCTTTGAAAATCTCTATTTCTTCCTGAAATCCTCCTCACAATTAGCACTTCCATTTGATCGTACCTATATATTTTTTTATATTTTTCTTTTTCTGACGGTTGATGGCTGATTGTCCAATAATTGGAAATGGTTTTAAAAATCGATAAATCTAGCAGACACTATTATTTTTATTTCAGAGTAAATTTGACATACCTGGTTCTTATTCCTTCGCTAAACCACCTTCTTCGGTGATTTAACTTAGTACACGTCACTTAGTAGAAATTTTCTTTCATTCATAACATTTTGCACTTAAGTCCACGGAATAAAACCTAAACTTTCGCTCTTCCACGTTTATTAATTTGGCTGTAACTGTTTAAAAAGCATAAATGTAAACATTATTTTGCCAGCGACTGTATTTACATATACATAAATATAGTTATGTATAAATATACTTTATGATTTGTTTCGATTTACTGTGTAGTCAGTCAACCAGCCATGGAGGGTTGTATATACTACGTAAGTAATATGCGTTTACTCGATAACAAGTTAATGACATAGTATCACCGATCACGGCCAAACGAGGCTTAAGCTAACTAGAGTGAATTGATACAGTTATGTTCAAATGCGTTTTGTTTCTGAGTAAGGAATGCAATTGCATGTTTTTGAAATAAAATTTTTGCCAGATTCGTATGTATGTACCTAAATATTTAATTATTGTTCTATGCATGCAAAAGAGTTTGTTTGAGGAAACATGTACAATGTAAATATTAAAGCATTTTTATTGTCCAACTTCAAATCTGTCAAATGTCAGTTTAATATTGAAAAAAAAAGCTATTAATCTTATATCAATCCCGATTTCTGTTGTAATTTTTAAAAATTTCAGTCTGCGTTTCTATGAACTTTTTTCGCAGTGAGTGAATGGGCAGGTTCAATAAAAATCGCTTTACATCTGAATTTTCAGATTTCTGAATTTATGTCATTGAACGCAAAAAAAATCTCAAATTTCGGTGGAAAGTTATTGTGTCAAATTCCTGCATTTAGGATTTACATTTAAGCGAAATAAAATAGAACTTTAATTACATTCGTAAATTAAACATTGAGCATGGGTAGTTGTGAGGATGAAATTATTTGTAACTAAACCAGTTTTTCATTAAAAGTCTTTTTATTGATACGTATGGCCTACAAAAATATAGAAAAACTTTCCTAACATCAATATAAAAAATTGTTGATTTTAAAATCCACTAAACAATAAACAAAAAGTTCGTTCATTTAAATAAATATTGAATTTTTAGGACGAAAACTAAAAAAATCAACCACCAACAAGACGAAAATTACAAAGTTCAACTTTTATGTGCAGTGCTTCAGCTGATTTGGCACTTCCCCCACCACAAACAACTTTCATCTGAATTTTCAGATGAGAATTTCTTGCCTGAAAATTCAGATGAAACGTAACTAAACGTAACTAAAAGTCACTAAAAGTCATCTACCTTTTTATGACACCTGGCAAGCTCTAAAAATTCAGAATTCTGAAAATTCTGATGTAAAACGTAATGCATTGAACGTACCCAATTTCATTGGTATTCATAAAAACTTGAGAACTTAATGACTTTCCCTCCAAAAAAGCTTGTAACAGAACTATATAGCTCTTGCAGCTTTTGTCTTCATAATCGTAGTAAAGTATCTACACAATACACATACACACTTCATTAATCTAAGGTAATATATTGCGCAGGTTTTCAAAGTTGAAAGTGTCACAAAATTAAAAATGGCTGTTCGAGTGCCCACAGGAACTCAACACAAAGTAAACAAATCAAATGTATTAGGCGGTTTTCTTTTTTAGCCCCGAGCGTGGCACTGAGCTGTCAAAAAGAAAACTATGTCACTTTTTAACTCGGAGCGCTCCGAGCTCTCAACTTGCATTTCTTTTTTAGCTCAGAGCTCGACCGGGGCTCGCTCGATAAGCTCAGAAAAAATTGACCAAGCACGTCGAGCACAAAGCTGATCGCGGCTAACTTAATACAATTTTCATGTAATTTGACAGATTACTAAGCATATGAGAGTTCAGTGCTCAATTGAGTTTCTTAAATAGATCGGTGCGCTCAGGTCACGCTCTGTTCGGAGTGACCTCTATTCACTCAGAGCGGCCCGCTCTGTGCCCCGCTCGGGGCTAAAAAAGAAGGTTGTCAAAGTTGGAAGTATCAAAAAATAAAAAATGGCTGTTCCAGTGCCCACAGGAACTCAGCACGCATCATTAGAAACAACAACAAAATATTGAAATTAGACAAGTAAAGGGACACCGGATCCACCATTTTACCACCATAATACCTCAATTTTGACAGATGCGCAGAACTGAACAAAAATGAAAACGCTAATGGCCGCGTTCATGTTTGTATCCAAAGCGATCTGGATAGCTTTGTGTTGTTGTAATCCCTTGTAAAATCACAGCTGATGTCAAAGCAGCTGTTGCCGAGAAATTAATCTCAAGCTATCCTAAAAATTCTGGGATACTTATCTATCTTATGAGAAACGGCAACAACAGCTGATTTGCGTTCAGAAACATACTGGATACTCGAGTATCTTAGATAGGCTATCCTAGTGAAACCTGAACGCGGCCAATGATATTACCTTTAATATGTGAACTGTGAACTCAACACGCATCATTAGAAACAACAACAAAATATTGAAATTAAACAAGTAAAGGGGCACTATATAAACCATTTTCCCACCATATTACATCTATTTTGATAGATGCGCAGAATTGAACAAAAATAAAACGCTAATGATATTCAATAATATGTGTACTACGGTACATATAGGCCTAAAATTTTCTGTCAAAACTCAAGACTTAACAAGAATTATCGAGTTACAAAATAGTAAATATGTGAAAAACTTCATAGAAGTCACCCCAAAGATGGTGAAGAGGCCGTTACTCTGGTCACAATAGGGTTAGGAGCGGCAGAAATCAACTTTCAATTATTATTAGAAAATACATTTTTGTATTTTGTTTTCTATCGAGAAATTTGCAAGATTTGCCAATTTTTTTTAAATTTAAGCGCATAGATATATCTTCTTTTGTAAATTAGCAATAAAATTATTGAATATGTATTTAATACTGAAATGACAGATATAGCACCAATATGTTTTTAAAACCCACCAATTTTGTTTTGAATATAATAATCAATAAAAAATGTATTGTTCCTTCTTTTGCGCATGACCAAATAAGAAATTAACTTGGCTTTTTAAATAAAATATACCATACAAAGTTTTGCCGGCGAATTCAAATTCAAAATGAAGTGAGCTGTCAAAATGAAACACATTTTCTGTGATTTGCAAAAATATATTCCATTTCGATTCGAATAAAAACTAAAAACTATTTTTACGAATCTACAAAATCCTGTAACTTAGTTTTCATTTTTCTACTGGGATTATGCATGATACTCAACATTATAACCACACAATGATATAGTCAATTAAACAATCTGATTTGGAGGTATGGATATAATTCGCTGCATGGACATGAATATTTGTGCCATTTTTAGACATGTTTATAATCCAAATATCGTTTTTGTCCAGTGGAGGTGACATTTTAGGGAAAGATTTCCAGATTCAATTCCAATCATCAGCCCTTTTTTTAATTAAAATTAACTTTTTGAAAGGAGATATCTAATTTCAAACAAATTTGCACGTCAGGTCAGTAAAAACATGACGAACATGCCTAGTTGGAATGCATTTAAAAATATTTAGGCCGTGCTTGAATTGAATTGAAATTTCGATTAAATTTATTTGAGATTAAATTTTGACGTTTCCACGTACAGTGCCTACGTTCACATAACTCTCGCATCAATAAAATCAGTCGAGAAACGATGAAAATTGAAGCAAATCATGAGTTTTGTTCCATTTTTCAACGTTTCTCGACCAATTTTATCGATGCGACAGTGTTCTAAGGAAATTTAAATTCGTTTTCACACGAGGAAACCCATTCCTCTTTGAAAAAAACTACGAAAAAGGCGTTTAACTGCCAATTAAAATAAAAATAAAAATAAAAATAAAAATAAAAATAAAAATAAAAATAAAAATAAAAATACAAGCCTAAAGGCTTAACTACATAAGCCAAAAAAGTGAAAAAGTAAAAAAGTGAAAATTTTCAAACTCATTTTAGGATAGTGTTTCTGACTGGAAAACTTATAAAAATGATGCAGAAAGCTTAAATTTTGGTTTAAAAACAAATTTGTGTATTCTTTTTCACAAAACAACGGCGCTAGCGGTAAAAAAAAATATTTTTACTTTTGTACTTCAGTACTTTTTGGCTTATGTAGTTAAGCCTTAATTATCTACATATAATCTACTTTTTTTTCGATTACAAAATCCTATTTAAATAATTGTTCCTTTTTTGTGATTTGTATTTAATTCGTTTCTTTAACAAGAGTTTTTCTGTTGCAATGAAATAAAATACAAAAGTAGAGGTTCTTGTCTGCTTTTGTATTTTATTTCATTGCAATTGAATCAGAACAGATAGCTTTTATTACAACAGCTAAAGAGTATACTGGTTTTGACATTTGCTAATGCTCAGTTGGCTCAATTAAACTTTTATGCTCAGATGGAATAAGGTTGTAGTACTTGCTATTTAGAGAACTTTACGCGCATTGGTGTGGTTTTGTGCTTAGCTTAGTCACCTTTCCGACGGGGAAGCGCGAATTAAGTATAGTTTATAGTGTATAGTGCCTGTATAGTGTATACACAGTCGTTATATTTGCAAGGATTATCTCTAAAGTCGATGACAAAATATATGACCAACGTCTAACAAGAGCATCAGCGTCAAATTCTAGATTAATTTATAGAAATCTAAACCAACAATTATGTACCGATGAAAACTACTTCAACACTAAATACTCACCCGAAATCATAAGCACCATTTTCAGAGCTAGAGTAGAAATTCTGAATCTTAACTTCTTACCTCATAGAAACGATGCACGTAGACCCGACTTGTAATCTCTGTAATAGAAGAGAATCTGAAGATATTTACCATTTTATTGCGGTTTGTCCTATATTACAAGAATTAAGACGATTGTATTTTCAGGAAAGTTTTTTGTCATTAAATAAGGGGTATTCACGATCCGATGCAAACTATCCCAACTAACAATTTAGCTTGTTGTAGGTTCAATGCAAGCTATTTTGTGGCTTGTACAGTAATAGAAGAAGGCCCTATGCAAACCATTTTGGCGCACATTATAGAAGTTCCTTAAGACACTTCATCACAAGTGCTATGCAAGTATATAGTCTCCAACGAACAGTGTAATAAGGTCTTATAAAGATAAACTTAAGAAAGTCATTGCCCTGCTATGAAAGCAATAGCTCACATTAAATTTTCCATTAAGGCCTTATTCCAAGCAATGAAGTTGTATAATTGAAAAAAAATGGGTCCTGTAAATTTTTAGTTTATTTATTTATCTGAATTTGTTTCTTCATATTAGGGTTTGAAATAGCTTTTTTCTTTATCTGAAATGTATAGAATTTAAATTAATTTTAAAAAAACTTCACTTTTACTTACATGGTTTCTCCGAGATTTGAACTCGCGTCCTTCCAATCAAAGACCCAGCACGCTACCCACCAGGCTAATTTGCAATACAGGAGATGGATGTTAAAATGTTTATTAGATGATACTTCACGAATTTGCTACAGCGACATATTTTGTAATGGTTGACGCTGTTGTAATGGTTGTAGAAGTTGCTATTAACATTTTATAAAAACTATATATCTCATCTTACAGAAGCCAATAGCAAAACAAAATGGACGCTTGTTGTGATGGTTGTAGAATTTGCTATAAACATTTTATAAAAGCTTTATATCTTATCTTACAGAAGCCAATATCAAACCAAAATGGACGCTTTTTAATCCAAATAAATTCCCTCTATTAATAGTTGCTATACAAAGGTAAAATAGTTCACTAAAGAAGGCAATCATTTCCATAAGTTTGCTGTTAACATTTTATTCCAAGTCAGTACACTTATTTGTTCCAGATAATATTCCTATGAACCAAATAGGCGATCCTGATCTTTTAAACTTTTTCCACGAATTGTCTGTAAAGGCTTAGATGATAATTACCCTATTGGTATTTAGTTTTTCTTATAATGTGAGAAAAAAAAACTTCCCTTTTTGGACTACATATTTTTTTAATCTAAATGAAAAGCGGTGAATTTGTCAAATTTGATATAATTATTTTATTAGTAAGCCCTATACAAAATGTACTTACACTTTCTGTTGACATCTGTATAATTATGAGCAGTATTAAGATTAAATATTTATAAAGTTTTTTAAAGCAAGCCATACAGAAAATGTTGTTAATTTCTTTCAGTTGAAAGCTCTATAGAAGCTTCACTTTCATTGAAACAATTTGGGAGGCCTTGTACAGGCTTTAGTATACAAGCCTTTTATAGAACCTGTGTACCAACTTTTAAAAGGCATTAAAGAAGTTACTAGTAAAAACATAATTTATAAAATGGTTGACTTTCATAATAAAGCCTTATTAAATGTATATGCTAGCTATAGCTTATCGAATTCAAAAAAATGGACCTTACACAAGTTAAATTGTTACTTGGGTATAGTCTTGTATCATTGCAAAAGTGCAAAGTTTTTTTTTGCAATGGGGTTAGGGTATAGCAATTTTACACTTTTGCATTTTTGCAATGATACAAGACCACTTGCATCGGATAGGGAATACCCCTATAGTTTTTATGAAATACTAAACGGCCAGTGGGGCTGGTCCAATTTATACAAATTTTGTAAGCATGCTCTTGCCTATCGTAATAGCTTTTAAGCAGTGTTATAAGTTATTTATTTTATGTTTCAAATTATCCAAAATTGTTCTATTTTATGTTTTAAATCATCCAAAATTACTAGCTTTTATGTTACAAATCATTAAAATTGTTATATTTCTAATAAACCATTATGTATATAAGATTCGGTTAAGCTTAATCTTTGGAGTATCCATTTTTTATTTTCTTCATTAGCTAAATCTTATATTTATTTATTCTTCTTTTTTTAAATTTGTTTATATAATTTTAATCAATTGTTAAATTTTTGTTTGTTTTAAATATATTTTTTTTCTATTGAATTGTCATATCCGGCAGACGGCAGAAACGCCATGTTAGTATTTCAAAGAAACATAATAATAAAACATACAAATTCTCTATACTATCTACAGAAATACATCAGCCAAGTAGAAGACTTAGCACTATTTTATTTGGACTTGTTGAATTATTGATTCAAAATAGCTTTTAACGGCCTTTAGTCCTACAAAAATTTTGGCGTTTCGTCCCGGCGATCTCACTTGGACTCATCAACATAATATTGTCATCCATTTTATGAAATAAAGAAAGAATTATCTGTCTATCTATATATCTACACAGTCGTTTTACTGAAAGGGACATTTTATGGAATTAAAAACGAGAAGGGTATACGTTACACTTAAAAAGCCACCGATGCAATTCAAGTAATATTCTCTGATTCAGCATGAAGAAATTTTATAATGCGTGAGTGAGAGATATTCGTATTTTAAGGGCGTGAGATAGGAAAGCGTAGATTAAACATGAAAGGGTTTTTTCTTCAACGTGTAGACACGTTTTCAGTAAAACGAATTTCAGTAAAACGACTATCATGTCGATTATAGAATCTGCAATCCCGATCCGCAGTGACTCACAGTGCAGTGCTCTCTTTTCTTCTTACCCATTTCTAGAGAAAAGAAAAGGGAACACCTTTCTGAGAATCACTGCCGACCCAGTACTGCGGATTTCAAAATCGACATGTATGTATGTAAACAGGCAATAAGGTGAGTGAACGTTATCTGCCCGTCACCGATTTGAGCAGTCTTTTTTTTACATTCATCTTCAAACTTCAAGAAGTGTGCAAGTGTGTGTCCAAAAAAAATTAAAGTAAATTACAGAAAATCTCTCACGATTTCAGAAGAAATTCACCCTAATTACAAAATCCGATGAATGATTGGGTTCTCTAGATAATATACATATGGAACTAGCTTGGAAATTATTTTTTTTGATTCATAAGTCACTTACTAGCTTATGAATTGAATTTTTTTAATTCATAAGCTTGGGAATTAAATAGTTTTTAATTCATAAGCCACTAACTGGCTTATGAATTAAATATTTTTCAAATCATAAGTCACTTAAATAGCTTGTGAATTAAAGTTTTTTAATTCATAAAAAACTAACTAACTTATCAATTAAATTTTGTTTAATTCATGTCACTCATTAGCTTGTGAATTGAAGCCAAGCTTAAGCTAAGAAGTGATTTAAGCTTTTGTAACCCTGTTTCTATGTGCTTTAAAACATAAAAACAAAAATTCCAATGATGGTTTTCAATGATAGCTATAAAGAAAGAACCGCACTAGGCGGAACTGCACTTCAGCGACACCGCACTTTCGCACGAAACTGAACGAAACTTCATGTCGCGACACAGTTGGTCAGATTATCAACTTTGTCGCATAGTGTCGCGCCATGAAGTGCAGTTGTCGCTTAGTGCGATATAGCTCATACAATTTCATACAAATAAGTCGTGAAGTACAGTTCCGCTGAAGTGCAAATCCGCTGAGTGCGGTCTTACCTTAACTGGCACCTTATTATGGTAAAGTAGTGTGAACTCTAGTGCAAAGAAAAAAGCCAACAAAAACATGAAAAATATACAAACACAATGCAAAAAAAGTCGGATATATACCCTGACTGTCACTGTGATCCTTTTTGCTTTATTGCGCTTTATTAAGGGCCAGTTGTACAAATATTTAAACCGTGGTTCAGCTATTTTTATCCACCGATTCCGGCGGATTAATTGAGTTTCAACAGTGGTTTACTGTTCAAGTGTGTGATAATAACCAATTACATACTTGAACCAGCGTTGAACGTTAGTTAATCCGCCGAAATCGGAGAGTTAAAATCTTGAACCGAGGCTGAACCACTATTGTACAACTGGCCCTAAATGCAGCTATAATAAATTAATAATTTAAATAATAAAACTCGGATATCATTTCCTCATGTGAAAAGAGTCTAGCCGAGAGCCACTGAACGCGACCATTTTATTGGAAAAACATGTGTTTAGTGCAAACGGGGTGTTATTTATATTTTTTCTTTCCAACGAGGGACTGGCAACATTTTCTTTCTCTTTCAATCTTTATATTTTTACAGAAATTAGAACAGTCCAGAAATAGTGAGTAACGGGCTGGTTGGACTAGTTCCATATTAGTAGCGTCGTTGTATGGTTGTGCACGGTTCTATATAATCGGAAAGGGAAAATTCCTAAAAAAAATCGACAAAAATATTAATATTTAAAAAACAAATTTAAAGTGAGTGAAGATGAAATTAAATTATTTAAATATACGAACTTATTTTTGTGAAATTTCGGTCAACGGAATGGTGCGAAACATATTTGGAATGTTAGATTTTCAAACGGGAATTTTCTTTTCGGATTTTTTTTTTCTTTCATATATCTTTCAAAGCGGTGGAAAAACCAGCTGCAGTAGCTGTAGTTTCTTATTTTTTTTTGTTTAACATATTCGTTGAGTTATTTTGTGTTCGTTAAGTAGAAAAAGTGGGGAATGATTCTTGGTTTTGTGATGAAAACACAATTTTTTGTTTGGTCAAAAGAAAGTCTGTGAGGCATTCGCTTTTTTCTGTTTGAAAGAAAATTCTCAAGTGAAATAAATTACAAAATAATAGATAAATTGTCCTTATTTTTGAAAAATAATGTAATTAAATTGAATTATTCCCCGGAAATCTTTTTTTTTTTGTAATTTTGTTTTGGGCGACTTGTTTATTTCCGCTGACGCTCAGTTTGCTATACAGGTTGTGTTTTTTTCAATGTGTGTGCGCAAGAATTTTCAATTTTAATTTTATAGAAAAACTGTAAAATGCTTGGACTTGCATTTCGTCGACCACCATTGTTGCTCTTCTAGCAATACTAGTATAAGTGAGTGTTGCCGGTGAGAGCTAAAATGTAGGCAAAGCTCCTTTTTCCGTCAATTTTTTTGTTTTTGATAAATTAATTCATGAAAACATTGAAAACATCAATGAAGTTAGTTCCTCTTATTTTTAAGGTGGCGGTGGGTGTTTATTTTTTGTGATGTTGCTGTGAAAAGTTTTTGTTACTAGTTTTTTTTTTCTATTTCCTCTTGTTTATTGTTTTTTCTTCATAAAAATTCTTGTGCTATTGTGCGTTTCGTTCTTGCACATAATATCTATTCATTAATTATTATCACTTCTCTGACATGAAGGAAGAGAAATCACTTTTAAAACAACAAAGAAAGAATAAAATAAACATGAAATTTGACGAAGGAGTTGAGTTTTGTTGTTGTTTGAAACGATCAGTAAATTATGAACTCTAATAATATACGATAATAAAAAACAAAAAGGATAAACTCTGAAAAATAGGTACCTAAACTTATAATAATTATTATCATTATATTGTATTTTCTTTAGTTTATTTTATTCTTATTTCTTTACCATACCTGGGATTGTTCTTTCGTAAAATATTTTATTTATTAAATTAATAACATCCAATTGAAATAATAAATATTGTGATAAGCATGAAAGAATGGACTGGGTATGGAAAATTATTTTTTTTAGCTATGGGTCCAGTTTCATTCGACTTGAATTTTTATTTCAAATTCGCGAAATCTGCTTACGCTTTGGATATTTGTTTTTTTAATAAACAAAAGCAAAGGTTTCCAATCAGCCAGTAGTGCATTCTTTTTCTATACAAATATTAATTGATTCTGTCTAAAGACCCGACAGCGGGTACGCGAAAATGATTTCGCGTACGAGAAACTATAGGATGTGGGGTGGGTACCAGGTTGGTTTTAAATCCAGATTCTTTAAATGCAAAAGAAACTGCATACTCCCAACCTCGCACCTACCCCAAATCCTATAGTGTGCCCAAGCAGGGGGCAGCATGCCCCCCTAACATACCACACTGATTATACGCCGTAATGCTGGGTGCTAGCACTGAATTTATGTAAGCAAGCAAAAAAAACAAGTGAGAAGCACATAATTTCGCGTACGCGCTGTCGGGTCTTTAGACAGACTCATTAATTATACCTATTTGCCCAAGTCTTCCAATTTTCATTAATTTTACAATATTGTTTTTTAAAGATCAGAGTCAGAATTATGTATGTACCTATATCGAAATAAATATTTCCCAAAACTGCCAATTTTGACAAATTCTATCTAGGTACCTAGTCCGAATTTTTTTTTTTTTAATATGGACTTGAACAGAAATTTGGTCTAAAAAGGGTAGAAACTGGCAGTTTTGGTAGGTAAAGAAAAAAATCTTATATTCAATGACAGTTTGTTACTGCAGTAAATTTATTGGACCCAATTGTCGCGTTTGGGGATTTGTGTTGTTGTAATCCCTTGTGACAAAACAGCTGATGCAACAACAACGCAACGTAACCGAAAATTTTTGGGATAGGTTGGTACCTATTTAATAGATCACCGAACGTGACAAATGTTAGCACTTGAAAAGTACATACATAGGTAGGTATGTAGGTACAATTTACAATATCAATTTTTATTTAGGTAGGTACTTTATTTTTACGGAAAACCGAGCAATAAAACAAAATAATATTGCAATTTTTTGTTAGATCAATACAGGGTGATGGCACTAGTAGTCGGCCCTTTAACTTTTTTGTATGTTAAACTAGTCCTTAAAAATCCAATATTCAATTGCGGAATAGAGTACCTACCTATTCAGATTATATGATTAATTGGAATATGTACATAGATTATAAATTTTAAGGTGTTTTAAGTAAATTTTCTACCCACAACTAATTATTTTCTTTTTATGAGATGAAAGTGTGATTTTTGAGTAGTCAGCCCCTTAAGATCCAGTAGTCGGCCACTTGAAATATCCAGTAGTCAGCCCCAATTAGTAAAAATAATATTAGCGGCTGACTAAGAAACATGTGTCTTCTATAGTCAGCCGCTCATTCTACCTTAACGTTTGCAGGCGGCTGACTACTGAAAATAAGGCTTTTTTATATTTTTTTTGGAACAATAAGAAGATATAATTTCTATTCATTTACAGATTAAAAAATACTTAAGTGATTTTCATGGTAGTCAGCCGGGGGAGGCTGACCTTAGGGGAATTATAAAAACTTTGTCTCCAAATGGCAGCCCCCCTTGTAAACATCTACCTGTTATATAATATTTTATAATGTTTTTAGCCAGAAAAGTGTAATTTGAACTATAAATAACCTATAAGTAATCATATTAAGCACTTAACTTCAATATTTTGGTAGTTATAGTTCTTTTTAAATTTTAATTTAACAAAAAATCACAACACCGACACTCAGAACAACTTGAAGCAAACTTGCATTTTTAACAAGAACACAAGCAGCTGCATTGGTACAAATCTTTGCATCCAGGCAAAAGATAAGTTAGGCTTTTAGAAAAAAAAATTACATGGTAAATAGACTACCTACCTAATGCCTTTACTATTATTCTGTATTTAATAACGAGGTGGCTGACTGCTGGAGGGGGCTAACCTTACACGCCATCACCTCATATGGGCACTATTTTTTTCGAACCGAATCGAAATATGTACGGTAAAGGCACTAGTATCCGGACACTTAGGGCCAGTTTGTTCACAGTGGGTTAAATCTGACCAATGACTTACAGCTTCTAACTAAATGGCGCTAATCAACCAAAATCTGCTGATTAGCGATTTACAAGATTAACAACTTAAATTATGGATTCCTTGAAACAAAATTTGATTTCCATGCACATTCGATGATTTACCAGTTGCAATAATCTTTGATTAAAGATGATCAGTGTGAACAAACTCGCCCTTAATACATTTCTTAACTTTGTTCTTAATTTATTTTCATACTAAGGAGATTTCAGAAAAAAACTATGGTTTTTCTACTAATTCTATAATTGCATAATTTATACATTTTTTTTTTGCAAAAAAGTTCGATTTGCGCTAGTTCCCGGACAACAAAATTTAGTGTCCGGAAACTTTTATTTTATGGTTTCATTATCAAGATTTATTATATTTTATATTAACAATAAATTAAAAGATACTGCGTAAAATAATTAAAGGTGTGTTTTATTCATTGTTGCATAGCCAGCGCAGCAAAATTTCCCTTGGCAAATATAAACAAATTGATTGCTGGCGAAAAAATAGTCAGTAAAAAAAAGATGGCTGTGCTGGCGATAGAGCTTTGAATTATTGAAAAGAACGTATAGAGTGAGTAATCGTTTTATTCAGATTTGTGCTGCGCTGGCTATGAAGCAATGAATAAAACACACCTTAAATCTTGAAAATGTTCACACTAATTTTTTTTTACTAAAATCATAATTTTAATCGTTCTCTAAGACCTTAGAAACAGAAAGGGAACATAACATTTATATTATGTTCATAATTTACTTGAAACTTTGCATATGTTTTTGTGATACCTAAAGGATTGTTATTTCATTGTTATTTGGGACTATTTATGAATGATAGCTTATTTTTTTTCAAAATAAACGACAAAGTGTCCAAACACCTGTCCGGATACTAGTGCCTTAACCCTAGTAGTAAATTAATCAGAAAATAACCAAAAATCAATCAATCACATTTTACAAAAAAAGCGAATAAGATAGTCCCCTATTACACGATGATTCCTTGCGTCTGACTCTTTTCGAACATAACGAGTGCGAAAGAGAAAAAAGATGAGACGGAAGACCAGTTGCCCTGTGAGTCGTGGGACAAGATTTCCGAGACTCTTTTTGACGTTTCTTTTTATATAACTTTATTTTGATGATTTTCAAAGGGAAATTCGAAAAAGCGTCAGGCGCAAAGTCCCCTATCACACGATGATTCTTTGGGTCTGACTCTTTTCGAACATAACGAGTGCGAAAGAGAAAAAAGATGAGACGGAAGACCAGTTGCCCTGTGAGTCGTGGGACAAGATTTCCGAGACTCTTTTTGACGTTTCTTTTTATATAACTTTATTTTGATGATTTTCAAAGGGAAATTCGAAAAAGCGTCAGGCGCAAAGAATCATCGTGTAATAGCGTGCGACTCACAGGATGATTTTCAAAGAGAAATTCGAAAAAAGAGTCAGACGCAAAGAATCATCGTGTAATAGGGGACAAAGAATCATCGTGTAATAGCGTGCGACTCACAGGATGATTTTCAAAGAGAAATTCGAAAAAAGAGTCAGACGCAAAGAATCATCGTGTAATAGGGGACATAAGGGTATTCATGCAACGTCGTAAGTTTTCAAATTGTGTAAAATGATAAGTTTACACAAAAGTTTGCATGAACGCCCTTTTTAATTCATTTGGTTAAATGCTGTGTAATTGAATCAGCTGTGCGTTAAACGTCAAATATTAAACATACAAATATGGTAATATAGATAGATTATGGATAAGGGAATTGAAGGAAAGCTAAAGAAATTTTTTTTTTATTATTTAACAGTTAAGTAGATAACTAAAATGACAAAAATTGTATTTATGATTTTGACGATAGGGACCAAGTATTAAATACATAAATACATACTGCGATGAAAAAACAATACAACAAATAATTATAGACTAACGAAAAATTGTCAATTTTTAAAAAATTTCAAACAAAACCCCGTTTTTACCTCTCAAACAATTTCAAACAAACATCAATGTTAATCATTGAATATTTTTCTGGATACATAGTAGGTGTGTCATACCTATGTACATATGTATGTTTCGTAAGGACATCAAAATTTAAAATTCAGCTTCTTTATTATTATTTCTTAGTTCAGTATTATGTGTCTTATTTTCGTTAATCCAATTTGACTCAGTTCAATTTCAAAATTTTGGTTATCCATATCGAGTAGTTTTTTTCTGCTCTGTATCGGCAAAACGAAAAAATGATAATTATTTTAATAAAATGGGTATACGGACGTTTTGAGAGTTTCCCAGGTAGGTACATACATTTATAAATCTGTTTTCTACTTTTAGGACAAAAACTCATAATATGTCAATTTTTTGAAGAATAGGAATAGGTACATAGAAATGAAACTGAAAAAATGCTGAAAAACACAACGACTGTGTGAGGGTGGTATTACTCTGTTTTGAAAAAATAAAACAGGAATCATAATATTTGTGGCGGTTATTATTGTGCAATGCACCTAAATTTTTGAGTAAAAATATTAGTCATCAATTAAACAATTAAAGCGTTATAAGGAATAGGGGCTTCATAACGTTTACGTATGTGTGGGTGTGTGTGTGTGTGTGTGTGTGCCTGAGTCGAAATTAAATATTTTGTAATTCAACGAAAATGCACATAGGTACGTACGTCCAAACAATCAATTCTACTGTAAAAGTAACACAATTCATTTCAATATAAATTTGAAATAAAGAATTTCCCCCTTATACAAATGAGTCGTATTTATTTTAGCGGGCTTGCGGTGACAGAAATTCGATAAGATTAGAGTGCCAGAATTTTGCTCGGCATTGGTGCATTAGGTAGGCAAACAAATTCGCTGCAAAAGAATTCCGATTACCTTAACATACCAATTTTGTATTCAAAAACTCTAATCGGATTAATTTGCAATTTTTGACAACAATTTATCGTAAACGAAAAAATAAAATTTGGACTGGAAACACATTGTTTAGCTGAGCAATTAAACGAATTACATAAACCAAATGGTAGCTTTGAATGTTATTAAAAATAATAGATAGGTATAACATTAAAGCTGAAAATAGGTCCGATGGCATTCCATTTTCAGGAGAAAATCAAACAAAATGTTTTATATAAAATTAACATTCGTGGCTTACGATAGAAAAGCTGTAAGGGATCAATGTATAATGGGGTAGTTTTTCTAAGTGGTATTTGTTAACACATGCTCATCTACAGAGAAACAAACTCTTTCTACTTATCCCAAACCCACAATAATGCGTTGGGCTAGGTGCGCACATTTAAATTTTAGTTTCGAAAAAGTTTGGTTTCTAAGTGAATGCAATGGGATTATAATATCAGACTCCGCGCATATGCCTTAAGCTTATAGTTCTGATTTTAGCAACCAAGTTGTTTCGAAACTGTAATTTTCAGTGTGTGCGCCTAGCCTCAGGTATACGTGCACAATTTTATAGGAAATATTTTCATTGGAAATGTTGCCCACTAGATGGATCGCTGGAAAACTTTATCTTGATAAAAAAAAATTTAATTAACTACCTACATACTTTTGTATGACATTTCCTAGATTTACGAACTACTAAATATTAAAAATAAAGAAGATGCGCTGCTCACTTCTGTCCTAACTTTTGTTATTTACATACATTACATTCTCTTTTATAAATTTTTGTTATTCAGTTGAAAAAATTAGATGAGTATCATACTAGTAACAAAGCAGTTATATTTGAAAAGGGGCGGAATGCAAATGACCGCATAGTGATAACGTTGCTTATCACGATCACGGTATCCAAATAATATAATTGTTCTATTTTTGTTTAAGATGCCGCAGCGGATGCGATGCAAAAATTAAAAGAAATTAGAAACTTACAATATTTATATAACTACATAGATACGTAGGTATGTACGATGTACATGTAGGTACTTTGAGCATACCATAAAATAGAATAAAATATGTACCTACCTATTTTTTTTAAGTGTGCCCTTCCTTATTTTTCAAGTTTTTTTTTATTTTTGCTTCAATTTTTACTTTTTTTCAAAATTTGTAAAAAAAAGACGATAGATAATAAATACAAGTTGCCATAAAATGTATCGAATTGATTTTTTATTGTTTTGTGTTGTAAAAGTTGACCATTTTTTAATTTCAAAAAAATAACTGTCTAAAATGTAAACCAAATAATAAAAAACAATTTTCTATCGATGTTTGAAAATTCGTTTCCATAAATACATTTACTATAAAATTTTATATAATTTTATATTTTATTTTGAATTCAACGCTATTTTTTAAGTTTATAAAACATAATAAAGAGATAAAATTTCATCTTGTTAAAGTTTTCCTTTAATTAAGTTATAAAAAAATTTAATTTAAACTTAAACTTGAACTCGAAAGTAAAAACTAGGCAACAATTTTTGCGAAATTACTTTTCTTATAAATTTTGGCACGTTAAGTATGAAAATGAAATAAAATTAGTTATCATTTTTGAGAAAACTATTTTTTAATTTCAATACAAAACGTTCCATTTTATTATTATCCTGAATTAAGACATTGTCTTTTCTTTGATGGTTGTTTATAATTATATAAAGGCCCAAACGTTCCGTTAGTGTTTTCGTACCTTCTTCACGATCACGAATACCTATGGTAAGAAATAGTTTTTGAAAATGAATCTATATACGTATTCATGATGATAATAAAGTTTAAATTAAAATTTTTTTGTGTTGTAATAATCCATACTTAAAAAAAAATCTTTTAAAAAGGCAAAATTAAAAGCAAAAATCACTAGGTATTATTCTATTAATTTTTCCAGTATGGTAACCGCTAGTCAATCTAAAATCAGATGCATGGAGAAACTAAACGAAAAGAAAAGACCACATTTGGCGAACAAAAAAAAAAATCGACGATAACAAAAAATGTGTATTGGTCTGCATTCTTCAACAGCGCCCGAGTACATTCATTCAAACAAAAAATTCGACGATAACAAATTGTGTATTGGTCTCCTTTCTTCAACAGCTCCCGAGTACATTCACTTTTATTGCATTTAATTTTTATTAATGAATCTAAATAATGACATTCAGAGCTTTGACAACATTTCTTTGAAATTATTGTAACGGAAGTAGATGTACAATTGTAAATTATTTCAATACCGCTCCAGCAACGTCTGTATACATACAAGAAACAACTTGAATGAAATAAAATGCTTTAAAGCACATTCCAATGATTTCGTTGCCCTCGCCTTCAACAACAACTGGTTGATGACGTTTTTGGTTTGTCTACGCATACACCAGAACATGGCCGACCCTACAAAAAAAAATATAAAAAGAACAACACAGGTGGTTGTACAAATGTCAATTTTCTTCCTCCTCCATGTACATTACTCGTGCTCTATCATAGAAAGCCCTTTACATATACATATGTTCATAGGTATACAAAGGAAGTTAAAAATGAAACACAATAATGATTTAAAAATAATCCTGAATAAATAGATCACTTGCATTAGGGTCAGGTTACAGAGGTAGAGCTTGGGAAATTTATTCTCACCTCTTCCATCTACGATAAGCGATACATTTTATATGAGATAACCACATTCTTTCAACTTTTTCCAGGCGTTCATCTCATAGTCTTGTTACTACTTTCCGACCTTTTTCTGATTAAAGAAGGCACTTTACAGTGTGGAATTTGCCATACGACTGTCTGGGGCGATGAATGAATGAATGAATGGGGCGATAAATTTGTTTTCTATTTACACTAAAAACCGTCACTAAAGTCTTTTTCTTTTTAAGAGCACTTGTTTTTTTGAATATGTTACAAATTTTCGAGGATTATCTATTGTCATGATTAAGTCCATCTAATCTTAGCCGTTTCGGATTCGATATAGGTACCTCCATACCGTCAAATAAAAACAAGACAACAAAATTGGTCGAGATTTGTAAGTCAGTAGGCCTTGGTTCTTCTTCCGAGTTGTGGCGCAACAAAATGTATTTATTTTTTACAACTTGGTTGAGTTAATAGTGTACATTTGCAGGTAATCTATCTGACATGTCAGCTATCTCAAGCTGCATTCGTAAATGCGGCCCTGGCTATGTATTTCCTTAGCGAAACGCTTTTGTGTGTTTTATCTATTCTGTGTATAACCGGTGGTGGTTACATGCGCCCTCATCTCTTCATCACTCATAAATAAATTCATTGTTGAATTGGCTCAAACAAAAAACTAGATGGCAGCAGATGTGATTCAAATAAATAATTTCTGCCTACTCGTGGGCAGAGTTTGTCATATTATCCATCTACCGGAATATATGCATACTTTTGCGATGAAATATTATCAAATTAAAAAACAAAACAAAAAATATATATTAATTAAATGTATGGTATGCGTTCAAGATTCTTGCAGATGTTGTGTAGGTACAATAAAATCGAAATGAGTACTGCAGGATAGTTTGTTGATTATGTTTAACATTTACAATAAGTTGTTAAGCGTTAGTGAGAGATATCAATTTTGTTTAACCAAAATAAAAGCCATAACTGGCAACATTGTTGAAATTTTTTAAATGATAAATTAAAAATTCTTAGCTTATGACAAG
Source organism: Epistrophe grossulariae (assembly GCA_929447395.1). NCBI lineage: Eukaryota > Metazoa > Arthropoda > Insecta > Diptera > Syrphidae > Epistrophe > Epistrophe grossulariae. The sequence continues at coordinate 9,473,634 of OV839570.1, forward strand.
TGACCTTTTTACTAAATATGGAACATAAATTTGCGCTTTTACAGTTTTCTTTATTTTGGTCTAAAAAAGCAACAAGTATTTTCTTCGGCGCTTACAAAGGCGAAATATTTGTTTAAACTCATCTTGCAAGTGTTTATGGTAATTTAACATCTTTACTATTAAAAGCGAAAAGTTTTGTTGTACAGAAATTAAATTTGCCTGTTAAAAAAAATTAATTATTAGAAAGTTAAATTGTTGTCTTGTGGGGATTTGTTAAGCGAGTAGTACACAAAAGAGAAAATCATTGATGATTATGTTCACAAAAATACCTGGAATTTAAAATTAACCTATAAATATAATATCCGTGCTAATAAGTTTTTCAAAAATCTTATTTTTTTGCCAAGGATTTACTTATGTATTTATATATTGGCAAAATATATGATTTTAATAATTTATTCTTAAACCAAAAATTGATTTGCGAAAGTTAAATTTAATTTTCACATTTTGTTTCATAATAAAACTCGTCAGAAAGTTAATAAAACCATAAAGCACATACAAAGAGAGTTTTCCAATTTAGTTCCAATGACTGAATTTTCGGAATGCACGGTTGACGCTTTTTTATTTTGCAACGAAATTATACTCTGTTGCATACGGTAAAACAAAAAAAAAATAAGAAAAACTAACCATACAGGTACTTTCACAAGAAAACATACAAAAAAATACATTTTTTTTACTTCATAATATGAGACGGTAATTTTTTTTATAATTATTACATGCATACCTACCTACTACAAATCTAAGGTGGGAAAAAATGAAATCAAACGGAAAAGCGTGCATAGACAAATGACAAATAATAAGATTATTACTTTAAGAAAACAGAAAAAAATATGAAAATTATATCTGACGTTGCGTTTCAGCTGGAGCGAACCAACAGCGCAGTGGATAAATGTTGTTTTTTTTTTCGTTATTATTTTTTCCCTACTTTTGCAAAAATGTGATATTTTTATCGGAAATTGTTTTTTTTCTGCTTCCTGATTCAAAACTATCGTATGGAATGATAAACTTCTTTCTTCTTTTTTCATTTTTTGTTGTTATGGAATTAAATAAATTTCTTTTAAAACATCATGCCCTTTATGTTAACGTACAAAAATTGCAGAAGAAAGGTTTGATGATAACTTCATCACACGTTAATTAAGTGTTTAAAGTGGTATAACAATAGCATACAGATTTAGGATTTTTACTAAATAGATTTGGCTGATAATAAGTGTGATAGTAAAATTTTAGTGAAATACAGATGACGCCATACAAATGATATCGAAGTTGAAAAAAATTAGAAAAATTACTATTGTTTAGGTGGATCGATAGAATTACCCATATCGGATTTTTAATGAGCCATATAAATGGTAAAGATTTTAGACCTTACATACCACCACCTGAATGCAAGAACTAGGCGAACCGATTTTTGCATTTTTGAAACAGCTGATATATTTTAGTTAACTGAGAAAGATAAAAATGGTTATTTAACTTATAATTTCCATTCTTCAGGCTAAAAAAAATGGGGATTGAAAAACTAGAAAGCTGAAATAATTTGCACTTTCAATGCAAGTGGTAAATATGTGATATGCAGATATATATATATATAATGAAATAAATTTAATAAAAAAAGTGTGAGTGCCAGGACTCACGGTTAAGATGTGTAAACATGTGTAAACATAATTAACGTAACGTGAATCACAATCACAGAATCACGATCACAAGATACGTTACGTTTTTTTTTCACCCTACCGCCAGTATAGATGTTTACACATCAAGACTCAAGATCTTGGCATGTAAATTTTATAAAAGGTTTTTAAATGGTTTCTGTAACACAAAATAGTAGAATTTTTTACAAAGTAGATATGTATTTGTAAGAATTACTTGTTGGAAGAGCAATGTTTAATTTCTGAGCAGTGAGGTATATTTGTTTTTTTTGTTGTTGTTTTTAAGACCAGAACAGATATATCAAATGAAAGCTCTTGTAATTCTGTAAATCATGAAAATAATCGCTTTGAAGAGTGAGACACATTAATGCATCTTTTTTTTTTTTTAAATAGGCTAATATTTTAATTCAATAGTATCTTGTGAGCGTGACTGTGATTGACTGTGACCCTCACGCTACGTTACGTATATTGGGTACGTTCAACACTGGGTCGGTCACTGACTCACTTTTTGAATTTTATCTTTTTAACGGATGATTTAAGAAAATCTCAAAATTATGCAGGTGATAGATTTTGATGATCTTCATAGTTTGTTAAAATTTTATATTTTTCGAAACTTTTTCAACCGAGATATTGACATGATTTCGGTTGTTTTGTTCATCACCTCATAACTCTTTAGTTATTAAATCTATAGGATTAGTTTTTGATGTGTAAACATCTATACTGGCGGTAGGGTGAAAAGAAAACGTAACGTAACGTTGTAATCGTGATCGTGGTCGTGATCGTGATTCTGAGCTTCACGAAAATTGAGTGCGTTCAACAATATGTACGTTCAGTAACTAAACGCTGAGTATTTATATACGAAATCGATAGGTCGATTTCAGTTCGGGTTGAAATTTGGTTGGCTGCTTAGAGGATATATTAAGCCCCTATTACACGATGATTCTTTGCGTCTGACTCTATTCGAACATAATGAGTGTGAAAGAGAAAAAAGATAAGACGGAAGACCAGTTGCCCTGTGAGTCGTGGGCCAAGTTTTACGAGTCGTGTCGTGATTCTTATTTTGTAGCCTTGGTCGTGATTTTGATTCTGAGCCAGAGATTAGTCTGCTATTACACGATGCATCTAGACGCATGCGGCTTTTCGAACTACGTAAGTGCAAAAGAGAAAAAAAAATCGAAAAGATGAGACGGAAAAAAAGTGACCGGTATCGCGTGGGTAAAATTTTCGGTGCAACTATTTGACGTTTCTTTTTTCTCTTGTCCTATTTTTTACTATTCTGCTTCATATGGTTTTGTTGTTCAAAGAGTAAATTTCGATGCAACGCACTGTTATTGATAGTCTTGTAGGCTTTCCAGAAATGAGAAATTCATCTTTAAAAACAACATAAATAAAATAAATTATTGCTTTTCTTGACTGATATTCATTTAAAGGCACACAAACCTTTCTTTCTTCAATGTATCAAATAATGAAAACAAAAATAAAAATAGAAAAAGTTATTTTATTGCTTGAGCACAGCCCAACACGAAAATGAAAAATAAAGAGAACTGTCAAATTAGATTCATGACTTTGGTTTCAACGTGTAATAGCGCTTGAAACAGCGGACAAAGGCGCAAGCAACTAGATTCATCGTGTAATAGCAGACTTATGAATTATCCATAATCTCTGTTCTGAGCTTCACGAAAATTGAGTGCGTTCAACGCTTCGGTCAGTACGGTCAGTAACTAAACGCTGAGTGTTTATATACGAAATCAAAAAGTCGAGTTCAGTTTGGGTTAAAGGTTGGTTGCTTAGACCATATAGTACATAGACTGCGCTTTCATCATGGCTGCAGGGTTTTAACATAGAAGGCCGCCTTTTTTGGCAAATTAGACGAAATAAGGTCATTGACTGGAAAATATTTTTAAATATAATTTTAATGATTGGCTAAGAGCCCACTGCTGTTTGTGGGTGTGAGTGATCGCAAAAATTCACTGGTATGTTTAGATAGATCTTAACTTTTTATAAGCGTGGTTGGGGCCTTTGTCAGTAAACTAAAAAACGCATTTTCCATGCATCATTACCGATTTTCAAATTTGCTTATGAAAAGTTATATATCTATATAACTTTTATATAAAAATACCAGTAAATTTTTGCTATCATCCACACCCTAAATTTGATGTAGGCTCTCGGTGTATGAGGCATTCGGACGAGTGTTGTGTGATGTGATGTTTACACATCTTAACCGTGAGTCCCGGCACTCACACTTTTTTTTTTTAATTCGCATCTAGGAAAATAGACAATTAATTTGCTATATCATACATAACTGTACACCCTACACGACCTTCACAATAGTTAAATAAGAAATAGTTAAAAAAAATCTCGGAAAAAATGGAAAAAAATGGGGTTGTTGTTTATTGCCAACCGACGTGGTTCAGTGGAGAATTGTCCAATTTATGTTAAAATTGAAAAACACCAGATTTGCGTTAAAATGCTTACCTATATCTTTAGATCCAATTATCCGATTTCCAAAATTTAAGTACATAATTAAAGCCAGATTTAATTAAAGCCAGCCATAATTAAAGCCAGCCATAATTAAAGCCAGCTACAAAAAAAATTTCAAAACCGTTCAAAATTTCATACTAAAAAGTTGAAAGAGATTTTTGAGAATAAATTTAATCGAGGCAAATGTAACGAGGAAAAGGAATATAAAAAAATAAAAAAAATTGCTATTAAGAATATACTGGTGGGAAGGAGATGGCCATTCTAAAGACGGTGGAATGTGTGCAACAAAAAACCATGACTTTGACAAATTGCTTCGCTTTATGTAGGTGTGCACGTTTGTGGTAGGTATTTTTCTTTCATAAGAATTGTAAGGGTCCCCTCATGGTTGGTTTGGTGGGCTGATAACTTTTGTTCTAATAACAGGATCGTTAAGGTTGTGCCTTAAAATTTAGGTAAAATGTCAGGCTACATTTTTTTTACAAACTCATTGCAGAGTAACATAAAAATATGTGTGAAAAATCGAAATTAATTTAAAATTAAAAAAAAATATGTCCATGCCTGTATACTTGACCCTTCTTTTTTGACCTATGATTTGGTTAGAGTACAATTTGTAGATAATTTTTATTTAATAAAATAGTAGAAAATGATCGACTTGGTTGGCTTGGGTGACTTATAACTTCAGTTATATTAATCGGATCTGTAAGATTAAGGTCCTAAAATAAAGGTAAAATGTTGAGTTATTGTTGAGTTATAAAATCATTGAAATCACAGGGGAATGTATGTGAAAAAAAGTGAATTACTTCAGTGTTAATTTATAAAAAATTCAAATATGTAGGTATCTTTAAGGAAAAAAACGGTTTCGGCTAGCATGGGCAACAAAATTAATCATATCGATTATGGAATCCGCAGTGATTCTCAGTACAGTGTCCTCTTTTCTTTTCACGACAAATCGTCGCTACAATGCAGAACTAGTCTAAGTCACATTTTCAAAATTTTTCAAGAAGAACCTTAGTGCGTAAAATGCTGACTTTCAACATTATGATTATATTCTATTATTTAAATTTTGAAAGAATTACTGCACGTAGGAATATTCAAAATATGTAGAAAATGCGCGGAACACAACAAGTTTCCATATGAAATAAAAAAAAACTCATTTTTAAATTTTGGACTTAGACTAGTTCTGCATTGTAGCGACGAAATGGGTAAAGAGAAAAGAGAGAACTGCACTGCGAATCACAGCGGATCTAGTATTGCAGATTCCGTAATCGACATGAATATCAATGTTCGATTGTAGGTACCTCACAAATTTTTAGAAATGAGTTGATTTTGTTGGTTTGATTGATTTATAACTTATTTATAACTTGAGTTCTAATGGTCAGATTTTTATGGTTAGAGTCTTAAAATAAAGGTAAATTATTAAGCCATACTATACTAAATATTTGTATATACTATAGATTTTATAGGTAGGTAAATATAATAATAGGAACGCGACGATGCGATTAAGCGAATCTTATATAAAATATTTTGACAGCCGAAAGATTCGTCGTTTCGAATGTTTCGTTTGGGTTTGGGGGAGCCTTAAGGGACGAAACTTTCGGCTGTCAATATATTTTACATGAGTTTACCTTAAGCATTGGTAGTGGCGATCTCTCTGAATTCCCTACGACCTCAATTCATGGTGACCGCTTGCAAAGCCAGCGTGGGTAGTTTGATGTTTACACATGTTAACTGTGAGTCCCGGCACTCACACATTTTTTTTTAAGAAATTAAAAATAGTTGACTTATGGCCAAAGCTGAAGGTTTGTCAGAACACCAATTTGCCAACAATACCAAGACAATTGTATGCACTTTCACTGCAGTGAGAATATTAATAGAATTAAACTTATGTTTTATTAAAGTAAAACTAAAATAATTGAAATACAAGGTTAATTAATTTATTTTACTTCAAATATTCCCATTGGACACTATAAAAATTAAATTCACATTTAGCTTAGTAATAGTGTTTAAAATAGAATATGAATACTGCCGAATGTCAGATTAAAACCGAAATACGCCAAATACCAAAATTTATTGGAATACTAATAATATTTTTCAAACCTATATTTTTCTTTAATTTAAATATTTGTTAATTTTAAATAATTTAATTAAATTTAAAATGAACTTTAATTAGGTAATTAACAAATTAACATGAACCAACGCGACATAAATTGAAATACTGAACTTAACGGAATTATTGCAAATTGAATTTGTTGCGTTAGCTCAGAGCACAGAGCACGGGGACGCCTTTTGAATAATTAAATTTAGGCCATGTGTGAATTGGATTAAAATTTCGAGTACATTTTATCCGAGATTAAATTATGACTCACTTTTAAATCGTCCATACGTTGTTGCAGTTCCAAAACTGACTTTTTTGCTTAACTGATTTTGCTGTCAATTGAAGTTCCCTGTTCCATTTTTTCAGAATTTTCTTGTTTTTTCTTATGTGATAATTTATTTATTTTGATTTGATTTTTTTCTCTTAGGAAGAGCATTGTCAAAAGTCTTCTTGAAAATCGAATCAGGAATAATTCTATAACTGAAGCATTTTTCAAGGTAAGTGGACACATTATTTCACATTTTCTTGATATATCTTGTTCTACACTTATTGCTTTGAAATTTGTTTGCTTATATCATTCATAGTTTTAAATTAAAATTGCTCTACATTATTTATGTTAACTTTGGTTTTTACCCATCACCGTTTAAAAAAGCATTTCCCTGCATGCTTTTGCGTGTAGTTTATTGCAGATATTAGATATTTAATATTGTTTCAGTTTGTAATAACTCAATTGAGGCTGTGAATGCAAAAGTGGTGTAATCTATTTTGTTTTTTTAGTTTAAGCCGGTAGTTTGGTGGTTAATAAATACATTTTTTGGTCCTTTATTTTTCAATAAAACTTGCAATTTAAAACCTCAAGCGACCCCCTTCCTAAACCATTTTGTGAATGTTTTCGGAACAAGTCATTCACATAAATAGTAAAGATTGAGACCAAATCGGCAAGGGTTATATTTCTTTGAAATTTAAATAAAATTATTCTTCAAGAACCAAATATCATAGAGTTTTGTTTTTATTTTTTCTGTAGATTTGTAGATATATAGTTATATCATAGTTGCCACCCGACTGGAAAGTCAGGGAAAATCAGGGAAAGTCAGGGAACGCGAATTTGGTCAGGAAAATTCAGGGATAGTCAGGGAATTTCGAAAGTGGTCAGGGAAAATTTTTTGAGCACTGAATTTTTTTGGACAATGAAAAAAATTGAATATTTCGTTGAACTCAGGGACCCTACCCTGTATTTTGTTCCGAAAGTCAGTTGTATTCGAAAGTGATTTTTCGTCCCGCTTTTGAATTGGAACTTTGTAAAACTTTCGAAGGGCAAACAATAGTATTTAATACTTCATTCACTTATGGATTATTTTTTTCAGATTGCGAATATTTTTGATTAATTTTTGTAAATCCTGGAAAATGTTTTTGAAAATAGGGTACTTAACTCGGGCTAGACCAGCTTTTAAATAATCAAAAAAATTTGGGCCGAAAAAAGTTAAATTGTTTAAGAATCGAATTTAAGTTATAGTACGAGAGCTAACAACGTCGACAGAAAAAAGCATTTCAACAGTCACGATTTTTTTTTTTCACTATCTTGAGTGAAATTTAGAAAGTCTGGCTGGTGGGATGCGTTTTTCTGTACGCGTCACTTTTGAAACCGTAAAAATTGATTTTTAAAGTCATTTCAACAGTTTTGGCTTCTTTTTAATTCCGTTCTATAAACTATTTGCCATATGAATTACAGGTCATGTAGATGCCAGCGGTTGCAAAATACGTCTGACAAGCTTTTTTTTAAATAAAAAAAAAATAGAATATGAAATTTTAATTTGGAAAAAAAATTATCAAAAAAATAACGGTAACATAATATTACTATAGCTTTTTGAAATCTATTCTTTTATTTCACATTTAAATTACTATATAGTATATATGAATGAATAGTTTTTTAACATTAATTTTCAAACTTGAAATTTAAAAGAAAAAAAAAAAAACATCTTACACATATCTACTATTTTTTTTTTTTTTTTTTTTTAAATGTAGGTACACATGTTATTGAATTCCTGTTTATCTTTTAGTATATAATAGTATCACTCATTTTTATTCGATCACTAAAAACTATAGCTGGTTACATGTCTTCTATTTTTTAAGAATTTTTTTTTGAAATTTTTGTTCGGATTCCTAGAGCTCTTAAATAGCTCCAATATACTAGACTAAAACTTTTTTCCTTACGTTTTAAACTTTTTCCGGTGATTGCCCTGCTAACTGCATTAATTTACAAGAAAAGTACTCGAGCACTAAATTTTTTCGTTGGGTACTTAATTAGCACTTAATAAGCGCATAATGATGACGTCACAAGAATTAAGTTATGTTTCTCAAAGAGTTACTATTTTAATTTTTTTTAAATTTGGTCAAGGAAAACTTTAAAATTGGTCAGGGAAAGTCAGGGAAATTTATTTTGGAAAATAGTGGCAACTATGTATATATTCTACCAGGTACAATATTATATTTTTGTTTTTAAGGACTGTTTTTAATGGCCATCTTTTCCTCCTTTGAAACATACAATTGTTTCTGAAAGTTTTTGGCAAGCGAGATATTTTAAGAAACATAAAATACAAAATTGAATTTAAAAACAATTTTGATCTCGTTTAGTATTCGGAAAATTAGTTTTTTTTTTGGCACATCATGAATGAAACAACAAGTTTCGAATTGAATGTTCTTTAATTCTATTTTCCTACGAGATTAATTTTGATATCAAACATGTTTTTTTTGTCGTTGTTGTAATTAGTTCTGCGCAAAGCATTTTCATCACTCTGGGAATGCACTCAAATTATAAATTTTATCCTTTTACTGAACTGTTGCACATCCAGTGTTTTATTTTTATATACCATATTGAAGAGAAACTAAATATATTCAAACATATTATATTTTAATAGAACAACTTTAAAATGGTGCTTACTATGTGATGTAATTGTGTTTTAATTTTTTGCGAAATGCAAATTTATAACAGTTATAACAGTTTATCGCCATTGAAAGTGAGTGTCCATTAACGAGCTTTGCGCACATTGAGAAAAATTTCTTAAAGCTTGAAGTATGCCTACCAGTGGAGCAGGACGCATAAACAATACGATTGTAAACAAAACTGTTATAAGTTGAATTGGTATTTCTATTGGTATTTCTACTCTGGCTCGTTTCTTCTTACTACTTAGCCGCCTGTTAAAGCTTTCTTTAAAACTATTACTGGTACCGCACCTTATCTCGCAAATGATGATTTATTTAACTACATAAAAATATGTTTTTAGTTATTTTAAATCCATAATATCTGAGTTCTAACAACTGAAATAAATATATACTTCCTTGTATACATATGGGTTCATCAACTCTGTATTTTAATATCCATATATACGTTATATTTTAATATACATATATACGTTAACTCCGTTCCCGTAAAACCGACATAGAACATCAGGCAGTCAAAAAATAAAAAAAAAAACAAAAACCACTAGAAGTCAAACAACAATGTAAATTAGACATTTTCACACACTTGAAAATTGTCTGTAAGGTATCAACAATGAAATACAGATGCAATCAATGTAGATAATCCAATTCTCGGGAAAGAGAAAATTTATCTTAATATTTTAATAGTAATGATAATGTTAAAGAGAGTAACTTTGTTGAGAGCTTCCTATTTTACTGGGTTTTGCAAAAACTGTCATAATTTATTTCATCTTTTGCACACAAATTTCTACACAATGTGCAACAGGATATATAGTCTCTTTATAACAGACAGGACAGGATAAATAATTAAATTAGCAATAATACCAGAGTCGACATTTTTGTAAAAGTTTATTTCGAAACAATTCAATCGGTTAGTGTTCGCCTTTGCTATCGGAGGTCTAATTTTGAATTCCAAGTTTTTTAAAACAAACAAAAAATAAAATGGAAGATTATGTTATTATTATTATTCTGTACGTTTTACTTATTTTGGTTTTGATTCTTGTATCAATTCTTCATCCCTTACTGTTTCATTTTTGTGGTTCGGGAAAAGTTGGCCGGACTGATTAAGTGCAAAAAAATTAAAAAAAAAATTTAATTATTTTAAATAATAAATAAATAAAAATATTTTATTTTCTTGTGTTAAGTTGTTTATTACCAAAGAATGTTTGTAATTTGATTTCAAGAAAAAGTGAGTCTAGATAGGTACCTTAAACGTAAAAACATTTTAACATGCTACACATTATCAATTTAGAAATTTAACTGATTTTAAATCAAAGTTAGCTTTCTTTAAATTTTACATTTTAAATTCTCATAAATCGTAAATGCATATTATAATAATAAGTAACTGCAACATTAATTTTCTGAATTCAACTGAATTAAATTTTTTGAATGGAAAAATGTACACAAAATTTAATTTGAGACTGAGATAAAACTTGTTGCTTGCAGTTGTGTATTAGTTAATCTTTCATGGTTGTTATCCTTCCTGAAATACCAATTGTTTTTCTTTAAACAATAAATTTATTCTAGAATATAAAATTTCAAGTTAAAAATTTCCTTATATACTTGTATATGTATGTATGTATATATATATATATATATTTTTTAAATTAATAACAAAATACACCATACATGTATACCTATACCCTTTTGTCCTATTATTTGTACCTATTTTTTAGATTGTATATATCTTTAATAATATGTGACACAGATTAAAGTTTGTTTTAAAAATTCGGTCTACTCCGTGCACAGGCATTTTAAAAATCTTGATGTATGTAACTCTTTGTCTGTAACCTATAAACTTTGATTTTGTTCACCAGCAATTTCCCAAGAAATATTTGTCTTAGTATTAAGCAATTTATAAAAAAACAAGCTAATTTGAGATGAAACTTAGGGCTTCTCCATCGACTGGTTACTAATAAACTCATATACATACATACAAAGAACATGTTAAAACACCGAAAAAGCCAACAATCTACCAGACTTAGACTAGAGGATGAGATTTTCACCGACGGGAAACTATCTTTAAAGAAAAACTCGGACAGGTCATCTCTAACTTTCTTTCCAGAAATTTTCCACCGGTATCATAATATTTTATGTGCTTTATTATTTGTTTGTATTTACTTTCAAAACATATGGTGTTCGTTTTTAAACTTAACTTATAGGTCCACAAAATATGAAAAACTTAACAAATTATTTTCACATCACTCACATCAATACACTCAACACAACAACACCGAGGAATTTCAAAATTCGACAATATCAAGATTAACTTCTTCATTGATTTCACCCATTAAATTCGAAAACAGAAGAGGTTTTTTCAAAAATCAGTTATTTAACCGCCGCAGTCGAAGTGTTTCCAGGGACAAAGGTATTTCGTCAAATTTAATCAGTTTTTTGTCAGGCGACGGAAGTACAAATTCACTCCATTCCACAAATGGAAAATTTCAAAATAAAAAACATTTTAAAATGCGGTTGCCGACGGCGGTGGTGGAAGCAAATCAGGCAAAACCTAAAATATTAGACGATTCCATAGATTCCCTTGTTGGACTGAGAAAACAATCAAATAGAAGCCGAGAAACATATCCAAGAGCAAACAAACGAAAACGGAATAGTTGGGATAGTGGTGAAAAAATTAAGAAGCTTTCGATACTCAATGAGAATTTCAATATGGCAGCGGTAATTTCTAATTGCGCCACCGATGACGGTTTAGTATCATCATTAGGAGGTCATGTCTCTAAGGGATTTCGCAGGCAGAGTTTTTCCGATAGACCTGTGTGCTTACAAACTACTAGCAGTTTGAGGCGCACACAGACTTTTAAAATTAAGTCAACTAAATCGTTGCAAGTTCCGAAAACAGCAACGACCATGAATTTGCAACACGAATTTCCATTGGGAAATCGGATGCCTTTCTTTGCTCGAGAAAATCACGATGAGCCTTCATCTCCCGACGCTGCCGACGGGTAAATTAATTTCAAAAAAACAAAAATCATAAGTGGTGTTGTTTTTAAATATCCTTGTGTTCTGTTTTGCCAAATGAATGTTCTTTATTTTTATATATTATTAAATAATATTAAATGTGCTTTGATCTTCTGCAGATTTTCGAATTGTTGTCTTTATTATAAATGATGTGAAATTGAACGTTATTGTAAACCTTATAATCAATCCTATTACAAAGTAACCCAATACATTTATGTATTTTCGTTGGTACGATTTTAATTGTCAGAAAATGTTCCAGGAAAGACTTCCCCACCAGCTCCATTTGCTCGAAGATTTTTTTCCTTAGTTTTTGTTATAAAGTACTACTTTTTTATTTTACTTGTCATATATGTATACTCAATACATAAGAATTCCTAAAGATTTAAATACACAATTTGTCAAACATGGACGTTTTTGTTTACCCTTTTTCCAGTAGCAGTGAATTATAAAAAGTCGTGCTTATATTTTCAGATTTTCCATTAAAACGTTAACACCTGGTTTTTTTTTTTTTTTGATTGTTTGAATATTTTGACAGCAAATCAACTCTCCCACCACCTTTCATTTTTATAATAGATTTTTGGCCTTGCTGCAAACAAACCCTCTTCTACCATATTCGAAAATCGAATTTAAAAAAACTCGTGTTTATTGCGAATCTATGCTTATCGCCGCGAGACAAACTAAGCGGATATGTGAGCACCTTCTTGTTGTATTTAGCAGGAAAATAATTTCTTGAGCGTAAAACACGGCTTTTATATATAGGTGATTTTATTTTTTTTTGATAATTATGCAATAAAATTAGCAAAAATATCTACAAAAATTGCTAAGGATATTTTTTTTTGCTTGTTTAAAGAGAGTATCATTTGGAGATTCTAATATCACAAAATTCGAAGAAAAAAATCTTTCTGCGTTGTCCGCCATTTTGAAAATATTAATATGGAATTTTCTTCGCTTTAATTTGTTTACTTTTATATCCTGTGCCTACGTTTTGTTTTATTTTACACTTTAAACATTTTTAACATTTAACATTTTCGTGTGGTTTTGAGAATCTCCACACTGTTCTCTTTATAAAACAAAAAAAAAAAATCTCCCTAGCAAAACCTACTAAGCTCTGTAGCCGTTTTTTATTTTATATTTCAACTTGCATAGTTTTGATAAAAAAAGAAACTTGTACATATCTCCTTATTGTAAATCATTCAGCCTTTAACCCTATCACATAATTTTTACATGTTTTGAATTTATTATTTTAGTTTCGAATATTTGTAAAAAAAAAAACTAAAACAAACTATTTTTATCTCTACAGCCAAAGCTGCTTTCCTTGGTTGAATAGACCAAATTCTTCCATTAACAGCAGCGAGAAGACCAGTGTAATTGAAAAAGCACTTCATCGAGTACTTGTGGTGAGTTAACTTATATTTTAAAAATTAAATAAATAAAATGGACCTGTAAATGTTCTTAGTGAAAGATTGTTTAGTTTATCCCCCTATTACTGCTGACGAATCGAACGATTAAACGAGTGAGTGTGAAAAATGAATATTAAGGTTGGCGAATTGGGAACCTTTGATTCGACTTAAATGTCAAACACTTTTCAAAGTTTGATCTCACTCCATTGGGGTTAGCGAATGTTCGTTGATTTGAACGTCATTCGTCGAATGCGTTATGCCGGTCGTCCACTAGGCACTCAACGCACAAATTTCGAATTCAACGCATTCAATTCTAATCTACGGTGCTCTCAGTTCTGTTCAACCGACGAGATGAATCTAGTTGTGACCGTTGCTCAACGAATTTCGCAACAAGTGTACGAGCTCGTGTTGCTCCTTGAAAATGTTCGATCAACACGTTGAGCAACATTTTCAATATAATGTGTTGCACATTATTTGGTGGATGTGCCAGTGGGTGGATCATTTTTATCATGTCTGAAAGTTTCATTAAAATTGGATCAGATCCATACAACTTGAAACACACTAGGTGCGCCAGCTCTGTTAAAAAGAATTTTTACTCGATTGTAAAAATGGCAGTATTTAAGGCAAAAGGCCTTACACTGTCATTCTTCAAGTAAAACAAATCCCAATGAAATGAATAGTACAGAAAAAAGTACTGATTCATTTGACTAATTTGAATTATACCTTCTTATAAAATCAAAAATAGAAATAAATAATGCCCAAAAAAACGATTATATAAATAATTTATTTATTAAAACTTCTAATCTAATTTAAAAGCTTCTCAACTACCATACAAAAATGAGTGATTTTTTTTCTTTTGATTAATTTAACTCATTGGTATCCTAAAACTAAAACTCGCCTTTTATAAACATTTGTTTCCACTTTTACCAAACTAAAAATAGTTTTGGTAACTCCATATCATGTATATAGAGTAAAGTGATGTCAACCACTCACTAACAGATACCCATTCGTAAAATTTGTATGGTTTTATAAATAAATAAAATACCATAAATGCGTTGGTTGGTGAACAATGGGTCATTAAAACCTTAAAAAAGCTTAATAAGCTACCAATTAAATCACCCGATAAAATTCAAGTTAAAAAAAGTTGTTTACGTTCCTTTATAAGCAGCCTTTTTTTTCTTTTTTTTTTTTCTTCATATTAAGGTGAAAGTTATAGATTTTATTGAAAACATTTAAATTAAAATTAAAGCAGCATAGCCCGAACTAATCTCACTTAGAAGCAAAAATAATAAATTTTACAACTTCTTATAATTTATATTTTTCAGACATCAATATCTGCAGTGATACCAATAGAATATGCAACATTCACCAGTACTGAATCTCAAGAAAAGTTTTCAACTGAAATAGCTGAAAAGATAGCAGCTCGACCAGGTACACCTAAATTCAGGAGAGGAAAAAACCTTGTGGTTTCATATGAACACGTAAGAAATTTTTTGTATTAGCATAAGATCAAATTAAATTATCTTTTTTTTTATATTCCTTTTTTAATTAATTTTTAAAATAAATAAATTAAAAAAAATTTAAAATAGATTTCTATCTAAAATTAAGATATAGCAATATATGTATTGCAAATCGTCGCTACAATGCAGAACTAGTCTAAGTCCAAAATAAGTTTTTTTTACTGAAGTAAGGAATAAGGAAACTTGTTGTGATTCGAGCATTTCCTACATATTCCGCATATTGCTGCGTTCAGAAATTCCTTCAGAATTTTAATAATCGAATATAATCATTATGCCGAAAGTCAGCATTTTACGGAATTAGGTTCTTCCTTGTAAATGTGGCTTAGACTAGTTCTGCATTGTACCGACGAAGTTTTGCCGCTGTTTTTGAAAATGCTTAATCTAATTTCTAGCTTTTTGTCGAATCTTATGTTGCTGTAAAGCTCTTTAATGTGGAAATTCTAGTTTTTAGCGGTAAAACTTATAATTTTTCAGCAACGTTGAAATATTTTGTTTTCATGATGATCGAATCTTCAATCTTAAAATAAATAAAATAAAAAAAAGCATAAACGTAAACGCAAATTATTAAGAATTATTTTTGTTTTGAATTTTCAATGTTCTGATCAGATGCTTAATTGCCTTATAGTGTTTGATAAAAATGAATTTAAATATGCATATTTTGCATATTTTAGGTGTATGCTTTGTCATTCTTAATGTATACGAATCTGAGCCCTAACCTAATAATGACAATTAGTCTCATGCTAGAGGAAAGATGTGCTTTTTGATAAGGATAAGCAGAAGAAGGTATCAACTGTCATTTCATATCTATGCAGGCGACAGCCAAATACTAAGATTTTATTTGGTTACTTAATATATGTACATATGTACAGATGTATGTAGTGGACACGCTCGTACGTATTTCAATCATGACAAAAATAATTTGATTCTGCTGAGAGGATGGATAAAATATGCAAATTCTCTTTAAATGAGCTGATGGATAAAATATAGAAATTTTGTCTTGAAAGAATTTGATGTATAATTGGAATATTGTCTATGCCATTTAAGATTAGAATGATATTCAAAAAGTATTATCTAATAAATGTTATGGTTATTCAATTAACTTTTAAGTTCTATTTTGTTGTTAGTCATAATCATAACTTCCATGTATGTATGGCAAGTGTAATATTTTTAGATACTAGACATCTTTTAACTTCACATTAAAACATCCCATTTTCTCTTTCAATGTTTAAGACGACAAATTAGTTTCATGTGCCTTACGTGGACGTTCCCAAAGGGACCATAAGATACATAGGTGAGGATTTTAAACCCCTATTCATAGCAAATCGAATAGAATGCCCTCAACTAAGAAAATGAAATTCTTCCTATAAAAGTAAAAAAACCTGCAATCTACCGGATTCAACCACCCACGAATAATAAATTCCACTACCAATAATAACATTTGAAACTTTGATTTCAAAAAAGCCTTCCACATTGTTGTATCTGGAGCTGTTTGAGTGATTATATTTGTATATTTGCTGTGCGTTCATACACCTAGAATATATATAGAACGCAATGCTTAGCAGCCATATATTTAGGGTCTGGGCCAAGGCATGGCTATGTCTGTTCCTCGTGATTTTTGTTTAGCTCTAAAAAAAACGGTTCCTGCTATAAAACGATTATGAAAGAGGTTATTTTTATAGTCTAGGAAACGGCTCTTACAATTTCGATAAACATTTTTGTACATCGTCGGCTAAATGGGTAAAGCTGCTAAGTCTACTTTTGAACGAAATTGAGATTTTGATGCCATTTTCACACATTCTGCACAAATTGGTTTTGTTTTTGTTAGTACATATTTATAATTTAATTTATATTTTTCAAGAATTCAGACGGCGGCAATCGAAATTTTGATACTAGAACATTTTTGAAGAATTGTTTTAGCAATTAAAAAAAAAAAATAGTTTCATATGCTTTTTACAATTTTCTACAATTATCATTATTCAAAATTAGTTAAAATCCCCATCGATAAGAGCCAGTTGTGCATTTTATTTTAAACGAAATATCGTCTTTTTTTTAAGGACAATAAATCTGGATCATTTGGAAGACAAAAAGTAATAACAACTTTAAGAAGATATTCAGCTCACAAAAGTGATGAAAATAGCTCGAATCAAAAAGCCTTTATCGAGACAGAATTTATATATGAGCCTGAATTAAAAAGTGAACCGAAAGTTATAGTACCTGGAGAAAAACTGACTATATTAACAAATATACATGAGACACAGCATAGAAAACAAATCCATAATATACACTTCACATTTGATAAGGAAGATAACGAACCTGAAGCGAGTGCTGCGTCAGTATCACCAGACGAAGAGACCAGAGGCCCCAATTCTCTGGTCTCTTTGATTGCTAGTCGCCACGTATCCCGGAGAGAACAGCACCAAATACGAATAAGCCAAAGAAAAAAAATGGAAACCAATCGAACAGTAGGTTAAAACCGAGTTAACATTGCGATTTTGAAAACAGCAATTTAAACAAAAAAATACCAAAATTTACTTCCTACAGTACACAAACACCAGACTTGATTTACACTTGAAATGCAACAGGGGATCCCACTCAAGCGATACTAGTTCGGCTTATAGTGGGAGTGACACGATGACATCTTTACACAGTTCGGCATTGGATGGAGATGAGGTGGACCTTAGTGGTTTGGTCGAGTCAATTGTTGACTCCGACGAGGATGACTTAGTGGAATCAATGGAGGTGAGTATTTTATGTTTGAGTTAAACATACATTTTTTAAGTTAAACATACCCAATTTACGTGCGGTTTTCTTCTTAAGCTACGAACAAAAATTATTGAGAAACCTTTCAAACAAAGAATGCTTAAAAAAATCCTTTCCACAACTCTCTTTTAATGTCTCACAAAACCAATTTCCTCCCTTTCTTTTCTAAAATTAATCACATAACTTCTTTAGTTAGGTTGAAGTAGCCTTTTACTCTGTTAACAAACTAATACATTTTATCCTGAGAACCATAAATCTCCTTTCGGTCCTTGTTGATAAAATTCTACCTTGCAATTTGTACGAAAGTACCTTCTCGTTAGCATAACATGTAGAAATAACAGGGCAGAGATTCTTACATTTCTTAATTCCTGCATCGCGGTATCTCAGAAATATTATTAAAAAACGTTTTTCTAGACGAAGTGAGAGCCAAACAATCACAATCAATTTCATTCAATTAGAGAAAATTTACTAAAAAAAAATGCCCAGAAACTATTTATTTATAATTTATTTATTTATTGAAATTTTTTTTTTTGTTGTTATTTTTGCTCAAATATTCAATTCATCATCTTTTCTTTAATATTCAATCACTGGACATAAAAATCCTTTGAATTCTTCGTCATTATATATGTAGAGTCTGAATGTGCGTGATGCTGTTCGTGAATGCCTTGAGAAGGACCCGTCTGAACGCACTGATGAAGACATCGAAACCCTTCTTGAATTTACGCAGGGACTGAAAGCCTTCACAAATATAACGTTAGCTGTTAGACGAGCTTTATGTTCGGTTATGGTGTTTGCTGTGGTGGACAAAGCTGGCACGATTGTTATGAGCGATGGCGAAGAGTTGGATTCATGGAGTGTATTGATAAATGGACATGTGGAGATTGACCATGGGAATGGCGAAAAGGAGGAGCTTCAAATGGGTGATAGTTTTGGCATTCTACCGACGATGGACAAACTTTACCATCGCGGTATTATGAAAACCAAATGCAATGATTGTCAATTTGTTTGCATAACTCAAACTGACTACTATCGAATCCAGCACCAAGGTGAGGAGAATACAAAGCGCCATGAGGAAGATGGCACAGTCGTTATGGTAACAGAGATGCGACAAATTGGACAAGACACAAACGTTGGAAATGCTTTGAAAAGGGGTCATGTTGTGATACGTGGGACAATAGAAAGACTGCTTCTACAATTGGTAGAAGAGAATTCCATGACAGATCCTACGTACGTTGAAGATTTCTTGCTTACGCATCGGACATTCATTAGAAATCCCCAAGAAGTTGCAGGGAAGCTGTTATCGTGGTTCGAAAACGAAGAAGCGGGCACAACCGCTTCGCCGCAAGAGATCCGCGATCGGGTAACACGAGTGGTTTTGCTTTGGGTAAATAATCATTTCACAGATTTTGAGACCGATACAGAGATGATGGAGTTTTTGGAAACTTTCGAGAGTGGACTTGAGCGAAAGAACTTGTTAAGTCAATTAAGATTGCTACATATTGCGTGTGCTGCCAAGGCTAGAACTCGAACTGTTACTTTAGCGCGATCGTCAAGGGATGAAAATTTGAATTTCAGTTTTGTCGGTGGCTACGAACGTGGTGGATATGGAATTTTCATATCAAAAGTTGAAAAGAACTCAAAACCCGATGATGTCGGACTAAAACGTGGCGACCAGATTTTAGAAGTTAACGGACAGAGTTTCGAGCATGTTACTAATGCCCGTGCTATGGAAATTATAATGGGATCTACACATCTCAGTATAACAGTGAAAAGCAATCTGTTGTCATTCAAAGAGATGATTCAGTCACCTGAGAGTAATTCACCGCGGCCACGTTCGAATCCACGTCGAATTTGTGCAATTGATATAGCTAAACTGCAGGGCAACGCAGATGCTCGCCCAGCAATAACTCGCCTGTCATCGGCAGATATACTAAGTCATGATCAAGTAGATTGCTGCCCTTCACCATATCGAGAAAGGGAATCAAGCACTAGTGGATCGTTAGTAGGAGGAATAGCAACAGCTAGTCACTTTGTAGCCGGCCTTCTTGGCAATTCGAACAGTAGCAAAAAAGACAGTTCCACCATTTCGGTGGCATCATCAAATAATTCCACTTCATCTTCGTCGTCTTCAATGAGCACAAGTACTGGACACCAAAAAGGCGGATTTATGACTCTTGGTCCTAAACGTCGTTTACAAAAAGCCCTAATCAAAATGAATCTCTTACCAAAAAATTCAGCAAATTCTACGTCGATAGACACGGGAGATGTGGCTTTAATTCCAACAGATGGCATCGTAGGGCACCACCAAGAAGATGGCCGAACTAATTCTTTAATTAATAATGCAACAACAACTGGCACAAACTACAACACAAGTGGAAATTTGTCTGGGATGTATCATTCGCGTAGTAATCCTGATCTAACATCAACAATTTACTACGAAGACACTCGCCAAATGGATTACCCTGAGCATGTTCTCAAGGTCTTTAAATCGGATCAAACATGCAAGTACTTACTGATAAATAAAGAAACAACCGCGCACGAAGTTGTGATGCTAGCTCTTCAAGAATTCGGCATTCACGAAACCAGTTCTAACTTTTCGCTGTGTGAAGTTTCGGTGGGTGAAGGTGGCATGGTCAAGCAAAAACGATTACCGGAGCAGTTGCAAAATCTAGCTGAACGAATCGGACTTGCATCTCGCTACTACCTCAAAACAAATGGTATAACAGAGACCCTTGTACCAGACGAGCTTGCTCTAGACCTTGTTCGCGAGTCAACAGTACATTTTCTTCAACTGAATGCAAACGAGGTTGCAATACAATTAACGTTCCAAGACTTTGCAATATTTCGCCAAATTGAAAGTACCGAATATGTGGATGACCTATTCGAGCTTAAATCGAAATATGGAGTACCAATGCTGAAACAATTCGCTGAACTTGTTAATCGCGAGATGTTCTGGGTTGTAACTGAGGTTTGCAGTGAACACAATATCGTGCGACGCATGAAAATTGTAAAACAATTTATAAAAATTGCTCGACATTGCAAGGAATGTCGAAATTTCAATTCAATGTTCGCAATTGTTTCGGGTCTAGGCCATGCAGCAGTTACTCGCTTACGACAAACCTGGGAGAAGCTACCTTCGAAATACCAGAAATTATTTTCCGATCTGCAAGATCTCATGGATCCTTCGAGAAATATGTCCAAATACAGGCAGTTAGTCTCAGCCGAATTTTTGGCACAGCACCCTATCATTCCTTTCTATCCGGTGGTGAAAAAAGATTTGACATTTATTCACCTTGGCAACGATACTCGAGTTGAGGGGTTGATAAACTTTGAAAAACTTCGAATGATCGCAAAAGAGGTTCGGATATTAACTCATATGTGCAGCTCAACATACGATCTACTTACAATGCTCGAATTTAAAGGTCAACCTCCAAGTTCAGCTATGGTTGCTCTAAATCAAATGTCAGTATCCAGTGGACCTCATCATATTCACGGCGGCGCTGGCCAGGCTACTGTGAAACGAAGAAAAAAGTCCACAGCTGCCCCTAATCCAAAAAAAATGTTTGAAGAAGCACAGATGGTGCGACGCGTCAAAGCCTATTTAAATAACATGAAAGTCATCACCGACGAGGATGCCCTTCATCGACTATCGCTAGAGTGCGAACCAAGTGCCACGAGTAGTGGTGGAGGTGGTGCCGGTGGCAGTACTGGTGGTGGGGCTGGCGGCAGTATCAGTGGGAGCTCTGCTCCGAATTCAGTGACTATAAGGAAGCGTCATCCTTCACCCACATTATCCACAACCAGCAGTACAAGTTCAACCAGTGAAGGTCGAAAAGGCGGCCTGGGGCCAAAATTTGGAACAGCGTCTCCTCAAGCTGTGAAAAAGATTCTCTCCTTATCAGAGCCAACAAAAACACGCCCCTATCAGCCAAGACATCCAGGAATTATGTTGCCATTAGTCGGCCATCCGCATACGTTTCACTATGCATTACACTCGTCCATTAGTCCTTCTCCTTCGCCAGGATCTCATCGACGAATGGGTTCAGGTACCGGTGGTGAGTAATAACAACGGCCAGCAGGTCTTGCATTAGTTTTTTGAGCTTAAAATTGACACCACTAAGCGGTGCTCATCGCAATCTTTACGTAATGTTTTTTGTTTTTATTTATTTTTTATTTGGTTGTTATTCATATGATGTTTGAAGTTCCTGCTACCGGAAATCGAACTGTACACGAACGATCCCACTCAGATACTCCCACACCCCTGCCATCTGTGGATTTGTCAGCGGAAAGCAGTAGTGTCACTTCTTTTGGCAATCTCCCGCTGCGCAAGACTATGGCTTCAGGTAAGGCTTTTTAGTAACACTGTTGCTTCTCCTCTTTCTACAAAATTTTAACTTTATTATTTAGTTTTCTCTTACTATCATAAACCCCCCTCTGTAACTTTATTGTCGTTTTTTATTTTTTTGTAACTAACTTTCAATGCAAATTTATAAATATTTTGTTCTACCGTTTAATACTGCTGCCCATAATATAACTTTAATACATGGATTTTCTTAAACCTTTTGTATGATATTCAAGCATTGTGTTAATTTTGAATGTAAATATTATATGTGCATTGTTTTACTTGAATGTATATCGATATATTTTTTTTTAAATTTTAATGTAGTTTATATTACAATTCGGATCCGCAAAAAGGGTAAAAAATTATATTACAACAAAACAATGCAAGATCTCAACCTTTATTTTTTTTTATATATCTTGCAATTCTGAGTATTCTTCTTACAAATTGATTATCTTGAGCAAACATAGAGTACAAGCACTAAGGTTTATATTTCAAAATTAAAAAAAAAATTATGTTCAGATTCATTAATTTAGTTATTTTTTGTTAAAGCTACTGATGAGTGTTTCACTAAGCTACATTGCATTTCAAAATAAGCTAATCACACTCAGCTTTCATAATTATTACAAATAATGTGCTTAGGTTTGGTTTTGTTAGTTTTCTAGAGTTGAGAAGTTAAAAATAAAAAAATAAGCTTTAAATGTTGTTTTCAATACGGCTAACAAAAAAAACAACAAAACATAAACAGGTTCGGTAACATCCAGCGACAGTGGTCACGGTTCTTACGTTCAACCGGATGTTCATTTAAATTATAACGAAAGCAGCGCTACCGGCCTCTATCACATAAATTCTCAATTATCCTCGAACGCATCTACATCACCAAAACTTCAACAGCGTCGCCATTCGGCGATACACGGTAAGTTGTTATGCATCTCGATACAATAATGTGTCTTTAGCTTGAAATAAACTTTGTCTTATTTTTCTTTCTAATTTTCTGTCTCCTAAACTTTTTATTTTACGATTTTTTTTTTTTTTAATTAAATTGCAATCCGTTTAATTTTGAAATGTTTTTTTTCTTTTATTTTGAATACTTTATCTGTGCACATCATCACTCTGCGTTTTGTATGTATGTATATATAAATAATGTATGTAAAAAAATATATATTTAAATTTTTTTTAATATATATAAAAAATACACACCATAAAATAACCTATTACACACACACATGCGCGCACACGAACCAAAAACACTACCAACTAATCATTGTGAATAAAACGAATTGAAAAGCCCCCGGATTTTACTACAATACCATGACGTTACCATCATCACCTACTATGGTTTCGTCGGTAAATCCTTTAGACCATCACCCAGCAATAGTTAGTCGTAAGCCAGCATCCCCAACACCACCCCCACCGTTGCCACATCCAAAAGCATCTCTTGATGAACGAATGATGGGTTTGAGTATGCAGCAACAATATCACCACAATCAACCTCCACCCCTTCCGCCACCCTCGCTGCATAATCAACAAATGAAAAACAATAACGCAGCAACGAGTGGTCTGTGTGCGGATAATAATAGCTTAAGCTTTGGACCAGCTACAATCCGAAATTTACAATATCATTCACTTTCACCTCCTCCGGCATTAACACAGCACTCGACAACGCAACAACAACAGCAACAGGTCTTGCAACAACATTTACAACAACACCAACAGCAGCTTAATACGCAATACCATGCCCCGAGAAATGTCGGTATGTACATATTTAAAGGTATAAATGGCAATCAAGATCTTAGAGTTGCGATCTTTCCTATACAAAAATTGATTGCAGGAATTCCATCTACATATTTGATATCTACCAGAAAATTATTCGACACGCAAAAACTTTTTGCTTCTTATTTTGCTAATTTCATATGAAGAACTTTTGCGTACAATGTTATACTTTTCATTTGAAAACCTTAAAAATGAGAAAAATTTTCACTTTTTTCGAATTTTTGTTCACATCTTATTGTCATTCAGTTCATGTTTACTATATGTATAACTTGCATTTTATAAATATATGTAGAAATATACTTATTAATATTAATAATATATACAAGTTAAAACTATACTGAGCCAAAATAAGATACATTATTATTTAATAGACGAACAAATCGCAAGCTGTTCTCATATGAAATAACTCACTGACTAACACCTTTTCATGCTTTCTTAACTCACAATCACCACAACTCACTCATGAAATTAACGATTTTAATTTTTTAACTCTATTGGCATGTTTAATAAATAATTATTCATAATGTATACTTATATTTATGTTATTTTTAAATACGTATTGTATTGATTTAATCTAAATTTCCTGTATTATTTAAGTTAGCACTTATTAATTTTGTTTAATGTGTTTAGTTTTTTTTTTGTCTTTTGTTTTATTTTATTTTTGTTTTTCTTTTGTTCTTGCTCTGCATTATTCACCAATCTACTGTGCCCGTAAAAAAAAATTAGGACACGGTGTACTAGCGCTACCATCAAAAGGTCCTCGCTACCCACCTTCATATACGGTAGCAGCACATATGGCCCGATTGCATCGCCTTGGAAGGGCACACAGTTTAGAAAGAGTTGCAAACTCAATGCAAAGTGGAGGCAACAATAGTAATAGCGGCAGTGCCGGGAATTACTATCAAAATGAACTGGGCGATGAGGACGGTAAGAATATTCAACAGTCCTGGAATTGACTTTACACCTTCTATCCGTAGTTTCAAAAAACACCCTACGATAAAATCTTCATTTGCAACGCTTCATTCCAGTCTATTGTTTTTATAACTATCTTTTTATTGATTTGTGAAATTTAAACTGAAAACAAGCCAGCATGAAAGTTTTTTTTTTTTTTTTTTTTTTTTTTAAGAATTTGTCGTTTTGAAGTTTTTTTTTTCCGTTGCAGGAACATAATAAGGCAAAACAACAACGAACGTACGTAAAATTCAAACATTAATGTTGCAAATAATCCATTTTCAGTAAATTAAATAAACGTGTTTTGTTTCTTGATTATTTGACTGGCAAAACTGTAAATACATACATATTACCCACAATAGAATATTTCTCAAAATCAAAAATCGAATCCCTAGCCTTTTGAACAATATCAATAATATCTACATGTACTCGTGAAAATATGAGATAAGAAAAAAAAAAATTGGAATCAGGTTCTTGTTCTGTAAATACTTTTAAAACCCCACTAGAATACTCTTGGCAACATGATTTCACATAAGTTTTAAATGCATAGAATAAAATCAAATTTTCTTTAATTTTAATATCATTTTGACTGTAGCATTTACTCGAGCTGAACTCAAGTCAGTTGTGTGGTGTAGTTCCGTCGCAAATTGTATTAGTCTAATAAATCGGTTTGACAGTTGCAAACGTATGCGCTGTTAAATCATGCATTAATCCTCTGCATGATTTAAAGAGAGACCCAGTGAAAAAACTCCCACTAAATTTTATTTATATAAAAGAATCCATCTTTGGTAGTATGTATGAGTAATTTCCCAAAAAAAGAAAATCCTTTTTTTTTTTTGTATAATCCTTTTTTTATTTGTAGAAACTTATAACGTAACAAGAATATTAATAATTGTTTTTTTTTTTTTTCTTATTCCTTACAGAAGACAGTGAAACGCAAGTTTCAGCAGTTTAATGATGCTCTACCTTAAATTAAGGAGACCAAAATCATCCAAGTAAACCATTCTGTAGATTTTTAATGTAAGTTGCTCTTATATATATTTTTCAATTTTATATTATTTAAATATACATGTATACATATATATATATTATATATATATGTATATTCTGTGAATCAAAAACAAATTAAATATACAAAAAAAAAATAATATATTTCGAGTAAATTAAAAAAGCAAACAAAAAACACTGAACAAATGAATTAAAAATCTAGCTAATTTAAATAATGTAACAAATTGAGCCAAAGATATCACTCATTTTGTCACTCATTTTTCTTGTTTTTTGTTTTGTCTTGGATAAATAATGTATACTATTTTACGTCCCGAACTGCAATTGATTTGTTCCTCTTTTTTTATTATATAAAAACAAAACAAAACTGCGATACAAAATTGACAAAAAAAAATAAAACATTTTTTTAATTCCTGAAAATAAAAAGCAAGGTTTCAAGTAAAGTTTAAAAAAATTTGTATAGTCACAGAAATATAAATTGTTGTTATTTTTGTCATATTATTATAATCTTGTTTGACTAATTAACTTATAATAAACAAATGGTAACGAAGAATCTTTTTTTTTTCTCAATCACTATTGATGTTAAGATTTTAATGAAGATAATTTGCTCGAAGTAAAAGCGATTTATTCTCACGTGACAAATAAATTAAATACATATATTTATATTGAAACATTAAGTTTTATTGTACAAATTAAATCAAAACAAAACAAAAAGAAACAAATATATACAAATGTATATGTACGTATATTATTATAAATAAAATACAAATCAAAATGAATGCATTTCAAATAATATTTTATGTTAAAAGAATGAATTGTTTTCTCGATACGGAGGGTTTGAGAAAGTGTAACAACATATTTAAAATTTTGGGTTATTTAAATGGAAACATTATTAAATGAATGAAATGTCTAGTTGATAATGATATAAACGACATAAGCACGAGAGAAGCCAATAGTTTTATATAAACTAAAAAGAATATGATTACTCATTCGAGCTTTTAACACCTTTGAGAATAAAAAATTAAAACAAATAAATCAAACAGAAAAATCAGTTTTTTAAAAAAATTAAATTTTACTGTCCTAGATTATTTATAATATAACTTTAAATTAAAAAACACTTTTAAAAATGGTTTGTTCATAAATTCAACAATTTAATGAAATAAATTGAATTAATTTGCAGTTTATAATCCTACAAAATAATATTCTATTCTAACTAGTAAAGTATCTTTAAAGCAGTTAACTCTTAATGAACAAAAAAAACCTTAAAATTTGCCTGAAATTTTTGTGACAAGTACCTATGTTTATGAAAGAAGAGATGTACATTACATTATTTAATATCAACATTAGATTTGAAAAAAACCTAGAATCCTCTGGAGTTGCTTTAATGGTTGTACATATTCAAATAGAATAATGCAACTAAATATTTTTCAAAAATTTCCACATCTTAGATAAAAAGTAAATGATGATCCCAGTTTAATTTGAATCCGTAAACCATAAAAATATAGTGTTATTTTTACTGGTGAAGAAGAATTTATTATTATTTTTTTTTATTTTTCGCATAAAATATTTTCTTATAAAGCATAATACGCTGCACTGATGCCAAACGAATTTTTTTTTATAGTCTACAACAAGACAAATAAATGGAGAAAAATATCCATGGAGAGTTTCAAGAACCAAGCTTAGCAAGTCAATTTAAGACCAGATTTTTTTCATTTGGTTTTGGGCCTCATCACGTAAAACAAAAACGATCGCGGGCGATAACGTTTCCACAGTTGTTATCTCTATCACATCTGTGGAGAAAAATAAAGACAGCTAGATGTATCTTCAATCATTCGATCGTTTTCGTTTTACGTGATGATTCTCTTACTGGTTTTACTTTGTCAATGTTGGTGTCTAGTTTGCTTTCACTCTTTTATTAGTTTGTATCGAAAAAATATTCTCAGGGTTGAATCCTTCTTTCAAAGTTCACTTTTGTTTTAATTTTTGTGTTATTTGTATTCTTTTATTTTTAATGTAACTCATTTAGTTTCAGTAGTTTTCTTTGCAATTGATCATAGTCATATATTTTGTCAAAAAATTGTTTCACAAAATCCCATCAAAGTTCCTTGATATTTTTCAGGAGCAGAAAACGGATTTCTTGCAATTGTTTGAATAATAAATCCCTTACATTGTTTTTAGGAGTATTGTCAGTTAAGTTAATTTTTTTTTAAATATGAAATGATGCTCTGCCAAAGACTCATCGTAACGATCTGATTAATAGAACTCAGAAGTCTTAAAAAAAGCGGATAAGATTGGTTTAAAAAGCACCTTGAGTTCTATTAATCGGATTATTTCTTATTTAGATACAAAATTGTTCAATTCTACTAGTACTACAGTACTCGAAAGACTATTATAAACTTAATCTCAAAAATAATTCCAACACAAAATGTTTGTGTCACTACCCCTGTTTTATTATATACGGATCTGGATATGGATTATTTTTTAACTCGCAATACTTGCTCTCTATCTGAATCTATTTTCAAGATTCGAAAATAAGTTCTTACTCTTTTGGGTAGATGGGTTTTCAGTTTTCTGTAGTGCAAAGAAAAAAGAAAACAAATATATTAAAAAAAAAACAAACATACAAAAGGGCTGAGCAGTGAGCATACAACACCTTACGATCCGTATCGTTTTATTTTCATGGGATGGTCCATATGGATCTTCGTGGATATTAAAACGCGACTAATGATGTCGTAAAAGCTAGACATTAAAGTAGCCGCTGATATTGTACAAACACTTGGAATCCTTCGTACTATATAGCTACGTTATAATATTAATTATATTTTTTTTTAGCAACTTTCTAGTGAGTAAAACATTTTCAAAAGTTGCTAAAAAAATGTAAATCGTAACCTACTAGTAAATTAAATTTCCAGGATTGAATTTTCATTTGTAAATTTTGTAAATTAGCAGTTCTAAAAAACATTTAAAAACCAAAAGTTTTAGTGAAATTCAATTATTATTATTATTATTTCGTACTATAGTGATTCCAAGTGATTAATACAATGTGAAAGTTACGTGAAATAATGCCCAACGAAATAAGACCAAATTTCAAATTATGAATAATTTCCCTTTGAAAATGGAAATGCGGCCAAATTAGCTTTATTTTCATTTCCAAAGCGAAATAAAAATCAAATATTTTGTAAAACAAATATGCATGTGTAATACAAATAACAGTTACTATTTGAAGTTAAGAGACAAAATCTGAAAGAAATATATTACGATAAAAATTAGGATTTTAACATTAGAAATGTTTAAGCGGAGGCATACCTACTAACAATGTGAAAAAATCAACAGAATTTCATAAAAAAATTGTAGCCAACTTAGTTTCAAAAATCAAAATGATCTGTCAGGTGTAACTTAGAAGCTTGAATTTTGAGTTAAAATGTTCAATTTTTTATTGAAATTTTATTATGTCTCTAAATTTACTTTGTATGTATATGAAAACGTAATAATTTGTAGAAAATAAGACGTGTATGTAGAAAATGTAGTGTAGTTAATTCGGCCAACCCTGTTCGTAGGCTTTTCAGATTTGTATGTGAAGAAGAGCAAATTTAAAAAAGAATTTATTCAAAGTTTTAAAATACATAAATGTTTTTTTCATTTCTAATGTACCTCAACTATGCTGGAATGGCAAATCGGGTAAATTTTTTTTAGCAATATTGGTAAATGTCGGAATTGTTTCGTTTTCATGATTCCTTTCAGACTTTTTTTTACAGTTTTGTTAGTTTCAATGATTTTAACTCCCTTAACTTTTGCACACACGATTTTCCATTTGAGATTGTACATTAACAGCCCTATTAATAAAAATACACCATCCGCTCGTAAATACACGTTTTACCTAACACATGGATAGTGGACTTATCCGTTTGATAAAATAAAATATTAATAAACTTATTCTGTCTTCATTTTATCGGTTCACTGAATAACACCAAAAAGTAGGCTGCACTTCCCTCAATGGTACTAAATATTCAAGTACTCCTTTCATTTTTGAAAGCTAACTGTCATATCAGTCAGCTTTGAATTGAATTGTGAACGGTAAAGTTATCCGCTCGTTGAACACCAAAATTGGTGAGATAAGTTATCCGCTCATTGTCAGATGTCATTTAAGGCTGAAACACGTTTATTATTAAGAATTATAAGTTAAAACATGTGTTAGTGTTGTTTCGTATCTATTTTGTCATTATTAATAGAGCTGTAAATATGTGTGAAGAGATTTTATTTTATTTTTAAAATTGTATTTCTTTATTTTACTGATTTAAATTTCTCTTATCTAAAGAATCTTTTAGATGATATAATTTTTTTTGACCATAGTTTACGGATTGGGGTTCGCGCGAACCGAAGCGCATATTTGATATTGCTTGGACCTAGAGTTTATTGCCGATTCCAGATGGCTAACGTGAGAGGCACTCATGATAAGACATACTCTTGGAGGATTTGTCAATTCCTCACAAGATGCAAAAACATTTCTGGTTTTTATGTGATAGAGGTCTGGATTTGATCCCTCCATCTTTGGCGTGACAATCCTATGCACCATTACGCCACGGGTAACTACTTTTGATGATGATGAAGTGTGCATTATTACGACTCCGCTCTTCTTTAGCTCCACCATATACGACCATGAATCCCCAATTTGTATATTATTTAATGAATATTAAACAAAAAAAAAATAAATGCATCCATTCTCATTATTCATTTTTTCATAAAAACATAAGAAAAAAATAGAATACTAAGTAAAAAAAAATATTTATAGCTTTTGCATAAAAACGCAGTGATTATGCATTTGGCTTGATTGAAGTTCAGGCAAATTGGCTTCTTCGACTGTAATTCAATGAAATCCTACCAATCATCCATTCCCTACTTTGTTACCTTTTTTTTTGAGGAACTTTATTCATTTAATAAAATTAAACTTTATTGTTATAAGAAAAAATAATAATAATAATAATTCTTAGTCTAGGTTAAAAATTAAAATGCACTTCAGATCAGATCAGACCAGAGTGATCTTTTGTGTTGAGTAGAAATTTGAAAAATCCAATTAAATTTGTTTCAGTGTTTTCATCAATAAACCTGGAACTTATCATTCGACGCATTGCAGGCAAAGCTTTTTGGTTTGTCACCCAGAAACACGGAAATAATCACAATAGCCTCTATTTCTGCCATTGCATAATTGACATGATTATTAATACTCTTCTTCTTCCGAATTTTAACTATTATTGCTGCAGCCGTTTTATCAGTGATTCTGTAACTTTCAATTAATTGATTCTTTGCCATAGAAAAGTTAAACTTAAGTTTTTAATCTTTATCATACCAACCATCTGTAAGCAAAAATAATAAATATCCTTTGTGCTTTGATTTATTAAATTAAAATAAAATAAAAAAATGGGTGGAATAAAAGTTTAATTGAAGAATCATCTAAATTCGAACTTCTTTACTACTTAAGGTGGCGTAATAATGGCCAAATTTCAACAGTTGGTTTAAATTGACTTTCAAAAATCTAGTCAAACGTTTAAATTTCACATAATGAACATTTTTGTATTTGGCTCTTTTTAACGCATCCAATAATATCTCAAAAAATCTCGTCTTTAGGAAATGAAAAAAAGTCTTTTTTTAAGAAGAATATATGTAGTTGTAAATATATAAGTAAATATAAATACAATAAGTGCCAAATGACGCTTAATTAAAAAAAGATATTTTTATGCAAATTTTTTAGTCAGCAAAAATACAAACAACACTTTCAATTTTCCATTTTTTTTTATTTTCATCTACATGATACAAACAAATAAATAATTAAAAGAAAGTGCTACTAAAAAATTAGCTTAAAAAATAAATTTTCTTCTGGATTATAAAAGAAAATATTTTTGATATTGCAAGATAATGACAATGAGTGATAGTTGAGAGAAACTTTAAATAATCGTGATAGATAGATAAAAACATAGAAGTTGAACAAAGTAGTACTAAGGTTTAACGATTTGTTAGTCGGTAAGGACACATGTTGTTGAATATGTTTGAAAAAAAATTTAAAAATATATTTGTATACAGAAAGGAACTGAAGCGAGAATTTATTAAATAGAAAAAAAACCGAAATATTTATTAAAAATAAAATATAAATTGAATGCATTCAAAAATTTAAATGTAACGAAAACTATAAGAAGACATATTTATTAATACAAAATATTCTATATTTAAATTAAGTACAAAATAAAAAAAAAACTATGAAATATGTATTTCTAATGATATTTAAAAAAAAAGATCAAACATTTTACTAATTAATTTCTTCAGCATCTCATTAAAAAAAAAATCTTATTGAAGACAATACTAAAAAATAATATTAAGTCTTCAATGGTGTAGCATATCAATCTCATTTTTTTTGGCAATTTTTTTTTAATCACAATATTCCTTTTGATTTTAGCTTAACTTTTTAAATCTATTCTAATTAATATGTTAAACATTTATATTAATTTTGAAAGCCCACCAAAGAATATTTTAAAATAATTTGCACATAATTACACACAACCATATCGTTAATACACAATGAGAAAACAAAAAAAAGACAAAGAATATTTTACTATTGTAGGCACATATATAATTTTCTAGGCAGCTCGCCGCCACGTATTTAAGTCCCCTATTTTCTATATAATTTTGCACAAACAAAAATTGTAAAATTGTTAATATTATGGTTTTTCATAAGTTATTCATTATTTTTTATGAATTTAGATCATATGGATATGATAAAGAAAAATACAAAAAAAACTGTATAAAATAAAAATATGTATATACATATATATACATATAGATATATATATAATTGATGTTAAATAAAATAGTTAAGGTTTAAATAAATAAATCCGTATATATTGATGTATATGCAATTGTGTTTGCGTTTTAATTAAATTTTTAAATTTTATTAAACATACTCCAAGAGTATCTCTTTTCTGAAATAAATGCTTCTCATCTAAGACGTTCGTATTCGGCAGAAATACCATCACAGGAAAGGTTGAGAGTTGTAAGTCTATGGTTCTATGGCTATGGTTCTCCACAAGCTGTCGCGATACCAAAATTATTTTGTACTTTTTGATGTGTAAACATATATACTGGCGGTAGGGTGACAAAAAACGTAACGTATCTTTTGATCGTGATTGTGATTCACGTTACGTTACGTTGTTTACACATCTTAACCGTGAGTCCCGGCACTCACACTTTTTTTTCATTTTGATGTACTCTTAAATAAATCCGTATATATTGATGTATATAGAATTGTGTTTGCGTTTTAATAAAATGTATTATATTTTATTACAAAATACTCCTAGAGTATCTCTATTCATGAAATAATTGCTTCTCTTCTTAGACGTCCGGATTCGGCAGAATACACCCTCACAGTATTTGTGTAGAGTTGTAGGTCATTACGGCCCAGTTTCACACTCGATTAAGTGTCACTTAAGTGTGAAATATAGAAAACTAATGCACAATTTCACAGTGTAAACTTATTGGAATAAGTGACACTTAAGTCTCCCATGTTGGCCACTTAAGTTCCACTTACTCAGACAGTAAAACTGCAGCTAAAGTGCCAAAATGGGAAAAATAAGTGCCACTTATTTTGTTAAGTGTGCATTGTTGAACTGGCCCTAAGCTATAGTTCTCTACAAGCTGTCGCCACGGTTGACACTATGGTCATTTGTGACCAAATTTGGTCATTAGTTTTTAACTTGGTCACAGATTTTTTATTCTATTTGGTCATTTTTTACGAAATGAATAATGAAACTCCACTTAAATTTTTATGCAAACTTAAGCTTATACTGTGATCTCATTTTAAAATTCTGTGAGAAGTTAATATTTTTATGTTTCGTTATTAATGATTCGTTACTTCGTTATGTATTTCTGTTTATCTAATTTAATTAAGTTTGTTAGGTACTTTGTGAATTTGTTTGTGCTCGTTTTTTTTTATTATTATTAATAATTAAAAACTATTATATTTCATTTGTGTAATATGAAGAATATGTTGAAATAAATGTGATGAATTCATATTTCAGACTTAAATTATTTTGGTCATTTTTAGCTATAGTTGGTCATTTTTATTTTCAATTTTGGACACGAACTTTATTTTCAAGTGGCAACGATGGCTGTCGCGTCATTAAATTAAATTTTAATTTTGTTTTAATTTTGATATGCTCTGTCCATTTTCACTTTACACATCCAGTCATTCTTAGTTATTTTACAGTTTTGGCTCTACTGTTGATACAAATTGGAACATTACTTAGCTTTCGCCATAGTTGGTTTTTTTGTATTCATTTTATTTTTAAATAACTACCTCTTTTTCTTTAATACGTTTTTTTTTTGAAGACAAAACTTGGTGAGAGGACAGAAGGTTATTGACTATGTTGCCGCTGTTTGTTTATTATCGCCCATGTTCTGCATTCCACTTACATGGCGAAATTGAATGTAGGTGTTCCACAATTCGTTCGTAATGCTTATAGTGAATTCTAATTTCGAACATGAAAATTGATGTTCTGCATTTCGGTTCATTCCGTTTTCTAAACGTTTTCATTCCACATTTTTATGTGATGTGAAATTGGTGAATTTGCAAATAGTTTTGTATTTTTTGGTACAAAATGTAAGCAAACTGTATGTTTTTGTTTATTTATTTATTATTATTTTCGTAGGTAACAATATCAGAACCATTCATATTAAGGTATACTCACGCCGCCGTCGCGTCGGGCAGGTCTAATTGCAAAATTGTTCGGCTTTCTTTTTTCCCTTATAAATGCCAATAATAAACAATTAATTTTCACCTTCAGTGTAATTTTACTTCAAAACTCAATTAAAAATGGAGGCACCTTGCATTTTGATAGTTTATTTATTTAATGCGTTAAAGACTAACGTTAAAGTTACAATATTTTTTTAGAATACGTACATTTATATTATATTATATTCTACTACAATATTGCATTAAAAAAGTTAATTTTAAATTTTTTACTTTTAAAATTATCATTTACTGAAAAGATCATAAAATAATGTCTGTTAAATACTGAAATCAATTGATTTAAAGGACTATTTAATCCATAGTTC
Source organism: Epistrophe grossulariae (assembly GCA_929447395.1). Lineage (NCBI taxonomy): Eukaryota > Metazoa > Arthropoda > Insecta > Diptera > Syrphidae > Epistrophe > Epistrophe grossulariae. The sequence goes on from OV839570.1 coordinate 9,508,688, forward strand.
GTTCCACTGAATATTGGACATAAAGGTATTTGTCTTCTTATGCTACTTTGGCTAAAATTAAAATTTAATCGACCCAAAGCTGATGGTGATATAATCGACCCATTTATTAATTTAATAATAAAACACAGCTGTAAGTATTCTCTATGCTTTGAGAGGAGTGGAAGATTCAATAGTTTAAGTCTTTGAACATAGGGGGGTAGTGACACTCTGGGGGACCAAGGAAGAAAACGAAGACAAAAAAGCATAAATCTTCTCTGAATACCTTCCATTCTATTAATGTGAATTGAATAGTATGGTGACCATACAACACATCCGTATTAGTTCGAACTAATTGCGAAATTTTCGAAAACGAACGAATTGTAGAACATGGAATTTCAATTCCCGTGAAATTGAAATGCGATTTCAATTCGATTTCATTCGAAATGCAGAACATGGGCGTATATGTGTAATATTTTGACAATTAAGTTATTTTTGTAGTTTCATATTCACTTAGGTGAATATTTTCTTATTTTCTTGACTTTAGTAGTGCATTAGGCTTATTATATATTTTACTAAAAACCAACACCATTTTAAATGATGTCTGCGACATGTTGATATTTGAAGGTGACAAAAAAGGTGCAAGAAAGGAAATGTAAATGTAAAAATACTCGAAAATCATGTGTCATGTTCTTCGTTTGCACTTTATTGTTTTGAAAACGCATTACTCTCGCAAAACGCCGAAATAATAATTTGTATAGCTTCTTGATTCTTAATTCTCGTGTCAATTTTAACATTTTTACTAATATTATCGCTGGGTTTTCAGTAATAGTTTTACTTGTTGTACTGATATTATTGTCATCTCTTGGATAGATTTCTTTTAATTTTTCATTCTTACGATAAATAAAATGTTTCTGAAAAGTTTCATGAATTGGGCGAAAGATTCGTTTCTAAGAGTTTTTTTTTTGTACTCTTTTAACTGTACCTACGAATACGTGAAATGGATTTACATTATGTACTAGATGAATTTCAAGAAAATTTTTCATTTTCAACTGGGAGCGGGTCATTATACTGTTTGTCAAAATCTTTTATTATCTCTAATAAATAGTCTTTAATTCAAAGTTCTTTAAAAATGCGTGCGCACATTTTTACATTATCAAAACGATATTTCTTTTACAGCATTTTTACAGAATTTTGATGTACAGAATTTTGCAATATAAAAACCTTAATAATAAAATTTTTAAGAAATCTGATCTAACTTTATTTGTTAAAAGAGATATTTAGTTATTTTTTATATAACTGCATACAAATTTTATTTGTTTTACCTTTTTTTGTATTTATGTCCATGTCCCGAAATTTTGAATGGAAACCTTGGATTCGCATTCAACACCCAAAAAAAAATCTAAATATGAAAGAAATCAAAACTACTTTCTTGATAAAAAAACAATTAGACTGGATTCCAATTTCCTAAACAATTGAATATTTTGACTGATCAGTTGATAATAACTGTTTGTTTACAGAAATTATTTTATTTTAGCACTTAAGGAACGTTTTAGAAATTTTAAAAAATGTCTGCAAACGTTCGAAATAAAAAAAATAAAGCTGTTTTTATTTGTTTAAAAAAAAAATATTTTCATTTACCCAGTTAACCACTTTACATCGACTTTTTCGTTAATGTTTTTTTTTCAAGAAGACAATGCTTGATTAAATTTAAGCTAAAATTCAATTACAGGAATTTTTAATTCATCCAGTTTATCAACTACGAAACTAATCATACAAGTCAAGTACTAAATATAAGTTTAATTTTAAATAAACTGCCTTACATAAAAGCAATGTTCTTTCTATTCACTTTCAATAGGCAAATAACAGCGGGATGAATCAACTGTCAGCAGTCAACCTGTTGCACCAATTATACTTCATCCAACACAAATAGGCAAGATAGGACGTTTGCCTCTCATTCTGGCTACAGATTGCATAAACCTGTCCTTCATTAAAGTTCTCACAGGGTTGTCGTAGTGTTTATTTTAAATGGAATCAAATATGAAAGAATAGTATGTAGGGTTACCGCCCCTTTTTTTAGATAGACATTTTCATTTAATTATTGTTTTAAATATAAAAATTAAAACAAATTTAACCTTTTAAAAATAAAATTTGCATAAAACTACTTTACTTCACATTAATTGACAAATAATGTTCTTCTTCAAAGAAAACAGCTAAGCTTTTTTAACTGCATTTAACGTATTTTCCACACATTAAAAGAAATGCAAAGATGCAAACACTCCACGATCATTAAAAACCATTTTTTTAAAGCTCTAAAATCAAAAGCACCTCAACAGAAACCCAAGGAAAAAAAGCTGAACGAGTTACCAAATGGACTGGACACGGGTAACTCTAAAGGTAGAACCGCACTAGGCGGAACTGCACTTCAGCGACACCGTGCGCACTTTTGCACGAAACTGAACGAAACTTCACGTCGCGACACAGTTGGTAAGATTACCAACTTTGTCGCATAGTGTCGCGCCGTGAAGTGCAGTTGTCGCTTGCTGCGATATAGCTCATACAATTTCCTACAAATAAATCGTGAAGTTCAGTTCCGCTGACGTGCAGTTCCGCCAAATGCGGTCCTACTTTTAATGCACATCAATATTTAATGGGGGTTGAATAGCAGCAGCCGCCATAGGCCACAGCAATTCAGTGCGCTCAATAGGGCGTTGGGTCTGCGTCAGATGCAATCGGAAATTTACGGGCGGGCAAACATTTTTTTATGAAGGAGTTCTTTCAATTTAGTATGGTGCAAAAATATGACACGCTACTGATAAGACGTATACTGCCTATTTATGTTGGATAAACTATAGTAAACTGCTTTTGCTGAAAGCTTACAATAATACCTTTACCTACCAACTAAAAAGCTTTGTTGTCCTGGATTTGTATGGGTTGTGGGAGGGATTTTAGGTTTTTTTCGTTGGTGCATCGTAATTTTCAGTAGATGAAGTTTAAAAATTGGATTGGATGGATTATTGCGCAATAGCTGGAATTACGCTCCAATTAATTTCGAACAACGAACACTTTTCATTGGTATAGCTCCATTCAACAAAAAAAAAAAAACTTGAAAATTTCAATTTGTTTAAGTTAATGTTTCAATATTATGAATCAGTACAAACGTTATTGAATGGAAATATTTTTTTTTAAATTGCAAAGATTTTCTTTATTGATCTAAAACTTAAAAAACTTAAAACAAACAAAAATTAAATAAAATTAAACCTAAATATAAATGTCATTAATAATGTCGTCAACAATTATGGGTGGTTAAAGTCTATATCAAAGTTTTAGCTGGTGTTCTATTGCTTTGAGGCACAAGAAACTGGAACATAGATTTTGACGTTCTTGTGAGTCTTCTTGGAACCAATATCGGGATTTGATCCGCGACGAATTTGCTGCATGAACATCTTAGCAACCGAGTCGTTTTGAGAGCGGCAATGAGCTTCTGTGTCAATTTCCCTTTGATTTTCGGCTACGCAATTGTTTGGACAAGTATTAAATTGATGTTTGGTAAAACAGACTTGATTACCGTCCATGACGTATTGGACACGTTGTTCAAAATCACAAGATTTTTGATTTCCGAGTTTCGAACTTTGTGGCTTTTTATTTTGAATTTTCTGGTTCTCATTAGATTCAGAAGATGATGATTCTGAGCTTTGCCATTGACTGTCAGATTGGTGTTTGCCTTGGAATTGTTTTCCGTTTTCGAAGTTGCTAACTACGTTTCCAGCTTGGTATTTAACTTCGTAAGAACGATCAGATTGTGCTCTTTGTTGGGCTAGTTGCACTTGAGATTCGCAAGCATCATCAGCTATAGCCCAATGAGCAGTGTAGTGTTTTTGGTTTTGTAGAACCTTCTGCTGTGATGTGGCGATGTCGTCATTTTCTTCACCGTTGTAGTTTCCACAGAGTCCAGCAACTTGGTTGCGCAGTCTAGGGTCAGCATGTACTCGAACGGTTTCTCCATCGTAATAGATTTTTACGTCAGATCCGTGAAGATCTACCTTGAAATCGTTTTCTGAAATTGAGTAGATGCGGGCAACTAATTCCTTATCTTGGTTGTTGTGATCAGATTGTGACGAAGATGCATAAACATCAATGGCATATTTCTGGGAAACTTGTTGTGGTTTCTCATTGACAGTGACTTGAGCTGGAGCATTGGGTGAGTTGGATGGAGAAAGCTGGATGCGTTGTCCTGCGGTAACAATTTGAACTTCCCTTTTGTTTTGACCCTCGTTAGCTTGGCGAACGAGAACAGAGAGGTCATCTTGGGCGTCAGTGGGATTGATGTGTTGGAGCACAGCATACCAGCATTTTCCGATCGTCTGTTCTTCAGCAATAGCGTTGTCAAAGCTCAAAATTTTGCTTTGATCGATGACGCAGACCTCAGAGTTGCGGGTCATGGTGCGCATTGTTCGTTCTTCTAGGTTCATACCTGGGTGTACTGCAAAAAGGTAACGAGCATTGCGAGGAATAGGAAGACCGGTAAAGTTTTGTTGTCCACTTGGAAGCTGAATGGTGATATTCATTAAATGTTGACGGGCATCAAAGTTGATTTTGGCATCTAATTTACCGGGCTGACCCTTCTTAGATTGGTCAACATTGTTGTTGTAATATCCCCAGTGGTTCAAGACAGAGTAAATAGATTGTGCAAAGTTCTTTACTTCGGTAGTTGGCTGTTCAGTTTCTGCAATCACATGGAATTGGTCAAGGAGATTGGCTTGGTAAGTTGCCTTCAAGCAAGCTGGCATCTGTTTATTGCCTTCTTCGCGCATTTGACGTTCACATTCTTGGGAAATTGGTGATTGGAGGAGTTGGCGTTGGTAGTTATCGGTTTGTTCCATTATGATCTTGACATTGATTTTTGTGTTCTTTGGCTTGCCTCCCTCTCCAAGAATGACTGTCAATTTGGCGTTGGATTTCCCGTTGTGCTTCTGCGCGTTATAGAAGTTGAGGGCGGGAGTGTTGGCGAAGTTTCTGATATAAGAAACATAGACCTGTTTCGCTGCGCCTCCAGTTGCTGTTTTTGCACTTCCGAAAAGCAAAATGCGTGTCTTGTCTCCAACAGAGTTGTCGGCCTGAGCAATGGTTCCAACGAATTTAGCAGGTTTCGATCCATCAAAGACCAAGGCGGAATCGATTAGTGCTGCGGATGCTTGTTTCATGTCACGAGCGGCATTCGACATCATTTCTTCGCGGCGAGACTCGCTGTTTGGTGCAATATCAGAGATGAGGGCCAGCTTTGATTCATCACCAGCAGATAATGGTTTGTCAGAACGCTTGTGGCTGTTTGATTCGTTGACATCTTCTTTGTTGTCAATTTGAACTCCAAATTTTACAGCTTGGTTTGCGGAGCGTTGCAAATCCAAGCTCAAAGTGAACTTGTAGTGTGCAACTCCACTCTTTGGCCATGCACCGTTGGCAGAGATTTCTTCTTGAGTAGTTTCCTTCAACTCGCTTGCGTCAGCAAATGGCAAGGAAGCCAAAGACAAAGTTGCACGAAGTTTAGTCAAGCTAGTGTTTTCTAAGTCTTGATAGAAAGGCATTGTAAGAAGGGAGAGTAGAATGTTTCCGGAAGTTGTGCTGTGCGAAGCTGGTTCAAATGTATAGGGGAAGAACTGGGCAGGAGTGACAATATTTTGCTGTTTAACCAGAGATTGCATTGTTGAAATAAAACTCATTGGGAGTTGAGCGTATTGCTTAACTCCTTCATTTTGAAGCAAGCGCTCCATAGCATTGACAGCACTCTGTGAGAATTGATGATGCGATTTGCAGTGGAAAGCCATACCAATTGAGTCCTCACCGAATGTATGTTCACCTCCGACAGTTGGACGAACCTCGATCAATTTGACTTCCTGAGCTTCAGCGACGGGGCGGAGACTGAGAACGTTCTTGCGAGCTGTAAATGGCCATGAGCTAAAGTGCAAAAGTTTTACTTTGTTCTCAGTAGCTAATGGGGCTACCTTTCCTGATACTGCGTTGTTCTTCAAATCAATGTTCAAGTTTGCACTCAAAGGCACATGAACTTGCATCTTTTGGATCTGTCCAGCAACGTAGCGTTGTCGTTCGAATGGTGTGATAAAACCAGCCTTACCGATCTTTTCCATGCTAAAAGTAAAACGGACCTTCGAAGTAACGTTGATGGCCTGAGTTTCGTAAATATTGGACCAAGTCTGTGAGTTGGCAAGGTTTGGTGTAGTCTTGACCTTAACATCCCCAAGAGTTTGTATCAAAATGGGTGCCTTGTAACTGTAGTAGAATGGATAGCCGGTAGCCAGTGGGAAGGCAACCTCAATTTGTTGATGATCGTAGATTTTGTTGAACTGCATTTGGTGACCAGACATAAGTTCTTGAACAATGCCGGCAAGTTGAGCAGGAGCTTCTTGTAGGGTCTTTTCATCAAAGGATACGAAGTTCTTGCGACCTAACAACTTGAAGAGCAGTTGCCCTGCTACTTCTTTGTTGGTTCCTGAGCCAAGGTTGATGCCAAGTTGCTTAATGATCTTGTGTGCAGAGTACTTAGATTTTTGAGATCCAGCAGTTGTGGATTGTTCTGTAGAAACAAGAGCGTCCCATACATTTTGTACACTAGACAACAAGACTTGTACATCGATTTCGTTCATATTAAGGCCTCCGTAGTTCTTCCACGAAGTGAAACTCATAACATTTGGGAATGTGCTGTCTGGTCCCATTATGTGACTCATTTGGTATTCCTCAGAAATCTGAAGGACCTGTGACACATGGTCTCTGAGTGAGGACTTTGAGTTTTGAAGGCCAAAAGTATGTGGGTTCAAGAATTGTTGAGCAGCTTTAGCGTTGTTAGCTAGGTTAGCGTTTTCACTTGAGGTCAGTTGAGCTGCGGAATTGATAGCGGATTTCACTGTGGTTCTAACACCGATGCTAGGGTCGTTGTATGTTGACATTGCCATACGTTGGAGAATAGCTGCTGGTGGGTCAGTACGCATCAAGAGAGCTACAGCCATGCTGCGGATCTCTGGTTCTTCAGCTACATTGCTGTAGATTTTGAAAAGGATCTTTTGGGCGTACTTGGGGTAGGACTCCACAATTTTATCAAATGCAGCAACAATGGCCAAGCGTTCAAATGATGTAGCACGCTTCTCATCTTCCAGGTAAGGTTCGAAAATTTCGGCGATTTTGGGATGTGCAACATTACCCAAAGCGCGGATGTACTTCTGGCTTCCTTGTTGATTCTTGTTCTTGATGTTATCGGCTAGACGTTGTCCCATCCATGGTACAATTTCCTTGGTCACAATCTCACCGAGAGCCTTTTCGAATGAACCGTATGATTGGACGGGGTAGTAGTTGTTTGCGTAACTCTTGTCTGAGTAAGCACGGCGCAACAAGTCAGCGTAATTAATGAGGATGCTTGGGTATTGCACTGATTGCTTGCGGACTTTTTCGTTCTTTATGATATTCTCAAAGATTTCACGGACAATTGGTTCGGTTGGGGTGCGCAAGTTTCTGAAAGCTGTTTCCAAAAGGTTGACAACCTGGCTTCCACGAATTTGTCCATTTGAGACGGCTTTAACAATCCATGACACAGCGGGATTGGTACCGGCTTGAGCAATAGCATCCAAGAGTGTGTCCTCAACTAACTGTTCTCCCAACTGCAAGTTTCCTCGGCGTTGGTTGCGGGAAGAAAGCATCTGTTCAATTTGCTTGTAGTCCATGGTTTGGATGAGTTCGGCCAAAATGGTGTACTTCTCTAAGGTGTCGCGGGTCGCAATATCTGCCTGTGATTGCAGATCAGTAGAGATTTCTTCAGCTAATTTTCGGCTTTCTGCAACAGCGTCAATTGAGTTAAAGAACTGGATGCTTCGTCCTTTGTTTCCGATTGTGAATGGGTGCAGAGGATGTTCGGCGGCTTGCTTGGTTGTTGGTTGGGGCTGGTAGTGGTGAGGATACTTGGCAGCATAGCGGGGAGAGTTGAACTCTTCAGAAGATTCGGACGAAGATGATGACGATGAGGATGTCATTTGTTGCTGATTTCTAATGTGGTTCTCCGATTCGATGCTTCGGCGTTGGCGCTGACCGTAAACATGTTCTTCGTTGAAATAAGATGACGATTGGTCATTAGAACTTTTAGCCGAAGTCCTTGGCTGATTTTTGTTATCTGATGGAATATTGTAACGGTAAACTAGGTTTCCAACATGGATCAAGTTCTCAGCATTGACTGCCAATGGAGATTCAATTGCGGCAATAGATTCGAGTTCAAGAGCAATACGACTCACAACCTCAGCTTGATCATTATCATAGAGCATTGGACTGACAGCAACACGGTTTGTGGTTTCAACGGACCTGATTGTAAAACGGTCCAGTGGTCCGGCCACAACAACACGAGTAACTGAAGCTTTCTAAAAAACAAACAATATAAATGAAGAAAACCTAACTATAAAAGACTTACGGATAAGAATTCTCCCATCTGGTTAGAATTTGGCTTCATGTCTGATGCTCCAGAGATACCAAAATGGTACCCACGGCGAACATCACAGTTGCTGTAGTTCACGGTCTTCACAAACTGGAAAAGGCTTTCGTCCATAGTTAGTTCGGTGTACGGGGCCCATTTTTCTGTCTGTTCGGCATCGCTGAAAGCTGGAACTGCTGACATTTCGTATAAAGTCTCGCATTCACCTGTCACTGTTGGTTCCATTGTCTTGTAGAAAGCGTTGGTAGCAGCATTTGAGTCCATTGGCAATTGATTATGTCGGCATTTGATCACATTTTCTCCAGAAGTGTCTACTTGCATTTGGGAAAGGACAGCCTTGAGCTGGTTGACATCGTCATTGCTCATAGATTGATCAACATCCAAAGAACGGATAACTCCATTCTTATAGTTGATGCTAAACAAAGCCTCAGATTGTGGTTCATCGCTGTAGCTCAGTCTTTGTTCGGGGATTCTGCTGTTCAAACCATCTTTCAGTTCATCATGAAAATGAGCATGACGGACTTGTGACAGCTTGCCTCGAACAACAGATTCGGATTCAGGTTGCAAGATCAATTTTCCCTTTGTGATGATACCTACAAATTGATCCTTACCCAATCCATAACCGGTAAGGGTGTTCGCAGTGTAAGCGTACTCATATTGTTGGTTTGCCTGCCAAGGTGTTGAGCAAGCAGCCAACCCAACTGTTGAAAATTAAATCGTTAGTACTGTTTTTTTGTTGTTAAATTGATAGAGGTATCGCCGTTCTTACCGAGTGTCAGGAATAATAAAAAAGTTCGCATTTCGTTGAAAATTTTACTAGATGTTTAAAGATTGCACTGTGCAACTTTACTATAACTTCCCAAAGAACAACCCTTGCTTTTATACAATTTTCTCATGCATCAAAAAGCATTTGCTAGATCAAGTTTCCACGATTTTGTTTTTGTTTTTTTTGTTAATTGAATTCTGATTAAAATGATGATGCACTTTTGGTAGCAGTTTATATTTTTCGCTCTAGCAAAGTAAATTTTCTTATCACTTATAGTTAAGTTTTTATAAAACAGTTCGATAAAGTGACACGCGCAAATAAAACTTAAGTTGCCATTCAACATTTAATCCCTTGTGTTTCGTATAACATATTTGCAATCATGTGCAATCCACAGGGAAAATTTTACATTCGTGAAAAAAGCGAAATTGTCAAACAATAAAAATTGGGTCTAGAATCGTTTATGTTTGTCAGTATTTGGATCTGGGGAATACATTTTTTTAAAAGCTTTGTAGAGTCGTTAGTTAAGGAGTGATATCAAATATAAGAACAAAAGTGAGAGAATGTTAAAAATGTCCACGATATTTATTTATGTTCATGCCTCGTAGTTTTCTAGGAAGCCTGTATACTTAATTTTAATTCAGGAAAGGTAAGGCTTAATCTGGGTTTAAAATGTCCGTAATTTCCGTTAAGGTTTTTCTCCCCAGTCATTAAAGCAGGGATAAAAGTAAGAGGAAGAAGAATTTGCTCGTTGGCATACGCAGATGATGTGGTGGTAATGGCGAAAAATGAAGAAGAGATGCAAAGTATGATACGAAAACTGGAGAAGTATTTCGAAAGGAAAAAACTGGAAGTTAACGTGGGAAAAACGAAAGTGATGAGGTTCAGGAAAGGAGGAGGGAGGAGTACAACAGTAGACTGAAGATGGAGGGGAAAAAAGATAGAAGAAGTAAAAGAATTCAAATACCTGGGGTATGTGTTCAAAAAGAATGGAGGGCAGGAGGCACATATAAGGGACAGAATAAAAAAGGCAGCAGCGGTAATGAAGGAAGCATTGGGGATTGGGAGGAGGAAATTCGAGAAGGTATGGGAGAGGAAGATGTGGCTTTTTGATATCCTGGTGTGGACGGTGATGGGATATGGGGCGGAGATATGGGGATGGGAGGAGAGACAAGAAATGGAAAGAATGCAAGAGAGGTACCTCAAATGGACACTAGGAGTAGAATGGCAAACTCCAGGATACATAGTGAGAGAGGAAACCAAAAGAGACAGGATAATGATAAGGGCAGGGAGAAGGGCATGGAATTATGAAGAGAAATTAACAGGTGGGAAAGGAAGTGAAATAGCGAGGGAATGTTTAGAGGAGATGAGGGAGAGAGAGAGGGAAGGAAGCTAGAGAGGATCCCGATGGGAACAAGGGAGAATGGGAAAGAGAGGAAGGGAAGGAAGACAGTATGACAGGGTACGAGAGAGTAGAATGGGAAGACAGAAGAGAGCAGGAGAAGGAAAGAATGGAACTAATATTGGAATCTAGATAAAATAGGTGGTATAAGGAAGTAATGACCGAGGGGATCCCACAATATTTGAAAGCGGGATGGAAGGCAGACAGAACAAGGAGAATAGCGAGAGTCAGGCTAGGGAATGAGGTGAGAGAAAGATGGTACTGGAAGCATGAAGAAGAAAGAATGTGCAGAGTGTGTGAAGGTGAACCTGAGACGTGGGAACATGTGATAGAAAGATGGAGGTCAGGTGGTGATGAAGGGATGTCAATAGGGGAGAAGATGAGGGATATAATGGACGAAGGAGGGAGGGGGGAAGAGTGGATAAAGGCACTAGAGGTTGCGAGAAGAAGTAAGGCGAGACGGATAGGAGAGTGAGAGTTGTAACCCTTAAGGGAACCAATACAATACCTACAATACAATACAATACAATACATTAAAGCAGTATCTTTAAAAAAATCTTCAGGTATACGTTCGATTTTAAGTCTAGTAATATTACCTACAACTTAATAGCTGCATTTTGTTATCCACATGATCTGATCAGGATCAAATTTTTATACGTAAATACAAAAACAACATGTAATCCTACCTTTTTTCTGGATCTATTTCATGATTCAAAATCTAGTACTTTTTTATTATTATTATTATGGTTAGGTAGCGTAAACTGTAGTGCAAAGAAAAAAAGCCAACAAAAACATGAAAAATATATACAAACACAATAAGGGTATTCATGCAACGTCTTAAACTTTACGATGTCGTAAAATCGTAAAGTTTCCGACACACGTTTCATGAAAGTAAATGTGGTAAACGATATGGTAAACAAATCAGCTGATCGTTAAACGTCAAACAGCTTAAAATATTTAATTTAATTTTAACATTCGTAAAACTTGTCATCCGCAATTTAAAAATGCCCAAAGTAAGCCAAAAAGTATGAACAAATTGCTTTCAATGATCTATTAATTCTTGAGTTATTTGGCAAAAATGATGAAGTATGTTTATTGTTGTGATCAACACATAAGTGTATGTATGAATGAATTTGTTTTTGTGTACAAGCCTGCTGATGCGAAACGAAAAATCCCATACAAAAATGACAAAACGAAATCATATTACGGAAAATTTCGTTCTGTTTTTCGTTTTGCAGTACGCTGTTCGAAGAGCGAAATTTATAATTGTAGCAGAATATTTGGAGAAGTCTCCGCTCCTTTTTCGCACTGAATTAATTATACAGACTATTTATTGTGTGCGGAAAAATGACATTTGAGTTTTATTTGTGTTTTTTTTTGTTTATCATTTTCTTACATCATGGGTTTCTCTGATTTTTTGCGTTTATGTTTGATTTTGTTTTTGGAATTAGTGAAACTCTCCAAGGATATTTTCCGTTGTGTTTTCGTAAGCGTTCCGTTGTCTGTTTGGAGATCACAGGAAATTTTCGTTTCGCATCAGCAGCGTACTTGGCTTAAGTTACAAGGGTTTACCATGTTTACGATGTTTATGATGTTTACAACATCTTCGTTTAACACACAAATTTGTGTCTTACACCCTTATTACGGTTGTCAAAGAACAATTAATTAAAAATTGATAAAATTTATCAACCAATTGATAAATCGGTATTATGAAATTCAATTGATAAATGTTTGGTTCATTGTGAACAACGAACAAAAATCTATTGTGAATAGTTCCTTTTTTGTTTGACGTTTAAATTTTATAAATAATCTTGCAATTATTTTTTTGATTTGGATTAAAAATGTAAGTAGCTAGTTTCTACTAAATAAATATTACTATTTACTAACAACTGTTTTCTTTACTTAGGAGTAAAATTGTTAGTAACAGGAGGCAGCTCACCAGATTGGTGGAGCTGAAAGAAGGTAACCCAGAATTCGCTTAAGGGAATTTGTTCAAAGCAGCTTATAACCTAAAAGTGGGCAGAGATTGCGGTGGAATTGAATAGTTTAGGACCACCAGAACGTGATGCAACAAGTGGCAAAGAGTGGGTATTGTTTTGCTTTAATTATTAAATTTATTGAAAATTTTTCATAACGCAGGTATGGGCTGACTTCAAAGGCAAAACAAAGAAAAAAGGCCGAAAATAAAATTCGAATGTTTGCTTGCACCATAGTATTTTCTTCATTTTCTTCTTCAAGATCATTTTCATCGGAAAAAATTTCTATCGTAGACATTAGGCGATTTTAATAAAAACTATAAAAAAATAATTTTTAGCTGAAGCTATCCGTAAAATAATTTTATCAACACCAAATTTGTAATTGACTAAAAAACTTGATACCTAAAAATAATTTTGACATCGATAATACGAACTTTTCAATACAACTGTTCACAATAGATCTTATTTTGGTAAACTATTCACAGTTTATCAAGAAAGTTGATGGTTGACAACTATAATACCGATTCATCAATTGTATTGATAAAAGTCAAATAGCGTATTGATAATTGACAACCGTAATAGGGCTCTTAAAGTTTAAGATTTGTCTGAAAATATTCCCATACATATTTTGACAGTTCGTTTACGACGTCGGAAACTTTAAGACGTTTGCGATGCTTTCCGACGTTGCATGAATACCCTTAATGTAAAAAGAGACGATTATATACCCTGGCTGTCACTTTAATCCTGTTTGTTTTGTTATGGGGATCTGATCTAGTGTCTACGTTCTGCAACTCTCGCAGCGATAAAATTAGTTGAGAAACGATGCAAATTAGAACAAATCGTATGAGTTTTGTTCCATTTTTTGCCGTTTCTTTATCAATTTTATCGATGCGAGAGTAACAGAACGTAGGCACAGATCTGATCATGTGGATAATGCAGCTAATATTATTTTGTGTTTCTGAAGTTTTTTGACCTAAATGTATTGAAGTAAAACTAAGACTTTTTGAATTATCTATATATTTTCAGAATATCAGAACGTATTATGCTGCTTCAAAACATATTAATTGCATCAATTTTTATTACGTTTTAAAACAAGAGCAAGAACTTGCGCCCAGTTCAATGGTCATAATTTTTATTTTTTAAAAGATGCTTAGTCTAAGGTGATTATTAGTACCTATTCATAATCTATATTGCAATTAATCAGGGGGCATTGATTTCATCATCAACATCATGATCTGATAAGAATATTTTTCGCTCGTTGAAGTTCATTTAACTTTCCAATTAATTAATTGAAAAACGTGTATTCATGAGCGTACGCTAGAAGAAAAGTGAACACAGTTTTCTCCGCTCTTAAATTTGCTATCATTTAAAATCCATAATTTATAATCTATTTGGGCCATCACACACGAGAGCAATTCTACCTGGGGAATCGAAGCTGAGAAATGCACAATCAATAGGCACAGTAGGCACAATCTGTTGTCATGAACTCTTCAATTGTTATTTTTTTAAAGCAAATTATTTGTTGTTGTCCAAATTTTCAAATTCAAAAAAGTAAATACTCCTACAATTAAAGCCGCTATATGTACACAAAATTTTCCTCCAGCTTAGTTTACTCTGTGTGCGATGGAAGAAAAAGTCTTGGTTTAGTCTCGCTCAAAATTAAGCCAGAGTGTGATGGCCCTTTGAGATTATAGTATTTTGCTCACATTAGGCGATTTTCTTTTTTAGCCCCGAGTGGGGCACAGAGCGGGCTCTGAGCGAATAGAGCTCACTCCGAACAGAGCGTGACCTGAGCGCACCGATCTATTTAAGAAACTCAATTGAGCTTATGCTTAGTAATCTGTCAAATTACATGAAAATTGTATGAAGTTAGCCGCGCTCAGCTTTGTTCTCGATGTGCTCGGTCATTTTTTTCCGAGCTCATCGAGCGAGCCCCGGTCGAGCTCTGAGCTAAAAAAGAAATGCAAGTTGAGAGCTCGGAGCGCTCCGAGTTAAAAAGTAACATAGTTTTCTTTTTGACATCTCAGTACCACGCTCGGGGCTAAAAAAGAAAAACGCCTATTAAAACATGTATATAGTTTTTTTATTTAAAAAAAAAAATCGAAAACTCAGCTGAATTGAAATAATTTAACTAAATGTTTTATGTACATATATAGTGCATTTTTTGTCATGAGTTGCCTTCCCCCCCTTGATAAAAATCTTGTATACGGCCTTGTGTATATGAAATTTCGTTTTGCTAGCATTTTCTTTAGTTGAGTTCTTCATATTGTTCTTATCGCTTTTTCACTGCCAACTGATAGTTTTATAAAATTGCAACTTTGTGTGTATAATAATTAAAGGTCAAAAAATAGATAGGTTCATTGACTTTACGACTCCACGTGCTATAACTTTGCTATCGACGAATTATAATTCTTTTTTGACATCAGCCGCCGAAAAGAAATATCGATAGAGCTTGTAGAAACTTTTTTTTTCTTTTATGTCACGATGGGTTTGCAGTATATTTTTGTAAAATTTACAAAACGTATATTTTCAATATTTTCCCAAAAATGCATTTGTTCACAAAAATTATCCAGAAAAAAACATCGAAATGATAAATGTGGCACGCGTACGATAACTTAGGTGCCAAAAATTGATAATGCTTTTTTAAAGAGGGATCAAAAACAGGTATTTTTATTATAGGAGAGGGTCTATCTAGCCCCGTTAAGGAGTTAGGAGCAATTTGAGAAAAAAAATGACTGAAAAAGAAAAAAAAAAACACTAACAATGAAGTTCTATATATACCCCCCATACATACCTCACTGTTTATACGCCGTAATGCTGGGTGCTAGCACTGCATGTATGCAAGCAAGAAAAAAAAAAAACAAAATCTCATAAAAAGTAGTTTTAGTAATTTTCAATTTTCTCAAAAACTAGAAGACATAAAACCATTCGGTTTTTTGTGTTCGATTCAGAATTGATATTAGCACTGACCACAAAAAGCCAATTTAGCAATTCATTTCACAATTTTGAAAAAATTGGTCTTAACTTTTTACCAAAATATTGAGTTTCCATGCGAATTTTTCAAAAACTATTGACATAAATAACTTAATTTAAATTTAAGATTCATTGTAAGTGTTTCCGTTGTTTTTTAATAATTTTTTTTTCGTTGTAAGTAATTTTTTTCTAAAACTGCCCCTACCTCCTAAACGGGGCTAGATAGACCCCCACGGCCGTAGCCAGGACCTAATAAGTGGGTGAGCTGCAAGTTTTCTTGCGTGAGCTGAAATTTGTTTTAATCAAAGCCAAAGTACATATATAGATTTGATTTTTATTAAAACCGTGGTTATAAGCAATATCAGGTATAAAGGAGATCAAATATCTATTTAGAATTAAAAAAGTTGTATTCTTCGGGTTTTGTTCGGAAACTTACGCAAAATATAATTTATTATTATTTATAATGAGCTCTCAACTTGCATTTCTTTTTTAACTCAGTAGGGGTCATGCATGCATCATATCTAGGAAGATTTGGCCCACATATAGTAAAACCCGAACAAATGATTAATTTGCAGATCCAGAAAAGACATAGTCAGTATGGTGGCGGTCTGTTCTGGCCAGTCGGTGAATGCCCAAAGCTAGGCATCCCCCACAATACTCACTATCGTAGCTCTGGGGACCAGCAGGAAAGGAAAACAGTCGTTCATTTCCTTTGTTAATGCCCCGCTCAATCATTCGAAGTGGATAAGTTCCACTTGCTAATTTTTTTTGGATATCCCATTTATTAAAATCTTCTCTTCACTTTCTACACTTAAGAAAAATACTTGTGGAGTCCATAAACAGGGGATACAAACTCCTATTATGAACGTCGTATAGCGTCTATTCTCGAAAGTCCCGAAAATGATGACTTGTTCAAAGACAGCTTCAAAGAGGCGATAAGTTGTAGGAAAAGTCTTTTTAACATTTTTTTATATTTTTTTTTCGTTTGAGCAGAAAATTTTAAGGGGAAATTCCCGACTTGTTGATGAAGGAAATTATTGTGCTGATAAAAGCGGGCGAAATTAAACCAGTGACGGACATTACAGAATTTGATATGAAAAAATATTTTATCACACAAGTTTAAACAATGTGGAAAATTTTAAAATGTACCAATTTTTTTTTTGGGTGTGCTAAAATATTTTTTCGGTGAGCTAAGCTCACCCTAGCGTATGGCTGTCTACGGCCGTGAGACCCCCCTCCCATAATAAAAAATACTTGTTTTTGACCCCTACATGGTTGTTATCCAAACGAATGTGACGCAACGACACCCTCGACAGCTTCCCTCATTCCATCGAATTGGAAAATAGCCTCTTTAGAAGGGAAAATTGTTGAGTCTTATTTGGTCCACCTCCTGTTCTTCTTTCTTGAATTTTTATTTTATCCAATCCTGATTGACAAAGTATTTTTATTTTCATCTTAATCACGCGCTGTGATTAAAGTGATTCTTACCGTCTTCCATTCGAACTAACTTTTGATAGAAGGCCCGCGCTGTTCCACTCGGCCAATCTGCTTCCAAAAAGCACATACATTTTTTTCTTGCTTTCTTTGATGAAACCCCTGGCGATTTCAGGGGTTTTACTGCATTTTGCTAAGAAGCATATCACTTTACTTGTAATTAATTGATTTG
The DNA here is from genome assembly GCA_929447395.1 of Epistrophe grossulariae. Taxonomy (NCBI): domain Eukaryota; kingdom Metazoa; phylum Arthropoda; class Insecta; order Diptera; family Syrphidae; genus Epistrophe; species Epistrophe grossulariae. The sequence continues at coordinate 9,525,929 of OV839570.1, forward strand.
CTCCTAAAAAAAAAAAAAAAAACAGAAAATGGGTAATTTCTTTTGTTTTAGGACCAAAAAAAAACAATTAAACTTACACATTGTGGATTTGTTGTATTTGCAAATATATTGAAGCAAATAACTTTTTTTCCCATTTAGTTTTCGGTGCATATAAAAAGGAGGGAATTGAGAAGAATATAAGGGCGTGAATTTTTGAGTTTTGCCTGTTCTATGGAAAAGGAAAATACCATTATCTTCGCATAAAAAGGACTTTTCCTTTCTTAGGGTCATTGTATCGCTTTGATTTTTGAACTCATTAGACTCAGCACTAAAAATTACCTTAAATTCATGTGTCATATTCTTAAATTGTTGCAAAATAAGTTTGTTTTTTGAAAAATTATCGTTCATATGGAATGACTTGAATATAAAATTTTCCATATAGTACCTACCTATACATATGCATGTTCCTATAAAAATCTAAAAAATGCAAGCGAATATTTTTTTTACTGATATCAGTAAAACTATTTAAATCTAAACAACATTCTCATCTTCTTCATACTATCTTCTATTGCAAATTCGATGAACTTGCAAATTTATAACTTTGCTAATTAGTATAAAAAGGCGAGGAAAACATTTCGTAGGGCACAGATTGGTTTAGTTACTAATCAGAATTACCTATCGATTGAACATAGCGCACACTCCGGAACGGCATGCGGACTTCATTGATTTTTTTAACGATTGGTAAGTTTGACTGATGGGGTCCTTGCGAAATTAAAGTTTAAATAAATAATAAATTTTAACAGTTGGATTGGCTGCTTGCTCAACACCTTGGCAGGCAAACCAACAATATGAGTACGCTTATACTGCGAACACCCTTACCGGTTATGGATTGGGTAAGGATCAATTTGTAGGTATCATCACAAAGGGAAAATTGATCTTGCAACCTGAATCCGAATCTGTTGTTCGAGGCAAGCTGTCACAAGTCCGTCATGCTCATTTTCATGATGAACTGAAAGATGGTTTGAACAGCAGAATCCCCGAACAAACACTGAGCTACAGCGATGAACCACAATCTGAGGCTTTGTTTAGCATCAACTATAAGAATGGAGTTATCCGTTCTTTGGATGTTGATCAATCTATGAGCAATGACGATGTCAACCAGCTCAAGGCTGTCCTTTCCCAAATGCAAGTAGACACTTCTGGAGAAAATGTGATCAAATGCCGACATAATCAATTACCAATGGACTCAAATGCTGCTACCAACGCTTTCTACAAGACTATGGAACCAACAGTGACAGGTGAATGTGAGACTTTATACGAAATGTCAGCAGTTCCAGCTTTCAGCGATGCCGAACAGACAGAAAAATGGGCCCCGTACACCGAACTAACTATGGACGAAAGCCTTTTCCAGTTTGTGAAGACCGTGAACTACAGCAACTGTGATGTTCGCCGTGGGTACCATTTTGGTATCTCTGGAGCATCAGACATGAAGCCAAATTCTAACCAGATGGGAGAATTCTTATCCGTAAGTCTTTTATAGTTAGGTTTTCTTCATTTATATTGTTTGTTTTTTAGAAAGCTTCAGTTACTCGTGTTGTTGTGGCCGGACCACTGGACCGTTTTACAATCAGGTCCGTTGAAACCACAAACCGTGTTGCTGTCAGTCCAATGCTCTATGATAATGATCAAGCTGAGGTTGTGAGTCGTATTGCTCTTGAACTCGAATCTATTGCCGCAATTGAATCTCCATTGGCAGTCAATGCTGAGAACTTGATCCATGTTGGAAACCTAGTTTACCGTTACAATATTCCATCAGATAACAAAAATCAGCCAAGGACTTCGGCTAAAAGTTCTAATGACCAATCGTCATCTTATTTCAACGAAGAACATGCTTACGGTCAGCGCCAACGCCGAAGCATCGAATCGGAGAACCACATTAGAAATCAGCAGCAAATGACATCCTCATCGTCATCATCTTCGTCCGAATCTTCTGAAGAGTTCAACTCTCCCCGCTATGCTGCCAAGTATCCTCACCACTACCAGCCCCAACCAACAACCAAGCAAGCCGCCGAACATCCTCTGCACCCATTCACAATCGGAAACAAAGGACGAAGCATCCAGTTCTTTAACTCAATTGACGCTGTTGCAGAAAGCCGAAAATTAGCTGAAGAAATCTCTACTGATCTGCAATCACAGGCAGATATTGCGACCCGCGACACCTTAGAGAAGTACACCATTTTGGCCGAACTCATCCAAACCATGGACTACAAGCAAATTGAACAGATGCTTTCTTCCCGCAACCAACGCCGAGGAAACTTGCAGTTGGGAGAACAGTTAGTTGAGGACACACTCTTGGATGCTGTTGCTCAAGCCGGTACCAATCCCGCTGTGTCATGGATTGTAAAAGCTGTCTCAAATGGACAAATTCGTGGAAGCCAGGTTGTCAACCTTTTGGAAACAGCTTTCAGAAACTTGCGCACCCCAACCGAACCAATTGTCCGTGAAATCTTTGAGAATATCATCAAGAACGAAAAAGTCCGCAAGCAATCAGTGCAATACCCAAGCATCCTCATTAATTACGCTGACTTGTTGCGCCGTGCTTACTCCGACAAGAGTTACGCAAACAACTACTACCCCGTCCAATCATACGGTTCATTCGAAAAGGCTCTCGGTGAGATTGTGACCAAGGAAATTGTACCATGGATGGGACAACGTCTAGCCGATAACATCAACAACAAGAATCAACAACGAAGCCAGAAGTACATCCGCGCTTTGGGTAATGTTGCACATCCCAAAATCGCCGAAATTTTCGAACCTTATCTGGAAGATGAGAAGCGTGCTACATCATTTGAACGCTTGGCCATTGTTGCGGCATTTGATAAAATTGTGGAGTCCTACCCCAAGTACGCCCAAAAGATCCTTTTCAAAATCTACAGCAATGTAGCTGAAGAACCAGAGATCCGCAGCATGGCTGTAGCTCTCTTGATGCGTACTGACCCACCAGCAGCTATTCTCCAACGTATGGCAATGTCAACATACAACGACCCTAGCATCGGTGTTAGAACCACAGTGAAATCCGCTATCAATTCCGCAGCTCAACTGACCTCAAGTGAAAACGCTAACCTAGCTAACAACGCTAAAGCTGCTCAACAATTCTTGAACCCACATACTTTTGGCCTTCAAAACTCAAAGTCCTCACTCAGAGACCATGTGTCACAGGTCCTTCAGATTTCTGAGGAATACCAAATGAGTCACATAATTGGACCAGACAGCACATTCCCAAATGTTATGAGTTTCACTTCGTGGAAGAACTACGGAGGCCTTAATATGAACGAAATCGATGTACAAGTCTTGTTGTCTAGTGTACAAAATGTATGGGACGCTCTTGTTTCTACAGAACAATCCACAACTGCTGGATCTCAAAAATCTAAGTACTCTGCGCACAAGATCATTAAGCAACTTGGCATCAACCTTGGCTCAGGAACCAACAAAGAAGTAGCAGGGCAACTGCTCTTCAAGTTGTTAGGTCGCAAGAACTTCGTATCCTTTGATGAAAAGACCCTACAAGAAGCTCCTGCTCAACTTGCCGGCATTGTTCAAGAACTTATGTCTGGTCACCAAATGCAGTTCAACAAAATCTACGATCATCAACAAATTGAGGTTGCCTTCCCACTGGCTACCGGCTATCCATTCTACTACAGTTACAAGGCACCCATTTTGATACAAACTCTTGGGGATGTTAAGGTCAAGACTACACCAAACCTTGCCAACTCACAGACTTGGTCCAATATTTACGAAACTCAGGCCATCAACGTTACTTCGAAGGTCCGTTTTACTTTTAGCATGGAAAAGATCGGTAAGGCTGGTTTTATCACACCATTCGAACGACAACGCTACGTTGCTGGACAGATCCAAAAGATGCAAGTTCATGTGCCTTTGAGTGCAAACTTGAACATTGATTTGAAGAACAACGCAGTATCAGGAAAGGTAGCCCCATTAGCTACTGAGAACAAAGTAAAACTTTTGCACTTTAGCTCATGGCCATTCACTGCTCGCAAGAACGTTCTCAGTCTCCGCCCAGTCGCCGAAGCTCAGGAAGTCAAATTGATCGAGGTTCGTCCAACTGTCGGAGGTGAACATACATTCGGTGAGGACTCAATTGGTATGGCTTTCCACTGCAAATCGCATCATCAATTCTCACAGAGTGCTGTCAATGCTATGGAGCGCTTGCTTCAAAATGAAGGAGTTAAGCAATACGCTCAACTTCCAATGAGTTTTATTTCAACAATGCAATCTCTGGTTAAACAGCAAAATATTGTCACTCCTGCCCAGTTCTTCCCCTATACATTTGAACCAGCTTCGCACAGCACAACTTCCGGAAACATTCTACTCTCCCTTCTTACAATGCCTTTCTATCAAGACTTAGAAAACACTAGCTTGACTAAACTTCGTGCAACTTTGTCTTTGGCTTCCTTGCCATTTGCTGACGCAAGCGAGTTGAAGGAAACTACTCAAGAAGAAATCTCTGCCAACGGTGCATGGCCAAAGAGTGGAGTTGCACACTACAAGTTCACTTTGAGCTTGGATTTGCAACGCTCCGCAAACCAAGCTGTAAAATTCGGAGTTCAAATTGACAACAAAGAAGATGTCAACGAATCAAACAGCCACAAGCGTTCTGGCAAACCATTATCTGCTGGTGATGAATCAAAGCTGGCCCTCATCTCTGATATTGCACCAAACAGCGAGTCTCGCCGCGAAGAAATGATGTCGAATGCCGCTCGTGACATGAAACAAGCATCCGCAGCACTAATCGATTCCGCCTTGGTCTTTGATGGATCGAAACCTGCTAAATTCGTTGGAACCATTGCTCAGGCCGACAACTCTGTTGGAGACAAGACACGCATTTTGCTTTTCGGAAGTGCAAAAACAGCAACTGGAGGCGCAGCGAAACAGGTCTATGTTTCTTATATCAGAAACTTCGCCAACACTCCCGCCCTCAACTTCTATAACGCGCAGAAGCACAACGGGAAATCCAACGCCAAATTGACAGTCATTCTTGGAGAGGGAGGCAAGCCAAAGAACACAAAAATCAATGTCAAGATCATAATGGAACAAACCGACAACTACCAACGCCAACTCCTCCAATCACCAATTTCCCAAGAATGTGAACGTCAAATGCGCGAAGAAGGCAATAAACAGATGCCAGCTTGCTTGAAGGCAACTTACCAAGCCAATCTCCTTGACCAATTCCATGTGATTGCAGAAACTGAACAGCCAACTACCGAAGTAAAGAACTTTGCACAATCTATTTACTCTGTCTTGAACCACTGGGGATATTACAACAACAATGTTGACCAATCTAAGAAGGGTCAGCCCGGTAAATTAGATGCCAAAATCAACTTTGATGCCCGTCAACATTTAATGAATATCACCATTCAGCTTCCAAGTGGACAACAAAACTTTACCGGTCTTCCTATTCCTCGCAATGCTCGTTACCTTTTTGCAGTACACCCAGGTATGAACCTAGAAGAACGAACAATGCGCACCATGACCCGCAACTCTGAGGTCTGCGTCATCGATCAAAGCAAAATTTTGAGCTTTGACAACGCTATTGCTGAAGAACAGACGATCGGAAAATGCTGGTATGCTGTGCTCCAACACATCAATCCCACTGACGCCCAAGATGACCTCTCTGTTCTCGTTCGCCAAGCTAACGAGGGTCAAAACAAAAGGGAAGTTCAAATTGTTACCGCAGGACAACGCATCCAGCTTTCTCCATCCAACTCACCCAATGCTCCAGCTCAAGTCACTGTCAATGAGAAACCACAACAAGTTTCCCAGAAATATGCCATTGATGTTTATGCATCTTCGTCACAATCTGATCACAACAACCAAGATAAGGAATTAGTTGCCCGCATCTACTCAATTTCAGAAAACGATGTCAAGGTAGAACTTCACGGATCTGACGTAAAAATCTATTACGATGGAGAAACCGTTCGAGTACATGCTGACCCTAGACTGCGCAACCAAGTTGCTGGACTCTGTGGAAACTACAACGGTGAAGAAAATGACGACATCGCCACATCACAGCAGAAGGTTCTACAAAACCAAAAACACTACACTGCTCATTGGGCTATAGCTGATGATGCTTGCGAATCTCAAGTGCAACAAGCCCAACAAAGAGCACAATCTGATCGTTCTTACGAAGTTAAATACCAAGCTGGAAACGTAGTTAGCAACTTCGAAAACGGAAAACAATTCCAAGGCAAACACCAATCTGACAGTCAATGGCAAAGCTCAGAATCATCATCTTCATCATCTTCATCATCTTCCGAATCTCATGAAAGCCAACAAAATTCATTCGGAAAGACAGGGTCCCAAAAGCAAGGAAATAAATCATGTGAAGTGTCGAAACGAGTTCAATTTATTACCCAAGGACCTGCATACTGTTTTACAACAGTAGAGGTTAATGCCTGCCCAAACCACTGTGCCAAGAAAGAGCAAGTTACCATCGAGGTTCCAGCTCACTGTCGTGGCAAGACCGATTCTGTTGCCAATTTGTACGTTCAACAAATTCGTCGAGGATCAAACCCAGACCTTAGCTCCAAACCCGTCACACAGACCGTTAAAATCAGTGTCCCAACGGCATGCGCAGCTAAGCAATAAATACTGAAAATGATCCTTTTAACTCGTTATGTTTCTGGTGAATTTTAAATGAATGAGTATCTTGTAAATACATACAAATTTTATTGATAAATAAATTGCAATTCGCTTCAAATAGAGCGGCCTATAAAAATGTGTTTTTTCATTTGTTATTCTAGGGATTTTTACTTCAGATGAAGATAAAAAACCAAGAAACTTTATTTATTGATTTTTTGTTTTAAGTTTCAATATTCCGAACACGGATCGCCATGTTTTTACCATCGTCATTCTGCACAGAGCAATTCTAGGACCTTAGACCTTCTTGCCTTAGTACGACATCAATTCTCTTTTGGTAATGTATCTTCATCTGCAAATATCAAGAAAATTGAAGCGGGACAGATGTGTATCAAGAAAAACAACGCGGTACAGATTCATGCCAAAAATACGAATGCGTGAGAGAGTACTTTTATGTAGATGAACATGTTGTTTTATGAGAAATACCGTTACTAGATAATTTTTTTTTTCAAAAATGTAGTAGATTGTACTGATATTAGCTAACATAAAAATATTAATCAAATTCTTAGGAGTCACTTTTGAGAAAAATGAAATTTTCCTTATTGGTTTTTAAACTCTTGTATGGCAGGTACCGTTATTTTTGGTTATAAGAATAATTTGTATTTAAAATGCGCTGCATAATGTTAAAAAACTACTGGCTGCCAATTGTAATAAAAATCGAACAAGTCGTTTTAGAATTATTAAATTCTCCAAATAAAAATTGAAAGTTTTTTTTTGAAAATCGAAAAAAACATTAACATTTTGGTTAAAACACATTTAAATTTTTTAAAACATTCTACACAAAAAATTTTATTAAAATCGGTTGAACGGTTTTTTCGGAATTTTATAAAAGTAAAAAAAAGTGTCGGGGAAATTCCCAAAAAATGTTATGTACCAAGTTTAAAGAAAATCGACCCACCCGTCTAGGCTGCATCCGAAAGTACAAACAGGGAGAAGGACAGGGGCCAGATTTCTGTAATAAACGAAACGAAAGCGATCATTCGTTTTTCATAAACGAAAGAAATTCTGGTTAGACCCACTTTTTTTCGACATCATAA